>JARKIP010000022.1:41572500-42822500 GCA_029990175.1 Petunia secreta
CATGGCCTAAGAACATCAGAAGGTTCAACTGGGTAGAATAATGCAGCCTCTTCAGACACTCGGACTGAGTCATTACTCGGGCTAGCTAACCAGCCAGAATAACTAAAGGCACAACACATGCTGCTTCTGGAACATAATTTACTAGGGAAACATCAGGGATTGGAACAGGAGCTCCCTGAGACTGAACGTCTCCATCTGGGGCAACCTGATAAGCTGCCTAGCGAATAATAGGTTCTTATGGTATCTGCGTCGCCAAGATTCTCGTAATAACATCGTAGAGAGCCTAGGGAACCACAAGGCTCTGATCCCTTACCCATCGCGAGCTCGTACAGTTGGGGCCTGCGCAACTGGATCATCAGCACGATTAACAACACTCGGGGCTTCAGTAGCTCTAGCCCTAGGCTAGACTACTTCGTCCTAAGTACGGAGGTCTACATACCCATCAGCGAGACTCTACTAGATACTGTCTTAGTCTATATAGACTCTAAACCCGGCTCTCATACCAACTGACAGGACCCGAATTTTCGGCTAGGCCGTGCGGGCACCCGATATCCCCCTAGACCCGTCGGACGAACCCTTAACAACTGAATTAGGAAAATAAATATAAATCTAACTCATAAATAAGAACAAGACTTAGAAAAAGCACAGACATACTGATATCTCTAAGCTGTAAAAAAAAATTACAGCTGACCACCCAACATACTAGGTTGAGGGCGATCCAGACTAGACATCTAAGAGTACAAAAGAAGACAGATACCTCCTGAAGGGAGGAAAATACAACTGAAATAATAAACATAAAACTGGTGGCTACCCTGATTAAAAGCTGGCTCACCCTGACAGCTGAAATCGTCTTCGCTCCTTAACAACATGGCGAACTCAATCTTGGAGCGAACCTGCCGAAACGAAGTAGAGAGACAAGAAACAAACAACAACAAGGGTGAGTCAAAAGGACTCAATAAATGGAGCAGACTAGCCATCTCAAAGAGTAGGATAGATAGCCAGGGAGAAGAGAAACAGATAAATCAAATTCCTCTTACTTAAATTATAAAAAAGAGGCAGAGCCAGATAATAACTTGAAACATGTATGGAACCATAAACTCATAAACAACTAGGGACATAAAATAGGCAGAACATATAGGTATTCCAAACATATCACTAATCAGAAATACATGAAACATACACGAAACATCATACTATAATCACATAATACACAGCTACAGGTGCAATGAAATGGAATGGAATGAATGCAGTATGATGCAATGGGATCACATCTGCCCGTAATCTCGTCCCGAAACGAAATACTCCCGCATTCGAGGGGAATACAATATAGTAACCAGCTGGAGCGGAATACTCCTACTCCTAGGGCGGAATACTCCTGCACCCGATATAATATAAACCAGAGGCGGAATACTCCTGCACTATCCTAGGGAGGAATATTCCTGCACCCGATATAATATAAACTAGAGGCGGAATGCTCCTGCACTCTTCTGGGGCGGAATACTCCTGCACCCAATATGACATAAATTAGAGGCTGAATACTCCTGTACTCTCCTGGGGCGGAATACTCTTTCACTCTCGTGGGGAGAAATACTCCTGCACCCGAGATGATATAAATCAGAGGCAGAATACTCATGCACTCTCCAGGGGCGGAATACTCTTGCACCCAATATGATATAAACCAGAAAATATAATGCATATGAATGCAATATGATGTAATAATAACCCTTCACCGGTGCGGGACTCTCATCGACAGCCGGGAAGTATATGCCAACTCACAGTCCGAGTACAATGCTCAAATCCTCAATGCAATACCAACAACAGGACATACCATATAATATACAATGTAAATCCAAAGCTAAGGCATAATGAGTACGCCTATCGATAGCTACACACGTAAAGAACATGTGGTAGATTATCCACAAGTCCAAGGGCCTCCAAAGAAATGGATACAAACACTTACCTTATTTCAAATTGCTACTCAACAACCGCTTTATCATTTGGATTCATAGCCAAACAATCCTGCTTATTCAATAAGAAAAAGATATATCAAATTAGGCTAAAGGCTTCATTCCCTATATCTTAGGGCAATCCGGTTAGGAACCTGATACCCTATTCGCTTACGCAATACGCGAGCTAGGCCTATGTACAGGGTCAAAGTTACCTAACCAAACCCTAAATAAATTACATTTATGGGTTGCCCATAATTGCCTGAGTATAAATATATAATCAATTCCATTATCGGGATCTAATTAAATCTTAAAACTATCAATTGAACTTATTAAAACGATGTCTAATATCTCAATTTTTACCATTAAAATATATTCAAATGCACGTAATAAACTGAAATAAAGGATTAACACCATTATCTGGATGTTTCGGAGTAAAAATTCTACTTTTTTACTACTCTTTTTCCTTTCCTTTCTCTCTTTTCGAACTTTTCTGATTTTTACCATGTTCTCTGTTTCTCGTCTCATGTTTCTGTTCGATTTTATTTTGTTTTCGTAACAAAATTAAAACATAGTTCTACAAAATCCGAAATAATCCCAAAATTTTCAAATAAGTTATACAAAATATATGTAACATACTCGCTAAAGCAGATCTCGAATCGGATTCCTGAAACTTAAGATACGAATTAAACGGAAAAATCAAATTCTTAATTTTCGACATTTTAGCGGAAACTATCCGAACGACCTCAGAATTCACTTCCAAAAATTCACACAGATCACAAATGACCATACAAACCTAATGACGCTTTCGAATTTTGAATCAGAGTTCATTCGCCAAAATCGAGCTCGAAAATCTCTTTTTAATATTTACCGACAACGGAAACTAAAACCTTCTTCCGATACCTACCAAACGAGGTCCGATTTAGCTCAAATTTTATAGACAAGTCCTAATGGACCTTATGAAGATTTTAAAACTATCAGCACGCCAATCGGAGTTCTAACTTCCAAAACTACTACCTAAGGTCGTTTCATTAGTACATACATAATATATTAAAATATTAAGTGAATAATTATTACATACACGATATGTAATATTAAATATCATACATATCGTGTATCTAATAAATAAATATTAAAATACATGATATTTTTTATGTATATGATATTTAATCGCTTAATATTTTAACATATTGTGTATGTAATATTTATTTAATTAGTATTTTTAACATATTATGCATTGAATATTTATTTACTTTTAACAAAATATATCACTTTTTATATTTATTGTGTATTCAATATTTATTCATTTGAATATTTTTTATTCTTATTTTTAGGTTATATGTATTTCATTTGTGCAAATATTAAATATGACAGCTAAAAGAGAGAGAAAAAAAGAAAAAAATTACCCAAAAATCGTCCCTAAAACATGTGTTTTTATTGGTATATACCAAATCTATCTCATGGCACATTATTTAGAATTGAATGATATCCCTTAAATTTAAGAAGAAAATAAATACTAAATATCAATACAAGTATTCAATATTTCTTTATTTCTTTAGCATTGATATATCTCTTTTATTTAAGGGAAACAGTATTAAATAATTATTAATACTAAGACTTTTTTTTATAATTTTAGTGCAGTGTTGTGGCTTCAACAATCAAGGATTAAAGGATAGGAAATATCTTCATATAAGCTGCTATTTATGTGAGGCACCCTGATCCATTTCATTCAATCCAATGAGGATGTTATGTATACATGGAGTCGTGGACTAACTAGTAGTTTAACTGTATGAAGGTTAAAATTGATCAATGTTGTGCTCTGTCCACTTCTACAAAATTTCACCGGGTGTCCTTTATAAGGAGTAGTTTTATAAGTTTGCCCCCACTTAATAATGATTTAGCAAAATACCCTTATGTTGGCACAGATCTGAGACTTCAATGCACAAATTTAAAAGTGTTGGCTTTTAGGAAAGAGGTTAAGGAGACAACACTTCAAGTTATATGGGGAGAATGCAGGAAGAAATTGGAAGGGACAAGTGTTACCTTTTGCCAACACTTCAGTGCAAATGTTGGCTAATAGAGACCGGTCAAAGGGCTAGTCTTGGTCCTACACTAAAAATTTGAGAGGAATATTTCTGTTCAAAATTTTGTCATTAAAGTTAACGGAGACATTTTTGTAAAACTCTCTTTAAATGCATGCAAAAGAGAAAACCATCGCTTATGGTGTCAAATTTCGGCAAAAAGACCCTCCACTTCAACATGGTGCGGCTAAAAAATAGGAGTTTTTACACCACATGCCCATACATTATAATATATTACACATTTTTACCCACTTTAAACTTTATTTCACTCCATACTCATTTTAACATAAATATATACCCTTCATACCCATCTTGATATAAATATTTACCCGCCTACCCACTGCACACTCTCTTTAGCCTACCCCTGTTTCACTTTACAAACAATACTTTCCAATTCAAATAGTCATCAGACCTGGTGAAGCCCTGTCCTTCCGCCTTCCGGTCGCGGGAGCTCCACCGCCGGCATCGGCGATTCCACTTTTCCGGCCAACATATATACATTTCCGGAATTCTCTTGACTCCCCTTTTCCAATTTTCAAGTCTACTTTGCCAAAAACTAATGAATCAGCGTAGATCGAAGTTTGAAGTACAGTCAAAACCCTAACTCCGGCGGCGTCAACTTTTTCCAGCCAACAATTACATGTTCCGCCTCCTCGCGGTCTCCTCTACACGTTTTCTTTTGGTACTTTCTACTAAAAAGACCTTGTTTCCATCTTCTTTATTTTGCCCCAAATTTCATTTTTTTCTCCGCCGTGACTGTTGGTGTTTCGTGGTGGCATGGGGAGGTTGCAGTGGTTGGAGCAGGGACGTTTCATCATGGTAGTCGTGTTATTGTGAGGAGGTCGTGTTTTGGACAATTTTTTAGTGGCGTTTGGAGGCTGCAAAAGTGACGACGATGTTGTTTCAGAGCCATTTTGGTGGTTGTTGTTGTGGTGATGTTGTAACTTGTTCGTGGTGGCGGATTGGGTACGACTAGGCAGTAGATGTGGAGCTTGACAAGCTGCGACAATTGGCATTTGATGTGGGGGATTCAGAGGTGGCAGCTCTTGGTGGCTCGATGATGGTGCAGATGATATTGGCGAGGCAGCGGTGTAGTGTGCAGTGCCTCTTGCTTGAGTGTATAAACTTATGGTGGTGAGGGATTGACGACATAGAAGCTAGTTTGGATTTGGTCGTGATGCGACAAAATTGGTTTGGGTGTGATGGTGATTTTCATGGCAGTATTGTGGTGGCAACTTGACGAGCAACGAGAAGCAGCCACAGGCAGCCCTTGCTCTATTTTCCTATATGCCTTTCCAGCAAATGCAGCGGCAATACCCAATAGTGCTAATGTGGTTGCCAATCCTAAGGCAAATTCAATTGAATCCCATCAACCTGTTACGAGGATAGCCTAAGTGAAAACAATTAAATTAAACTAGCATTATGCACTGGTTATGAAGTGGAAAATGTAGAAATTTGCAAGGTACAGTCCATATAAACATCAATTTCTTCTATCTAGTACTCCCTTCACATTCGATACACACTTTTTAGTTGGACATGGTGTACAATATGTTAGTTTGATTTCTATACTATGTACTGATGTCTATTGTCTCCACAAGATGATATTTGACTTGAGATTGCATATCTCTGAGCTGAAGAGAATTTGCTCAAAGCATAAAGTTTATAATCTGATTGATTACTTATCCCTTGCAGCATGTTCTGGATTCAAGTGCCACCAGACCTAAATGAGCATCGCGAGGCAGTGCTGCAAGTTCTTGGTCAGATAGGGGTCTCTGAGAAGAAGCTCCAGAATATGATTGAAGTCTGGAATAAGGTAGGCAGAATAACTACCAGTCCCTGATTTGAAAAACAATGATTCAGCATTTTGAAATTTAGGTAGATTGATGTAAATATTACATTTAATTGTTTTTTTGTAGATCGATCTTCAAGAAGATTCTGTTGATGATGGTTACTGCAACGAGGATGAAGTTAGCAGCCTATCAGACGAAAACAATGATGTTACATCCAATGAGCTGTGTGAAGAGGACCTACCCGATGATGATACTAATGAAAATGAGGACTTTGAGAAATCTTGCAAGCTTGGATAGTTCGCAGATGATCAGCAAGGTGACCTCTCGGATGAATGGTTGGTCTCAGGCAATGAACAAGACTCCTGGTTGACAATAATGGTTCCTCGGTGGACTATGGGAGTATAGAGGTCCAGCAAATCGACCACTCTAAGCAATCGGAGGTTATTGGAAGTGAAACCCAGTCTGTATCGGAGTCTTAGAATAGGGACTAGCATTGCTTAATGTGAACCATCTCTAATTGTTTTACGATCTAGATTGGGTTATCCTTGGTACTGCTTTTCTCGTAACAAGTACACAGTGTCTTTGCATAATTCTGCTCCCTTCCTTTTCCACGCTGTTAATTTAGCAACCGTTCAAAATCATGGAGTGGTTCACCACTCATCAGGTCCAGCGGAAGCAGTTGATAGTGATGACACTGTCAAATGACAGGGCTAACACCAGAGTTTCTTTGACCTGCTGAGTAGTAACAAAAGTTTGTAAAAATATTTTCAAGTTCTAGTTTCTTATAGAAAGGAAACAGGTCAATAGATGCAACGCAGGATGAGTGGAGCATCGAGTCCCGAAGATTACAATCACCCATGCAATTTTGTATTATCACGATGTATGATGTGTGTCGTCTACTATACTGGAAAGCCTCCTTGATTTAACGACTTAATGTAGTCGCATGACTACATTTTTTGTTTACGACATCATATCTTATGGTGGTTAGCTTGTTGCCTTGTTAGTACATTGCACTGCTAATCCACTTGTAACCAAAGAGGTTAAAGCTGTTTTTTAATGAATTTAACTCAAAATAAGCTTGTAAGACAAGCTAATTTATAGGTAACTTCCTACTTCATAAATATTATTTAGCATAGTCATCTAATCATATGCTATTCTATTTCAGTTTAATGAATTATTATTATAGTATAACACTCTGATAATTAGAATATGTTTGGTAAAACATTTTCTAACAAAATATTACTACAACAGTCTAAGCTTATAAAAACTTTTGTATGCTATCAATATAAAAAAGAGTACCTAATTAGTAAAGTTGTTATTTACTAAATATATTGTGAATGCTGCAAAAACGTATCTGTAAAAGAAAATGGCATACGATTACGATGTACCATAATTTTAACAATCTCCTTTCAATAAAGAAACTAGTACTTAGAAATTACTTTATTATTGCTACTTTATTATAAGGGGGTTCAACATATCATAAAAGATATACCAAAAGAGTATATAATATTCTTCATAAAAAATAATAATGACTAGCATACTTCACATTCAAGTTTGTATTGGAGATACATTTTGGTATATTGTATAATCTTTTGGCAAACTTTTTTGTATTTGATAAAAGTGTGCGATGCTATCCAGTAAAGAAATATTTTAGTTTTGTTATTTTTAATAAAGTATACCTTTTTGGATTAGTGTATACTATTTTGGCATACCCTTTTGCATTTGGATCAAGTCTGCGATCCTACCGAGAGAATAAATATTTTAGTTTTTGTTGTTTTTGAACAAAGTATACTCGTTTCGTATACTGTATACTCTTGTGGTAAACTATTTTGTGATTGGATCCAAGTGTTCGATGTTACCTAATGAATAAATAGTTTAGTTTCTGTTATTTTTTAACAAAGTATACTCTTTTGGTATATTGTATACTCTTCTAGTATACCCTATTGTGTTTGGATCCAAGTGTGCGATGCAACCGAGCGAATAAATATTTCAGTTTTTGTTGTTTTGAACAAAGTATACTCTATTGGTATAATGTATACTCTTCTGGTATACCCTTTTGTGTTTGGATCCAAGTGTGCAATGGTACCGAGCGAATAAATATTTTAGTTTTTGTTGTTTTGAACAAAGTATACCCTTTTGGTGTACTGTATACTCTTCTGGTATACCCTATTGTGTTTGGATCCAAGTGTGCGATGCTACCGAGCGAATAAATATTTCAATTTTTATTATATTTTAACAAAGTATACCCTTTTGGTATTCTATATACTCTTCTGATATACCTTTTTGTGTTTGGATCCAAGTGTGCGATGCTACCGAGCGAATAAGTTTTTCAGTTTTTGTTGTTTTGAATAAAGTATACCCTTTTTGTGTACTGTATACTCTTCTGGTATACCCTTTTTTGTTTGAATCCAAGTGTGCGATGCAACCAAGCGAATAAATATTTCAGTTTTTGTTGTTTTGAACTAAGTATACTCTTTTGGTATACTGTATACTCTTCTGGTATACCCTTTTGTTTTTGGATCCAAGTGTGCGATGCTACCGAGCGAATAAATATTTTACTTTTTGTTGTTTTGAACAAAGTATACCCTTTTGATGTACTGTATACTCTTCTAGTTTACCCTTTTGTGTTTGGATCCAAGTGTGCGGTGCTACCGAGCGAATAAATATTTCAATTTTTGTTGTTTTGAACAAAGTATACCTTTTTGGTATACTGTATACTCTTCTTGTATACCCTTTTGTGTTTGGTTCAAAGTGTGCAATGCTACCGAGCGAATAGATATTTGAGTTTTTGTTGTTTTGAACAAAGTATACCCTTTTGGTCTACTGTATACTCTTCTGGTATACCCTTTTTGTGTTTGGTTCCAAGTGTCCGATGGTACCAAGCGAATAAATATTTCACTTTTTGTTGTTTTGAACAAAGTATACCCTTTTGGTGTACTGTATACTATTCTGGTTTACCCTTCTGTGTTTGGATCCAAGTGTGCGATGCTACCAAGCGAATAAATATTTCAGATTTTGTTGTTTTGAACAAAGTATACTCTATTGGTATACGGTATACTCTTATAGTATACCCTTTTGTGTTTGGATCCAAGTGTGCGATGCTACCGAGCGAATAAATATTTCAATTTTTGTTGTTTTGAACAAAGTATACCCTTTTGGTATACTGTATACTCTTCTGATATACCCTTTTGAGTTTGGATCCAAGTGTGCGATGCTACCGAGCGAATAAATATTTTAATTTTTATTGTTTTTTAACAAAGTATACCCTTTTGTTATTCTATTTACTCTTCTGGTATACCCTTTTGTATTTGGATCCAAGTGTGCGATGCTACCGAGCGAATAAGTATTTCAGATTTTGTTGTTTTGAACAAAGTATACCCTTTTGGTTTACTTTTTACTCTTCTGGTATACCCTTTTGTGTTTTGATCGAAGTGTGCGATATTACCGAGCGAATAAATATTTTAGTTTTTGTTGTTTTTAACAAAGTATACCCTTTTTGTGTACTGTATACTCTTCTGGTATACCCTTTTTTGTTTGGATCCAAGTGTGCGATGCTACCGAGCGAATAAATATTTCAGTTTTTGTATTTTTGAACAAAGTATACCCTTTTGGTATATTGTATACTCTTCCGGTATACTCTTTTGTTTTTGGATCCAAGTATCTGATGCTACCGAGCGAATAAATATTTCAGTTTTTGTTGTTTTGAACAAAGTATACCATTTTGGTATACTGTATACTCTTCTGGAATACCCTTTATTGTTTTGATCCAAGCATGCGATGCTAGCAAGCGAATAAATATTTAACTTTTTGTTGTTTTGAACAAAGTATACCCTTTTGGTGTATTGTATACTCTTCTGGTTTACCCTTTTGTGTTTGGATCCAAGTGTGCGATGCTACCGAGCGAATAAATATTTCAGTTTTTGTTGTTTTGAACAAAGTATACCTTTTCGGTATATTGTATACTCTTCTTGTATACCCTTTTTGTGTTTGGTTCCAAGTGTAAGATGCTACCGAGCGAATAGATATTTGAGTTTTTGTTGTTGAACATAGTATACCCTTTTGGTCTACTGTATATTCTTCTGGTATACCCTTTTTGTGTTTGGTTCCAATATCCGATGCTACCAAGGGAATAAATATTTCACTTTTTGTTGTTTTGAACAAAGTATACCCTTTTGGTGTATTGTATACTCTTCTGGTTTACCCTTCTGTGTTTGGATCCAAGTGTGCGATGATACCGAGCGAATAAATATTTCAGTTTTTGTTGTTTTGAACAAAGTATACCTTTTTTGGTATACTGTATACTCTTCAGGTATACCCTTTTGTGTTTGGATCCAAGTGTGCGATGCTACCGAGCGAATCAATATTTCAGTTTTTGTTGTTTTGAACAAAGTATACCTTTTGGTGTAATGTATACTCTTCTGTTATACCCTTTTGTGTTTCAATCTACGTATCTGATGCTATCGAGCAAAAAAATATTTCAGTTTTTATTGTTTTGAACAAAGTATACCCTTTTGGTATACTGTATACTCTTCTGGTATACTCTTTTGTGTTCAAATCGAAGTGCAAAATATTTCGGAAGACATATATATATTTAAATTTTTATTATATTTAAAGAAGTATACCTTTTTTGTATATTATATTCTCTTTTGGCATACCCTTTTGTGTTTGGATCAAAGTGTGCAATGCTATCGAGCAAATGAGTATTTCAATTATTATTTTTTTGAATAGAATATATCTTTTTGGTATACTGTATATTCTTTTGATATACCTTATTATGTTTGGATAAAAGTGTGAGATACTATCGAGCAAATAATATATTTCAGTTTTTTTGTTTGTGAACAAAGTATGCCTTTTTGGATTAAAAAAAAATGAGTATAATAAGATTACGGAGAAAGTAAATAATTAAAAAATAAAACTTGGGGAGACATGAATAGTTCTAGAAACAGGAGAAATAAAAAAGAAAGAAAAAAGAATTAAAAAAGAAATAAAATAAGAATAGTGAAAATGGAGAAGGAGAAGAGAATAATAAAAGAATAGCAAAAACAAAAAAAAGGAGAAAAAAATAATACGAGATATGAGGAGAAAGAGGAACTTGAGTTCCTTGTTTTATGCCTTAAAATAAGAAGGTAATTAGCTAATAGGTATAAAGTGTAAATAAATTATGAGTATAAATATAATGGATAGATCCTTGTAAATAAAATAAGATGTATATGTATTTTTGTAAATGCCCCTAAGAAATACTGTCCACTTTGTTAAAGTTGAACCATTTCGAAGTTAGCCGTCATAATAAATCATAATGCCACCACGTTTATTTTTTTCACAACTACTTTTCAATTTATTATTAACGCATTTCCCAATTACCACTAGATAATAAAATTATATTCTTTGTGCTAGCATAAGTGTAAAATAAAATATTTATTTAAGCAAGAAGGGATAAAAGGTGTTCTGCCGGTTTCTCTGTCTCGTCGTATTATACACCAATTAAGAGCCTGTATAGTCAAGCTTCTTGAGAGCCAAAAATGTTCATTTTTTTCTTTAAAAGTATTTATTTTGAAAAATTGAAATGTTTGTCCAAACTTCTAAGAGAAAAATAAATATTTTTGAATGGCATCAGAAGCTGTTTTTCTGACGAAGGAAAGAAGCTGGAAAAAGTAGCTTTTCCATAAAAGTGCTTTTGAGTAGAACCGTTCTTAATTTCTATCCTTTCAAAAATATCCTTATAAAAAATACTTATATACCTAATTATCCTTATTTATTTAATAATTATAATATATAAATAGTACATTATTTTTTCTCTTTATTTTTTTAGCGTACTCCTACAGAACTATTGTTATAAATTTTATAATTAAATTACATAATTTTTTAAGGTATAGATCTAGAATTCTAATTTTGTATGCTGTATTTGAAAATTTTTAATTAAATAAAAAAATTAAATATAGCGTTTGAGAATAAATGTTTCAACCCATTCATCTAGTTAAATATTTATAAAGTGAATCTTTAAATGTCCTTACTCGTAATTTAACACTCAAAAGTACTTTTTCAAAAGTTTGGCCAAAAAAGATACACTACTCAGATATTGATAAAAGTGCTTCTCAAATGAGTATTGTCAAATACAAACTACTTTTCCCCAAAAGTACTTTTATAAAAAATACTTTTGAAGAAAAACACTTCTCAAAATAAACAGTTTTCAGAAGGTTGGCCAAAGAGGCTCTAACAGTAAAAAAAAATCGTCAGAGGTCGGTCCAGATTTGGTGCACAGCAGATGACTGTCATATTGAATGACCACGGTCTGACCGTTGATTGAATAATTATGATGTCAAATAATATGTATATCTAATTTTTATAATATTTATCATATATAGAAATTCTGGCGACCTCAACGGGTGCCCGTGCACCCAAATCTTTTACAGAGGTCCGACTCTGAAAATCGTAGTGGGGTGATAAGTATTTTTTAATTATTTTAATTACGGTAGTTTTTGAATTAACTTATGTGCACCTCGATTAATTCCATCAGTATTGTCATCTTCCACCAGCAATTAATATCGGCTAACTCTATCCATCAAAATCTGGATAGTCGAGAAGAAAGTACTTTTTTTTTGTGTGTCTTCACTAAGCAGTGTAGCAGCTAGATCCTGACTCGCCCCATTTTTCTCTGACACAGTCCTCACACAAATCCACAAAAAATTCTCGGATCGTTGGTTGTTACTAGGTCATTGTTGCTCCAAAACACACACGCAAGTATACGTGGTCGAAAAGTAATAAAGTGATAAATCGAGTATCGTTCCCACAGGACTATTGTTACGACTGAATCCTAGCAAAAAATTTTATAAAAACTATTCAGGGATCTTTTTCGATGATGGTTGAGATTTTTACAAACTAAAACAACAATTAAAAACGAGCAATTGAGATCAAGTAACAGAGCAAATTCTAGGTTGTTATCAATGAAAGAGAAACGGTCCAGGGTCAGAGCTACGGACAATCCAGTTGAGTTTTCCAGCTGATTCTACTTCTTGATTTTCTAGATTGCTAACTAACAGGTTAACTATATTCGTGAAAACCTGTCGATTCTTCACGAGTCTATGCAAGCTACTCTAACGCCTATATTTCTATGGAATTAAATCACATGCATGCATTAACGAACTCTTTTTTTAGCTAAGCCAGGCGAATAGGTATATGTCTATCCTACCCGCAAATCGATTCCCTAATGCCCAGGTTCACAATCAAGCCCTATTCCTTCTTATTTGCATTCACAAGTTCCCTCTGTCGAGTTCAACTTGTAAACCGTAGATAGTGTTCAATTATCAGGCCTCAATAACCAAACAATTAGGCTCAAGAAAGAATAAACAATCCGTAATGGTAAATCAATAGGTAGAAATCAACTTTCAAACATCAACCTTCATGTATTTTCTCTAACCCTAGAACAATATGTTTAGCTACTCATATTCATAATAACAACACAAGAATTCATGGAAGAAATATAAAAGATTGAAATAGATGAAGTAAAGGAATTAAACCCTTGGTTCAATGTGTAAAAATCCAAAACTTGCTCTAGAAATTCGACCTCTCTCAAAAACGAAATTAAAATATTATTTATAGTGTTTACAAAGTCTTCCCATAAGTTAATCCTAAGCCTAAACAGAATTGGAAAAGTTGGGGTTGCAGAAACTAAAAGCCACAGGGAATGCCTTGCGTGTCGCATGGCTTCTGAGAGTCGTGCGCCACAGCTCATGCGTCGCATGGCTTGTGGCTTTTGGAAGTCTGAAGCTGCAGGCCATGCCTAGCATGGCTTATGGCTTTTGGAAGCCTGAAGCTTTGACAAATCCGTAGCTTGCTCCATAGCTTTCCGTCTAATGCCATATCCCACGATTAGCTAAGTTCATCAATTCTTGCTCGATTTCATCCATCTTCACTCTATCTGCACTCGTATTCATCCAAATCATTCCTAACATCACAAACACAATAAGTGAGCACAACAATCACAATTATTTCGTGTAATGGGCGAATAACGTATCAAAATGTGAGGAAATATTAAGGTAAATTAGGCAAATACTGCCGAACATCACCACCCCACACTTAGACGCTTGCTCGCCCTCGAGCAATCACCAAAAACAACTTCCCAACTAAATTAACACTTGATAGAACAGGTCTACCTATGGTTATGGTTGATATCGACCATTAAACAAGAGCATAAATACATACCATGTGACCCCCACAACATGCCAAAAATTCACCAAGTTTTAAAACACTATAACGACCAACCCAGGACTTCTCAACCTCAAAAACCGACTCAATGAAACCAAGCTTTCACAAAATCACACCCATTCACTCAACCAAAAAGTCAATAACTTCATCTATCTCGTGCAAACCATGTGCCCTCATAAAAAATAATCAAGAGAGCGTCCCAAATATCACACAAAGAATACATTTCAAGAATAAATGAGGGACATAACATAGAAAGAATTCACTCGCTCTCCAAAAGAAGTTCACGTGCCGCACACAACGTACCATAGGCTTGCCCGTAGTGTAGGACTCCACTAATATAAGGTCGCTTTAATCAGGATTAACTAGCACTTTACGGGTTGTAATGTAGGCTAAAGGACGGGTAGGATAAATATGGATAAATAGTGACTACCTCCCTAAGCACTTTAATACATCACTTTAATTTTTATTTTCACCATCTTTCTCAAAACCAACTAAACAACCACCCCAAACATACACAAAAAATTCTCTCTCAAGTTAAGCTCTTTGCAACTTTACTTTTGCACAACACTAGCAAGGATTGAGACTTTCTTTCTTTTGTTTTCTTTATTTTTCTCTTTTTCATTTCAAATTTTTTACTTTTCAATATTCTTCTCAACCTTGCCAATGATTCTCTTTTTTTGTTTTTCAAAATGCACCATATTATTTTCTTTCATCGATTCCACTCAAAAGCCACCCAATCATCCAACCACAACTCCACAAACAATCAAATATTTTTTAATTAAAGTGCTATAAGGAGTAAGGGTTCAAAAAGAGAAAATTAAGAATAAAAGGGGGCAAGGCTTGAAATGTGGGTGCCAACAAAAAGGTCAATAGGCTCAAAAGGGCTCAAGAAGGATAATATTAAAGGGTAGGCTAATCAAGGCTAGAAAGGCTTATCAAAGAAACGCTTGTATTATCTCTTGACTAGAGCAAACCTAGGATTTCGCATTGAACACACACGTGGCAAGTTCTAGACATCAATATGCGGCACAGAAGATAAGAAAAGATACCTCACATCACACATGACACACAGTTCACTAAAAGACGATTTCATTCCAACTCTCGGTTCAATCAACCAAGGTGCAATTCGTGAAATTTAAGCACTAAGGCACAATAGTTCACAAAAGAGTCAAGTAGTTGAACCTAAGCGTCTCAAGAAGGTCATTCAAATTTTTCTAGGCATGCATCACAATTTTTAAATCAAAAGGATTCACAAATAGCATATGCTCAAGTCCAAATTCACCGGTATCAAACAAACCAAAGGCACATAGCATTCTACCAATTTTCCTAAAATACTCTACTAACTACTACTACTAAACTACTCCTAAAAATAAAAATTACCCGGTTCAAAGGTCTACCCATGGAAAAGAACCGAGGCCATAAGAAAAACCACGGGCGGATGACTGTACCACTAACTAAAACTAAAAAGAAAATCTTTTTGAAATTTTTCATTAGTTTTCTAATTTTTTAATTTTTTTTATATATTAAAGCAAGAAACAAATAAAAATAACGTCAAGTGACAAAAATAAAAATTGCTAAAATTAAATTTCTAAGGGTACAATCATCCATAACTTCAAAACTTGGGAAGTCCCCCACCCCATACTTAGAACTAAGCAATGTCCTCAATGCGGTAAATAATAAAGTACAAGAGGTAAAGGAACTTCCCTGAAGGCCAAGCGGCCTAATCCTCCGCATCCTCATCAGAATCCTCCCGCTCAGTATGCCGGGAGTGTCAACATCAGCAGCCATCGGAGGTGTAGTTGTAGGGGCAACTTCCTGAGCTCTCGAAGAACCTTCAGGCCTATGTGGTGGAGTGAACGCCTCCTCATCCTCTTCTTCTTCTTCATCATCTTCTTCTTCTTCTTCACTAATCTCATCATCATCACTGCCCTTGTCTTTAGCCACAATCTCAAAATCTGTGTTCTCATCCTCCTCAGGGGGTATCACGACCTTCTGAGACATGCCCAACAATAGCTTGGACTAACCCAACAAAGGAACAGCCCAATCAAGTGCCTGCATATCCATCCCTGCAGCCTTTGCTAAATACTCTATCATCAAATACTTATGGGCCGACAGGTTGGCATCTGTTTCACCCTTAACCGCGGCAATATCAATCTTCTTCTCTATATCGACGACAATGCGATCACCAATCGCATCAATAGGCACCCCCGCCTTCTCTAGATACTGGGTGAGAATGTTACAGAAAAACAACCGGTGACACGTCTTTTTGAGGCGTATCTTCCTCATCAATTTAAGCATGTAATATCCAATGGTCACCGGTTTTCCCAACATGAAGAAGTAGATCATGCACGCTCGTGTCTTGGTCATACTAGAAAAATGGCTAGATTGTAGAATGCGAGCATTAATAAACTTCATCCAGACACGAGCCTTTTTTTGGAATAGCGAGAACAACATACACTTGTACCTTCCAGTATCCTCTGAGCGTATCCACAGATGTGTAGAATCCGCGCCACAGAGTGAGTCTCGCATAGCCTTATAGTCAGGCCTTTTAATGAAGTCGTGGAGCTCCTCAATATCATGATCTTCCACCCCTAAAAAATTGCATAAGGTGGTGGCATCCAGCTTCACTTTACATCCCCGACCTTGTACCATATCATCATCCCGCCAAGCTTCCTTCGGATCCCAATTAGCATAGAATTCCGACACAAGATCAAGATTCACATGCCTTGGACTCGCGAATACCGAAGCCCAATTCATCCCATGAACTGCTTCTCTTACTGCTCGACACTTTTGGATCAATTTCCTTTCATCTATAGCTTGTTCCGAGATATAACCCGAGAGTTTCACATTTTTGTACCAAGTTTGGCTCTCCCCTTTCTTCAAAAATGGTAGACCAAACCTTGTCTTTCCCCCGGGTCTTGGAATAGGGATTGCCTCTTTCGAAACCTGTGGCTTTTTTTACTCGGTGCCTGAGCCTTTTCTTTTTCCTTTTTCGCTTTACTAGTCGAGGCTACCCCCAATTTTGACCTTTAGGCAGCCGGTGCACTAGAAGAAGAAGAGGCCTTTTGTGTTGTTTTTGCCATAGTACATGCACCACAATTTTGGTTATTAAAATCCCAAGTAAATAAGCGACAATCATCTAGGGGTATGGAACAACCCCATACTTGTTTCAAACCACTACAACGACTCACACAATATGAAAACAACTAACTTAACATCAATGAATCAAAGAAAGTAGTTGAAACAACGAGCAAGGTACACATATGCGACGCCTGCTTATGGCTTTCAAAACTCACTAATCGACCCACGCGTGCCCAGTTTTTGGCTATCGCATGCCTGGTTTTTAAACTCACTGATCGAGCCACGCTGTAGAAGCAGCGACGCAAGGCTATGGCGCGTCCAGAATTAGTGCTCACTGTTTCTACCCACGCAATGGCGTAGGCGACGCCTGCTTATGGCGTATCAAAATTCTGTCCTCACTATATTACTCACGCCACAGGATGAGCGACGCCAGCTTATGGCGTTGCGATTTTTTGCCTTCACTGTTTGTTCCACGCTATGTCATAGGCATCGCCTGCTTATGGCTTTCAAAATTTTCTCAGCCACTGTTTTGCTCGTGCTGTGGGAGAAGCGACGCCTTGACCATGGCGTGTCAAATTTTTCTGAAATCTTTCCTCGTGCTATAGCCCATGCGACGCATGGCTATAGCTTTTCTCTTTTGGTACGCACTGTTTGTTGCTAAGCTGTAGAAAGAGCGACGCCTTGACCGTGGCTTTTCAAACTTTTCACTTACTGATCAACTCAAGCGTCCGAAAGTCCCGAGCCCTGAAAAAACAGCGAGAAACTACGTAATACTAAAGAAATAAAATGACGAAAACAATAAAAATTGGGTTTCCTCCCAACAAGCGCTTGATTTAACGTCGCGGCACGACTCTTTTTGTATTTTTATTCTTTTTCTATTTTTTTCCTTTTATTTTTGCGTTTACATACAAAGCTCGGGTTGCCTCCCGAGAAGTGCCTTAGTTAACGTCGTGGCACGACGGTTACAATTTACGGATCTCGCAATGAAACGGAAGTACGATGATCCACTAAACCTCCCCAATAGCGCTTAACTCTTTGCCCGTTCACTAAAAATGACTTCTCGGAATTCGGGGCTCTTAACTCGACCGCTCCATGTGCCGTAACACGAACTACTTTAAAGGGGCCCGACCATCTAGACTTCAGCTTTCCAGGGAATAGTTTCAATCAAGAATTGAGCAACAATACCAACTGGCCCGGCTCAAATTGACGAGGCTCTATGTGCTTGTCATGCCATCTCTTTGTCCGCTCTTTGTATAACTTCGCATTCTCATAAGCGTGGAAACGGAACTCATCTAGCTCATGCAACTGAAGCATCCTCTTTTCACCTACCACTTCCATTTCTGAATTTAGCTTTTTAATTGCCCAATACGCCTTATGTTCTAACTCGATAGGCAAGTAACAGGCCTTACCGTAAACCAACCTATACGGAGAGGTTCAAATAGGTGTCTTAAATGCCATTCTATAGGCCCAAAGAGCGTCATCGAGATTCATAGACCAATCCTTCCTTGAAGTATTAACAGTTTCTCAAGAATCTGCTTTATCTCCCTATTCGACACCTCCACTTGGCCACTCGTTTGAGGATGATAAGCAGTAGCTACCTTGTGACGCACCCCATACTAGGCCAAAATTTTATTGAACAAGCGATTGCAAAAATGCGTACCTTCATCACTGATGATGGCCCGTGGTGTCCCAAAGCGAGTAAAAATATTTTTCATCAAGAACCGGACTACCACACTCGCATCATTGGTTGGAAGTGCAACAGATTCCACCCACTTTGACACATAGTCGACTGCTACAAGTATGTATTTGTTGCTACTAGAAGGTGGAAATCGACCCATGAAATCAATCCCCCAACAATCGAACAACTCAATCTCTAGAATGTTACTCAAGGGAATCTCGTGACGCCTCGAAATATTACCAGTTCTTTGGCATCGATCACATTGTTTAAATAAGGCATGCGCATCCTTGAATAGAGTAGGCCAAAAGAACCCCGACTAAAGTACCTTCGCAGCTGTCCTATCCCCACTATGATGACCACCATAGGGGGATGAATGACAACTCTGCAACATAGACTAAACTTCCTCACTTGGAATACATCTCCTCGCCAATTGTTCTGGGCCAATTTATACAAATACGGCTCATCCCAGACGTAAAATCTACTCTAGTGGAGGAGTTTTCTTCTCTGCTTTTGCTGTAGCATTAGGTGGATAAACATTACTCACTGTCAAATTCACCATATCTGCATACCAGGGCACCTCGGTCACCTACAGAGCAAAAAGTTGCTCGTCTGGAAAAACTTCATTTATCTCAGGCCCCTCATTTACATTTTTTCAATCTTCCAGCCTCGACAAGTGATCGTCCACTTGATCCTCGGTCCCTTTTCGATCTCGGATCTCCACATCAATTTCTTCGAGTAGAAGAACCCAACAAATCAGTCGCGGCTTGGAATCTTTCTTCTAAAATAAATACCGGATTGCGGCATGATTAGTGTAGACAATAACCCGAGTGCCAACCAAGTAAGATCGAAACTTATCAAAAGCATACATAACGGCTAGCAATTCCTTCTCGGTGGTCGTGTAATTGGATTGGGCAGCATCAAGAGTCTTGCTTGCATAATATATAGAGTGAAAAATTCTACCCTTTCTTTGCCCGAGAACAGCCCCAACCGCAATATCACTCCCGTCACACATCAACTCAAATGGTAGAGACCAATCAGGAGCTATAATAACTGGTGCAGTCACCAACCTCTTTTTTAGCTCTTCAAATGCCTTCAGACAGGCATCATCCAATTCAAACTTCGCATCCTTCTCTAACAATTTGCACATGGGATTTGCTATCTTCGAAAAATCCTTAATGAATCTCCTATAGAACCCAACATGTCCCAAGAAACTACGCACACCTTTAACAGAGATAGGTGGTGGTAATTTTTCAACTGCTTCCACCTTTGCTCTATCAACCTCGATCCCTTGCTTTGACACTTTATGTCCAAGTACAATGCCTTCTCGAACCATGAAGTGGTATTTTTCCCAGTTAAGTAGCAAGTTGTTTTCTTCACAGCGGCTAAGCACGGCATCTAAGTTCTTCAAGCAGCCATCAAACGAATCTCCAAAGACAGAGAAATCGTCCATGAATACCTCAATAAAATTTTCCACCATATCAGTGAAAATAGCCATCATGCATCTCTGAAAGGTTCCCGGCGTGTTACATAGTCCAAACGGCATCCTTCTAAATGCATAAGTGCCATAAGGACATGTAAACGTTGTCTTCTCCTGATCTTCTGGTGCTATTACAATCTGGTTGTAACCCGAGTATCCATCCAGAAAACAGTAATATTCATGCCCAGCTAGCCTATCCAACATCTGATCAATGAAGGGGAGTGGAAAGTGATCTTTTCTGGTGGCCTTGTTCAGTTTTCTATAACAATGCAAATCCGCCACCCTGTGACTGTTCTTGTAGGAATCAATTCATTCTGCTCATTCGTCACCACTGTCATACCTCCCTTCTTTGGAACACATTCGACTGGACTACCCAATTGCTGTTAGAGATTGGAATAAAAATACCAGCATCAAGCCACTTGATAATTTCCTTCTTCACAACCTCCTTCATCACTGGATTTAGCCTTCTTTGTTGTTCGACACTTGGCTTATGGCCCTGCTCTAAGAGGATCTTGTGCATACAAAAAGAACGACTAATCCCTCTAATATCCGCAATGGTCCATCCAATTGCCCTCTTGTGCTCTCGTAACACTCTTAAGACCTTTTCAACCTGCACATCAGACAACAAAGAAGAAAGGATTACGGGTAAGGTGTTACCCTCACCCAAATAAGCATATCGTAAATGAGCAGGTAAAGGTATAAGTTCAAGAACTGGAGCTTTCTCAATAGACGGTCTAGCAGGAGCTAATGTCAGTGGTCTATTAAGCTACTCAAACTTCTTCCATCCTGGGATAAATTGATACTCCATGTTGAGAATCTCAAAGTATTCCTCAGTCTCTTCATCATTCAGCATGTCATCTTCATACATTAATGCTCTTTCAAGAGGATCATCCTTAGAAGCCTAAAGTGATTTTTCAGAGGCAGTTAATTCCCTATCCAGCACTCTTACCATAGATAGCTCTTCATAGTGTGATGGAAGTTGAGTAGCACTGAACACATTAAATACAGCTTCTTCGCCATTTACCCTCATGATCATCTTCCCTGCTCTAACTCTAATCACAGTATCAGTAGTAGCCAAAAATCCTCTTCCCAAGATGAGCGGGACCTCTTGGTCAGCCTCATAATCTAAAATGATGAAATCAACAGGGAGGATGAATTGGCCTACTTGTACTAGAACATCATCAATAACTCCCTCAGGGCATGTCAAAGATCTTTCTGCTAACTGTAGGGTCACTGCGGTTGGTCTTGGTTCACCCAGGCCTAGCTTTCGAAACACCGATGATGGCATTAAATTTACGCTAACGCCCAAGTCACATAAAGCTCGTCCAACCTCATGCTTCCCAATTTTTATCGGAATAGTGAAGCTTCCAGGATCTTTCAATTTCTGAGGAAGTTTGCTTTTGACTCTGGAACTGCACTCTTCACTAAGTGCAACTGTCTCGAACTCAGTCAGTCTTCTTTTATTTGCCACAATATCTTTGATGTACTTAGCGTATTTCGGAACATCACGCAAAAGTTCCACTAAAGGAATATTCACTTGTATCTGACACAAGAGCTCTAAAAATTTCTTGCAAGCTGCATCTACATTCTGCGTCTGAAGCCTTTGAGGGAAAGGTGGTGGTGGTCTGACATTATCAAGCTCGGGCTGCTTCTCTACCACTTTATTAGCTTCTTTTTCAGTGTTCGGTTCCAGTTCACCAACAGGCTTCCTCGGCTTTGGAGGCACTTCTTCTAGAGCTCGCCCATTTCTCAGAGTAACTGCTTGCACAAATTCCTTAGGATTTTTCTCTGTGTCACTTGGCAAGGCACCATGTGGTCTAGTGTTTTGTGCTCCAACTAGCTGCCCCATTTGGAGTTCCAAATCTTTTTGAGCATTGGCAAGATCTTTTATGGCCTGTGCTTGAGATACATTGTCTGCTGACCTGCCAACATCTGCTTTATCAAATCTTCAATTGAACTGTTCGACTGCTGTGTTTGAGCCTGAGGTTGTGAACTCTGGTAATTATTCTGAGATCTCTTATTACCTTGAGCAGCTTGATTATCACTCCATGAGAAACCAGGATGATTTCGTGAGTTAGGATTATAGTTGTTGCTAAAATGATTCCGATTCTGTCCCTGAAACCTGTTTTGATTTCCCACATAATAGAATGACTCTGGATTAGAGGGGCAAACCTCGGTAGTATGATCCTCTCTACAGACCTCACAGAAATTTTGGAACTGCTGGACTTGTTTGACTGGTGCCACTTGTTGCTGAGTTGGTGGTAGTGCCAACTTGTTGATCTGATTAGCTATGGCGTCTACCTTTGCAGTTAATGCTGAGAATGCATCCAACTGAAGTATCCCAATAGCTTTTTGAGTTGGAGCTCTACCATCACCATGCCAGTCAGGATTGCTCTGGGAAAATTTATCCAGCAATTCATAAATCTCATTAAAATTCAAGGCAAATACTTGGCCTCCAGCTGCAGCATTACCACGATCTTGGTATGAGCATTCAATCCTTTGACAAAAGTGTGGGCCAACACCTCATTAGATTGGTTGTGGTGCGGGCAATCTCTTAACAATGAGTTGAATCTCTCCCAAGCTGAATACAAGGATTCTCCACCTTGTTGTCTGAAAGACATAATCTCACTCCGTATTCTAGCTGTTTTGGAAGATGGATAAAATTTAGCCAAAAATTTCGTAGCTAAATCATCCCAAGTTGTGATAGACCCAGGCTTTTCAGCCTTTAGCCACTTCCTTGCTGTTCCAATCAACGAAAATGGGAAGAGTATCAAGCGAACATAATCAGTTGAGACGCCTGATGGTGTGTATGTGTCACTAATCTCCAAAAAATTCTGGATATGTTGTTGTGGATCCTCGTGCAGCAATCCAGCAAATTGCCCAGTCGCATGCAGCAGTTGTATCATGCCAGGCTTAATCTCAAAGTGTCAAGTAATTTCAGGCTTCGCAATGCTAGAAGCTACTCCTCCAGACAGGGAAGAGCAACATCTCGCACACCTAAAGCTCATTCTTCTGCCATTCCAATAGGTAGGGAAGCAAGTACTAGTGCGAGTGCTTCACGGGCTCTTTCTTCTTTCCTCAATCTCCGTAAGGTCCTTTCAGGTTCAGGATCAAAAGGTTCAAGTGGTTCGTCCTTTCTCTCGCTTCGCATTCAAGACCTATTACCTGCAATGTCACAAGAAACTCAAAACAAAAATTAAACCTGAATAAAAAATAACAAATCGTCTAAAAAGAAATGGTCAATTATTTAGTCCCCGGCAACGGCGCCAAAAACTTGTTGCTCCCAAACGCACACGCAAGTATATGTGGTCGACAAGTAATAAAGTGATAAATCGAGTATCGTTCCCACGAGGACTATTGTTACGACTGAATCCCAACAAACAATTTCCATAAACTATTCAGGGATCTTTTTCGATGATAGTTGAGATTTTTACTAACTAAAAAACAATTAAAAACGAGCAATTGAGATCAAGTAACAAAGCAAAGTCTAGGTTGTTATCAACTAAAGAGAAACGGTCCAGGGTCAGAGCTACGGACAATCCAGTTGAGTTTTCCAGCTGATTCTACTTCTTGATTTCCTAGATTTCTAACTAACAGGTTAACTATATTCGTGAAAACCTGTCGATTCTTCACGAGTTTATGCAAGCTACTCTAACGCCTATATTTCTATGGAATTAAATCACATGCATGCATTAACGAACTCTGTATTTAGCTAAGCCAGCGAATAGGTATATGTCTATCCTACCCGCAAATCGATTCCCTGATGCCCAGGTTCACAATCAAGCCCTATTCCTTCTTATTTTCATTCACAAGTTCCCTCTGTCGAGTTCAACTTGTAAACCGTAGAGAGTGTTCAATTATTAGGCCTCAATAACCAAACAATTAGGCTCAAGAAAGAATAAACAATCCGTCATGGTAAATCAATAGGTAGAAATCAACTTTCAAACATCAACCTTCATGTATTTTCTCTAACCCTAGAACGATATGTTTAGCTACTCATATTCATAATAACAACACAAGAATTCATGGAAGAAATATTAAAGATTGAAATAGATGAAGTAAAGGAATTAAACCCTTGGTTCAATGTGTAAGAACTATAAAATTTTCTCTAGAAATTCGACCTCTCTCAAAAACGAAATTAAAATATTATTTATAGTGTTTACAAAATCTTCCCATAAGTTAATCCTAAGCCTAAACTGAATTGGAAAAGTTGGGGTCGCAGAACTAAAAGCCACAGGGGATGCCTCGTGTGTCCCATGGCTTCTGAGAGTTGTGCGCCACAGCTCATGCGTCGCATGGCTTGTGGCTTTTGGAAGTCTGAAGCTGCAGGCCATGTCTCGCATGGCTTATAGCTTTTGGAAGCCTGAAGCTTTGACAAATCCGTAGCTTGCTCTTTAGCTTTCCGTCTAATGCCATATCCCACGATTAGCTAAGTTCTTCAATTCTTGCTCAATTTCATCCATCTTCACTCCGTTTGCACTCGTATTCATTCAAATCATTCCTAACATGACAAACACAATAAGTGAGCGCAACAATCACAATTATTTCGTGCAATGGACGAATAACGTATCAAAATGTGAGGAAATATTAAGGTAAATTAGGCAAATATTTCCGAACATCAGTCATCAATGACTAAAAATAACGTTGAACATAACGAATATTTTTGAGAAATTCAGAAAATAATTGGGTAGTTATTGAATAAGTACTTTTTTCCTTTTAATCTGTGAACAGCTGTTAAATGTAGAAGTCAGCCATTAGACCAACTCAGAAAATTCACGTATTAGTTGTATATTTGTATAGTTGTATTTGATCTGCATTATCTTGGGTGTCTTATCTTTAATAGTACCGTATTTTTAGGCCCTTTGAGAATTGTCGAGAATTGACCTATCGCGCCTGAAAAGGAGGAAAACACATAGTTATTACTTAAATGCTTTGTACAAGGTATACTCCTTTTTATAATAGATTGTTAGTATAAAAAGTATATATATGCATTTATGTGGATGCGCATATATACACTTATGAGCTTTTACATTAGCAGAAATAGTATCTTTTAATAACTTATAATAGTAGATCTAAAATTTCAAAAGACATGTGTACTACTATATTATTACTATACTCTATCGAATGTCAAGTGAAGGACTTTAAATTAGGAAATTTTGATGCGCAGTCATTTTTAGACGCGCTCAATTAATTTTATCCACCATTTCAAAATTAATTAAGAAATAGTTAAAAATTTGTGCGCGCACATTTATGCTCCATTAGCGTTGGAAAATACCCCAGACTAGTCCCATAACGAAATACTGGGACTTTGAACTAGCATGTTCAAAGGTCCCATTATTTTGTTATGGGACTGAAACTTTCTATATATAAAGTCCCATAACAAAATAATGAGACCTTGAACTAACATGTTTAAAGGTCCCATTATTTTGTTATGGGATTGAAGCTTTATATATAAAGTCTCATAACAAAATAATGGGATCTTGAACTAACATGTTCAAAGGTCCCATTATTTTATACTGGGATTAGTTTACTGAAGCTTTATATTAAGTCCCATAATAAAATACTGGGACTTGTCCGGAGGTGGCTATTTCTCAATAAATTTATTTTTGACGACTACAAATCAATTAGCGCGCGCTTAACAGGCCCCTACACAAAATTTTTACCTTCAAATTTTAGTTTAATTAATATGTATGGTCAAGTGAAATTTATTTTTAAGGTTAGGGGTTTATGCAGGAAATATCTCAGTACCAATTCTAATAAATTAAGCTATATCAGGAAATTTTCCGACAAAAAGCAAACAAAAGAATAGGAAATTTTATACAAAAGGAAAAACTGTTCAACAAATTAAAGAGTACATAAATTATCTATTAGGCCATTTACACAAAATAGCACCAAATGCAGTTCACAAAGAAAGAAAGAAAAAGAAGACAGATTAATGCACTACTACTAAAAAAATATCACAACATATTGTAGGAATAAATTGTCGCATGAGGGGATGGATTTCGCCCATTGCCATAACTTTTTCATATGATAGGAATAAATTGTCATAACATACGATAGGAATAACTTTTTCAGACCAAATATACAAAAAAAAAAATGGTTGAAATTTCATCGTTATCAGTCAAAAAAAAAAAAAAAAAAGCCTAAATAATGGGCAACCATATTTTTCCCAAACGTTTTGGCCATGAACAGATGGTCCAAAAGAGTAATGAATTTTATAAAGTAAAAAAAAAAATATTTATTTTTAAAAGTGTAAAAAACATATTTATGTTAAAAAGTGTCACATGGACATAAAAAAATTCACGTGGGAGCGAATGATTATCTCTCCTGAGGTAAAACTCGAGGGTAAACATTAACAAATTGTCTAGTCTAAAGGGATAATAAAGACTTATAATTTAAGGGTGTATCTAATAATTCAAATAAAGTTTAGAGGGTTACTAAGTATTATGTTTATGCTTAAAAAATTTATATTGAGAACCCTAATAGTTAAATTATAAAAATAACAATAGTTTTACAATATTTACAAAACATAGTAATAATTTTTTATAATTATCCTACATATCACTTTCTCATTTTCCCATCCCAAAACATAAAACTCTAATTTATTCCTCTCTCTCCTTCTCTCCCCTCCTCCACCCATCCACCTACCCACCCGCCATCATCCCCCTTTCCCTCTCCGGCGACTAGTAACCCCATTGCTGCTGTTGTTTCCTCCCAGTCACTGTGCTGCAGTGTCATGGTGGTGCTGCTGCCGCAGTGTAGCGGTGGGCTACCCCGATCTTTGTTTTTCGGTGGATTTTTCTGATATGCTCCCTTTTTCTTTTTTCTTTTTTTCTTTTTTCCTTTTTGTATGTATATATTTTTATTTTTTATATAAAATACGTATGTCCTTGTACTTTTTATAATAGTATCTATTCTCCACTTTTGTATGTGTATGTTGGTGTATATATGTGTATGATGTTGTATGTTTATGTATGTGTATGTATAGAGTGATAAAATTATTTGTATGTTTTTTTGTATATCTTTGTATGTTTGTGAAAGTTTTACTATATGTAACTTCAAAACAATAATTTATATAAAGTTTCATATATATGTATATATATATATGTGTGTGTGTGTGTGTGTGTGTGTGTATTTTGTATGTTTCGTTTTGTAGATCTTAAAAACAAATACAAATTTGGCGACCTGCCGCCGCCAGCCAGCAACTGACAGGCGGAGACCGGCCACCGGTGACACGATCCAGATTTTCGGCTAGGCCGTGCGGGCACCCGACATTCTCCCCTAGACCCGTCGAGTGAACCCTTTTTAATTGAATTCACAAAAAATAAACATAAAATCAACTTATAGATTAAAAAAAATAAGACCTAAAGAGATACGAATATAATTATACCTAAGTTGTACATAAAAAGTTACAGCTGTCTACCCTGTTGACACCCAATTTTATCCCGAATTTTAATTAAATGTATAATTATTTTAAAATTAAGTTCACTTTTGAAAATTGCAAGTAAATAGCATATTTTAAAAGAGAAATGGCCAAAATCGCAAGTCATCCCTTCATTTACGGCGTACTATGTAATTATTTAATTTAATTGAAGGTCATATGTGTTATTAGGCCTAAACCCAGTCTACCTTCGCAATACCTATACATATATATACACATTTATCCTAAAACCCTAGAAGGGGCACTATTCATTGATCTTCTTCACAACTCCCTCATCTTCTCATAAAAAAAAACCCCTTTCCACCACTGATCCAAGGCAGCCGAAACAGGGAAAATTGGGAATTTACATAATAAAAAAGAGGAGATCGGGGGTCGTTGGTGAAGGTGGAATACAGATCAAAGCAGAGGGGAAAAAGAGAGCAGGTATAGCATTGGTGAAGATACACACCACCATTAGTGGTGAAACACCAGTTCAGATAGAAAAATCCCAAGGCCTCGTCTTCTGTTTTCTTCGCTTCAGTTTTGCTCGTAAAATCAGATAAAGGATAGGAAGAGTTGTAGCGGCGCCGACAAAGGTCACCGGAATCTCCACCGGAGATCCTCCAGGCAGTTGCCCTCTGCCTTCATTCATTTGTTTGTTATGTTCGCATGTTGCTACTGTTGAATCACTGGAAATCTGACCGGATTTCGATAAGCAAAGCTCATTGTTATACTGAGAATTGGATATTCTGCTTAGTCGCTTGATTTTTAAATCTTTGATTTACTGCTATATGTTTCGCTGATCCGCTAGATCTTCTCATGTTTCGATTCAGCTGTGGTGCCTTTGACCCGTTCTCGGTTGATTGGTACTGAATTTGAAAGAGGGTGGAGTGGTAGTGACGCCCCTGGGCAATCGCTCCTCTCCCTCCGTTCGTTGTTGTGCTCCGGTCTGTTTAGTAAGCATGAATTTTTACCAGAAGATTGTGTTGCCGGTGTGCCCGTTTCTTGTCCCTATTCTGTTTGTTTTCTGGACTTGATATCCTGATGCTTTCGACCTGTTTCATTAGGTTGACCCGTTTAGCCTATTGCACTTCTATGGTTATTTTGGTGCAATTATTGAAATTTGCTATAACTTTGATTGATCAATCTATGTTGTTGGACTGGCTTATGCATTGACTGGATTTTCTGAGTGCAGGGATCCATTTTGGATAAATTTTATCCATTGTGGAATATTGAACTGATTTGAACAAATACTACGCTAATGGCCAATGAAAATACATATACACGCATTGAGTCCTCGGGATCGATTTGAACATGATACTATACTTGAACATCCCCGTCCCCGTGTTCCTAAAGCAAATAGGCGATGATGAGTGTACGCACTTTGATACAAAGCAAGTCGAATAGAGTGGTGGGTTTGGTACTTGGCATGGCAAGTAGCCCGGGCTCCGTGTTTACAGCCGTACCAAAATCCCGAGCCTCTACTCGACACGCCATACAAACCTGAGCCTAAATTTTACAAAAACTAAAACCCCATTTATATTATTATTATTATTTTTATTACTATTATTATTATTAATAATATATATATATATATATATATATATATATATATATATATTATTATTATTATTACTTTATTACTTTTATTATTATTATTATTATTATTATTATTATTATTATTTTATTTTCATTAGTTATTACACTTTATTATTGTACTAATCCAATTTCGTTTTCATATTTTTTTGCGAGGTACATTTTGGCACGAACAACTTGGGGACGTGTTTGGCTAAATTACAAATGTGGATATACATTGTCTTGGAGCCACTTGGGGTCAAGATCGGGACTCAAGTTGAGAAGATTATTTTCAAGGCTCGTTTACGAGTTTGCATTTCGGGTTCTACTATTCTCGCTCATTTCATTACTTAATTTAGTAGATAGATAATTGGTACTTAGACAATTTTATTTGTAAAACAATTAGTTATGAATAAATATTGATTGTTTGAGTTATTTATTTACTTTATGTTCATTACCTTTAATCCTGAAGTTGCTATTTTATTTATTGCAAATTGGGGCTATTTAGCAAAATGCGTGCAAATTAAATATTTTTTATAAACAAGTTTATTTCAATTAATTATATATAGATAAATTTTCTAGAAAAACATATTTTGCAAATATTTTTGAAACCTGTCGGATTAACCGTATTTTACGAAATTTCGAAAGTGCCTTAAAAACCTTCTTTCGAGATTAACAAAATCTCTTACTTAGAATCTCTGAAAAGACTGCCTTTTTCCAAAAATGGAGTTTTTGCACACATTTATTAATTTGGTTCCCTGTTTTTTCTTAAATTGGGTGGTGACTCCAAAAATTCCAAAAGAGTCGGTCCATCTTGTTGATATTCCGAAATTTATCCTTTTCGGGGTAATTTTTGGGGTTCAACAGCATGGCGACTCCGCTGGGGAGCAATAAAGGTTTTGACCATAAAGGTTTCCAATTATTTGCAACTAGCATGCTTAATTTATTTGCTTTATTATATCTGTTTGTTTGGTTTGCCTTATAAAGCATGTATTACATTTATTTGTGCGTAGTCCGCATTCCGTTCATATTTCCTCCCTCAAGGAGCCTGTCAATTCTCTTTCATCTCCCCGATTTCATCACGGGGGCCCGCTTGACGTGCAATTATACAGGAACGGAATTGTCCTTACTAACTCTTTGAATTTCTTTTGTGTCACCAAAATTAGTTGGGGTATGGTTTGCCTTGTTTGTCATGGTCGGTTTTACTGGTTTATGAGGCCAGGTTTATCCCGCATAGGTCGAATCAGCCTCAACCGTTAGCCCACTCTTAGAAGGAGATTAGGTCATGCATGCATATACACCTTAGTTTTGATCTGGTCCTTGGTACCGTTTCTAGGAATTAAGAAACCGCCATTTTGTTGACGGGTTATTGAATCCCAACGACACTGCATATTATGTGATCGTGTGGATATTATAACGAATCACAAACCATTTGCCATGTCAAATTTGAGAAGTTGACAATTATGTCGGTTTATTTTTATCTCAGATATTATATCGACAAATTGCTTGTGTCGTTATAATAACCACATGTGCGTGCAACTTGACGATTAGGCTTACCTCTAGCACAAAGAGGCACCTTACAGGGTAGGACGCGTTCGCATTTTATTTACGCTCAACTACTTGTGGTTGTCACATGTTAATTGCCTGCCTTGCTTTATTTGCTCAAAATGCATTAAATACTAGGTGTTGCTGGCTTGTGTGCAATCTTATGGACTACATGCAAACTTACATAGTTACCATTTGAGGTTTCTTTGTTTTGTTTATTTCTCTAGCAGAAATTTGATTTGTAAAGTGGTTGACCATGCAAATCACGCAAGATTCAAGATCTGATTGATGGTAGACGCTGTAGCTCGTGAACGATACTGTACCAGAAGCTAATGGCATTGTTTGAAAGAACTTGGCGATTGAACTTAGTAGCATTATTTTCAATTTTAATTCAGATTGAGGCCCTGAATTGCATTGTACTTTAAAGCTTATGTTAATCTGAATCAACTCATTTTGAATTTATGAAAGTTGAAATAAAACGCATCGCATTCTTATTATATTATATTATTTACGCTTGCATTTGTTTCTGTTTCAAAAAATAAAATTGATAAACCTGCCAAAGCTTTGCTTGTGACGTATGACAAAGCAACTGAACAGTTTGAAAGCGACGCACTGAAAAGTTATTGTCTGCGCTCTTTAGATATCGCACTATCTGTTAGAACTTCAACTGGGGCAGCCTTTATTTGTTGGTATATGGCGTTGAAGCAGTGTTGCAGAATTACGCACGGTCTGATTCCCAAGGAGGTATCCGTAGGCTCCCCCATCGGGCTCGACCCTTTAGCATTTAAATTTTCATTTTCCCCCAAGAAGGACAACTGGGGCAATTTTTGCAAAATGAATTGGAGATGCGAAAGATAATAACTGGGGCAGAATTTTGCAAGAAGCAGCGTTGGTTGTTAAAGATGAGTTGGCAAGAACTCTATAATTGGCTAAGCGAACAGTGCAAAGTCCAAGGCAAAGGACGTTCAGTTTATTTTAAGATATGTCACAAGTTTAAGTCAAGGCAAAAATTTTCAAAATGCATGACTTTATTTGCATGCTTGCTTTACTTACTATATTGCATTAAATTAATTTACCATTGCCTCTATTTTTCTCAAAACTCCCATGCTATTTGAGTTCATGAGCCAAGTTTCTGAAAGAAATTCGCAAATCCAAGTCCAATGAAGACAAGGAAGCAGCAGAAGCAGCAAGATCAAGATCAAGTCAGCACAAATCAAATGCTTACCCCTCCCTCCCCAAAACTAACAATTTTTCTTTGAGAGCAGGAACATGAAAGCTTGCAATGAAAGGATCATAAGCACTGTAGATGAACAATTTATTGAACGCTCATTCAATGCTGCCTTGCAGATTGGGTAGCATTGCTTTTTTCATGACTTAAAGCGTTATGCTTTGCCATGAGTTATTGCCGAACAGGCAGCATTTCTACCTCTATGATTTTCATTCCCAAACAAGCAATGAAGCAGAGGCATGCGTTATGTTTTCAAATCACGCCAAAATAGGCATTGCCTTATTTTTAATTGACAATCCGCCCAAGGCCATCATTGTCCGATTTTCTGCCAATTGATTTATCAAATGGCTATTGCACTGATTGCATTTCCGCACTGCTTTGCTTTGCACTTGCTTTACATTCTGCCTTTGTATTTGCTTTAAATTAATGCATTGCTTTATTTTTTCAGATCAACCATCAGTTTCTCGAAGATTATTCGCCTTGTCGCATATGCACCGCAAATATTTTTCTTTCTTTTTCATTATAGCCTTGACTTTATTATTCACTCATTTTCCAACACATTTACTTTAAATTTGCAGGAATTGAACATCAGATTTCAATATGAACTAAAGACAGCATTCAACGCTTTGCAACACTATCAATACAAGCAACACGACCCAGCTTTGCTTAATTGTTTTGCATTATCTTGCCTTAATTAATTCAATTTCCAACTTTATTTCACAGGCTGCTATCAAAATTGGGCTCGTTCACCTTATAACCGAACGTTTTTGGCTCGTTCGCCTTATAAATGAATATTTTGGGTCCGTTCGCCTTATAAATAAACAATTCAGGTTCATCCACCTGTTAAATAGGATATGCAGGTTTATTTCAAGTTGCGTTGAGACATTGGATGCTTCAAGACCGGATGTCTCATTTGTTTTGTCATGTGATTGAAACATAGTGCAATATTGCGTTGTAAACTGCCTCTTCATGAATAAAAGCATTATGCTTATCATGGTTTATTGCCGAACAGGCGGCATTTCTATCTTTATAATCCTTATTTCAAAATAAACATTATTCTGAAACTTGCATAGATTGATAGTTTAAGACAAGTCGGCTGAAGCACCGCTTTCGGAGTGTTTCGCGATGTCGGTTGTCTTGCAATATTGGCAGTTATATTTAAAGTAGGTTGATATTCTAAGATAAGTCGGCTGGAGCACCACTTTCGGAGTGTTTCGCGATGTCGGTTGTCTTGCAATATTGGCATATTATATTTGAAGTAGATGATAAAGATAGACAAGTCGACTTGAGACATTATGCCTCATTAGTCGACTTATCCTATGAAAGCCTTACATTCTACAATTTATTCCCGCTTTACTTATTGTCTTACTTTACTGTTTCAGAATAATGATCAGCCTAGAGGTTCTCCAGGTGGAGCACCTTGTCAGTTGATCGAAGAAAGAACTTATCGATGATACTGCAACCCGCATTTACAATTTTATGTTATCACTTTATCTATTTCTTATTTCAATTATTACAGTTTATTAGCAGTTGCACGTAAGGCTGTCCAATGGCCCGGTTTGCACCGGACCGGACCGGCGCAATCCGGGCCAAATAAAAAAAAAAATCGGCCCGTTTCCCGACCCGGCACCACCAAAATGCACCGGACGGACCGGGAAAAAATGAACCGAAATCGGTCCGGACCGGACCGGACCGGAAAAAAAAGAAAAAAACTGGTGGGCTTAGCAAAAAATAGCAGTTAGGCAACGGTTATTTCACGCACAGCTGTTGGCCCAACGGCTAAAAACGGCTATTTTTGCCCCCCACCCCTAGGCGCCCCCATACCCCACAACCTATTTTTTCTATAAATACCGTCATTTTTCATCAATTTATTCACAATTTCTCTAATATTCTCTCTAAATCTCTCTCAATCTCTCTTATTTCTACAAAGGCTATTTGCTAAATAATTCAAAGTTGGTCTTGCAAAAAGGGTCTAAGTGCTAAATTGAATTACAAAAAAATATTTGGAGTGAAGTGGAAAATTGTTTGGTGCGGTTCCGGTCAAGTTTCAACTTTCACTTTCTAAGTTCTACAATCTACATTCTAAGTTCACGATATCAAGTAATCTCGTTCTTACTTTTTATTATCTATTTTATTTTTGTGCAATATTATTGTTTGTAGCATATTTTAGTAATTTGCATGCTTGATTTACTTATAAATTATAAAAATATCTGGACTGTGGAGATCAATTACTGGGCGTACGGGTAGTGGTCGTAGATCACGTGCTTCTAACCGAGTGGGGGATGATAGACGTAGTCGTGCTATAGGTAAAAGACCAATTGGTACTTCTAGTGCTCCTTCTCATCTAGATGATTTTACTCAGGAAGATGACACACAATTTTATCATGATTTTGATTTTGATCAACCACTAGATAATGATATATTAGAGACACAATATCAAGAAAATACCGAAGGGGCTAATTTAGATGATGAAACACCCACCAGTCAATTTCATGATGAACCTGAAGAAACTGAATTACCACCTATGCCTCCTAGTAGAGAACCAGCGGTACGACCCGAAAGATCGGATGTGTGGAAATTTATGACTAAAAATGTTCCGGCTCAGACCGCTAAATGTGATCTTTGTAAAAAAGTTTGGGATTTTAAAACCGGCAAGCATAATAGTGGGACAGGGAAGTTGAGAACACACTTAGAAAACCATCATAAGGATGAATGGGAAAGGAGGCAAGGTGGCACTCGTTCAGGGAACAGAATGGCTCCATCGCAAGGTAGTGGAGTCCAACAGGAAATTAACCCAGTGACGGGGGGGGGGGGGGGGGGGGGGGGCTTATGCATTATGATAAGAAGAAAGATAGGGAACAAATGGCGAAAATGATTGCGGTAGAGTGCTTACCTTTTACATTTGCTTCTTGTCAAGGTTTTATTCGTTATATTCAAACCGTATATAATCTATCTTTTCAAGGTTTTCCAAAAACTACGGTTAGAAGTGATATTATAAAATTTAAAAATGAATATAGACAATATTTACGATATATATTTTATCACTTTGATTGTAGAGTTTGTCTTACTACTGACTTGGGTCGTGGTGTTAATGGGTATGAGTATTTAACAGTTACTTGTCATTGGATAGATCTTAACTGGGTAATGCAAAAAAGAATTTTAGCATATTGCGCTGTCGATGAACCACACACGGGAGCATTTATTAAGAGAGAAGTTTATGATATTTGTAAGGCGTATTTTCTTAGTGATAAAATTTTAAGTATAACTCTTGATAATGCTGCAAACAATGATTTTGCTATTAGTAAGTTAAGACCCGCATTGCATCCCCCTTTTGAAGAATTGTTTCATGTTAGATGTGCTTGTCATATATATAATTTAATTGTAAAAGATGGCCTTAAGTTATTTGATCCTACTATTATGAAGGTTAGACTCGCAATTAGTTATATTTTTAAATCTAAAAAACCGGATAGATGGAGGGACTTTCAGGTAGAGTGTGTGAATGAAGGTTTAAATCCTAGAAGAGTTCCTAAGGAAGTTTCAACTAGGTGGAACACTGTATATGACTCTTTGACTGTTGCTTACACTTTACGAGTGCCTATTACTAATTATTTTAATCGCAAAGTGGCTGTAGAGTATCACCTAGAAGAATCTGATTGGCTAAATGTTGAGCGTCTTCTTCTTTTTTTAGAAAAGTTTTTTTATGCTACTAAAGAATTTTTCGGTCAATATTATCCTACAATCACTATCATGTTGTATTTTATAGCTGGAATAGCAGAATTACTTAACGATTATAGAGTAGTGCCTGGTTATGAAGTTGCGGTAGAAGCAATGATTGAAAAATTTAAAAAATATTTTTTCTGATTCCACCACTTAATTGCATTGTTTCTGTATTACATTCCTATTTTAAACGTTTTAATACGAAAATGCTAATTAGAGAAATTTATCGGACTTTGAGAATTAGTGATGAAGAAACACCAAGTGTAGAAATAGTTTGTGCGCAGGTAATTGTAGATTGCCAACGAATTTATGAAAGGTATAGGAGTGCAGCTGATAATATTGTTCCAAGTGTTCCAAGTGGAGCTGGATCAAGTTCAACGCAGGCGAGTAAAAGAGCTGCAGCTGGATTGGGAAGTTTTTCCAGCCTTAATCAAAGGCTTTCTAGCAGGCATTCGAGTAGCAGCGGAGTGTTCAACGAGCTTGATGTTTATTTACTTCATGCTTGCAAGGAAGTTGATTATTTTGGAAGCGAGCAACTACTGCCATTTTGGAAGGATCAACAAGCACATTTCCAGTTTTAGCAAAAATGGCGCGGGATATTCTAACTATTCAAGCATCATCAGTTGCTTCAGAAAGCGCGTTTAGCCAAGGAAGATTACAAATTGGAGATCATAGACATTCATTGGATTTGCAGAAGATGAACTAGCCGATGCAGAAGCAGCAACAGAAATTTTATCAGGCGATGGAAGTGTGGACAATGAAAATGATTATAAAGAAGATGACTCTTTGCCACCGGTTCCTCCAGAGGTGCCAGAAGAAATTATTCATAAAATGAGAAATTTTTTTATTAATATGTAGTTTTTGTAATTTAATATCTATGTACTTTGCAAAAAAAAAATTCAACCATTATTCAATAAAATGTGTTACGCCTTGGTATTAAGTAAATTATAATCCTTTGTTATATTCTCAATTATCCTTTGCTATTAAGTTACCTCTTTGCAATTCAATACTAAATACTAAATACTAATTACTAAATACTATTATACTACTAACTTAGTATTAAGTTTGAAAAAATAACAAGTGTTATGTCTTGCTACTAAGTTATCAATCATTGTTTTATATATTCTCAATTATACTTTTACAATTTAATACTTAAATATTAAATACTAAAATACTACATTACTTAATAGTTAATACTTTAATACTAGATTACTAGTATTATATAAGTTATTACATAAAAAATAGATGTCCAAAAAATAAAAACTACAAATGCTATTAAAAACAAAAAAATAACCAAAAAAAAAACGACAGAACCGGGCCGGACCGGCCCACTGCAACAATGTCCAAATCCGCTCCCTTTTGAAAAATAGTCGTTGGCAACGGCCATAAACGACTATTTTTCCCACCCCACACCCCTAAACGCCCCTACAGCCCTCCCCTACCTATTTTTCCTATAAATACTCCCATATTTCATCAAATTAATCACAATTCAATATTTTCTATTCATTTCTCTTAAAAAATTTCTAACAAAAGGCTATTTTTATAAATTTTCTATCAACATGGCTGCAAATGCAAATAATCCTAATCAAATTCAAGGTGCTACTACAGCAGGTCCGTCCAGTCCAAGAAGAACTAAAAGATCCGAAGTTTGGGAATTTATCACAAAAAATAATGATACCGGCAAAGCTCAATGTACTCTTTGTCAGAAAGTTTGGAATTTGGATGATGAATCAAATACTGGAGGGACAATGAGGTTTAAGACCCTCTTGAAATACCATCATGCCCCCGAATGGGCAGCTCGTGGTGGTAGCATATATCTGCAACCACGTGATAATTGAGTGTTGAGACTTGAGTCGCTGAAGTTGAAGATTTATGCATTTTTCTAATTTCTAGTCTATTTTCTAGTTTTTATTTTCTAATTATGCATTTCCATTTTCCAATTTAATGTACTGTGTATAATCGTATTGTTGAATAAAATGTGTGTTTTGTGTTGTTTATTTAGATTTTAGTCTACCAATATTTTTTTTCCTATTTTAAACAATAAAAAATATAATTTAAAAAACAAAAAAAATTAACGAAACTGGACAGGACCGGACCAGATCGGACCGGGACCAGAACGGTTTCGTTTGCCGGTTCCGGTTCCGATCCGGTATTGGTGCAAATGCACCGTTTGATCGGACCGGAACCGGACCGGGTACGAATTTTTTTTAAGTAAACACTGGATCGGACCGGACCGGCGTAGGCGCACTAGAACCGGACTGGACCGGGCCGGTGGACAGCCTTAGTTGCACGCTTACCGTTTGTTGAGATTATTACAGGATTTTTAGCAGCACCGCAGCAGCGTTTGGAGCATAACATGGAAATTTTCTTAGCAGTGAACTGGGGCAATCGTTGATATGAGCTAGACTCGTCAACAAAGACCTAAAGAATCGCACCCGCATAAGTCATCAACCCTAGAGGCAAGTCTCTCTTTTAACCCTAGAGTCTGAGGTTTGAGATTTAAGACAATATGGCTCGGTTATCAAGATGCAGTAGAAGCTATGCCCGTGTAAACCCCCCCTTTATGGGTGTGTCGTCGACCACATCTTCATAACTTGGGTGATTACAAGCCTCTTTTCCCGCGCTTGAGTAGTCGTTATAATCTTGTCTTTGATTTTAAAATCGCGTCGAACTACATATGGCCTGATTCTCTTTCAGCCCGAGATATGTAGGAAACTCGGAAACCAGAGCTCGGCCATGTCCATAAGCCTCGCATTTTGATCCCATGAATCAGAGTCTCGGCTTTACCGTGACAAAATTGGCTTTCACGTCAACTTTCTTTACCCTGAAAACTCTTTTATCCTTTTCGGGTAAAGAGGGGCAGCTGTTGACACCCAATTTTGTCCTGGATTTTAATTAAATGTATAATTATTTTAAAATTAAGTTCATTTTTGAAGATTGCAAGTAAATAGCTAATTTTAAAAGTGAAATGGCCAAAATCGCAAGTCATCCCTTCATTTACGGCGTACTATGTAATTGTTTAATTTAATTGAAGGCCATATGTGTTATTAGGCCTAAACCCAGCCTATCTTTGCAATACTTATACATATATATACAAACTTATCCTAAAACCCTAGAGGGGGCACTATTCATTGATCTTCTTCACAACTCCCTCATCTTCTCATAAAAAAAACCCCTTTCCACCACCACTGATCCAAGGCAGCCGAAACAGGGAAAGTTGGGAATTTACATAACCAAAAGGAGGAGATCGGGGGTCGTTGGTGAAGGGGGAATACAGATCAAAGTAGAGGGGAAAATCAGAGCAGGTATAGCATTGGTGAAGATATACACCACCATTAGTGGTGAAACACCAGTTCAGATTGGAAAATCCCAAGGCCCCGTCTTCTGTTTTCTTCGCTTCAGTTTTGCTCGTGAAATCAAATAAAGGATAGGAAGAGTTGTAGCGGCGTCGACAAAGGTCACCGGAATCTCCACCGGAGATCCGCCAGGCAGTTGCCCTCCCCCTTCATTCATTTGTTTGTTATGTTCGCATGTTGCTACTGTTGAATCGCTTGGAATCTGACCAGATTTCGATAAGCAAAGCTCATTGTTATACTGAGAATTGGATATTTTGCTTAGTTGCTTGATTCTTAAATCTTTGATTTACTGCTATATGTTTTGCTGATCCGCCAGATCTTCTCATGTTTCGATTCAGCTGTGGTGCCTTTGACCAGTTCCTGGTTGATTGGTACTGAATTTGAAAGAGGGTCCAGTGGTAGTGACGCCCCTGGGCAGTCGCTCCTCTCTCTCTATTCGTTGTTGCGCTCCGCTCTGTTTAGTAAGCATGGATTTTCACCGGAAGATTGTGTTACCGGTGTGCCCGTTTCTTGTCCCTGTTCTTTTTTTTTTTTTCTGGACTTGATATCCTGATGCTTTCGACATGTTTCATTAGGTTGACCCGTTTAGCCTATTGCACTTCCATGGTTATTTTGGTGCAATTATGGAAATTTACTATAACTTTGATTGATCAATCTATGTTGTTGGACTGGCTTATGCATTGACTGGATTTTCTGAGTGCAGAGATCCATTTTGGATAAATTTTATCCATTGTGGAATATTGAACTGATTTGAACAAATACTACGCTAATGGCCGATGAGAATACATATACACGCATTGAGGCCTCGGGATCGATTTGAACATGATACTACACTTGAACATCCCCGTCTCCGTGTCCCTAAAGCAAATAGGCGATGATGAGTATATGCACTTTGATGCAAAGCAAGTCGAATAGAGTAGTGGATTTGGTACTTGGCATGGCAAGCGGCCCGGGCTCCGTGTTTGCAGCCGTACCAAAATCCCGAGCCTCTACTCGATACGCCATACAAACCTGAGCCTAAATTTTACAAAAAATAAAACCCCATTTATATTATTATTATTTTTATTACTATTATTATTATTAATAATAAATATATATTTAATATTATTATTACTTTATTACTTTTATTATTATTATTATTATTTTATTTTCATTAGTTATACCCTTTATTATTGTACTAATCCAATTTCATTTTCATATTTTTTTGCGAGGTACATTTGGGCACGAACAACTTGGGGACGCATTTGGCTAAATTATAAATGTGGATATACATTTCCTTGGAGTCACTTGGGGTCAAGATCGGGACTCAAGTTGAGAAGATTATTTTCAAGGCTCGTTTACGAGTTTGCATTTCGGGTTCTACTATTCTCGCTCATTTCATTACTTAATTTAGTAGATAGATAATTGGTACTTAGACAATTTATTTGTAAAACAATTATTTATGAATAAATATTGATTGTTTGAGTTATTTATTTAATTTATGTTCATTACCTTTAATCCTGAAGTTGCTATTTTATTTACTGCAAACTGGGGCCATTTAGCAATATGCGTGCAAATTAAATATTTTTCATAAACAAGTTTATTTCAATTAATTATGCATAAATAAATTTTCTTGAGAAGCATATTTTGCAAATATTTTGGAAACCTGTCGGATTAACCGCATTTTACGGAATTTCGAAAGTGCCTTAAAAACCTTATTTCGAGATTAACAAAACCTCTTACTTAGAATCTCTGAAAAGACTGCCTTTTTCCAAAAATGGAGTTTTTGCACGCATTTGTTAATTTGTTTCCCTATTTTTCCTTAAATTAGGTGACGACTCCAAAAACTCCAAAAGAGTTAGTTCATCCTGTTGATATTTCAGAATTTATCCTTTTCGAGGTAATTTTTGGGGTTCAGCATACCTAATGTACTAGGTTTAGGGCTATCCAGACAGACATCTAAGAATACAAATGAAGTATAAACATTTCCTGAAGGGAGTGAAAATACAACTGATATTAAAGAAAAAAAAAACTGGTGGCCATCCTGAACAAAAACTGGCTCACCCTGATAGCCGAAGTCGTCTTCGCTCCTCAACAACGTGGCGAACTCAATCCTGGAGAGAAACCTGCCGAAACGAAATAAATAGAAAAGAAATAAATAGAGGGTGAGTCGAAAGAACTCAGTAAGTGGGGGCTGGCTAGCCACCTCGAAGAAGCAGATATGCTAGCGAGTGAGAAGAAAAGCAGATAAACCAAATTCATTTTACTTAAACTATAAAAAGGGAAGAGCCAGATAATAACTGGAAACACGTAAGAAATCATAAACTCATAGACAACCAGGGACATAAGATCGACATAAATATATAGGTAACCCAAAACATATCAACAATTAGACATACATGACATATACTCAACACGTCGCACTACTATCACACAATACACAGCAGCCGGTACAATGAAATGGAATGAATGTAGCATGATGCATTGGGGTCACATGTGCCCAATGAAATGAGCGGAATCCTCCTACTCCGGGGCGGAATCATCCTACTCTGGGGTGGAATCCTCTTGTTCCTAGGGCGGAATCCTCTTGCCATCAGATGACACAACAGTCTAACACATATCTCCGGTGGGGGACTCTCATCGTCTGCTGGGGAGTACATATCAAACCCGTCACTGGAGTACAAACTCCTATGCTTAATGCTCAGCCTTGAAGATGTGGTATGCAATGCCACACAATTAAAACAATTACACAAGAAGAAAGCCTTGTGATCCTATAAATATTTACAACCTATAGGATAATTCTATCTTTTAATTAATATTCATAATCATACCCGAGCTTCCCTTCTCAACTCAATATTAGGCTTATAGATCAACAATAGATATTCTCTAAATATACTGGAGCCTCTATCCTCAATGTGACATTCACGCGCCGGGGCCTAAAAGTTCACTCATTTTCCAACAAGATACTTCTATTCATAACTCAATGTTGAGCCTAATATGAAACACCTATCATAAGGTTGCATATTGCAAAATGATAAACTCTTATTCAATCAAATTTCATAGTCCAGTCTAACCATTGTGTTCTACTCATAATCTTAGGCTTATAGTTCCTCAATTAGTGTTCTTATCAAATATAAATCTCTTATCCATAACTCGGCAAACATTATAGTACATCTTAAAACACATACCAAGCACACAAAACCCCTTACGCTTACAGCCGGAGTATCATATTTCCAAGCACACAGAAAACACAAAGAAATACTTAACAATATAGTAATGGTTATTCACGAAGATCTGGCATAATAAGTACACTACTTCGGCTGCTACACACGTGAAAGATACGTGCGCAGAGAATCTATAAAGGCCGAAGGCCATCAAAGAAAGGATGAAACCACTTATCTTTTAATCTCGGGCCGAATGGACTATAGAACAAACTTCTTTCCTCCCCGATGTCTCCTGGAACCACTTTCCTCTAAGCCAAAGAAGATATTTGTGCATAAATAAGCGCTTAAAAACTGAATCTCAAGCTATTAGTCGGAGATGGAAGAAAATTACGAAAATGCCTCTGGGTCGGGCTTAGCTGGATGCGCATAAATTTTACATTTTCGGACTCCTCATACTCCCACGAGTCCAAATATACTATTATATTACATTTTGAATTCATTTCATATGAATTCCCCAATTTTCAAGGTCAGGGTTCCAACCCCTTTATTCCCAAGCTAAATTCATAGGATTCTAACTCAAAATTCATGAATTGATAAAATTAGCTAGCTTGAAATTCGTACCTGATGATATCCTATGATTTGGTACACTAAAATTTGCTTGGAATCACTTGGAAGTACTGGGATTTGGACAAGGAGAAAAATCAGCCGATATGGTCATTTTATACCAAGAAATCAGCGTGTTCGCGCTACCCCGCGCGCCCCCGCGCCACCCCTTCTCTGTGGTCGCGCTACCAGGTGTGCGGTCGAGCTTCGAGGCATCCGAAACAAGCGCGGACGCACCCTCACCTGCAGGTGCTGCGATTTGGGTCCGAACATGACCCTACAAAGCTCAGAATAACCTCAAATTTTGTACACAAGTCATACAATATTTTTGTGACATGTTCGCGAAGACAGATCCTAAATCAAATCTCTGGAACTCAAGATGTGGGTCCCATGGAAAGAGGTCGATTTCTTAACTTTAGAGCTTTAGTGAAAACTATTCGAACGATCTAGGATTTCATTTTCGAAAGTTCCCATCAGTCAAAAATGACCATACAAACCTAATCCAACCTTCAAATTTCAAATCGGAGCTCATTTACTCAAATCAAGCTCAGAAACCTCTTTTAGCCTCTACGGACAGCCGAAATGGAAACCTTCTTAGAAAACCTACCAAATGAGGTCTGAATCAACTCAAATTTTGTAGACACGTCGTAATGGACCTTATGAAACTTTTAAGAATGTTGGCACGCTAATTGGAGTCCTAACTCCTGAATCGACTATCTAAGGTTGTATTAACCGGCGCCGCTGCTATGACTGTAGCAGTGGGAAGGGAGATGGTAAAACCCTACTTTGTATGGTTTATATGGATTTTTTATATGCTATGTAAAAATGTTGTTAATGCCAAAAATTGGTCGTCTAGGTTAAAAATTAATGTAGAATGAGGTCAGAAGAAAATATAGTAATTACGATGGAAATGTAAGTAAATAAAGAGAATGAGCAAGAGAGGTAAAAGAATATTATTCCTTGAGAATAGTAGGATTCAGTGTGAATAACTTGATTGTACAATGGAATGTAATGAGGGGTATTTATACTAGAGATTTACCCAGTCCTAATTATGGTAAAATACAAAGACTAATGAGCCTCATGGGCCTATAAAATCAAGGCGGTGGTATATACAAAACCCTAACTAGGAGGCTGTAAACTTAAGGCAGTGGGATGTATGCCCTGCATCCTACGGTCGTTCCGCCTAAATGGTCATTGGCTCAAGGAGTTGCCGTGTATCCTCTGAGTCCGATGACTTGTAGGATAATCCCAATCTCGCCAGCTGGACGCGTATCCCCATAATAATAGATGGTATATTTTTGTCCATACAGCCAGTCCCTCCACTTGCTGAGTGCTGATGCAAGCAGTCAGGAAGTGAAAGCAGTGTATAAGATGGATGAGAAAAGATATCTCACTAACTTCTTGAGACTAGTAGTCTCTTTGACCAAGAACGATGCCGGTTTCTTCGAGAACTTCGTGTGTTTTCATCTGATTGGTTAGTACCGATTCTTTGCACTTTTTCGGGAAGGCTTTAACTGTACCAAACTGTTCCATATCACCACCAATAATGACGCTTGGTTGTTCCATGCTCTATCCTTATCCCTATTCTGCCTATAACTATGGACCTTGCGACAGTAAAGAAAGAACAAATTTTCTTCAGGAAATACTCCATCTCTTCAATAGCTTCTTATGAAAGCAAAAGACTCTTGTTTCTTTAAAAATGTTTGCCTTTGATCCTGATTTGATATTTCTATAAATTCTTCTTTATTCTGAATGGGTGATGCATGACGTTACGGTAAGAGGAAGCTCATCTGCAGTTTTCTTCTTCTCTTTCCTCATCCGTGAAGGAATGAACGAAGTATCCCGAGTCATGAAGTTTGATTGGGATTCTAATAATGGTATCCTTCGGGATGTCTTCATTGCGGTAGACACACTGTTTACGGTGTGCTCATCTCTGATCATAATGGTTGATGTGATAGTCTTCTTGTCATGCGGGGTTTGCCAGCGGAAGAATGCCATCTCAGTGATGCTCATGTATCTGCTCGTCTTTTGGCCTCCGAGGGCCATATTCCCAGAAGCACCTCTATTTAAATGAGGAGGGCAACCCTAGGATATGCTCTCCTTCTTCGGGTGGTTAATACCCAAGGGCATTCTCTATGCCAACAACGTTCAGGGTGGTCGTATAGCTCTGCCTTGTTCTGTGGTGATAGAGATTGCATCATCTTCCAGTCGTTCAGAGAAGAGAGAGAACATGGTGTTCCCGTGGTCATCGGGGGTTCCTTATTGGTGTCCTTCCAAGTTAATCTAAGTGAAGCATTCCGTGTATGCTCTGCTGCCTCCGCCTTTCTACTGAGGGACTCCTTAGTTGGGATGATTTTATGAAACAACCTTAAGTAGTCGTATCAAATGATAGGACTCCGATTTGCATTTCGACAGTTTTAAAATCTTTCTAAGATCTATTAGGACTTGTCTGTAAAATTTGAGCTAAATCAGACCTCTTTTGATAATCAGAAAAAGGTTTCAGTTTCCGTTGTCCGTAAATCATAAAAAGAGGTTTTCGAGCTCGATTTCTGGCGAATGAGCTCCGATTCAAAATCTAAAAGCATCGTTAGCTTTGTATGGTCATTTGTGACCTGTGTGAATTTTCTGATGTGAATTTTGATGTCGTTCGGATAGTTTCCGCTAAAATGCCGAAAGTTAATAATTTGATCTCTTTTTTGTTTAATTCGTATCTCGAGCTTCAGGAATCCGATTCAAGATCGGCATTAGCGAGTACGTCACATAAATTTTGTATAACTTTCTTGAAAAATTTGGGATCATTTCGAATTTCATAGGGTTCTGTTTTAATTTTTTTTACAGTACGAAATTTTTAAAACAAATGAAAGAAAGGAAAACATAAAAAAAAAGGAAGGCGGTGGAAAGGGCCAAGGGATAAACGATACAAATGCAGAAACGAAAAAAAAGATAATGCAGAGAGAAAATAAGAAAGAAAAGAGAGAAAGGAAAAGAAAAGGAGCAGAAAAAAATAGAATTTTCAACCCCGAAATATTCAGGTAAGGATGTTAATTCATTATTTTATTCTATTACATGTGCTTGAATACATTTTTACGGTAGAAATTGAGACATTAGACATCATTTTAGCAAGTTAAACTGATAGTTTAAAGGGTTAATTGGACCCCGATAATGGAATTGATTATATATTCATATTGAAGGAGTTATGGGCAACCCGTAAATGTAATTTTTTTAGGGTTTGATTATGTGATTTTGAACCCTATATAAAGGCCTGGATTGCATATTGCGTATGCGAATAGGGTATCAGGTTCCTAACCGGATTGCCCTAAGACGTAAGGAATGAAACCTTTAGCCTTATTTGATATATTTTTCTGCTTATTGAATAGAGCAGGATCGTTTGGCAGTGAATCTAAAAGACAAAGCGGTTGTTGAGCAGCACTGATGACTTTGGAACAAGGTTAGTGATTATATCCATTTCTTTGGTGGCCTTTGGCCTTGTGTATATTCTACCACGTGTTCCTTACGTATGTAGTTGCCGATAGGCGTACTTATTACGCCTTAACTTTGGATTTACACTGTATATTATTTCGTTATGCCTTGCTGTTGGTATTGCATTGAGCATAAAAACATTGTACTCTGGCTGTGAGCGTGATATGTACTTTCCGGCTGTCGATGAGGGTCCTGCACCAGTAAAGGATTATTATTGCATCATCCTTGCATCATATTGAGGGTAAGAGGATTTTACTCCTTTCATCATATTGAGGGTAGGAGGATTTCACTCCTTGCATCATATTGAGGGTAGGAGGATTCCGCTATAGGAGCAGGAGAATTCCGCTCCTTGCATCATACTGAGGGTAGGAGGATTCCGCCCTAGAGTAGGAGGATTTTGCTCCATCCATTTGGCACATGTAACCGCATTGCATCATATTGCGTTCATTCTATTTCATTAAACTGGTTGATGTGCATTGTATCACTATTATGTTGTGTTTTGTGTATGCGATATGTATACCATGTTGTGGACATATTTCATTTTTCTTATATGTTTCTGGCTATCTTGTATCCATAGTTGGTTTATATGTTTTAGTTGTATGCGTTTCTGGTCTGTATATGCCTAGCTTTTCTCCCTGGCTAGCTATCCTATTATTTGAGGTGGCTAGTTTGCCCCCACTTATTGAGTCCTTTTGACTTACCCTTGTTTGTTGTTTGTTTCAAGTCTATTTATTTTGTTTCGGCAGGTTCGCTCCAGGATTGAGTTTGCCATGTTGTAAAGGAGCGAAGACAACTTCAGCTGTAAGGGTGAGCCAGATTCAGGATGGCCACCAATTTTATGTTTACTATTTCAATTGTATTTTGCTCCCTTCAGGAGGTGTCTATATTCTTTTGCACTCTTAGATGTATAGTCTGGATAGCTCTAAACCTAGTATATTGGGTAGTCAGCTGTAACTTCTTTTATATAGCTTATGTATAGCTATGTTTGTGTCTCTTTAGGTCTTATTTATTATCTGAAAGTTGATTTTATATTTATTTTTTTGAATTCAATTCTGAAGGGTTCACCCCAGGGGTCTAAGGGAGGATGTCGGGTGCTTGCACGGCCTAGTCGAAATTCGGGTCGTGTCATTTTGCTCCCCCCCCCCCTCCGTGGCGCTGCGTCACAAAGATGTTTCTACTTGGGGTACCGAGTTGGAAGTTTCGCCTTCGAAACCCGAGAGAAACTTGATGTTAGAGCTACCATCATGAAGAGTCTCCGGTCATGCAAAATCAGAGGAACTTGCAGTATTTACCCTTCTCTTTCTGATTTTTTAACAATTATTATGAACAAATATTGTATTTAGGAAGAACTATTGTATATTATGAGCCTACGGGATGTTTGTTACTAATGAAGCTGTCGTTCATCAATAATTGTATGTGTACTTGTTTAGTTAAGCAGCATGTTTTGGGTGCCTTTATGGGCTAGTGTCTTCAAGAGACGGGTGTGCGCACTGAAGGGCGCTTCATTTGCATCAGTAGATGACGGCTTAAGTTGCACCCACAATAGGATGACTTTAGCCCGTGTGGTGATGGACACATTTTTGTCCGACTTTGAACGTCTCTGCTTAGTTACTCAAGTATTTAAGATTTTCTAGCACTATGTGGACGGGCATCCCCGTCGCCATGTAGGTGCAGATGTTGAATTAATAAGTTCAACTTACGAATAATGCCTGATGGCTGAGCTAGACGTGATCTAGCTCTGAGTGAGTAGTGTACCCTATGTTTTGTAGCGTAAAGTGAGTGTATAGTTCAATTTAGATCTGGCCGGGGTTATAAATAGTTGGATCGTAGATGGATCTGAATAAGTAAAGCTGACAAAGTAAAATAGTAGTTTTATTGATGAATAGGGCGCAGAGCCATATAAACATAAAGAACAGGGTTAAGTGCCCGTTGTAAATAATGAAAATTGAAGAAAACAAGAATGAAGAAAATACATGTCTCCAGTATTTGGGCTTAGCTCTGCCTTTCAAGAGTAGTACTTCTATAGCCGTGAGATATTTCAGTTATTTGGAATGGATGTCCCTTTCATGTCTTCAAAAACGTACGCACCTTTTCCAGCTATGCCTCGAACTTTGTATGAACCTTCCTAGTTCGGGGTGAGCTTGCCTGCACTGGCCTTCTTGGTGTTCAATGTAACTTTGCGAAGGACAAGATCCCTTATGTTGAAGGATCGTGGATTAGCGCTCGCATTGTAGTACTGCTCGACTCGTTGCTTCTGGGCTACAAGGCGTATGACTGCTATTTCTCGCCATTTATCCAAAGTATCGAGCGAAGCTTTCAAAGCTTCGTTGTTGGATTTTTCCTCCACGAACGACCATCGCAAGATGGATTCTCTGATCTCTAAGAGAATCATCGCCTCTGTTCCATATGTCAGTGAAAACGGAGTTTCTCGAGTGCAGGCTTTTGACATTGTGCGGTAGGCCCATAGGACTCCGAGTAGTTCGTCCGGCTACTTTCCTTTGGCTTCCTTGAGTCGCTTCTTTAGATTCTCCACTATCGTCTTGTTTGAACATTCAGCTTGACCATTGGCCGAACAATGATAAGGTGTAGAGGTTATCCCCTTTATCTCCCATTCCCTCACAAAAGAAGTGATTTTTTCACCTATGAACTGGTGCCCGTTATCGCTAGTGATTTCCGCTGGAATGCCGTATCAACACATAATGTTCTTCCATATAAACTCTATCACCTCTTGCTCCCCAATCCGAGCGTAGGCTGCTGCTTCGACCCATTTGAAATAATCCGTCATAAAGAATTTGACACCACCGGGTGCTTTAGGCATGGGCCCTACGATGTCCATCCCCCATTTCATGAAAGGCCAAGGGGCTATTACTAACTGTAATAATTCTGCCGGCTGATGAAGTACATGGGAGAATATCTGGCAACTGTCGCACGCCCTGGCGAACTTGCTCGCGTCATCTTGCATTCGGGGCCAAAAATAGCCCGCCATGATTAACTTGCGAGCTAGAAATCGCCTGTTGGAGTGATTTCCACATTGCCCCTCCTGGATTTCTCTGAGTGCATAATCCACTTGAGATGGTCCCAGACATTTAGCCAAAGGTCCGTTAAACATCTGTCGATACAACTTGCCCTTGATTAGACAATAGGGGGCTGCTTGAGCCCTCAACGTTCCGTTCTCCTTTCTGTCTGCTGGAAGCACTCTTCCTGGTACTTAATGATCGGGTACCACCAATCCCATATCGATCCCAGGGCGTTGCCCGCATGGTGTTTGACATCCGCGTATGTTAACTCAAGATTCATGACGGCCCCGACAATTAAAAGAAAGGACAAGGTCAGACTCCCGGGGAACCCCTTCATTAAGAAGGAAGTGAAGGTGTGCCTCCCCAGAGAGCCCCCAACGGTTGACAATGTTCCCAGAAAAAAGATACTTTAGAGAAAGACGGCTTTCCTTTCGGATGTTGCAAACGCACAAACGAAAGACCTTAGTCAGCGGAAGAAGTCACTCTCAATCCGACCCAGGAATCACGAACGGGAATCTAAATAGAAAAAGAAGGAAACTGGGCTGTCCGCATTCACGTCTGCATCAGCCTCCACGTTTTCTTCTCTTGGAATCTGATTGATCTTTCATTTTTTATAATTCTTCAAGAACTTTTCTACTCTGGCCAAGTATTCCTGCATGCGGGCGTCTTTGGTAGTGTAAGCCCCGGTTACTAGGTTGACAACGAGCTGAGAGTCGCAATTGATATTAATCTCCTTGGCCCCTAATTTGTAAGCTAATTGTAGAACTTGAATTACTGCTTCATTGTTTTTCATTTTTGAGCAGTTGATGGCTTTCCTAAAAATGTTCTTTGTTGGGGATTTGATCAGCAAACCAAGCCCAGCCCTTTTACGTTCAAGGCCCCATCGGTGTGGAGTAGCCGTTCTTCAACGGTAACGCCCTCCATCATTTTGCGTTCTATCTCAGCTCCCGGCATCAAGTCGGTACTGAAGTCGGCGACAAAGTCCGCAAGTACCTATGACTTGATGGCAGTACATGGCCGATATATGATGTCATATTCTCCGAGCTCGACGACCCACTTTGCAGCCTGCCCAATAGCTCGGGTTTGTAAAAATAGTCCATAAGGGAAAAAAGGAAACCACGTGACTTTGAAAATATGGCCGCAACTTCCTCGCTGCCATGACTGAGGAAAGTGCGAGCTTCTCTAGGTGTTGGTACCTAGCTTCTACGTCTAAACGAGACTTGCTGACGTAAAAAACTGGTGATTGTACCCTCTTCTCTTCTCGCACTAAGACAACACTGACGACAACTTCGAATACTGTGAGGTATAACAATAACGGTTCTCCCTCGCATGGCTTGGTTAATAACGAGGAATTTTCCAGATGTTGCTTCAATTCTCGAAGAACCTTGTTGCACTGCTCTGTCCATTCAAAACTTTTATTCTTCTTCAAGACATTGAAAAACTTGTGACACTTCTCTAATGACCCTCAATTGCTTCGATCTTCACGAGATTTGCTTCTATGCCCCTATTGGAAACAATGAACCTAAGGAACATCCCGGAGGATACGCCGAAGACACACTTCTCTGGGTTGAGCTTCATTCCAAACTTATCCAGGATGTCGAATGCTATCTCCATATGGCCGATGTGATCCTTGGCGAAATTTGATTTGACCAACATGTCTTCGATGTAAACATCCAGGTCTTACCAGTCTGCTCCTTGAACATCAGGTTTACCAATCTCTGGTAGGTTACTCCTGCATTCTTCAACCTGAAAGGCATTACCCTATAGCAATAAGTCCCATATCCAGAATGAATAAAGTCTTTTCTTGATCATCTGGATTCATGAGGATCTGATGCTACCCTGAATATGTGTCAAAAAACTTAAGGCCTCGTGATCTGCCGTGAATCGATGAGTTGATCGATGTTGGGCAGCGGGAAGGAGTCCTTCGGACATGCTTTGTTCAAGTCCGTGAAATCGATCCACATCTGCTAGTTTCCATTCTTCTTCGGGACCACCACAACCTTGGATAACCAGTGGAGGTACTGGACCTCACGAATGGAGCCGTTGTTTGTCAACTTCTCAACCTCTTCATGTACCGCAAAACCCTTCTCGCGACTTATCAACCGCTTCTTCTGCTTGCTGGTTTGAAGTTGGGGTCGATGTTAAGATTATGTGTGATACCGCTAGTCGATATTCCTGTCTTGTTGGTATGCCTCCAGGCGAAGGTACTTGACCGAGCACGCAAAAAGTCAGTGCATTCATGCTTGGCTTTGGCCGAGAGTTTGACCCCCACATAAAATTTCTGATTAGGGAACCTCTCGTCGAAAATCACCAGGTCGAGATCATCAACTGTAGCCTTGGCAGGCTTGTTTTCTTCCTCCTGATCGGAAGGTGGGATGGCTAGTTCTTGAGACACGACTACTTCATGAACCCCGAACCCGAAAGGTATGTTGGTGACTAGACCAGGACTAAGCAACTTATCTAACTTCTTCTTCTGGTTCTCCGGCTCCTTCTTGACCGCATTTATCACGGCGGTTACGTAACAACTTCGGGACAACTCCTGTTCTCTTTGTATTTCTTTTACCCCCCAAGGAGTCGGGTATTTAAGGACCCGATAAAGTAAAGACAATACTGCGCGTACTTCGTGAATCCAGAGTCTTCCTAAGATAATGTTATACGAGAGATCTCATGTCATCGCCTGGAAGGACACTATCCTTGTCGCCCCCGGAAGGTATACCTGTAGGGGTATCTCTCCTACAGACGTCTCATTGGAGCTATTAAAGCTGGTTATAGTATATAGACTGGGGATTACCTGATCCTGCACCTCCATCTGAAAAACAACCCTCTAGTGAATGATGTTGACTGCGCTGCCTGGGTCTACCAGTACGCATTTAACTCGAGCGTCGTACACCTGCAAGGTATTTATCAAAGCGTCATACTGTGGATGTTGAACTCATTGTGAGTCCTTGTCGTCAAACTCGTTTGATACAAGGTTTCTTGATTATCTCCTGGTGGGCCTTGCAGACAATGACGGCTCTGGTTCTAGTGTTTCCGACTCCGGGCACCCTAAAGATCGAATTGATGGGCTTTTGGATCCCTTGGACTGCCGGCATCGCTCCATGATGCGGCATGGTTTCCTAGCAGGATTCTGACCATGGTGATGGATAACAAGATTTTGATCTTAGATAGTCGTTCACAGTTTCAGTCGAATTGACCGAGTTATCATTTATCTATTGGATTTCGTTATGAGTATTCCGTACGGCGTGGTTGCCGCCGCTTAACATGACCGCGCCTTTTTCTTCGTACAATACCGACAATTTTCTAGACCCCACGATGGGCGCCAAATTATTTATGCCTAAAATTGATCATCTAAGTTAAATAAGTAATTTAGAATGAGGTCAGAAGCAAATACAGAAATTACGATGGAAAAGTAAGTAAAGAGAGAAATAAAGAGCAAGAGAAGTAAAGTAATATTGTTCCTTGAGAATAGCCGGATTCAGTATGAATTGCTTGGTTGTACAATGCAATGTAAGGAGGGGTATTTATAGTAGAAATTTATCCAATCCTATCTATGATAAAATACAAAGACTAATGATGCTCATGGGCATATAAACTCATGGCGGTGATATATATGAAATCCTAACTAGGAGACTACAAACCTAAGGCGGTGAGATGTATGCGCTGAATCCTATGGCCGTGCCGCCTGAACGGTCGTTGGCTCAAGGAGTGGGCATGTATCATCTATGCCTGGTGACTTGTAGGATAAGCCTAGTCTCGCCAGCTGGACTTGTATCCCCGTAATAATAGATGGCATATTTTTGTCCACACAAAAGTATTGATATTTTTTGTCAAGTAGTTTAGTGTTATCTTTTGTAAATATGATGTTAGCGTTGTATATTTTGTAATTGTCCCTTTATTTTATACAACACTAAACCTTTTTGCATAATCATGCTCCTTAGAACCCACCCTTTTTCTATTTCACGTGGAAACCAAGTATGTTGTCACCTTTACCATTATTTCTAATAATTCAATAATAACTCAAAGGCTTAGCTCATGCTTAGCTTATGAACTCCATCCGTTCATATGTCATAGTTATTATTTGAAGTTAAATTACACTCCAACTATGGTCATAGAGGATCCTCTTTGACTGAGTTGTTTTTTATATATTAAATTAATTAACTATTTTGATTTATAATACATTTTATATAATTTTTACATATACAAAGCTTATTTATAAAAATATGAAGAATCTGTTTTTTAAATCTCGATCAAAATTTAAAATTGATTCTCGCACTAGGAACTACGACATACAATATGGAATTAAGGGAGTATATATCACAAAATAAGATACTGACGATAGTGTTACCTTTTCATTACATGTTTTTGGAAAGTAACAGAAAGAGAAGTTTAAAAAGAACCTTGCTTTACATAAATTATACCTAGCAACCATCTAAAGTTTCTGTCTAATTTTTTCTAGCCATTCTCCTCAAATGCTCTCTAGAATTTCTAGCCTTCCTCTTCATAATCCTCTCTCTTTCCACTGCCAACGCTTCTTTCTTCCTCTCTTTTTTTCTCCGCGATCGCCTCCTTCTTCCTCCTCCTCACTCTTACCTCTATCTCCGCCGCTGCTACCCCCCTCTTTGTCTTCCTTGGTCTTGCTCTGCCCCCGCTGCCTCCCTCTTGCTTTCTCTTCACTCCGCCACCAATGTTGCTTTCCCTATTCCTCCCCTCTTTGCCCTTGTTCTTCTCTGTCTTCCCTCCGCTAGCACCTTATCTTTTTCTTCTTCTTCTTCTTCAATTTTTTTTATATGTTGTGTTAATATATATGTACAACATAACATATTATATTAAAGATGTATACACAATATATTATACCTATATAACAATGTATAATAACGAAATTAAGTGTGTATAAACTATAAGCTAAGTGCGTATACACTGTAAAATTGAGTGTATACAGTGTGTATAACTAAAAAAATTGATTGTATACACTATTAAACTGAGTGTACACGTGTATCGGCGAATAAAAAATGTATACACTATGAAATAAATTGTATATGTTGTGTATTAGCTAGTTGTATATTGGCTAAAAAATAATGGCCAACCAAAAGTAATTAGGTACAGCCGACCGGTCCTTCATGTAATAATTCCTTTTTTTTCCTGCTTCAAATGTTAATATTTTTACATATGCAATTGAAAGCATGCTGCGCCTCATCAAAAGACATTGACTACATACACACGTATGATAAACCTCACTAAAATAAAGAATCACTTCGCTTAACAAATAACTCAAACGCCACAGCACCACCACATCGCTTCTGTTAGATAGATGGAGCTACTCAACATGAAGATATGTTCAAACTTAATGATTTTGGAATTATTTACTAAATATGGACTTAACATTAACTTACTAAGTCGGTTTTAGCAAAACGGGCTAAAATTGAATAGTTGGTGGATAAGACACAGACCGCATAATTGTGGATTCCATGATGGGCCTGTATTATTTCTTGTATTAGGTGTGGGCTGGCAGTAGTATAGGCCTGTTGATAACCTGTGGGCCTGTTACGGGCGGGTACACTAGGTTAAGGCTTTTAAGCCTAAAAATATGGTTCTAGATTTCCTCCTCTGGCTTATCTGTTGTAGACAACTTTTCATTGTCAGTCGCCATAAGCACAAGGAGAGGAAGACGTAGCCACGCGTTCCACACTTATGGAACACTCACAAGCAAAGCTTCCGCATTGATGAAAAAACGGCTTATCAGGTATGCGTCTTATGCCCTTCTTAAGGTTTTCTTGATTTATGCAATTATCCTGACTTAATAGAAATTAATCAGCAATTGGTATCAGAGCCTAATTGCATAATTGAAGAACCCTAAACACTGTTTTGTGAATGTAAGTAAGAAAGAAAGGACGAGTACACTTCAGATTGTCTGTGTGTAAAATTATCTGATCTCAAACTGTATGTAATTAGAAGCCGGATGGACATCCTATTCTGTGTAATCACTTGATATTTTCTCCTTTAATGAGTGAAATAATTGACGATACAAGGTGAAAATTTAACTAGTATTTGAGACTAGAAATAGTTTATTCCATATATAGATGTGGGAGTGAAATCTGATACTCCCTCCACTCCAAAATGATTGTCATAGTTTGACTTGGAGCGGAATTTAAAAAATGTGGTAAGTCTTTTGGAATTTGTGGTCCAAAATAAGTCATACATAAATATGTGGCTATAAAATATTTTATTAAGGGTAAAGTAGTAGTTTCAACTCAAAAGTGTTTCTAAATTTAAAATTGTGTCATTTTTTTTAAACGGACTAATAAGGAAATAATGTCATTTATTTTGGAACGGAGGGAGTACTAGAACGCGTGTCAAATTAATGTCTTAGTTACTAAAATTTGAATTGGTTTTTAGTGGCAGATCTACGGATTCGAGAAAAGTTATGAGAAATTTTTATTTTAATTATTTTTCCTTTTGATGAGTTTGGTGGAGTGACGTAGTGATGACTTGAAAGCCTTACCTCTTGAGAACGTGAGGAATATGATAGAATGGGCCTAAGAATGTCTTAGTTCTGCACTGAAGCAACTAAAATATTATTGGAAAATTTACACCAGATGACAATCTTAATAGAAAAATTACAAAAAATACCGATATTTTTAAATATTTACCCTAAATAACGATAATTTTAAATATATTACAATACATACCATTTTCTTCATTTCCCTCCCTCCCTAACACAAAACCCTAATTTTCTCTCTCTTTCTCTCCACTCCACCCACCCACCCGCCTGTCCCCCGCCCTTCCTCCTTCTCGGCGACCAGCCGGTGTCTTTTCCGGTAAGGCACATCGCGTTTTGCTGCTACTGTTGTTCATCTCTGTTGTTGCGGCGTCGCCGGAGTGGTGGCATTGCCGCTGCTGCTCTGGACGGCGCCAGATCTGTTGCTTATGGCGGTTGCCGGAGCTTCTACGCTTCTCCTTCTCTTTTTTTTTTTTTTTTTTTTTTTTTATGTTTTATTTTGTTTTTGAATGTGTATTGATGTGTATATTTATGTATAAGGTTGTATTGATATGTATGTATATGTTTTGGTTTATAAATACAATTAATTTTTTTGAATCTCTATGTAATTTTATTGTATATTTGTGTATGTGTAATTCAATCTACATATTTTGTATGTCAATTTTATATTTTTTTTGTATAAACTGTATTTGTGTGTATGTGTGACCATAAAACTTTTGTATGTATCTAAATCCTTTTTTGTATGTGTTTGTATATGTGATGCATATACATTTCTAGTGTTTTAATGTATGTTTATGTATTTTTATAGATCAAAATCTATTTTTTTTAATATGAAAGTGTTTTTATGTATGTTTATGTATTTTAGAGATCAAATCAAATGTTTTTTAAGTATGAAATTGTATTTTTATGCACCTACAACTTTTTTCAGATTTTAAAAAAAAAAAAAAAAAAAATCCGGTCACCGGCGGCTGGCCGGCGGCGACCGGTGGCAGGTGGTGGCAGCCCAAATCACTGTAGCAGTGGGGAAGGGAGAGGGTCAAAGCCTAATTTATATGGTTTAAATGGAGTTTTGTATATATTATGTAAAAAAAGTATTGGTAGTTTTTGTAAAGTGATATAGTATTGTTATTTTTTGTAATTTTAGTGTTAGGATGGTATATATTTATAATTTTCCCAATATTATTCGACTCACTTTGACTGAATGGGTATTTTCATGACTACTAGTAAGGATTTATCTCTATACGCTCTCACGATTTTCTAGCACCATCTTGAAAGTAAATTAGAGGGAATCAATATTAGAGTGGCGACTTGGACCTGCAAAAGGTGGTGTTGGAGTTTCTGTTGGGGAAGGACTCCTAGAGATACTTGATTAACTAAGAAGTTAATTGTGATGGAAAATTAATTAATGAAACACCGCAAGGGTTTCAGGAAATTACCATACGTGAAAACATGGAAAGAAAGCCAAAGTCTTCAATTTAGAATTGGACTAGTTCTTTTAATAGAAAATAATCGCATCATTAATCATTAGCGAAATGTAAAGGTCAGAGGTTACCATCTTTGTAACTTAATTAAATATTGACTCATATGTGTGTATTATTACTGAGTATTTCATGGCTCGTTTTAATGCTATGGGATTATTGATTAAATGACTTTGAGGTATATGTTTGAATTGTATGTTATTTTGTTCTGGCCATCTACAAAATATATAGTATATAATTTGTTGATTATGTAACAAAATTTCGTGTACTTCCCGTGAAATATTATATTCGTATGTTAGGAATATTTACTACATAAATTGTTTAATCGTTTTGAGTACAATTTTGCTCCTAAAATATTGAAATATGAATATCAAATTTCATTTTATTATTCACATACTTCGTAATTAGACTTGAGCAATTAAAGGAGAGAGAGCCGTTGTCAATTATAATCGGATTATATTAACATGATAATGCATTGTGACTTTAGAAATACTACTACTCGTGTCATTATGGATTATTTATCCAAATTTATAGCATGTATTGTGTATAGAATCTACCTTTCCCAATAGGATTATAAAGTGGCAGGAATTTGCATTGAGATTATCGTACTGATCATTTGGCTAACGAGTACTAAACTCTAAATTTTTGTGGTTGAAGATACCGATTGACTAAATTTAATATTATAGAGGAATTATTTCATCTTTTGTGATGGTCCTATGAAACTGATCTTGGCGATGATGGATGGCATTAGTATGAGGTATTGTTATAATCATCACTAATTTATGTCTCGTGTAATACATATGTGATTATCTCTCTTTACATACAATTATATTGTAATAATATTTGATTTTAAGTAATTTACAAGTCTGAGAACTAATTTCGAGTAGTCACCTGTAATTTGAAGTCACTAAGAGAAGACATATTTTCTCATCCTTGTATTAAAAAGGCTAAATATTATATGTAAAGAGATTGTAATAATGACCAATCCTTAATGTTGGGAGTATGTATACGTGGCTTATTTATTGCATAAACAGTTATAGTTCATATTACATAAACAGTTGTAGTTCATTTTACGTGACATTATCGTATATATGTTTTTGTGAGGCTGAAATCTTGTTCACAATATAAGTTGATTAATGTGATATGTTCCATTGAAATTTAATGAGGGACAGATCAATATATAGCTTGGGCTGACAAATCTAATGAATGCGAAAAACCATTTGGTCCAAGAGATAAATATCTCATGTTGACGATCTATCAACATATATGTTGTTTCATTTGCGTGGGAAAATTTTTATTATTTCCCAGGATTGAATCAGCTTTGTGGACGGAAGTGAATAGTGTACACCAAAGTGGCATATTTCTTTTGATTTTGCGAGGAGTATTCATTCCATGATAGGCATTTCACAGGATTACTACATACAATCGCCTGCCCAAAGGGGGTTATTGTGTGTGTTAATTCAATGTTAAAAAATGAGGCCTGAAAACAAAATATTTTAGTTTGATAAATTTATCTGCCCAAAGGGGATAGGTTTCCTAATACTAAGATGTTTTCTCGTTACCTGCCAAAAGGAGGTAACACTATGAAGGCTCATATTATTTGCCCAGAATCACCTCATATCGCATTCGTCATAATCTTACATTTGCCCAAAATGAATTCTGAAGTCTAGAAAAGAAAGTATTTTAGTTTGGTAAATCTTTCTGCCCAAAGGGGATAGGTTTTCTGATACTGAAGCATTTTCTCTTTACCTGCCCAAAAGGGGTAATATTGTGAAGGCTCGTATTAATATAACCAACAAAGGTTCTGACTATTTTGATAAGAAAAACTTTGTTAATTTGTCTATCAACTTTTCAAATGGTACTTGAGTTGAAAATGCTTTATTAATGACACAATCCGGAATCCGGCTAGGCCGTGCTGGCACCCGACATTCTCCCCTACACCCGTCGGGCAAACCCTTACCAATTAAATTAGGAAAATGCGACAGGCGGGAAGTATATGCCAGCTCACAGCCAGAGTACAGTGCTCAGATCCGCAATCCAATACCAACAATAGGACATAATATATAATATACAATGTAAATCTCAAACTAAGGCATAATGAGTACGCCTATCGGCAGCTACACACGTAAGGAACATGTGGTAGATTATCCACAATGCCAATGGCCTCCAAAGAAATGTATACAAACACTTACCTTATTTCAAATTGCTACTCAACAACCGCTTTATCCTTTGGATTTACTGCCAAACGATCCTGGATATTTTGGGGTAAAAATTCTACTTTTTTCCTACTCCTTTTCCTTTTCTTTCTTTATTTTCTGCATTTTTTCCGTTGTTTCCATTTCTCTCTGTCTCGTTCTTCCAATGTTTCTCCTTCTGTTCGTCCTTAGCTAAGCTAAGGACTGTTGACACCCAATTTTGTCCCTCATTTTCCATAATTGGCTATATTTAGCTTAAAAGTGCAATATTGATTGTTTGAATAAAATCTTCATTAGGAAGCATGCATTTACCTGTGATTATCCACTAATTATACTTTATATACGTAATTGCGATTATATTATGTAATTCACATCATTTAGGCTATCTACGAAACTGCGGTTATTTGTGTAATTTACTGCATAAATGAAATTTCATAAGTTTTTGTGACTGTTTGTACGTATTTAACTTAAGTTGACTCCAATTGTTTTATGTGTGCATATTTCTCTTCTTTTGTATATAATTTATGTATATTTTATGATAATCTTTTATCTTGCACCTTTAAATTAAATAGCGGCCTAATTAAAATGTCCGATCAAAATCTCATATCACTCATTTTCATTTCATAATATTGACAGGTTAATTTGAATTTAATTTTTTAAATTTTCCGCACAAAAGTTCGACCGGATACATCCACTTGGTACCATAAGTTTTTTCTTTCTCCCCATACATTTTAAATAATTTGATTTTCCAATCCTTATCAAAATTTGCTATATATTTATTCATTTTATTTATTCACTCTCTTTTATCAAATTGGTTTTACTTTGAACCTAGACAAATTTCATAACCACATACACTCTTATACATTTGCCACATATTGTTCCATTATTCTTTATTAAGTTACTCCAAAAATCCCTCACTCAAGTTTCCTTTCCCAAAATCAGAACCCCATCACTTTCCTCTAATCACTCATCCAAATCACCCCAAAATCAAGACCATATCCCTTGGTTAAAATCCCCAACGTTCAAAAGAAATCCTCAAATTTCTCAGAAATCTTCCCTCATGTCCTTTAATTCCTCCCCTCTTTTGGAGTCGAATCCCGGAAATTGGGATCATTCTACAACGGATCTCTTGCAAAATTCTGCTAAATAACTCTCATCTTCAACATTTAGAAGGATATACGAGTCTAGACCTCTCCTCTCCATCTCTGCTACGTTCCATCCCTCTGTCTCTCACACACACAGAGTACACACTAGCTCATCTCCCTCTTTACCCACCATACACGCATGATATCCACCAACATACACACACATACGCACTTATCAGAAACAGGGGAGGGTGGGGGGGGGGGGTTAGGGGATATCGGAGCAAGGGTAAAACATCACCACCACCACCGCAAAAACAAAGGAGGAAGCAGGGGGAGATATCAGAAATTGGGGTGGCAATTGCGGAGGACTGAGCACATCGGCGTAGTGGCGACGCCGTGGTTCCTATCGGGAAAAGCCACAGGCAGTCGCCCTCGCCTTTTCCCATTTTCCATTCACCGGAAATCGTCTCTGAACGGCGACACCTCTGTTCTGGTAATTCTTGATATTGTGATTTACTGCTTGTTTTCTCATTTCTTGATTCAATACTACTCATCCGCTGTGTTGGTTTCGCAGATCTGTTACGACTGGATATGGTTGATAATGGATTTGGGACCATTGCTTCATTTGAGAAAATCGAATTCACTGGCTCTGGGTTTGATAGTCTGTTCACCCGTTTACGTTATTCTGATCCGTTTAGCCTATTGCATTGACTAATTTTGGATGCAGTTAGATTTGCAATAAATGTCGACTGATTAACTTATATTATTGGGCTAGTTTATGCCCTAACTGAATTTTCTGAGTGCAGAAACCCCTTTTGGATAAATTCCTAGTTGATTTACTCACTACGGAACATTAAGACTGATGTAGGACAGATACTACAGTATATGCTGGGCCAATGATGTTTGGAGGCCAATACATGTCCCGTCCCTTACGTGTCCCGAAAACAAACAAAAAGACGATGACGATAACATTTATATATATAAATGTTGAAAACCAAATGGGATAGGTAATGAGACCCGCACTTGGCATGGCAACACGACCGGCCGGCGTATTTGCAGCCATAACGGTATCATTAGCCTCCCATCACCCGAATCTGAGCCTAAAACTTTCAAAGAATTCCTTTTTTTTCTTTTGTTTTTATTCTCAGTATTATTATTACTATTATTTTCTATTACTACTTTCATTACCACTAACATTTTATTTTTCATTATTAGTTACTATTTTTCTTATTATTATTGTTATTATTACTATTATTACTACTTTATTCTACTTTTATTTTTGTTATAATACTAACTTCATGTTAACATTTTTGCGAGGTACATCTCGGCGAAACTCGCTGAATATGGCGTTGTTGGAGAAGACAAGCATTTAAAAATTGCTATTGCGTTTTCTTATTGCCTTATTTGTTTGGCCTTTATTAATTTTATTTTCATATATTTGGCGTACTAACTAATTTGTTTTACTTGCAAGGTATATTCGGACGAAGTTTGAAGTCCATGGCAAATATGGAATATCGATTTATTTGTCATTTATGCAATTACTTGTATTCAAATTTTATATAATATAGTAGAAATTATTTTACTTGCCTTTAGTTATTATTAAATCCCAATTATTTAGTCCGGCTGGGAACCACACTTGGTGGAATCTGAGAGGTGCCTAACACCTTCCTCTTGGGTTAATTTGAACCCTTACTCAGAATTTCCAGTTCATAGAACAAATTTCGGAGTTAACACTAAAATTGGCTAGAAACAAAATAGGTGCCCTAATACGCCTAGTTAAAAAATATTATAGGTGGCGACTCCAAATCTTTACCCGTGAGTCCCAATAAGTCGAGCCTATGTTGCGAACTCTAACCGGGGTTCGGAAAAAAATGGGTGTCGACAAGAACTTCCCCCACCGCCTTTCATTTCTTTCTTTTCCTTTATTTAATTTTCTTTTCTTTTCGTTTTCGTGGCGATAATTAAAATGGAACCGTACGAAATTAAAAATAATCTCAAATTGCACATATAATTTATAAAAAATATATGTAATATACTTGCTAAGGCAGATCTCAAATCGGATTCCCGAAACTCAAGATATGAATTTAATGAAAAAAGATAAAATTATTAATTTTTTTGAACTTTAGCCGAAATCAACCGACCAATCTCGAAATTCACTTTAAAAATTCACACAGGTCACAAATGACCATATGTGCATAACGACGCTTTCAGATTTTGAATCGGAGCTCATTCGCCAAAATCGAGCTCGAAAACCTCTTTTTAAGATTTACCGATAACGAAAACTGAAACCTTCTTCCGATACCTACCAAAAGAGGTCCGATTTAGTTCAAATATTACAGACTGATCCTAATAGACCTTACGAAGATTTTAAAACTCTCAGCACGCCAATGAGAGTCCTAACTCCCGAAACGACTACCTAAGGTCATTTCATTCTCCTCCACTTATACACTCGTTCGTCCTCGAACGAGCCAAAGTCTAAAAAAAGAATTACACAGATAACAAAAGAACTTGAACGACCTTCATAAATAATTCCACGGACATTATCTCATGATTACATGATCAGAATTATAACACGCGCACCGAAATCTTTGAATAAAATATATATTGATAATATCCTCACATTGTTGCCCAACTTATCCTTACTAGGCTGACCCTTCATCGATCATGAGAGGAGAGTTCTACATTTTCGAAACAAAGATACACGGAACTTTGAATGGGTTAACATGATTCCGTCGACGAATGATCTAGTCGATATACTTTTCGATATAGAACAAATCGATGGAACTAAGAATTAGCTCACGCTTGAATAGCGCCTTAGAGATTTAATATTATCATTCAGTATTAGAGGAAGACTCCTCCACTTAGAGTGTAAACTCATACAACTAATTTGAATAGGAATAGCCATCCTCACACAACCTGCTGGATTAAGAAAGATTTAGCTAAAACATAACGCGTCTAAAACCTAAGCTACCAAATTACCCTCTCGAGTTTCCAAACAGCTGCAAAATCGAGTTCACAATTCCATACCCTTGCCGTAAGAACCAGCGCCTGGTAGATCAATTCAGGGGCCAAATGACACCTCTCATTACCCTTAGTAGCCTTAAAACACAATGTGCATACCCAGCTACCTTGACATGCACTCTGGCTCCACACAGGGAACATCACAAGAAGCTACTGACCGCCTAAGCTCACTAGTGCCGGACAAAGAAGAGATAGCAACGGACTGAGGATAGGAATAATTAGAGCTTTAGGAAGCTCATCTTCTTATTTACTTGGCTAACTGAGCTAGACTACTTACGAATCAAGCTAGCTAAAGAATCGGAATTGAAGTAATAGATATTAAATGAGCTCTATGAAACAACATCCATGTTAGTTTAACCTCTCAATAAGAAGGAAACTCTGACAATTTATCAAAAAACCCTATTATAACCCAGATAAGCTCATGGGATAACATGACTTTACTAGCGTTTTGAACCAAGAGGAGATACGTAGATCGAATAATACTTATTAACCAGTTTATACCGGAAGAAACAATGGCACTCTCTGATGGTGATGAACTAAAATCCCCTCATCCAACCAATGCGGAATTCCGAGAAGAGAGATAAACTAATTTTACATAATAATAGAAGGTGGCACGACAAGATGTCAGGCAGAAAATAGCGGCACTCACTGTCAAATCTCTCATATTTGGACAAGATAAATTAGTAGGGTCTCACAAATTCCAGGAATAAATCATACCAGAAGCTCGCCCCTCCACCGCAACCAATTCTTAATAGAAACAATATCCAAGGAATCCATGGAAACATAATAAGATAAACGAAGTCCATACCGATCGGAAGAATCAAAGCTTGCTCACATATAATGGAAGAAGAAATACATGGGTGTACTCATCGGATACCTCAGCATCCTGCCAGACTGGCAGTTCATAGAACTGCCTCTGCAGCTGAGCTGAGTCACTACCCTGATAATCACCTTCTGAAAAACCACTGCCACAATGCTCTCGACCTCTTTTGGATGGTGGCATTTTTCTGGCTGATTGAGATCTAAATGAAATCCCCTGTGACTGTGCAGGTGCCTGATGACGATAGAAAGGACGACTGCCTACTTTCCAGAGTAAGGGAAAACTCCTCAAAGGATAACCAGACTCACGAATTATTACACCTTTTCGCTGAAAATAGAAGCTGGACAGATTGTTGAAAGCTACAAAGAGAAAGCTGAGTCTAATCATGATGAACTACTCGCACACTGTGAGAATCATGATCTACAAGCTAAGATAACCTGGCAAGTAACCTCCCAAAATAATCAGAGCTCTTACCTTCAAAGAAGGTATGGTGCCCACCAGGCCATGGGATCTCTTGCTCTCCCACTCTAACTCTTCCCGTTCTAACTTATGGTATGCCTAATACCTCCGAACATTATCAACAACGACATCAGATGAAGTCCCAAACTCAATTTCTCGAGCCATCTGGGATCTCAAGGAAGGAGAAAGGTCACCAATAAATCTTTGAACATTCTCGGAAGGTTCATGGACTAGTTCTAGTGCATATCCAGCCATCCTTAAGAATTTAATCTCATATTCTAAAATCCGACAAGCTACCCTATTCAATCCACTCAAATTGGTGACTCTTTTTATCTCGCTCGCTGCGCGAAAAGAACTTTTCCACGAATCTAGAAGAAAAATCAAACCAAGTTAGCTAATAAGAGAGCGGTCCACCAATTCAAGGCTGGACCCTGAAACTGGAAAGCAGAGTAATCAACACCATACCGCTCGATATAATCAAGAGCATAAAGGATACGCTGACATCATTTTATTTATAAAAATTTATGGGGTCTATCTGATGCATTGTTTGAAATTAAAAAAAAAATTCAACCGCGTAAAATATGGAACCTCTTTGGGAACTCGGACCGAACTGTTACCTCAGCTGGCTAACCAGCCAGAACAACTGGAGGCACAACACATGCTACCTCTAGAACATAATTTATTGCAGAACATCAAGAACTGGAACAGGAGCTCCCTGAGATCGAACGTCTGCATCTGCGGCAACTTGATAGGAGGTTCTTGCGGTATCTGCGCCGCCAATATTTTCATACAAGCATCATAGAGAACAAAGAGAACCACAAGGTCCTGCTCTTAGTGCCCACTGTGAGCCGACACAGTTGGGGCCTCTGCAATTGTATGTCACCACGATCCACAACTCTCGGGGCTTGGGAAGCGCTAGCCCAAGGCTCGACTGCTTCGTACTGAACTCTTATCCTTTGCCGATTTGTCACACAAGGGATCATAATTATTACGAAGAAATAAACTAAAATATTTCTGCATCCCAGACTGACGCACGAATAGAAAAGAAGGAAGAGAAACTTCCTAAATGTCATCATAGCCTCTCATAGATAAGTACAGACGTCTACATACCCATCAGCGAAACTCTACTAGACACGACTTTAGTTTGAATAGACTTTAAACCAGGCTGTGATACTAACTGACACGACCCGAAATTCGGCTAGGCCGTGCGGGCACCTGACATCCTCCCCTAGATCCATCGGGCGAATCCTTACCAATTAAATTAGGAAAATAAATATAATTCAATTCATAAATAGGAACAAGACTTAGTAAAAGAACAGACATACTGATACCTCCAAGTTGTATAAAAGAAATTACAGCTAACTACCCAGCATACTAGGTTTAGGGCTATCCAGACGACATCTAAGAGTACAAAAGAAGAAAGATACCTCCTAAAGGGAGCAAAATGCAACTGAAATAATAAACATAAAACTGATGGCCATCATGAATAACTGCTGACTCACCCTGACAGCTGAAGTCGTCTTTGCTCCTTCACAACATGGCGAACTCAATCCTGGAGCGAACCTGCCGAAACGAAATAGATAGACAAGAAACAAACAACAAACAAGGGTGAGTCAAAAGGACTCAATAAGTGGGGCAGACTAGCCACCTCTAAGAATAGGATAGCTAGCCAAGCAGAAAGGAAACATATAAACAAAATTCCTCTTATTTAAATTATAAAAAGGCAGAGCCAGATAATAACTAGAAGCACGTATGGAACCATAAACTCATAAAAACCTAGGAACATAAGATAGGCAAAACATATAGGTATTCTGAACATATCACCAATCAGAAATACATGAAACATACATGAAACATCGCACTATAATCACACAATACACAGTAACCGGTGCAATGAAATGGAATGAATGCAGTATGATGCAATGGGGTCATATGTGCCCGTAATCCCATCCTAAAGCGGAATACTTCTGCATTCGAGGGGAATACAATATAGTAACCAGTTGGAGCGGAATACTCCTACTCCTGGGGCGGAATACTCATGCACCCAATATGATATAAACCAGAGGCGGAATGCTCCTGCACTCTTCTGGGGCAAAATACTCCTGCACCCATATGATATAAACCAGAGCGGAATACTCATTCACTTTCCTGAGGCAGAATACTCCTGCACTCTCCTGGGGCAGAATACTCCTGCACCCGATATGATATAAACCAGAAAATACAATGCATATGAATGGAATATGATGCAATAATTACCATTCACCGGCGCGGGACTCTCATCGACAGCCAGAAAGTATATGCCAACTCACAGCCAGAGTACAGTGCTCAAATCCTCAATGCAATACCAAAAACAGGACATAACATATTATATACAATGTAAATCCAAAGCTAAGGCGTAATGAGTACGCCTATCGGCAGCTACACACGTAAGGAAGACCTGGTAGATTATCCACAAGACCAAGGGCCTCCAAAGAAATGTATACAAACACTTACCTTATTTCAAATTGTTACTCAACAACCTCTTTATCCTTTGGATTCACTGCCAAACGATCCTGGATGTTTCGGGGTAAAAATTCTTTTTTCTTGCTCCTTTTCCTTTTCTTTCTTTATTTTCTGCATTTTTTCTGTAGTTTCCATTTCTCTCTGTCTCGTTCTTCCCATGTTTCTCCTTTTGTTCGTCCTTAGTTTATAAGCTAAGGACTTTCCCCACCGCCTTTCATTTCTTTCTTTTCCTTTATTTAATTTTCTTTTTTTTTTTTTCGTGGCGACAATTAAAACGGAACCGTACCAAAATTTGAAATAATCCCAAAGTTCGCATACAAGTTATAAATAATATACATAACATACTCACTAAGGTGGATCTCAAATCGGATTCCCGAAACTCAAGATGTGAATTAAATGAAAAAAGATCAAATTATTAATTTTTCGGAACTTTAGCCGAAATCAACTGAACAACCTCGAAATTCACTTCAAAAATTCACACAGGTCGTAATGACCATACGTGCATAACGACGCTTTCTGATTTTGAATCGGAGCTCATTCGCCAAAATCGAGCTCGAAAACCTCTTTTTTAGATTTACCGACAACGAAAACTGAAATCTTCTTCCGACACCTACCAAACGAGGTCCGATTTATTTTAAATTTTACAAATAGGTCCTAATAGACCTTACAATGATTTTAAAACTCTCGGCTCCCCAATCAGAGTCCTAACTCCCGAAACGACTACCTAAGGTCGTTTCAATTAATGGTGGAGAAACATGTTTTTTCCTGACTATTTCTTATTAAATTAGATTTTATTAAACTTATTTGATATCTTTAATTTCTTGTTCAATTGCTAAAAATGATTTTGAGATCATGATTCATTGATATTCGATCATGTTGAAAGAATCAGTATTGATATTATGATAAACATTAAATTATCGACCATTGACATAATCTCTTTTGAGAACTATTTAAGAATTATTTGATCAAATCTATTTTATACTTGATCTAAACCTATATAATGACAATCTAAAATATAAATACTGCTTATAGATGACAAAAGAGAGCTTTTATTACAAGGAGTCAATATTGGTGAAATCTCTACTTGATTTGGTTGTTGTGGCTCCCTTTTGTGTTGTTGCAAAGCTCTCAACTATGTTGATAAAGAATTTAGGTAATAACATAATGTCCAATGAATACACGATTTTAATATGTATATATCGTGAAGACTTTTTTTTTTTTCCTTAAAGTGAAAGCGTATATCATTTTCTGCGTTAACAAAAAATTTTGGTTTCTTATGAGAATATTTTCTATGAAAGAAATTGAAGTATGGTTTTTGCTAAATGTATTAGTATATTTACTTCTGTATGCTAAAAGTGTATTTATGTGACATCCTTAGTGAAAGAATATTTTAGGTTCTTCTGAAGTTTAAGTCATGCTTAAAGTTTTAATGGATCTTTTAATCAGTGGGAGCAAATTCATATTTATTACTCCATTTCTGAAGATTTTATTATTTATTTTTATTTATAAGTCATGACAATGTAATTTGATTTTAATGGTTAAAATATGCGAATGATGTTAGTTGTATTTGGTTAATGTTTATCAAATGATTGACGAACCCTGAACTTTTTTTAATAAATACATATAAGTATGTAGACATATTGTGAAAAGTCATTTGAACTAACACTTGGAATTTGATTGAGTCCATGAATGTATATTCATATTGATATTACCGAGAATATCGACACACATGTGGTTGTGTCATATTTCATGTTGTCTCGTTAATTTAATATTATCTCAGTGATATTTATTTGTTAACTAAATTATCAATTTGCTTGATTTATAATGGACACAACATTCTTATATGTATATTATAAAGAAGTCATAATAATCACCATATCATAATTTGGTTGACTTTTTTAATATTTTTGTTGCGCTTATATTTATAAAATGTTAAGTTGACAATTGTTGGTATAGTATTCTTTAAAGGGTATATGACTCATAATTGCATATCTTCACACTGAGTATATCATGTACTTAATTAAAATTTAACAATGTGGCTTGACACAATTTGTCAGAAAACTGAGAGGTGAAGGAGACTCATTGAAATATCATGTTTCTTCAAGTATTTGGACTCATATTGTAAAACTGATTGTGATTTGTAATGTTAAAGTCCAATATATGCACTTGATCAGTGGGAGTCTCTTATTTGGTATATTCTTCCCTTAAATATTTTTATAACTATTTTGTAATGAGTATCTTTGATACATCATGATAACTAAATGTATTATACACATTTGCATAAGTTTATTTATATTGAAAAGTTTTAATGCCTATAAAATCTTATGACTTATGTCTTATGTGTTTGATATGTCTCATGTTGATAAGATCATATTGTGCCTTTATTGGATCTTTATAGAGACATATACGGCATATCATTTATGCCTTATAAATTTTCTTGACTGTTGCACATTATGATTAGTTGCATATGTTGAGCCTCAAAAAATTGTGATTTTCTGGTGAGCACAGGTTGTTTAGCTGCTGACATGTTGTAATAGAAAATCATGTTGACGATTTTCTAATGGAGCGCATATTGTTGGGTCGCTCAATGTTGTTTATGGAAAATCATTTGAAGGACCGATAATGAAATAGTCTTGATTTCTGAGTCCATGTTGCTATATCCTTCTACACTATCACACCTTTTGATATGTCGGCAAAGCTTCAATGTTTGTAATTGTGGACTAGTCTTGTGTCGTTGATTGATACAAGTACTGCTGGATTTCGACATTGATAGTTATTTTCGACTAGATCATGTTGGAAATAGTGTTCCACCTCTATATGTTTGTGGCCACTGTTATTTAGCCCGAGAGTCATTTTATAAGTATTTTTTTTCAGAATCTTTTATAAAAATAAGTTAATATTGTCCAAATGAGAAAATATTGGAATTATTTACTAAATATGGACTTAACATTAACCTATTAAGTCGGTTTTAGCAAAACGGGCTAAAACTAAATAATTGATGGACAAGACACAGACTGCATAATTGTGGATTCTATGATGGGCCTTTATTGTTTCTTGTATTAGGTGTGGGCCGGCAATAGTGTAGGCATGTTGATAATCTGTGGGCCTGTTATGGGTGGGCCTCGACGCACTAGGTTAAGGCTTCTAAGCCTATAAATATGGGGTAGGTCTCCTCTCCTGGCTTATCTGTTGTTGGCAATTTTCCATTGAGTTGTCAGTCGCCATAAGCACAAGGAGAGGAAGACGTAGCCACGCGTTCTACACTTTTGGAACACTCACAAGCAAAGCTTCCGCATTGATGAACAAACTACTTATCAAGTACGCCTCTTATACCTCTCTTAAGGTGTTCTTGATTTATGCAATTTTCCAGACTTAATAGAAATTAATTAACAAATGGAACTTTACGAGGCGTGACATTAGGCTTGATGTTCATTTGTTATGACAATTCTATAATAGTCCCCAACATCCACCTATACCCTTATGTATACGCTGCATCGGATGACCACGACTAATCATCTATATAGATACATAAATTTTTTTACCATATTTGTGTATCAATAGACTAATTAAGAACCTTATTACATCTTTTAAATAATTTCAAGAACAAGTTAAATGGACAAGCAAATTAGGACTCTCATTAGAACATTAAAGATAAAGAATTAGATCGACAAGGTTAACCTCAGTTATAAGAGGAACCATAATGCAAATATACTAGTACATGGTGTCTCACGTATTTGAGGAACTCATAGAATCCTTTTACTCGAACATTATTTGAACGGGGTTTTATCCGAGTCTAAAACCTAACATTTTCTCAAAAGTTATAGTCCTCCCGATCCGTGAAAAGCCATGATCCATCTTGCTGTTGCACCATTCCTTTGTGCTTCTCAACCCACCAATGCCCAGGTACAAGATATTCATCTTTTAGTATGTCCCACTCCTTATTGACAAGTGAAATATCACGATTAACCTCTAGATTAAAACCTGCCAATATTCCTATTCCTTGAGTTCCAGCAACTCCATGCAAGTATGGCTCTAACAAATGCCAGCTTACAACTTCTCCAGGATGTTTTACGTAAGGGGATTTTGTAGTGTCAATTATTAGTTCTTCCCCAACATCTGCATAGCCAACGGGTGGATATTTTGGAACAACATCTAAAAGGTTATGAATTCTCAAGATATGAAGGTTTTTAAGTTTGTCAAATGCTGCCTTAAAATTGAAATCCCCAACTTTGGGGCTTGCAAAAGGAAAAGTTGTCACAGGTAACTCCTTGCCAACACTTGTTTTATTAAATCCATTGAAAACTATGTCAACTGCGTTTAGGGTTGCAAGTGATGCACCTAGGCTATGGCCAGTCACAGTTATGCTAGCCTCTTCATTCTTATATTCCTCAACCAATCTTTTCACTTCTTCAAGTACCTAAAAGGAAGAAACTGATGTACTGTCAGACTCTTAATTAGCTTCATCAAGTAGTTCATTTCATTTCAGTGTATCCTAAAACAATTTCAGATAATAATAAAGGTAACTAATCTGTGTCACAAATTAATACTCCGATTCTTTGACTTTCCAAGCGGTAACTACAGAACATAAAGTGGAAGGGATTGAGTAATCGTTGTTTTGGTGCTCTTCTCTATGTGAACTTTTATAGTTTTGATTAATTATTGGTATACCAGTAAAAAATTATGACAGGGAGGAAATTAAAACGAGAGAACAAAAAGATCAGGTCATGTTAAATTTCAAATGTTTTCTAGGTATCCCATCTTTTATAAACGGTTACCTCTACTAATTATTTTTTAGATCGTGAGACACTAACAGTATGTATATATTTTATATTGGTAATATATAAATGTTAAACTTCTATCATATAAAGTCAGCAATTGAAAAAGTAGATTAACTTGAGAAATGCGTACGTATCATTGTTCTAAAAGCATGGATGTATAAAGTATTTATAATAAAGCAAGTTATCGTGCACCTGGTCCCTGACACTAGTCTGATTAAATGGTGAACGTGAATCATCTGATGTATAAATGCTGTAGAAGCCATGGTGCACCAAAGGTTTGAACAAAGGAAGCAAACCCCCATCACCAAAGACTTTGGGTCCTGGGACAAGTAAAAACTCAAGGTCATTCACCCACTCTAGCATCTGCATAGTTCCTCTCCAGCAAATCACAATGTCCCTTCTTCCTAGTTTCAGTTTACCCTCATCAGTAGCCACAGCAACATACCCCATGAAATTCGATTCTTTGCTCCATGCTTCTCTTGACAAAGATTTCAGAATAAAAGCATCAGGAAGTGGAATAGATGATGTTGCATAAAAGTATTTGGTTACTCGATACTTGAGTGGATCGAGTCCAACCCTAGTAAAAAGGTTTTCCATGGAGTATCTGCTAGCTCCTGCATATTTGGATTTCTTTTCCGTAATGAAAGAGTCATAAGTTGCTTGAGCCAATTCTCCATATTGAATTATATATTTACGAAGATCAAGATCCAAGGGATTTAATAGCCCTTCCCAATTGTTTTTGCCACTAAGTTCCTCCCATTTCTCAGCCATGCTTGCCATGTCTCTCCCCTCTTAAAGTTTTATACAGTTTTTATCTATTTGTTTCTTCTTAATATCCTCAGGATGTATTCTTCATTTTTGTCCATCTCCAATGTGAATTTATAGTGAAGCAAATTCATTTTTTAGTATTTGTCGTGAAACATGATCTTATTTTTTAAGAGTTAAAGTCATCACTATCTCACGTCGATCGTCCGACAACTCATAATGAGCATATCTTACAGTTCAGATTTGTATCGATCCCATATACCTAAAGGGTTTACTTCTTATGCAACTATTGTGTGAAAATTATGTACATCATTAAACAATCTAAAATTTTATTACATTCTCAAAAGACAATTACTACTCCATCTGACGGAATTTATGTGGTGGGTTTTGGATTTCGAGATTAAACTTTTTTAATTTTGACTATGAGTTGGGACAAAGAATTTTAAGTTTTTATTAAAATAAAAACTCTATATTTAAAAACTACATAAAATAGTACTAGCATAAGTCAAAATAATAATAGTAATAATTTTAAAGGCATTTGAAAAATAACGATCAAAGAAATACTTGTTTAACCTTCAAAGTTCGAAAACTACCACTTAAACTGAGACAGAGGGTGTTGCGATTTTAAGTTATCCATGCAAACTTACGTACTATACAAGCGATTACATGTATAAGATTTCTTGTTATTGATAATGTTGAGATGTTATAAAAACTTTTAGTCCCTTTATTCCAAAGAAAATATATATATATATATATACACAGAATTAATTTATTCCAAAAATAATGACAAATTTCTATATTGAGAAATAATTTGAGTCCAAACTTCACATTTTAGTCTAGTTAGATTATTTATAGTTACATAAATATTTATAACTCATTTTTTGTTATAAAATTAAAAAGTCCTTCCTTATTTAAAAAAAAAAAATTGTATCCAATTAAACTATGACAATAAATGAAACGATTAGGTATCAATAAAAATATAGCTTGACTTTCTAGAATAGTCTCCCAATCATGTAGCAGTTTGTTAGTAGCTTCTAAATTCAAGAATCTTTAATTATTAGTGTATTTAATTCATTTTCGTTCATAGCAGGCCAGCTATATAGAAAATAAAAAAAGTACCCAAGGGATAATATATCAAGTGATATGTATTCCTCCTGTCCATTTTGTCCGTATTTCATTTTTAGAAGGTCCAAAATATTTGATAATTTTGAATATCAATATAAATTTTACCATTTCTTCCCCATAATACCTTTATTAAATGATATTGAAAAACTTCTTCTTGAAAATACCAAGAAAAAATAAAATGATAAATTAATAAAAATATTATACCTATTATGATTTCTTAAGATGTGTGCAAAGTCAAATCTATCAAATAAAATAAAAGGAGGCACCGGGGGAGTATCATTTTCTTTGGATTTGCAAATAATTTGTCGTTGAAATGTCAAGTCTACGTTATTTTTTGTGATAACTTAATAAATTGGTTCACCAGTAATAATGACACCAATAATTGTTATTATGATTTGCCATCATATTCAGTAAGTTGAGGCTTTTCAATGAATGATGCTCAACCTAAATTCATTCTTTAGTTTTTATTTACTCCATCCGGTCCACTTTATTTGATATTTTTTACTTTTTGAGAGTCAAGTTGACCAATTTTCGGATTCAAATTGAACTAGATTTAGTCAATATTTTAAAATTATAATTTAGATATTAAAAAACTACATGAAAAGTACTACATGTTGCAATTCTTGTCATATTAATATGGTGAAGAAATATATCTCAAAATATTGGTCAAAGTTTACATTATTTGACTTTTAAAAAAGGAAAGTGATCAAATAAAATAGATCGGAGGGAGTAACTTTCTTGCTTACGTTGCTTCTTCTATTTCAGTTTTGGAGTCGGTACACTTGATATAACACACCCGTTTACACACAGACGCGCGCACAAAAAAAAGTCCAACAACAACGATATCAACATCTCTGTATATATATTTATGAGTTCAACTAATATATATCGACGGTGTAATTTTTTTTTTTTACAACGTCGGTAAATTTAAAGCATATTACAAGCAAAATTTCAAATTTTCTTACATGTTTTAACATTCACAGGCCTACAATTTCGCTTAAATAACTAAACTAACTTAGAAAATTGACCAATAGTTAATTCACGATTGAAGATTTGACCTTTAAGAATTACAATAGCAAAAATTAGTATATAGTTGATATCTTGGACAATAAAGTAAGAACACCGACGGTCAAATCATTCGTGTAATTAAGGTCTAAATATTAGTAAGAACACCGACGGTCAAAAAATTACTTGTAATATGTTTTAAATTAATTGAAGGTGTAAAAAAAAGTTTACACCATCGATGTATATTAATTAAACTCTATATTTATATCTATATTTATACTAATATAAAAGTGGTAACCATAAGTTATCAAGTTGAGATGCAGAAATACTCAACAAAAGTTGAACAACATTTTTACCTTTTAAAACCAATTTAATACCTTCAGTAATTTATAAATCTTGAGTTATTTCAATTAAAAAATAGTACACAATGATAAGTGACCCCTTCGCACCCAATAAGGAAGTAAATTCACAGTAATTATTAAAGGAAAACCGCACAACGGAAGTAATTTCTGGATCAGAACTTACATGTAATATAGACAACCAACATCAAAAATTTTTTAATTAAACATAAAATCGATACTTATCTCTTGAAGTGTGATCACAACAGCACGACGAGTCATCTACCACGAGCAATATCATCCACGAGCCGGTCCTCCAGTTCCATGATCTTCTATTGTATTCTTGAATAATTAACGTACTAACAATATTTGTGTGAAACAAATATTACAGAGAAACTTTGAGTAAAAATTCAATCAACCCTATAGAGAAAAAACCCATGTTTTTATTGCCTAGTTTTAGATTTAGAAAATCTATTCCAAAACTAGTTGGGTTTCTTTTCCACCAAGTAAACTTCTCCTAGTCCTAATTAATTCGGGCACAACAGGGACTAAAAAATCAATTAATGAGGCTTCCTATTATGGAATTAATTTTGTATCTCTAAAAACAACATTACCATATTGAGTTACAAATTATTTCCACTAGAAATTCGTTATTGCACTCCTCAGTTGAATTTCAAATTCTTCCATCAAAACCTTATTTAACTCCCACGTTAAGATTACATACACCAATCAATAAACTTAAATTACTGACAATTTAATTTATTGACTAATAAATATCTTTTTAGACTTCCGCTTAACTTATTTCATGTGTCGGATACCAAAATCCACCGGCCGAATTTACACTTGAAAACTTATAAGCTTTCATAAAGGGGTGTCATCAATCTCTATACCGAGACGTGAATTCTATCAACTAAGTATCACTTTGCAAATGCATATTATCATTATCCAGCTTATCAGGAATCATTTGACCTAAAAATCCTGCACCTAACCTATTGATAAATTAAGACAATGAATAATATACACCACTAATAATAGCTATATCAAGATTAAAGTATAAGTACATTTGATGAGCTAGAGAATTTATTTTATATAGTCAGCATAAAAATACTTATCTCTAGTTGGTCCGTTCAATACACACAAAGCGCACTAGCACAAGAAGTTGGAACTATACCGTTCCGATAATCAAGATAAATTACATATAATCTTGTACTACAATCATACCGATGGCTTAGTCCAATTTCCATCTTAGATTGTGAACCTTACTTTATTATTTATAAGAACATGATTTAATCTTCAGTGTATAAGCTTGGCACTACACACTAAATCAACTACTATATAAATAATAGGACACACATGACACAATTGATTTATATAAATAATAATTCATGATATATAATAAATGAATATCTATTGTTCAACAAAGAATAATCTAACTAAAATCGAATGGTTATTAGTGTATCCCAACAATCTTCCACTTATACTCATAACCATGCCATTGCTAATAAATACTATATCTAAACGCATGGTTAATAGTATATATCCCAATAAACTATTAGTCTTTAACCATGCATCTACAACTTTCACTAGCAATCCTTTTACATGAATACCAAAAAGGAACTAGCCAAGTTGTTTTCTGATGCAATCTTGGTCCAATAGTGCTTTGTGATTACAAATTGGTTCGATCTTAACCTCTACAAAGATCTAATCATTAAACTCTCCCAAGAGTATACACCAAACAACTTTCATTCTTTTCTCCCTATACGACAAAGTACCACTACTAAGTCACACTACTATGTTCTTGTGGCCAAACCACATGACAATTAGAATCTTAAGTCTCAATATTCTTATCTTTCGGTATTAGAATATGAATAACTTATTCTTGTAGTATATAGTAACAACTTAGTCTTGTCGTTTTTTACTGCTCTCATCACTCCCGCTACTTTGGAGTAGTGGATTTCCAAGCATCTTTATCAAGTGAAATTTCTCACACTACTTAAATGCAATGGAACATCAATTCTGACAAATGGAATGGATTTCTTGAACTTTTGAATTTTCAGGTGATCTACTTGTTATTTCTTTGTCAAGTTCCAGTAAATAAAATTTACTTCTAGGAACATTGTTTATTAAATGTCAAATTCTAGAATATTTGGCATTTATACCAATAAATACCTTCTTTCCATTATGACAAGAAAATAATCTTCTTTTCGTCCTCTTTAGATAACAAATAAACATATACACATTCATCCTGATTCCAACTAATCAGGTTTCCCTTTTAAAAGGTACTAACATAGAAGGACTACATTTAGAATGTAATTTAAAATTTTAAGGCATATTCCCAAAATGAAAGAGAATAACAAATTTGAACAACTTCACATGTACCTAACCATCTCCATAAGAGTCATATATCTTCTTTCTACAACACCATTTAGTTATGGTGTCCAGGTGTAGATAATCTAGACATAATTTCTTATTCAGATAAGTAATTTATGAACTCTGCAGAGAGGTTCTCATCACCACGATCAAATCGCAATGACTTAATATATTTTCTATGATGCACTCCGGTTTCCGTCTCAAATTCCTTAAACTTCTCAAAGTATTAAGACTTAGGACACAACAAATAAATATATTTATATTTGAGTAATCATTTATGAACGTCACAAAATACTCAAAATCGCCCCTGGATTTGTACGTTCATTAGACTACACTAATCAGAATGAATTGATTCTAACTTATCACCAGCTCGATTTCCTTTTAAAGGACAATATCACTTAGTCATATTTCCTTTTAAACAAGATTTATAAGTTGGTAGTGCCTCCACTTTTAATGAACCTCAAGATCTATCCTTGACCAACTTTTAAAAACCTATTAATATGACCTTGACACAAGAGTAACAGATAAGTGTTATTCAAATTCAAAGAATATTTTCTCTTATGGGGTAGATCAATATCGTTAAGTTCGGAATATATCAATAATAAAAGCCCATGCAACTATGTACCACAAGAGATAAATATTTACTAATCTCAATAACACAAAAGTTATTTATAAAACTGAATATCCATCTCTTAGTAAGCTAGAAGCCGAATTAAAATTCCTTCTAACATAATGTACATATAATGCATCTTTTAAAATAATTGAACATTAAAATAGATTAAAAAACAAGTCATGCAACATTGAATAATTAAATTCAGAACACATCACACATATATTTTCATACATCTTGAATAGTCAAATTCGTTGGAAAAGTTATTAACCATAAACCATATTCATGCAATGTCAGATTTCACTCGCTAAACTAAATAGATCCAACTCAGTTAGAGAGTCTAATACTGATATGAAACTAAAAACAAGAAATGGAAATAACAAGAATGAAAAGATTGAAAAGCAAGACCCAAATTTGATTAGAAAAAGATTAAGGAATTAGATTAGGGTAAAGTAGCCTAAACAACCCCTTAATTGTCTAACAATTTGAACCAATACTATTTGATCCTCTCCAATTGCAAATGAAGGACTTAAGTATGCTTAAGCAAATAAGCTTAGCTAATAAACTTACAATAAACAATGTCATCAAAATCTTACCCTAATGAAAGATAAGGACCTTATATAGTGGTTCCCAAATATGGCAATAATACCTTAATTGCCCTTGTAATGGGCTTACAATAGGCCATTAAGCTGAAAATAGTGTTTTGGTCATCGCCACAACGCTATCGCGCTAGGACACGCGCGATCACGTGGCTGGAGTAACCAAAGCTTTGCTATCGCGGCTATGGTGACGCGATCGCGAAGACAATTGCCGTCATCCATTGTCCGCTTCCTGTCTCGCGATCGTGCTGTTCATCATTTCCTCCTTGCACGATCGCGTTTGCTGACGCGCGATTGCGATGATCAGCTTTTTGACCTTGCGCGATCACATCTGATGATGCGCAATCGCGTATGATAACGCGCGATCGCGTCTGATGACTCGCGATCATTTTGAGTATTTCCTGAGTCTGAGGCAGTGAGCTTGCAAACAGGTCCTGAAGCCTCCAACAACTGCCCCAGCTGCTCCAGTTGTGCAAATATGGCCTGCAACTGTTGCAACTCCCGTGCTTGGCTTCTTGTGAATGGCTTGCTCGCGCATCAGGTTTCATCATTCTCTCCTTCCTGAGAAGAATTCGTCCATGAATTTGCTTGTTCTTCGACTTTGAAGGGAGACCAGTCGCACACGTTGAAAGTATTGTGCAATTGGTAGTTGCTTGGCAAGTCAACTTTGTAGGCGTTGTCATTGAGGCGCTCAAGGATTTGAAATGGACCATCGCCTCTTAGCATCAACTTGCTCGCCCGTTTGTTGGGAAATCTATCCTTCCGGAAATGGACCCAAACCCAATCTCCCGGTTCGAAGACAGCCTTCTTTCTTCTCTTGTTAGCCTTCTTGGCAACTTCTTGTTTTTTTGTTCAAGTTGCTTCCTCACTTGCTCATGAAGTTGCTTCATCTCTTGAGCTCTCACCTTGGCATCTAAGCTTAAAACAACAGCTTGAGACGAAGGCGTAAGATCCAAGGGGGTTAGGGAGTTAAAACCATACACAACCTCTAAAGGCGTCATGCAAGTAGAAGTATGAATTATTCTATTATTTCAAATTCAATCAAAGGTAAGTGTTCTTCCCAAGAAGCAAGTTTTCCCTTAACCAATGCTCTAAGCATGGCACCCAAGGTTCTATTGACAACCTCGGTTTGGCCATCGGTTTGGGGATGGCAAGAAGTGGAGAATAACAACTTAGTGCCAAGCCTTCCCCATAATTCTTTCCAAAATTGACTAAGGAATTTTGAATTCCTAGCACTAACAATTGTTTTAGGGACCCCATACAATTTAAGTGCATGTTCAACAAATAAATTGGCTACATGGGATGCATCATCAATCTTATGACATGGAATAAAATGTACCATTTTGAAAAATCTATCAACTACCACAAAGATGCTATCTTTTCCCCTTTTGGTCCTAGGCAGTCCAAGCATAAAGTCCATAGAAATGTTAAGTCAAGGACCTAAGGGAATGGGGAGGGGTGAGTATAAACCATGTGGAAGTAGCTTTGACTTAGCTTGCTTACACTGCAGGCATTCACCACACACCTTTACAACATCCACCTTCATCTTAGGCCAATAAAATTGCTTCTTAAGAATCTCCATGGTCTTGCCCACTCTAAAGTTCCCCATTAATGCCCCACCATGTGCCTCCCTCACTAGTAACTCCCTCCAAGATTAACTAGGCACACAACTTCCCATTTCTAAACAAGAATCCCTCCAACTTATGGAACCTCCTTTTCTCCACGTCACCACTAAGTTCCTCCTCACTACACAACTAATTGATCCTTCTCCCCCTTTCTTCTAATTCACAATTAGCATATACTTTCCCAAACTCTGGGTCATTAGCATACATCTCCTTCATACTTTCAAAACCCATGATTTTGGACCCCAAAGTATTCAACAACACTTGTCTTCTCGATTGAAGCACAAACTTCCTTGACAAGGCATCCGCCACGACATTTTCTTTTCCTTTTTTTAAGGAATTCCACCCATTTGGCATGTCTCACATTCAACTTCTCTTGGGATTTGAGTTGTTTCAAAGATTGGTGGTCGGTTCTAATGACAAATTCTTTTGACCAAAGGTAATGTTGCCAATGAGCTAATGCCCTCACCAAGGCATACAATTTTGCAAAAGCCCTCTTCTTGCTCCTTCCCCCATACAAATGCCTTATCCTTCCTTATCACTTCGGTCAATGGTACGGCTATAGTGCTAAATCTCCTCACAAACCTCTTATAAAAGCTAGCCAACCCATGGAAACTTCTCACATCAACAATATTTTTAGGAGTGGGCCAATCCCTAATGGCCTCCACTTTTGTCTCATGTACTTCCACACTATTTGGACTCACCACAAAATCAAGGAACACAACTTTTTCAATATAAAAGGAGCAGTTTTTAAATTTAGCAAATAATTGCTCCTTTCTCAAAACATCAAACATTTGTTTCAAATGATTAGCATGTTTATCAATGGATTTGCTATGGACAAGGATGTCATCAAAGTAAACTACAACAAATTTTCCAATGGAATATTTAAGTACATGATTCATCAATCTCATGAAAGTTGAAGGAGCATTGGATAAGCCAAAAGGCATGACAAGCCACTCATAAAGACCAAAGTTAGTCTTAAAGGCCGTCTTCCACTCATCACCAGTTTCATCCGGATTTGGTGGTTTTCACTCCTCAAATTAATTTTAGAGAACACACAAGAACCACACAACTCATCAAACATATTATCTAACCTAGGGATAGGATGACGATACTTTATCGTTATCTTGTTGATGGCTCTACAATCCACACACATGCGCCAAGTCCCATCTTTCTTTGGCACTAGGATGACCAAGACCGCACATGGGCTCAAGCCTTCTTTCACAAGTACTCTTTCAAGAAACTCCTCCACTTGCTTTTGGAGCTCTTTAGTGGCCTCCCGGTTACTTTTATAGGCGGCCTTGTTGCGCAATTGGGATCCCGGAACAAGGTCAATTTAATGCTCAATGGCTCTTAGTGGTGGTAATCCACAAGGCAACTCCGCGGGAATAATGTCTTCACAACCTTGCAAAAGAGAATAAATAGAACTAGGCAAAGAAGAGGTTAGTTCGTTAGTAAGAAAAACATGGTCCTTGTGTAGGAGAAAAATCATAGGCGTTCCCTCCTTCACATCATTCAAACACTCCTTCTTTGACAAGAACAAGTTCACTCCCTCTTTTGTTTCCTCACTCTTTTAGTGTTACAACTCCCACTCTTTTATCCCTTTCGACTCCCTCTTTCTTTTCTTTCTCTCTTTTTAACTTCAACTCCCTCATCTTCCTATAGCCTTCACTCACTTGAGCTGGAGTCAATGGATTAAGAATAAACTTCTAACCTTCCAACTCCAACACATACTTGTTAGTCTTTCCATCATGCTTTGCTAAATGATCATACTGCCAAGGTCTGCCAAGGTCTACCGAGCAAAATGTGACACGCTTGCATTGGAACCACATCAAATAAGAGCTCACCATGGTAGCCCCCAATCTTGAATTTGATCAAAGTTTGCTTGGTCACCTGTAGTTCACCACATTTGTTAAACCATTGTAGCTTATAAGATTGTGGGCGTTTCCTAGTGGGAAGCTTGAGTTGATCAATCAAAGTGGTGCTCACTACATTGACAGAACTACCATTATCAATGATAAGAGAACAAATGGTTCCTTGAACCTTACAATGAGCATAAACAAATTCTCCATTTGATTTGACTTCTCATTTACTTGCACTGCCATTATTCTCCTTACCACAAGAGTAGGGGATATGTCTTCCTCAAATTTCTCACCTTCCCCTCTTCCCCCATCAAAGTCATCATCACAAGGAATATCCCCATCTATCTCCTCTACATCACTATCACCCGTTTGATAACCACCATCACCCAAAGCAACAATGGTTCTCCTATTTGGACAATTCCTCATCATATGGCATCGGCCATTACATTTATAACATCTAATGTCAGACAAACTTTCAAGTTCAGCTTTGTTGCCTCCTACCTTTGGCTCTTCTTTGTACTTGGCTTTGTCAAATTTTCCCTTGAACTCTTGCTTGGGCTCCTTTACTTTGTCCCATGGGGAATAGATCTTCACGTTATCCTTTCTTTGCTCCAATTGGTAGAGATATTTTTGGGCTTGTCCAATTTAAGCCCTTTCTTTACCTTAAGCGCCGCTTGAAAAGCTTCATACAAGGAATTAATTGGTGCAATTCCATGGGAGAAGAGATTTCCTTATTCAATCCTCCATAAATTTTGGAGTGAGGAATGGATCACCATCTTGAATGTTGGCCCTTATTCTTGTCTTCTCAACTCATCAAAGTATTCCGGCACACTTTTGTTCCCTTGCCTTAAGTTATAGAATTTCTTGATCAACCCATTTTCATAGTTGGGGGGAAGAAATCGAGCTTCCATCATGGCCTTCAAAACCACCCACCCACCATTTGCAATTAGCCCTTGAGTCTCCCTTTGCCTTCGCTTGACCTCCTACCCAGTAGAAGCATAATTCTCAAATTGAGTAATGACATACTTGACTTTCGTGGCTTCTTGAACATTGTTGGTTTGAAGGATCCTCTCTATCTTGACAACCCACTCTAGATACTCATCGGGATCACTTTCTCCTTGGAAAGTTGGTAGGTTGATCTTGATGGTGTTCAATCCTCTATCATCATCATGATGTCTTCGATTTCCACCATGACCCCCACAGTCATACTAGTCCTCTTCACGTTCCGCTCTTCCTTGGTAGCCTCTCCCAAAGAAACCACCTCGACCTTTATTTCCTCTTTGTTGTGCCTCCCCAGATAGAGAAATGGATCATCATCATAGTTTTCATATGCATGAAAGGGTTCGTCATCATATGGATGATCATTTTGTGGAGGCACCATTCCTTTACGCTTTGGAGTCTCCTTCCTTGGTGGTTCATTTCTTAGAAGATCATGACTGAGATCCTTCGCTTGTGGAGTGTCATTTGGAGAATAGGTGTCTTGGATCACCATGTAAGAGTAGCGGTCATTAGTTTGAGAGATCCGACTAGGTCCATCACCCCGCACCCCCACGGTTGGAGGTGTCTCAACCACTAGATTTCCCATTTTCCCGAAGCCTATCTTTTCGGAATAGGTCATGAACCGTCTCCTTCATCCCTTTGAATTCATCTTGCATTAAATTAACACTCACCATCAAGGCTTGCAACATGATTTTGACTTCCATGTCTGCCTCCACTTCCTTTTGAGCCATCGTACCTACAAATAATTAAACAAACAAAGGTTAGTAGAAAGAGTCCTCACCAATTCACTCTCTAAGTGTTTGCACTCGATTTGATTGCACTCAATCCACTCGTGTTTGCACTCAATGATTGGCTTTTACTCGCTCTAATACTCTCACCACACTTGCCTTTTTCCACTCTTGGCTAATGCAAGTTTGTTCTTCGCACCCAAGTCCGATTCAACAATCAAACTCAATCTAATTTAGGATGGAAGAGAGTTGTTGTAGCAAGGAACGAACAATTAAAGCTAATGGACGAAATTTAGAAAAAGTCAAAGAAAGGAAAAAAGAAAGGCACGAATCGGATTCGGATTTGGATGAAATTTTATTTATGATCTAGAAACTCACCGTGCTTGATGATACAATAGGGATTTTGTCGATTGGAAGTTTTTCAGGGGCTGTTGCAAGCAATCTGTCCAAGAAAACTGTTTTTTCGGTAATGTTGTTCTATGCGAACACGTTAGGACTGCCGCGATCGCGAAAAAGATCCTTGCAGCTGGGGCGCGATCGCGTATGACTGGCGCGATCGCGAAGGGTCTTTAATTAACTGCCCTACGCTATCGCGCTTGAACGCGCGCGATCGTGAAGGCTTCTGGGACTAAAGCAGAACCCGTTTTTCAAGTCTCTTTTCCACTTGAATCTTCACAAACCAGCGTTTTTTTCTCCAAATTCGAGATTGTGTTCCTTGTAGGTCCGTGAACAAACCCAAGTAGTTGAATCTTCAAAAGAAACAACCAAATTCAAAAGCCCCAATTTTTTGTTGATGAACCCTAATTCTTAAATCATCAAATCAATACTCCAAATGTTGTTTGTTGTTTGATTCCTTCAACGAACAGCTTCTAGATTCATATATCAACCATTGGTAACAAGGATTTTACCTAAAAGAAACCTAAACCTAAGACTCATTTTTTTTGAATTTTGGATTTTTGATTTTTTTGTGGTTTTTGGATTTTGAGAACCAAAACTTGGTTAGTGATTGTAAGAACAAACACTAATCCCGCTCTGATACCAAATGATATGAAACTAACAACAAGAAATGGAAATAGCAAGAATGAAAAGTTTTTAAAAGCAAGAACTAAATTTGATTAGAAAAAGATCAAGGAAGTAGATTAGGATAAAGTAGCCTAAACATCTCCTTAATTATCTAACAATTTGAACCAATGCTATTTGATCCTCAATTGGATAAAATTCAATTGCAAATCAAGGACTTAAGTGTGTTTAAACAAACAAGGTTAGCCAATAACCTTATAATAATCAATGTCATCAAAATCTAACCCTAATTAATGAAAGGTAAGGATCTTATATAGTGGTTCCAAAAAATGGCAATAATGCCTTAATTGCCCTTGTAATGGGCTTACAATAGACCATTAAACTGAAAATAGTGTTCTGGTCATCGCCACAGTGCTATCGCGCTACGACACGCGCGATCGCGTGGCTGGAGTAACTAGAGCTTCGCGATCGCGGCTATGATCACGCGATCACGAAGACAATTGCCTTCATCCATTGTCAGCTTCCTGCCTCGCGATCGCGCTGTTCATCATTTCCTCTTTGCGCGGTTGCGTTTGCTGACGCGCGATCGTGATGATCAGCTTTTTGACCTTGCGCGATCGCGTTTGATGACTCGCGATCACGAGTGTTCCTGGGTCTGAGGCAGTGAGCTTGCAAATAGGTATTGAAGCCACCAACAATTGCCCTAGCAGCTCCAGTTGTGCAAATGTGGCCTTCAACTATCGCAACTCCCGTGCTTGACTCCTTGTGAATGGCTTGCTCGCACATCGGATTGCATCAAATATCAATTTTATTCAAGTGAATGTCAATTACTTAATAGTCGTAGTCTTATTGACTAAACATGCAATTTTCAGTTGGAGAAATATTTATATGTCATCAACAACTAGTGATTAAACCTAGTATATCAATATTACATTTATCCGTTAGGGAGGAAGATCTATTGTCAAAACGCAAACATATTATTTATACTAGTATTTAATCATGGATACCATAGGGACTTTTAAACCAAGTATACTTAACAATAAATTTACCGTTATGGAGGAAGATCTATGTAAACACGTAAACTAATTGATTATACTAGTATATGATCATGAAGAGCATATATTATCATGAAGACCATATAGACAATCCCTATCACCACTGGATGCCAACCATTTACTTTTCTTAGAAAAAAAATATTTTCAGAAAATAGAAAAACGTTGAAACACCATCTTTACAAGCTCAAATTACCGAAAAACAACATGGTTCACTGGTTAGTAGTGAGTTTTTTTCATTGGACCGTTTCCGATGAACCTACCAAATTTTAGGTCAATCAGAGTCCGTCAAAATTTTTGATCTCCGAAACTATGACCAAATTCGGAAAAACATTGTTTTCACATTTTTAGGATTTAAAATATCTTTGCTGCTTGTTTTAATCATATATCAACATATAATATTTTGATGTCCATGAATCAAGATTAAACAACATATTTTAAAATTTTATTTTTCATTAAAACAGTGTGACTGTATTCATACGTCTTTAAGAATTCAAAATATAAACTACATTCTTATCATATATCAACACATATTAAATCATCATGTAACGTCATATCCTAGATTTAATACAAACTAACTCGATATAAAGAATGTCCCTTTTCTTATTTAGATCATATTTTAATTCAACAAACTGCCTAACCTTTATCCAAATGACCTCAAAATGTTAAAAGCTAACATCACTCATGTGAAACAACGAAAATTGCTTACTTGATCGTTTCTGATGTCTCTACCAAATTTTATGTTAATCAAAGATCGTGAATTCATTATCGTAAGGCTATGACCAAATTCGAAAGGTAACTATTTTAGGCATTGTTATGAATTTAAAGCAAACATGATTCTAGTTTCCATTCTCTTTAGAATTATCCCATGAGCACAAGACATTCATTGTGTTTCTCCTGTGACTGAGATACACAAAACCTCCTCCCATGTTAAATTGTCTTTTCAATTAATACACATGAGAATTCAAGATATTATTTTCTCCTATTGAGTGAAACCCTCAATATCTTATCTCATGAATTAATTTAGTGTTTCCAATTTCAAGAAATTAAATCCCATTTTTAGTAAATAAACTTCCACCACTAGCTTACACTTATACAAAAATAATTTACTCATGGTACATTGAGAATATTCAATGACTCAAATAAATAGATCACTCAAGTGAATCCTATTTATAAATCATAATTCTCAATCCATGATTTGATATAATCACACATGTATAAAAACCTATTAAGAATTATCTATGATTCCAAAAAAATACACTATCTTGGTAGTGTCTATTTATTAATCATAAATTCTCAATTGTGATATCATAGTATCTTAAGAATTTTCAATGACTCTCAATAAATATACTACGGAAGTAGTACCCAACTACGGTGGTAGTAACCATTTATCAATCATAAATTCTTAATCTGTATACGACTTCATCTCACATTGAAGCAGTCGAAACTACGAAAACGATAAAAGATAAAGAAACGAGACGAGACTCACACGAAAGTCCAAGTAGCAACGAAGAACGATGTTTCGTTACACCGCGAATGATTGGAAAGAATAACCTACGCTATGCAACTATTCTCAAGAATCACGAGGTTCTTGCAAATAGAATTATCGAAGAAGGTTTGTAGTTCAACTCGGAATCCACCAATTGAAATCAAGCCATAATCAAGGGTTTCAATAGAGAGAATTCTCACATGTTTTGTGTATTCAAAGTAAGCTAAATGAGTTCAAGACCTAATGGAGACTTTTATAGTCTTCTACAATTTGTAATGAAAGGTCATAAATACCCCCCAAAGTGGGTTTAAATATTAAAGGCCACTTAGGGCTAAAGTAGGAAGTTCATGTAAAAACTAGCAAAATCCTGCATTGCAGTTACACGGGGTAGGCGGTCCGCCTCCCCCAGCTAGGCGGCCGCCCCTTGGAAATCTTCAATGAGTGGGCGGTCCGCCCCAATGCTGAGGCGCTTCGCCTGCAAAAGTCCAAAGAGCTGAGTTTTTCTAGGCGCTCCGCCTCATCCTGGGACTTGTAAAAGAGGCTCAAAATGACCTTGGGCTGGCTCCCCTTGGAGCCCAAGCGGTTCTCCATCCATGGTGCTCCAATTCATGATCTTCAATGTGGTTCCGGAGCCCTCGTCTTCCATGTCCAAGCTCTTCCCTACCAAGTGAATGTGAGCATCATGGATTGCTTTTGCTTGACTTCTAGTAAAGGGTCTTGGCTTGGTTTACATTGCATCATCCTCCCCTTCTTGAGAAGATTTCGACCTCGAAATTAAGGCGTCATCCTCCAAGGCATTATCACCTACATCAAAAGAAGTCAAGTCACTAACATTGAAAGTAGTCGACACATTATACGCATCCGGTAAGTCTATCACATATGCATTGTTGTTGATCTTTGACAACACTTAGAATGGTCCATCTCCTCTTGGTGCTAACTTTCCCTTCCTATGGTTTGGAAATCTTTCCTTGCGGAAGTGCACCCACACCCAATCTCCCTTCTTGAAATCCACCTTCTTTCTTCCTTTGTTCTTCTTGGTTGCTATCTTCTCACAATCCTCCTCCAAAGTCTTCTTCACCTTAGCATGGAGTTCAAGCAATGCCTTGGCCCAAGCTTTACCTTCAAAATCAACAACCATTTCCCTTGGCAAAGGGGTAAGATCAAGAGCAATCAAAGAGTTAAAACCATAAACACACTCAAATAGAGTCATGCCAATCATTCGATGCAAAGTGCGGTTATATGCAAACTCCATGAGTGGTAGCTTATCAATCCATGTCCCGGCCTTACCTTTCATCATGGCTCTAAGTAGAGCTCCCAAGGTTCGGTTCACCACTCCGGTTTGCCCATCGATTTGAGGGTGGTGGGACGTAGAGAATAGCAATTTGGTGCCAAGAGCACCCCACAAACACTTCCAAAAATGGCTAAGGAACTTTGAGTCCCTCACTAACAATGGTACGAGGCACCCCATGCAACTTTAATACATTATCAATAAACAAAGAAGCTACATGTTGTGCATCATTAGTCTTTTTGCACGGAATGAAGTGTGCCATTTTGGAGAACCTATCAACGACAACATAAATGCTATCGTGTCCTCCTCTAGTCCGGGGTAAATCCATAACAAAATCCATAGAGATATCAACCCACGGACTAGTAGGTACGGGCAAAGGAGTGTACAAGCCATGGGCGTTGGATCTAGACTTGGCCTTCTTACTATATAAACAAGCATTACAAAAACGTTCCACAAGAGGCCTCAATTTTTGCAAATGAAATTGCTCCTTAAGTATGGCCATAGTCTTATCCACCCCAAAGTGACCCATCAAGCCCCCACAATGTGCCTCTTGCACTAGCACATCTCTCCAAGAGGACTCGGGAACACAAACTCTACCATTTTTAAAGATATAGCCATCAACCCATTGGTACTTCTCAACTCTTTCTCCTTTCTCAAGAGCTTCATGAATGCTCTTTAGCTTAGGGTCTTGAGCATACATCAACTTAATGCTCTAAAAACCTATGAGCTTGGAGGAAAGAGTGGTAGCTAGGGCAAACTTCCTAGAAAGTGCATCCGCCACAACATTGTCTTTCTCTTTCTTGTATTGAATGACATAGGGAAAAGACTCAATGAACTCTACCCACTTGGCATGATGCTTGTTCAATTTCTCTTGGCCCCTAAGATGTTTTAGTGACTCATGATCACTCTTAATCACGAATTCCCTAGGCTAAAGATAATGTTGCCAATGAGCAAGAGCTCTCACTAGGGCATACATGTCCTTGTCATACGTAGAGTAGTTCAAGGAGGCGCCCTTCAATTTCTCACTAAAGTAGGCTATGGGTTTTCCATCTTGCATTAAAACACCACCAATTCCCACCCCCAGGCATCATATTCAATCTCAAATGCCTTTTCGAAGTCGGGCAATTGCAATAGAGGGGCGGTACTCAACCTACTTTTCAATTCTTGGAAGACCTTCTCTTGAGGCTCTCCCCAAACAAAAGGTTTGTCCTTCTTCACCAATTCGGTGAGTGGAGCGGCAATGGAGCTAAAGTCAATCATAAACCTCATATAGAAGCTAGCAAGACCATGAAAGCTCCTCATTTGAATCACGGTAGTAGGAGTAGGCCAATCACGAATGGCCTCTACCTTAGACCCATCCACCTCCACTCCTTGGGCACTCACAACAAACCCAAGAATGACTATCTTCTCAACACAAAAGGCACATTTCTTACAATTAGCATAGACCTTTTCGGTTCTCAACTCTTCAAGTACTTCCCGTAAATAATCAACATGGTGGTCTAATGACTTACTATATATCAAGATATCATCAAAGTAGACGACCACAAATTTGTTGATGAATGGCTTTAACACATGGTTCATTAGTCACATAAAAGTACTAGGTGCATTGGAGAGGCCAAAGGGCATCACCAACCATTCATATAGACCAACCTTGGTCTTGAATGCGGTTTTTCATTCATCCCCGGGTTTCATCCAGATTTGATGGTAACCGGACCTAAGGTCTATCTTTGAAAAGATACTAGAACTACTTGGTTCATCAAGCATATCATCTAAACGAGGTATGGGATATTGATACTTTACCGTGATCTTGTTGACCGCACGACAATCCACACACATCCTCCAAGTACTATCCTTCTTTGGAACAAGGATCACGGGCACGACTCAAGCTCTCCCTCACCAAGCCTTTAGTAAGCAATTCATCCACTTGTTTTTGTAGCTCCTTGGTATCTTCGGGATTGCTCCTAGTACTAGTTCATAGACCTCAAAGGAAGATATTGCATATTTGGCCTTCTTCTCCTCGGGCATGTCATTGGTGTCAAATATTCGTTCCATGGACAACTTCCAATCAATGTACTCCACCGGGCCACTACTCCCTTTGAAGGTAGGAATAGTAAGCTTCACACTATTAAGGTTGTTATTTTCTCGACCCCCTTGGTAAGGCTACGGTCGGCCTCCAAAGTTACCTCCATAATCCCTCCTAGCATTCCCTCCAACATACCCTATGGGTGGCCCTTGACCTCGCCCTCTACCCCTATCCACATTACGACCCCAATTCATGGCCCTCCCATTTGGATTAGGAGCCACATATTCACTACCACCATACTCTTCCTCCTCCCCTTCTTGAGCTTGATCAACTTGCTCAAGAGGTTGACCATTTTGAATAGGTCCGGGAAGTGGAACATTTCTTTGGGGATTGCCCATTAGGTGAGGAATGCTCACTCGTTGGGTATTGCCCAATACTTGTTCATTTCTACCACGATCTTCCTTTACCCATTGTTATCTAAGCAACTCAACAACTTGTTCCGGGGTAAAGGTGGAACTAAATGTGCCTTCACCGGTTTCAACTTGGACACTCGAGGTCCCTTTCTCAACTTGGACACTCGGGGTCTCTTTCTCGGTTTGGATACTTGAAGTCACCTTCTCAAGGTTCTCAATCCTTAGGCTCATACTATCCAATTTGGCAAGGATAGTAGCCAAGGCATTCTTCGAGGTATCATCTCCTTCGTTGGCCATTGTACCTGCAACAATAAAAAACAAGCAAAGAGATTAGAGTAAAAGTCCTCACTCGCTCCCTCACTTTTGATTGTCTCTCGGGTTCACTTAAGTTTGGGGTAGTTTTACTCTAGCTTGATTCCAAAAGTATTCTTCGGAGTTGAACAACCACCTCAACAACCAAACAATTTAACAAGTCCCCAATGCTCTTCGGGAAAAGTGGAGTTAATGAGACTCTATGGACGTTCGGCTTTTAAGTGAACACTTGAGCCAAAGAAATTCTACGAGTCTTTTTTGAGGTCTACTCTCCTCTAAGCACGAGAACCCAATACGCTCAATGAACTAGTACTAGTAAAGTAGGAGTGTTACTTGAAAACTACTAGCCGGAAGGGATGCAAGCCAACAAAAAGCGAAAACCTACGAAAAACAACTACCCGGTTGCGCTCGGTGCTCCGCCTCAGACCAGGGGCGGTCCGCCCAACAAAAGTCCAGAGAGCAGCACAGAGGGAGGCGGTCCGCCTCAAAATGTAGGCGATCCACCTAGTGGTTTTTCCTGCAGCGTTTTACTCTGTGATTTAGAATCTTTAGCACTCAAATTTCCAATAAAACACGTTTTCCCAATCTAATGGTGCCCAAAGGTGTATAGGATGATTACAAACAAACCCCAATAGTTTTTAACCCCAATCAAACAACGAATAATCGATTTCGATTCTTGAAACAAAGTTTCTAGGGTTTTGCAATTTTTTTGAGATTTGATTCTTCAAATTTCAAATCACAACACCAAATCAAGATATTTTGGCACCAAAAGAACGTGAATCAAACATATATCAAACCCCAATGATTTTCAATGTTTGGGTGTTCGAATCCAACAAGTTTCACCAATTTTTTTGTAATTTTCAACTTTTTGAATTTTTTTTCTTCTTTTCAAATAAACAAGAACATGAAAACAACAAGAAACAAAGATGAAAAGCACGGAGAGTCAGACGAGGGTTCGTAAGAACGTAATCCTAGCCTTGCTCTGATACGAATTGATGCAATCGAAACTACGAAAGCGATAAAAGATAAAGAAATGAGACGAGACTCACATGAAAGTCCAAGTAGCAATGAAGAACGATGTTTCATTACAACCCGAACGATTGGAAATAATCACCTATGCTATGCATCTATCCTCAAGAACCACGAGATTCTTTCAAATAGAATGATCGGAGAAGGTTTGAAGTTCAACTCGGAATCCACCAATTGAAATCAAGCCAAAATCAAGGGTTTCAGTAGAAAGAATTTTCATATGTTTTGTGTATTCAAAGTAAGCTAAATGAGTTGAAGAACTAATGAAGACTTTTATAGTCTTCTACAACTTGTAATGAAAGGTCATAAATACCCCCAAAGTAGGTTTAAATATTAAAGGTCACTTAGGGCTAAAGTAGGAAGTTCATGTAAAAAGTAGCAAAATCCCGCATTGCAGTCACAGGGGGTAGGCGGTCCGCCTCCCCCAGCTAGGCGGCCGCCCCTTGGAAGTCATCAGTGAGTGGCCGGTCCGCCCCAATGCTGAGGCGCTCCGCCTCCAAAAGTCCAGAGAACTGAGTTTTTGTAGGCACACCGCCTCATCTGTGAGGCGCTCCGCCTCATCCTGGGACTTGTGAAAGAGGCTCAAAATGAGCTTGGGGTGGCTCCCCTTGGAGCCCAAGCGGTCCTCCATCCATTGTGCTCCAATGCATGATCTTCAATGTGGTTCTGGAGCCCTCGCCTTCCACGTCTAAGCTCTTCCCTACCAAGTAAATGTGAGCATCATGGATTGATTGCTTTGGCTTGACTTCTAGTAAAGGGTCTTGGCTTTGTTTGCATTGCATCACACATGTTTAACACTGTTAAGAATTTTTAAAAATTCTAAATGAATAAATCATTTTGATTTCAACTATTTATTTATCTCAAAATTCTTAACACGTGTATAAAGTACTAAGAATTTTCAATGATCCCAAATAAGTAAATCAATTTGGCTTTAACTATTTATTTAATCATAGAATTCTTAAATATAATACTGTGTGAGAAGGAGGAATATAAGAAATCTTGCTCATACAATTACGCTCTTCTGTTTTTGCCATTATTTGATTGGATATTAAGCAAATTAAAGCCTACCGATGGGGTACATCCAACATTTAACAAACCAAAAAGCAGAAACCACCAAGTTTTCCTCCTTTCACTATGTCATGTAAACCAAACCCATCAAGATAATAAATATTAACACATTTGACAAATATTCGATGCCTTTTTTTTTCCGTCAAGACAGGTGAAAGTTAAATAATAAAAACATAAAAAATTTAAAATAAGATACAAGGCCAAGATATAAAGAAAGAATCTCACCCCTGTCATCTTTCTTTGTTTTTGTTTTGACCCCTTTACTTATTTAAATTCTAGTCTCAAAGAACTTTGCACCACTATTATCATCGTCAATTAAATAACTTTGCAGCAAAGCGTAATACAATGATCAGAACTAGGAGAAAACATGTAACATGTACGTAATTTCCAACATATATACTGATTGCTTCAACAAAATAAAGGAAGCATTAATTGCTTCAATTTAGTCACCGCCACCAAGAAGAGCATGTGACCTATCCTTGGCAAAATTTTGATTAAAAAAATAGAGACAATTCCACCGAAACCAAAGTTTTGCTCCGCCGCAAGATCGAATAACAGAAGCGATTGTCCTTTTCCTTTTTTTTTCTTTGATAAATGTTACTATTATTCAATAATCAAAATAAAACCATGAAGCTTAACTAAACTGTTTCAGCCCTATCGCGACCAACAAGACTTTAAACAGTTTTACGTTTCATGTGATTTTTATTACAACAATTCAAACGGTGGACTTAATTCCGAAAAACAAAATAATCAAACAAAATCACACATATGCATTTCTTAAGTTATCTATTTAGATGCAAACAGATACCAATTAAAGGAAAATATGCACAACGAAACGAAAGCAATTTTAGGATCAGAACTTACAGGTAATATAGACAACCAAAAGAAAATAAATTTTAATCAAACAAAAAATCGATACTTATTATCTCTTGAAGCGTGACCGTAACGGTGCAACGAGCCATCTACCACAAGAAAGATCATCCACGAGCCAGTCCTTCAATTTCATGATCTTCTGTTGGTATTTGGATGGAAAAAATATTACAGAGAAACTATGAGTAAAAACTCAACCAATCCTATGGAGAAAAAAACTCATATATTTATAGCCTAGTTTTAGGTTTAGAAAACCTATTCCAAAACTAGTTGGGTTTCTTTTCCACCAATTAAAATTCTCCTAGTCCTAATTAATTCAGGCACAATAGTAACCACAAAATTAATTAGGCAAAATTCATAAGTACCTCATTGAACTTATCCGTTTTTCTCACTTGAACACTTAAACTTTGCGGGGATCCTATGACCCCCATATACTTGTTTGAAGTGAGATAAGTACCACCCTATCTAACCAACACCAATTTCCACAAAAATAGTGTATGACACGCACAAGCCAAAATTTGCCACGTAATTATCTTTTTTTATGCTATTTTTATTTTCTTTCTACTGATAATTGGTTTCATTTATCATTTGTTTCCCTTTTCTTTCTTTTCCTTTTCCTTTTCATCTTTTTTCTGCGACTAGCAGTCTCTGTCACGGTCCAACCACCACCGCTCATCTTCTCTAGCAGCCTCTGGTAAAGGCGCCATATGCACCGGCTAAGACCACATCCATCACCGCAAAACCAAATCAAACCACTGACAAATCAAATCCACCACAAAATTCTCCATCACCACCACTGTACTTCCTCCCTCGCCACCACCAGACCACCTAAGCAACTACCAAATGAAAATTCGTTACCAAACAACATCAAGTCTAAAGATACTTTTAATGTCTACACACTAGAATAAACGTGATAATTTTATAACTCTTGAATTTGAAAAGAACAATTTCAAAGTTTATGTCTAACATTAAGAATTGTTTTTAGAAGTGTTGAACTTAGAGCAGCTGACTAAGAGACTTCTATTTCTAAATCTGGGTTCTTTCTGGTGGATTGAAGGTTGTTCATGACTAGTGGTTTTGATATGGTATGTTGTTGTTGGAGAAAGGATAAGAGGAAGAAAGAGGAATAGTAAAAGTAAAAAAAAAATGAAAAAATTAAGTGTGTTTTTTAATTTGAAATTGCTGTAATTTTTTTAAACACCCACTTTTTGGTCTCCTTTCACGCGCTGTAAAAATATTTTTGACACATTCCATGCCACGTGAGCAGAAAAGGTTGTATATATTTCACTTCAAACAAGTATAGGGGGTCATAGGATCCCCGCAAAGTTTAGGTGTTCAAGTGAAAAAAGTGGACAAGTTCAATGGGGTACTTATGAATTTTGCCAATCAATTAATGAGGCTTCCTATTATAAAATTAATTCAGTATCTCTAGAATTAACCTTACCTGAATAAATCACAAATTATTTTCACTAGAAATTCGTGATCGCACTCCTTAATTGAATTTCGAATTCTTCCATCAAAACCTTATTTAACTCCCCACATTAAGATTACAGACACCAATCAATAAACTTAAATTATTGATAATTTAATTTATTGACTAAAAAATATCTTTTAGACTTGCACTTAACTTATTTCATGTGTCAGATATCAAAATCCACCGGGCGGATTTACACATGAAAACTTATAAGCTTTCATAAAGGGGTGTCATCAATCTCTATACCGAGACATGGATTCTATCAACTAACTATCACTTCGCAAATGCGTATTACATTATCCATCTTTTCAGGAATTATTTGATTCAAAAATCCTGGACCTCACCTATTGATAAATCAAGACAATGAATAATATACACCACTAATAATAGCTATATCAAGATTAAGAGTATAAGTACATTTGATGAGCTAGAGAATTTATTTTATATAGTCAGTATAAAAATACTTATCTCTACTTGGTCCGTTCAATCCACACAAAGTGCACTAGCACAAGAAGTTAGAACTATACCATTCTGATAATAAAGATAAATTGCATATAATCTTGTACTACAATCATACCGATGGCTTTGTCCAATTTCCATCTTAGATTGTGAACCTTACTTTATTATTTATAAGAACAGATGATTTAATCTTCCTTGTATAAGCTTGGCTCTACATACTAAATCAACTACTCCATAAATAATAGGACACACATGACACAATTGATCTATATAAATAAAAATTTATGATATATAATAAATGAATATCAATTGTTCAACAAGAAATAATCTAATTAAAACCGAATTGTTATTAGTATATCCCAACAATTATAAGACAAACTCCGCGTATGCTTAAAATTCCAAAGAAAACATAAGCACATAATTAATTGACGGAAAAAAAAAGAAGAAAGAATAAGGGGTGTAGCAGCCAGAAAGAGGGCGAAATTCTCCTCTTTTTTGCAAATGATCTGCCATAAGATAAGAATGTCGTTTATATCCATCGAAATTCAATGTCTTCCTTTCAACTTCATCAAGACAGGTACAATAATAAACCGTGCAACACCTTTAGGGTTCTAACCTGTAGTGACATGTAAATTATTGTCCTCTTAGCTATGGCCTACTTATATTAACAAATTATTACAAGAAAAGCATTCATATAAGTCTAAGAATAGAGAGAAAGGCTAAATAAATAATTAGACGACTATTGGGGCAAGTAAACATTTCATATGTTAAGTTTGATTTTAAAAAAAGAAAAACAAGCGTAACTAGCCATTCTAACTTACATTTAATTAGCCATAACTTTCTAAGCCATAAACGGAAAAAAGAAAAGAAAAGAAAAGAAAAGGAAAAGATCTCCCATCAGTCGTTAGAAGAAATCACGGAATATGTGATTGGATAATATATATTATATCCAGTGACTTTCCATCCTTAACAAGTGTCACTCGTTATCTCAACAGGTTTGCATCTAATGTTGATAAAACGTGGACAAAAGACTTCCACAACTTCACGTAAAAGATCACATATTATATACAGGTTTAAACCATTAATGTTATGATTTTGAAGGGGATTTCCTTTTTAGTGATTGAAATCAATATAGCTTTTCATAAGGACGATTACTGTAACTAATGTTGAAGATCCAAAGTTGATTGGACTTTGCATATTCTACTTTTTGACGCATTAATTGTCTGTTTGGTACGTATATAGTGATATTATTTATATAATGTGGAAGATCAGATGAAGGAGAAGAAGAGAAGAGAAGAGTAGAAGGAATCCAATGAGTTCAATAATGTGTTGAATGGAAAAGAATACAATGTAGAGTCTTAAGTAGTTAGGTTTAATTAACTTTTAATTAGGCTAACTACTTAACCGATTTCCGAAAATATGCATAATGACTAAACTACCCTCGACTAGTTAATTACTTGATTAAATAGCTAATCATCTACTTAGGTTATTAATCAGCTTACTCAACACTCCCCTGAAGCTAGAGGGTGCAAAAAAGTTGAGTACTCCTAACTTGGATATCAAATGAGTATGTTGAACCCTGTTTAATTCTTTGGTTAACAAATCAGCTGGCTGGCTTTTGGTGGAAATGTATTCAGTTTGAATCAGCCTCTTTTGTGTCGTCTCCCTGATGAAATGGCAATTAATTTCTATATGTTTGGTCCTCTCATGGAAGGCTAGATTAGCTACAATCTATAGAGCAGCTTTGCTATCACTGAATACCTTCACTGGTGACTCAAACTCTACTCCAACTTCTTTGATTAATCCCACTAGCCAAGTCAATTCTGCAGTTACCGAAGCTAAACTCCTATATTCTGCTTCAGGTGAACTCCTAGATATGGTAGTTTGTTTCTTGGATTTCCAAGACACCAATGACTCTCCTAGCTTTACAGAGAAGCTTGTCATTGATCTTCTAGAAAAGGAGCAAGCTGCCAATCAGCATCACAATAAGCTAAGAGTTACTGATAGTTTTGCACTACTAGACAATAGAACTCTTTGTCCTGGTTGATTCTTGATGTACTTAACCACTCTTAAGGCTAAGTCAAGGTGAGATTGCTTAGGTTCTTGAAGAAACTGACTTAATGTTTGAACACTATAGGAAATGTCAGGTCTGGTTACTGTCAGGTACAAAAGATTTACCTATCAATCTTTGATAGATTGCTGGATTAATCAGTAGCCTGTCATTATCAGCCCTAACTCATTTCTTCCTCACAAAGTCATCATACTTTTTTGTAGTAAGCTTAGTGTTAGGATCAAATGGTGTGGCTGCATGTCTTTCTCCACTTAATCCAGCTTCTGAAATCAATTCCAATGCATATTTTCTCCGATGCATTAGTATGCCTTAATCTGATCTAGCAAATTCAATGCCTATCATTCATTTTGAATGTTGGTTGTTGTGTACACTTAGTTTCTTCATTTAGTTTCAGATTATCACCAGTAATTAGCATGTCATCAACATATACTAAGACTATTGCAACTCCACTAGTAGTCTTTCTGGTAAACAGTGAATGATTCAACTGGCGTTGAATAAATCCAAAATGCAGCAATGCTTCTATTAATATTGCATTCGACTGCCTTTTAAGCCCATACAAGGATTTGATGAGTCTACACATCTTATTCTTCCCCTGACTCTTGAATCCTTGTGGCAGATCTATGTAAATTTCATCATATTGATCTCCTTGTAAGAAAGCATTGTAAACATTTATTTGGTGTATATGCTATTGTTTTGCAGCTGCAATTGATAACACTATCCCGAAAGTTACCATCTTAACTACAACAGAGAATGTTTCTTGATAATCAACACCTTCCTTTTTGTTGTATCCCTTTGCAACCAGCCTTGCCTTGAACTATTCTATTTCACCAGATGCTTTATACCTGATTTTGTTAATCCACATGCAACCTATAGGCTTCTTTCATTTAGGTTATGTTATTATCTCCCAAGTGTGATTGTTTTTTAGTGCCTCTATATTAGACTTCATTGCTACTATCCAATTTTATCCTTAGCAGCTTCTGAGTAGGATGAAGGCTCAGTAGTAGATGAGAAAGCTGTCAAATAGGCTTGATATTTAATGGAAAGGCCATCATAGGATAGATATTTATCAAGTGCATAAGGTTGATCTTGATGAACATTCAGAGAAATAAAATCCTTCAACCACATTTGAGGATTAGTATGTCTTCCTGACTTGGTTTTGTTACCTTGTAAGATAAGTTCACGGGGTATGCTCTCATGAACCTGTACTTCTGCAGCAGGTATAACTTCTTCTGCCAATTCTTGAACTTCTTCTTCTGGCTGAAAAATAGGATCATTAACCCCTTTAGCCTGAGCTTCTATGTTAAAATCTAACTCCTCTTCTTATCCAGCTTCTATTATATCCTCATGTAGTTCAGTATCAAGAATGTTTTCCAGCTAGTCATTATCAGACAGTATATTGAATGGATTGTGTAAGAAGATCGAAGCTGGTGACTGATTCATCTTGAATGGAAAGATGTCTTCCCTGAACGACACATCTCTGTGTATAAAGAACTTCGTATTCTCTAAGTCATAGAGTAGATACCTCTTTTGTGTGTCTAATTACCCGATGAGTACACTTGGTTTACTTCTAGGCTTCAGCTTATCAGTTTCCTGCACTATCTTAGCATGACATAAATATCCCAAAACCTTGAGATGTTGCAGACATGGCTTCTTGTTATATAACTTTTCATACGGTGACATGTTATGTAATACTGGGGTAGGCATCCTATTTATCAGATATACTGCAGCTAAGACACATTGACCCCAAAATCTGACAGCCCTTGTTACCTCTAAAATATGTTTGTGCTTCCTCCCAGCAACTCCATTTTACTGGGGTATATAGGTACATGACCTTTGATGAACCACGCCTAATTTCTTAAACATATCACTGCACACTAAATTCAAGAATTCTGCTCCATTATTAGATCTGAGCACCTTAACAATTGACTTAAATTGATTCCTGACATAACTAAAGAACTATTGTAAAGCTACATAGACATCAGACTTGGTTTTCAGAAAATATACCCAAGTCATTCTGGACTTGTCATCCACCAGAGTTAAGAAGTAATTGTAACCATTCATAGTTGGAACCTTATAAGGTCCCCACACATTAGCATGAAGTAAATTAAAACATTGCATACTTTGATACTACTAGAAGGAAATAGCTGTCTCACCTACTTTGTATAGGGACATACAACACCCTTGTCTATGATACTACTATGATACTAGCTAGATTCGCAGGCTTAACATGAAACAAATTTTTTAGTACACCAGAGGACACATGTCCTAGTCTTTTATGCCATAGGCTGATATCTACATTGTTTAAATAACTCACAGTGAGACTGACTTTTTTATTCTTTTCATCATCTTTCTTAACTAGCAGATATAAACCATTCCTTTCCTTACCAATCTCTTTCACTTTCTCATTGTAAAGATCCGGGAACACACAAAAAGTAGGGTAGAAGGTGACTGAGCCCCCTAGTTCCTTTGTGATCTTTGAGACTGATAACAGATTATACTTGAACTGTGGTGTGTGAAACACATTGTCTAATGTACTTCTGTCAGAAATTAATCTTGCACTAGTATGAGTGTTGACACCCAATTTTATCCCTCCTTTTTCTAAAATCAGCTATAAATCAACTTAAAGGTATGATTTGGATATTTGTGCAAAATGTGCATTAGAAATCATGCATTTACGTGCGTTATCCTCTATTTATAATATATTACGTAAATTTGCATCATTTAGGCTATTTGTCAAAATATGAATACTTGTGCAATTTAGTACATTCATAATATATTATATAATTGCATCATTTAGGCTACATGTCAAATTTATTTCAATTGGTGATTATTTGCGTAAATTAATAATTATCTGTGATTACATATATTTAAATAATTTTATTTGAGTTTATTTAATAATTATTTGTGCATTTTATAAAATACGTATATCTATATTTTTATTTACACCTTTAAGTTGAAAATTGGCTAATTCAAAAGAAAATGTCCACTTCTCATTATATTTTTTTCATTTACCTATTTTCCTTCTCCTTTTGTTAAATCCTTCCTACGAACCTGAACAATTGTCTGTCTAGGTGCGTCCATTCCGTTGGAAATCCATTGTTATTTTCCTCCAATCATTTAGTTCAAATTCTCTTGAATACTCATATAATTATTTTATTCCAAAATATTTATTTTTTCATTATTTTAAAATCCTCCTTTGTCTTGAATCTACACAAATGTTCGTCTAGATACGTTCAAGGTTGTATTTATAATTTCATTTTGCTCCTATTTTGTTTTGAATTAAATCATTCCTAAATCCCTATAATTATTTTCATATCGAACCTAGACCAGTTTCTTAACCAAATACGTTCTCTTTATTTGAATTTTGAAAAAAAATATCTCCAAATCTTCCCTTAGATTTTACTACCATTTTCAAATCCCTAATTACCCAAATTTCTCCCTCAAATTCTCCATGTCCCCCAAATCCCTTACTAATCTTATCCTAATCTATTCTAAATCTCCCTAGATTTTTCCTAATCCTATATATATATATCAGCAATACACAATACACAATGGGGGGGGGGGGGGGGGGGAATACAAGAAAAAACCATCAGACAATCACAAATACCCCACGCAGACCCCACTCTTTCTTGGGTCTTCTTCTTCTCCTCTCAACACATAGTGCACACAGGCACCTCACACGCCTATGTTTTACTTTCTCCCTAATCAGTCAATGCCATACCCACATCACCCACTTAATTTTCTTCCCCAAAACAAACTCACATAATGCTTATGCACACACTCCATACACGCAGGCCTACCCACGCACACCATTACCACCACTCGTTTTTCACCATCACCAGAAAAATATAACCACCAACACCACCATACAGACCCATCAATACACACAACTACACAGTATCTCCCGTCTCCATGATACACTACAACAACACACCCACATACAACCTCCTAAAAACCAAAGATATACACACAGCACACATACATCTCAGAGCACCCTCCCCAAAACACATTATACCCGTCTCCTTTCTCCAAATTTCACCAGAAACGCATACACATTAACATACACGCATAAATAGATCAGAAATAGAAACCATTCCACATACACAGAACATAACGGAACCAGGGGTCGGGGACGGGAGCTACAGATCAGTGTAATATAGCAGTGGTGACGTGTCGCCACCGGATGCCATTAAACCCATCGATGTCCTTTGATTTTTTTTCGTCGTATTCTAATCTAATTTTGGTTGTAGGAGTTATAACACAATGTTAAGGAGTCGCAACGACATCGAGGTATTTGCCATCGAAAGTCGTTCCCCATTTTACCGCTTGTCGCGCCGGGATCTGAGTACGATTGCTCATCGCCGGTGGCTTTTTCCTCTGTGGAGACGAATCGAGAAGGACAGTGGCAGCGGCGCCGGTGGCCGCTCCTGCCCTTCCTATTGGGTGTGGTGTCGTTTCCTACAATTTATAATTGTTCCTTACCGATTAAAACCCATGACTCTATGTTTCACATTGTTGTTCTTGTGTTTATCCTAATGTTCTGGTTGACCTTTTCTTGATTATAGCCGTTGGGCCCCATTGTCTTTTATGAACTGATTTCGACTGTTCCTGATCACTTGTTGAGAATTTTGTAGTGCTAACTTGGGACTTTGGCATAAATCTGGACAGTTATCACTGATGAAAAATGGCCAATGTAAACAAATTCATAATTAATTTGAATTTGAGGCCTAGGACTGATTTGAACATGATACTACAAGGCCAATAACGTTTGGAGGCCTAAAAACAGTCCCATTCCTACGTCCCTAAAACAAAAAGGCTATGATGACGTGTATAAGTCGTGACTACAAACGAGCCGATGATGGAGTGATGAGACCGGTACTTGGCATGGCAACACGATCGGCCGGTGTGTTCGCAGCCGTACCGACGTCCCTAACCTCCACCCAATTTATACACACCTGAGCCGACACTTTTAATAATCCCCTTCCCCTTTATTTTAAAATTATTATTATTATTATTATTATTATCATTATTATTATTATTATCATCATTATTTTTTATTAACGTATTTCCTTTATATGTTACGAGGGAAAATTGGACAAGAGACGACGTCCTGTTTTTGATAGAGAACAACGAGGGAAGAGAAATACCTTTTTTATCATTATTATTATTATCTACTAATATTATTATCATTGCACTTTTATTATTATTAATATTATTATTCACTAACTTATTTTTTTTATATTTTGCGAGGTACGTCGCGGTGAAATTACTAAAGACAGCCCCTTTCTCGAAAAGGGATAAAAAATATCCAAACTCATTTACTTTATTTAATTAATTTTGTATAACAATATTTTCTACTAACTTATTTATTTATTTTACAAGGCACGAGACGAATATTTATTTACCTGTCTTTAAATTTGTATATCACGGCTTAAATATTTTATTGCTTAGTTAGTTTAATTAATTAATTACTTAGAATCCCAATTATAAAGTTCGGCCAGTAACCACATTTGGTGGAGCTCGAGAGGTGCCTAACCCCTTCTTCTCGAGTTAACTTGAACCTCTTATCTAATTTTTTTGGTTCGTAGGCTGAGTTTCAGAGTTAACGGTAAAATTATCTAGAAATACAATAGGTGACCTAATACGCCTTAGAAATTATATTAGGTGGCGATTCCAACATCTATACTCAAACGAGTTCACCCAGTCAAATCCGATACCCGACTTGCCTCGAGTTGAGTCCAAAATCGGGTATGACAGAATGGCGACTCCGCTGGGAATGTCAAGGTTCAAACCATAACGGACTTTAAATTGGAATTCTCTATTTGCTTTATTTTCTTGCCATTTATTTCGATACTAACTTTTTTCTTCTTTTACTTTTGCAGGATTAAGGTTTTATTTTTTTATTTTTATGTGTTTTATTGTGTGATTATATTTTATTATTTGTTCATGTCACTGACACTTCCCCCACTCCTGGGAAACGATATTTTACACACACAGGGCGATTACGTGGATCCCATGGTTGCTTCACCGCAAAAAAACCTTTTAGAAAGGACATTTTGGAATATAGCTGGTCCGTGGTACAACCAACAATTTCAATGGTCCCACTCCTTGGCCGTCCGCTTGGGGGAACCATATCCTTATCTAGAATACCCCACTCTTAGTCTAGAAATTATGCATCATGTCATATTTAGGACCATTTTGACTTCGGCTCAGGTCTAAGTCTGTTAGTTCACCATATTTGAACGAACCAAATGGGTCTCCGACCCTAAAGGACGTTTAAATATGTTATGTGTGCACTTATTTAAGGTTGAACGTGTCTAATGTAGATCAGTTGTTCACATAAAAGTGGGTGCTCATAACAAAATTAATTAATTATTCAAACGAACCCAATTATTTTATAAAATTATTTTTTGGGTTATGAACGAAATTAATTTTTCCACATTCATGAAAACAAAATAATTGATTTTAATTAATTTCTTCTACCTTTAATGTAGCAAGATCAATTATCATTTCTATTTACCTAAAATAAAATGTTATTTCTACATTTATACAATAAAATTAATTATTTTATAAAATTATTTTTCTGTTAATTTTGGGTTATGAGAACAACTGGGATGATACAAAATACACGTTCAATTTTAAATACCATAATCAAATTAGGAAGGCTTAACATCTTTGGTATGTTAAAGTCCATTAGCCAACCTCGTCCAAAAGCCTCATCATATGACGCCTATCATGCATATTATGTGTATTGATCTGCTTTGCATATGAAATTATTATTTCAAACTTGTTGTGTCATGTGTTAGTTTTACTCCCAATCCCGAGGTTGACTTGTGCATTTACTTCAAAACTTGTGCATTTTCTAACTTGTGCATATCATGCATACCTTCCGCCACTCCTGGCAACTTTCTAAAATCGTGCGTTGAAAACACGGTGGTTACAACCACATCTTCCCTCACATAAAATTCCTTTAGGGGGAACGACTTGGAACCTATTTGGTCCGAGACGTTCCCGCTCCCGAGCCGTCTTCTTGGGAGGATAATAAAACACGGTCTAGCTAACTCCATTCCTTAGTAGCGGCGCTAGGAATCATGCATCATGACATGTCATTAGTCAACTTGTTCTTAAATCCGTAGGCCAACTTGTTTAAACAATCTGAACGGGTTTTTAACCCCCAAAGACCGTTGGACATGATTTATTTGCATTCACTTAAAGGATTAAACGTGCAAATATAGACCGTCTATTAACATTGTTCTGCATTCATTGCTATTCAAAGGCACAAAGGTTACCCAAGAGGCGTCAAAAGCCCGAATTGAATTAGAAATGATTGCTTAAACAGTCAGAATTATTCTGTATTCAATATCGTTCAAAGGCATGAAGGTAACCCAAAAGGCGTCCAAAGCCCGAATTGAATCAGAAATGATTGCTTAAACAATAAGAGGTACTCTGTATTCAATACCATTCAAAGGCACAAAGGTTACCCAAGAGGCGTCAAAAGCCCGAATTGAATCAGAAATGATTGCTTAAACAATCAGAGTTATTCTGTATTCAATGCCATTCAAAGGCACGAAGGTCACCGATTAGGTGTCAAAAGCCCAAATTGAATAAAAAACGACCGTTTATTTCTTAAACAATTGGAATCATTATGTATTCAATGCTATTCAAAGGTATTAAATGGTAACCAAAGAGGCATTAAAGGCCCAATTCGAGGCAGAAATAACCGCTTGATAGACGGGATGGCGCATAACGCACATTTATCCATTAAGTATTTTATAAAGACTTGACATCCTTGGCATGTCACAAGTCCATTAGCAATTTCCTTCTAAAGTGTCTAAAGGGTTCTCAACTCACAACGACACATCTCATCATATCCTCTGTCGCATTGTTTTCAAAAACTTGTGCTGCACGTTGATCATTCAGCTCACAGTGAAGCGAATCTTAGTCATTTTTTTTCTCCCTTTTCGTATCATCCTTCACCTTTTCCAAAAGATCATGGCCACTAGAATATTTAACATGATTGTTGAAACCCCTCAGCTGCTCAGAGATTGGCGCGGAAACCTAAGCATAGATCAACAAGACCGACTCAAATGGTGGTGGGTAATATGATTTCACTAATGGAGCACACTGCAGTGGAAGGGATGATAGAAGAAACAGTTCATTATTGGGATGCAGACCGAGCAGTCTTTCACTTTGGGAATGTAGAGTTAACACCATTACTGGAGGAAATAGGTGGGTTAACTCAATTACCATTTGAAAGTGAAGAAGTCTTGATGCCTAAGAACATTACAGCCGAGGAGTTCTTCGAAATAGTAGGGTTTAAGCCTGAGCTGTGCACAGACAGTATACGATAATCGGGAATTTCTCTAACCTCCCTCTAGATCAAATTTTGGTATGGAGAGGCATTTCAAGAATCCGAAGAATATTTCAGCATTAACCAGGCAGATTGGCAAGAGCGGAGGGTACTTGCTTTTTTCACCAGCTTTCTAGGGACTATCGTCTTTGCACAATACAAAGGACGAGTTGATGTTTGCATGGTCACAATTGCTGATGTCTTACTCAAAGACACTAACAAGAACTACGCTTTGGTACCGATGATTATTGCAGAGATGTACCGAGCTTTAGAAAGATGCAAGAAGGGCGCTGGTTTCTTTGAAGGTTTCAATTTTCTTTTACAAATTTGTCTGATGGAGCATTTGCAAAGGATGGCTAGCACAGACCAAGCTTTCCATTCTATACCAAGAGAAAACTACCTCTTGACTCATACCGCCCGCGTGGACAATGCTTTTGGGAAATGGGACCAACCAATAACCGCCAACGGTTGGCACCACATGTTCTTTCAATTGACACCTGAGAACATTCAATTGATGTTTGATTACTTTCCCAGCACAGTGGTAATCACACGGTCTGAAAAAGACTCATTTTTCATCTTAGTGGGCTTTAGAGGATTTTATCCATACACTCCTTTAAGAACACTTAGACAAGCAGGGAGAAAGCAAAATGTACCTCAAATTGCAGACATCAGAAATTTCAAAGCAAATATTCTCGGAGGAGTGATACCATTCAAAGACAAGATAATAGAACTTTGGAAAAAAAGACAACGAATAGGAATCGAGACTATTGGACGAGACAGGTTTCACGTTGGCTATGATGAAGATTATCCAGACTGGCTTAGGAAGGACATAGCAAGGGCAGTTCAACTAAGTTCAACAACAAAAAGGAAAAAGAATGCTGATGAGTTAGAATCTGAGTACAAAAGTTTACGCAAACAACTGACAAGGGCACAAGAAAAAATAGCAAAGAAGCAAAGCTTGGTCGAAGCAAAGAACGAAGAAAAAGGAAAATGGCGCAGCAAGGAAGAACTCCTAACAAAACGCATAGAGTCTATTGGAGTATGGGCTGGCGAGGGGATGAACTCTGTGGAAAACAAAGGAATAGAGGAGAAAGGAAGAAAGGCTTGAGAAATGTTGAAGAACTTCACATTTGACATATCCTGGCTCTTAACTGATGCAGACAATATCAGCTTCCAAGGGTACTCATTAGAGGCAAGCTTATCCAAGGAAGACTCGACCGAGGAAGAAGAAGAAGAATCTTCTGGGGAAGGATCAGCATAAAGATGTTCACCTGGCCATGATCTAATCCCCTATCATTGTTTTCCACCTTTTGTACTGTTTCAATATCAGTCAATGTAACAAAAATCAAATAAAGTACAATATTATTTTTTAGGCTCAGCATTTTGTTAGCAAATGAAATGATGCATGTGGCACAAAGCGTTTTTCAAAAATCATCATGCGTAAAACGATCCTTCATATTATAGGATGCATTTCTTATTTGATATGTGTGCATTGCATGAATTCGTCTGAGGAATCTCTCCTCCAAATTCAAATCTCCTACCAAGGTACTTCCTCTCCCACTCTATGCCCAAATCCTGGTATCTAAAATCTTTCCAATGTCCAAACTGTCTTTAATTCATTCAAAATTCTGTTACCAAAAGGTTGGCTCGAGTTGAATACCAAGGAAAAGGACATGGTTAAGCGAGTGCACTTGTCAGGGATTTTCCGAACTAAAGAGTTCTTCACAGCAATTCCCACTAGCCCTCTCCTATCTCTACATTACCTCCGCTGCACTACAAACTACCAATAACGCTAGCCAGTCTGAAAATATGATCCTTTACAAAAGAAGAAAGATGAAGTCTCTTTCGTCGCAACCATTCAAGACCCTATTTTCAACCACTATTATCAAATCGCGCCACCGTTTTATCCCTACCCTCATATACCACCTAAATATCCTCTTTACAATACTCAGCCCACTTGACCTATATTCCACATCCCAACACCAAATCATCCACCATACCAGCAAAACACCCAATCCAACTACCGAAAATACACTACCATATCCTCCTAAGGCCTCGCCCTAATTCAAATCAAAGACCAAAAAGGAACTACACTCCACTAGCCAAATCCCACATTCAATTATTTGAGAAATGAGAAACTGTCGGGCTTATTGCCCCAAACACCTCAATTGTTCCATCGAGCAATATGAAAATTGACAAGGCAAGGAAAATGTTGGTCAAACTCAAAGGAACCTTAAGACCTTTTGACACCAACAACTCAAATGGACGCGGTTGTAACAACAAAGGCCTTGCAAGGGGCAATGATTCCGCTTCAACTTCTAGTGGACTTCCAACCCTGCCCGTTTTCAATATCGGAGCAGTTGAACTTGTAGCAGTGCTCGAGGGGATGAGCGAAAAGGTCAAATGGCCTAAGGATATGAAGGGTGACCCCAGCAAGCGCAACAAGAACTTGTGGTGCGAATTCCATCGCGATCACGACCACACAACAGATGACTGCAAGGCTCTAAGGTACGAGGTCGCTAACTTATTGAAACAGGGCTATCTCAAGGAGTACTTGACAGAAAAAGGAAAACAAACTCACGCAAAGGCCCAGCAAAATAAATCAGAACCTCCCCGAGCATCATCTCCAAAAATGACAGTCAACGTCATCTCTGGTGGTATTGAGGTTGATGCAGTCACATACACAGCAAAGAAATATGCCAAAGTATCTATTACAAAGACCAAACGACCACGACTTGAGGATACAATAACTTTTGAAGAAACAGATGCAGATGGCTTGCAATTTCCTCATATGGACGCTTTAGTGATAATATTACGAGTGGAAGAGTTTGATGTCAAGAGAGTACTCGTTGATCCAGGCAGTTCAGCGAACATCATATTAACTCGGGTCGTGCAGAAGTTGAAACTATACAATGAGATTGTACCAATTTCTCGTGTTCTCTCAGGATTTAACAATTCCAGCGAGAAGACGTTGGGAGAAATTACTTTGACGACCCTGGTCGAAGGCGTTATGAGACGAACAACGTTTCATGTCATTGATGGGGATATGGCTTACAACATAATCCTTGGGAGGCCATGGATACACGATATGCAAGCAGTCCCGTCAACATATCATCAAGTAATGAAATTCCCTTTAGAGTGGGGAATACGGGAAGTTCGGGGAGAGCAGCGTTGCGCTAGAGATTGCTACTCAGTCGCAGTCAAGCTCCCCGAGGAGGCAAAATAGCAATTAAAGAACCCGGGATCAGAGTCAAACAATGAAGCATCAGACTACCGAGTCCCGGAATTCATATCAAAGTTGGATACACGGGAAGAGTACGCGCCAACTATTGAAGCTTTAGAACCAGAAGAACTTTTCGATAACATGCCTGAAAGAAAAGTATATTTGGGAGCAGAGTTAAACAAAGACTTACGTAAAGATATCTTGCACTTCCTCAAGGAGCGACACACCACCTTTGCGTGGTCACATGCAGATATGACAGGAATCTCCCCGAAGATTATTTCTCACAAGTTGAACGTGGATCCGTACCATCGCCCGGTAAAGCAAAAGAAGCGCCAACAAGGAGCATTCAGAAACCAGATCATAAATGACGAAGTTGACCGCTTGCTCAAGATTGGCTCCGTCCGAGAAGTCAAGTATCCAGATTGGCTGGCCAATGTGGTCGTAGTGGCAAAGAAAAATGGCAAGTGGAGGGTCTGTGTCGACTTCACTGATCTGAACAAAGCCTGCCTGAAAGATTCTTATCCACTACCTCAGATTGACCAACTAATCGATGCGACGGCCGGGCATGAAGTACTTACATTCCTTGATGCATATTCAGGCTATAACCAAATCTTAATGGATCCCAACGACCAGGAGAAAACTTCCTTCATTACTTGTCGAGGTACGTATTGCTATAAAGTAATGCCTTTTGGACTTAAAAATGAAGGTGCGACTTACCAACGATTAGTCAACCGGATGTTTCACAACCACATTGGCAAAACCATGGAGGTCTACATCGACGACATGCTGATCAAGTCCAAACGGGCAGAAGATGACTTAGCACATTTGAAGGAGGCCTTTCGAATCCTTGATCAATACAACATGAAACTCAACCCGGAGAAGTGCGCATTTGGAGTGGGTTCAGGGAAATTTCTTGGTTTCATCGTTTCCCAGCGAGGGATCGAGGTAAACCCGCCCAGATAAAAGCAATAGAAGCCATCCCCGACATACTTCATAACAGAAAAGATGTAATGCGGCTAACCGGGAGAGTAGCAGCGCTAAGGAGATTCATTTCTCGCTCATCTGATCAATGCAAAAGCTTCTTCGACGTGCTGAAACAGAACAAGGAATTCGACTGGACCCCTGAATGTCAGCAAGCACTTAAGGGTTTGAAGCGATACCTGTCAAACCCGCCTTTACTTTCAACGCCCCAACCAGGTGAACAACTATTACTTTACCTGGCCGTGTCTGAGTCTGCGGTAAGTGCAGTTCTGGTTCGAGAAGACAAAGGTAAGCAACTCCAATTTATTACATTAGCAAATCCTTATTAGATGCTGAAATTCGCTATCAACCTTTGGAGAAATTAGCACTAGCCTTGGTAATCGCTGCCCGTAAATTAAGACCTTATTTTCAAAGTCACTCAATAGCTGTAGTTACTACCTTCCCCTTACGCAATATCTTGCACAAACCTGAATTCTCGGGCAGGTTAGTAAAATGGGCAGTAGAATTAAGTGAGTTTGATATATCTTATCAACCCCGGGTAGCCATAAAATCTCAGGCTCTAGCAAATTTTATTGCAGATTTTAGTGCTACTATGTACCCTGATGCTCAACGTGAGGCGGTTCTGTTCGCCGGATCGGAGTCGGGGACATGGACCTTACACACTGACGGGTCCTCCAGTGTAAAAGGATCAGGATTAGGTTTAGTTCTTACCACTCCCTCGGGGGAGACCATTAGACAGGCCATAAAATGTCCCTTTATTACAAATAATGAGGCCGAGTATGAGGCCGTAATTGCAGGATTAAAATTGGCTCGAGATTATGGAGCAGACAGAATTCACCTTAAGAGTGACTCTGCCCTGGTTATCAATCAAATAACTGGTGGCTTCGTAGCAAGGGAGTCTCGTATGCAGAGGTATCTTGCCCGAGTCACTGGTTTGCTAGCACAATTCGACAATTGGGAAGCCATACAGATTCCACGAGAAGAGAATCACGAGGCTGATGCCTTGGCAAATTTGGGTTCAGTCGCAGAGATTGGAGCAGCAGGTTCAGTGGCCGTGGCTCATCTTCTATGTACAACAATCGATAAAGATGCAATGGAGGTCAACACGACCAGTCTGACTTGGGATTGGAGGAATGAGGTAATCAATTATATACTACATGGAACCCTACCATCAGACGTTAAGGCTGCTCGAAAACTGAGGATAAAAGCTGCCAGGTATACAATTATAGATGGTATCCTCTATCGTAAGACTTTTGCAGGCCCACTCGCCAAGTGTCTAGGTCCCAGCCAAACTGTGTATGTGATGAGGGAAGTTCACGAGGGTTGCTGCGGAAATCACTTGGGAGGAAAGGCGCTTGCACGAAAGCTTATACGAGCAGGCTATTATTGGGACAAAATTGAAAAAGATACTAACGAGTTTGTCAAAAAATGTGACAAGTGCCAAAGGTTTGCACATCTCCTCCATCAACCAGCAGAACCCTTGCATTCAATCATCTCCCCGTGGCCGTTTATGAAATGGGGAATGGATATCGTTGGGCCACTACCCACTGCACCTAGAGGGGTACGTTTCTTGTTAATTATTACTGATTATTTTACAAAGTGGGTTGAAGCTGCAGCATATTCAAAGATACGTCAAACAGAAGTAGTTGATTTCCTTTGGCGTTATGTCATTTGTCGCTTCGGAGCACCCAAAGAGATTGTCATGGATAATGGTCCTCAATTCGTTGGTCAGAGGGTCACAAAGTTCCTTGAGGATCTGCATATTAAAAGGATCACTTCTTCCCCATATCACCCAGTGGCAAACGGGCAGGCAGAATCGACCAACAAGATAATAGTGGATTCTCTCAAAAAACGTCTCGAGCAGGCCAAAGGGTGCTGGGTGGAAGAACTCCCTGGGGTTCTTTGGGCATATAGAACAACCACAAAAATGAGCACCGGGGAGACGCCTTATTCCTTAGTGTATGGTTCTGATGCATTGATTCCAGTCGATATCGGCGAGCCAAGTCTACGATATGCTCATGCAACTGAAGAATCCAATTCAGTCAACCTCTAAGAGGAATTGGATTTTCTAGAGGAACGTAGAGAATTAGCACTTATACGAGTAGTAGCTCAGAAAGAAAGGATAGAACAATATTATAATCGGGGACTTAGGCTGCGTAACTTTAAAGTCGGGGACTTTGTATTGCGTAGAGTCTCCCAGAATACGCAAGAAGCGAACGTCGGCAAACTTGGTCCAAACTGGGAAGGTCCCTACAAGGTGGTTGCATCCGTTGGTAAGGGTTCATATCGTTTGGCACGACCAGATGGATCGCTTCTACCTAGCAGTTGGAACGTGATTCACCTAAAGAGGTACCACTTCTAAGTAGTACATGGGTTAGTGTTTCTGTCCATTCTCTGTTGCTTACTTGCTATTGTTTTCTTTAAAGTTATTCTGTTTTCTTATCTTTGTCTAAATGGTACTAACGGTCTTCAAAAGGCCAGATCCGTTTAGCTCAACTGGTAGAGCTCGAAGTCCTCGTGCTTCGCGGCTGTGGGTTCAAATCCAACAACGGACACACTCCTCTTTTGGTTATATGTGTTCCTTGATTCAGCGTTTCACCCATTGTCTTTTTATGTCTGAAATTACGAAATTTCAACATAAAAACAGGGGGGTGGCGAGGGCCCCAGTAGGCCAAAGTCCCGGCTAATATGAGTGATCTTCGAGCAGAGCGAGGTCATGATCATTCGCCAAGTCTACGACTAAGCAGAATCAAGTAAGTTCAATAGAACTATTTTACTTGTGCTACGTTATTGTTACATTTTGCGGCCAGTTTTCGCCCAAATTCTATAACTTTACGACCAAACAATCTTGTGTTTTGGTCATTGGGTTACCTATTCTTTTCAATAGAAATAACAGGGTAAAACCTCAACCTTAACAAAAATTCTTTTTCTGCGAAAACTTTCAATTGTCAAATATGATAAGCAAAGTTTATCGCAAGGCCATCTTATACGGCCAGATTTCAGTCAACCTAAACGGCCTGGTTTCGTCCAGCCCAGGATGCCTGATTTCATTCATCTTAACTAAGGGCAACTTAACCTGGTTATGATCAAATTTTATTTCAAACATCTGCGCAGATTAACACCAAAAAGGGAACTCAGACACTAGGATTTGAAACATAATTCTGACTTCTGAAAACCTCATTAAACAACAAATATCAACATTATTCATATAGGCAAGCCTTGAGACCAAAAATGGTCATCAAGCCTCGCCAGTCAGACAAAAAACAGTCAAAATATACATTCGTTCACAAGTTAGCAGTATTCAAGGTTAACAATATCCGGTCAATTTATAAGAAGGACTGGATAAGGCGTCAGTCATCATTTTGGCCAGGTTCTCGACCTGATGCACTAGCTCCATCAGTCGGATCCCCACCCAAATCTTCATCTTCATTATCCTCACTGCCTTCATCATCCTCTTCATCATCATCATCGTCGGCTCCTACTTCCATGCCCAAGGCCTGCTTGACATCGATGATAGTCGCTATGGTCTGATCGAGGACTGAGTCGACATTAACTTGGCCACGCTACATTTGGATGAGCAACTTCTTCTTGGCTTCGAGAGCTTCCAGTTTGGAATCGATTGTATCACGATCCCTCAAATTCGCCAATTCCATCGTCAATAGCTCTTGGATCCTCGCAGATTCCGCAGCCCGATTCTTGGCTTCTTGTAGTTCTCCTCGAGCAGCCTGAGATTCAGCTTCAGCTTTGTTCATATTCCTCAACATCAGGTCAGAAGCATTACGGATGCCTTCCAAAGTGACTTCTTTCACATTAAACTCATAGGCAAGTTGAGAAATCTGGCTACCTTGTTCATCCATCCTGGCTTTCAGATCTTCAAAGGATAGTGCAAACCTTTCTTTTTCATCCAAAAGACGGTCCCTTTCCTCGAGGAGGGTGTTTATCTTGTCATTAGCCTCAGTGTTGGATTTCTCCAACCTGTCTATCTTATCCTCAAAGAAGCCACGCCTCCCTTCCAGGACCCGCTTCTTCCCGATCAGAGCTTGTTTCTCCTCTTCTAAGGCCTGCTTGTCCTGAAGAGCCTTCAAAAGGTCTTTCTTTAAGCCAAGGACTTGTTCCTGATTGTTCAACCTAGAACGGAACATGATCTTGGCCGCCATCATACTTGCCTGGCAACAAGTGAAAATACGCAGGTAATCAGAACTAAGGTTTTAATAAAAAAAAAAAGGAGTAAAGAGGGAAACATTACCCGAGCAGTATCTTCAGCGATTGCGTAAGCTAGCTGCTCGTCGCTCATGCTGCGCATGTTCCACTCCTCGCGAGGACCGATCAGGTTGGACATCACTTTGACCAAGTGGTCAGGCTTCGTCAGAAAATCTGTGTCCGGGGGAATGGTGAAGTCACACTCCCTCATACACGGCCTGGGCTCCCTCGCTTGTTCAGAAGGATATTGGGGACCAAATTTGTGACGAATACCCTTAACGGAGTACGCCCCAATCCTTCCCCTTAGAGATACTCGCCTAGTAAGCTTTGTGTGAGAGACCTCGATGTCACCTGTCTCATCAGGGTCCAGAGTGTCGCACTCTTGCAGATAAACTGGTGCCATCTCATCACCAGCTAAGTTCATCATGTCCTTGTAGTGAAAGATCTGAGGTTCAGCCTACCCCTCAGTCTTCCTCCGCTCATCAACCTTCTCATCTTTCTCCTCATCCTCCTCTCTCATCGGCTCTTTGCCAGGTCGCTTGTGGCTGACTTGTTCAGGCTCACCCTGTTGACCACCAACCCGTTCAGGCTCATCTGGCTTTGGGTCCTCGGGGAAGAAGGCAAAACTTTCATGCATTCTTTCTTCCCCTACTTCCCCAGCTCTATCTCCTTCTTCATCACCAACTCGGGGATTCTCCTCGAAAGCGTAAGAAGAAGTCTCTACATCCTTCCTCTTATCACCCCGAAGAGATGCCCTCTTCCTCTGAGTCAGGCTCACATCGGGAGCCTCTGAATCTGAAATATCAACTATCATAGGCTCAGCAGATTCAGGGGCAGCCGCCGAGCTTTTAACACTCTCTTGCCCAGCCTTGGGCATATCAGCAGCAGCAACATTGGTTTCAACTGTTTTTTCAGAGGGCTGAGGAGTCTTACGGGCTGTCCTCGTCTTCTTCTTGGGTTTACTATTTTCAGAGTCAGATTTCTTTCTCTTCAAATTCGCGAGGACCTCCTCACCACCCTCCCTGGCCTTGATAGCTGCAACAGTTTGGAGAATGGCAGCTGCCTCCTCGTTGATCTCAGCCACGGGGTCAACGGTCACCTCCACAGGAGGAGGAGCAGGAAAATAACTACCACCAGCACCTAAACCTGAGAATAAAGTCATATTAATACCATGACGAGTTCTGCATAAATTAGCAAGAATTTAGGTAATCAGCTTACCATGGGTGCTAGGGTTCGATAAACTTTTTAAAGAAGCATAGTAAGACCACTGCCTCTGCTCGTGAGTGAAATCTGCCAAAATAGGTTCAACCCAAGCGGACAGTTCCACCTCGGAAATCATATCGTCGTAAGGAATCTTGTCAGCTAACCAATAAAGAGTAAAAATTAGAGGGTGCAAATACGTAACTCAAAGAGTATTCAATACAAAGACTCGGGGACTTACGAGTTTTGTTCCACACCTCGCGGAGATTAGTTTTGCAGCCACGTGTGAGGAATTTAGACTGCACATAAACATACCTATGCATCCAACCCCTATCCCCTGTATCTTCAGATTTGCTCACTAGAGCTTTTCTTCCTCTCATACGGGCATTAATATATCCGTCTCTCGCAACCTGAAGGCTATACAAAGAGACGAAATGCTTAAATTCAAAGTCTTGCCCAGTCTCATTGGCAAACCATTGTAGCAGGGAAATAATTCTATAAATGCTCGGACACAGCTGCCCCGGGCAGATAAGATAGTATTTACAAATATCCTCTATAACGGGATGCAACGGGAGCGTACAACCTATCGTGAATGGATACGTAGATATGGCTGTCCATCCAGTTCTCACAGAAGTAATATTCTCTGTTGGATAGGGGCAAGAAACTATAACATCATCGTCCCAGCCACAATCTGCCCTAACCCTGGGCAAAAGGTCAGGAGTAATTGAACTCTTAAACCGGCTTGAAGGCCACGACCTTATATTGCCATAGTGACTGAACGAGCTGATTGAACAATCATTTTCAAGGCTTCCCCAAAGTTTCGGAATCACATCAGCAACCGAAGTTGGGGAACTCGTGGATTGACCACCTGCTGCTGAAGAACTACTAGCCACAGCGTCCATATTCAAACTTCTCTTGGCTTTTGGAGACATTTGGACTAGAAGATTGGAAGAATTTTTTGCGTTTTAGAGATTTTTAGAAAGGTGTTTTGAAGCTTTGAAGGTTTGGATGAAATTTGGAATGAAGTAAAAAGGTTTCAAGTTGGTAGAAATCATATTTATAGGGTTCGCAAAACCCGACCCGCCCCTACACGTGGCAAGCATCCGCGCAAGAGGTAAATAAATCCAGCCGTTAAAAGAATAAAAATCGAAATGGCGGTTTTTGCTTTGGGACGTGCAAGACGTGAGTAGGCGCAGTTCAATCATCACTCCTGCAGTCTCGAAACACGCAACAGTCACTTTTTCAGTAAAAAGTGGAGCGAAATTGACAACTTGCACGTTTTGTCTTTAGCGGAGCATTTAATGCTTATACTGATAGAATGTCAGTCAATCAAAAGCCTTTGAGGAGTTCAACGGGCAGCATCCAAATATGAATACAAGGACTCAAATGTGTTACTTGAGAAAAATTCAAAAGACTTCTTTCCCGCTCAAAATTCGTTTTCCACTCCTCGACCAGATTCTCTGCCCGATTAGTGCGGGGACTATCTGTATTGGGTTAAATCTGTCGTCACCAAAGTTGGTGACTAAGCATCCACGTAGGACGACGTATAGACGACACGTGGCTATGAATGGGCATAAAGGCAACGGATAGAATCAAAGATGGACAACTATAACGGACAGATGAACAGTCACCACGGCCAGAATAGTCGCAACTCGTCATCAAGCCAATTCAAAATAGAAGTTTTATCCTTAAGCAACGTAACTGCTCGATTAAGGAGTTACAACTGCTCGCGAACGGACGCTTAGTTATCTATATATTGTAATTTAAGTCACAAGCATTGTATCTAATTTCTTCTCTGAACATACATCTGTATTCCAACTATTAATTAATACCCGATTCTTTACCATAAAGAGTACGAGGAAGGAAGTTTGGTCAAATCTATACGGCCTGAACACGGTTCCTTTTATTTAAATCTTCATTTATTACATCGCATTAATTGTGTCCTTATTTCTTTACATTTATTATAATCATTTATACCTTTTCACATTAGGCATTTAATCTTGATTATTGATCGTGACTCCGCTTTATAAATTTAATTGTGACTTAACCTAATAAACGAAATTACGGTTAAATACAAATCACTCCATATCCCTCATTTCCCTTACTAATCTTATCCTAATCTATTCTAAATACCCCTTGATTTTTCATAATCCTAAATACATATCAGCAAAACAGCATACACAATTGGGGGGGGGGGGGGGAATACAAGAAAAAACCATCAGACAATCACAAATACCCCACGCAGACCCCACTCTTTCTTGGGTCTTCTGCTTCTCTCAACACATAGTGCACACAGGCACCTCACACACCTACGTTTTTCATTCTCCCTAATCAGTCAATGCCATACCCACATCACCCACTTCGTTTTCTTCCCCAAAACAAACTCACATAATGTTTACACACACAGACTCCATATACGCAGGCCTACCCACATACACCATTAACACCACTCATTTTTCTCCATCTCCAGAAAAATATAACCACCAACACCACCATACAGACCCATCAATACACGCAACTGCACAGTATCGCTCGTCTCCATAATACTGTACAACAACACACCCACATAAAACCTCCCCAAAACCAAAGATATACACACAGCACACATACATCTCAGAGCACCCCTCTCCAAAACACATTATACCCGTCTCCTTTCTCCAAATTTTACCAGAAACGCATACACATTAACATACACGCATAAATAGATCAGAAATAGAAACCATTCCACATACACAGAACCAAACGGAACCAGGGATCGGTGACGGGAGCTACAGATCAGTGGAATATAGCAGTGGTGATGCGTCGCCACCGGATGCCATTAAACCCATCGATGTCGTTTGATTTTATTTCAACGTATGCTAATCTAATTTTGGTTGCAGGAGTTAAAACACAATGTTAAGGAGTCGCAGCGACAGCGGGGTATTTGCCACCGAAAGCCGGTCCCCGTTTTACCGCTTGTTGCGCCGGGATCTGAGTACGATTGCTCATCGCCGGTGGCTTTTTCCTCTGTGGAGACGAATCGAGAAGGACAGTGGTAGCGGCGCCGCTAGAATGTCTTCACCAGCAGCCGCTCCTGCCCTTCCTGTTCGCTATGATGTCGTTTTCTACAATTTATAATTGTTCCTTACTGATTAAAACCCATGACTCTATGTTTCGAATTGTTGTTCCAACGTTTATCCTAATGTTCTGGTTGACCTTTTCTTGATTATAGCCGCTGGGTCCCATTGTCTTTTATGAACTAATTTCGACTATTAATGATCACTTGTTGTGAATTTTGCAGTGCTAACTTGGGACTTTGGCATAAATCTGGACAGTTATCATTGATGAAAAAGGGCCAATGAAAACAAATTCATAATTAATTTGAATTTGAGGCGTAGGATTGATTCGAATACGATACTACAAGGCCAATGATGTTTGGAGGCCTTAAAACAGTCCGATTCCCATGTCCCTAAAAAAAGGGCTATGATGACGTGTATAAGCCGTGATTACAAACGAGCCGGTGATGGAGTGATGAGACCAGTACTTGGCATGGCAACACGACCAGCCGACATGTTCGCAGCCGTATCGACGTCCCTAACCTCCATCCAATTCATACACACCTGAGCCGACACTTTTAAAAATCCCCTTCCCCTTTATTTTAAAACTATTATTATTATTATTGTTATTATTATTATTATTATTATCATCATCATCATCATTATTGTTTTAAATTATTATTATTATTATTATCATTATTTTTTACTAACTTATTTTTTTTATATTTTACGAGGGAAAATTGGACAAGAGACAATGTCCTGTTTTTGAATGAGAACAACGAGAGAAGAGAAATCCTTTTTTTATCAGTATTTTCATTATTATTATTATCTACTAACTTATTTATTTATTTTGCAAGGCACGAGACATATATTTATTTACTTGTCTTTAAATCTGTATATCATGGCTTAAATGTTTTGTTGCTTAGTTAGTTTAATTAATTAATTACTTAGAATTCCAATTTATAAAGTCCGGCGGTAACCATATTTGGTGGAGCTCGAGAGGTGCCTAACCCTTCCTCTCGAGTTAAGTTGAACCTCTTATCAAGATTTTCTGGTTCGTAGACTGAGTTTCAGAGTTAATGGTAAAATTAGCTAGAAATACAATAGGTGACCTAATACGCCTTAGAAATTATATTAGGTGGCGACTCCAACATCTAAACTCAAACGAGTTCACCCAGTCAAATCCGAAATTCGACTCGCCTCGAGTTGAGTCCAAAATCGAGTATGACAATGACTGACATGTGACACATCACCATTTGGTAGAAACACCCTCTTTGGATTAATATTCTTAACTACAGTGGCTTGATCTAATAACCCAATATCAGATATCATATGATTTGTAGCTCCTGTGTCTATAATCCATTCTTGAGGTTTATTAGTAAATAATACCGCACTGCTTGTACCTACTATGTTTGCCGACGAGGCTGATGGACCATTATTCAACATCTGCACAATTTGTTCATATTATTCTTGAGAGAATGTATAGGACTTCAGCTGATTTACATTGTTAGGTTCTTGTTGATTAGGCCATGCTGAATTCTGTTGAAACTGTGACTGAGAGTTTAAAGAGTTCCCTTGACCACCTGCCCCATATCCTTGACCATCATGATAGCATTGATTTCCTACATTATATGCTACAACATTTTAAGCAGTGGTTCCAGTATTATCTCTTTTACTCTTGCCCCTGTAATCAGGAGGATAGCCAATCACTTTTCAACATCCCTCTCTATTATTTCTGTTGATCTTGCAGATGTCACAATACAAAATTTCCTGACTTCTTATATCTAGAATTGGCTCCAACCCTATTGTTAGTATACATTGCCAATGGATCCATGTTGTTCAGAACTGGTTCAACACCTAGAACACCTGGATTATTCAAAATCCCTTTTTGTCTTTCATCACTCGCAATCATATAAGCTTGATTCACAGTAGGGAAGGGGCTTATCATCAGAATTTGGCTCCTAACAGCATAATTTTTAGATCCAAGAAGTTGAAAAGAAATACAAGAAATTCCACTTACATCAGAAGAGTGTAAATACAGTGGGTGATTGTGATCCATGACTTGATTACTTGCTTGATCTGCCATTGTTATGGTTACACAACTTTTACACTAATTCTTGATCTTTAGAAACCAAGTTCTTGAACAACAAAATATGAAAATTCTAGAATTAAAAGTAGAAGAAGTAACACAGTAGAAGATAATTGAGGCTTGAACGATTTTTGTACCAGATCAGATTAATCCGCCATTGCTCTGATACCATGATATTATTTGTATAATGTGGAAGATCAGATTAAGGAGAAGAAGAGAATAAAGAAGTAGAAGAAATTCAATGAGTTCAATAATGTGTTGAATGGAAAAGAATACAATTTAGAGCCTTAAGTGGTAAGGTTTAACTAACTTTCAATTAGGTTAACTACCTAATTGATTTTCGAAAACATGCGTAATGACTAAATTGCCCTCGACTAGTTAACTACTTGATTAAATAGCTAATCGTCTACATAGGCTATTAATCAGCTTACCAAACATATAGTAGCGAATACCGATTGTGTGTAATGTCAAAATGGCAAAAACTTCAAAGTTCTTCATTTGTTATCAGGCTAAAACTAAAATACACATTTCTGAATCATTAAAACCCACAATATTATCAATTAATTAAAAAAGGAAGAAACAGGTAGTGGCTATTCATAAAAATGTTATAATGGCAATGGTTATTCTGGTAGTATTTATTTAGGTAGTGATTATTCTGGTGGTGGCCACCTGGGTAGTGGTTATTGTGGTGGTTTTCGTTCAGGCAACGAATATTCAGTGTGAGGTTCTTTAATTGATACACACCCAAGCACAGACTATTCTCTCCCAACTAGGTAGAATGTTGTGCTTCCAATGTTGTGGTCATTAGTATGCTTTCTAAATGTCATTGTAATGCTTATTGACTTGTTGATCCAAGATCTAGTTATACCTATGTATCACCATAATTTGTTGTGGGCTTCAGTGTTGGTTATATGCATACGAGTGATTCCTTTTATATTTCGACACCAGTTGGGAAGCCTATTGTGCTGAATCGAGTATATCCAAGTTGTATAGTTTCTATTCACAGTTATGAAATTATTATTGGTTTACTGGTTCTAGACATGGTAGCTATTGGTGTGATTAATGGTATATATTAGTTAGCATCTTGTTGCGCTAATCTCAATTGTTATGCCAAGAAAGTCCAGATTTCCATTCCAGGTGCCCCTCAACAGAGTGGCAGGGTGCTTATCTTGATCCTATGGAGAGGGTTATCTCTTTTATGAAAGCAAGACGGGTTTTGAGCAAAGAATATTTGGCTATTTTTTCCTAGATCCGTGACACCAATATTGAGACCCCGTTTAGTACTTCTATTCCTGTTGTTCTTGAGTTTGTCGATGTATTTCTAGAGAATTTGTTCAGTGTTCCTCCCGACAGAGATATTGATCTTGGCATAGATGTTTTTTTAGGGCTGACAACGCTCAATACATACTCTAAATGAGATATGTAACAGTTGTAGCAATAGTAATGTCTAGCTCAAGATCAAGGTCAAATCCACAAGGAACAATGTGATGTAATTAAAGTAGTGAACGACCTTAACCTATTGAACTAAGAAATGAATGTAATAACTTGAGAATGGTACCAACACCTACTAGTTACACTACGAAAGCAGGTAAAGGTGATTAATAAAGGTGATTAATGGCATCCTCGCAAGCAAAGAAAAATAAGTTTATCACCATCCAATTGTTAATTTTTTATATAACAGTCACGTCTATATAGAGTCTATCTCATTAAGCTTGTCAAAGTCAATAACAAGCTGCAAGATGCCCCAATTGTTAGGATCCAAGGAAATCAATTCAGCGTGAACTCTTTTATATGAGTTAAGTAAATCACCAACAAGATTCAAATCCTTGTTATTTGCTACAAACGCAACCTATTCCACCTCGTCAAAGTGAGAAACAAGGTGTAAAGTGCTTAAATCAAATATTTGCAACCATCAAATTTAAGCATAAGAAAAGCAAATAAATAATCAAAACTCATAAATATAAAGATCTACCATAAAATATTCATTTAATCATGTCCATAGTCTGAAATAATATACACTACACCAAATAAATTCAGTACATAGCATGAAATTGAAGAAGGCGTAAACTGGATTAAAAAATTGTCATTGAATTCCTCCAAATCTCCGTTCTCTTGGTGTTTGAAAGTGTGTTCTTTCTTTCTAATCTTTTTAAAGTGGCTAAAGATATGGAAAATAATTGTAATGAATTTTCAAAAGTGCCCCTACGGTAAACGAAGAAAATTCAGATTTTACATCACTTAGGCACCCTAGTACTGTGTTATGACCCTCTAGCCACTTTTTTGTTGCATAGCCAAAAGGGTGGTTGCACTTTTGAACAGGTGTCCACCTTTCTAGGGAAGCTTCAAAACTGGACCTTTTGGGCTCTCTTCAATGGGAAGCCGCCCTTTCCCATGGCGGCCATCTTTTCTTATGGGCAACCATCAATTTCGCAGGTCGACCACCTCTTTCCAACGTGAAATCCTATATATTTTCTTCGTGACTCAATCAACCTGCAATATGCAACTAAACTATAATAAGTGTATTTATTTCAAAAAATTATCATAAATAAAATCTCAAGTATAAGTATATAATATGTGTATTTAACCACACATCAACGCTCCCAAAATTAAATTATTATTTTGCTCATAAAGCATACTTTACTAATTTCAAAGTTGCATTTCAATCATTTTTTAGCATACACTCATAAGGAAAATACAAGTTAAAAGATAATTATTAGCTCAACAACCATGACATAGGTTGGCACCAACAATAACCATTTAAACAACACTTGCCACGATGGTGTTTAGGCACTAGTCATTTTCTTTTTATTGATCAACTATCTTTTTCTTCTTTACATAAATATTTTTCTGTTCTTTTTATTTTTCATTCATTTCCAAAATTACTTTCCAAATTCTATTTATTATTTTTCTACTTTTCTTTTGCTATTAACATTCTTTAACTCCCTGAAATTTACCTTTTAACTCATGTCACGCCCAATCTTAGGATATAACATGTGTTGTAAGTTTCTCAATGTATACAAGGAGGTCAGGTCAAAATAGCATTAGTGCATTAATACTTAGAGTTGGTCCGTCTTAACGATGTAGTTTTCGAAATAAAGGATATAATGCACAACTGCAAAGGTATGCTATGTCGGTTACTAGCGGTCCCAGAATGCTTAAAATCATTTTTCAAGCCAAGCATAACCTTGGATTTTGCCTCAATACACATTTACAGCAAATTCTAGTTCAGAAAGTATATATATTAACACACCAAAATCTCATAATATAGGACACAAGAAGAGAGAGGAGGACTCATATATTCAAATTCCAAGTAAAGACAATTGAACTAAAAAATTGAATCATGGACTAATGAGAACTACCTAGTAATCTAAGAGCCAAAAATTGTATTTCAAGATCATAACACATCCACCATACAATCCTTTTCCACTTTAAAAAATCATGTACATAGGAGCAAAAACATATAACTAGCTATCATTATTTATAACTAACCACTAAACTAGTCTTAAAACTGTCTGATTCAAAAGAATTGATTCCTTGAAAAAGAATCGTGGCAAAGAAACACCAAGGATCTTATTTAAAATATTTTATACGAAAAGCAGCATTTGCAATAAAAGGGTTGTCCGGACCAAAAATAGGGCTTTTCACCCTATGGCGGCCTATATATCACAAAAAAGGTGAATTAAATTAGAAGAAGCAATATCCCAAGTATAGTTTATGGAGGTATTTTCTTTTTGTTTTTGAAAATGTTCTCTCTCTATCTCTTTCTATATATATATATATATATAACATAATAGCTAACATAATAATATAAAAGGAAATACATAATTATGCACACAGTTTTCTAACAAAACAAATAGAGAAAAAATACCAACAGTGCTACAAGAAACCAACAGTACTGAAACACCCCCAAACTCAAATTTTGCATTATCTATAGTGAACTAAATCAATGTAAAACCAGTGTTCAAGGGGCTTGGCATGGGCAAAGACATGTGATCCTGTCACACCTTTCGTTTTCGCGCTTGTCGCTTTGAGTTGCAGAATGAGTGACCACCTCTCAGATGAGGTGGACCGCCTCACAGCATTAAGTTGCCGTCAGTGGCGAAGCCAGAATTTAAAGTTTAGGAATTTAGAATTTTAATATTTTAAAATTACGGTGTTTTAAATTAATAATTAATACATATTATTTAAATTTTGTAAGACAGATACAAAGTTAGGACCAGAATTAGGGGTTCGGCCGAATCTCCGAACCCCCTTCTAGCTCCGCCTCTGGTTGCCGCCCTCAGATCTAGGTGGCCACCTTTGGTCAAGAGGCAGAATATTTTTCCTCCAACAATTAGAAAAAAGGTTATCAAATAAAATTAGGCAGCTTTTAATCAAACTTGGCTGGCCGCTTTTTAGTTAATTAACATTAGGCGGCCTTATAAATTTTAGGGTGGCAGCCTTTCTTACCTAATCATATTTTTTACCAAGTTTCAAACTCTCTATTTTTTAATATGCAGCTGCCCCATGCAATAGGGTGGTTGCCCTTTCTTCATAGTAGCCGCAACTCATGCACTCTTCATTCACTCACTGTTCTTATGCAACTCAAAACTGGTGGAACTTTGTGAGATGATCGAAAATAATAAAGAAAACTAATAACACCATCATAGAATGTTAATGGAAAAATCGACAAGACTTTAAAGGGGCTCGAGTTGCCTGCCAAAAAACGCTTGATTTAACGTTGCAGAACGATGAGTATTGATCCATACTTCATGGTGAATGTGAATTTCCCCCAACATGAAATCAATCAACTTGTTATGCTCTTGGGGATGAAGTACAAACTTCATGATTTTAAAAGTTTGATACTTTATTTTACACCTCTTAACTTTTAAGTGAAGAATATTTCTTTGTCTTCTTGGAATAGTTAAACTTAGAATGTATGTCCTTTATTCTTCAATCTCAAATTTATCCAAAGATATGGACGATTCGATTGTCAGTTACCTCCCATACATATTTTGAAAAATGCATGGTATAAGGTCTAGTATACATGACATCATCTTCAACCTTTTGGGTCAAACAATTTTCTTTCCACCATTAGCTCCTCAACTTGACTTTTAAATTTATTTTCAAGTTCATCAACCTCAAGTGGACTATCAACAAACAAAGGTAGTTGGGTCTTAGACGCCTCAACTAAATCAATCACTTCATCCTCCATGTCATGAATAGCCAAATCAAATTGTTTCATCTCTTGTCCTAGCTAAACTCTTCTTTCATAAAAAATATTCCACATCTTATTAAGTCCATCTAGAAATTTCCCATGAACCTCAAAACTTTTAAATTTATCCATTAGCCAAATTTGGCTCAAAACATCACCTTCTTAAAAAACATCTTCTTTCACATCATCATCTTGGAACTTAAACTTATCTTGCACATAAGGTCCGTTTTGAAATGTGGCTACATCCTTAGCTTGTTGATTATTAGTAGCAACATCAACCATTTGGTTCATTTGAACCTCCTGTTTAACCGTAATTTCGTTTATTAGGTTAAGTCACAATTAAATTTATAAAGCGGAGTCACGATCAATAATCAAGATTAAATGCCTAATGTGAAAGGATATAAATGATTACAGTAAATATAAAGAAATAAAGACACAATTAATGCGATGTAATAAATGAAGATTTAAATAAAGGAACCGTGTTCAGGCCGTATAGACTTGATCAAACTTCCTTCCTCGTACTCTTTATGATATTTAAGTAGCAGAACAATAAATGAGATCACTTGATTATGAGTAATAATAGTAAATATTGACAGAAGGTAAAGAATCGGATATTAATTGATAGTTGGAATACAGATGTATGTTCAGAGAAGAATTAGATTCCATCCTTGTGACTCAAATTACAATATATAGATAACTAAGCGTCCGTTTCACGAGCAGTTGTAACTCCTTAATCGAGCAGTTACGTTGCTTAAGGATAAGACTTCTATTTTGAATTGTCTTGATGACGAGTTGCGACTATTCCGGCCGTGGTGACTGTTCATCTGTCCGTTATAGTTGTCCATCTTCGATTCTATCCATTGCCTTTATGCCCATTCGTAGCCACGCGTCGTCTATATGTCGTCCTATGTGGATGCTTAGTCACCAACTTTGGTGACGATGGATTTAACCCAATACAGATAGTCCCCGCACTACTCGGGCAGAGAATCTGGTCGAGGAGTGGAAAACGAATTTTGAGCGGGAAAGAACTCTTTGGAATTTTTCTCGAGTAACACATTTGAGTCCTTGTATTCATATTTGAATGCTGCCCATTGAATTCCTCAAAGGTTTTTGACTGATTGATATTTTATCAGTATAAGCATTAAATGCTCCGCTAAAGACAAAACGTGCAAGTTGTCAATTCCGCTCCACTTTTTACTGAACAAGTGACTGTCGCGTGTTCCGAGACTGCAGGAGTGATGATTACACTGCGCCTACTCACGTCTTGCACGTCCCAAAGCAAAAACCGTCATTTCGATTTTTGTTCTTTTAACGGCTGGATTTATTTACCTCTCGTGCGGATGCTTGCCACGTATAGGGGCGGGTCGGGTTTTGCGAACCCTATAAATACGATTTCTACCAGCTTGAAACCTTTTTACTTCATTCCAAATTTCGTCCAAACCTTCAAAGCTTCAAAACACTTTTCAAAAAATCCCTAAAACGCAAAAAATTCTTCCAATTTTCTAATCCAAATGTCTCCAAAAGCCAAGAGAAGTTTGAATATGGATGCTGTGGCTAGTAGTTCTTCAGCAGCAGGTGGTCAATCCACGAGTTCCCCAACTTCGGTTGCTGACGTGATTCCGAAAATTTGGGGAAGCCTTGAGAATGATTGTTCAATCAGCTCGTTCAATCACTATGGAAATATAAGGTCGTGGCCTTCAAGCCGGTTTAAGAGTTCAATTACTCCTGACCTTTTGCCTAGGGTTAAGACAGATTGTGGCTGGGACGATGATGTTACAGTTTCCTGCCCTTATCCAACGGAGAATATTACTTCTACGAGAACTGGGTGGACAGCCATATCCACGTATCCATTCACGATAGGCTGTACGCTCCCGTTGCATCCTGTTATAGAGGATATTTATAAATACTATCTTATCTGCCCGGGGCAGCTGTGTCCGAGCATTTATAGAATTATTTTCCTGCTACAATGGTTTGCCGATGAGACTGGGCAGGACTTTGGGTTTAAGCATTTCGTCTCTTTGTATAGCCTTCAGGTTGCGAGAGACGGATATATTAATGCCCGTATGAGAGGAAGAAAAGCTCTAGTGAGCAAATCTGAAGATACAGGGGATAGGGGTTGGATGCATAGGTATGTTTATGTGCAGTCTAAACTCCTCACACGTGGCAGCAAAACTAATCTCCGCGAGGTGTGGAACAAAACTCGTAAGTCCCCGAGTCTTTGTATTGAATACTCTCTGAATTACGTATTTGCACCTTCTAATTTTCACTCTTTATTGGTTAGCTGACAAGATTCCTTACGACGGTCTGATTTTCGAGGAGGAATTGTCCGCTTGGGTTGAACCTATTTTGGCAGAGTTCACTCACGAGCAGAGGCAGTGGCCTCACTATGCTTCTTTAAAAAGTTTATCGAACCCTAGCACCCATGGTAAGCTGAATATCCAAATTCCTGCTAGTTTATGCAGAACTCGCCATGGTATTAATATGATTTTACTCTCAGGTTTAGGCACTGGTGGTAGTTACTTTCCTGCTCCTCCTCCTGTGGAGGTGACCGTTGACCCCGTGGCTGAGATCAACGAGGAGGCAGCTGCCATTCTTCAAACTGCCGCAGCTATCAAGGCCAGGGAGGGTGGTGAGGAGGTCCTTGCGAGTTTAAAGAGAGAGAAATCTGACTCTGAAAAGAGTAAACCCAAAAAGAAAACAAGGACAGCCCGTAAGACTCCTCAACCCTCTGAAAAAACAGTTGAAACCAATGTTGATGCTGCTGATACGCCCAAGGCTGGGCGAGAGAGTGTCAAAAGCTCGACGGCTGCCCCTGAATCTGCTGAGCCTATGACAATTGATATTTCAGATTTAGAGGCTCCCGATGTGAGCCTGACTCAGAGGAAGAGGGCGTCTCTTCGGGGTGACAAGAGGAAAGAAGTAGAGACTTCTTCTTACGCTTTCGAGGAGAGTCCCCGAGTTGGTGATGAAGGAGATAGAGCTGGAGAGGTAGGGGAAGAAAGAATGCATGAAAGTTTTGCCTTCTTCCCCGAGGACCCAAAGCCGGACGAGCCTGAACAAGTCAGCCACAGGCGACCTGGCAAAGAGCCGATGAGGGAAGAGGATGAGGAGAAAAATAAAAAGGCTGACGAGCGGAGGAAGACTGAGGGGGAGGCTGAACCTCAGGTCTTTCACTACAAGGATATGATGAACTTAGCCGGTGATGAGGTGGCTCCAGTTTATCTGCAAGAGTGCGACACTCTGGACCCTGATGAGACAGGTGACATTGAGGTCTCTCGCACAAAGCTCACTAGGAGAGTATCTCTAGGAGGAAGGATTGGGGCGTACTCCGTTAAGGGTATTCGTCACAAATTTGGTCCCCAATATCCTTCTGAGCAAGCGAGGGAGCCCAGGCCGTGTATGAGGGAGTGTGACTTCACTATAACCCCGGACACAGATTTTTTGACGAAGCCTGGCCACTTGGTTAAAGTGATGTCTAACCTGATCGGTCCTCGCGAGGAGTGGAACATGCGCAGCATGAGCGACGAGCAGCTGGCTTACGCAATCGCTGAAGAAACTGCTCGGGTAATGTTTCCCTCTTTACTCCTTTATTTTTACTGAGACCTTAGTTCTGATTACCTGCGTATTTTCACTTGTTGCCAGGCAAGCATGATGGCGGCCGAGATCATGTTCCGCTCTAGGCTGAATAATCAGGATCAAGTCCTTGGCTTAAAGAAAGATCTTTTGAAGGCTCTTCAGGACAAGCAGGCCTTAGAAGAGGAAAAACAGGCTCTGATCGGGGAGAAGCGGGTCCTGGAGGGGAGGCGTGGCTTCTTTGAGGATAAGATAGACAGGTTGGAGAAATCCAACACTGAGGCTAACGACAAGATAAACGCCCTCCTAGAGGAGAGGGACCGTCTTTTGGATGAGAAAGAAAGGTTTGCAATATCCTTTGAAGATCTGAAAGCCAAGATGAATGAACAAGGTAGCCAGATCTCTCAACTCGCCCATGAGCTTAATGTGAAGGAAGCCACTTTGGAAGGCATCCGTAATGCTTCCGACCTGATGCTGAGAAATATGAACAAAGCTGAAGCTGAATCTCAGGCTTCTCGAGGGGAACTGCAAGAAGCCAAGTATCGGGTTGAGGAATCTGCGAAGATTCAAGAGCTGTTGACGATGGAATTGGCGAATCTGAGGGATCGTTATACAATCGACTCAAAGCTGGAAGCTCTTGAGGCCAAGAAGAAGTTGCTCATTCAGATGCAGCGTGGCCAAGTTGATGTCGACTTAGTCCTCGATCAGACCATAGCGACTATCATCGATGTCAAGCAGGCTTTGGGCATGGAAGTAGGAGCCGACGATGATGATGATGATGAAGAGGATGATGAAGGCAGTGAGGATAATGAGGATGAAGATTTGGGTGGGGATCCGACTGATGGAGCTAGTGCATCAGGTCGAGAACCTGGCCAAAATGATGATTGACGCCTTATCTAGTCCTTCTTATCATCTTACCGAATGTTGTTAACTTTTGATATTGCTAACTTGTGAATGTATATTTTGACTGTCTTTTGTCTGACTGGCGAGACTTGATGACCATTTTTGATCTCAAGTCTTGCTCATATGAATGATGTTAATATTTGTTGTTTAATGAGGTTTTCAGAAGTCAGAATTATGTCTCAAATCCTAGTGTCTGAGTTCCCTTTTTGGTGTTAATCTGCGCAGATGTTTGAAATAAAATTTGATCATAACCAAGTTAAGTTGCCCTTAGTTAAGATGAATGAAATCAGGACTTCTGGGCTGGACGAAACCAGGCCATTTTAGGTTGACTGACATCTGGCCGTATAAGATGGCCTTGCGACAAACTTTGCTTATCATTTTTGACAATTGAAAGTTTTTCGCAGAAAAATTCTGTTAAGGTCTAGATTTTACCCTGCTATTTCTATTGAAAAGAATAGGTAACCCAATGACCAAAACACAAGATTGTTTGGTCGTAAAATTGTACTGGCCGCAAAATGTAAAAATAACGTAGTAACGTAGCACAAGTAAAATAGTTCTATTGAACTTACTTGATTCTGCTTAGTCGTGGACTTGGCGAATGATTATGACCTTGCTCTGCTCGAAGGTCACTCATGTTAGCCAGGGCTTTGGCCTACTGGGGCCCTCGTCTCCCCCCTGTTTTTATGTTGAAATTTCGTAATTTCAGACATAAAAACACAATGGGTGAAACGCTGAATCAGAGAACACATATAACCAAAAGAGGAGTGTGTCTGTTGTAGGATTTGAACCCACAGCCGCGAAGCACTAGGACTTCGAGCTCTACTAGTTGAGCTAAACGGATCTGGCCTTTTGAAGACCGTTAGTACCATTTAGACAAAGATAAGAAAACAGAATGATCTTAAAAGAAAACAATAGCAAGTAAGTAACAGAGAATGGATAGAAACACTAACCCATGTACTACTTAGAAGTAGTACCTCTTTAGGTGAGTCACGTTCCAACTGCTAGGTAGAAGCGATCCATCTGGTCGTGCCAAACGATATGAACCCTTGCCAACGGATGCAACCACCTTGTAGGGACCTTCCCAGTTTGGACCAAGTTTGCCGACGTTTGCTTCTTGCGTATTCTGGGAGACTCTATGCAATACAAAGTCCCCGACTTCAAAATTACGCAGCCTAAGTCCCCGATTATAATATTGCTCTATCCTTTCTTTCTGAGCTACTACTCGTATAAGTGCTAATTCTCTGCGTTCCTCTAGAAAATCCAATTCCTCGGAGAGGTTGACTGAATTAGATTCTTCAGTTGCATGAGCATATCGTAGACTTGGCTCGCCGATTTCGACTGGAATCAATGCATCAGAACCATACACTAAGGAATAGGGCGTCTCCCCGGTACTCATTTTTGTGGTTGTTCTATACGCCCAAAGAACCCCGGGGAGTTCTTCCACCCAGCACCCTTTGGCCTGCTCGAGGCGCCTTTTGAGAGAATCCACTATTATCTTGTTGGTTGATTCTGCCTGCCCATTTGCCACTGGGTGGTATGGGGAAGACGTGATCCTTTTAATATGCAGGTCCTCAAGGAACCTTGTGACCCTCTGGCCAACGAATTGAGGACCATTATCCATGACAATCTCTTTGGGCGTAAAATAACAGTAATAATTAACAAGAAACGCACCCCTCTAGGTGCAGTGGGTAGTGGCCCAACGATATCCATTCCCCATTTCATAAACGGCCACGGGGAGAAGATTGAATGCAAGGGTTCTGCTGGTTGATGGAGGAGATGTGCAAACCTTTGGCACTTGTCACATTTTTTGACAAACTCGTTAGTATCTTTCTCCATTTTGACCCAATAATAGCCTGCTCGTATAAGCTTTCGCGCAAGCGCCTTTCCTCCCAAGTGATTTCCGCAGCAACCCTCGTGAACTTCCCTCATCACATACTCAGTTTGGCTAGGACCTAGACACTTGGCGAGTGGGCCTGCAAAAGTCTTACGATAGAGTATACCATCTATAATTGTATACCTGGCAGCTTTTATCCTCAGTTTGCGAGCAGCCTTAACGTCTGATGGTAGGGTTCCATGTAGTATATAATTGATTATCTCATTCCTCCAATCCCAAGTCAGACTGGTTGTGTTGACTTCCATTGCATCTTTATCGATTGTTGTACATAGAAGATGAGCCACGGCTACTGAACCTGCTGCTCCAATCTCTGCGACTGAACCCAAATTTGCCAAGGCATCAGCCTCGTGATTCTCTTCTCGTGGGATCTGTGTGGCTTCCCAATTGTTGAATTGTGCAACCAGTGACTCGGGCAAGATACCTCTGCATACGAGATTCCCTTGCGACGAAACCTCCAGTTATTTGATTGACGACCAGGGCAGAGTCACTCTTAAGGTGAATTCTGTCTGCTCCATAATCTCGAGCCAATTTTAACCCTGCAATTACGGCCTCATACTCGGCCTCATTATTTGTAATAAAGGGACATTTTATGGCCTGTCTAATGGTCTCCCCCGAGGGAGCGGTGAGGACTAAACCTAGTCCCCATCCTTTTACACTCGAGGACCCGTCAGTGTGTAAGGTCCATGTCCCCGACTCCGATCTGGCGAAAAGAACCGCCTCACGTTGAGCATCAGGGTACATAGTAGCACTAAAATCTGCAATAAAATCTGCTAGAGCCTGAGATTTTATGGCTACCCGGGGTTGATAAGATATATCAAACTCACTTAATTCTATCGCCCATTTTACTAACCTACCCGAGAATTCAGGTTTGTGCAAGATATTGCGCAAGGGGAAGGTAGTAACTACAGCTATTGAGTGACTTTGAAAATAAGGTCTTAATTTACGGGCAGCGATTACCAGGGCTAGTGCTAATTTCTCCAAAGGTTGATAGCGAGTTTCAGCATTTAATAAGGATTTGCTAATGTAATAAATTGGAAGTTGCTTACCTTTGTCTTCTCGAACCAGAACTGCACTTACCGCAGACTCAGACACGGCCAGGTAAAGTAACAGTTGTTCACCTGGTTGGGGCGTTGAAAGTAAAGGCGGGTTTGACAGGTATCGCTTCAAATCCTTAAGTGCTTGCTGACATTCAGGGGTCCAATCGAACTCCTTGTTCTGTTTCAGCACGTCGAAGAAGCTTTTGCATCGATCAGACGAGCGAGAAATGAATCTCCTTAGCACGGCTACTCTCCCAGTTAGCCGCATTACATCTTTTCTGTTATGAAGTACGTCGGGGATGGCTTCTATTGCTTTTATCCGGGCGGGGTTTACCTCGATCCCTCGCTGGGAAACGATGAAACCAAGAAATTTCCTTGAACCTACTCCAAATGCGCATTTCTCCGGGTTGAGTTTCATGTTGTATTGATCAAGGATTTGAAAGGCCTCCTTCAAATGTGCTAAGTGATCTTCTGCCCGTTTGGACTTGATCAGCATGTCGTCGATGTAGACCTCCATGGTCTTGCCAATGTGGTCGTGAAACATCCGGTTGACTAATCGTTGGTAAGTCGCACCTGCATTTTTAAGTCCAAAAGGCATTACTTTATAGCAATACGTACCTCGGCAAGTAATGAAGGAAGTTTTCTCCTGGTCGTCGGGATTCATTAAGATTTGGTTATAGCCTGCATATGCATCAAGGAATGTAAGTACTTTGTGCCCGGCCATCGCGTCGATTAGTTGGTCAATCTGAGGTAGTGGATAAGAATCTTTCGGGCAGGCTTTGTTCAGATCAGTGAAGTCGATGCAGACCCTCCACTTGCCATTTTTCTTCGCCACTACGACCACGTTGGCCAGCCAATCTGGATACTTGACTTCTCGGACGGAGCCAATCTTGAGCAAGCGGTCAACTTCGTCATTTATGATCTGGTTCCTGAATGCTCCTTGTTGGCGCTTCTTTTGCTTTACCGGGCGATGGTACGGATCCACGTTCAACTTATGAGAAATAATCTCCGGGGAGATTCCTGTCATATCTGCATGTGACCACGCAAAGGTGGTGTGTCGCTCCTTGAGGAAGTGCAAGATATCTTGGCGTAAGTCTTTGTTTAACTCTGCTCCCAAATATACTTTTCTTTCAGGCATGTTATCGAAAAGTTCTTCTGATTCCAAAGCTTCAATAGTTGGCGCGTACCCTTCCCGTGCATCCAACTTTGATATGAATTCCGGGACTCGATAGTCTGATGCTTCATTGTTTTACTCTGATCCCGGGTTCTTTAATTGCTATTTTGCCCCCTCGGGGAGCTTGACTGCAACTTAGTAGCAATCTCTAGCGCAACGCTGCTCTCCCCGAACTTCCCGTATTCCCCACTCTGAAGGGAATTTCATTACTTGATGATATGTTGACGGGACTGCTTGCATATCGTGTATCCATGGCCTCCCAAGGATTATGTTGTAGGCCATATCCCCATCAATGACATGAAACGTTGTTCGTCTCATAACGCCTTCGACCAGGGTCGTCAAAGTAATTTCTCCCAACGTCTTCTCGCTGGAATTGTTAAATCCTGAGAGAACGCGAGAAATTGGTACAATCTCATCGTATAGTTTCAACTACTGCACGACCCGAGATAATATGATGTTCGCTGAACTTCCTGGATCAACGAGTACTCTCTTGACATCAAACTCTTCCACTCGCAATGTTATCACTAAAGCGTCCATGTGAGGAAATTGCAAGCCGTCTGCATCTGCTTCTTCAAAAGTTATTGTATCCTCAAGTCGTGGTCGTTTGGTCTTTGTAATAGATACTTTGGCGTATTTCTTTGCTGTGTATGTGACTGCATCAACCTCAATACCACCAGAGACGACGTTGACTGTCATTTTTTGGAGATGATACTCGGGGAGGTTCTGATTTATTTTGCTGGGCCTTCGCGTGAGTTTGCTTTCCTTTTTCTGTCAAGTACTCCTTGAGATAGCCCTGTTTCAATAAGTTAGCGACTTCGTACCTTAGAGCCTTGTAGTCATCCGTTGTGTGGCCGTGATCGCGATGGAATTCGCACCATAAGTTTTTGTTGCGCTTGCTGGGGCACCCTTCATATCCTTAGGCCATTTGACCTTTTCGCTCATCCCCTCGAGCACTGCTACAAGTTCGACTGCTCCGATGTTGAAAACGGGCAGGGTTGGAATTTCACTAGAAGTTGAAGCGGAATCACTGCCCCTTGCCAGGCCTTTGTTGTTACGACCGCGTCCATTTGAGTTATTACGCGACCGACTGGGATATGGCTCGTGCCGTGCGTCTGGCCTATCTGTCTCGATCTTTCCCCCAGCGCCATTGGTGCGAGTTTGGCTCCGTCCTCGGGTACCTGTGCCAATCAATTTATCTTCGTCTATACGTACCTTTGAATTATAACGGTTGTAGACATCCGACCAGTTTGCTGCAGGATATTCTCGCAGGGATTCATACAATCGCCTGGTCGCTTCAGAACTCTTGACGTCCAAGCTGTTAGTGAATGCAATAGCCGCCCATCGATCTGGGACTTTGGGTAGCAACATACGTTCACGCTGAAAGCGATCCACATACTTCCGGAGAGACTCCCCGGGCTGTTGTTTGATTTCAAAGATGTCCTCAACTCTTGTTTCTGTTTTCTGAGCGCCTGTGTGTGCTTTGACAAATAACTCCGCCATCTCGGCAAAAGATCCTATTGAATTTGGTGGCAGCATTGAATACCATCGTAGAGCGCCATCTGCCAAGGTTTCTACGAACTTCTTCAATTGCACTGACTCGATCTCCTCGTCGGTGAGATCGCTTGCCTTTATGAAATTGCTAAACATCATCAAGTGGTCGTTGGGGTCAGTTGTTCCCCGGTATCTTGGTATGTTTGGCATTTTGAACGTTTTGGGTATTGCCTTCGGTGCTGCTTCTTTCTTCCAAGGCCTTTGAGTGTACCGTTGAACGTCAACTTTCTTCAAAGTGGGTGGCGCGCCAGGGATCTGATCAATCCTCTCATGAAGAGAGCGTTGCAGGGCCTCCTGGCTCTCTTTGAACTGCCTGGTGAGGGCTTCCATGACCTCGCTCATTTTCGTTGGCACCGCTGATCCCGCATTCTGATTTTCAGCGCGTCTCGAGGCATGGGATGGTGAAGCATCCCTTGGACGTCCCATGGGTGGATTTCCTGCGTTTGGCAGGGTTTGTCCTCGTAGGCTGTCGATAGCTTCCCGTATTTGCCTGTTGACTTCAGCCTGTTGCCGTATGAATTCAAGGATAGCGTCTTGAGAATTCCTCGAATTCCCAGGACCACTGGGTCTTCTAGGTCTTCCAGGCCCTTGATCGAAGTTTCCTCGACCAGGAGGGCGGCTATTTCTGCTACCCTGCTGGCTGTGCTCGTTTTCCTGTTCTGCTGGGAGCACGTTCTCGTCCTCTGCAATGGGGATTAAGTCGTCGTCTGCAGGAATAACATCTTGCTGCTCGTCCCCAGCCAGATTCAAGTCTATTTGCTCCGCAGCGTTGAGGTTTTGTTACCCGTCAATGGGAGCGTTGTTGTGTGAGTTGTTATCTGCCATTTTGACAAAAAGAAAACGAGGAGAGCCAACGAGCAAGAAGAAAGCAAATAAAGAATAATATGATAAGCAATTAACCTACGGAAGTTATTGACCGGCTCCCACTGTGGTCGCCAAATTGTTTAACCGTAATTTCGTTTATTAGGTTAAGTCACAATTAAATTTATAAAGCGGAGTCACGATCAATAATCAAGATTAAATGCCTAATGTGAAAGGATATAAATGATTACAGTAAATATAAAGAAATAAAGACACAATTAATGCGATGTAATAAATGAAGATTTAAATAAAGGAACCGTGTTCAGGCCGTATAGACTTGATCAAACTTCCTTCCTCGTACTCTTTATGATATTTAAGTAGCAGAACAATAAATGAGATCACTTGATTATGAGTAATACTAGTAAATATTGACAGAAGGTAAAGAATCGGATATTAATTGATAGTTGGAATACAGATGTATGTTCAGAGAAGAATTAGATTCCATCCTTGTGACTCAAATTACAATATATAGATAACTAAGCGTCCGTTTCACGAGCAGTTGTAACTCCTTAATCGAGCAGTTACGTTGCTTAAGGATAAGACTTCTATTTTGAATTGTCTTGATGACGAGTTGCGACTATTCCGGCCGTGGTGACTGTTCATCTGTCCGTTATAGTTGTCCATCTTCGATTATATCCGTTGCCTTTATGCCCATTCGTAGCCACACGTCGTCTATATGTCGTCCTATGTGGATGCTTAGTCACCAACTTTGGTGACGATGGATTTAACCCAATACACCTCCAAGTTCTGAATTCTTTCTCACATTGTAACTCAAGAATACTTTTCATTAAATATTCACAAAACCCTTGTTGAGCACCTACCACTTGTGAAGTCGATAAATCCATCTCTTTTTGAAACTTTTGTTGGATGTTTATGATTTGGCTTCAAGTTCCATACGTTTTCTTTTATTGGACTTATCAGACTCATAAGCATCATTAGATCAATTTTAAAAAATTATTATGAGAAAAAAAAAAAGAATAGTAGGACTATCTTTCCAATGACCATTTTTTAACCCCCACTGTCGTGACATATGTTCAACTTAAAGATTGAGAAGATGCATGACGTGCCTTAAGAAAGCAGGGTCACAATGCAAATACCGGGTCAAAGAAGACGGGATTGAACACGAGGAAAAAGCTTGAATGGCTCAAAATAGTTAAGTAGCTTACTTTCTATGATTTAGTCTAGAGAATCCAAAATTTGGGATTGTTGTAATTTTAGCTACAAACTTGAGAGTGAGTAAAATTTAATATGTTGTTTGTGAATGTAAACAACTAGGGTTATAATTTCCACTAAATCACTATCTAATGAATTTTAAGTTAAGCCATATCCTAAGTTGGTCACCCAATAGAAACTCACACAATTACATCCAATTCACTCCTTTCGATGATGAAAAAGACTAACGCCTCTCACCATTTCGCTGCAAGGAAGTATTGTATGGAGTTTAAGTGACTATTTCCAAGTAAGGTAATTCCTTTCGGTCTTCAGCCTATTAATCCAGGGTAACCGCAACAACACCTACACCCAATACCTTGTCACTACCTAATTACTTATTCCTAAGAAATACTCTTTTTATGTAAATCAAGAACTTAGGTTGTAAACCACAAGTTTTTATGATATAAAATTGAAGGTAGTAAAATGGGGGTATTTTCAATTAATTTAAGGCTTAATAAGTTAGACTCATTAGATTAATGAACTATGTTTTGATTAAAACCCTAGCTATAGATTTAGCTACTCATTCTTTGTAATTGCATCTTGAAGTTTAATAATAAGTAAAGATTCTTACAAAGTTTGATTGATTCTTCCACAATGGAGGAAAGCTTGTTAAAGAAGCAATGTTTTCTCTCTAACTTTCCCTACAAGGCAAAAAGATGTTATGAAATATTTAAGTCTAGCTATTTATAGTATATGCTAAAATTAATTTTAAAAATGTCAGTTTGCAGGTTGGGTTGCCGTCGCCTTTAGAAAGGCTAAGGGCCCTTTGTGAGTTGCCTCAGATCTGGATCTTCAAAATAGGAAAAAGGCGGCTAGCCCTTTAAACGGTTGGAGCCTTCTGCTTCATCTCTCAAGAAAGGCCGACAGACCATTAAAAAGTGCTGGAGTCTTCTTCTGACACCTTCAACATCATGCGGCCGGCTATCTAATGTGATGTGGAACATTTTGGTTCTAACACAGAATTGGGAACTCAGATATGGAGAAAGGGTGGTTGACCATTTTAATGGCCGACCGTTTAAAAGGCTGGGGCATTTTTCTTGATTGTGTTCGGGCATAACTGTTGTGCCGAGGTCTTTCTGTAATTACGCAGCTTTTCTCTAAACTTCTCTCAATTTTGGCTCTTTTGCTTCTTGAGACTTCATTATTTCTTTTAAACCTAAAACCAACCATAAAACACATCATTTTTCTATTGATTGGTTGTAGGCAAAATGCTGACACATCAACTCCTCCAATCTTAAGTTTTAGCTTATCTTCAAGAAACCCAATGTCTAAGAGTTATCGCATATAGAATTTGGTCTTTTTCATTTTCCATTCCTTTCAGGTCGGAAACGCATGCTGGTTTTTGAAAAGCGTTAGAAATCGTGGTCAATATTTTTCTAGTGCTTCAGCTACCCAAAGATAAGTGATTCACCTTAAAACTAGCAACAATGAAGCAAAGTTCTATTTTCATTTCAGAACTTGTGACCTCATTTTGCACCAACACACATTCACACTCATGTATACTCGATAAGATACTTCATGAAGCACTTCACAAGTTTCACATTGGTCAAAGGATGACATAAAGCCTCAAGGATTAATTTGGTTCATCAACCAACTTCACTTGATCATGAAACTCATCTCAAACTAAGCTCTCACCTCTCTACTCTCCACCTGTATTTCTCACCTTAAAAGAATAATCCTTTTCTCACAATATAAATAAACACAAGGACTTTAAACAGTGAAGTACTCGCTCTCTCAAAGAATGTTCATAAGTTGAGTCAAAGTACCATAGGCTTGCCTTTATTATGACTCTCCACTAATTGAGAAGTATCAAATATTGGATCAACTAAGATTTGATAATGCTTGTAATGAAGGCTTGAGGATAGGTGGGGTAGAATTTAGGATATAAGTGACTACCAACCTTCTCACCACACACTTGCTTCTTTCATTCCATTCTTTTTTCGCCTCTTTTTACCATTAAAACTTCAATCCCTTTCTTTATTACTCTTCTTCTTTTTTATTTTTCATTGGTGTAAGAAGCGTAAGGACTTTTATTCTTCTAGACTATCAATGATATTTACAATGATATGGTAGACTAGTTCTTTCATTCACTCTCTTTTTGGCGTTATCTCAATCATTTTCTGTTGTTTATTTCATTCTTTTTTTTACTTAGCTCTTCCAAGGCTTACTAACATATGAAATATTAAATAACTCCACCAAACATAGGCATTTTGACTTAATGTCACCATTTTTCTTTAAAAGATCTTAATTTCACACTTTCAACCATCAATGGATCAATCACATGCCGGGTTACCAAACAAAAGACTAAAATACTTAGAATGAGATACTTGTGATATGTTGAAGTAAAAGGTATATGAAGAGGCTAAAAAATGGTTCTGAGAAAAGCCTGAGATCATTTCCAAGGTCAGCCGAACTCATATTTTTTCCTTGAGCACAAGCCGAGCAAGTTGTATCCCTCGATTGAAACATGTGAACCTACAAACAAAACCTCACATCACAAACAAGCACGTGGATCGTATCAAGATAAAAATCCAACTCTCGACAAAGTTCACTCATAAAGTTTCAACAGTCCACTAGGAACCATGTCAATGACTTTGAAGCTGTAAATGAGCCTAAGGTCATCAACCAAAACCAAACACATGCAAAGTGAACACTACACAACTTGTCTAATGCAATGAGATGTGAGTGACATGTTGGTACTTCAGGAGACGTCAAACCCATATTAAAAAATGCATTTTCATACTAAACACTAATATTCACATTACTTGGTTCAACAAACCACTTTTGGAAAGAACCAAGCAAAGAAAAATATAAGCTAGGCATAAGCAACATACTATCCTAATATAGAAAGTAAAATGCACTCTTTACATCAAAGACGGTTCAAATTCATACATGATGTCAAGTTTCAAGAACATAGTTGACACGACCCGTATTTTCGGCTAGGCCGTGCGGGCACCCGACCACCTTTCCTAGACCTGTCGGGCGAACCCTATAGACAAAATCGATATAAATGGCGCAAAATTATCTTGAAAATAAAATTAAACATGACCTTAGCGACATAAAATAACTCTCAAGAATAGACATATACACAAACTGTCTGGACAAAACAACTAACTACCCAGAATACACAGGTTTAAAGGTTTCCAGATCAGACATTTAAGAAGGCAAAAAGATATACACACCTCCGAAGGGAGCAAAAGTAAGTAAAATTGTAATATCTGAAGTTGGTGGCCGCAATGAACAGGATGGCTCACCGTAGACAGCTGAGAACGTACTACTCCTCAATCACGGCGCGACTGGCTGGGTCTTGGAGCAGAATCTGCCGAACGAAAAGAAAACACAAGGACAAATAGGGGGTGAGTCATAAGGACTCAATAAGTGCGAACAAACTAGCAACCTCGAAAAATAGATACGCTAGTAAGGGAAACGGAACCAGACAACAATCAACAAATAAGCAACGCACATAAAGCAGAACAGTAGTTATGTACAGAAAGTCTATACAATGAAATGAAATGAAATAGAATGATATGAAATGAAATGAAATGCAAAGGGTCACATGTGCCAAATGAATGGAGCGGAATCCTCCTGCTCCAAGGACGGAATCCTCCTACCCTCAATATGATACAATGGAGCAGAATCCTCCTGCTCCGAGGGCGGAATCCTCCTACCCTCAATATGATGCATTGATAACCCTTCACCGGCGCGGGACTCTCATCGACTGCCGGGAAGTATATGACAACTCATAGCCGGAGTACAATGCTCAGATCCTCAATGCAATACCAACAACAGGACATAACATATAATATACAATATACAATGTAAATCCAAAGCTAAGGCGTAATGAGTACGCCTATCGGCAGCTACACACGTAAGGAACACGTGTTAGAAAATCCACAAGGCCATGTACCTCCAAAGAAAAGGATATAAACACTTACCGTATTCCAAAGCTAGCCCTGCTACTCAACAACTGCTTTTTCCTTTGGATTAACTGCCAAACGATCCCGCTCTATTCAATAAGCAGAAAAATTATATCAAATAAAGCTAAAGGCTTCATTCCTTATGTCTTAGGGAAATCCAGTTAAGAACCTGATACCCTATTCGCACACGCAATACGCAGGCCAGGCTTATGTACAGGGTTCAAAGTCCCATAACAAAACCCTAAATAAATTATATTTATATGTTTCCCATAATTTACTGAGTACGAATATATAATCATTCCCATCATCAAGGTCCAACTGACCCTTTAAACTATCAATTTAAGTCATTAGGGCGATGTCTAATATCCCTATTTTTACCGTAAAAATATATTCAAACACACATAATAAGCTAAGAAATGAGTTAACATCATTACATGAAGATTTGGGGTAGATTTTCCACTAATTTTCCACCTCTTTTTCCCTTTTTTCCTCTTTCCTTTCTAATCTTTCTTTCTCTATTTTATTACAATGTTTCTGCTTCTGTATTGATATGCTGCTATTGCTAAGGGATCTGATCCCTTAATTTAGCTCACCGACGTTTAACTTAATTTTTTTTAATAATAAATTCGCTACGACGATTAAATTAAAATGGAACCCTAGATAAGTCGAAATAATCCCAAATTTTTCAAGTAAGTTATACAAAACATATGTAATATACTCGCGAAGACGGATCTCAAATCGGACTCCCGAAACTCAAAATGCGAATTTAAAGGAAAAAGGTCAAATTATTAACTTTCGGCATTTTAGTGGAAACTAGCCGAACAACATCGAAATTCACTTTCGAAAAATCAAAAAAGTCAAAAATAATCATACGAACCTAACGGCGCTTTCGAATTTCGAATCGGAGCTCATTCGTCAAAATCGAGCTCAAAAATCTCTTTTTAATATTTATCGACAATAAAAACTGAAACCTTCTTCCGATGCTTACTAAATGAGGTCTGATTTAGCTCAAATTTTACAGACAGGTCCTAATGGACCTTACGAATATTTTAAAATTATCGGCACGCCAATCGGAGTCCTAACTTCCGAAACGACTGACCGTGGTCGTTTCAATAGTCATCACAGAAAAAACATATGAATTTGAACCCCTCACCCAACTTAAAACACTAGTATCCCCGAACGCTTAGTAACAAAACATAAAGCACGTGGGGGGTAAAAAGTGACTCCCTGATCATCCTTCCTCAATAAATTTATGTCCTCTTTGGTTTGGGTTTATCAACACCATCAGCTTGAGAGGGTGGAGATATGCTTTGGCTGCCTTGACCTTTACTACGAGAATTTCTTTTTGAAACTCTTCCTCGAACCATTTTAATCTGCAAAATCACTCAAAACAATGTGAAGAGGTTGCCCAAAATGATGGAAAATTATAAGTCAAGAAACAAAACATGTTAAAAGAGGTTGTGCAAAAGGACTAGAGCACAAAAATTGGGTTGGTGCACAAAAATTAGGCTGGGGTCCCATATTTAGAAAAAAATTTGAAATCTTCAATTTTCACATTCTATGGACTTTTTTGGTGGCCAATAGTGCAGGACGTCCTTTTCTCGACTTCACCAATCGGTCGGCCACACAATAATTGGGCTGCCAGTTGTGCTACTGCATAATAATTGGACTGTCAATTCTGCTTCCGCACAATAATTGGGTTGTAACTGAATTTCCATTGTCCAAAACTTCTTTCCATTTCATTCCACACTCCACCCAACGTATATGTACAAACCATGCACTTTGTTGTGCTCTCAGGGAGGAAGTTACGATCTTCAAAGTTTCAAAGCCGGATACAATAGTTTTCACTTTCTGTCCTTTAAAGAGAAATTCTATTTTGTCTTCTTGACATGGAAATTACTCCTAATATATAAGGGACAGTTGAGCTCCCTGCTTAGCTTGGGTTGGGGGCATTTCAGGTTTTACTCATATTTTGTGCTTTACTGCGGTTGTACATTTGAGCTTTAGGGCTATATTTTTCAGCGGATGGTCAAAAATACCAATAACTTTATGTTAATTCACTAACCTGTCCTTTGGGTGAACCACCTGCTTTAAGATATCATATGTATTTACTATTTTCACGTGCTGCCAATATTTGTACATTCTGAACAAAGCTCACTCTTTTTAACTATTCCTTAACCCATCTGTAGTTACAGTCTATACCCTAGGTTTCTTCAAAGAAAAAGATGGATTTTTCATCGGACTTCATCACTGAGTTTCTTCCTACGGCTCGAGATTTGAGCTTTTGGTTAGGAGATCAAAAGTTTGTGGGAATTTCTTGTTGTTATTGTATATGATTGTGATACTAAATCACGGGATATGTTCGGATTTGGGTCGGATGAAACCAAACCATTTATTTGACTTTACTGGAGAGTTTGAATTACGCTACGGAAGAATTTCAACGAGAGCTTCAAACACGAAATGGATTTTGAAATCTAATGAAGGTTGATACAAATTGAAGTCTGAGGTTGTCTGTGAGTTCTCTATCTTACTATTGTGTTCGCTTCAGTCTTTCTTTTTGCATTTTAATTTTTTTCTACTGTTTAGAGTTTTGATTTGCGGTTGTTTTAATTTGTCTGTTTGAGTTGTTGTATTCAAAAAATTTCAGAGCCATTCCTCCGTCTTCTTCATTCAATTCACTCTTTTAATTTGTTCAACTGTTTAGAATTTTGCTTTGGTGTAACTTTGTCTGTCTTAGTTAATTTGCATTTCATTTTTCAAATTGTTTGTCATGTTTTCGCTTAAGGGGATGAAAGAAGATATAACAATTATAATAAATTCCGGAATACTAAAATCAATTAGCTTCAAATCCGCAATAAACTCATGCAATTTGCTAAAATCATGTTGTTTAATTTTCTGACAGGAATATAGTAGCGAAAAGAAAAGGCACAACCATATGCTTATTTCTATTAAGTTTAGGAATACCAAGATTAGGTTTACAATATGAAGCAAAGGTGTTGCAATAGTCACCTCCTAATGGCTGTACCGTCGCACAGCCACCAGTCACCATCTCGGAGTTTGTCACGATGTTTTCCTTTGATACTGTTAATTAGTTATATGCAATTATACTTAGACTAAATGTTTTGATCTCTAAGCTGTTCCAAATATGGCAGATTTATGAATTAATTGTAAACAACAACAACAAGAAAAACGAAGTAAGAGAGGATTACATCACGATTGTTTCTAGGTATATACTAATACAGTGACAGTTCTATTTTTATATATAACATGAACCGACATTACTAATCGGTCCTACAGTACAATGTCCTGATTTTACTGGGTTTTACTAATTGTACATTCAACTTTTCATGTTTAAACTGCCTCTCTAAATCAAGCAAAGATAGTTGTAAGTTCGTTACCTCTTTAAGAAAGATTTAGATTATTCGTATTGATTATAAGTGTTTTTTATACCGCTGGATGTTTCTGATCATGGATCTTCTTTAGTTTCTCTATGGTGCTGGATACGAACTGTTATGAGTCACATTAGAAAATGTTCGTCGTGGAAATTGAGTCAGAGGCCAAGGTTGCTTTGGATAAACTATGCAAAAGTCTAATTCATGAACATATTGTATGTTCATGAGTTCTACTGAAGTAGTAGAGATAGTAAATGAACATACAATATGTTTTGTAACAATTCTTACTTCCACCCTGTCAATGGTATTTGAGGATGTCAAGCTCCTTTTCACAGGACTTTTTGCATAGCTAGAGAAGTGTTGGCCTAAACGGGAAGACACACCAGCTTTGGAACACTTTACCCATGGTCATTTGGTGGAATATTTGGATAGAAAGTAGCAACCAATATTTTTTAGGCAAAAGAAGCAACATACATAGTCCCTAGCACACGATTTAATTTGATGTCTTTTTGATCAACTAAGCCTAAATAAATAAACATGTTAGATATGATTCAGGCTTTGCACAATCTATAAACCTTTAAATATTGTATCTTACTGCTATGAAATCAATGCAATGGCAAAAGTATTTAGACAGATAAACATATAGGGTATGATCAATGTTGGAAACTCTGTCTGAGATGAGAATTGCAGTGCATGGATGTTCTTACTTTGCTTACATCAACTTTCTATCTATACTTTCATTAGATGCCTCATATAAATTATTTATTCTATTGCAATAAAAAGTTTTTCATAGAAAACAGTACAATTCATTCAATAAAAGTAGTTACAGAATGAAAAAATAAAACTAAACAGTCATTGAGCCCATACTCAGCATGGGCATCAAGTCACTAGTTCTATTATATAAGCATCTTGTTCATAATTGACAAGTTGCTCCAAAGGCTTAGATGGCCCAAATTCCATTTAGCTCCCAAACACAATGTTGAAAATGGAGAGAGTGAGGCTTATCTAGCACCAATTTCAAGTTTACATCTCTATTGATATCCTCACTTTTCAAAGTGGTAGGCCTTCAAATATGTCACTTCTCACTTCTTTACATAACTCTATTATCATTTTCTTTTTTTTGGCATCATCTTCCTATTTTTGGTCTAATGCTCGAAAATCTTTCATTTGTTCCTCAACATTTTTTAAGACAAAGTCCTTTTGTAGGCTACTATCCCAAAATTCTTCCATAACTTTTGTTATTTTCACTTTCTTCATTAAGTAAGCACTCCGTCATGTTCTTAAACTCACTATCACAAGCAAAAGTAGAGCCACCATGATAAAGTCTTGCGAAAGAGTAAGACGTGTAAGCACACTCATGAAAATGATCATTTCGACCCTCACAAATATTGCATACATTCAATATAAAAGATTGAGTTGGTGCACATAACTCACTCTTAGGAAATATAAACAGTGTTTCCATAAGTAAGGTCATCCACAATATGCACAAGTACAAAGAAAAGACAAATACTCATTATTTGACTCGCTTTCATTCCAAGATGCCATTTTAGAACAACAAACACATTATTAGATTAGACTAACTACCAAAATTAATGAAGGGGTAAGGATAAAAAAAGCTATAACACGAAACAAAACTACTTGAACTAATTAGTCAAACAAAAGTTCCCCGATAATGGTGTGAATTTATGATGTGCCTTGAGAAAACGGGGTGAAAATTACCTGGTCAAAGTAGACGCGATCGAATACGAGGAATAAGCTTGAATGACTCAAAATAGTTAAATAGCTACTTTCTATGATTTAGTCTAGCGAATCCTAAATTTGGGTTATTTGTAATTATAGCTACAGACTTGGAAGCGAGTAAAATTAAAGATTGTTATTTATGAATGTAAATAAGTAGGGATCTAATCTCCACTTAGTTACTAATCTAATGAGTTCTAAGTTAAGATAAATCCTAAGTTGGGTCACCTAATGGAACTCACACGATTGCATCCAATTCACACCTTGCAGTGATGAATGAGACTAATATCTCTCACCCTTTCGGTGAAAAGAGGTGTTTTACGGAGTCTAAGTGACTATTCCCAAGTAAGGTATCCCCTTTCAGTATTCAACTCGTTAACCCAGGGTAACAGCAACAACACCTACGTTCGGTACGACCCGAATTTCCGGCTAGGCCATGCGGGCATCCGACAACCTCCTCCCCTAGACCCGTCAGGCGAACCAAACATAAAATAGGCTTGAAATAAGGAACAAGACCCGAAAAAATATGACATTCTAATATATATAAGCTGTACAAAAGGAATTACAGCTGTCTACCCATTGTACTAGTTTTACAGCTATCCAGACAAACATCTAAGAATATAAACGAAGTATATACATCTCCTGAAGGGAGCAAAGTACAACTGAGATGATAAACATAAAACTGGTGGCCATCCTTACCAAAAGATGGCCCACCTGGACAGCGGAAGTCGTCTTCCCTCCTCAATCATGATTTTGGAAAACTCAATCCTGGATCGAACCTATCAAAACGAAATAAATAGACAAGAAACAAAAGAGGGTGAGTCAAAAGGACTAACTAAGTGGGGGCTGGCTAGCTGCTTCGAAGAAACAGATCTGGTCGCCAGAGAGAAAAACACGGATAAATTGAATTCACCTTATTTCAACTATATTAAAAAAATAGATCAGATAATAACGGGAAACACGTAAGAAACCATAAACTCATAAACCACCAAAAATAGTATAAGCCACTAGAAACATACAAACAACCAGGGAGATAAGATCGGCAGAAACATATAGCTAACCCGAAACATATAAATAACAAAAAATATATGATACATACACAAAACACCGCATTAGAGTCACAGTACACAGCAGCCGGTGCAATGAAATAGAGTGAATGCGATAATGATTAAATGGGGTCTCATATGCCCAATATATGGAGTCGAATCCTCCTACTTCGGGGCGGAATCCTCCCACCCTCGATATGATGCAAGGAGCGGAACTCCTAGGGCAGAATCCTCTTGCCTTCGATATGATGAAAGGAGCAGAATCCTCCTCCTCTTAGGGTGGAATCCTCCTGCCCTCAGATGACATAACAGCCCAGGAATCAAGAAACCTAACCCGAAAATAAAAAATAAGATTACGACGTAATAAGTACGTCCTCTCCACAGCTATTCACGTAAAGAACGCGTGAATAGATTATCCAAAAGGACAAAGGCTGTCAAAGAAGCGCATAAAATCACCTACCATGAGGTTGCATATCTCAAACGATAGATAATTTATTCAATCAACATCCAAAAAGCAATCTAAAACCTTACATTATATTCATAACCTTAGGTTAAGAGCTCCTCAATTAACATTCATAGTAACATAACTCTCTTATCCTTAATGCAACGGTACATACAAAATGTTCTGACACCAACTACCAAATGAATAGAACACACCATGGTCACAACTAGAGTATAATACTCTCAATTGCATACTAAACACAGAACAACACTTAAAAATCTAATAAATAGTTATCACAAAGCTCTGGCGTAGTAAGTACGCCACTTTGGAAGCTATGCACATGAAGAATACTTGCGTAGAATATCCATAAACACTGAAGGCCGTCAAAGAAAGGATGAAACCACTTACTTTTTAAACTCAGGCCGAATCGAATATTGAACGAACTCCTTTGCTTTCCAACGCCTCTCGGAACCTCTTTTCTCTAAACCAAAGAAGAGAATTTGCATAAATAAGAGCGCACAATTTGATTCCTTAGCTACTAGCAAGAGTTGGAAGGAAATTACGATGATGCCCAAGGCTGACTTTGCCGAACGCCCATAAACTTTATATTTTCGGACTCCTCATACTCTCATGAGTCCAAATATACTATTGGTTTAGATTGGCAAGTTCAATTCGACAACTTTCCCCAATTTAATAAGTTTAGAGTTTTAACTCTAATTCTCTCCAATCCAATTTATGAATTCCCACTTTAATCATTGAATTAACATTAAGACTTGAATTCAAATCCTTACCTAAAAAATTGGAGTGAATTGGTCCCAATACCACTTTGGAGCTGATTTAACTAGAAACGAATGAGGGACAAAATAAGCCACCATGGGTCTTTTATACCCAAAAACCGGCGCGTTCACGCTTACATGCGCGGCCACGCACCAGCCTATCTTCGCGGTCGCTATCTTAAGTGCGCGACCGCACTTCAAGGAAGCAAACACCAGCGCTCACGTGCCCCCACACGCGCGATCGCACAGGCTGCACCAGATGGTGTAGGATTCTGCACTAGCACTTGCTGGTTCTGCGATTTGGGTCGAAATATGACCTTACAAGGCTCGGAATGACCTCAAATTTTGTACACAAGTCATACAACACCTGTGTCACATGCTCGTGAAGAGGGATCCTAAATCGAATCTCTAGAACTCAAGATGTGGGCCCCATGACAAGACGTCAATTTCTAGACTTTCAGAAATAAGTTAAAACTATCTGAACGACCTCGGATTTCAATTCCGAAAGTTTTCACAGGTCAAAAATGATCATACAAACCTAATGCAACATTTGGATTTTGAATTAGAGCTCCTTTACTCAAATCGAGCTCGGAAACCACTTTTAGCCTTTACTGACAATTGAAACGGAAACCTTCTCAGAAAATCTACTAAACAATGTCCGAATCAGCTCAAATTTTGCAGACAAGTCTTAATCGACCCTACAAAGCTTTTAAGATTATAGGCATACCAATCAGAGTCCTAACTCCCGAAACGACTGACCGAGGTCGTTTTATTTTTCTCCACTTAGACTCTCGTTCGTCCTCGAACGAGTTTGAGAAGCAGATTTCATATAGATAGCAAGAGCACTTGCACGAACTTCATTAACTTATCCAAAAACACTATCTCATCACGGAATTAGAATTATGATATGTACTATGGACTTAAGAATAAACCATATCCAAATGATATCATAACACTATTGCTTGGCTTATTTTGATTAAGCCGACCCTTCCTCGATCACGAGAGGAGAGCCTCACATTTTTGGAACAAAGATACACAAAACTCTGGATGCAGCAGCATGATTTAGCCGACAAATTACCTCGCCAATGTGCTTTTCAATATAAAACGGATCGATGAGTCGAAGATTTTTCGAACGCTTCGTTAATGCCTTAGAAATTTAATATTTATTATTCTAGTATTGGAGGAAGACTCCTCCATTACAGCATAAACTCATACAACTGATCTGAATACGAATAACTGTCCTCTCTCAGTCCACTTGACTAAGGAAGACTTAGCTAAAAAAAGAACGCGGCTCAGACCTAAGCTACCAAATTACCCTCTCTAGTTGACAAATAGCTACAAATCTCAAGTTCACAACTCCATACCTTTACAATAACCACCACCGCCTAATGGATCAATTCACGGGTCAAATGAAGCTCATCACTACCCCAGTAGCCTTGGAATACAACAATGTGCTTACCCGGCTATCTTGACACGCACTCTGGCTCAACATAGGGAACATCACAAGCGGCTAAAAACCGTCCAAGCTCGCTAGTACCGAAAGAAGAAGAGATTGCACTGGACTGAGGATAGGAATAATTAGAGATTTAGGCAGCTCATCTTCTTACTTGCTTGGCTACCAAAGCTAGACTACTTTCGAGTCAGGCTAGCCAAAGAATCGCAATTGTAGAATTAGAAATTAAATGAGCTTTATGGAACAACATCCATGCCAATTTAACCTTTTAACAAGAGGGAAACTCCAAAAATTTAACAGAAAAAACCTTTTATAGCCAAGACAAGCTCACAAAATAACATGACTCTATTAGCGTCTTGAACCAAGATAAGACACGCAGATCGAATATTACTTACTAATCACTTTCCACAGGGAGAAACAATGACACTTTCTGATGGCGACGAATAAGAATTCCATCATCCTGCCAACATAAAATTCTAAGGAGAAAGGTAAATGACTCGACATAATAACAGAAGGTGGCACAACAAGATGCCAAGCAGACAATATCGAAACTCACTCCAAAATGCCTCACAAATTCAATGAATGAATCATACCAAAAGCTCAGCCCTCTACCACAATAGATTCTTAACAGAAACGACATCCCAAGAAACCATGGAAACATGATAAGATAAACGAATCCCAGATCGGTTAGAAGAATCTAATCTTACTCACACATAAGAGAAGAAGAAATACATTGGTCTACTAGATCGGATGTCTAGAACTGCCTCTGTGGCTGAGCTGAGCCGCTACGTTGATAATCACTTCTAGAAGAACAACTACCACCATGCTCTTGGTGTCATACCCGATTTTAAACTCAACTCGGAGCGAGTCAGGTTTGACAGGGTAACTCGTTTGAGTTAAGAATTGGAGTCGCCACCTAATATGGATTTCTAAGGTGTATTAGGTCACCTAAGTGTCTAAGGTCAGGTCTTTATTAAACCGTTCTAGTTTCAGAGATTCAGTGGGTAAGAAGTCCAAATGACTCGGGGAAGAAGGTGTTAGGCACTTCCCAAGTCCCACGAAAAATGGTTCCCACCCGAGTCTATATTTTGGGATGTCGAAAAAAAATTGTAAACGTTATCATATATATCACTAACTTAAGAGGTCGAATTCAAAAACAATTTAAGGAACTAAGTTCATTTGTGTTAAGTCTAGGTAGCATGCATATAACTGGGCTTTAGATTTTACAAATATCGCCTATATTTCACGCCTATTCGCGCTTTTGGCCTCTACTATAAATACCTAATCAAAAATGGTTAAATTCACAAAGAAGCATTATAATACAGCATGGTTTGGCAATTTAAAAAAAAAAGCTGAGTTAATTTGCAAAAGCATGCAGTTTTGTAAATGATTTTCAGATTTTGTCCAAAACGAAATAGGGATTGTTTTTGAAATAAAATATTAGCTATTTAGGATCGGTGTGACTTGTCATTAATTATAGAGCACTAACCTTAATGACTATTTGATGTAGGGATCATTTTTCAATATATATGTGTAAAAGGGGCTGTTTTTGAAAGAGGGGTCACGAAACAACACAAATGCACAGTAGGGTCATCGCACATAATATATATATATAACTATAGGCATGCAAAATATATGATAGCTTTAGTTTAAACTTTAAAAAATACTTATAAGCATAGTATAGTTGATCCCATTAACCCATACACCCCTATACACTATAAGGTTAGTGTTAAGAGTTTAGGAGTTAAAAATTTGTTGAAAAATATGAATAGGGCTAGATTTGAAAGAGTTTTTGGGCCTAGCTCAATCATGCAAAAAGGGGGCAGTTTTATTTTCAGAATCAGTTTAGTTTCAGCGAATAATCACATAATCAGTCCCTTTTTCAAGTTCTAACAGTTTAAGCATAAATAACTATTTCAATATCGAGTTCAAAAAGTCTAACATGTTGAATTTCAGTCGACTAAAACTTATGAAATAATCTTGTTGCAAAAATGTTCAAGTTTTCATGCGAGAAACCTATTTAACACTTGTCAGTTTAAAATCAAATGCGCGTTTAAACCTCAGTCCACTCCAGATATTAATTCTAAAATAGAATCTTTATGCTCGCTTAAGAATGATGCAACACGTAAAGAAAAGGGTTTAGGAGATGCCCTGTGTGGCCAAATATATAGTTTTTAGCTATGTAACCTGTTTTGGAATAAAAAAAGTACAGGCAGGATACTCCTAATGAAAACAAACAGAGGGAACTAAAGGAAGCAGAGAATAGGCAAGAGCAGTGCCCTAAATGCACTTAGAATAGAGCTTGCTTAGGCTTTGATTATCCCAATATGAGGGAAGCCCTTATCAAGCACTTAGAAACCTGCAAATTGTACTTTGGTATAGCCCCTAAGGCTATCCACATAGGCTGCAAGAAAGGGGTTAGCAGGGAAGGTGTAAAGCCTCCCAAACAGGTCACATACACACAAGAAACAACCAACATATCATGAGTATAAGCATGCTACAGACAGGGAATAAGTATAGAGTTTTTATACCTTGTTGAGTATAATAACTAGCAAACAGAATAGGCTTAGGCAGTGCTTGATGCTCCCAGAAAACTAGTGCAAGAAAAGCAGTGAAAGCAGGATCTTTTCCAGAGAATTGAGAGTGAGAGAGAAGATTTTTCTAGTGTTTTGATGTGTAGTGTTTGTATATCAAAATACGTGTGTTTAGTGAATGAGAGAGGATCAGTTTATATAGGTGTAGGGAGTGGAATTTGGATTCGTATGGATAAAAGCCTAGAATGGTAAGAAAATATTGCTTCAAGAATCAACAAGAACTCCTTAACCATATTTTCCAAATATAATCTAATCAGGGGTACTAAAACTATGGTCAATCACATAAAACCAAATTCAAGGGCAACTATATTCCTACTCCTTTCTTGTAATAGGGTCTAGGTTCGAAAATCAGTTTCTTATCTAAATTTAGGACCCAAAATTCCTTAATTGTCTTAACATATTCCATTCAGACCTAAATTCAATACCTTGCTAATTACCAAAATAGTTTTCCATTCGAGTGCCAATCAAACCCAATCACAGTCCTCAAGTTTTGAACAAATGGATATTCCCCTATTCAAATTACCATTTAAGTTCCAATCTAAGTAAGTCATACATATATGAAGATTGTGTATCTTAGCAGGACGGGTTACTAGGTGCATAGCAAGGTACATAGAGTAATCATAGCCCACCCCCTGACTGTCGTAGATTCCCAAGATCAAAACTACCAGAGATAGCATAGGGCACAAACTATGAATGTATCAATTTCGAATACAAACTATGAATGTATCAATTTCGAGCATTCAAAAGGTTTGAAACATTGTTCAATTTTGACAGTGAGTTGAAATAAGAACCAATGACCACATAGACTTTATGCTAGTCAATTCCTTTGTAACAAATCATCAGCTAAGCATGCTAATGTATATTTAAACAATGAAACTAATCAAGTCAATTGTAGTAACTAGGCAGGAGGCCAAACATAATGGTAAAATAACTATGCACATGATCAAAGTCTGCCTTAAACACGACTTATCATTATCAGTGGTAGTATAGAGGGTTAGACATAGACAAACACATGGTCTCAAAGATTCAATAACATAGTTCAACCATATTCTAATATTAGCATGAATCAACAATCACAAGATCCTCGTTCGTGCCTAACTGACAAACAACATGCAAACATTTATAGAGCTAGGCAAATCGTAGGCAAGGACATAGCGCATAGCAAATTGGGGAAAATTGGTATTAGGGTTACCTGTTTAAACATGACCGGAGACTTGTCCGGCGATTGCAACTTCCCCGACGAGGGGTTGATTTTGACCCTTGTCAAAATGGCAACAAACCATGGGGGTTTTGTAGCAGATGAAGGGAGGATCATCATGATGTATTTTAATTTTAATTTTACCACTGAAATCGATCGGAAAATGGCGTAAACAGTGGAAGCTTCGCGAGAGAGAAAGGGTGTGAGTCGTCTGAGCATGAGAGGAAATGGAGGGGTCTTTCAGGGTTTTGGAGGGTGGAATGTAGTTAAAATAGGAAAATATTATTCTGGCCATTGGATCAATTGCGCGGACGACAAGGATTTAGACACGTAGGCGTAAAAGTGGCAAAATGAGCTGATGTGTATGTGTGTGTACACGTATACGTATACGTGTATATGTGTATATATTGTATAAAAATGGTATAAAATGCGTATAAGGATGTATAAAATACATATAAATGTGTAGAAAAATCACGAGATTAATTTAAAAATGTTATACTGACCTAAAGAAACGTAGAAAATACTATTATGAGATTTAAAATAATTTTGAGCAATTTTGTTGAAAATAATGTAATTGCAAAAATTCGTAACTGAGTGTGCGAATTTTGCAAATGGCCGCAATTTGTACCGGTGTCTTTAAAAATAGCCTAATTGATGTGTGTACATGAAGTAGTGATTTAGAATAGGAGTGAGTGTATGGTAATTATGTGGTTATCAGTGCAATTTTGTTCGAATAAAAGGTTATCGAAACAGGAGGGACAAAATTAGGTGTCAACAGTTGGCCTCTGCCGGATGGTGGCATATCTCTGGATGACTGAGCCCTAAATGAAATCCCCTACAACTGCATAGGTTCCTGAGGGCGAGAGGAAGAATGAATTCTGCCTTGCCTATGTAAGGGACAACTCCTCCTAAGATGACCAGGCTCACGACAATGATAACACCTTTTAGCTAAAAATGGATACTGGGCAGACTGCTGATAGTAATAAAGAAAAGACTGAGTCTGATCTTGACGAACTACTGACGCACTTTGAGAATCACGCGCCAAAAGCTGGGATAATCTAGCAGGTGACCTCCCACGATAATCAGAACTCTTGCCTCCAGACGAGGTACCATGGTGCCCACCAGGGCTACGGTATTTCTTGCTCACCCACTCTGACTCTTTCCGCTCTAGCTTATAGCATGCTTCATACCTCCGGGCACTATCAACAATGACGTCAAATGGAGTCCCATCCTTAATCCCTCAAGCCATTTGGGACCTCAAAGAAGAAGAAAGGCCATCAATAAATATTTGAACCTTCTTGGAAGGTTCAGGGACTAGCTCTAGAGCATATCTAGCCATCCTAGAGAATTCATTCTCATATTCTGAAACCAACAGGCTACCCTGTCCAATCTATTTAAAATGACGACGTTTTTCATCTTGATCGCTGCGCGTAAGGAACTTTTCCATGAATCTATAAGAAAACTCGCACCAAGTCAGCTTAGGCAAGCCCAGCCTAGCTGATAAAAGATCGGACCACCAATACAATGCTGGATCCCGTAATTGAAAAGCAGTATAATCTATACCATATTGCTCGAATAACCAAGAGCCTAAAGGATAGGATGGAATTGATCAAGGAATACAGGAGGCTTAAGCTTATCTGATGCATGATCAGAAAATGTCGGAGGATTTAACCGAGTGAAATAATGCGACCTCTTTGGGCACTGAGACCTAACTGCAACTAGCCTGGCTGACCAGCCAGAAAAATCGGAGGCACAACACGTGCTGCCTCGATATCATTATTTAATGGAGCACCATCAGGAACTGGAACCAGAGCTCTATGAGCCCGAGCATATACATCTGCAGCAGCTTTGAGAGGAGCCTGAGGAATAGAAGATTCCTGGGGTATCTGCACCGCCAAGAATCTCATAAAAGCATCGTAGAGAGCCAGGGAAACCACAAGGCCCTGCTCCCCTGCCCACTAGGAGCTGGCACAGCTGGAGCCTCCACAATTGGATCGTCACCACGATCCAAAACACTCGAGGCCTGGGCAGCTCTAGCCCAGGCTAGGTTGCTGCCTCCTGCACTCCTGCCCTATGCCGATTTTCTGCGTGAGGGTTCACCATTACCGTGAAGGAATTAATGAAAAATATCTATCTTCCCTGAAGAAGAACGACGCACGACTTGGAAAGAAAGAAGGGAAACTTCCTGAATGCCACTGTAGCCTCTCGTGGATAAATACAGACATCATCGTACCCATTAGTGAGACTCTACTAGACACTGTCTTAGTCTGGATTGATGCTAAATTTGGCTCTAATACCAAGTGACACGACCCAAATTTTCGGCTAGGCCATGCGGACACCTGACATCCTCCTCCCCTAGACCCGTCCAACGAACCCTTTTCCAAAATGTCATCAACAAAACATAAAATAGGCTTGAAATAAGGAACAAGACTTGGAAAATATGACATTCTAATATATATAAGCTGTACAAAAAGAATTATAGCTGTCTGCCCATTGTACTAGGTTTAGGGTTATCCAGACAAACATCTAAGAATACAAACGAAGTATATACATTTCCTGAAGGGAGCAAAGTACAACTGAGATGATAAACATAAAAATATTGGCAATCCTGACCAAAAGCTGGCTCACCCTGACAGCGGAAGTCGTCTTCGCTCCTTAATCGCGTTGGAAAATCCAATCCTGGCGCGAACTTGCCGAAACGAAATAAATAGACAAGAAACAACAGAGGGTGAGTCAAAAGGACTCAGTAAGTGGGAGCTGGCTAGCTTCTCCGAAGAAACAGATATGCTAGCCATGGAGAATAATCGAATTCACCTTATTTCAACTATATAAAAAAAATAGACAAGATAATAATGGGAAACACATAAGAAACCATAAACTCAAAAACTACCAAAAATAGTATAAGCAACTAGAAACATACAAACAACCAGGGACATAAGAAAGGTAGAAACATATAGGTAACCTAAAAGACATCAACAACCAAAAATATATGACACATACACAAAACATCGTATTAGAGTCGCACAATACACAACATCTGGTGCAATGAACTAGAGTGAATGCAATATGATGAAATGGGGTCACATATGCCCAATATATGGAGCGAAATCCTCGTGCTCCTAGGGCGCAATCCTCCTGCCCTTGATATGATTAAAGGAGTGGAATCCTCCTGCCCCTAGGGCGGAATCCTCCCGCCCTCAGATGACATAACAACCCAGGAATCAAGAAACCTAACCATAAAATACATAACAAGGTTATGGCGTAATAAGTACGTCCTCTCAATAGCTATTCCCATAAAGAATGCGTGAATAGATTATCCAAAAGTCCAACGACCGTCAAAGAAGCGGATAAAATCACCTACCATAAGGCTGCATATCTCAAACGATAGGCAATTTATTCAATCAACATCCAAAAATCAATCAAAATCTTTACATTATATTCATAACCTTAGGTTAAGAGCTCCTCAATTAATATTCATAGCAACATAACTCTCGTATCCTTAATTCGACAGTACATACAAAACGTTCTGACACCAACTGCCAAATGAACATAACACACCATGGTCACAAATGGAGTACAATACTCTCAATTGCATACTAAACACAGAGAAATACATAAAAATCTGCTAAATAATTTTCAAGAAGATCTGGCGTAGTAAGTATGCCTCTTTGGCAGTTACGCACGTGAAAAATATGTGCGTAGAACATCCATAAAGACCGAAGGCCGTCAACGAAGATGAAACTACTTATCTTTTAAACTCAGGTCAAAAATAGACTATTGAACGAACTCCTTTCCTTTCCAACGCCTCTCGGAACCACTTTTCTCTAAGCCAAAGAAGAGAATTTGCATGAATAAGAGCACACAATTTGATTCCTTAGCTACTAGCTAGAGTTGGAAGGAAATTACGAATATGCCCCTGGGCCGACTTAGCTGAACGCCCACAAACTTTATGTTTTCGGACTCCTCATACTCTCACAAGTCCAGATATACTATTGGATTACATTGGCAAGTTCAATTCAATAACTTTCCCCGATTTAATAAGTTTAAGGTTTTAACTCTAATTCCCTTCAATCTAATTCATAAATTCCCACATTAATCATTGAATTAACACTAAGACTTGAACTAAAATCCTTACCAAAACAATTGGAGTGAATTGGTCCCAAGAAATCACTTTGGAACTAATTGTATTTAACTAGAAACGAATTAAGGATAAAATAAGCTGTCATGGGTTTTTTATACCCAGAAACCGGCGCGTTCACAGTAACACGTGCGCGGCCACGCGCCACCCTTCAGTTCACAGTCGCGCTCTTAAGTAAACGATTGTGCTTTGGGGAAGAAAACACAAGATTTCATGTGCCCCCACGCGTTCGATCGCGTAGGCTGCACCAGAAGGTGCAGATTTCTGCACTAGCACTTGCTGGTGCTGCGATTTGGGTGCCAATATGACCCTATAAGGCTCGGAATGACCTCAAATTTTGTACACAAGTCATAAAACACCTATGTGACATGATCACGAAGACGGATCCTAAATCAGATCTCTGGAACTCAAGATGTGGCCCCACGGGAAGAGGTCAATTTCTAGACTCTCGGGACATTAGTGAAAACTATTAGAACGACCTCGGATTTCACTTCCGAAAGTTTCCACAAGTCACAAATGATCATGGAAACCTTATGCAACCTTAAAATTTCGAATTAGAGCTCATCTACTCAAATTGAGCTCAGAAACCTCTTTTAGCCTTTACCGACAACCGAAACGGAAACCTTCTCAGAAAACCTATCAAACAAGGTCCGAATTAGCTCAAAATTTGCAGACAAGTCCTAATGGACCCTACAAAGCTTTTAAGTTTATAGGCATTTCCAATCAGAGTCCTAACTCCCAAAACGACTGATCGAGGTCTTTTCAGGTACCTTGTCACTATCTTACCCATTCCAAAAAATACTCTTTCGATGTAAATCTAGTACCTTAGGGCTCAACTTATATTTTACACCACAAGTTATTTAGATATAAGGTTGAAGGTAGTGATGAGCTATTTAATATTAGTTTATCGCTTAATAAGTTAGACTCAATAGATTAATGAACTAAGTATTAATTAAAACCCTAGTGAAACGACCTCGGTTAATCATTTCAGAAGTTAGGACTTCGATTGGCGTGCCGATAATTTTTTTTAAAAAAATCGTAATGTCCATTAGGACCTGTCTGAAAAATTTGAGCTAGATAAGACCTCGTTCTGTAGGCATCGGAAGAAGGTTTCAGTTTTTATTTTCGATAAATACTAAAAAGAGATTTTCGAGCTCGGTTTTGGTGAACGAGCTCCGATTCAAAATCTGAAAGCGCCGTTAGGTTCGTATGATTATTTGCGACTTTTGTGCTTTTTCGAAAGTGAATTTCGAGGTTGTTCGGCTAGATTCCGCTAAAATGCCGAAAGTTAAATAATTTGACCTTTCACATCTCTTCACTACTACAAGTATGTAACAGATCAGTGCTTAATGCTTCTACGTACTTCATTTAACATTGGAGGACGAATGTTCCTAACGGGGAAAGATTGTTACACTTCGTATGTCTAAAGTGACGTATATCATTCTAAGGACATGTTAAGAATGATTTAAGTGAGTTTAAAGACATAATATTACCATAGAAGATGTTTATATATAGAATATAAATTTTTGGAAAAGTCGGATTTAAGTTGCGGAAAAACCGACTAAGGAAATGCCTTGTAACAGAGCTTTTTCGGCAGTTAATTTTGTGTGTTATACGAGGTCTTTTGGGGACATATCATATACCAAATTGAAGGTCTGTGAGTGTAGTTTTTAAAACTTTTGACGTTTTGTTCATAAAATATTTGGATAAAAAGATATGAGCGTCAGAAGTTAGGCCAAAAAAAGGGACATTAGCGCAAAAGAGGACTAAAACTGAAATGTTTCAAGTATTAAAGGAAAATTTTGCCTCCATCTCATCATTTCTAGAAATCCAAAGGGAGAAACAGTGGTCTCATCAAGTTGTAAGCAAATTTTATGGTTTTGAAGGATGGGCGTCAATCTTAACTCAAAATTGAAGACAGATTGCGTCAAAACGCTCTACGCGATTAAGCTTGTTTAAGCTTTAGAAGGTGTGGAATTCAAAGAAAACAAGGTTTAGAAGCAAGAAACATCAAAGCGAGATCGTTTGTCAATGGATCCAAAGGATGAAGCGGTCGTTGATTAGCCGTACTAACTTTTGAAAAAGGTAAGTGTTTATGTCTATTTCTTTGGAGGCACCTGGCCTCGTGAATTTTCTACCACGTGTTCCTTACGTGTTTAGCTGCCGATAGGCGTACTCATTACGCCTTAGCTTTGGATTTACATTGTATATTGTATATTATATGTTATGCCCGGTTGTTGATATTGCATCGAGGATTTGAGCATTGTACTCTGGTTATGAGTTGGAATCTACTTCCTGGCTGTCGATGAGAGTCCCGCGCCGGTGAAGGGTTATTATTGCATCATATTGCATTCATATGCATTATATGTCATTCATATTCATTATATTGCATATCATATTGGGTGCAGGAGTATTCCGCCCCAGGAGGAGGAGTATTCCACTCCATTATATCATATTGAGGGTAGGAGTATTCCGCCCCAGGAGCAGGAGTATTTCGCTGCATTGTATCATATTGAGGATAGGAGGATTCCGCCCCAGGAGAGTGCAGGAGCATTCCGCCTCAGCTTTACATTATATCTGGTGCAGGAGTATTCCGCCCAAAGAGAGTGCAGGAGTATTCCACCTCTGGTTTATATTATATCGGGTGCAGGAGTATTCCACCCCAGGAGCAGGAGTATTCCGCTCCAGTTGGTTATCAGATTGGATTCCACTCGAATGCAGGAGTATTCCGCTTCGGGATGGGATTACGGGCACATGTGACCCTTTGCATCAGATTTCATTTCATTTCATCTCATCTCATTTCATTTCATGCCGTTGTGTAAACTTGTGGTACATAACTATTGTCCTTCTTATATGTGCATTGCTTATTTGTTGATATGTTTCTTGCTCATATCCCTAGTTGAATTTATGGTTTCATACGTGTTTTTGGTTGTTATCTGGCTCTGCCTTTTTATAATTTAAATAAGAGGAATTTGATTTATCTGTTTAATCTTCCTGGCTAGCTATCCTATTCTTTGAGGTGGCTAGTCTGCCCCACTTATTGAGTCCTTTTGACTCACCCTTGTTTGTTGTTTTTTCTTGTCTATCTATTTCGTTTCGGCAGGTTCGCTCCAGGATTGAGTTCGCCACATTGTAAAGGAGCGAGGACGACTTCAGCTGTCAGGGTGAGCCAGCTTTTATTCCGGATGGCCACCAGTTTATTGGTTGTTATTTCAGTTGTATTTTGCTCCCTTCATGAGGTATTTGTCTTCTTTCGTACTCTTAGATGTCTAGTCTGGATAGCCCTAAACCTAGTATGTTGGGTAGTCAGCTGTAATATCTTTTGTACAGCTTAGAGGTATCAGTATGTCTGTGTTCTTTTTTTAACTCTTGTCCTTATTTGTGAATTGTTATATTTATTTTCCTGATTGAATTGGTAAGGGTTCGCCCGACGGGTCTAGGGGAGGATGTTGGGTGCCCGTACGGCCTAACCGGATTCTGGGTCGTGTCAGTTGGCATCAGAGCCTTGTTTAGAGTCTATCAAGGCTAAGACAGTGTCTAGTAGAGTCTCGCTGATGGGTATGTAGACGTCCGTACTTATCTACGAGGGGCTATGATGGCATTTAGGAATTTTCACTTCCTTCTTTTCTGATCGTGCGTCGGTCTAGGATGCAAAAGTATTTTTGTTAATTCCGTCGTGGTAATTGTGAACCCTCGTGCGACAAATCAGCAAACAGTATGAGTTCAAGACGAAGCAGTCTAGCGTGGGGTTAGCATTGACGAAGCCCCGAGAGTTTTTTATCGTGCCGACGACCTAGTTATGGAGGCCCCAGTTGTATGAGCTCGCGATGGGTAAAAGAGCAGGGCATTGTGGTTCCCTTGGCTCTCTACGATGCTTTTACAGGAATTTTGGCGACGCAGATACCGCAAGAACCTATTATTTGCTAGGCAGCTTATCTGGTCACCGCACTTGCCGATGTTCGGACTTAGAGAGCTCTTGTTCCAGTTCTTGATGTGGCCCCAGTAAAATATGTTCCACAGGCAGCATGTGTTGCGCCACTAATTATTTTGGCTGGTTAGCCAGCCGATGTAACAGTTCGGTCCGAGTGCCCAAATAGGTTGCATTATTTTACGCGGTTGAACCTTCCGATATTCTTAAGCAATGCATAAGATAAACCTCGTGATTCTTTTTAAAATAAAATGATGTCAGCATATCCTTCAGGCTCTAGTTATATCGAGAGGTACGTTGTCGATTATTCTGTTTTCCAGATTCAGGGGTCCAGCGTTGAATTAGTGGACCGCTCTTTATTAGCCAACTTGGTTCCATTTTTCTTCTAGATTCATGGAAAAGTTCTTTTCGAGTAGTGAACGAGATGAAAAGTGCTGCCAGTTTGAGTGGATTGGACTGGGTAGCCTGTCGGTTTGGTATTTCAGAATATGAGATTTAATTCTATAAAATGGCTGTATATGCATTAGAACTAGTCCATGAACCTTCCGAGAATGTTCACAGATTTATTGCTGACCTTTCTCCTTCCTTGAGATCCCGGATGGCTCGAGAAATTGAGGTTGAGACTTCATTTGATGTCGTTGTTGATATTGTTCGAAGGTACGAGGCATACCATAAGTTAGAGCGGGAAGAGTTAGAGCGGGAGAGCAAGAAATTTCGTGGCCCTAGTGGGTAACCATGGTACCTCATTTGGAGGTAAGAGTTCTAATTATTTTGGGAGGTCACCTTCCAGGTTATCTCAGCTTGTGTAACGTGATTCTTAGAGTGCGCTAGTAGCTCATCAAAATCAGATTCAGTCTTCTCTTCACAGCTATCAAGAATCTGTCCAGGTCCCATTTTCACTGAAAGGTTATTATCATTGTCGCGAGCCTGTCATCTTTGGTAGAGTTTTCCCTTACTCCGACAAGTAGGCAGTCGTCTTTTCTCTCGTCATCAGGCACCTGCACAGTCACAGGGGATTTTATTTAGATCTCAATCAGCCAGAGAAATGTCACCATCTAGTAGTGGTCGAGAGCGTAGTGGCAGTGGATCTTCAAAAAATGATTGTTAGGGTAGTGGCTCAGCTCAGCTGCATAGGCAGTTCAATGAACTGCTAGCCTGGCGGGATGCTAAGGTATCCGATGTAGTAGACCTTAAGATTCCTTCTTCTCTTAAATGTGAGTAAGATTTGATTCTTCCGATCGCTCTACACTTCGTTTATCTTGCAATGTTTCTATGGCTTCCTTGGATATTGTTTCTATTAAGAATCGATTGCGGTAGAGGGGTGAGCTTCTAGTATGATTTATTCAGAGAATTTGTGAGACCCTACTAGTTTATCCGATTTAAATGTGAGAGATTTGTGAGTGAGTATCGGTATTGTCTGCTTGGCATCCTATTGTACCACTTTCTCTTATTATGTCAAGTCATTCTATCTCTCTTTGGAATTCAGTGTTGATAAGATGGCAGGATTCTTATTCGTCACCATCAGAAAGTGATATTGTTTCTTCCGGTGCAAAGTGATAAGTAAGTAATATGCAACTTATGTGTCCATGAGTTTGTCTTAATTATAAAAGAGTTTCCTTCTTATAGGAAGGTTAAATTGACATAGATGTTGTTCCATAAAGCTCATTTAATGTCTATCTATTCAATTGTGATTCTTTGTATAGCCTGACTCGGAAGAAGTGTAGCCCAGGGAGCCAAGCAAATAAAAAGTTGAGCTTCCTGAAGCTCTAATCATTTCTATCCTCAGTCCATTGCCATCCCTTCTTTGTTCGGCACTGGTGAGCTTAGGCAGTCAGTAGCCTCTTGTGATGTTCCATGTGTTAAGCCAGAGTGCATGTCAAGGTGGCCGGATGAGCACATTGTTTTTTTTCAAAGCTACTAAGGATAATGAGAGGCGTCATTTGACCTTTGATTTGATCCATCAGGCGGTGGTGCTTATAGAAAATGTATGGAGTTGTGAACTCGAGAATTGCAGCTGTTTGGCAACTCGAGGGAGTTATTTGGTAGCTCAGGTCTGAGCCGCATTCTCTATTTAGCTAAGTCTTTTTTAATCCAGCAGGTTGTGCGAGGATGAATATTTCTATTCAAATTAGTTGTATAAGTTTTTGCTCAAAGTGGAGGAGTCTTCCTCCAATTGATATCGAATCCTAATATTAAGTCCCTAAGGCGTAGTTCAAGCGTGAGCTAATTCTTAGTTCCATCGACTTGTTCTAAATGCGTAAATAATATCGACGAGGTGATTTGTCGGCGGAATCATGTTAATCCATCCAGAGTTCCGTGTATCTTTGTTTCGAAAATGTAGAACTCTCCTCTCATGATCGAGGAAGGATCATCTTAGTCAGAATAATCCGGGCAATGGTATTATCATATTATACAGATAGGTTTTATTCCAATAATTAGGTGTTCGTGTTATAATTTTGATTCTGTAATCATGAGAAAAATTCCGTGGGATAGTTTATGAAGATCGTGCAAGTTCTTTTGTTATCAGCGTAAATCTTGCTTTAGACTTAGGCTCATTCGAGGACGAACGAGAGTTTAAGTAGAGGAGAATGAAACGACCTCGGTTTGTCGTTTCGGAAGTTAGGACTCCGATTGGCGTGCCGAAAAATTTGAGCTAAACCAGACCTCGTTCTGTAGGCATCGGAAAAAGGTTTCAGTTTTTATTTTCGATAAGTACTAAAAAGAGATTTTCGAGCTCGGTTTTGGTGAACGAGCTCCGATTCAAAATCCGAAAGCACCGTTAGGTTCGTATGATTATTTGTGACTTTCGTGCTTTTTCGAAAGTGAATTTCGAGGTTGTTCGACTAGCTTCCACTAAAATGCCGAAAGTTAAATAATTTGACCTTTCACATCTCTTCACTACTACAAGTATGTAACAGATCAGTGCTTAATGCTTCTACGTACTTCATTTAACATTGGAGGACGAATGTTCCTAACGGGGGAAGATTGTTACACCCCGTATGACGAAAGTGACGTATACCATTCTAATGACATGTTAAGAATGATTTAAGTGAGTTTAAAGACATAATATTACCATAGAAGATGTTTATATATTGAATATAAAGTTTGGGAAAAGTCGGATTTAAGTTGCGGAAAAACCGACTAAGGAATTGCCTTGTAACTTAGCTTTTTTGGCAGTTACTTTCGTGTGTTATATGAGGTCTTTTGGGGACATATCATATACCAAATTGAAGGTCTTGAAGTGTAGTTTCTAAAACTTTTGACGATTTTTTTATACAATATTTGGATAAAAAGATATGAGCGTCAGAATTCAGGCAAAAAAAAGGGACATAACCGCAAAAGAGGACTAAAACTGAAATATTTCAAGTATAAAAGGAAAACTTTTCCTCCATCTCGTCATTTCTAGAAATCTATAGGGAGAAACAGTGGTCTCATCAAGTTGTAAGCAAATTTTATGGTTTTGAAGGATGGGCGTCAATCTTAACTCGAAATTGAAGACAGATTACGTCAAAATGCTCTACGCGATTAAGCTTGTTTAAGCTTTAGAAGGTGTGGAATTCAAAGCAAACAAGGTTTAGAAGCAAGAAATATCAAAGCGAGATCGTTTGTCAATGGATCCAAAGGACGAAGCGGTCATTGATTAGCCGTACTAACTTTTGGAAAAGGTAAGTGTTTATATCCATTTATTTGGAGGCACCTGGCCTCGTGGATTTTCTATCACGTGTTACTTACGTGTGTAGCTGCCGATAGGCGTACTCATTACGCCTTAGCTTTGGATTTACATTGTATATTGTATATTATATGTTATGTCTGGTTGTTGGTATTGCATCGAGGATTTGAACATTGTACTCTGGCTATGAGTTGGAATCTACTTCCCGGCTGTGATGAAAGTCCCGCGCCGGTGAAGGGTTATTATTGCATCACATTGCATTCATATGCATTATATGTCATTCATATGCATTACATTGCATATCATATTGGGTGCAGGTGTATTCCGCCCTAGGAGCAGGAGTATTCCGCTCCATTGTATCGTATTGAGGGTAGGAGTATTCCGCCCCAGGAGCAGGAGTATTCCGCTCCACTGTATCATATTGAGGGTAGGAGGATTCCACCCCAGGAGAGTGCAGGAGTATTCCGCCTCAGCTTTACATTATATTGGGTGCAGGAGTATTCCGCCCCAAGAGAGTGCAGGAGTATTCCGCCTCTGGTTTATATTATATCGGGTGCAGGAGTATTCCGCCACAGGAGCAGGAGTATTATGCTCAAGTTGGTTATCAGATTGGATTCCCCTCGAATGCAGGAGTATTCCGCTTCGGGATGGGATTACGGGCACACGTGACCCTTTGCATCAGATTTCATTTCATTTTATTTCATCTCATTTCATTTCATTTCATTTCATACCGTTGTGTAAACTTGTGGTACATAACTATTGTCCTTCTTATATGTGCATTGCTTATTTGTTGATATGTTTCTTGCTCGCATCCCTAGTTGAGTTTATGGTTTCATACGTGTTTCCTGTTGTTATCTGGCTCTGTTTTTTTATAATTTAAATAAGAGGAATTTGATTTATCTGTTTCATCTCCCTGGCTAGCTATCCTATTCTTTGAGGTGGCTAGTCTGCCCCACTTATTGAGTCCTTTTGACTCACCCTTGTTTGTTGTTTTTTTCTTGTCTATCTATTTCGTTTCGGCAGGTTCGCTCCAGGATTGAGTTCGCCACATTGTAAAGGAGCGAAGACGACTTCAGCTGTCAGGGTGAGCCAGCTTTAATTCCGGATGGCCACCAGTTTATTGGTTGTTATTTCAGTTACATTTTGCTCCCTTCAGGAGGTATTTGTCTTCTTTTGTACTCCTAGATGTCTAGTCTGGATAGCCCTAAACCTAGTATGTTGGGTAGTCAGCTGTAATTTCTTTTGTACAGCTTAGAGGTATCAGTATGTCTGTGTTCTTTTTTTAACTCTTGTCCTTATTTGTGAATTGTTATATTTATTTTCCTGATTTAAATTGTAAGGGTTCGCCCGACGGGTCTAGGGGAGGTTGTTGGGTGCCCGCACGGCCTAACCGGATTCCGGGTCGTGTCACCTAGCCATGGATTTAGCTACTCATGCTTTGTAATTGAATCATACTTGAAGATAATGATATTTGCATTGAAGTGTAATAAGAAGTAATGATTTCTACAAAGTTTGATTGATTCTTCCACAATGGAGGAAAGCGTGTTAAAGAAGTATTGTTTTCTCTCTAATTTTCTCTCCAAGGCAAAGAGATATAAAATATATCTATGTCTAGCTATTTATAATCTATGCTAAAATTAATTACAACATGTCATTTTGTAGGGTAGGCTGCTGCCCCTTTAGAAGGGCTGAGGGCTCTTTGCGAGTTTCCTTATGTCTGGATCTTTAAAACAGGGAAAGGATGAATGCCCTTTAAACTTGTGACGTTCCTAAAAATTTTCTTAGTCTTAGAACACTTATTGACATGACAAATATTTACGTAAAGTCATTTTATATGCTACGTATGAAGGAATATGGTGAAAATAAGTTAAAGCATTTGTCAAGGATGAGGTACAAATATTTAATTATACTCACTGTGCAAGGAGGAATAACAAGAAGGGCCAAGAGTTAAAGCCAATTTAATGTGGCTAGAGTTAAAAGGGCACTACAAAATAAGATTCTGCGAAAACCCTTTATGCATATAGATCCAAAAGTGGACTGTTATAGTAAATAATATTAGAATATTAAGAAAAGGGGGAGCAAAACAGATCCTTTGACCTTTAATTGGTTTTTAGGTGTAGACATAAGTAAACCAAGTACTCCTCTGTAACCAATTACTCCCTTCATTGAAACTGAAGCAGTAAACATTACCTTTTTCCAATTCAACTTTCAAGTTAACATCAAGGTAAGTCTTTCCTGCGTATTAATGAAATTATATCACGATTATACACAAGAATTTAGCATCATGATGACTATATTCAATGGGAAGTTTCTCAAAAACCCAGAAACTTTAGAATATGAACTAGAGTATTTGAATTGAGATTAAAGATTGAAACTTTAGTATTGATTCACGAATTGGTGGTTGGCTTAGTTGTTGGGCGACGTGAAGTGCGTTGATTGGGGCAACTTTATGGCTTGTAAAGTGATTGAGGTGACTTGATATAACCATTTACTAAAGAGGTTTTACTCACAAAAGCCCGCCTATAAAGTGTTTGATAAAATATCTTAAAGAGTTAATATGTGCTTAATTGGAGCGAGAGAGTGCATACTAGCTAAACCGCATTCTAGTTTATCGTTCAAGAGTTTATCCTTGAGTTATACACATTGATTTTCGTATTTTGTTATGTTAATTTACGTAATATCATATGTCAAATTTTCATGGATTTAAGAATTACTTAAATTATATTAAATAATCTCTTCACATATTCAAGTCATGTTTTACTTAAAAATATTATGGTTTATGTTCAAGGAATTTATTGGAGTTTAAAGTGGTCCGGTAGAGTTTTATTGAAATATTTTTGAAGTTATCTTGAGATTCTGAGAAGGGTTTAGAAGTTATCTTGAGATTCTGAGAACTATATATATATATATATATATATATATATATCGTTTCCTTTAAGCGTCACAGAATTTTACTGTTTCAAGTTACTTCAGTTTTCTTTAAATGTTTTATGTTGTCATGGTTTTAATGAATTATGTGCATTTTATGCTTCTTTTAAACGTCTTGTTCCCGCTTTAGTGCGGGGTTTGTTGAGACTCACTGAGTATCGCCGTGGTGTATTGGCATTCTCTTTTGGGAACCTATGTTGTCCTATGGTGCATCATAGGAACCAGTGTAGTAGATACTCAGGCAACAGGCTAGGATTTTCCCCTACCAGTGCTATTGGTGAGCTCTATTTTTGTTCGTGGAGCACTTTCTTTTTGAGTCAGTCTTATTTAGTTATTTATTACATTATTAACTAGCCAGGAAGTTCATGTCCTGTGCACTGCATCAGTTTATCAGTAGAGGCTTCATAGGCGGTCTAGTATCTTGGGTTTGTGGTCTAGTCTTGCATTGTTATCTACGAAAATGTAATTTGACCGTGATACTTTCAAGGATAATATTTTCATAAGAGTATTATTAATATTTTTCAGAATATTTATGTTTAAGAGAATTTTGTAAGTGGCATGTAGTTTTAGCATTGGAATTAAATGGGCAGGCACTGATGGTTCGCTCGGTCTGGCATAGGAACCAGGTGCCGGTCATAGCTCGTTCAGAAAATGGGTCGTGAAAAACTTGGTATCAAAGCATAAGTTTTAGAGAGTCCTAGGAGTCTATGGAGCCGTATCAGTAGAGTCTTGTTTATGGGTATGAAGCACGCCATACTTATGAACAGGAGGATGCATGTATTTAAGAAAAGTCTGTTCTTCTTCTCACTCTAGATCGTGCAATAGAGCCTTACTGTAAGAATATTTCTAATGTTTTCGTTTTTTAGAATTCGCATAAATAGCTCGTACTCGAAGCTCTAGCATCAATGATCAAGATGCTCCTGAAGAAATTATTGCAGCTATCATGAGTAAGAAGAGAACTAAGAAAAGTAAGAAGAGTAGACCTGTTAAGAAAGTTCCAGTGCCCAGGTTGAACAAGAGAATGAGGGGGAGCAGGTTGAGCATTATGAGCAAGCTACTCATGATCAAGTTCCACCCCCATCAGCAGTTCTGGCTTCCGATGGTTATACCTCCAAAGGTGGGGTATGCGCTTAACGTTATTCGCAGTACTATGGAATGTTTTAGACTTTCATAGCCAACCAGAACCAGTGGAGAGAGAAAAGTCCTGAGCTATCCAGGGTGGATAAATTTATCAATTTGAACCCTTCATTGTTTCATGGCAACAAAGTTGATGAAGACCCCATGCTATGGTTAGGGGGTGTCCAGAAAACTCTCCGGGTTATGAAAGTATTTTATAATGATGCTGCTGAATTGGCTGCCTTCCAGCTCAGGGATGTAGTGGGATCCTAGTTTCAAATATGGGATAGAGAAAGAGTTGAAAAAGATGGTCTACCTACTTGGAAAGAATTTGAAGAGGCATTTATAGCTAACTTTATACAAGAAGAAGACAAGGAAGCTAAAGCTAAACAATTTGAGCAACTCAAGCAAGGGAGTAAAAGTGTACCAGAGTATCACATGGAATTCATCAGTTTGGCTAAGTATGCTCCGTACGTGGTCAAGACAGATAGAGCAAAGATTCGCAGGTTTGTCAATAGTTTGGGTAGTCGCATCAAGGACGCCACAGCAGCTGCATCGGTAGGGATGACAGCTTTCTCTTCAGTTGTGGGATTTGCTAAGAATTTTGAAAGAGAGAAACAACAAAGGAGGGAAGAAAAGGAGCACAATAAGAAGGCCCGCACAACGGGTTGGTATAGTGGTATAGCTAATGGAGTAGGTAGAGGTTCCTTTAATAAGAGGTCATTTTCACCAACGCAACCCACTCATCATTCAGTTGGTGGGTCATCTTTCAAAAAGAGTTAGAGTTATGTGTTTGTGCCTAAAATTGTATGTCTAGATTAGAAAATTAATTATGATTGAGGTTATAAGAAATACAGTAATTACGATGAAAAAGTAAGTAAATACGATGTAAATAATGACAAGTAAAATAAGACAGAAAATAAATAACAAAAGGTAGAGTAATTCTTATTCCTTGAGAATAGCTGGATTCGGTGATGAATTGCATGTTGTACCATACAATGTAAGGAAAGATATTTATGGTGGTAATACCCAGTACTAAATAAGATTAAATGCAAAGACTAATAAGTCTATGGGCCTACAACTTAAGGTGATGGTATTCTAAGCCCTAACTAGGAGACTGTAAACCCTAGGCGGCGGGATGTATACCCTGTGTCCTGTGGCTATGCCGCCTAAACGGTCGTTGGCTCTAGGAGAGAGCATATATCCTCTGTGTTCGGTGACTTGTAAGATAAGTCTAGTCTCGCCAGCTGAGCTCGTATCCCCGCAACAATAGGTGGTGTATTTTTGCCCACACAGTTAGTCCCCCTACTTGCTGAGTGCGGATGTAAGCAGTCAGGAAGTGAAAGCAGCGTGATGTGAAAAGATATTTCAGTGACTCTTTGAGACTCGCAGTCTCTTTGACCAAGAATGATACTGATTTCTTCGAGAACTTCGCATGCTTTCATCTGATTGGCTAATGCTGATTCAGTACATCTTTTTTCAGGAATTTCCATTAACTACTCCGAATCGTTTCGTATCTCCAGCAATTATGATGCTAGACCATTTCGTGCTCCATTCTTATCACTTTCTGCCTATAAATAATGACCTTATGACGCCGGGAAGATTACAAATTTCTTCAGAAAATGCTCCTTCTTCTTAGAAAACCCGCTTCGGCGAAACTCCTTTATGAAAGCTTTTCCCTCTTCAAAAAATGTTTCCCTTTGATCTTTGTTTGATATTCCCAAAATCCTTACTTTGTGACGAATAGATGGTGCATGAGGAACTCATGGGAGGAAACCATTCCGGAATTACCTTCTTCTCTGTCTTCATTCACGAGGGAAAGAGAAAAGTCCCCCGAGTCCTAAAGTTTGATCGGGATTTTCATGATGGCCTTCGAGGCTTCTTCATTGTGCCATGTGCACTAATTACGGTGTACTAATCTTCTAACACGGCGGTTTCTGTGATATTCCTCTTGTCATGCGGGGTTAGGAGGCTTAACCTTGTTAGCTGCCATGAGGCTTCTCCGCCAGGTTACTTCGTGTGTCCAGGTCGCTCGTACCGTGCTAATGATTCACTGCTTGGCTCCATTCCATGACAGGCAAGAGGATATAGCTTTACACCGGTGGGTGGAAAAAGGTGTCACCAAGCTTTGGGTCCCATTATGACTCCTGGCCCGTACCTTAGTTATCTGCTTTAGCTGAACCGCTATCATCATGCCTCTCCGGCCACTGGTTATGGAATATCCAAGGAAAGAGGTACCCCTCGGCAGATTCCCAGCTTAAGCCTTTCCGTTCTCGGCAAACTTCCATTTGTGCTTGAAGATCTGTGGAGCTGTGCACACCGGTTTGACCAGTTGAGGTTTTCGCGGATGGTCAAGCTTTCTTGCCAAGCTCCGCGGCAAGTCTTCGAGTCTTTGTTCGAGTTCAGCAGACGAGACAGGGGAAGGTTAGGCCTATACTTAGACGCTTCCGAAGTCCCTTGCATTGATTAAGCATACAGACCTTAGTCGCTCCAACGGCCGTGTACCTCTGACACGACCTAAATTTCTAGCTAGGCCGTGTGGGCACCCGACATCCTCCCTAGACCCGTCAGGCAAACCCTTACCTACTGAATTAGGAAAATAAATACAAATTCAAAGGCTAAATAAGAATAAGACTTAGAAAAAGCACAGGCATACTGATACCTCTAAGCTGTACAAATAATCTTACGAACCTAACGACGCTTTCAGATTATGAAACGAAGTTGATTCGCCAAAATCGAGCTCGAAAACCTCTTATTATGATTTACCGACTACAGAAACTGAAACCTTCTTCCGATACCTACCAAACGAAGTCCTATTTAGTTCAAATTTTACCGACATGTCCTAATGTACCTTACGGAGATTTTAAAATTATCAGCACGCCAATTGGATTCCTAACATCCGAAACGACTACCTCAGGTTGTTTCAACCTTGAAGGAATACTCGGGCTGACATATCTCGTGCTGCCGGGAAAAAAAAGGAATTTCGGACTGTTTTACGACTTGTAGCTACAATCCAGATGAAGGATCTTCAACCATGCTAGTTCTGAGGAATCCTTTGTTCTTAGTCTTCCTTTTTTTTTTCTACAATTGCTATGAGCCTACGAGCTGTTTGTTATTAATGAAATAATTTTTCATCAATACTATCATACGTACTCGTGTTATTACGCGTTTCGTAATGTATAATCAAGCAGTATGTATGTGCACCTAGAGATTAGATGGCTTAAGGTCGTCCTGAATGTTCTAATTATTTTAAGAACACTTATCAGTGTGCCTGCCTTAAGCAATTACGTCTGTTGTTGACATGGCCCGAATTCTCGACTAGGCTGTGCGGGCACCAGACCACCTCCCCTAGACCTATCGGGCGAACCCTATTGACTGAATCGATATATATCGCGGTGAATTATTTCGAGAACAAAATAAATCTAACCTTAACAACATAAGACAACTCCTAATGACAGATATATATAAAAGTTGTCTGAATAATACAGCTAACTACCCAAAATACACATATTTAGAGGTTTCTAAATCAGACATCTAAGAAGTCCAAAAGATATACACATCTCCGGAAGCGAATATTAATAAGATAAACTACAGTATCAACAGCTGGTGGCATCAATGAACAAGATGGATTACCACTGATAGATGGGAACATACTGCTCCTCAATCACGACGCGGCTTGCTAGGTCATGGAGAAAAATCTGTCGAACTAAAAGAAAATACAAGAACAGATAGGAAGTAAGTCATAGCGACTCAGTAAGTGAGGACAAACTCGTGACCTCGAAAAATAGCAACACTAGTCAGGGAAACGAAGCCATAGCAATCAACCAGATAAGCCATTCATAAATAATCAATGCAACAAATCCATACAGCTCACAAAACACATATAAAGATATGAAAAGAATGTATCATGATGCAATGGGGTCACATGTGCCCGAAACCTATCTCATCGACTACCAGGAGATATATGCAATAATAACCCTTCACCGGCACAGGACTCTCATTGACTACCGGGAAGTATATGCAATAATAACCCTTCACTGGCGCAAGACTTTCATCGACTACTACGAGTATATGAAATAATAACCATTCACCGGTGCGGGCCTCTCATCGACTATCAGGAAGTATATGTCAAGCTCAAAACCAGAGTACAATGCTCATATGTTCAATGCAATACCAACAACACAGCATAACATCTAATATACAATGTAAATCTAAAGCTAAGGCGTAATAAGTATGCCTATCGGCAGCTACGCACGTAAGAAATATGTGGTAGAATATCCACAAGGCCAAAGGCCACAAAAGAAATGGATAATATCACTTACCTTGTTCCAAAGTTAGCAATGCTACTCAACAACCGCTTTTTCCTTTGGATTCACTGCCAGACGATCCCGCTCTATTCAATAAGCAGAAAATATATCAAATAAGGGTAAAGGCTTCATTCCTTACAACTTAGAACAATCCGGTCTGGAACCCGACACCCGATTCACATACGCGATATACAGTCCAGGCCTACGTACATAGTTCAAAATCACATAACCATCCCTTAAATAAATTACATCTATAGGTTGCCCATAACTCTCAGAGTTCGAATATATAATCAATTCCATTATCGGGGTCCAATTAACCCTTTGGCCTATAAATTTAACTTATTAGAATGATGTCTAATCTCCCGATTTTTACCATTAAAATATATTCAAATACACGTAATTAACTTAAACAATGAATTAACATCATTACCTGGATGTTTTGGGGGTGAAACTTCTATTTTTTCCTTCTCCTTTTCTTTTCCTTTCTCTCTTTTCTTCCCTTTTTTTTGTTCTCTGTGTTCTCTACTTCTCTCATTTTCTAGTTTCTGTTCGTGTTTTATATAGCTTGGAAATGAAGCTTAGCCTACTGCCTATATTATTTCCCTTTTCTTTCTTTTCTTTTTCTTTTTCTTTTTTTGAAAACTTGCCATCATCACAAAATTTAAAACGGAACTCTACGAAACTAGGAATGATCCCAAATTTCTCAAGCAAGTTATACAAAATTTAAGTGACGTACTCGCTAAGATGGATCTCAAATCATGTTCCCGAAACTCAAGATTCAAATTAAACGGAAAGAGATCAAATTCTTAATTATCGGAACTTTAGCGGAATTTATCTGAACGTCCTCGAAATTTACTTCCGAAAGTTCACACAGGTCACAAATGACCATACAAACTTAACGACGCTTTAGAATTTCAAATCGAAGCTCATTTCCCAAAATCGAGCTCGAAAACTTCTTTTTAAGATTTACCGACAACGAAAACTGAAATCTTCTTCCGATACCTACCAAATGAGGTCTGATTTCGCTCAAATTTTACAGACAGGTCCTAATGGATGTTACTGAGCATTTATGACTTTCAGTATGCTAATCGAAGGCCTAACTCCCGAAATGACTACTTAAGGTCGTTTCATTCTCCTCTACTTGGACTCTCGTTCGTCCTCGAACGAGCTAGAGTCTAGAGTAGATTTCATACAATTAATGAGATCCCTTACACCAATTTTTAATGAAATTTATCAAACATAACCACATTACCAGAATCATAAACAACGATAAGAACTTTTCCAGCCTATCAGCCGATACTATTACACCATTACGAAAGCGTAATCATAAATGAACGACGAGAACTTTTAGGCTTTAAAGATAAAGATCAAACCTGAATCATCAAAGAACTGCGGATACTTCTCACACAAACTGGACTCAAGCTCCCAAGGATCCTCCTCGCGAGGATGATTATGCCATCGCACTCAAACCATCAGAATCTTCTTCAAACGAAGCTTCCGGACATCAAGGGCAACTAGAGCAACTGGGAACTCCTCGTAAACTAGATTCACATCTAGCTGAGTACGGTCTAACTCAACCCCTTCAGAAGGATCCCGAATACACTTTCAAAGAATCGACACATGAAACACCAAATGAACTGGCATAGAGGCTGGAAAACCGAGCCGATAAGCCACCTTACCAATACGCTTCTTGATACGAAAAGGGCCAATAAATCTGGGACTGAGCTTCCCTTTCCTTCTAAATCTCTTTACACTCCGCATTGCCGACACTTTTAGAAATACCATGCCGACGACCTCGAACTCTAAATCTTGGCTCATCCAGTTCAACTATGAAATCTGCCTGCTCTGAGCAGTCCGTAGACGATCCTAAATAGAACGAACAACATCAAGAGTCTGACGAACATTATTTGAAATCATCACCTTAATATCTCAAGTCTCGAACCAACTGATAGGAGAACGACATCTACGTCCATACAAGGCCTCAAATAGAGCCATCTAAATGGAGGACTGATAGCTATTACTATTAGAAAACTCTGCTAAGCCCAAATGATCATCCCAATAACCTCCGTAGTCTAATGCACAAGCTCTCAACATATCCTCTAGAGCCTGAATAACCCGCTCGGACTAACCATCAGTCTGAGGAAGGAATGCGTGATAAGCTGCACCTGGGTCCCCAACTCTTTCTGAAAAGGCTGCTAGAATTAGGAAGTAAACTGCGAACCCCGATCTGAGATAATCGATATACGAGTGCCATGCAGCCTAACTACCTGATTAATGAAAATTTGAGCCAACCTCTGAGCCAAATCAGTAGTCTTCACAGGGATGAAGTGAGCTGATTTAGTCAGTCTATCAATAATAACCCAGACTGAATCATGGCGCTATAGGGTCTTCGGCAGACCAACTACAAAATTCATCGTGATTTGCTCCTATTTCCACTCGGGAATGGGCAATGCCTGAGGTAACTCTTCTAGTCTCCGCTGCTCGAACTTAACTTGCTGATAGCTCAACCAATGAGACACATAATCAGACACATCCCTCTTCATCCCCTTCCACCAATATAGCTAGCGGAGATCCTGATACATCTTATTAATACCACGATGAATAGAATATCACGAGCTATGAGCCTCGAAGAGCACTGGCTGCCTCAAATCTCCAATATTAGGAACACAGAGTCTGTCATTATACCGAAGACAACCATCTGAATCAAGCTCGAAGAAGGAACTTCTCTACTTAGGACACGACCATGAAACTCCTTCAAATGAGGATCCTCGAACTGTCTTCCCTTAATATGAATGACTAATAAAGACTGAGTTGCGATATATGCTAAGATTCTGCTTGGGTCGAGCAAATAAATCTCACTCCAGAGTCGCCAAGAGACTACAACACTCGAGCCAAAGGTTGCATCTCAGTGTAACGAAAAGCATAGCTGCACATGGACTTCCTGCTCAAAGCATCCGCTACCACATTCGCCTTTCCAAGATGATAGCGGATAGTGAGATCATAATCTTTAATAACTCAAGCACCTCCACTACCTGCCATTAAGGTCCTTCTGAGAGAGAAGATACGACAAGCTCTTATGATCGATATACACCTCATAAGGCTCGCCATAAAGATAGTGCCTCCAAATCTTCAGAGCGAAAACCACAGCTGCCAACTACAAATCATGAGTCAGATAATTCTTCTCATTCGGCTTCAGCTGTTTGGAAGCATAAACAATCACTCTCTGTGTTGCATAATAACAAAACCAAGGCCCACACAGGATACATCGTAATAGACTACAAATCCACCAGTTCCAGAAGAAAGAGATAGCGCTAGAGCTAAAGTCAATAAAGCCTTAAGCTTCTAGTAGCTCGCCTCGCACTCATCGGACTATCGGAACTGAACCGCCTTCTGAGTCAGGAGAGTTAGGGGAGCTACAATAGTGGAAAACTTCTCCACGAACCTCCGATAATAACCTGCCAGGCCAAAAAAGCTGTGAATCTCTGTCGGCAAGATATGACTAGGCCAGTTGTACACCGCCTCAATCTTCTACGCATCAACCTTGACACCCTCACTAGATATCATGTGACCCAAGAAAGCCACAAAGTCAAGCCAAAACTCACATTTTGAGAACTTGGCATACAATTTACGATCATAGAGGGTCTAAGGTACCATTCTCAAATGATAATCATGTTCCTTGCAACTGGGAGAATAGATAACAATGTCATCAATGAATAAAATGCAAAAAGAGTCGAGGAACGGCATAAACACCCAGTTCATGAGATCCACAAAGGTTGCAGGGGCATTCGTCAACCCAAAAGACATAATCAGGAACTCGTAATGGTCGTAACGAGTCCTGAAAGTAGTCTTCAGGATATCTGACCCCTAAATCTTCAACTGTTGATAGCCAGATTGCAAGTCAATCTTAGAAAATAATTTCGCACCCTGCAACTGATCAAACAAATCATCAATACGAGGCAAGGGGTAATTATTCTTGATGGTGGCCTTATTTAGCTGTCGATAATCAATGCACATCTGTATAGTCCCATCCTTCTTCAAAAATAGAACATGAGCACCCCATGGAGAGATACTCGGCCTAATGAACCCCTTATCAAGAAAAGCCTGCAATTGCTCCTTCAGCTCTTTCAACTCTGACGGAGCCATGCGATAAGGAGAGATAAAAATAGGCCGAGTCCCATGCACTATACTGATGCAAAACTTGATCTCTCAATCAGGAGGAAGTCCTGGAAAATCATTTGGAAACACATCAGGGAACTCCCTCACAATAGGAACAGAATCGAGGGATGGATTCTTCGCAGTGGTGTCTCGAACCATGGAAAGATACACTGAACATCCCTTATTCATCATTCGCATTGCCCGGAAGAAAGGGATAACACGTCCTGTAGGTGGCAATTGACAACCCTGCCTCACATCTAGCACTGAGCCAGGAAGAGATAATTAAATAGTCTTTGCATGACAATCCAGAGTGGCGTAGCACGACGCAAACCAATCCATGCCAATAATGACATCAAAGTCGACCATATCCAAAACTAGAAGTACTAGGGTCTCACGACCCCCAAAGGATATGGTAAAAGCTTGATAGTCTCGATCCATAAAAATAATATCCCTAATTGGAGTAGAAATACAGAGGGGCTCACAGAGATGCATATAATCAACATGAAAACCCGAAGAAAAATAAGGAGAGACATATGAATATGTGCATCCTGGATCAACAATATCATATGCATCTTGACCACAAACAGATAGAATGCTTGTAACAACAGCTGGAGATGCCTTGTCATCCTGTGTGGCCGGAAATGCATAAAGCTGTCTCTGCAGCTAAGCTGAGCCGCCACTCTAAGATCAACCTCTGGAGAGACAAACAGAACCATTCCCACAGCTATACCAGGCGGTGGTGTACCTAGAGCTGGCTAAGACCCTAAAGGTGCAACCTAAAGCTGCTGCTGCATAGGCCTTGGAGGGCGACAGGAAGGACGACTACTACTCTGCTGAGGAAGATAAGGGAAATCCCTCTTATGATGCCCTAGATCACGAAAATGCAAACATCCCGAGCCATATTGGCGCAGCACAAATTGCTGATGACTGCTAGGAGGAAATTTGGGCTGACCCTGTCGAGCTACTGGCGCGTCCTGAAAACCATACGCTGGAAACTAACCTAGCCTAACAGGTGGCCTTCTCTTCTACTGGTAACTCTTACCTCCAGACGAGGTACTAGGATGCCCTGAACCATAGAATGTCTTACACTCCTGCCCTAAATCCTCCTTCTCTCGCTGAGCAATCGCGCGTGTTCTCTCTATTTAGTACGAATGAATTAACAAGGAAAGGAAATTGCCTAAATGCCACCATAGCCTATCGTAGATAGACAGATATCTTCGTCGGATCACCGAGACTCTATTAGACATTGTCATGATCTAGATAGACTCTAAACTGAGCTCTGATACCAATTGACATGACCTGAATTCTCGACTAGGCCGTGCAGGCCCCCGACGACCTCCCCTAGACCTGTCGGGCAAACCATGTTGACTGAATCGATATAAATCGCGTATAATTATTTCGAGAACAAAATAAATCTAACCTTAACAACACAAGACAACTCCCACTGACAGACATATATACAAGCTGTCCGAATAATACAGCTAACTATAAAAAAAGCACAGGTTTAGAGGTTTCCATATCATACATCTAAGAAATCAAAAAGATATACAAATTTCCAAAAAGGGAGCAATGAACCAGATGGCTCACCACAGACAGATGGGGACATACTGGTCCTCAATCACAACGCGGCTGGCTAGGTCATCAAGCAAAATCTGCTGAACGAAAAGAAAACACAAGAACAGATAGGGAGTCTGTCATAAGGACTCAGAACGTGAGGAAAAATTAGCGACACCAAAAAATAGCAACGCTAGCCAGTGAAATAGAAGCCATAGCAGTTAACCTGATAAGTCATTCACAGATAATCAATACAACAAATCCATACAGCTCACAAAATACATATAAACATAGGAAATGAATGTATCATGATGCAATATGGTCACATGTGCCCGAAACCTATCTCTGCCGCGAGGCTCTTATCGACTACCAGGAGATATATGCAATAATAATGAAACGACATCGGTTAGTTGTTTTGGAAGATAGGACTCCGATTGGCGTGCCAATAATTTTAAAATATTCATAATATCCATTAGGACCTGTCTGTAAAACTTGAGCTAAATCAGACCTCGTTTGGTAGGCATCGCAAGAAGGTTTCAGTTTTTATTGTCCATAAACATTAAAAAGAGATTTCGAGCTCGGTTTTGGCGAATAAGTTCCGATTCGAAATCCGAAAGCGCCGTTAGGTTTGTATGATTATTTGTGACATTTGTAAACTTTCGGAAGTGAATTTCGATGTTGTTCGGCTAGTTTCCGATAAAATGCCGAAAGTTAAATAATTTGATCTTTTCCATTTAAATTCGCATCTTGAGTTCCGGGAGTCCGATTTGAGATCTGCTTTAGTGAGTATGTTACATATATTTTGTATAACTTGTATGCAAAAGTTTGAATTATTTCGAATATCGTAGAATAAAGTTTTAATTTTTACCGTAGCAGCGAATTTTAAAAGAAAAAAAGAAAAAAAAAAGAGAAAATGACAAAATTGGAAAAGTAAAGGCGGTGGGGTCCTAATCTTATAAGTTTAGGATTGTACAGAAACAAGGAAAGGCAGAGAGAAATATGAGCAAGAATAGAAACATCGAAACAGAGAAAGTGAAATGACACAGTGGAAAAAAAATGCCAGAAAATGAGAAAAGAGGCCGGAGAAAAGTAGAATTTTTACCCTGAAACATTCAGGTAATGATCCTAATATACTATTTGAGTTTATTACGTGTGTTTGAATATATTTTAACGGTAAAACTTGGAATATTAGACATCGTTTTAATAAGTTCAATTAATAGTTTAAAAGGTCAAATGGACTCCGATAATGAAATTGATTATATATTCGTACTTAGTGAGTTATGGGCAACATATAAATGTAATTTATTTGGGGTTTGGTTATGTGACCTTAAACCCTGTACATAGGCCGGGCCTGCGTATTGCGTATGCGAATAGGGTATCAGGTTCCTAATCGAATTGCCCTAAGATGTGAGGAAAGAAGCCTTTTGCCTAATTTGATATATTTTTCTGCTTATTGAATAGAGTAGGATCGTTTGGCAATTAAACCAAAGGATAAAGCGGTTGTTGATTAGCAATGATAACTTGTGGAAGAGGTAAGTGTTTATATCCATTTCTTTAGAGGCACTTGGCCTCGTGGATTTTCTACCACGTGTTTCCTTACATGTGTAGCTGTCGATAGACGTACTCAATGCGCCTTAGCTTTGAATTTATATTGTATATTATATGTTATGCCCTGTTGTTGGTATTGCATTGAACATATGAGCATTGCACTCTGGTTTTGAGCATTGCATATACTTCCCGGTTGGCGATGAGAATCCCGCACCGGCGAAGGGTCATTATTACATATACTTCCTCGTTGGCGATGAGAGTCCCGCACCGGCGAAGGGTTATTATTGCATATACTTCCCGGTTGGCGATGAGAGTCCCGCACCGGCGAAGGGTCATTATTGCATATACTTCCCGGTTGGCGATGAGAGTCCCGCACTGGTGAAGGGTCATCATTGCATATACATCCCGGTAATCGATGAGAGTCCCGAGCCGGTGAAGGGTCATTATTGCATATATCTTCTGGTAGACGATGAGTGTCCCGCGCCGGAGATAGATATCAGGCATATGTGACTGCATTGCATCACACCGCATTCATCCTATCTCATTGCACCGCATACTGACTATTATGTGTATTGTGCTGTGTTTTATGTATGCGGTATGTACACCATGTTGTGGTCATATCTCAGTTTACCTATATATTTCTGGCTCGTATTTTGGGTTGCGGGGATCGGGTTTCACACCGGAACAATATAAATATATGGATCGAGTTGCATGCCGCAATGGTATAAATATATGGATCGGGTTGCACGCCACAACGGTATAAATATATGGATCGGGTTGAACACCGCGACGGTATGATGTATTTCTGATTGTTGTTATGTTTAGGATACCTATATGTTCTGGCTATCTTATGTTCCTGGTTGTTAGTGAGTTTGTGATTCCATACGTATTTCTAGTTATTATCTGGCTCTGCCTTTTCATAATTTTAATAAGAGGAATTTGGTTTATCTGTTTCTTTTCTCCCTGGCTAGCCATCCTATTCTTTGAGGTGGCTAGTCTGCCCCACTTATTGAGACTTTTTTACTCACCCTTGTTTGTTGTTCGTTTCTTGTCTATCTATTTCGTTTCGGCAGGTTCGCTCCAAGATTGAGTTCGCCACGTTGTAAAGGAGCGAAGATGACTTCAGCTGTCAGTGTGAGGCAGCTTTTATTTCGAATGGCCACCAGTTTATTGGTTGTTATTTCAGTTGCATTTTGCTCCCTTCAGGAGGTATTTGTCTTCTTTTGTACTCTTAGGTGTCTAGTCTGGATAGCCCTAAACCTAGCATGTTGGGTAGTCAGTTGTAATTTCTTTTTTACAGCTCAGAGGTATCAGGATGTCTGTGAATTTTTTTTAAGTCTTGTCCTTATTGGTGAATAGTTATATTTATTTTCCTGATTTAATTGGTAAAGGTTCGCCCGATAGGTCTAAGGGAGGATGTCGGGTGCCCGCACGGCCTAACTGGATTCCGGGTCGTGTCAGTTGGTATCAGAGCCCATTTTTGAGTCTATCTAGACTAAGACAGTGTCTAGTAGAGTCTCGCTGATGGGTACGTAGACGTCCGTACTTATCTGAGAGGCTATGATGGCATTTAGGAAGTTTCACTTCCTTCATTTCTGGTCATGCGTCGGTCTAGGATTCAAAAGTATTTTCGTTAATTTGTCAATTCCTTCGTGGTGATTGTGAACCCTCCTGTGACAAATCAGCAAATGGTATGAATTCAAGACGAAGCAGTCTAGCCTAGGGTTAGCACTGACGAAGCACCGAAATTTTTTAATAGTGCTGACGATCTAATTACGGAGGTCCCAGCTGTACGAGCTCGCATTGGGCAAGGGAGCAGGGCCTTGTGGTTCCCTTGGCTCTCTACGATGCTTTTACGAGAATCGTGGCGATGCAGATACCGCAAGAACCTATTATTCGCTAGGCAGATTATCAGGTTGCCACAGCTACAGACGTTCAGTCTCAGGGAGCTCCTATTCCAGTTCTTAATATTGCCGCAGTAAAGTATGTTCCGGAGGCAGCATGTGCTACGCCTCCGGTTGTTCTGCCCGGTTAGGTAACTGAGGTAATTATTGGGTCCGATTGTTCAAAGAGGTTGCGTTATTTTATGCGGTTGAACATCCCGATATTCCCAACCAATGCATTGTGTAAGTTTTTTTAAAATAAGATGATGTCAGCATATCCTTCAGGCTCTTGTTATATCGAGCGGTATGGTGTCGATTATTCTGTTTTCCAGTTTCAGGGGTCCAGCATTGAATTGGTGGACCGCTCTTTATTAGCCAACTTGGTTCCATTTTTCTTCTAGATTCGTGGAAAAGTTCCTTTCGAGTAGCGAACGAGATGAAAAGTGTTGCCAGTTCGAGTTGATTGGACAAGGTAGCCTGTCGGTTAGCCTGTTGGGTTCAGAATATGAGTTTGAATTCTATAGAATGGTAGAATATGCATTAGAACTAGTCCATGAGCCTTTCGAGAAATTCAAAGATTTATTGATGACCTTTCTTATTCCTTGAGATCCCAGATGGCTCGAGAGATTGAGGTTGGGACTTCAGTTGATGTCGTTGTTGATATATCTCGCAGGTATTAGGCATACCATAATTTAGAGCGGGAAGAGTTAGATCGGGAAAGCAAGAGATCCCACGGCCCTGGTGGGCACCATACCTCCTTTGAAGGTAAGAGTTCTGATTATTTTGGGAGGTAACCTTCCAGGTTATCTCAGCGTGTGTCACGTGATTCTTAGAATGCGCCAGTAGCTCGTCAAGATCAGATTCAGTCTTTTCTTTATAGCTATCAACAATCTTTCCAGCTTCCATTTTTAGCGAAAAGGCGGTATCATTGTCGTAAATCTGGCTATTCTTTGAGGATTTTTCCTTACTCCGACAAGTAGGCAGTCGTCTTTTCTCTCGTTATTAGGCATCTGCACAGTCGCAGGGAATTTCATTTAGATCTTAATCAACCTGAGATATGCCCTCATTCGATAGTGGTCGAGAGCGTGGTCGTAGCGGTTCTTCAGATGGTGATTATCAGAGTAGTTGCTTAGCGCAGCTGCAGAGGCAGTTCTATGAACTGCTAGTCTGGCAGGATGCTGAGGCATCCGATGTAGTAGACCCAAGTATTTCTTCTTTCCTTAAACGTGAGTAAGATTTGATTCTTCCGATCGATTCAGAAATGGGGTGTCCTATCATGTTTACATGGTTTCTTTTGATGTCGTTTCTATTAATAATTGGTTGCAGTAGAGGGGTCGCACCATAAGTTAATCAAGAGATAAATATTTCTCATAATAAATGAAACATTACGGTTATTTTCTTCCAATGTGGAAATTATAAAAGTAATTAATTATGACGTCATATTTATATCGCGCATTTGGAATTCAGCAACAGTCCAAGAGATGAGATTCATAACTCAAATATGATAAAGCTAAAACGAATAAACGAAAATAAAATGTGAATTATTGGGAAATCCCCCATGCTGCCATTCAAAGTGGGACAAGAGAAAAGTCTTCGATCAACTCACAAGCATTACTATAAATACTTGCTACCAACAAAGAGAAGAATCACTAAGTTAGTTTTTCTTTTATAACCATTTTCTCCCTTCCTCTTTCAAATATCAAATATACAGTAAACTTTTGTTAGGAAATTAAACACAGCATGGGGAAGATGGTTCTTATAGCTGCAGCAATGACTTTGTTAGTTACCCTTTATGATTTATTCCTGGCATTTATGATGACCCTACTAGTTGATCTGGTTTAAATGTGAGAAATTTGAGAGAAAGTGTCGGTATTGTCTGCTTGGCATCCTGTTGTACCACTTTCTCTTATTATGCCAAGTCAATCTATCTCTCTTTGGAATTCAGTGTTGATAGGATGGTGGGATTCTTATTCTTCACCATCAGAAAGTGATATTATTTCTTCCGATACAAAGTGATCAGTAAGTAATATTTGATCTACGTATCTTCTCTTGGTTCAAAATGCTAGTAAAGTCATATTATCCTATGAGCTCATCTTGGTTATAAAAGGGTTTTCTGGTAAGTTGTCAGCGTTTCCTTCTTATTGAGAGGTTAAATTGGCATAGAAGTCATTCCATAAAGCTTATTTAATATCTATCTCTTCAATTGCGATTCTTTGGCCTGAGTCGGAAATAGTGTAGCTCTGGGAGCCAAGCAAATAAAAAGATGAGCGTCCTGAAGCTCTAATTATTTCTATCCTCAGTCCATTACCATCTCTTCTTTGTTCGGCATTGGTGAGCTTAGGCGGTCAGTAGCCTCTTATGATGTTCCCTGTGTGGAGCCAGAGTGCGTGTCAAGGTAGCTGGGTAAGTGCATTGTTGTGTTTAGGACTACTAAAGGTAATGAGGGGCATCATTTGACCTCTGATTTGATCCATCAGGCGGTAATACTTATGACAAAGATATAGAGTTGTAAACTCGGGAGTTGCAGTCGTTTGACAACTCAAGTAGGTAATTTGGTAGTTCAGGTTTGAGCCGCATTCTATTTTTAGCTATGTCTTCCTTAGTCCGGTAGACTGTGCGAGGATGACTATTTCTATTCAAGTTAGCGGTATGAGTTAATGCTCTAAGTGGAGGAGTCTTCCTCCAATTGATACCGAATCATAATATTAAATCTCTAAGGCGTTGCTGAAGCGTAAGCTAATTCTTAGTTCCATCGACTTGTTCTATATCGTAAAGTATATCGACGAGGTGATTTGTCGGCAGAATCATGTTAATCCATCCAGAGTTTTGTGTATCTTTGTTTCGAAAATATAAGAACTCTCTTCTCGTGAATCGAGGAAGGATCAGCTTAGTCAAAATAAGCTAGGCAACGATGTGAGGATATTATCAAGATATATTTTACTAAGAGTCCGGTGTGCGTGTATTCTATAGTCAGAAGATAATCCCCGTGGAGTAGTTTATGAAGGTCATATAAGTTCTCTTGTTATCTATATGAATTTTTCTATAGACTTAGGCTCGTTCGAGGACGAACGAGAGTTTAAGTGGAGGAGAATGAAACGACCTCGGTTAGTTGTTTCGGAAGATAGGACTCTGATTGGCGTGCCGATAATTTTAAAATATTTGTAATATCCATTAGGACCTATCTGTAAAATTTGAGCTAAATCAGACCTCGTTTGGTAGGCATCGGAAGAAGGTTTCAGTTTTTATTGTCGATAAACATTAAAAAGAGATTTTCGAGCTCGATTTTGGCAAATAAGCTCCGATTCGAAATCCGAAAGCGCCGTTAGGTTCGTATGATTATTTGTGACTTTTGTAAACTTTCAGAAGTGAATTTCGATGTTGTTCGGCTAGTTTCCGCTAAAATGCCGAAAGTTAAATAATTTGATCTTTTCCATTTAAATTCGCATCTTGAGTTCCAGGAGTCCGATTTGAGATCCGCTTTAGTGAGTAAGTTACATATATTTTGTATAACTTGTATGCAAAAGTTTGAATTATTTCGAATATCGTAGAATACAGTTTTAATTTTTACCGTAGCAGCGAATTTTAAAAGAAAAAAAAAGAGAAAATGATAAAATTGGAAAAGTAAAGGCGGTGGGGTCCTAATCTTATAAGCTTAGGATAGTATAGAAACAAGGAAAGGCAGAGAGAAATACGAGCAAGAATAGAAACATCGAAACAGAGAAAATGAAATGACGCAGAGGATAAAAATGCCAGAAAATGAGAAAAGAGGCCGGAAAAAGTAGAATTTTTACCCTTAAACATTCAGGTAATGATCCTAATATACTATTTGAGTTTATTACGTGTGTTTCAATATATTTTAACGGTAAAACTTGGAATATTAGACATCGTTTAATAAGTTCAATTAATAGTTTAAAAGATCAAATGGACTCCGATAATGAAATTGATTATATATTCGTACTCAGTGAGTTATGGGCAACATATAAATATAATTTATTTGGGGTTTGGTCATGTGACCTTAAACCCTGTTCATAGGCCTGACCTGCGTATTGCGTATGCAAATAGGGTATCAGGTTCCTAATCGGATTGCCCTAAGATGTGAGGAAAGAAGCCTTTAGCCTAATTTGATATATTTTTCTGCTTATTGAAAAGAGTGGGATCGTTTGGCAATGAAACCAAAGGATAAAGCGGTTGTTGATTAGCAATGATAACTTTTGGAAGAGGTAAGTGTTTATATCCATTTCTTTGGAGACACTTGGCCTCGTGGATTTTCTACCACATGTTTCCTTACGTGTGTAGCTGCCGATTGGCGTACTCATTACGCCTTAGCCTTGAATTTACATTGTATATTATATGTTATGCCCTATTGTTGGTATTGCATTGAAAATATGAGCATTGCACTCTGGTTTTGAGCATTGCATATACTTCTCGGTTGGCGATGAGAGTCCCGCACCAGCGAAGTGTCATTATTGCATATACTTCCCGATTGGCGATGAGAGTCCCGCACCAGAGAAGGGTCATTATTGCATATACTTCCCGGTTGGCGATGAGAGTCCCGCACCGGCGAAGGGTCATTATTGCATATACTTCCCGGTTGGTGATGAGAGTCCCGCACCGGCGAAGGGTCATTATTGCATATACTTCTCGGTTGGCGATGACAGTCCCGCACAGGCGAAGGGTCATTATTGCATATACTTCCCGGTTGGCGATGAGAGTCCCACACCGGTAAAGGGTCATCATTACATATACTTCCCGGTAATCGATGAGAGTCCCGAGCCAGTGAAGGGTCATTATTGCATATATCTCCTGGTAGATGATGAGAGTCCCGCGCCGGAGATAGGTGTCAGGCATATATGACTGCATTGTATCACACCGCATTCATCCCATCTCCTTGCACCGCATACTGACTATTGTGTTTATTGTGTTTTGTTTTATGTATGCGGTATGTACACCATGTTGTGGACATATCTCAGTTTGCCTATATATTTCTGGCTCGTATTCTGGGTTGCTGGAATCGGGTTTCACGCCGGAACAATATAAATATATGGATCGGGTTGCACGCCGCAACGGTATAAATATATGGATCAGGTTGCATGCTGCAACGTTATAAATATATGGATCGGGTTGATCACCGCGACGGTATGATGTATTTCTGATTGTTGATATGTTTGGGATACTTATATTTTCTGGCTATATTATGTTACTGGTTGTAGTGAGTTTGTGATTCCATACGTATTTCTAGTTATTATCTAGCTCTGCCTTTTCATAATTTAAATAAGAGGAATTTTGTTTATCTATTTCTTTTCTCCCTGGCTAGCCATCCTATTCTTTGAGGTGGCTAGTCTGCCCCACTTATTGAGTCCTTTTGACTCACCCTTGTTTGTTGTTCGTTTCTTGTCTATCTATTTCGTTTCGGCAGGTTCACTCCAGGATTGAGTTCGCCACGTTGTAAAGGAGCGAAGATGACTTCAGCTGTCAGTGTTAGGGAGCTTTTATTCCGAATGGCCGCCAGTTTATTTGTTGTTATTTCAGTTGCATTTTGCTCCCTTCAGGAGGTATTTGTCTTCTTTTGTACTCTTAGATGTCTAGTCTGGATAGCACTAAACCTAGCATATTGGGTAGTCCGTTGTAATTTCTTTTTTACAGCTCAGAGGTATCAAGATGTATGTGCTTTTTTTTAAGTCTTGTCCTTATTGGTGAATTGTTATATTTATTTTCCTGATTTAATTGGTAAGGGTTCGCCCGACGGGTCTAAGGGAGGATGTCGGGTGCCCGCACGGCCTAACCGGATTCCGGGTCGTATCAAATAACTCTTCACTGGTGCGGCACTCTAATCGACCACTAGGAAGTTTATGTCAAGCTCAAATCCAAAGTACAATGCTCACATGCTCAATGCAATATCAACAACAGGGCATAACACATAATATACAATGTAAATCCAAAGCTAAGGCGTAATAAGTACACCTATCGGTACCTACACATGTAAGGAACATGTGGTAGAATATCCACAAGGCCAAAGGCCACCAAAGAAAGGGATAATATCACTTACCTTGTTCCGAAGTTAGCAATGCTACTCAACAACCGCTTTTTCCTTTGGATTCACTGCCAGATGATCCCGCTCTATTCAATAAGCAGAAAAATATATCAAATAAGGGTAAAGGCTTCATTCCTTACAACTTAGAACAATCCGGTCTGGAACCCAACACCCGATTCACATACGCGATACACAGTCCAGGCCTACGTACATAGTTGAAAATCACATAACCATGCCTTAAATAAATTACATATATAGGTTGCCCATAACTCTCTGAGTTCGAATATATAATCAATTCCATTATCGGGGTCCAATTAACCCTTTGACCTATAAATTTAACTTATTAGAATGATGTCTAATATCCCGATTTCTACCGTTAAAATATATTCAAAGACACCTAATAAACTGAAATCATGAATTAACATGATTACCTAGATGTTTTGGGGTGAAAATTCTATTTGTTTCCTTCTCCATTTCCTTTCCTTTCTCTCTCTTTCTGCCCTTTTTTTTTACTCTTCGCGTTCTCTGTTTCTCTCGTTTTCTAGTTTTGGTTCGTGTTTTATGTAGCTTGGAAATGAAGCATAGCCCACCGCCTCTACCATTTCCTTTTTCTTTCTTTCCTTTTCGTTTATTTTTCTTTTTCTTTTTTTGAAAACAAGCCATCATGACGAAAATTAAAACGCAACCCTACAAAATTCAGAATGATCCCAAATTTCTCGAGCTATTATACAAAATTTTATTGATGTACTCGCTAAGACGGATCTCGAATTGGATTCTCGAAACTCAAGATGCGAATTATAACGGAAAGAGATCAAATTCTTAATTTTCGGAGCAGTAGCAGAAACTATTCGAACAACATTGGAATTCACTTCTAAAATTTCATACAGGTCACAAATAACCATATGAACCTAATGACACTTTCGGGTTTCGAATAGGAGCTCATTCACCTAAATTGAGCTTGAAAACCTCTTTTTAAGATTTACCGACAACGGAAACTGAAACCTTCTTTTGATACCTACCAAATGAGGTCTGATTTAGCTCAAAATTTACAGACAGATCCTAATGGATTATATTGAGATTTTAAAATTGTCGGAATACCAATCGACTCCAAACTCCAAAAACGACTACCTAAGATCATTTCAGTTGTGCGCCGATAGATGGCGACTAGGTTGTATCCGTAGTAGATGGTTATTTGCGCCCACAACGAGTTGAATTTAGCCCATGTGGTAACGGGCACTTTTGCATCCGACTTCAAATGTCTCTGCTTAGTATGACTTTAGCCCATGTGGTAACGGGCACTTTTGCGTCCGACTTCAAACGTCTCTGCTTAGTAACTCGAGTATTTAAGACATTATGGAACTATGGGGACAGGCGTCTCCATCGACATGTAGGTGCAATTGTTGAATTAACGAGTTCAACTCACGAATAATGCCTGGTGGCTGAGTTAGATGTGATCTAGCTCTAAGTGAGTAGTGTACTCTACTTTTTGTAGCAAAAAGTGAGTGTATTACTTCAGCTTAGGTCTAGTCGGGGCTATGAATAGTTGGATTGTAGATTGATCTAAATGAATGAGTAAAACTGACTAAGTAAGATAGTAGTTTTATTGATAAAAGGGGTGCAAAGCCTGAGATGCTGTGGGTAAAAACATGTAACATGTGTGATAAGTATGAAAATACTGTAACAAAAATTAAAAGGAAATAACAAAACTAAAGTAAATGCTTTCACAAGCAAATGTACTTCATGTTCGATCCTTTAATGATTTAGGGGCATACGGTTGGGCTTCCCATAAAGGGTGCGGAGCCTTGAGATTCAACCCATGGGTCATTGAGGACCCTGTGGTATAACTCCTTCCCAATCAAGCAATAGTGAATTGCTTGTTTCCTCAAGCGCCTACTTTCTGACTTGTCCTCGGGGAGACCCCCTTTGCTCTGATAGTTGATTAGCGCATAATGATGCCGTGTGAAGGATCGTGTATCTATAACTTCAAGGTTCAACAGGCTCGCGAGGGTTGGCTCAACTATCGTCTACTGGTCGTATGGATCCTCGGGCGTTTCAACATCACTTGAGATCTCTTCTTGGTGGATAAATTCCCACGCATTAAAATTTTTCAAGAGTGCCCTTATCTTCTCCTGTCGATCGGCTCGCGGATGCCCTCAGCTACAAAGATGTCCTTTAGTTGACAAACCATCAGTTGGGACTTGTTGTAAAGGTTGATATCTCTGGCCCCCAGTATATAGGCTAAGTCAAGAGCTTGAATTATGGCTTCAAACTCTGCTTTGTTGTTCTCAGCTTTTGTGGTATGATGGAAGACCATTCGAGATGATGTCCCGATCCATAGGCCGAGATCAGCCCCCTCCCCAGTGGGATTCACATCCGTGTGAATCTCCCAACGGCCGATCTCGATCACTCCTTCAATCTTGATTGACTCTTCATCCTTCCGCTCCAGATCTTCTGCGAAATCTGAGGTAAAACCTTCTAATTACTATGACTCGATTGCTCTACGGGATTTGTAGCAGATGTCGTATTCCCCCCAGCTCTTTAGCCAACTTTTTCCATCTCCTTCAGGAGACCGGGTTTATACATAATGGCTCGCACTGGTGTGGAGGAAACCATATTGACTGGGTGTCCAAGAAAGTATGAATGTAACTCTTGTGTTTCCATTACCACGGTTGCCATAAACTGGACTGGTAAAGGCAAGAACCTGTCTATGCGCTGAGGCCTTTTGCTGGTGTACTTCACGGGAAATTGCCTCCCATTCTCTTCCTACACAAGGAGTGCATTCCAAGCTATCTCAAATATTGAAACATATAAAAATAGGTGCTCACATGCCTCTGGTTCGGTTATTACTGGAATCTGAAGGAGTTGCATGTTCGTCCGAGCCATCATCAAATAACTTTGTATCAGCCACATGGGTCTTCCTTGCTTCCGCATCACCTCAGAGAGATGACATACCAACTACGTCGCCCTTGGGACTAGTTGATAAATTACTGACAGTCGATCCTGCAATTCGCTGAGCTCCTCTCTAACTTCTCCTTCCATGGCCTCAATGGCCTCTAACTTGTTAGATTCTGCTCCGCCCGTGCTAGCTTTGATGATTGGCACAACGTTGAGACCTTCTTTAGGAGTAGGACGACACTATTCAAGGAAGGGCTGCTCACCTCGTAAGTCAGCGATCCCATGCAAGGTCGGGTATTTGAAGACCTGATGAAGTGTTGAGGGCACCCCCTTAACACTGTGTATTCATGGCTGACCCGAAATTAAGTCATACGGAAGATCGCAATTCAGCACCTAGAAAGTTGTTTTGCTCGTCACACCCGATATATGTACCGGTAGAGCTAGTTCTCTGGCAGATGCTTCCCGAAGTCTGTTGAAGCCAATTATGTTTCGGGTGCTCGTAGTTGTTTGAGGGCAGTGGATGATGTTATGCAACACCTCCCCCCGAATAATATTCTTGCTATTCCCTGGATCAATAAGAGCTCGCTGGACATGTAGGCTGAAAATTTCTATAGGCACGGCGAGGTCACTTTGATGTTCTGCCTCTTCCTCCTGGTCGAACATGATTTGACAAAATACTATCCCCAGCATCGTAGTCCCCCGGGCCATGGTCAGCCACTCATCCACGAAGATTGCATTGATGGTCTTAAGGTTGTCAGACTCCAAAGCTTTAAAACGCCAAGGCCCCTCTTCCAGCAAAACTTTAAGGTGTCCTTTTAATAAGTGCTCCATCTCGATCATCAAGGATTTTCAATCGACCGTTGCATGACCTCCGTTGCGATAAATTCACAATAGGGTGTTGTGTTTCTGCCTGTAGATCCTTTCGCAGTAGGCAGCCATCGAACCTTGGGACATAATTTACCAAAGTGAATTGCGACTAGATCCGCGGTGTTGACACGTAAAACAAAACCCCTACAATTTTAGGGCTCTGCCCGCTTCTCCTAGGACCCGGACGCTCGGGAATTATTCTATCACCCAGTGCCCGCTTAATTCTGAGCCTTTGGCTTCAGTCTTCTACCATCCCCTTCACCTTTTATGGATGGGCTTCATGATCTCTTTTTTCGCCCATCCTCGGGGTTATGAGAATGGTGTGGCTGCAAGATACCCTTCATCCCCCCTCGCGCTTTCTTGAGTAAATCCTGCATCTGAGTGAATGATTCGATGAATCCCATTGAAAGCAAAAGATTCAAAGGAAAGAAAAAGATTCAAAGGAAGATATAGCATCTTTGGCTTTCTTCTCCTCGGCCATGTCATTGGTATCAAACACTCTTTCCATTGTCACCTTCCACTCAAGACAGTCAACCGGATCACTACCCCCTTTGAATGTAGGAATAGTGATCTTCACACTATTGAGATTATTGTTGTCACGACCCCCTCGGTAAGGCTCCAGTTGGCCCCCAAAGTTGTCGACATAAGCTTCATAATCCCTTCTCACATCTCTCCCACCATACCCCATTTGAGGTCCTCGACCTTGAGCTCTAGCCCTATTTAATTCCTGGCCTCCATTCCTTGCTCTCCTATCCTTATAGGGAGCTTCAAAGTCATCATCATCAAGTCCGGGTTCCTCACTTCTTAAGCTTCACCAACTTGCTCAAGAGGTACAACATTGGTCTAGGGACTGGAACATTTCGTTGGAGATTTCCCAAGTTGTGGGGAATGCCCACTTGTTGGGTAATGCCCAACACATGCTCCTTTCGAGCAAGATCATCCTTTAGCTTTTGTTGCTTAACCAATTCAGCAAATTGTTCCGGGGTAATGATCGAGCCACTTGTACCCTCACCGGCTTCAAGTTGGACACTCGGGGTCCCTCTTTCAAGATTTTCAAGCCTTAGGCACATGCCTTCTAACTTGGCCATTATAGTAGCCAAGGCATTCTTAACGGTATCATCACCTTCACCGGCCATGGTACCTACAAAATAAGCAAACTGTTAGTGAAAAATCCTCACACACACGCCTCACTTGAATGTCACTTGGGTACACTCATTAGTGGTGGGGAATTTATCACTCAAGCCTGAACTAAAGGTATCACGTAGTTGAACCACGTTCCTAATCAACAACCAAACAATCCATAAGACAAGCACTCTTCGGGACGAGTGGAATTAATGGGACTCTATGGATGCTAGGCTTTTTAAGTGCGGACTTGAAACAAATGGTTCTACGAGTCTTCTTTGAGTTCTACTCTCCACTAAGCACGATTATCCTAAAGGATCAAATAACTAGTACTAATCAAGTAGGAATGTCACTCTAATAGTACTAGCCGAATGCAGTGAAATCAAAAGAAACACGAAAACCTAGAAGAAAACTACCTGAACCCAAGCTACAGGGTCAGGCAGAGCACCTGTGACACGACCCGAAATCCGGTTAGGCCGTGCGGGCACCCAACATCCTTCCCTAGACCCGTCGGGCGAACCCTTACCAATTAAATTAGGCAAATAAATATAATTCAATTCATTAATAAGAACAAGGCTTAAAAAAAACACTGACATACTGATACCTCTAAGCTGTACAAAAGAAATTACAGCTGACTACCCAACATACTAGGTTTAGGGTTATCCAGACCAGACATCTAAGAATACAAAAGAAGACAAATACCTCCTGAAGGGAGCAAAATGCAACTGAAATAATAACCAATAAACTGGTGGCCATCCGGAATAAAAGCTGGCTCACCCTGACAGCTGAAGTCGTCTTCGCTCCTGAACAACGTGGCGAACTCAATCCTGGAGCGAACATGCCGAAACGAAATAGGTAGACAAGAAACAAACAACAAACAAGGGTGAGTCAAAAGGACTCAATAAGTGGGGCAGACTAGCCACCTTAAAGAATAGGATAGCTAGCCAGGGAGAAAAGAAATAGATACACCAAATTCCTTTTATTTAAATTATATAAAAAAACAGAGTCAAATAACGACCGGAAACACGTAAGAAACTTATAAACTCAACCAAGGATGCGTGCCAAAAACATATCAACAAATAAGCAATGCACATATAAGCAGAACAGTAGTCATGTATCGTAAGTCTACACAATGGTATGAAATGAGATGAAATGATATGAAATGAAATGCACAGGGTCACATGTGCCCATAATCCCATCCCGAAGCGGAATACTCCTGCATTCGGTGGGAATCCAATCTGATAACCAACTGGAGCGGAATACTCCTGCTCCTGGGGCGGAATACTCCTGCACCCGATATAATATAAACCAGAGGCGGAATACTCCTGCACTCTCTTGGGGCGGAATACTCCTGCACCCGATATAATGTAAAGCTGAGGCGGAATACTCCTGCACTCTCCTGGGGCGGAATCCTCCTACCCTCAATATGATACAATGGAGCGGAATACTCCTGCTCCTGGGGCGGAATACTCCTACCCTCAATATGATACAATGGAGCGGAATACTCCTGCTCCTGGGGCGGAATACTCCTGCACCCAATATGATATGCAATGTAATGCATATGAATGCAATGTGATGTAATAATAACCCTTCACCGGCGCGGGACTCTCATCGACAGCCGGGAAGTAGATGCCAACTCACAGCCAGAGTACAATGCTCAGTTCCTCAATGCAATACCAACAACAGGACATAACATATAATACACAATGTAAATCGAAAGCTAAGGCGTAAGGAGTACGCCTATCGGCAGCTACACACGTAAGAAATACGTGGTAGAAAATCCACGAGGCCAGGTGCCTCCAAAGAAATGGATATAAACACTTACCTCGTTCCGAAGTTAACACTGCTACCCAACAACCGCTTTATTCTTTGAATTCATTGCCAAACGATCCCACTGTGTTCAATAAGCAGAAAAATATATCATATTAGGCTAAAGGCTTCATTCCTCACATCTTAGGGCAATCCAGGTAGGAACCTGATACCCTATTCGCATACGCAATACGCAGGCCAGGCCTATATACAGGGTTTAAGGTCACATAACCAAATCCCAAATAATTTATATTTATATGTTGCCCATAACTCACTGAGTACGAATATATTATCAATTTCATTATCGGGGTCCATTTGACCCTTCAAAATATTAATTGAACTTGTTAAAACGATGTCTAATATTCCAAGTTTTACCGTTAAAATATATTTAAACACACGTAATAAAATTAAATAATATATTAGGATCATTACCTGAATGTTCTGGGGTAAAAATTCTACTTTTCTCCGGCCCCTTTTTCTCATTTTCTGGCATTTTCCCAGCCTCTGCGTCATTTTCTTAATTCCTGTCAATGTTTGCGTTTTGTTTTGTTTTGTTTTCTGTAAAAGTGATCTTAGGTGAGCATATAAGCTCACCATTAAACCGCCATACAGTTTTTCCTTTTTTTTTTTTTTTGGTCTTTTGTCTTTTTCTCTTTTCTCTTTTCTTTTTTTCTTTTCGCGACGAAAATTAAAACGGTACCCTATGATATTCGAAATAATTCTAACTATTGCATACGAGTTATAAAAAATATATGTAACATACTCGCGAAGGCGGATCTCAAATTGGACTCCCGAAACTCAAGATGCGAATTTAAATAGAACAGAAGTCAAATTATTTAACTTTCGGCATTTTAGCGGAAACTAGCCGAACAACATCGAAATTTACTTTCGAAAGTTTACAAAAATCACACATAATCATACGAACCTAACGGCACTTTCGGATTTCGAATCGGAGCTCATTCGGTAAAAACCAAGCTTGAAAATCTCTTTTTAATATTTATTGCCAATATAAACTGAAACCTTCTTCCGATGCCTACCCAACGAGGTCTGATTTAGCTCAAATTTTACAGACAGGTTCTAATGGACATTACGAATATTTTAAAATTATCGGCACGCCAATCGGAGTCCTAACTTCCGAAACGACTAACCGAGGTCGTTTCATTCTCCTCCACTTAAACTCTCGTTCGTCCTCGAACGAGCCTAAATCTAAAGCAAGATTTACGCAGATAACAAGAAAACTTGCACAACCTTCATAAATTACTCCACGGACATTATCTCATAATTACAGAATCAGAGTTATAACACGCACATCAAACTCTTGGATAAAAACATAGCTGTATAATATCATAACATCGTTGCCCAACTTATTCTGACTAAGTTGATCCTTCCTCGATCACGAGAGGAGAGTTCTACGTTTTCGAAACAAAGATACATGAAACTTTGAATAGGTTAACATGATTCAGGGGATAACCACCTCTTTGATATACCTTTCGATATAGAACAGGTCGATGGAACTAAGAATTAGCTCATGCTTGATGCAATAGGGGGACCTTTTGAAGTACCTTGTCACTGCACACTATAGAAGATTTGATGCAAGCTATATTATTTTTACGAATGCACTAGGCAACATCTCAGTTGATTTTAATGTTGTTCTGCAAGCTCCTTGTGGGAATGTAGTTACTCATATCCGAATGTATGTCAAAGGATCATCTGAACAGGGTCTATCATATAAGAATAAGGATCCTGAAAATACTTCTGGATAGTATGATGCAGACCAGGAATAATCTTCAGATTGTATATCTACTTCAAGGTATTGTCTTTGAATTGGAAATATATTCACTTGAAAAAAGTAAAAATAAAAGATACATGTAGTTGGACCATGAGCTGAGGCAGAATACCAGCAACAAAGTTGATTACATGTTCGCTTATAACACTAAAGTAACTTCTCAAAGAGTTGAGGTGTGAAAGAGATATACATACCAATGATGGATTGACGATAAGCTGCACTAGACCTTTAACTCTTAATTTTCATGAAGTAAAACATCGTCATTATGAGGATCCAGTTCCAGTTAAATACATACAGATAGCCAGAAGAAAACTGAAGTCACCACACAGAGTTACTACTGACGGTGTTCCCATGTATAAAGATAGACTTTGTGTCCCTGATGTTACAAATTTACGTGGACAGATTATGATAGATGCACATTGTTCTAAATACACTGTTCATCCAGGTTCAACTAAGATGTACCATGATCTTAAGCGGATTTATTGGGGGGGACGAAATGAAGTGTGACATAGCAGAATCTATGCTCAATGTTTTAATTGCCAGCAACTTAAAGTCGTGTCATCTTTCCAGACTTTATGCTTTCAGCATATAGGTACGTATATATGATTAGGTTGCCAGCTTATCTCTATCATTAATAGATTGTTAGCAGGTTTAGCAATGACTGACACTCATTGTAGGTTTCTGTCGTGGCCTTGCTTTGGGTCGTGAGAAAAGTGGTATCGACACCTCAGAAATTTAATATTACCATTCAGTATTTGGAGGAAGACTCCTCCACTTAAAACACAAACTCATGCAGTCATTTGAATAGGAATAACCATCCTCGCACAGTCTGCTGGACTAAAGAAGATTTAGCTAAAAGCTGAACGTAGGCAGACCTAAGCTACCAACTACCCCTTTTTGAGTTGCCAAACAGCTGCAACTCTCAAGTTCACAACTCTATATCTTTGTCGTAAACACCACCGCCTGATGGATGGTGCTTCTATATAAAAATTTCGGCAGAGTTTCCCCTGAAACTGGATGATCCGCAAAAACAGAACCAGCACTATGCTATACATGGGAATGGATACCCTAATAAACTGGTAACATAAACGTGTTAAGCGAATAACAAGACGAGACAACTGGATGACAATACAAATCCGCAGATAAAGTGTCTGGACAGCACCACTGTCCTGATTTTCAACCTAAACAATAATATGCTTACCCGGTTACCTTGACATGCACTCTGGCTCAACACAGGGAACATCACAATAGGTTACTGACCGCCTAAGCTTACCAGTGCCGAACAAAGAAGATATGGAAACAAACTGAGGATAGAGATAATTAAAGCTATATGAAGTTCTTCTTCTTATTTAGTTGGCTACCAGAGCTAGACTACTTACGAGTCAAGCTAGCCAAAGAATCGCAATTGAAGAAATAGACATTAAATGAGTTTTATGGAACATCTATGCCAACTCATCCTTCCAATAAGAAGGAAACTCTGACAGTTTACCAGAATACCCTTTTATACCGAGACAAACTTGTAGAATAACATGACTCTACTAGCGTCTTGAAGCAAAAGGAGATACGTAGATCGAATATTACTTACTAATCACTTTACACCGGAAGAAACGATACACTTGCTGATGGTGAAAAATTAGGCTCCCATTATCCTACAAACACGAAATTCTGAGAGGAGAGGTAAACTAATTTGACATAATAACAGAAGATAGAACAACAAGATGCCAGGCAGACAATACTGACACTTACTGCCAAATCTCTCATATTTAGACTAGATAACTAGTAAGGTCTCACAAATGCCAGGAATAAATTATACCAGAAGCTCACCGCTCTACCGCAACCGATTCTTAACAGAAACAATATCCAAGGAAACCATGAAACATGATATGACAGACCATCTCCAGATTGATCGGAAGAATCAAATCTTAAGGGAAAAAGAAATACATGGGTCCACTACATCGGATACCTCAGCATCCCGCCAGACAAGCAGTTCATAGAACTGCCTTTGCAGCTGAGCTGAGCCACTACCCTGACAATCACTTTATAAATAACCACTGCCACCACACTCTAAACCTCTACTAGATGGTGGCCTTTCTCTGGCTAATTGAGGTCTATATGAAATCCCCTGCGATTGCGCAGATGCCTGATGACGAGAGAAAAGACGACTGCGTAACTGTCGGAGTAAGGGAAAACTCCTCAAAGAATAGCCAGACTCATGACAATGATAACACCTTTTCAGTGAAAATGGAAGCTGGACAGATTGTTGATAGCTACAAAAAGAAAACTGAGTCTATCTTGATGAGCTACTGGCGCACTCTAAGAATTACGTGACACAAGCTGAGATAACCTGGAAGGCGACCTCTAAAAATAATCAGGACTTTTACCTCCAAATGAGGTACAATAGTTACCCACCAGGGCCATGGGATCTCTTACTTTCCCACTCTAACTCTTCCCGCTCTAACTTATGGTATGCCTCATACCTCTGAGAAATATCAACAACGACGTCAAATAAAGTCCCAACCTCAATTTTTCGAGCCATCTGGGACCTCAAGGAAGGAGAAAGGTCACTAATAAATATTTGAATCTATCGAAAGGCTCATGGACTAGTTCTAAAACATATTCAGCCATTCTATAAAATTCAATCTTATATTCTGAAACACCAACAGGCTAACCGACAGGCCACCCCATCCAATCCACTCAAATTGGAAACACTTTTCATCTCGCTCGCTACTCGAAAGGAACTTTTTCCACGAATCTAGAAAAAAAATCGAACCACGTTAGCTAATAAAAGAGAGGCCCACCAATTCAAGGCTGGACCCCTGAAACTGGAAAGAAGAATAATCAACACCATACCGCTTGATATAATCAAAAGCCTGAAGGATACGCTGGCATTATTTTATTTTAAAAAAAAATCACGAGGTTTATCTGATGCATTGCTTAAGAATATCGGAAGGTTCAACCGCGTAAAATAATGCAACCTCTTTAGGCACTCGGACCGAACTGATACCTCGGCTGGCTAACCAGCCAGAACAATTAGAGGAACAACACATACTACTTCCGGAATATAATTTACTGCAGCAATATTAGGAACCAGAAAGGAGCTCCCTGAGATCGAACGTCTGCACATGCGGCAACCTGATAGGCTGCCCAGCGAATGATAGGTTCTTACGGTATCTGCGTCGCCAAGATTCTCATAAAGCATCATAGAGAGCCAAGGGAACTACAAGGCCCTGCTCCCTTGCCCATCGCGAGCTTGTACAGCTGGGACCTCCGTAACTAGATCGTCAGCACGATCAAAACACTCGGACTTCGTTAGTGCTAACCCCAGGCTAGACTGCTTCATCTTGAACTCATACTGTTTGCTGATTTATCGTGCGAGGGTTCGCAATTACCACGAATAAATTAACGAAAATACTTTTTCATCCCAGACCGACGCACGATCAGAAAATAAGGAAGTGGAACTTCCTAAATGCCATCATAGCCTCTCGTAGATAAGTACGGACGTCTACGTACCCATCAGCGAGACTCTACTAGACACTGTCTTAGTCTGGATAGACTCTAAACATGGCTCTGATACCAACTGACACGACCCAAAATCCGGTTAGGCCGTGCGGGCACCCAACATCCTTCCCTAGACCCGTCGGGCGAACCCTTACCAATTAAATTAGGCAAATAAATATAATTCAATTCATTAATAAGAACAAGGCTTAAAAAAAACACTGACATACTGATACCTCTAAGCTGTACAAAAGAAATTACAGCTGACTACCCAACATACTAGGTTTAGGGTTATCCAGACCAGACATCTAAGAATACAAAAGAAGACAAATACCTCCTGAAGGGAGCAAAATGCAACTGAAATAATAACCAATAAACTGGTGGCCATCCGGAATAAAAGCTGGCTCACCCTGACAGCTGAAGTCGTCTTCGCTCCTGAACAACGTGGCGAACTCAATCCTGGAGCGAACCTGCCGAAACGAAATAGGTAGACAAGAAACAAACAACAAACAAGGGTGAGTCAAAAGGACTCAATAAGTGGGGCAGACTAGCCACCTTAAAGAATAGGATAGCTAGCCAGGGAGAAAAGAAATAGATACACCAAATTCCTTTTATTTAAATTATATAAAAAAACAGAGTCAGATAACGACCGGAAACACGTAAGAAACTTATAAACTCAACCAAGGATGCGTGCCAAAAACATATCAACAAATAAGCAATGCACATATAAGCAGAACAGTAGTCATGTATCGTAAGTCTACACAATGGTATGAAATGAGATGAAATGATATGAAATGAAATGCACAGGGTCACATGTGCCCATAATCCCATCCCGAAGCGGAATACTCCTGCATTCGGTGGGAATCCAATCTGATAACCAACTGGAGCGGAATACTCCTGCTCCTGGGGCGGAATACTCCTGCACCCGATATAATATAAACCAGAGGCGGAATACTCCTGCACTCTCTTGGGGCGGAATACTCCTGCACCCGATATAATGTAAAGCTGAGGCGGAATACTCCTGCACTCTCCTGGGGCGGAATCCTCCTACCCTCAATATGATACAATGGAGCGGAATACTCCTGCTCCTGGGGCGGAATACTCCTACCCTCAATATGATACAATGGAGCGGAATACTCCTGCTCCTGGGGCGGAATACTCCTGCACCCAATATGATATGCAATGTAATGCATATGAATGCAATGTGATGTAATAATAACCCTTCACCGGCGCGGGACTCTCATCGACAGCCGGGAAGTAGATGCCAACTCACAGCCAGAGTACAATGCTCAGTTCCTCAATGCAATACCAACAACAGGACATAACATATAATACACAATGTAAATCGAAAGCTAAGGCGTAAGGAGTACGCCTATCGGCAGCTACACACGTAAGAAATACGTGGTAGAAAATCCACGAGGCCAGGTGCCTCCAAAGAAATGGATATAAACACTTACCTCGTTCCGAAGTTAACACTGCTACCCAACAACCGCTTTATTCTTTGAATTCATTGCCAAACGATCCCACTGTGTTCAATAAGCAGAAAAATATATCATATTAGGCTAAAGGCTTCATTCCTCACATCTTAGGGCAATCCAGGTAGGAACCTGATACCCTATTCGCATACGCAATACGCAGGCCAGGCCTATATACAGGGTTTAAGGTCACATAACCAAATCCCAAATAATTTACATTTATATGTTGCCCATAACTCACTGAGTACGAATATATTATCAATTTCATTATCGGGGTCCATTTGACCCTTCAAAATATTAATTGAACTTGTTAAAACGATGTCTAATATTCCAAGTTTTACCGTTAAAATATATTTAAACACACGTAATAAAATTAAATAATATATTAGGATCATTACCTGAATGTTCTGGGGTAAAAATTCTACTTTTCTCCGGCCCCTTTTTCTCATTTTCTGGCATTTTCCCAGCCTCTGCGTCATTTTCTTAATTCCTGTCAATGTTTGCGTTTTGTTTTGTTTTGTTTTCTGTAAAAGTGATCTTAGGTGAGCATATAAGCTCACCATTAAACCGCCATACAGTTTTTCCTTTTTTTTTTTTTTTGGTCTTTTGTCTTTTTCTCTTTTCTCTTTTCTTTTTTTCTTTTCGCGACGAAAATTAAAACGGTACCCTATGATATTCGAAATAATTCCAACTATTGCATACGAGTTATAAAAAATATATGTAACATACTCGCCAAGGCGGATCTCAAATTGGACTCCCGAAACTCAAGATGCGAATTTAAATAGAACAGAAGTCAAATTATTTAACTTTCGGCATTTTAGCGGAAACTAGCCGAACAACATCGAAATTTACTTTCGAAAGTTTACAAAAATCACACATAATCATACGAACCTAACGGCACTTTCGGATTTCGAATCGGAGCTCATTCGGTAAAAACCGAGCTTGAAAATCTCTTTTTAATATTTATTGCCAATATAAACTGAAACCTTCTTCCGATGCCTACCCAACGAGGTCTGATTTAGCCCAAATTTTACAGACAGATTCTAATGGACATTACGAATATTTTAAAATTATCGGCACGCCAATCGGAGTCCTAACTTCCGAAACGACTAACCGAGGTCGTTTCAACCTGAGGCCAAGCAGAGCAGCCTTGGGCGAAGCGCCTGGTACAGGCAGAGCGCCTGTCAAATGGACAAGTAGCTAATTTAGGCAGAGCGCCTAGAATATAGGCGGAGCGCCTAGCATGTTCTTCAGCTTTTTCCAACAACGTGTTTTATCAATTTTCACCCAAATTTTTCGATGATTTCACCTTGTTTTCTCAAAATCAAAGGTACCCAAAGTTGTATTGCACTAATCTCAACAAACCCCAATGATTTTTAACATCAAATACCCAATAACAAGATCACAATCAAGATCCAAAGCCTTTCAAGCTAAGTTTTGAAAAGTTGAGATTCAAATCTTCAATTTTTGTTTCACAACTCCAAAAGAACAAATCAACGGGTAAACACCAAGGAACAATCCCCAATACATATCATCGAATGTGTAATCATAATCACGAAGTTCTAGCAATTTTTTTGTATCTTTAAACTTTTTCTATTTTTTTTATTTTTTTGTATTTTCTTTTTTTCCAAACACCAACAACAACAATCTACTAGAAACTAACGTAGGCACGATGAACAAGGATCGAGGATTTGTAGAGATAAAATTTCAAGCCTTGCTCTGATACCAAACAGATACGGATTAAAAACGGAAGCAAAAATTAAAGGAAAGGAGTAAGATGAGTCTTGAACTCCCTTCAAGGTAGCTACGAGGAATGGGTCTCGTAACATCCTCGAATCGGGTCAAGAATAGCCTATACTATTTAAAGAGTCCTCAAGATGCACCCGGGTTTTGCAAATAGTCCGGTCGGATTTGGAATGAGATTCAACTCGATCCACTAATTGATTCAAGCCAAAAAAAGGTTCATACAATCAAAGAGAATTCATCTCTCAAGTTTTTGTCATCAATATTCAAAGTTAGCTAAATGAAATAAAGAGGGCTTTGAGGTATTTATAGAGTTCCCCTCAAGCCTATGTAGTGACTAAACTACCCCCCACAAGTTGGGTAACAGTAGCTAAGCCACACAGGGCTATCTTAAGAAAAGACCATATAGAATCCCGAAATTCAGCATGTTGGGCGGACCTCCTAGGCAAAGCACCCACCTCCGCCTCCAAAAACAACCAGTGAGCATTTTAGGCAGAGCGCCTGGGGTGTGGGCGGAGCGCCCGGGTCCTCAGCAAGGTAGGTGTCCCTGGCTAGAGCGCCTAGCTCTGTGGGGTGGACCTCCTCCTCCTTGGGTGGAGCGCCTAGTGCTGTAAGCACCCGAATCATCCTCAAATTGCCTCCAATGCACTCATCTTCAAAGCCCCTCCTAACCAAGTATAGGTGAGCTTCTTGGACCTCCTTAGCTTGACTTCTAGTGAATAGTCTTGTGGTGGTTTGCCCCGCATCAGTTATAGACTTCATGATCTTCATGAATGTTTTAGATATATGTCTTAGGGTTCCAAAGAATCTTAAATCATCTCAATATCAATTTTGTACAAAAAGTTATGGTGAAACTACTAACAACTATCCGAAGATAAAAATAATTTTCCAGATTTTAAAATATTTCGTACTACTGGTTTGGACATCTTGACCTTGGGTTTTAGTACCAAAATAAGAATATACAAGGTTTCCTTGATGCCATACAAGTTTTCCACAACAAACACCAAGTTTCAAACTAAGAAAAGCTTCAAAAGCTACAAGATACAAGATACATGCCTTGCGAAAAGAAAGATTTAGCCTTACATACTTTTGATTTTTTTTTTGTTTCTAGACCTTATTTCCCTTGAATTCAACACCTTCTAAAGCTTAAACAAGCTATAACGCATCATGAAGTAATTCTTAAACTCAAGCTATAGACGAAATTGAAGGTAGCATAACCTTACCTTAATCGCGTAGAGCATTTTGAGGCAATCCGTCTTCAATTTTGAGTTAAGATTGGCGTCCTTCCTTCAAAACCATAAAAATGGCTTCAATACTCATGAAAGCGCTATTTATCTCTTGATATTTCTAGAAATGATGAGAAGGATGACGAATTTCTCTTTTATACTAAAAGTATTTCACTTCTAGCCCTCTTTTGTGCTTAAGTTCCTTCATCTGGCCTAACTTCTGATGCTCATATATTTTTATCTAGACATTGTATGAACAAATGGTCAAAAGAGTTAGAAACTACACTCAAAGACCTTCAATTTGGTATATGATATGTCCCTAAAAGGTCTCATATAACACACAGAATTAATTGCTGAAAAAGCTTTGTTACAAGGCAAATCCTTAGTCGGCTTTTCCGCAACTTAAATATGATTTTTCACAAACTTTATATTTCAACATATAAACGTCATATATGGTCCTATTATGACTTTAAACTCACTTAAATCATTCCCAACATGTCATTAGAATAATATATCTCACTTTAGACATACAGGGTGTAACAATCTCGCCCCCCTCTTTAGAAACATTCGTCCTCGAATATTAGATGAAGTATGTAGAAGCATTAAGCAAGGATCTGTTATATACCTGTAAGTAGTGAAGAGATGTGGATACTTGGCTATCATATCTTCCTCAGCTACCCAAGTCATTTCTTCTACGTTGTTGCTTCGCCATATCACCTTAACTGAAGGAATCTCTTTTTTCTTTAGTCGACGAATCTACCTATCTAAAATTAAAACTGGCACCTCTTCATAAGTCAACTGCTCTGTGATCTGTACATCCTCTTCTAATGTACCTTTTGAAGGATCTCCGACGCATTTTCTGAACATGGAAATATGGAATACTGGATGGACCTTCTGAAGGTCTGTTGGAAGGTCTAATTCGTAGGCAACACGCCCAGCTCGCCTGATAACCTGATATGAAAAAATGAATCTAGGGCTAAGTATTCCCTTCTTTCCAAATTTCATAACGCCTTTCATAGGTGATACTTTCAGGAATACCCAATCGCCAATCTAAAATTCTAAATCTCGACGTCGGTTATCTGCATAGGACTTCTATCTACTCTGCGCTGCTAATAATCTTTCCCCCATCAACTTGACTTTATCAACTGCTTATTGGATTAAATCTAGACCTATCAAATGAGACTCGCCACCCTCGAACCATCCTATAGGAGACCTGCATTTGCGCCCATACAAACCTTCATATGGTGCCATCTGTATGCTAGAAAGATAGCTATTATTAGATGCAAACTCTATCAACGGTAGATGATCACTCCAGCTGCCTCCAAAATCTAACACAGAAGCTTAAAGCATATCTTTAATGTTAGAATAGTCCGCTCAGCCTGTCCATCTGTTTGTAGATGAAATGTTGTACTCAGATTCACCTGTGTCCCAAATTCTTTCTGGAATGATTGCCAGAAATTAGCTATAAATTTTGCGCCCCTATCTGAAATGATAGATACTGGAATACCATGTAGGCGCACTATCTCTCTTATATAAAGTCTGGCAGAATCCTCTGCTGTATATGTAGTTCTAACAGGCAAGCAAAGAGCTGATTTAGTAAGCCTGTCAAGTATAACTCAGATATAGTCATACCTGCTCCGCGTATGGGGAAATCCTGTAATGAAGTCTATATTCACTGCTTCCTATTTCCATGATGGAATCTCTATTTCCTATAATTAGCCACTAGGTTTTTGATGCTTGACTTTAACCTACAGGCAGTTAGGACACTGAGCCACAAATTCTGCTATGCCACGCTTCATTCCGTCCCAGCAATAGATCTGCTTAAGATCATGGTACATCTTAATCGAACCTGGATAAATAGTGTATATGGAATAATGTGCCTCCGTCATAATTTGTCCACGTAAATCTGCAACATCAGGAACACAACGTCTATCTTTATACATGAGAACTCCATCACTAGTAACCCTATATGGTGATTTCGGTTTTGTTTTCTGGCTATCTGTCTGTATTCAACTAGAACTGGATCCTCATACTGGCGCTGTTTTATTTCTATCACTAGGCAAGTAGTGGCTGCGTTCTGAATTGTAATTCCCGCGTCCTCTGAATCTATTAATTTGACTCCTATGCTGGCTAGCTGGTGGAGTGCATTAGCTAACTCTTTTTTTTGTAGCTGTAAATAAGAGAAACTGCCCATAGATTTATGAATAAGGGCATCAGCAACAACATTCGCTTTACCCGGATGATAAAGAATGTCCATGCCGTAGACCTTCAGCAACTCTAGCCACCACCTCTGTCGTAGGTTTAGCTCCTTCTCCTTAAATACATATTGGAGTCTCTTGTGGTCTGTATAAATATAAACATGAACACTGTACAAATAATTTCTCCAAATCTTGAATGCATGAATGGCTGCTGTAAGCTCTAAATCATGAGTATGGTAGTTCTCCTCGTGCTTTTTTAGGTGTCTGGAAACATAAGCGACAACTTTTCCGTGCTGCATCAATACACAACCAAGACCAATTCGAGAAGCGTCACAGTAAATTACATAGCCCTCAGATCCTTTTGGAAGTGTAAGTACTGGAGCTGTTATCATCCTGCTCTTTAGTTCTTTGAAGCTGTGCTCACAAGAGTCTGACTACTGAAATTTGGCTGCTTTCTGTGTCAATTTGGTCAGTGGAGCTGCAAGGGAGGAAAACCCCTCTACGAACCTTCTGTAATAACCTGCCAAACCCAGAAAACGACGTAGCTCTATTGGCGTCGCAGGTCTGGGCCAATTCTTTCCAGCCTCGAATCTTCTGGCCATCCACTTTAATTCCTTCTGCTGAAACTATGTGGCCAAGAAATTCCACTGTATCTAATCGGAATTCACACTTTGAGAACGTAACATATAATTGCTAGTCCCGAGGAGTACCCAATACTGTGCGTGAATGCTTCGCATGTTTTGAGTCAGACTTTGAATAGACTAGAATATCGTCAATAAGTACAATCACAAATAAATCCAGATAAGGCCTGATTATGTTGTTCATCATATCCATAAATACGGCAGGGAAATTAGGTAGTCCAAATGACATCACAAAAAACTCATAATAGCCATACCTAGTCCTGAATGCAGTCTTAGGTATATCACATTCTCTAACCCTAACCTGATGGTAGCCCGATCACAAATCTATCTTCGAGAAGCACTTGGCACCTTGGAGCTGGTCGAGCAAGTCATCAATCCTGGGCAGAGGGTATTTATCCTTGATTGTGACTTTATTCAGCTGTATGTAATCTATACACATGCGTAGAGAGCCGTCTTTCTTTTACAAAAATAATACTGGGGCTCACTACGAGGAAATGCTGCGTCTGATGAGGCCTTTATCTAACAAATCCTTCAGTCTCTACTTAAGCTCGATCAGTTCTGTTGGTGCCATCCTGTAGGGAGGAATGGATATGGGCTGCGTACCTGGTACTACCTCAATAATCAATCTCCCGCTCTAGAGGAAGACTAGGCAACTCATATGGAAACACGTCAGGGAACTCATTCACTACCGGAACTGACTCAAGAGTCGAAAATATGATATAAGCTGCCTTTTACAATTAGCTTTCTTGCCTTAAGGTAAGAAATAAACAGACCCTTTGGTGATGCAGAAACACCCTGCCACTCTATAGCTAACTATCCTGGAAGGTAAAACTGGACTCTCTTCGCTCTACAGTCAACATTAGCATAAGAAGAAGACAACCAATCCATACTAAGAATAACATCAAAATAAACTATTTCTAGCTCTATTAAGTCAGTTGTAGTTCTATAGTAACCAATCATCACAGTGAAACCTCTATAAACATGCCTAGCTACTACTGAATCACCAGCAGGAATGGCTACCTCGAAAGGTCTAATAGCCTCTGGTTCTATTTTGAATTTCATAGCAGCAAAAGGAGTAACATACGATAGTGTAGAACCAGGATCTATCAACACATACACATCGAGAGAATTTACCTATAGATTACCTGTGACAACATCTGGTGAAGCCTTTTAGGGCTGTCGACCAATAAGAAAATAGGTATTGTTTTGAGGGCCGCTTGCTCTAGGAGCTCCACTTCGACCTCTACCACGACCTGCTGGTGCTTGGGGAACTTGCCCCTAAGGCGTGCTGGTGCTGAGGAAGCTACTGCTGATCTAGCTGGGTGGGCTTTATCACTACCACCCCTAGTCGGGCAATCTCTCAAGAAATGGCCTGCCTCGCGACAAATATAAAAAGTATCAACTCCTACCTGACATGGGCCTAAATGGCATCTACCACAATCTGGGCATCTGGGATATGTCTGACTGGCCGGTACATAAGTGCCACGATGCTGAAATCCTGAAGTCCGTTATGCCTGACTAGCTCTGGACTGAGGAGGTCTATCAGATCTGGGGCCACGGGACTGTAGAGGTATGCTAGCTGGTGGCTGTCTAACACTCTGCTGCCTACTGGCTCTAGATGTCTCTCCAAATGAACCAGAAAATCTGCCCCTCTTATGTATGGGACCAAGTAATGGATGGAGGCTCTAGTCTGATAAAATTCCTGATCTTGGATCCAACATCTCCTTGGGCATCTGCACTGTGCCATCTAGTCTGAGCAGCTACAAGACTAGACAATAATCTAATGGCATCCCTCATTTCCTACCCCAGACTGTTGGGCAGAGGAGCTGGAGGTACAGTAGCTGCGGTAGTTGGGGTACCTCTAATATCGCCCTGAACTGAGGGGATATGTGAGGCTTCAGATGGAGTCCTAGGTCTGGACTACTCACTCTTATCCACCTCAGGTGGCATTCTACTGATACCCATGCCGGTAATGGCCTTGCCCTTCTGGGCAACTGTTACTTTCTTCGGCGGCATCACTGCATTCAACACATTACAGTTGGAAGGGTGAATCCTAAAATCATGGCCCTATCGCACCATCTAGGGAAGAAAGAAAGACAACCAACCTAAAATGCCTTGTAGCCTTCTGTTCATAAGTGTGGTGCGCAACATACTCCTAAACAAGACTCTACTAGACACGACTTGTAGACACCCTAGGACTTAACTGCTCTGATACCACTTTTGTCACGACCCAAGCTAGAGCCACGACAGATAACAGACAATGAGTGTCGATCATCGCTAAACCTACTAATAATCTATGAATAATAGAGATGAGCTGGCAACCTGGTTATAAATATATACATATTTACTGAAAATATAAAGTCTGGAAAGATGACAAGGCTATCACACACTGACATACATAACATAGTGACTGAACCACACAGGGACATATCCACAGACCTCTAAGAGTACTGAACTGAACATACAAAGGACGAGACAAGGCCCCGCAATACCTACTCGACGTCTGTACAACATACGAAAAGTAGTAAACTTCGAAAGGAGACGGAGTAACTCTAACCGCTGGTAGATAGCCTACTAACGTGGCTCAGAGTTTGATCTCTCTATACCTGCACGGCACGAAGCACAGTGCCCCAGAAAAGGGCGTGAGTACGAAATGTACAAAGTATGTAAGGCATGAGCATATAATATATCATAGCTAACAGAAACTGTAAGGTTGGAATATAAATATGTAAATATGAGCTGGAGCATAGTAATGTAGCTGGAAATATGAAGAACGTACTAAACATGATACGAATATAAACTGAAGTCTAGCTGAATCTATAACTAAAGACTGAGCTGAACTATACTGATAAATGACTGCAGTATAACCGATATCTAGTAACTAGAAAGTGGAACTGATATCTGTCAACTGATACTGACACTAAGAACTGGTGGCTGATAATTGAGATCTGATAACTGGTACTGAGCTAAAACTGAACTGCTATCTAAACGGGTACCTATCTGGTGTTATAGGATGTATGCCTCCAAATCAGGTAACTGAACATCTGAACTAGCCTCATGTATAGTCATGCAGTGCATACTGTGGCTATATACGCGTATATAACAAACATGGCGTGTTTTATGGGCTATGTCCCCCTTCAGCCAGTAATATCTAGTCTCTCTGGTCAGAGTGTGTGAATGACACCCGGTCACACTAGGTGTTTCAACTCCCGGCTGAACCGGAGGGGCTGTTTCCTTCAGACGGGTAGTATCAAATGCGACCGGACTGAGTGTCCAATATCCAGCCTCTATGGGGGACTCCAAATCACACATAATATGAGCACAATATAAGAATAAGCATGTATGAGGCATAACACATGTGGAAACAATAGATATTGACTCAAAGGAATGATAATAAAACTCTGGATGGAATTATAACACAACCTAGAACTCAAAATTTGTCTAACTCTTTGAATTTCTATAAAAATTTCGGCAGAGTTTCCCCTAAAACTGGATGATACGCAAAACCAGAACCAGTACTAAAATATACACGGGAATGGTTACTCGGATAAACTGATAACGTAATCAACTGAAATGAATAGCGAAATGAGATGACTAGACGACATAACAAATCTGCAAACCGAATCTTTGGACAGAACCACTGCCTTGCCTAGCGACCTAATTTTCAGAGTGTAGATCAAAGTTATAGACTTCATAGTCTACATAAAAGTTTTAGGTATATGTCTTAGAGTTCCAAAAAATCTTAAATCATCTCAATATCACTTTTTTATAAAGAGTTATGGTTAAACTACTAACAACTATCCGAAGATAAAAATAATTTTCCAGATTTTAAAATATTTCGTACTGCTGTTTTAGACATCTTTTACCTTGGGTTTTGGTACCAAATTAAGCGTATACAAGTTTTCCTTGATTCCATATAATTTTACCACAAGAAACACTAAGTTTAAAACTAAGAAAAGCTTCAAAAACTATAAGCTAAAAGATACATGTCTTGCCAAAAAAAAAGGTTTAGCCTTATATACCTTTGAATTTTTGTTTTTAGACCTTGTTTCCCTTGAATTCAACACCTTCTAAAGCTTAAAAAAGCTATAATACAGCATGAAGATACTTTACTCAGCCATGAATTAATTCTAAAACTCAAGCTATAGACGAAATTGAAGGTATCGTAACGTTACCTTAATCATGTAGAGCGTTTTGACACAATACATCTTCAATTTCGAGTTAAGATTGGCGCCCTTCCTTCAAAACCATAAATATGGCTTCAATACTCATGAAAGAACTATTTCTCTCTTGATGTTTTTGGAAATGATGAGAAGGAAGACGTATTTCTCTTTTATACTAAAAATATTTCACTTCTAGCCCTCTTTTACGCTTATGTCCCTTCGTCTGGCCTAATTTCTGTTGCTCATATCCTTTTATCCAGATATTGTCAAAAGCATTAGAAACTACACTCCAACACCTTCAACTTGATGTATGATATATCCCTAAAAGATCTTATATAACCCACAAAATTAATTGCTGAAAAAGCTTCATTACAAGGCAAATCCTTAGTCGGGTTTTCCGCAACATAAATCCAATTTTTTCCAAACTTTATATTCAACATATAAACGTTATATATTGTCCTATTATTACTTAAATAATTCTTAACATTTCATTATAATGATATACCTCACTATAGACATACGGGGTGTAACAGGTCAGCGATCTAGTACAAGCTTAGGTATTTGAAGACCCGATGAAGTGTTGAAAGCACTCCCCTGACGCTGTATATCCATGGTCGTCCCAGGATTGTATCATACGGAAGATCACAACTCAACACCTGGAAAGTGGTTGTGCTTGTCACGCCTGGTATATGAACTGGTACAACTAGTTCTCAAGTGGATGCTTCTCCGAATCAGTTGAAGCCCATTATATTTCGGGTGCTTGATGACATTTGAGGGCAATGACCAAGTTTATGCAGCACCTCCCCCTAAATAATGTTAGCCCAACTACCCGGATTAATAAGAGCCTGCTAGACATGTAGGTCGGATACTTCTATAAGAACGATGAGGTCACCTTGATGGTCTGCCTCTTCCTCCAAATTTAACAAGATTGCACCAAATGCTATCCCCAGCTCCGTAGTCCCTCGGGCCATGTCCGGCCGGTCACCCATGAAGATTGTGTTAATGGTCTTCACGTTTTCAGACTCCGATGCTTTAAAACATTGGGGTCCTTCTTCCAGCAACTCTTTGAGGTGTCCTTACTTCAGTAAGTGCTCAATCTCAATGATCAAGGTTTTGCAATCGATTGTTGCATGATCCCCTCTGCTATGAAAATCACCATAGGGTGTTGTGTTCCTCCATGTAGATCCTTTAGCGGTAGGCAACCATCGGACTCTTGGACCTAGTTTACCAAAGTGATCGGTGACTAGATCCATAGCGTTGACACGCAAACCAATATCCCTGAAATTCCGGGGCTCCGCCCGCTTCTCCTAGGATCCGAACGCTCGAGAATTATTCTGCCGCCCGGAGCCTGCTTGACTCTGAGCCTTTGGCTTCACCCTTCTGCCATCTCCCTCACCTTCTACGGACGGGATACCTGATCTCTTCCTTCGCTCGACCTCGGGGTTATGAGAATGATCCGGCTCCAAACGAAGTTTTTCAGTATATCTCTGATCCAATGCACTCCTTGTGGATACTTGGTGCTGAGTCAAGCTCCACTGCAACTCTCAGGTAGCTAAGGATCCCTTTGAATTCAAACTCTTGCCAAAGGCTACCACATCGATGTTGTCAGGGACTGGAGGGATCTCCATGTGTCCCTCCTTAAATTTATCGAGGTAAACCTTCAGCAACTAGCTATCATGCTGGCGTATCTCGAAGATGTTTTCCATGCACTTCTTCCCCTTGCAGGTACCGGAATGCGCTTTCTTGAACAAATCCCGCATCTGAGGGACTGATTCAAGGGATCCCATTGGTAGCTGAGTGTACCAAACAACGGCTCATTTGGTCAGATTTGAGCCAAAACTCTTCACTAGAGCGGACTGGATTTCTTCCTCAGTGATCTCGTTACTCTTCACAACCGTATAGTACGCAGCAATATGCTCACCCGAATCAATCGTTCAGTCATGCTTTAAGTTATCTAGTAAACGAAAGTGCTTTCATATTCAGACCATTGCAGCACTTGCTTTGTAAGCATGCTTGTAAACTTCTGCTCCTCTGCCGTGATAACTTGGGGTAGAACACCCGGCACATTACTGATCCGGTCGTGGATAGACTTCATCTATTTTATGAGGGCCTTAATGAGAAAAGCTCCCTTGAGGTCTTGGTCGTTGATCGTTGATGAGCCTCCAGGGGCACCATCTAGTTTGAGCCTATGATTAGGAGCTCATGCTGGTGAGTTGTTTGTGGGTGCCGGTCCTCGCGGGGATGCTGGACTCTGAGACGAACCGGCAAACATTGCTCCTATCCTCTGGGATGTTCCTTCGACTATACTGTTCGAGTTCCGTTCTGATGCAGTTATGAGGAGGTTCATGAGGAAACCTCTAAATTCTGGATTTTCTTTTGGAAGTTGATCGCCTGCACCATTACTAGCAACAGGGATTGGTTCATGAGAAGAATCATTCGGCTACTTGGCAGGATGCTTTTGTTTGATGTTGGGATTGCTGAGATCCTTTGCAGACTCATCTACGGTATCTGTGGTGTTCTTTGGAACACTGCTACAATTGTCACACATGATTGTGCCTTTTCCTTCGTCGAATACCTACAATTGCCTAGGCCCCTCGGTGGGCGCCAAACAGTTTATGCATAAAACTATACGTCTAGGTTAAACAATTAATTATGAATAAGGTCACAAGCAATATGGTAATTTTTAATGACAATTAAATAAGGAAAGAAATAATAATGAAAGCAGTTTAATTCTTATTCTTTGAGAATAGCCTGATTTGATTATGAATCGAGTGATGTACAATAAACTGTAATGAAGGGTATTTATAATGTTATTACCCAGTCCTAAAAAAGCTAAAATACAAATACTAATAAGGCTATGAGCTTATAACTCAAGGTGGTGGTATACTAAACCCTAACTCGAAGACTGTAAAACCTAGGCAGCAGGATGTGTACCTTGCATCATGTGACTCTAGGAACGGGCATATATCCTCATGCCCAAAGACTTGTAGGATAAGTCTAGTCTCGCTAGCTGGACCCGTAACCCCGTAACAAGAGGTGGCGTTTCCACACAATAACTATTACAATGGTTCAATCAACCCTGGAATGGGTAACTTAGCCACTCATGTTCATCACAATCATGTCAAAATAATTCATGAATGAATAAATTACAAAAAAAAAGGAAGAATTTTGGAAAAACTCTTGTGTTCTTGAAGTCTCCAAAGTTCTAGCCTCCTTTTGCTCCTTCCAAGGTCAAAAGTTTTGTTTTGGGGCATGTTTTTGGGCTTTTATATCATCTTCCTAAACCCACACAAGTCGGGAATACCAAAAAAAAAACTCGTAATTGAAATGTCAGGATTTTAATCCTACCGTGTCGCGCTGTGTATTGCGTAGTGTGGTGCAGTAGGGCTTTTTCTGCAGGTTTTCAAAAATCTAGTTCTCAGGAACTCGACCCTGTCACGTTGTGTCGCGTAGCGCAACGCTTAGAGCGGCGCAACAGGCATATTTTACTGCTTGTTCATCTTTTTATTTTTTTAATCTACGCCTTGGTTTCTGGTCGAGTCTCGGACTTCTACTCAAACTGCTAAGCTACATTTCTTCTCATTTCAGCTCCTGCTCAATCAATTTTCTCCAAGTGCGTTCTTACACGATTACAAACACGTAATACGTTCAAGAACACTAAGATATCAACTCATTCAATGCACAAAGGTTACAAATATAAGGAAAAACAATACTCCAAACATGCGTTACTCATCGAATATCAATACCCTACACTTGAACCTATGCTCGTCCTCGAGAAACCTGGACTTAGCTAGAACTAGCGACAACAACTATGGCTATGTTTTATAGGAAAACTTTGAACAATGTATATGCACTTTTCACGCCATTATTCACAAATATGACTGTGAAGAATTTTTAAAACTCTCAAGTTCCCTCACATAACTTCCTAACCTCAAGAACCGACTCATTAGCACCAACCCTCACACATACTCACCTACTCTAACTGAGAAGCCTAATAACTTCACCAATCTCTTATAAACCATGTGCCGTCACTACAAGAAAATTTTCCTATTCACAAACAGAATTTCAAGTAACATTGGGACTTAACAAATGCAAGATTCAATCACTCTCAGAAAGAAATCATGCACCACACTAAACGTACCATAGGCTTGCACCTGGTGTAGGACTCGACCGATGTAAGCTTACTCAGTCTAAGATCAATAGGACTTTATAGGTTGTAATGTAGGATGCAGGGCAGATAGGATACATTTAGTTAATAGTGACTAACCTCCCTTGAGCATTTTAATACATCACATAATTTTAAGCACTTTCTTTTTTACCCAACTCTTCATAATTTTCCAATTCTTTCTCATCCAAGCTTCTCTTTTCTTTAAGCTTTCAAGAGTAACCACTAGGAAAGGACTATAGTTTCTCCTTTTTTTTTAAATGTTTCTTTATCTTTTCTTCTTCTCTATTTTTTCAGTCCTTACCAACAGTTCCTCCCAAATAATTCACCTTTCTTTCTTTCACGGGTCTCAACCACAATCAACTCCTCTAACTATAGAACAACAGCTCAAAAGAACTACAAATGCTCAAAAGAGGTAACAGGTTTCAAACAAGATCAATTCAAAACAAAAGGGTTCAATTTGTAATATGGTCAGAAAAGAAAATGTTTCATGCTCAATGGGGCTAACTAAGGTCAATTTTGATTGGCAGGCAAACAATTCATAGGCAAACAAAGAAATGCCTATATCACTTTTTACACCAAGTAAGACTCATCATTTCACTTTTCACATACTCAAGGCAAGTTCTAGACATCGTCATGTAAGCACAGAGCAACAATAAATCTCACACACACATGCACACGGTCTACTCAGGATGGTTCAACTTTAGTTCTCAAATTAAAGCAAGTGAGCATGCATTCCAGTATAGCACATAAGAGAGTCAAAACCTGAGCCTAGGCGTTACACAAGGGCACTCAACAGTTATTAAGGCAGAACAATACCTGTCATGAATAGTGTATGTAGTCCACATATTCCGGCCTAAATGTTTATATAAAACATGCCTTAAAAAGAAGATCACACTACTTATCCTTCCTATTGCTCTACTACTACAAAGAAAATCTAACCTATACCCGGTTCAAACTACTTCCTTTAGAAAAAAACCGATGCAAAAAGAAAAATCAAAGGGGATTATTAGCACAAATGAGAAGAATTCCCTACCCCACACTTAAATTCTTGCATCACACTCAATGCATTAAAAATAAAACTAAGGGTGATAGAGAAAATCCCTGGGCTCTAAGCCCGAAGAACATTCTTTATGAGCTTCCTTAGGGCATGAGCCACTCAGACTTCCCCCAGTCAAAACTTCATCTTGAAGCATGATGGGTTTGTAAACACCCCACACTTAGACTCCAAAACAGTCGAAACCTACAAAACAAAGAAACTCACCAACTAACATACGTCAAAAGATGACTTTTTTTTCTTTTTTTTACTTGTATACAATTACAATTACGGGTTGCCTCCTGGGAAGCGCCTTAGTTATGGTAGTGGCACGGCATCAATCAGCTCAATTCACGGCTCATCTAGGCTCGCCTGTATGCACAGATGAACAATTCACATCATCACAATGTCTGTTCAGAAATTTGCCAATATCTACCGCTATTTCTTCATCATACAACTTCAAGGTCATCATCCCCTTATCAACATCAATCACTGCTCTACCAGTAGCCAAGAATTGACGGCCTAAGATAATTGGAACATCTTTATCAATGAGACAGTCAAGGACCACAAAATCTACTAGAAACATGAAACTATCCACATGCACAAGTACATCCTCAACTATTCCAACAGGGTCCTTTTGTCTTCTATCTGCCAGCTGGATTTTCATTAAAGTCTCTCTCATACCAGTCAAACCCAGCTTATTGTATACTTCAAATGGCATCAAATTAATGCTTGTACCAAAATCACAAAAGGCCCTACCAATTGTGAGATCACCAATAGATCGCGAGACTGTAAAACTACCAGGATCTTACTTATTTTTAGCTACAGGTTTTGTGATAACAACACTACATACCTTATTCAACTCGACCATCTCTACCTCATCAAAATCAACCTTCTTAGACAGAAGATCTTTTAAAAATTTAGCATATCGAGGTACCTCTTGCATAACCTCCATGAAAGACATAGTGAGCTTCAACTGTTTCAACAAATAAAAAAGCTTAGTAAACTTCAAACCTTTTTGTTGCTTTGCCAATATTTTAGGGAAAAGAGGTGGTGGTGTTTTCATCTTACAGTTCTTCTCCCTTCACAATTTAACTTGTTCAACCACCTTTTCGGCTTCTTTAACAGCTTCTTTGGCAACTACCTTCTCAGTACTAGGAACAGGTTTTGGAGTGGTCTCTTTCTCAGCATGATCATTGCCAGCCAATTTGGTGGAGTCATCAGCAGGTTGAATGTTTTGCACAGTGGGTCGTGCTCCTTTAGCTAATTCTCCTTTAGCTAATTCTTGCTCCTTGTCCAAGTCTCTACCATTTCTCAAAGCGACTACCATTAATTGATAAGGATTTGGATCCTTAGGATTCACCACAGTGTCGCCCGACAAAGCACCTTGAGCTCTATTATGTAAAGCGTGAGATAGTTGTCCCAACTTGGACTCTATACCCTTTATTGCAGCGTCATGTGCTACCACTTTATTTTGAAGCTGCTTATTAAATACCATCATAGCCTGTACCATAGTCTTAATCTCAGCTACATCATTCGCCTGCTGCATGGGTAAAGTTGCTTATTGTTGCACTGGCCTAAATTGACCCTTTTGATTGTATTGCTGACACTACCCACAATTCACGAAGTTCATATCTTCAGTATAAGTAAGAAAATCAGCATCAGAAAAATTACTTGGATCGAAAACCTGAGTCTGAGCCCATGAGTCAACATGATTAATAGGTTTCAGCATCTTCTCATTCAGTTGTATCAACAAAACATCAAGTATAGTCTGCAACTTTGACATCAGCTCTTCCATCCTAGAAGTAACACTAGCACCTAAAGCCTCCGTGCCTGAGCCAATAGTTGTATCCCTTCTAAACCAGCCTGAGTTTTGAGCCTTCCATCAAGTAGGGCCTTTGCTTCAGTAAACGCTCCTCCAGCTGCTGCATCCAAAGTGCCCTTAATTTTATCTCCCAAGCCATGTAGATCCTTTGCCCTAGCATTTGGTCAGGAATACCATGATGAGGACACTTTCTCAAATAACTTTTAAATCTCTCCCAAGCTTCTAACAACTAGCGGATTTTGCCTAAACATGAGTATCTCATCAACTAGCTTGAAAGTCTTATTGGGTGGAAAGAACTTCTTCATGAACTTTATCACCAAGTCATCCCACGACGAAATAGAATTAATTGGCAATGAGTCCAACCAATCACTGCATCATCTGTAAGCGAGAACGGAACAACATCGATTTCACAACCTCTGCTGCCACTCAAGCCTACTTTTGAGTTTCACAAATATAAACTTTTTCGAGTGCTTTTGAGGATCATTAGTAGTTCTACCTGCAATTAAACCAACATTAGTAAGCAAAGCCACCATCATCTGGGCGATGCACAAAATTTTATACCTCGAATGTTGGAAGCTGAATAGCAGACACCAGGTTCCCAACCACAGGTTGTGCAAAAGCATTAAGAGCCACATCTTGAGCCATCCTGAATTCTTAGGGATCTGAACTTTCAATTGTAAACACCAAAGAAACGAGATCAAGATGACAAGAGTGATGTTAATAGAAAAATAAATTAGATATCTTAACAACCAAATAACACCATGTTCCCCGGCAATGGTGCAAAAATTTGATCACGCCCAACTACGCCCTATAAAAGGGACTAAGCGGTCGCGGCAAATATAGATCGGTACTTAAAGTCCCGACGTCAAATCCCACACAGAACACTTGAAATCTAGTTGTTATTCTAACTAAGTTATCTTTAGAATGAGTTTGTAGTATTAACTAAGTTATTAAAATTTAACAAGAAAATAAATAACAAACTAACAGGGAAAAAAACGAATTCAAGAGATGTAAAACCTAGGATTGATCTACCCAACTCCTACCTATGTGCTAGAGTAATGTTCTAATGACTTTAACTTGGTTCTTTCTATTGAACACTTGCTAAAAATTCACAACTATTCACTCCCGTGTAGTAATTGCAACTTTCAGTAATCAATTTCCTAATTAATTAATGAAGATATGTATGACTACAAGTATGGTTCACAATCGGGTTTTAATTGTCACAAATCACCTTTTTGACAACCTAAGTAATGCCTTGGTTTTAGGTTGAAATATTTCTAAGTATTTAACTCTAACTCATGAATCTATCCCTAGACATACTAGAATAAAGGGGACAATCAATTAAGGGCCCTTCCAATTAATAGCAAGAGAAACATTAATACTTAGATAGGAAGAATTCACAAGTTTCATTCATTACAACAAAAACTCATAACATATAAGTATTGGAGTGGTTCAATCAACCCTAGAATGGGTAACTTAGCCACTCATGTTCATCACAATCATATCAACATAATTCATGAATGAATAATTACAAAAAGAAAGGAAGAATTTAGGAAAAACTCTTGTGTTCTTGAAGCCTCCAAAGCTCTAGCCTCTTTTTGCTCCTTCCCAGGTCAAAAGTTCTGTTTTAGAGCGTGTTTTAGGGCTTTTATATCGTCTCCATAGACCCACACAAGTCGGGAATCCAAAATAAACTCGGAATTGAAATGTAAGGATTATAACCCTGCGGGCGCGTACCGCGGTGCAGTAGGGCTTTTTCTGCAGGTTTTCAAAAATCTAGCTCTCTGGAACTCGACCCTGTCACGTCGCGCAGCGCAAAACCCTGCGCGGCGCGACAATTATACTTTATTGCTTGTTCCTTTTTTAATTGTTTTTCATCTACCCCTTAGTTTCCAGTCGAGTCTCGGGCATGTACTCATACTTCGAAGATATATTTTTTCTCATTTCAGCTCCAGATCTATCAATTTTCTCCAAGTGCGATCCTATATGATTACAAACACATAATAAGTTCAAGAACACTAAGATATCAACTAATTCGATGCACAAATGTTACAAATATGAGGCAAAACAAGACTCTAAATATGATTTTCTCGCCGAATATCAGTCCTTCTACTTGACAAATGCACCGGCAGCATTCATGGACCTGATGAATAGGGTCTTCAAGTCATACTTACACACCTTTATTATCGTATTCATAGATGATATTTTGGTCTATTCAAGAAGAAAAGATGAACATGCAGAGCACCTTAGGATAACATTGCATACTTTGAAAGAGAAACAACGTTATGCCAAGTTTTTTAAATATGAATATTAGGTCTATTCAGTGGAAGTCTTAGGCCATGTGGTATCTAACGAAAGCATTAAAGTAGATCCTCAGAAGATAGAAGAGGTTAAGTATTGGCCAAGGCTGACAGCACCGACCGAAATCCAAAGTTTTTTGGGTTTGACAGGCTACTATAAGAGATTTGTAGAGGGCTTTTCTTCACTTGCAGCACCATTGACCAAGTTGACTCGGAAAGTAGTAAAATTCCAGTGGTAAGATGCGTGCGAGCAGAGCTTCCATGAATTGTAAAAGAGATTGACCAGCGCAACTGTGTTAACCTTGCCGACAAATTTAGGTGGGTTCATGGTATATTGTGATGCCTCCAGAGTAGGGCTTGGTTGTGTTCTCATGGAAGAAGGAAAGGTTGTTGCCTATGCTTCCAGACTGTTGAAAAACCACGAGAAGAACTACCCCACTCACGACTTAGAGCTTGCAGCAGTGGTGTTTGCTTTAATAATATGGCGACACTACTTGTATGGTAAGCGTTTTGATATATTCATTGATGCCTATGCTTCCAGACTGTTGAAAAACCACGAGAAGAACTACCCCACTCACGACTTAGAGCTTGCAGCAGTGGTGTTTGCTTTAATAATATGGCGACACTACTTGTATGGTAAGCGTTTTGATATATTCACAGACCATAAGAGTATCCAGTACATTTTCAAGCAAAAAGAGTTAAATTTAAGGTAGAGAAAGTATCTCGAGCTGTTGAATGATTATAACATTAATATCCTTTAACATCTGGGCAAAGCTCATGTGGTAGCAGACGCACTCAGCAGAAAGTCAATAGGTGTCTTAGCTCATTTATTAGTCCAGAGGAGACCGTTAGGCCGAGAAATGCAAAAGCTGGCAAATGACGGGGTCAGACTGATGAGATAGAAGGAGGAGATATGGCTGCTTATGCCTTAGCACGTTCATCACTTATTGCACATGTTAAGACTAAGCAAGATAAGGATCCGTACCTGGTGAAAATAAAGAAGGGAGTCAGAAATAAAGGAATCACTACATTCACTCTTGGAAGCGATGGAGTTTTGAAACTAAATGGCAAGTTATGTGTACCAGATGTAGATGATCTTAGAAAAGCCACCATAGAAGAAGCTCACAGCTCGAGGTACTCTATTAACCCAGGTGCTACTAAAAGGTATCAAGATTTGAAGGATTTGTATTGGTGGAAAGGCATGAAGAAGCAAGTAGCAGATTATGTGGCCAAATGTTTGAATTGTCAGCAAGTCAAGGCAGAGCATCAAATATCAGGCGGTCTACTTCAGGAAATAGAGATACCATAGAGGAAATGGGAGATGATAAACATGTACTTCATTGTAGGATTTCCTCACACGTACCGTAAACATGATTCAATTTGGGTGATTGTAGACAGACTTACAAAATTAGCTCATTTCTGCTAGTGAAGATGACAGACAGTGAAGAACAGTATGCTTAGTTGTACATCAAGGAAATTGTTAGTTTGCCTAATCTCGATCATTTCTGATAGAGGTCCTCAGTTCACAACTCATTTTTGAAAAGTTTTCTAGAAAATGTTGGGAACTAAGGTCAACTTGAGCACTGTGTTCCACCCACAGACTGATGGTCATGCAGAAAGGACCATTATGACTCTCGACGATATGTTACAAGCCTGTGTTATAAATTTTTGAGGTAATTAGAATGATCACCTGCCACTCATTGAGTTTGCCTACAATAACAGCTATCAGGCTAGCATCGGCATGGCTCTGTATGAGGCATTGTATGGGTGCAGATGTAGATCTCTAGTTGGTTGGCTTGAACTAGTAGAGGTGTCGTTACTTGGCCAAGAGTTTGTTTATGAGGCTTTAGAGAAAGTCCATCTAATTAAAGAGAGGCTTAAAGCGGCTCAGAGTCGTCGAAAATCTTATTTTGTTAAGAGGCACATTGACTTAGAGTTTAATGTAGGTGATATGGTATTCCAAAAAGTGTCACCTATGAAGGGTGTTATGATGTTTGGTAAGAAGGGAAAACTTAGTCCTAGATTTATCGGACCTTATGAAATTTTGAGCAAGACTGGTAAAGTGGCTTATGAGTTAGCCTTGTCAGTTGAGTTATCTTTAGTTCATCCTGTTTTGCATGTGTCCATGTAAGAAAGTACATCCATGATGAGTCACATGTTATTTCTGCTAACACCATAAAAATTAATAAAGACTTGACTTATGAAGATGTACCGATGAAAATCCTTGATAGGCAAGTTACAATGTTAAGAAAAAAGGATATAGCTTCGGTGAAAGTGTGGCGTAATCATAACGCAGAAGAGGCCACGTGGGAAGTTGAGGAAGATATGAAGGAAAAGTATCCCCATCTATTTGAGGAAAAAGGTATGTGAATTTTATAGATTTAGCTTGTAGCTAGATTTTTCTTTCTAATTATGAGTTATCATGTGATTTAGCTCCTTGCCGGAGTATAATTAATTCGTTAGTATGATTTAGCTCCTTGCCGGAGCATGTTTAATTTATTATTGACATTTCGCTCCTTATCGAGCATGTTTGATTAGTTATTGAGATTTGGCTCCTTGCCGGAGCGTCTTTCATTTATCATTGAGGTTTGCCTCCTTGTCGGAGTAGTATTGATTATTTTGAGCTATTATTGGTGTCTATGCATGTCCCATTCAGGTGTATTTGTTGTTATTGGTGTAGTTGTGGTATTTGTGATAGAGATATTTTTCGGGATAGTCTAGTTACAGGGGAGACTCTGCCCAAATTTTGGAACATTTGGCAAGTTGGTGGAATGAAAAAGTGTCCTAGGAGTGACGAATAAGAATCATTCAAGGACGAATAATTTTAGGGGGGAGAGGGTAGAATCTGACATTCCTCAAAATTTTCTAAGTCTTAGGACACTTATTGAGATGAGAAATATTTATGTAAAATCATTTTATTGTTACGTATGAAGGTATACAATGAAAATAAATTAAAGTATTTATTAAGGATGAGGTACAAATATTTAATTATACTTACAGTGGAAGGAAAAATTGCAAGAAGAGCGAAAAGCTAAAGCCAATTTAATGTGGCTAAAATTGGAAGGGCACTACGTTGTCAAGCTATAATGGGCAATTGCAAAAAAAGATTCTGCGAGAGCCCTTTATGCATATAAATTCAAAAGTGGATTTTTACAGAAAATAATATTAAGATATTAAGGAAAGGGGAGCAAAACAGATCCTTTGACCTTTGGTTTTTATGCGTAGACATAAGTAAACCAAGTACTCCCCCATAACCAACTACTCCCTTCGTCGAAATTGAAGCAGTAAACAATACCTTTCCCAATTCAACATTCAAATTAACATCAAGGTAATCTTTCCTGCGCATTAATAAAATTATATCACGATTATACACAAGAATTTAGCATCCTAATAGACTATATTCACTGGGAAGTTTCTCAAAATCCTTGAAAATTTAGAATATGAACTAGAGTTTTTGAATTGAGATAAAAGATTGAAACTTTAGTATTGATTAACAAGCTGGTGGTTGTCTTAGTTGTTGGGTGGCATGACGTGCGTTGATTAGAGCAATGTTAAGGCTTGTGGAGTGATTCAAGTGAGTTGATATAATCCTTTACTAAAGAGGTTTTAGTCACTGTCGCATCCTATTTTTACCTGAACCGGTTAAAGTTCGAAATAAGGCTCGACTTATTGGGTAAAGAGTTGGAGTCGCCACCTAACATATTTTTTAACTAGGCGTATTAGGGCACTTATTTTGTTTCTAGCTAATTTTATAATTAACTCCGAAAGCGTAGTCAACGAACAAAAATTTCTAGGTCAGAGGTTCAAATTAACTCGAGAGGAAGGGGTTAGGCACCTCTCAAGCTCCACCAAATGTGGTTGCCGACTGGACTTATAATTGGGAGTCAAACAAGTAAATAAGCAAATAGAATAACTAACTAAAAAGTGATTTAAATAATATGCGTATAATATGTGAAATTAAACAAAAGATATGAATTTGCTAATTGGCTTCTTCCTTGGAGAATTACACCTTGCAAAATAAAATCAAGTAGTTAGTAATTCAAAACAAATTAATAATAACAAATTTAAAAGAATGCATATAACAAATTGAATTTAAAACCATTTCAAAGCGTCGGCTTGAGAGTATATATCCAAATGCGCCTCGCAAAAAGCAAGTAAAATTAAGTTATTAAATAACAACAACAACAATAATAATAATAATAATAATAATAATAATAATAATAGATAATAATAATAATAATAATAAAAATGATAATAATAACAATAATAAAAGGGTTTATCTTCTCGTTGTTCTCTTTCAAAAACAGAACATCGTCTCTCATCTAATTTTACCTCGTAAAAAAAATAAAAAAAATAAGTTAGTATTAATAAAAATAATAATAAATAATAATAGTATAAAATATCAAAAAATAAAATAAGGGGGGAAAAGGATTTTATAAAAATGTAGGCACAGAATATGTACTGCATCTAGCAGAGGTTAGGGATGTCGCAACGGCTGCAAACACGGAGCCGGTCGTGTTACCATGCCAAGTACCTTCAATCCTACCACTCCACTATCGCTTACTTTGCAAAGTAATATGCATCGTCATCGCCTATTTGGTTTTAGAGATGCGGAAAGTGTAACGGGACTGATTTTAGGCCTCCAAACGTCATTGGCCAAACGGTGTAGTATCCGTTCAAATCAGTTTATAAGCCTCCAATAAGTATTTATTTTCATAGGCCATCTGCATAACAAATACGGTGAAAGGATCAAAGCTGCAAAATGGACCAATAAATTGGACGGGTTTAACTGCATAATAAAATAGCCCAACAAATTGAGCATGTGAATTTCAACAAAACCCAGTCAATTGTGTAAGCCACATCGGAAACCAACACCACGAACACCGGCCCAAAAGAACAATCATAGAGTGAAATATTCAGCATATACAAAATAGTTCAAGAACAGATTTATCTGATCCGTAACCACAGTCCCTGCGAAGACAAATATCAAGGGAAACCAAATGAAATTTATTCAAAGAACAACGAGAAGCTTTAGTCCAAAACGATTGGATCACCGCCGGTTCAAAACTGAGCCGGATTTCCAGTGAACCAGGTAGCCGTGACGCGGAGGAGGAGGAGCGACAGCCGACCCATTTTCCGATGGTGGCGTCGCTTCTACTCCTACACTTTTATCCTTCCAATTTCTAATTTCGATCTGTGTGTATGTGTTTCGGAGGGGATGATGGGGATGATTATGTTCTTGTTGGTTTCGATCGGGATCAAGAGCTATGGGAGTGTGTAGAGTGTGTATTGGTGAGGAAGATAAGGTGTGTGACTATAGTGTACTGATCCTATTTTTTGTACCCATTTGTGTGTGTTGCGCTGCCCTTTCCCCGACCTCCCTTCTGTTTATGTTTGAATCTGTTTTTCGGTGGATGTGTGGGTGTAGTGGTTTGCATATGAGTGATTGTTGGTGTTAATGGGATATTGTGATGCGTTATAGGAAAATCAAAAGGTGGTTATGTGTGGGTGTTGGTACTGTATATGCATGGTGTGAAGAAGGTGATGGAGTGGGGTTTCTTGATCTGTATTATGAGAGGATCCGTGTATATATATATATATATATATATATATTCTTCTATTGGACTGGAAATTGTAGGTGGGCATATGTTTATGACTGAGGAGAAGAGTGGACGAAAGGGGTTTTTTCCTGGTCTGTGTGTATTGCTTTGATTGTTTCGAATTGTGAGTGTAAAAGTGAAGAAGGTGATGTGTACCATGTGATGTTCGTATATGCTCGCTGGTATGTTAGTAAAATTGGTGTGGGTGTAATGGTGGATTTAACTGGAGTGTTTTTGTGGGGAAGTAGAAGACTCAAGAATAGTGGGGTTTGTGCGTGTGTGTCTGATCATGGAGAAAGGAAGCTGTGGATGTGTAAGGAAGAAGGAGTTGGTACCGTGTGTTTATGCATGTCCCCTTAGTTGTCTGATGATGATAGTGTATATAGGATTAGAAAAAATGGTTGTTGGATAATTAGAGAGACTAGGGGGATTGGGGATTGATTTTGGGATTTTAGGAAGACTAGAGAAATTAAGGGAAGACCATTTGAAATTCAAATAAAAGATGTATTTGGTTGTATTTTGGTCTAGATTCAATAAAATAATAAATAAAATAAATTAAAAAATTGGTAGAAATTGAGAAAAAAGAAAATTGAATAGTTTTGGATTTTATTTGAAATAATTGGATGAAAATAACAATTATTCCTATCATGTTGCTGTTGTAAGGACTTTTCTTGAAATTTTTTAGGGGTCCTCAAAAATTTCTGCCCCAGTGTCATGTTTGCTTCTTTGGAATTTTTGAGGGGTCCTCAAGAATTCTGCCCCAGATTATTATTTATGACAGATCACCGAGAGAGGGTTGTTGCATTGCACTGAACACCAATGTATTGGCTAGAGTCTACATTCGTCCTTTAGTGTGGCGATTGGATGTATTGATGACTATAAGTATGTGGATATTTGCATTTTCAGATTGTGGTTTGATATTTTGATTTTGCCGTATTTGGAGATTGTCCAAAATTGCATTTGTCTTGGACTGTGATGGGGTATTCATGTTTCATGCTTTTGTTTTCGAAAATGATAGAGCTAACTTTGATGGATTGGCTTTTTGTAGAAAGTGTGTTTGTGGTTTGGGGGTTAGATTTTGGCGGAATAGCCTACTTGATACCTGAACTTGCACCGATTTTTCATGCCGACTATTAAACTTTCGCCCTTACCATTTAAACACCTCAACTCAACAAAATGAGTATTAGTAAACCACTTTGACCATTGACCATACTTGCGTGACGATTTTTAAATGACGTGGCTGAAGTGCGTGTACTTCAACCGGAAAAAAGAGTGTGGCAGTACTTATTTTGATTGAAAAAATATTAAAACTAATAAAAAATTGATAAATCAAAAGTAAGAATTTAAAAAAAGATAAAAAAAACTTCCCAACGACTTTCTCCACCTCCCCCATTTTTCCCCTGCCCCACTCTCCTTCTTCCTCCCATTCTATTCCTTTCTCGTTTTCACCAAATTTTCAATCATGTATCAGTTTTAATTTAATTTGTCGGGTCATTTTGTTTTCATACCTTGTTTTCAGCAAATTTTTTGTCTTTCAATTTTTACGAATTGGAAAAATGGGTTTCGTCTTCTTCATCAAATAAACAAAATAAAGATGGAATAAAGTTATATTAACAAGATGGATTTGGCAGAGGTTTGTGATATCGGTGGTGCTTGCATTGTAATTTTTTGTGGTAGTGTAGTATTTGGTTGTGAATGAGAAATCGTTGCTCATTGATATAATATTTTATGGGTAATGATCTCGGTGGTAGTGCAATGACGAATTTGTTGGTGTGGGCCAAATTTGTTGTTGGTGGGCTGGCGGTTTGGTGTGTAGGGGTGAAGTTTATGGTGGTTGATTTGAGTTTTAATGGTGGAAGGCGGTCTTTGTGGTGGGGTTGGAGGAGATAGGGAGGAAGATGGTTTGAAATGTAATGAACAGTGGGTCCCACAATTTAAAATGTTAAATATAAATTTTAAAATGGCCAGAGAAAGAGGAAAAAAAACTTAAAAGTGCATAAATTGATTTTTATTATAGATATGACCCACAAATAATACGTGTCAAGCTATGAAAGGTTCAACATATAACATGTTATCCATGTCATCACTATTGAGAAGCACGCTCAGTCAGAGATGTTTGTTAGTTATATTTTTACCTAGTTGAGGTGTTTAAATGGTAAGGGCGAAAGTTTGATAGTCGGCATGAAAAATCGGTGCAAGTTCAGGTGTCAAGTAGGCTATTCCGCCTTAGATTTTCCCTTTGGTTGGTTTTGTTGTACCATTGACTTGCTTTGGCCGATCAGACTTTGAATTTTGTATTTTAGTGTTTGATATCTTGTGGTGTCATGGTATTAAATGTGTAAGTGATGAGTGTAGATCTACTTGGATCGAATTTAGGAATGGGCATCTAGGGAGTAGTTTGTTTGTTGGATGCAATATCTTTTGATCGAGCTAAAGTAGTAAAGACGTGAGGTTTTGTCATTTTGGTATATCCTTGATTGTGTTGAGCCGGATAGGTTGTAGTTGGAAGTCTTGACAGAGGGGATGTTGTTTATTGTGTAAGTTAGGTGTAGTGTGAGGCTGTGAGTTTTGCCAGCCTCGGTTGTATAGTGATCGTATTTCTTTGTTGTGACTCTCGTGTGAGTGTAATGCAGGTTATAAAGCATTGGGATGGTTCAAAGGACTTTGTGGTAGGAGAAAGTGTTTTCTGCTTAGCTTGCCGTTTCGGCTTTTCTAAATGCAGATTCTTGACCAATTTTGGTGTCCAACCACGAAGCAACCGTAACAAAGTGGTGAAATGCACAAAATAGTGTAGGCATATTAGCAAAGACTTGAAGCAAAAATGACACGTAAGCTTAAGAGAAATCCTAGACCGTGGATAACGGATTAGCGCTTGAATTTGGAGGTTGTGATAGATCGTATAGATATCACAAGAGATTGCCTAAGTGCTTTATGTAGCAGTCCAGGCAAGGATTTTGGCCAAACTACCGACACTTGTTTAAGCAGGAGGTGAGGAGTTGAATGGTAATGAAAGGTGATAAAGATATTGTATAAGGAATAGATTGTGTTGTGTGACAGAAAAGGATGTTGGCTTTTGTCGAATACCAGGACCTTGAGTCCATTTGTCATCCTTTCTTGCCAATTTGTCTGTCATGACGGCTATGTGTCTTTCAAAGAGGTTCTCAATGTCTTTCAAACTCGTCAACCAACTACTGCAATATAGTCCTTGCACCAACTTTCCTTGTTGGATAATATCTTATTGCCGAGCCGTTGAACTCGATGTAAGTTGCCTATATCATGTGTATTCTTAGATTGCTGCGTCCTTTTGTAGTTAGTGTCATGAGAATTCATATCACCCCAATAAAAACCTTCGAACAAAATTGCTCCAAGAAGTCTATGCGCCCGTGCTTTTATATCAACTCAATCCTTGCTATGGTAAGTGTCCTGAATAACTTAACCGTCTTGCTTTATCTTTGCTAGTGGATAAAGATATGCTTCCAGATGCTCCAGTGGTCTCTAGGTTTGTCATATAATGATGGCTTTGTCATTGTGTCTTTGCCTCTCCTTTTCAAGTTGAATTTGCTTGCCTGTTTTGGTAGTTGGGAAAAAGTCTTCACTACACCTCTGTCTTTCCAATATTATCTTTCACTGGCCTTTTGAATGCTTGGAGCGAGTTAAAAAGTGCTTTGGGTCACAGTCATGTATTGTAAGTGGTTTGACTGTGTAGACAGGTGCAACAAAAATGATCCTTGGATGTTGGTGTCAAATGGTCTTAAGGAGAGTCATGTGCGCCTTCAACTTTGACCAACATTTTCTTGCTTTGTTAATTTTTCACTCCATGTGCATAGTGTTTGCTGGAACAGTTGAGGTACTGGGGCTATAAGTCTGTCAGTTTCCATGTCACAAACAATTGAATGTGGGGTTCGGCTAGTGGAGTGTAGTTTCTTTTCAGTCTTTCGTTTGTGTCAAGGCGAGGCCTCAGAGGGATATGATGGTGTATTTCGGTAGGTGGGTAGAGTGTTTTGCTGGTATGGTGGACGATTTAGTGTTAGGATATGGAATATAGGTCGAGTGGGATGAGTTTTTTGTAAACTGGATAATCAGGTGGTATGTGAGGGTAAAACCTGTGGCGTTGTTTGATAATAGTGGTTGTAAGCAGGGTCTCGGATGTTTCCAGCAAAAGAGATTTTATCTTCTTTTTGAAAAGGCTCGCATTTCCAGGCTGGATAGCTTTGTTGGTAGTTTATAGAGAGAGGAGAGAGCTGATGTGAATGGCTGTGAAAAACTTCCTTTTTTGGGAAATCCCTGACAAGTGCACTTGCTTAACCATGTCTTTTGCCTTGGTATTCAACTCGAGCCAACCTTTTGGGTAGTAGGCTTTTGAGTTTGGTAGGTGAATTTAGGAACAGTTTGGACATGCGAAAGATTTTAGATACCAGGATTTGATCATAGAACAGGGAGAGGAGGTGCTTCGGTAAGAGATTGAATTTAGAGGAAGCGTTCCTTTAGGGACCTAGAGCAACAGACCCATTCATGCAATGCACACATATCAGATAAGAAACGCATCCTATAATATGAAGGACCATTTTACGCACGATGATTTTGGAAAGCGCTTTGTGCCGCATGCATCATTTCGTTTGCTAACAAAATGCGGAGCCTAAAAGATAATATTATATTTATTGGACTTTTGTTACATTGGCTGATATTGAAGTCGTACAAAAGGTGGAAAATATTGCTAGGAGATTAGATCATGGCCAGGCGTACATCTTTCATGTTGATCCTTGCCAGAAGATTCTTCTTCTTTGTTGACACCTAATTTCGTCCCGAGATTTAATTAATGACTAATTATTTAAATGAAAATTAATTATTTAAAATAAAATTAAAATTAATTAATTAAAATTAGCTATAGTAAATTAATTAATTTCAAAAGAAAAGGCTAAGTGTGCAATATACAACCCCAATTTCAGCCTACCCGTGCGATTTTTCCTAAAGTGGGGCTAAAATTGCCTTACAAATTAGTTTTCAGCCACATATACAATACATCAACACATTATACATCTCCCCTGGCCCATCAACCCACTACACAACCCGGCCCACACCCATTTTTCCTAATTTCCCCTTACCCATTCTCCAAAACCCGTTCTCCCTCTTCCCCATTTCCCCTTAACCCGAATCCTAATCCCCTAATCCCTTCCCCTTAATCCCAATCTCTCCTCAAAAGACCATGAATCAGTCCAAAAGCCTCCGTACCATGGTCCCCCCCCCCCCCAACTCTCTTTTTCCTCTCTCTAGTACAAGAACTCGATCGATCCTAACCCTCCGTTTTGAATGCGGATAAATCCGAGCCCTCAATCCGTTCCAACGTTCATTTTCCTTAGAGATAAGGGATTGGACCATTTCACCCTCGTCTCAAAAGGATAAGGCAGAAAAGAGGCAAGGTTGGATGGGGAAATTCAAAAAAGAATCTGAACACCCTAGCTCGCGAGGTATATATTCTTCTTTTCCTTATGTTTTCAGGGGGATTTTCTGATTTTGATATAAAAAACGGCAGCAAATAGAGAGTAAGAGGATTTTCTGATTTTTGGGAAGCAAAAAAATTGATTCTAGTGCCACTGTTCTTAGCATTTATTTGTTGTTGTCATTTTATTATTCGTGTCGTCGCTTCACTGTTTGAGTCGACGACCTCATTCGAGTCGCGTCCGAGTCACTTTTCTTCGAATCCTTTAGCCTCAGTCACTGCACTTAGAAAGGTAATACACCCTTCCCTTTTTACTCTGCTTGTGATGTATTCAGTTTAATTCAATGTATGTATATGTGAAGTGTTTATCTGGATTTTGTGCCGAAATTTCAGCTTGTTAGCACGTTTAAATGAAACTGTTTCTTTTGTTTCTAAAGATATTGACTTTATATGTAGTTGAAGCTACAAACTTTCTATAAAGCTGGATTATTTAGGTATGGTGTTAAATATCAAATCTTTGTATTATATAAGTAATTTTAAGTTTTCCCTTAGTGGCTGACAGGAAAGTTCTTGAGTCATATGAGCTCAAGATAAAAGCTTTGGTTTATGAGCATTATTTGAGGCTGCAGGTTTGGTTAATGAGAAGAATCTCATTTTAGTATGCTAATAATGCCTAAGTTTTGTCATTATGTAAAATTGTATTTTATGAAAGTTCACGTCTGCTCCAGAAAGAAGGGGTGTCAGTTTAGAATATGCTTTATTTTGCTATTGTTTCTTCTGTAGTTTGTTGCTTTCTTTTGCCCTGGAGGATGTTTGCATATTGTTTTAGTTATTCTATGTTGGTGCAGTTAGTTATGTTTGTTCGAGGGTGTTGTTGTTTGGTTAGTGTTGGTTGTGGCAGGTCTGGTCTAGTTGTTTCTGGTTTGTTTAAATGGAGCAGGTTAAGAGAAGGATACTAGTGGAGAAAGGAGCTTGGTTTTCTGTTTGTTAGAGAATGTTTGAGTTGGTATGTAAAGAATATAAGCGTTCAGTGATGTAGAGATGAGCCTGTGAGGTGTGTGCTAGTGTTTCTGTAAGCTGAGGGAGTCTGATGTAGCTGTTCTTGCCCTGTTTGTTTCCAGTGTGTTTCTTGGTTGTCAGGGAGTTGTCAGGTGGCTGCTGAAATGGTGAGGGAGTCTGGATGGTTTAGTACAGTTAATGTATGCAGGCAGAGGTCTGAAGGTGTTAGAAGTGATCCTGGTGGTTCTGTGGGTTCAAGGAATAGTTTTGGAGTCTAGAAGTAGAGGGGTTTCCAGGAGCTTGTTTTGGTTCAGGGAATTGATTTAAGGGTGTTGTTTGGTCCTTTTGAAGAAGTTGTAGGTGGTTGTTGGTGTGTGTATTGAGGAGCTCCAGGTGCTGCAGTTGTTGTCAGGTTTGAGGGAGCTCAAGGAGTGTAGGTTCTGGGAATTAAGATTGGTGGTAAGTGAGGAAGCAAGGAGTGTGAGAGCAGGTAGTGTAGATTGAAGTTCAGGGAGTGGTATGTGGCTGATCAGGGAGAGTGGGAGTTGTTCTTGGAGGTTAATTTTGGTGCGTGTAGGTGGTATAGCAGGTGATAGGAGTTGGTCTGAGAGTCGTTTTAAGCTGTTGCTTGGTTTGTTTGGGGGGTCTGATGTCCCATTTGTTTGCACAAGTTCCTCGTTCTTTGTATGTGTTAATTAAAATTGTCTGTAGTTAAGAAGGTCAGAAGTTTAGTCAAATATAAAAGTTTGAATCTACTTTGTGTCTTGTTAAAAGGAAGTAGGTGCCATGTTCAAACTGAAAATGCAGCAAAACTGACCACTTTTTTTTTCCTTCACCCATGTTTTAAATCATGTTCCTGGATGTTGTTCCCATGTCTAATGCTCATCTTGAATAATCCGTGTTGGTTGTAATATGTTTGAGTAGTAAATCAGGTTAGAAGGTGAAACACAATATGTTGGAGTTTCTAGCTTTGAAGCTCAGTAGTTTGTCCTCTGTTTCTCTGTTAATATTAAAGCTGGACTCATTCAAGTCTCTTACTGGCTAAACTGTCTGATGTCTGTATTATACTTGAATTTGGAATCTGCCTAGTCTTTTGGAAGTGAGCAGATTAGCATCTAATATCACATCTTAAAATCCATTAGTTCATGTGCGTTGATTAATGAATTTACTTTGGAAATCTTGGAAACTGTCATTGATTGCTCGGATAACCATCGTACATTCTTAAGAGAAGTTTTCAAATTGTTAGTTTAAAAGGGGAAAACTTCATTGGCCACTATTTGTCCGAACATCAGGAGTAACTATTGTTTGGTTATGTCTCAGTCGTGTTTAATGATTTGTTTATCCTTCACTTGCTTTAATTTGTTCTCACCAGCCTATGTGCTAATCCTTTTCTTTGTTACTTCTTTGGCATGGACACAATACCTTGGGAGCGAGTTGATTAAAACTCATCTATTGGGACGGTTATTTGCATTGGAAGCTATTTGATCCGCTCCACATTTTCGGGACCTGATATCCCCGAAAATGTAAGAAGAAAAGGAAAATGAAAACCTTGTGAAATACAGGGCTCGTATTGAGTTTGCGCTTCCGGGTTCTACCTTCTAAACTCTTTCTTTCCCGTCCTCTTTAGAAAACATGTTTTAGGAGCCCTGTAGGATAGAAATGATATTTGAAATGTGAATAATTATTGTAAATTACTTAAATTGTTTTATATGAATGCTTTGTATCACTTCTTTGCGAATCGCCAATTAATTTATGGATGTTTAGAATCATTTGTCAATTAATGAGTGCCAAGTCAAATTCGACTAAAAATCGTATCCTCGTCATAATTCGCATTTGAATTGCTTCTTTATTTGTTATATTAAATATTCAATTATTTATTTATCTAGTCTAATTTATTTATTTAGTTAATCAAATTAAATTTTAATCCTTTATTTATTTATTTATTTACTTAATCTAATTTATTTAATTTCAATTAATTATTTATTTAATCAATTAAATATTTATTCATTTATTTATTTATTTAATCAATTATTTACTCCTTTATTTAATTAAAATTGATGAGTATTCATTTATTTAATTAAGTTATTTATTTGCTTATTTATTTATCTATTTATTCAATCAATTAATTAATCCTTTATTATTATCCAATTATTTATCTAGTTTGTTCTATTTAATTATCTAACTTCATTTAATCTTTATTTATTCTATTAATTAATCAAATTGATCATATTTCATTATCCATTTAATTAATCTTAAATCGGGTCATTTATTTATCTAAGTATCGGCATAATTAAAATCTTATCTTATTTATATTATTCCTATGATCCTTATATGCAATTAGCTTTATATACTTATTATCCTTAACAAATTCGTGAAAACCGCCGGATTAACCGCTTTTAGCGGATTTTCGAAAGTGCTCCCGCAAGGGACCTTCTTTCGGATTTAATAGAACCACTTACCTAGAATCTCTGATTTTAATTTAATTTCCTTTAAATAAAGAATAAATTGCACACATTAGTTTACTTAGGTTCCTAATAATCCTTAAAATTAGGTGGCGACTCCAAAGAAACCCTTTGGAATCCCATTTTGTTGAAATATACCCGAAACCTATCCTTTCTTAAAGAAAGGGTAATTTTTGGGGTTCAACAGCGTGGCGACTTCACTGGGGATACGCAAATGGTTCTAACAAAAAGGCTTTCACGAATTTGTTTGTTTGTATTGTTTGACTTGTATGCCGATACTAGTATGCGTAGCTTATTTAATTATTGCGTTTGTATGTTGAAACTAGCATGATTATATCTATTGCTTAGTTAATTTAGTTGATTGCTGTGTATCACGAAAGCATGTCACTACACCCCTATTTGCGCACATATAAATTGACATTCCGTTCATACTTCCCCCATTCCTGGGAACCTCTTGCATTTTCACCCCAAATATCCGCGAGGTGCGCCCATGCGCACCCGCACTTTCTTCCACTAAAGAACCCTTGTGACGAGTTGGTACACCGGCGACCATCGTAAGAGTAATTCGACTGCGAGACCGCTTGCCACTCACCTGTTAGCCTCAACCGTTAACCCACTCTTAGAAGGATATTAGGAGCATGCATGCATTTACACCTTAGTCTGGACCCGGTCCTTGGTACCGCCTCCATAGTTAGGAAACCACCCTTACGTCAGCGGGCTCTTGAAACCCAACGACAATACATATTATGTGCTATGTGATGACGAATCCTCAATCCTAACCATGTTTTGAGCAAAATCAGATTTAGAATTTTGTCTCCTATGTTATCTTTTAGGTCAGAAAATGGAAGAATTTAGCAGAATTGAGATCATAATGCAGATTTTTGTGAACAAGGTAGAATTGTAGTCAGGGGAAAGTTAGGCAGATTTGGTTGGTTTGAGTTTTGGAGATGGTATGGTGTAGTGAGATCTAAGAGGCAAAGCCCCTGGTGTCTTTAAAAGATCAGTGGGGTCCCTCTCGTGAATGGCTTTGCGTGTCTGCAGGCCCATGTTGACTAACCAGCTGCAAATTCTTATGGATTGAAGTATGCTTGTCGCATACAAGGAGAGCGAAGCCCCTGTGTCTTTGAATGACCAGTGGGGTCCCTCCTTGAAGACCAGTGCGGTCTTGGCTACCTAGGAAACTGAGAGGCTTGATCAAAGCCGAGGACCAGTGAGGAGCCTTATGAACAAGGTCTGTGAGCCTTGCAAAACCTAGGAAGCTGAGAGGCTTGACTAAAGCCGAGGACCAGTGAGGTTTTATTTTGAAAGGCCGATTGGCGCCTTTCATGATTTGTAGTCTGGTATCGTGAAGGAAGTTGAAATCTTACCCTTGGATGTTGTGAAATAATTGGGAGTGGTGCTTGGAGGAGCGTTGATGTTTGCAAAAGGTATAGAGGTTTGTTTCAGGTTTTAGGCATTTGGGTTTAGAAATTTGGTGCAGATGTTGTGGAGAGCATGAGTTGTGTTAGAATTTTGAGTTGGCACCAACTTTGAGAAGATAGTTGGGATAATAGAATTGCGGTGTCGAGGCGGCGAGCTGATTATTATCAATTATTGTTATTATTTATCGCTTACTCTAAATCTGAATTGCTCAAAACTGGCATGAACTATTTTCCGTTATCACTTGTTTGCGCGTCTTAGGCCCACCTCTGGCAAAGAGACACCTTACAGGGTAGGAAACGTTCGCATTTTCATTTACGCTCAACTACTTGTGTTTGCCACATGTCAACTTGTTTAAAATGCAAAGCGCTACGTGATGCGCGCTACGTGATTTGTGTGCAATTTTGCCAATGACATGCAAACTAACATGGCTACTTTTGAACTTTTTCTTTTGTTTTGTTTATCCCCCATTCAGAGGTTTGATTTGTGCTGATTTAAGCTGGCTGATCACTCCTATTACACAAGGACAAAGGACCAATCTGCATACTGGTACACATTTCCACAACTGACAATGACTGGAATAGATGATGAACCTCGCAATACCGAGAAAAATCTCGCAACTCCTGAATCATCAAGAGAAAATGTCATTATTGCTCAAGACGAACTGATTCTTGAAATGGCTAAGGAACTGCAGATGCTAAAAGATGAGCTGGCTGCGGTAAAAGGGCAAACTCCTAAAAACACGCCGCTACGTGGGCCCGATGCATCACACTCTCTGGTTCAAATGGGGCAACCTCTAGGGCAATCACTGAACTCAATTGATGGGGTCGCCAATATGAACACACCTTTGAACACCCACAATTCTTTAAAAGCACCAGTCCACCAAAGCAACTTGCCATTTGTCCAAGCTCCACCTCCAAATAACGCTCAATCTAGCCAAACAATTAACCGACCACCCATCTACCCATCACATCAACAACAGCCATCATACACCCCGCACCCTGCCAATACTTATTATCAGATAAACACTCCATATCCATACCAAACCTCCACTTACCAAAATGAACCCATCCCGCAAGCTTATACTGAAAATCCACCTGCACCATTAGTCCAAGTGGCGGTGTCTGGCGGGCAAGATGTTCCTATTGTGCAAATTGATGATTACACCAATCCTCCTTATGTGAAGTTTCAAAATGGTGTTAGAAGAGCCGAAAAAGCAGTCGATGGGGGTGAAGATTTGGAGAAAAAGGTACAAGGTTGGGTGATGAGTGCTCTTAGCAAAGCATCAAAAGGCAAGGACAAGGAAAGTCTAGAATATGAAGACTTGTGCGTTCATCCTGGGATTGAATACCCAGAAGGGTACAAAGTACCAAAGTTTGTTAAGTTTGATGGCAGAGGCAACCCCCGAGCCCATTTGAGAAGGTACTGTGAAACCTTGGGAGTGGGGAAGAATGAAGAGCTCTGTATGAAATTATTCATTCATAGTCTTGAAGGCGAAGCTTTAGACTGGTACTCCAAGCAGGATCCCTCAAAATGGATTAACTGGAGGAGTATGGCTCACGACTTCATGGAGCGTTTTGGTTTCTATGCTGAAATACCATTAGATCGGTTGGCTATTGCAAGGTTTAAGAAGAAGACGACCGAGACTTTTAGGGAATACGCGGTACGTTGGAGGAGTGAGGCGGCCAAAGTTAAGCCTCCCATGACTGAGGAAGAGTTTGTGGGACATTTCATCGAGACATTGGATGAATTCTACTATGATCGAATGGCATCCATGACTAACTCTACTTTTGCCAATCTAGTGAAAATGGGGGAGATGTATGAAGCTGGTTTGAAATCTGGTAGGATCACAAATTTGGCCGCTTTGCAAGCTACAAGTAAGGCAATCCAGTCTGGGTCTGGTAATGGCTTTAACAAAAAGAAGAAAGAGGAAGTGGGAGCTGTTGTGGGGGACATCGAGCATCGACCAGCTGGAAAGTTGAATTTTGACAATTCGTTTGCTTTTCCCACATACCAAAGCCCATATTACCCAAATTACCCCACTCACTACCAGATGCCACCTGTTCCTTATCCGGTTTACAATGCACAAGAAAATTACTACCAACCTAGAGCACATGCACCTAATCAATACCCTCGTCAGCCAAATTTTCAAGCAACCCAGAATTACCAGCCTCGTCCTCATGTTCGTCCCAATGTGCAAGGGTTTAATCAGAATTACGAAAGGAGAGCAACCAAAACCTATACTCCTATAGCCGAGTCATATGGCCAGCTTTTTGAGAGATTAAGGAATGCAGGAGTTGTGCAGCCTATCCCTGATAACACCCCAAACCCTCGCCCAAATTGGTATGATGCAAATAAGCATTGTGCTTATCACTCAAGAGCAGCCAGCCATGATATTGAGAGATGTTATACTTTCAAAGACAAGGTCGAGGGTCTAATCAAAGCAGGTACCATTCAAATCACCGGCACTCAGCCAAATGTGCATGATAATCCTCTTCCCAATCATGGTAACAATGCAGTTAATATGATTTCTCTTGAGGAAGAGCCAAATCTGAAGGGCACCATAGTCTCTATTTATGATGTAAAGGTTGATAATATTGCTTCTAAGGTACCTAAGCAAGCACTAACTCTGTTGCCAAAGAATGAAGGAACTTTTGGCCTAGGTGGCAACCCCGCTAAAGGAAAGATGGAAAAGGCTGAGTCTGAGAAGAAGCCGACTAGTGTCATGCTACAGCCTCTTTTACCATTGAACCAGTCATTTGTCCAAGCACCAGAAATGGCCATGCAGAATTTGATTGAAGGTGTTGGCAGCCTATTCTTGAATGATGGATTGAAATGCAGTGCAACTATTGAAGATTTTGAGAAAGACCCACATGTGCAGAATGCTGAACCAAGTGATGTGATGGCTAATTGGACTTGTGGTCCAAAAGAGACTTGATGAATGAACTCGTGATTTTTGTTTTGGCATCACAGTCAGCTTGAGGCCCTGAACTGTGTTTTGCACTTTGTTTATGTTTATGTCTATGTCTATGTCTTTCAAATAACTCTTTTAAATCCTGCATGTTTACTTTTAGGTTGTATGCCTCCCTAAATTAGGTTTTGAATAAACAAATGCACTGCATTCCTACCTTATTATTTTGCTATACTTTAACTACTTATGTGCTTTATTATTTGCTTCTGATTAATATACTTACTACTGTTTCAAATTAAAAACAAAACCTGCTTGAACTTTGCTTGTGATCTATAACGAAACAGCTGAACGATTTAAGGATGATGCACTGGAAGGTTACTTTTTGCACTCTTTGGATATTACATTACCGTTAGAACTTCAAACTGGGGCAGCTTTATTTGCCAGCAATTGGAGCCGAAGCGGTTTGTCTATACAAATGGAAGTCCTTTATATGAGAAACCATTCAAGAAGATAAGTTGGAAGATATTGAATGCGCAAAGAGAAGATTTGAATAGTTTACTTCAAACCGGGGAAATCGGTGTTGAAGAATCTCTTTCCTAACTAAGAAGAAGCAACGGAAAATTTGCGCCAAGTTGGCAATGTCATTATGTGGAAGAACACTAATCCTGGCAGATATTTATAATCAAGTTTGGCCAAAGGTAATCAACGCAGATGTCGTCAAAAGATACTATGTCTGAAGCATCCGCAAGTTAGCATTGGTTCGAATGTAATTTTTGATGTAATGCGAACTACGCGTAACCTGATTCCCGAGGCAGGATACGTAGGCAACTCATATAGAGTTCGGTTGCACTAGCACAGGAATCCCCTATTTCCTCTTTTATGTATTTTTGAACTACTTCTGACTTGATTCCTGTAATGGCAACAGGATAAGTAGGCAATCCCCATCGGATTCGGTCAAAATATTGTAACACTTTAGGCTTATTTATCTTTTATGATGTAATACCGAACTATGCATCTGGGCAGATGTGTGGATTTTCTAATTCGGATACGGCTTCGTACTTAGATTGCCATATTTTCCCCAAAAAATCTTTATGTAAGCAGAACTACGCACAGTCTGATTCCCGTGGAGGGATACGTAGGCGCTCTTAACGGGCTCGACTCTATAATATTAAATTTTTTAGTTTTCCTTAAAGCAAGCAACTGGGGCAAATTTTGCAAGATGAATTGAAGATATGGAAGATAGAAACTTGGGCAAATTTTGCAAAAGAGTTCGAAGGCATAATGATTATAACTGGGGCAGATTTTTGCAAAATTGGTATTACCTATCAAAGGATGAAGTGGCAGAGTTTTAAAGTATTCAAGATTAGCACAAGTCGCAAAGACAAAGGACGTTCAGTTTGTTTCAAGATATGTCATGAGTTTGAGTTAAAGCAGAAATTTTTAAATGCGTTATAACTTTCGGTTGCATATCAATGATTATTTGTTTAATATTTTATCAAATTACTTTACTTTGCCTCTATCTTGAAATATTATACAATATTGAGTTCATAAGTCAAGTCTCTGAGTATAATTTGCAAGCCCAAGTCCAAAGAAGAACGAGGGAGCAGCGGCATCAAGTTCAAGATGAATCAGCACAAATCAAACGCCCCTACCCAAAACTAACAAATTTTTCTTTGAGAGCAGGAACGAGAAAGCTTGCAATGAAAGGATTATTCACAACTACGGACGAAAAATTATTTGAACACGCATCCAAAGTTGCCTTGCAAATTGCGTGGCATTGCCCTTTTCATGACTTAAAGCATTATGCTTTGTCATGAGTTATTGCTGAACAGGCGGCATTTCTACCTCTATGATTTTTATTCCTAATAGGTGACAAAGCCGAGGCTTGTTTTGTGTTTCCAAAAACTAAGCCAAACAGGGCATCACTTTGCTCCGGATTATAATCCGCACAAGGCCATCCTTGCCGGATTGTCTCGCCAATTGATTTATCAATGGCTATCGCACCGACTACATTTCCGCACTACTTCGCTCTGAACTTGTTTTGAATTATGTCTTCGCACTTGCATTAAAATTAACGCCTTGCTTTACTCTTCCAGGTTGACCATCGGCTACGAGGATCCCCTTTGTTGGACTATCTCATTGATTCGCCAAATGGTTCTTGCATTGCTCTACATTCCCGCATTGCTTTTCTTTGCACTTGCTTTAAATTATGCCGTCGCACTTGCTTTAAAATTGATGTCTTGTTTTACTTTTCAGGTTAACAGGTCAGTCCCGAGACCCTCCTTGTTTCGTGCCGGACCGGTTCGCCAGCTGATTTGTAGACAATCAACCCCAAGACCCTCCTTGCTGCGTGCCCGACCGGCTTGCCAGTTGATTTGTCGAGATATTCGAAATTGCCTTGCACTTGCTTTCAATTATTACTTTGCACTTGCTTTATATTATGAACCGCTTTACTTTTAGCTTAACAGGTTAACAGGTCAGCCCCGAGACCCTCCTTGCTTCGTGCCGGACCGGTTCGCCAGCTGATTTGTAGACAATCAATTCCAAGACCCTCCTTGCTGCGTGCCCGACCGGCTTGCCAGTTGATTTGTCAAGATGTTCAAATTGCCTTGCACTTGCTTTCAATTATGACTTTGCACTTGCTTTATATTATGACTTGCTTTACTTTTAGTTTAATAGGTTAACATGTCAGCCCTGAGACCCTCCTTGCTTTGTGCCGGACTGGATCACCAGCTGATTTGTAGACAATCAATTCCAAGACCCTCCTTGATGCGTGCCCGACCGGCTTGCCAGTTGATTTGTCAAGATGTTCAAATTGCTTTGCACTTGCTTTGAATTATCACTTTGCACTTGCTTTATATTATGAACTGCTTTACTTTTAGCTTAACAGGTTTACATGTCAGTCCCGAGACCCTCCTTGCTTCGTGCCGGACCTGTTCGCCAGCTGATTTGTTCGACAGTCAACCCCAAGACCCTCCTTGCTTCATGCCCGATCGGCTTGCCAGTTGATTTGTCAAGATTGTTGAAAATGCTTTGCATTATGCCTTCGCACTTGCTTTATTGCTTCACCAATTGTTTGGAAGACAACTTATCAATGATATCGCAGCTCGCACTTGTAAATTTTCAATATTTGATCATTCTTTACTTTTGATTATCAGGCTTATTAGCAGTTGCTCGCTTACCGTTTGTTGAGTTTATTACAGGACTTTAGCAGCACCGCAACAGCATTTGGAGCATAACGTTGGAACTTTTTCTTAGCAGTGAACTGGGGCAATCGTTGATATAAGGTAGACTCGTCAACGAGGATCTGAAGAATCGTGCTCGAACAAGCAAATTCTATCCTAATCTTTTTCTTCGGATTAGGACGTCATGTTTGAATTCTTCCCTATTCGTGCATCCTTTCCTATCAATCGTGCGAGTCTTCATGTCTAAATGTCGTTGAACTACATATGGCCTGATTCTCTTTCAACCCGAGATATGTAGGCAACTCGGAAACCGAAGTTCGGCCATGTCCATAAGCCTCGCATTTCGGTCCTTGGAATCGAAGTCTTGGCTTTACCGTGACGAAATTGGTTTTCACGTCAACTTTCTTTACCCTGAAAACTCTTTCATCCTTTTCGGGTAAAGAGGGGCAGTTGTTGACACCTAATTTCGTCCCGAGATTTAATTAATGACTAATTATTTAAATGAAAATTAATTATTTAAAATAAAATTTAAATTAAAATTAATTAATTAAAATTAGCTATAGTAAATTAATTAATTTCAAAAGAAAAGCCTAAGTGTGCAATATACAACCCCAATTTCAGCCTACCCGTCCGATTTTTCACTTACTCATATAATCCCTAAAGTGGGGCTAAAATTGCCTTACGAATTAATTTCCAGCCCACATATACAATACATCAACACATTATACATCTCCCCTGGCCCATCAGCCCACTACACAACCCGGCCCACACCTATTTTTCCTAATTTCCCCTTACCCATTCTCCAAAACCCGTTCTCCCTCTTCCCCATTTCCCCTTAACCCGAATCCTAATCCCCTAATCCCTTCCCCTTAATCCCAATCTCTCCTCAAAAGACCATGAATCAGTCCAAAAGCCTCCGTACCATGGTCCCCCCCCCCCCACTCTCTTTTTGCTCTCTCTAGTACAAGAACTCGATCGATCCTAACCCTCTGTTTTGAACGCGGATCAATCCGAGCCCTCAATCCGTTCCAACGTTCATTTTCCTTAGAGATAAGGCAGAAAAGAGGCAAGGTTGGATGGGGAAATTCAAAAAAGAATCTGAAAACCCTAGCTCGCGAGGTATATAATCTTCTTTTCCTTATGTTTTCAGGGGGATTTTCTGATTTTAGATATAAAAAACGGCAGCAAATAGAGAGTAAGAGGATTTTCTGATTTTTGGGAAGCAAAAAAATTGATTCTAGTGCCACTGTTCTTAGCATTTATTTCTTGTTGTCGTTTCATTATTCGTGTCGTCGCTTCACTGTTTGAGTCGACGACCTCATTCGAGTCGCGTCCGAGTCACTTTTCTTCGAATCCTTTAGCCTCAGTCACTGCACTTAGAAAGGTAATACACCCTTCCCTTTTTACTCTGCTTGTGATGTATTCAGTTTAATTCAATGTATGTATATGTGAAGTGTTTATCTGGATTTTGTGCCGAAATTTCAGCTTGTTAGCACGTTTAAATGAAATTGTTTCTTTTGTTTCTAAAGATATTGACTTTATATGTAGTTGAAGCTAAAAACTTTCTATAAAGCTGGATTATTTAGGTATGGTGTTAAATATCAAATCTTTGTGTTATATAAGTAATTTTAAGTTTTCCCCTAGTGGCTGACAGGAAAGTTCTTGAGTCATATGAGCTCAAGATAAAAGCTTTGGTTTATGAGCATTATTTGAGGCTGCAGGTTTGGTTAATGAGAAGAATCTCATTTTAGTATGCTAATGATGCCTGAGTTCTGTCATTATGTAAAATTGTATTTTATGAAAGTTCACGTCTGCTCCAGAAAGAAGGGGTGTCAGTTTAGAATATGCTTTATTTTGCTATTGTTTCTTCTGTAGTTTGTTGCTTTCTATTGCCCTGGAGGATGTTTGCATATTGTTTTAGTTATTCTATGTTGGTGCAGTTAGTTATGTTTGTTCAGTGATGTAGAGATGAGCCTGTGAGGTGTATGCTAGTGTTTCTGTAAGCTGAGGGAGTCTGATGTAGCTGTTCTTGCCCTGTTTGTTTCCAGTGTGTTTCCTGGTTGTCAGTGAGTTGTCAGGTGCCTGCTGAAATGGTGAGGGAGTCTGGATGGTTTAGTACAGTTAATGTATGCAGGCAGAGGTCTGAAGGTGTTAGAAGTGATCCTGGTGGTTCTGTGGGTTCAAGGAATAGTTTTGGAGTCTAGAAGTAGAGGGGTTTCCAGGAGCTTGTTTTGGTTCAGGGAATTGATTTAAGGGTGTTGTTTGGTCATTTTGAAGAAGTTGTAGGTGGCTGTTGGTGTGTGTATTGAGGAGCTCCAGGTGCTGCAGTTGTTGTCAGGTTTGAGGGAGCTCAAGGAGTGTAGGTTCTGTGAATTAAGATTGGTGGTAAGTGAGGAAGCAAGGAGTGTGAGAGCTGGTAGTGTAGATTGAAGTTCAGGGAGTGGTATGTGGCTGATCAGGGAGAGTGGGAGTTGTTCTTGGAGGTTAATTTTGGTGTGTGTAGGTGGTATAGCAGGTGATAGGAGTTGGTCTGAGAGTCGTTTTAAGCTGTTGCTTGGTTTGTTTGGGGGGTCTGATGTCCCATTTGTTTGCGCAAGTTCCTCGTTCTTTGTATGTGTTAGTTAAAATTGTCTGTAGTTAAGAAGGTCAGAAGTTTAGTCAAATATAAAAGTTTGAATCTGCTTTGTGTCTTGTTAAAAGGAAGTAGGTGCCATGTTCAAACTGAAAATGCAGCAAAACTGACCACTTTTTTTTTCCTTCACCCATGTTTTAAATCATGTTCCTGGATGTTGTTCCCATGTCTAATGCTCATCTTGAATAATCCGTGTTGGTTGTAATATGTTTGAGTAGTAAATCAGGTTAGAAGGTGAAACACAATATGTTGGAGTTTCTAGCTTTGAAGCTCAGTAGTTTGTCCTCTGTTTCTCTGTTAATATTAAAGCTGGACTCATTCAAGTCTCTTACTGGCTAAACTGTCTGATGTCTGTATTATACTTGAATTTGGAATCTGCCTAGTCTTTTGGAAGTGAGCAGATTAGCATCTAATATCACATCTTAAAATCCATTAGTTCATGTGCGTTGATTAATGAATTTACTTTGGAAATCTTGGAAACTGTCATTGATTGCTCGGATAACCATCGTACATTCTTAAGAGAAGTTTTCAAATTGTTAGTTTAAAAGGGGAAAACTTCATTGGCCACTATTTGTCCGAACATCAGGAGTAACTATTGTTTGGTTATGTCTCAGTCGTGTTTAATGATTTGTTTATCCTTCACTTGCTTTAATTTGTTCTCACCAGCCTATGTGCTAATCCTTTTCTTTGTTACTTCTTTGGCATGGACACAATACCTTGGGAGCGAGTTGATTAAAACTCATCTATTGGGACGGTTATTTGCATTGGAAGCTATTTGATCCGCTCCACATTTTCGGGACCTGTTATCCCCGAAAATGTAAGAAGAAAAGGAAAATGAAAACCTTGTGAAATACAGGGCTCGTATTGAGTTTGCGCTTCCGGGTTCTACCTTCTAAACTCTTTCTTTCCCGTCCTCTTTAGAAAACATGTTTTAGGAGCCCTGTAGGATAGAAATGATATTTGAAATGTGAATAATTATTGTAAATTACTTAAATTGTTTTATATGAATGCTTTGTATCACTTCTTTGCGAATCGCCAATTAATTTATGGATGTTTAGAATCATTTGTCAATTAATGAGTGCCAAGTCAAATTCGACTAAAAATCGTATCCTCGTCATAATTCGCATTTGAATTGCTTCTTTATTTGTTATATTAAATATTCAATTATTTATTTATCTAATCTAATTTATTTATTTAGTTAATCAATTAAATTTTAATCCTTTATTTATTTATTTATTTACTTAATCTAATTTATTTAATTTCAATTAATTATTTATTTAATCAATTAAATATTTATTCATTTATTTATTTAATTAATCAATTATTTACTCCTTTATTTAATTAAAATTGATGAGTATTCATTTATTTAATTAAGTTATTTATTTGCTTATTTATTTATCTATTTATTCAATCAATTAATTAATCCTTTATTATTATCCAATTATTTTTCTAGTTTGTTCTATTTAATTATCTAACTTCATTTAACCTTTATTTATTCTATTAATTAATCAAATTGATCATATTTCATTATCTATTTAATTAATCTTAAATCGGGTCATTTATTTATCTAAGTATCGGCATAATTAAAATCTTATCTTATTTATATTATTCCTATGATCCTTATATGCAATTAGCTTTATATACTTATTATCCTTAACAAATTCGTGAAAACCGCCGGATTAACCGCTTTTAGCGGATTTTCGAAAGTGCTCCCGCAAGGGACCTTCTTTCGGATTTAATAGAACCACTTACCTAGAATCTCTGATTTTAATTTAATTCCCTTTAAATAAAGAATAAATTGCACTCATTAGTTAACTTAGGTTCCTAATAATCCTTAAAATTAGGTGGCGACTCCAAAGAAACCCTTTGGAATCCCATTTTGTTGAAATATACCCGAAACCTATCCTTTCTTAAAGAAAGGGTAATTTTTGGGGTTCAACATTCTTCTTCCTCGGTCGAGTCTTCCTCGGACAAGCTTGCCTCTGATGAGTATCCTTGGAAGATGATATTGTCTGAATCAATTAAGAGCCGAGATATGTCAAATGTGAAGTTCTTCAACATTTCCCAAGTCTTTCTTCGTTTCTCCTCTATTCCTTTATTTGCCACAGAGTTCATCCCCTTGCTAGCCCATACGCCGAGAGACTCTATGCGTTTTGTCAAGAGTTCTGCCTTACTGCGCCATTTGCCTTTTTCTTCGTTCTTTGCTTCGACCAAACTCTGCTTCCTTGCTATTTTCCTTTATGCGCTTGCCAGTTGTTTGCGTAATCTTTTGTACTCAGATTCTAACTCATCAGCATTTCTTTCCCTTTATGTTGTTGCTCTTGGTTGAACTGCCCTTGCTATGTCTTTTTTAAGCCAGTCTGGATAATCTTCATCATAGCTAGCGTCAAACCTGTCTCGTCCAATGGTCTCTAATCCCATTCGTTGCCTTTCTTTCCAAAGTTCTATTATCTTGTCTTTAAACTGGATCGCTCCTCCGAGAATATTTGCTTTGAAACTTCTGATGTCTGCAATTTGGGGTACAGTCTGCTTTCTCCCTGCTTGTCTAAGTGTCCTCAAAGGAGTGTATGGGTAAACTCCTCTAAAGCCCACTAAGATGAGAAATGAGTCTTTTTCGGATCGTGTGATTACTGTTGTGCCGGGAAAGTAATCAAACATCCACTGAATGTTCTCAGGTGTCAGTTGACAGGACATATGGTGCCAACCGTTGGCGATTGTTGGTTGGTCCCATTTCCCAAAAGCATTGTCCATGTGGGCAGTATGAGTCAAGACGTAGTTTTCTTTTGGCATGGAATTGAAAGCTTGGTCTGTGCTAGCCATCCTTTGCAAATGCTCCATCAGCCAAATTTGTAGAAGCAAATTGCAACCTTCAAAGAAACTAGCGCCCTTCTTGTATCTTTCTAAAGCTCGGTACATTTCTGCAACAATCATCGATACCAAAGTGTATTTCTTATTAATGTCTTTGAGTAAGACATCAGCAATTGAAACCATGCAATCAATTCGTCCTTTGTGTTGTGGAAACATGACAGTCCCTAAAAAGCTGGTGATAAAAGCAAGTATCCTCCGCTCTTGCCAATCTGCCTGGTTAATGCTGAAATATTCTTCAAACTCTTGAAATGCCTCTCCATACCAAAATTTGATGTAGAGCAAAGTCGGAGAAATTCTCGACTGCTTTATACTGTCTGTGCACAACTCAGGCTTAAACCCTACTATTTCAAAGAACTCCTCGGGTGTAATGTTCTTAGGCATCAAGAATTATTCACTTTCGAATGGTAATTGAGTTAACCCACCTATTTTCTCTAGTAATGGTGTCAACTCTACATTTCCAAAGTGAAAAACTGCTCGGTCTGCATCCCAATAGTGCATTGCTGCTTCTATCATCCCTTCCACTGCAGTGTGCTCCATTAGTGAAATCAGGGTTCCCCAAGACCATTTTAACTTGGTCTTGTTGATCTATGCTTATATTTTTCCACCAATCTTTGAGTAACTGAGGGATTTCAGTAACTATGTCAAATGTTCTAGTGGGCATCATCTTTTGGAAAAGGTGAAGGGTGATAGGAAAAAAGGAGAAGAAAAATGCCTACGATTGGCTTTATAGTGAGCAAAATGATCAACGTTCGGCGCAAGCTTTTGAAACAAATGCAACAGAGGATATGAAGAGATGTGTCGTTGTGAGTTGAGAACCCTTTAGACACTTTAGATTGAAGTTGCTAATGGACTTTTAACATGCCAAGGATGTCAAGTCCTTATATAATGCTTAAAAGATAAACGTGAGTTATGTGTCATCCCATCCATCGAGCGGTCATTTCTGCTTCGAAATGGGCTTTAAATGCCTCTTCGGTTACCATTTAAGCCTTTGAATAGTATTGAATACAGAATGATTCCAATCCTTTGGGAATAAACAGTCGTTTCTGATTCAATTTGGGCTTTTAATGCCTGTTAGATAACCTTCGTGCCTTTGAATTGGCATTGAATACAGAATAATTCTGACTGTTTATGAATAAACAATCATTTCTGATTCAATTTGGGTTTTTGACACCTCTTAGGTTACTTTCGTGCCTTTGAATGGCACAGAATAATTTTGACTGTTTATGAACAAACAATCATTTCTGATTCAATTTGGGCTTTTGACACCTCTTAGGTTACTTTCGTGCCTTTGAATGACATTGAATACAGAATAATTTTGACTGTTTATGAATAAATCATTTCTTATTCAATTTGTGCTTTTAACACCCATTGGGTAATCTTTGTGCCTTTGAATAGCGCTGAATACAGAATAATGCCAATAAACAGTCCACATTTTGCATGTTCAACCTTTTAAGCAAATGCAAATAAATCATGTTCAACGCTCTTTGGGGGTTAAAAACCCGTTCGGATTGTTTGAACAAGTTGGCCTATCGGACTTGAGAACTAGTCGACTAAGGACATGCCATGATGCATGATTCCTAATGCCGCTACTAAGGAATGAAGTTAGCTAGACCGAGTTTTATTATCCTCCCAAGCGGACGGCTCGGGAGCGGGAACGTCTCGGACCAAATAGGTTCCGAGTCGTTCCCCTTAAAGGATTTTTTTTTTTATGTAAGGGAATAGGTGGTTGTAACCACCGTGTTTTCAACACACGATTTAGAAAGTTTCCAGGAGCGGCGGAAGGTACGCATGCACGAGTTAAAAATGTACGAGTTTTTAATGAAATGCGAAAATTTAAAATAAATGCACATGTTCCCTAAAAAATGCTTAAGTGTTATAAATATGTACATACGGAAATGTTCCACAAAATAAGTTTTAAAAAGGATAATAAAACAAACACACATTAGTTTTGAAAAAATAGAATTAATAGAAACTAGACAGTATTGAATTAAGTAAAACTATTTAAGAGAATGGAATTTAGCAATTTTATAGAACGGATGCACAATTTGAAGTATTTCAAAAAAAATAATTTTAAAAGGGGGGGAGCAAAAGGAAAACGAAACAAACAAGTTAGTTTCAATAATAGGATAATAGAAACTAGACAATAAAGAAAATACAAAAAGAATTATGACGTGAAATTTTTTAAAAGAAAAAGATTTTGCAAAACTTATGGAAGATTTGAAAATAGTTGAAGTGTAGGACGTGTTGTAAGAACCTTCCACGAGTGGATTTTGACCAGGTTCTCCCAAATAGACTGTTTGGAAGTGAAAAGTTTGGAACCGTCGGTTGTACTACGGACTCGTCCTATCCCAAAAAATTTTCAAAGGTGTGTTTAGGAGTGAGAACGGTCATCAAACCGATGCAACCAGCTTTCAAATATAGCGCACGAGTAAACTTTGCCAAAGTGGTGGATATGATGAAAAATGATGGACAAAACAAACTACCAATAAATTAAAGAAAATACCAGCGAAATAGAAAGTTAAGCTTAAAACCTGCAAAAGGAAAAAAGAAGAAATGTCGGTTGTACTACGGACTCGTCCTATCCCAAAAAATTTTCAAAGGTGTGTTTAGGAGTGAGAACGGTCATCAAACCGATGCAACCAGCTTTCAAATATAGCGCACGAGTAAACTTTGCCAAAGTGGTGGATATGATGAAAAATGATGGACAAAACAAACTACCAATAAATTAAAGAAAATACCAGCGAAATAGAAAGTTAAGCTTAAAACCTGCAAAAGGAAAAAAGAAGAAATTTTAGTTTCGAGAAATAATAAATGCAAAGAATCCCAATTAGAAGTCCGTTATGGTTAGAATCTTAAAAAATCCCCAGCGGAATCGCCATTCTGTCGCATCCTATTTTTACCCGAACCGGTTAAAGTTCGAAATAGGGTTCGACTTATTGGGTAACTCACGGGTAAAGAGTTAGAGTCGCCACCTAACATATTTTTTATCTAGGCGTATTAGGACACCTATTTTGCTTCTAGCTAATATTATAATTAACACCGAAAACATAGTCTACGAACCAGAATTCCTTGGTAAGAGGTTCAAATTAACTCGAGAGGAAGGGGTTAGGCACCTCTCAAGCTCCACCAAATGTGGTTACCGGTCAGACTTATAATTGGGAGTCAAACAAGTAAATAAGAAAATAGACTAACTAACTAAAAAGTGATTTAAATAATATGCGTATAATATGTGAAATTAAACAAAAGACATGAATTTGCTAATTGGCTTCTTCCTTGGATAATTACACCTTGCAAAATAAAATCAAGTAGTTAGTAATTCAAAACAAATTTGTAATGACAAATTTAAAAGAATGCATATAACAAATTGAATTTAAAGACATTTCAAAGCGTCGTCTTGAGAGTATATATCCATATGTGCCTCGCAAAAAACAAGTGAAATTAAGTTAGTAAATAATAATAATAATAATAATAATAATAATATATAATAATAACGAAAATGATAATAATAATAATAAAAGGTATTTTCTTCTCGTAGTTCTCTTTCAAAAACGGAACGTCGTCTCTCATCCAATTTTACCTCGTAAAAAAAATAAAGAAAATAAGTTATTGTTAATAAAAGTAATAATAAATAATAATAGTATAAAATATCCAAAAATAAAATAAAGGGGGAGGGGGGAGAGGATTTTATAAAAATGCAGGCTCAAAATATGTATTGCATCAAGGAAATGTTAGGGATGTCGGTATGGCTGCAAACACGGAGCCGGTCGTTTTGTCATCCCAAGTACTTTCAATCCCACCACTCCAACATCGCTTACTTTGCAAAGTGATATGCATCGTCATCGCCTATTTGTTTTTAAAGACGCGGAGAGTATAACAGGACTGATTTTAGGTCTCCAAACATCATTGGCCGAACGGTGTAGTATCCGTTCAAATCAGTTTATAAGCCTCCAATAAATATTTATTTTTATAGGCCATCTGCATAACAAATACGGTGAAAGGATCAAAGCTGCAAAATGGTCCAATAAATTGGACGGGTCAAACTGCATCATAGAATATCCCAACAAATTGAGCGTGTAAATTTCAACAAAACCCAGTCAATTGTGTAAGCCACACCAGGAACACCTGCCCAAAAGAACAATCATTGAGAGAGTAATATTCAGTATATACAAAATAGTTCAAGAACGGAACTATCTGATCTGTAACCACAGTCCCTGCGAAGACACATATCAAGGGAAGCCAAATGAAATATATTCAAAGAACAACGAGAAGCTTCAGTCCAAAATGATTGGATCACCGCCCGTTCGAAACTGAGCCGGATTTCCATTGAACCAAGCAGCGGTGACGCGAAGGAGGAGGAGCGACAGCCTACCCATTTTCCGATGGTGGCGTCGCTTCTACTCCTACCCTTTTATCCTTCCAATTTCTGATTTCGATCTGTGTGTATGTGTGTCGGAGGGGATGATGGGGATGATTTTGTTCTTATTGGTTTCGATCGAGGTCAAGAGCTATGGGAGTGTGTGTAGTGTGTATTGGTGAAGAATATAAGGTGTGTGACTATGGTGTACTGATCTTTTTTTTTTTGGTACCCATTCGTGTGTGTTGCGCTACCCTTTCCCCGACCTCCCCTCTGTTTCTGTTTGGATCTGTTTTTCGGTGCATATGTAGGTGTGGTGGTTTGCAGATGAGTGATTGTTGGTGTTAATGGGATATTGCGATGCATTAGAGGAAAATCAAAGGATGGTGATGTGTGGGTGTTGGTACTGTATATGCATGGTTTGAAGAAGGTGATGGAGTGGGGTTTCTTGATCTGTATATGGAAGGGATCTGTATGTGTATATCTATATATATAATATATATATATATATATATATATATATATATATATATATATATATATATATATATATATATATATATATTATTGAACTGGAAATCGTAGGTCTAGAAATCGTAGGTGAGCATATGTTTATGACTGAGGAGTATGTTTATGACTGAGGAGAAGTGTGAACGAAAGGGGTTTTTTCCTGGTCCGTGTGTATTGCTTTGATTGTTTCGAATTGTGAGTGTAAAAGTGAAGAAGGTGATGTGTACCATGTGATGTCTGTATATGCTTACTGGTATGTTAGTAAAATTGGTGTGGGTGTAATGATGGATTTAACTGGTGTGCTTTTATGGGGAAGTAGAAGACTCAAGAATAGTAGGGTCTGCGCGTGTTTATGCCTGTCCCCCTTAGTTGTTTGATGATGATAATGTATATAGGATTAGGAAAAATGGTTGTTGGGTAATTAGAGAGAATTGAGGATTGATTTTGGGATTTTAGGAAGATTAGAGAAATTAAGGGAAGACCATTTGAAATTCAAATAAAAGATGTATTTGGTTGTATTTTAGTCTAGATTTAATAAAACAATAAATAAAATAAATAAATAATTTGGTAGAAATTGGGAAAAAGAAAGATTGAATAGTTTTGGATTTTTTTTGAAATAATTGGAAGAAAATAGCAATTATCCCTAACAGAATGGGCGTACCTAGACGGACTCTTGTCTAGGTTCGCAGGAAATTTTCACAAAGAAAGAAGGACTAAATATAAAAATATGTATATAGGAAATGTATTTGGTTAGAGATTTTGTTTAGGTTCAAAGGAAAAATGTAATTTAATAAATAAGATAAATATAGATAAATGAAGAATTTTGATAGGAATTTTGAAATATGGAAGAATTAGTTAAAAAAACGAAGTTGGACATTTTCTTTTAAATTGGCCATTATTCAATTTAAAGATGCAAAAGAAATAAAATATAAATATACATACTGTATAAAATGCACAAATAATTATTAAATAAGCTCAAATGAAATTATTTAAATATAGATAATCACAAATATATACTAATTTACACATATGATCATAAATTGATATGAATTTGACATATAGCCTAAATGATGCAATTATATGGTATAGCGACGAATATCATAAATGTACTAATTTGCATAAACAGTCATCGTTTTGACAAATAGCCTAAATGATGCAAAATTACATAATATATCCGCATTTAGGTATGTAATATATAAATAGACGATAACACACGTAGATGCATAATTTCTAATGCACATTTTGCAAAAATAGTCAAATTTTACCCTTAAGTTGAATTATAGCCAATTTTAAAAAAAGAGGGACAAAATAGGGTGTCAACAATCACAAAATCCCGTCTATAAATTGTTTGATAAAATGTCTTAAAGAGTTAATATATGCTTAATTAGAGAGAGAGTGCACATTAGCTAAACCCTATTTTAGTCATCTTTGAAGAGTTTATCCTTTAGTTATTCACATTGATTTTCGTATTTTGTTATGTTAATTTACGTGATAGCAGATGTCAAGCTTTCATGGATTAAAGAATTACTTGAATTATGTTGAATAATCCCTTCCTATATTCATGTCATGTTTTACTCAAGACTATTATGACTTATGTTCATGGATTATTGACACGACCTGGAATCCGGTTAGGCCGTGCGGGCACCCGACATCCTCCCCTAGACCCGTCGGGCGAACCCTTACCAATTAAATTAGGAAAATAAATATAATAATTCATAAATAAGGACAAGAATTAAAACAAAAACACAGACATACTGATACCTCTAAGCTGTACAAAAGAAATTACAGCTGACTACCCAACATACTAGGCTTAGGGTTATCCAGACTAGACATCTAAGAGTACAAAAGAAGAAAGATACCTCCTGAAGGGAGCAAAATGCAACTAAAATAATAACCAATAAACTGGTGGCCATCCGGAATAAAAGCTGCCTCACCCTGACAGCTGAAGTCGTCTTCGCTCCTTAACAACATGGCGAACTCACCCCTGGAGCGAACCTGCCGAAATGAAATAGATAGACAAGAAACAAACAACAAACAAGGGTGAGTCAAAAGGACTCAATAAGTGGGGGCAGACTAACCACCTCAAAGAATAGGATAGCAAGCCAGGGAGAAGAAACAGATAAACTAAATTCCTCTTATTTAAATTATAAAAAGGCAGAGCCAGATAATAACCGGAAACACGTATGAAACCATAAACTCAACCAGGAATATGAGCCAGAAACATATAAACAAATTAGCAATACACGTATAAGCAGAACAGTAGTTATGAGCCATAAGTTTAAACAATGGTATGAAATGAAATGAAATATGATGCAAAGGGTCATATGTGCCCGTAATCCCATCCCGAAGCGGAATACTCCTACATTCGAGGGGAATCCAATATGATAACCAACTGGAGCGGAATACTCCTGATCCTGGGGCGGAATACTCCTGCACCCAATATAATATAAACCAGAGGCAGAATACTTCTGCACTCTCCCGGGGCGGAATACTCCTGCACCCGATATATTGTAAAGCTGAGGCAGAATACTACTGCTCCTGGGGCGGAATACTCCTGCACCCAATATGATATAAACCAGAGGCGGAATACTCCTGCACTCTCCTGGGGCGGAATACTCCTGCACCCAATATGATATGCAATGTAATGTAATGCATATGAATGACATATAATGCATATGAATGCAATGTGATGCAATAGTAACCCTTCACCGGCGCGGGACTCTCATTGACAGCCGGGAAGTAGATGGCAACTCACAGCCAGAGTACAATGCTCAACAGGATATAACATATAATATACAATGTAAATTCAAAGCTAAGGCGTAATGAGTACCCCTATCGGCAGCTACACACGTAAGGAATACGTGGTAGAAAATCCACGAGGCCAGGTGCCTCCAAAGAAATGGATATAAACACTTACCTTGTTACAAATTTAGTACATCCACTCAATAACCGCTTTGTCCTTTGGTTTCATTGCCAAACGATCCCACTCTATTCAATAATCAGAAAAATATATCAAATTAGGCTAAAGGCTTCATTCCTCACATCTTAGGGCAATCCGGTTAGGAACCCGCTACCCTATTCGCATACGCAATACGCAGGCCAGGCCTATATACAGTGTTTGAGGTCACATAACCAAACCCTAAATAAATTACATTTATATATTGCCCATAACTCACTGAGTACGGATATATAATCAATTCCATTATCGGGGTCCATTTGACCCTTTAAACTATTAATTGAACTTATTAAAATAATGTCTAATATCCCCTTTTTTACCGTTAAAATATATTCAAACATACGTAATAAACTCAAATAATATATTAAAATCATTACCTGAATGTTTTTCTTTTCTCGTTTTCTTGTATTTTTTTTTACCTCCCTGCGTCTTTCTTTCCCACTGTTCTCGTCTCTGCTTTTGATTTCCCTCTGTTGTAGTGTTTTGTTCGTCCTTAGCTTATATGGCTAAGGACCACCGCCTAACATTCCTTTCTTTTGTCTTTTCCCTTTTTTTTTTCTTTTAAAATTCGCTGCTACGGTAAAAATTAAAACTGTACCCTATGATATTCGAAATAATTTCAACTTTTGCATATAAGTTATACAAAATATATATAATATACTCACTAAGCGGATCTCAAATCGGACTCCCGAAACTCAATATGCAAATTAAATAGAAAAAGGTCAAATTATTTAACTTTCGGCATTTTAGCGGAAACTAGCCGAACAACATCGAAATTCACTTTCGAAAGTTCACAAAAGTCACAAATAATCATACGAAGCTAATGGCGCTTTCGGATTTCGAATTGGAGTTCGTTCGCCAAAACCGAGCTCGAAAATCTCTTTTTAATATTTATCGACAATAAAAACTGAAACCTTCTTCCGATGCCTACCAAACGAGGTCTGATTTAACTCAAATTTTACAGACAGGTCCTAATAGACTTTACGAATATTTGAAAACTATCGGCACGCCAATCGGAGTCGTAACATCCGAAACAACTGACTGAGGTCGTTTCATTCTCCTCCACTTATACTCTCGTTCGTCCTCGAACGAGCCTAAGTTTAAAGAAAAATTCGCATAGATAACAAGAGAAATTGCACGACCTTCATGAACTACTCCATGGGCATTATTTTCTGATTGCAGGATCAGAATTATAACGCGTATATTGCACTTTTGGAATAAAATATATCTGGATAATATGATAATACCATTGCACAACTTATTCTGACTAAGATGATCCTTCCTCGATTACGAGAAGAGAGTTCTATATTTTCGAAAAAAAGATACATGAACTTTGAATGGGTTAACATGATTTCACCGACAAATCACCTCGTCGATATTCTTTACGATATAGAACAAGTCGATGGAACTAAGAATTAGCTCACGCTTGAACAACGCCTTAGGGATTTAATATTAGGATTCGATATCAATTGGAGGAAGACTCCTCCACTTAGAGCATTAACTCATACAACTAACTTGAATAGAAATAGTCATCCTCGCTCAGTCTATCGGTTTAAGGAAGACATAGCTAAAAATAGAATGCGGCTCAGACCTGAGCTACCAAATTACCCTTTCGAGTTGCAAAACCACTGCAACTCTCGAGTTCACAACTCTATATCTTTGTCATAAGCACTACCGCCTGATGGATCAAATTAGAGGTCAAATGATGCCCCTCATTACCTTTAGTAGTCCTAAACACAACAATGCGCTTACCCAGCTACCTTGACACGCACTCTAGCTCAACACAAGGAAAACCACAAACGGCTACTAACCGCCCAAGCTCACTAGTACCGGATGGAAGAAAAATGGAAATGAACTAATTAGAGCTTCAGGAAGCTCATCTTCTTATTTGTTTGGCCATTTGAGCTAGACTCCTTCCGGGCCAGGTTAGCCAAAGAATCGCAATTGAAGAAATCGATATTAAATGAGCTTTATGGAACACTATCCATTCCAATTTATCCTTCTAATAAGAGGGAAACTCCGACAATTTACCAGAAAAATATTTTATAGCTGGGACAAGCTCCTAAACTAACATGACTCTACTGGCATCTCGAACCAAGAGGAGACACGTAGATCGAATATTACTTACTAATCACTTTACACCGGAAGAAATAATGACATTCTCTGATGGTGATGAACTAGAATCCCATCATCCAACCAACACGGAATTCAGAGAAGAGAGGTAAACTAATTTGACATAATAATAGAATGTGGCACAGTAAGATACCAATTAGAAAATACCGCCACTCACTCCCAATCTCTCACATTTAAACCTAGTAGGTCTCACAAATGCCAGAAATAAATCATACTAGAAGTTCACCCCTCTACCGCAACCAATTATTAATAGAAACAACATCAAAAGAAACCATGGAAATATGATAGGACACCCCATCCCCAGATCGACCGGAAGAATCAAATCTTACTCATATTTAATGGAAGAAGAAATACATGGGTCTATTACATCGGATACCTCAGCATCCTGCCAGAGTGGTAATTCTATGAACTGCCTCTGCAGCTGAACTAAGCCGCTACACTGATAATTACTTCTAGAAGAACCACTACCACCACACTCTCGACCTCTATCGAATGAGGGCATATCTTTGGTTGATTAAGATCTAAATGAAATTCCCTGCAACTGTGCAGGTGCCTGATACGAGAGAAATGATGACTGCCTGCTTGCCGGAGTAAGAAAAAACTCCTCAAAGGATAACCAGACTCATGACAGTGATAACACCTTTTTCGCTAAAAATGGAAACTGGACAGATTATTGATAGCTATAAAGAGAAAACTGAGTCTATCTTGATGAACTACTAGCGCACTTTGAGAATTACGCTCTACAAGCTGAGATAACCTGGCAAGTGACCTCCCAAAATAATCAGAACTCTTACCTCCAAATGAGGTACCATGGTTGCCCACTAGGGCCACGGGATCTCTTGCTCTCCTGCTCTAACTTATGGTATGCCTCGTACCTCCGAGCAATATCAACAACAACATCAAATAAAATCCCGACCTCAATCTCTCGAAAGGCTCATGGGGTAGTTCTAATACATATTCAGCCATTCTATAGAATTCAATCTCATATTCTGAAACACCAACAGGCTAACCGATAGGCTACCCTGTCCAATCCACTCAAACAGGCAACACTTTTCATCTCGCTCGCTACTCGAAAGGAACTTTTCCACGAATATAGAAGAAAAATCAAACCAAGTTAGCTAATAAGAGAGCGGTCCACCAATTCAAGGCTGGACCCTTGAAACTGGAAAGCAGAATAATCAACACCATCCCGCTCGATATAATAAAGAGCCTGGATGATATGCTGGCCTCATTTTATTTTAAAAAAAAATTACGAGGTTTATCTTATGCATTGCTTAAGAATATCGGAAGGTTCAACCGCGTAAAATAATACAACCTCTTTGGGCACTCAGACCGAACTGTTACCTCGGCTAGCTAACCAGCCAGAACAATTGGTGGCGCAACACATGCTGCTTCTAGAACATACTGGGGCAACATCAGCGACTGAAACAGGAGCTCCCTGAGACCGAACATCTGCATCTACATCTGCGGCAACCTGATAAGCTGCCTAGCGAATAATAGGTTCTTGCGGTATCTGCGTCACCAAGATTCTCGTGAAAGCATCGTAGAGAGCCAAGGGAACCACAAGGCCCTGCTCCCTTGCCCATCGCGAGCTCGTACAGCTGGGACCTCCGTAATTAGATCGTCAGCACGATCAAACACTCCCAAGCTTCATCAGTGCTAGCCTCAGGCTAGACTACTTCGTCTTGAACTCATGACGTTCGCTGATTTGTCGCACGAGGGTTCACAATTGCCACGAAGGAATTAACGAATATACTTTTGCATCCTAGACCGACGCAAGATCAGAAAAGAAGGAAGTGAAACTTCCTAAATGCCATCATAGCCTCTCGTAGATAAGTACGAACGTCTACGTACCTATCAGCGAGACTCTACTAGACATTGTCTTAGTCTGGATAGACTCTAAACCAGGCTCTGATACCAACTGACACGACCCGAAATCCGGCTAGGCCGTGCGGGCACCCGTCATCATCCCCTAGACCTGTCGGGCGAACCCTTACCAATTAAATTAGGAAAATAAATATAATAATTCATAAATAAGGACAAGACTTAAAACAAAACACAGACATACTGATACCTCTAAGCTGTACAAACGAAATTACAGCTGACTAACCCAACATACTAGGCTTAGGGTTATCCAGACTAGACATCTAAGATACAAAAGAAGACAGATACCTCCTGAAGGTTGCAAAATGCAACTGAAATAATAACCAATAAACTGGTGGCCATCCAGAATAAAAGCTGGCTCACCCTGACAGCTAAAGTCGTCTTCGCTCCTTCACAACGTGGCGAACTCACTCCTGGAGCGAACCTGCCGAAACGAAATAGATAGACAAGAAACAAACAACAAACAAGGGTGAGTCCAAAAGGACTAAATAAGTGGACTAAATAAGGGTGAGAAAATCCATGAGGCTAGGTGCCTCCAAAGAAATGGATATAAACACTTACCTTGTTACAAAGTTAGTACATCCACTCAATAACCGCTTTGTCCTTTGGTTTCATTGCCAAACGATCCCACTCTATTCAATAAGCAGAAAAATATATCAAATTAGGCTAAAGACTTCATTCCTCACATCTTAGGGCCATCCAGTTAGGAACCTAATACCCTATTCGCATACTCAATACGCAGGCCAGGCCTATGTACAGTGTTTGAGGTCACATAACCAAACCCTAAATAAATTATATTTATATATTGCCCATAACTCACTGAGTACGAATATATAATCAATTCCATTATCGGGGTCCATTTGACCCTTTAAACTATTAATTGAACTTAATAAAACGATGTCTAATATTCCAATTTTTACCGTTAAAATATATTCAAACGCACGTAATAAACTCAAATAATATATTAAGATCATACCTGAATGTTTCTCTTTTCTCATTTTCTGACATTTTTTTTACTTCACTGCGTTTTTCTTGCACACTGTTCTCGTCTCTCCTTTTGATTCCCTCTGTTGTAGTATTTTGTTCATCCTTAGCTATATAAGCTAAGGACCACCGCCTAACATTCCTATCTTTTGTCTTTTCCCTTTTTTTTTCCTTTTTCTTTTAAAAATTCGCTGCTACGGTAAAAATTAAAACTGTACCCTATGATATTCGAAATAATTCCAACTTTTGCATACAAATTATGCAAAATATATATAACATACTCGCTAGGGCGGATCTCAAATCGGACTCCCGAAGCTAACGGCGCTTTCGGATTTCGAATCGGAGTTCATTCGCCAAAATCGAGCTCGAAAATCTCTTTTTAATATTTATCGACAATAAAAACTGAAACCTTCTTCCGATGCCTACCAAACAAGGTCTGATTTAACTCAAATTTTACAGACAGGTCTTAGTAGACCTTACGAATATTTTAAAATTATCGGCACGCCAATCGGAGTCCTAACTTCCGAAACGATTGACTGAGGTCGTTTCAATTATGTTCAAGGAGTTTATTGGAGCTTAAAGTGGTCAAGTAAAGTTTTATAGAAATATTTTTGGAGTTGCCTTGATATTCTGAGAAGGGTTTTACGACCTTTAATGGTTAATGTTGACCCCAAAACTACTCGTGCTAGAATAGGAATTTATGATAAGATTTTGTGACATGACCAAGCAACAAAACGCGCAACATGCTATCACCTGGAAGAATGTGGCGCCACAGGGATGGGGCCTATTCGATCAAGTGAGAATCGAACTCATGCCGATCACACGTTGACTTTATGGAATCATAATATTTCAGAGTTAATTGGTAATCCCCAAAAAGTAAATAAACGATATATGTGTGTGTTTATATATATATATATATATATATATATATATATAGAGTTCAGAATTTTATAGTTTCAAGTTACTTCAGTTTTCTTTAAATGTGTTATGTTCTCATGGTTATAATGAATTATGTGCATTTCATGTTTCTTTTAAACGTCTCATTTCCGCTTTAGTTGGGGGTTGTTGAGACATATTCAATGTTGTTGTTGTGTACTAATATTCTCTTTTAGGAACCTATGTTGTCTTGTGGTACAACATAGGAAACAGTATTGCAGATACTCAAGCAACAGGCTAGGATATGCCCCTCACTTCGAGTGCTACTGGTGAGCTCTGCTTTTGTTTGTGAAGTACTTTTTTTTTAGTCAATCTTATTTATTTATCTATTACGTCATGAACTAGCCAGGAAATTCATGTCCTGCATCGTGCATCAGTTTTTCAGTTGAGGCTTCATAGACAGTCTAGTATTTTGGGTTTGTGGTCCAGTCTTGCATTATTTTGCACGGAAACATAATTTGACCGTGATATTTTAAGGATAATATTTTCATAAGATTATTATTAATATTTTTTCAGAATATTTATATTTAAGAGAATTATTTAAGTTGCATGTACTTTTAGCATTGGAGTTAAATTGACAGATATTGATGGTTTGCTCGGTCAAGCTTAGGAACCGGGGAAATTTGAGAAAAGGGTGTCCGAGCATTTAGAAGGGTGGGATCTTTTGCTTAATTGTGCTGGGGCATAACTGTTGCACTGAAGCCCTTTCTTTGATATGCAGCTTCTCTCTACACCTCACCCAACATTAGCTCTTTTGCTACTTGAGGATTCATTAACTTCATTCCTTCTTTCAAACTTGAAACCAAGCATAAAACACATCATTTTCCTATGGATTGGTTGTTTTTTGTTTCAAAGAAAAAGTTTAAGCGAGTTTATTGTAGGAAAAATCCTCACACATTAGTTAACACAACTTGTTCCGTGAAATAAATTGACAGGCTTGACAATAGTCAAATTCACGAGGAAAATGTGATGGATTAAAGTAGTTGAGGCACTACACAAATTGAACATAGCCAAACGTATGCAATAACTTCAGATCGATACTAACACCTACTAATGACACTAGGCTAGCAAGTAAAAGTGATCTATGGTATTCTCACAAGCAAAGGAAAATTAGTTTATTATGATCTAATTGTTAATTACTTTCTATAACAACCATGGATATAGAAAACCTATCTCATTTCCATCAAGTCAATGAAAAGATGCAAGATGCCCCAGTTGATATGACACAAGTAAAGAGAACGTATTCGTAGTAAAATCTTTTAGTAAATAACCAATAAAACTCAAATCCTTACCATTTTCTATTTGTTATAAACCCAAGATCTTCGATCTAGTCGAAACGAAAAACCAGCTATAAAGGGAAAAAAATAATGTTCGCAACCATCAAATTTAAGAATAAGAACAACAAGAAAATAGATAATCTTAACTTATTAATACGAAAAATGTAGCCATGAAATATTCATCGTTCATATTTTGAAATAATATAAACTACACCGAATAAATTCAATACATAGCATGAAACTGAACAAAGAAGTAAAAGGATTAAGAAATTCTCATCGGGTTGCTCCAAATGATCAATGTCTTAGTGTTTGGAAGTCTGTTTTTGCTCCCTAAGCTTGGAAAAGCGGCCAAAGTCCCATGATCTGGATTTTCGATTGCGCCGTGCAGGTACCAGACATCCTCCCCTATACCCATAGGGCGAACCCTTCTCAATTAACTTACGAAAAAAAGTTTAAACTAACTTGAAATAAGAATCGAAGTGTTCATAATCATATTTACGTAAGATGTACAGAAAAATTAGTTGTCTACCCAATACACCAGGTTTAGGACTATCAAAACCAGATATCTAAGAGTGCAAAGAAATACATACACCTCCCAAAGGTCCTGAAGGGAGCTAAACTAGCTAGTCTGTCAAAAAAGAACTTGAACTAGTAGTCCTCCTAGACAAGAGCTGGCTCACCCTGACAGCTAGCTGATCACGTCTTCGCTCCTCAAATTCGAGTCATACCTGGTCCTACAATGAAACCTGTCGAAATAAAATAAACAGACAAGAAACAAACATAGGACGAATCGAAAGGACACCGTAAGTGGGGGGCTAGCTTGCTACCTTGCAGAAATAGGTAAGCTAGCTGGGGAAAAATAAGAAATATATAAACAAGCAACCATCAATAAACACAGAATCCATGCTCAGAACACTCAACCAGCATGTCGTGAAGTTGTATACAAAGCAACCAAGATATATACAAAGCAAAAAATTATCAAAATCACATGGACATACTCATAATGTTTGGCATGGAAGCCGATCCCTTATTAACTAGGACTAATGTGGCGCACAGTTCGATTCTAAAGTCATAGTGTCGCAGTGTGCCACCTGACCGTCTTGTCCTGTCACAAATACAAATAACTAAGCCACATAGCAACATACATATGCATACAACAATCAATTATTTCAATCGATATTCATAATCAATCCTAAACCTATGTTTTCTTATCATAATCTTAAGCCTATAGCTCCTCACTTGGTATTCATAACAACCGTATAACTCTCTTATCCTTAGTTTGATAATAAGTATAATACATCACATATATGCACAAGGCAAACAAGATATCTTAAGCTCACAAGCTCGATTACAATACTCTCATTTAAACGATAAACACCAAAACTAACAGTACAATATACAAGTATACACAAAGTTTCACATAGTAAGTACGCCTTACCGACAGCTATTTACATGAAGAAATCATGAATAGAACATCCACAAGGCCAAAGGCCGTCAAAGAATAGTGAAAACACTTACCTCAAGTCTATGGTCCAATCAATTACTGAACGAGCTCTTTTCCTTTGCGACGCCTGATGGAACTACCTTCCTCTAAGCCAAAGAAGAGAAATCGCACATATAAGTGCTCGTAGAATGGATATTAAGCTATTAGTTGGTGAAGGAAGGAAATTATGAAACTTGTCCTTGGCCTAGCTTAGCCGAGAACCTATAAACAGTACATTTCCAAACTTACTCACAGTTCCACAAATCCAAATATACTATTGGATTACATACTAGACTCCTATTTTACTCAATCCCCAAATTTGATAATTTTTAGGGTTCAAATCCAATATTCCCAAGCTAAATTCATACGAATTCATACTCCAAATAATGAACTATAACAATTGAAAGAGTTAGAATCATTACTTTACATTAGAGGATGAATTGGTACCAAGAAATGACTATACACTAACTTCAAATTGAGGGATTTGAGCTATAAATGCAATCAACATTAACTTGTGCTTTTGCGCCAACTTAGGCGCTGTCGCACCACCACAGCTCGCCATCACGTTGCCCAACATTCTATCGTGCAGAGAGGCCAAAAATTCCCAGCATTGTCGTGTCCTCCTTGGTGCTATCATGCTAGCTTACTGCTAAGAACTGCGCCAACATCAGTTGGTGCTGCATTTTGGGTCAAAAAGGGACCCTACGAGGCTTGAAATCATCCCAAACTATGTACGCGAGTTATGCAACTTATGTATGACCGACTCATAAAGATGGACCTCGAATCGGGTCCCGAAAGCACAATATGAGATTAAATAGAAAAAGATCAAACTCCAACTTTTGGAACTTTAACAAAATCTATCTGAACGGCCTCAAATTTTACTTCTAAAAGTTCACACAGGTCACAAATGACTATACAAACCTAACAACACTTTCAGATTTCGAATCGGAGCTCATTTTGCTCATATCGAGCTCGAAAACCTCTTTACGGTTTTACCGACACTAAAAACTGAACCCTTCTTCCAAAACCTACTAAATGAGATCGAACCAGTTTAAATTTTACAGACATATCCAAAATGGATCTTATAGAGCTTCTAAGACCATCGGCTCGCCAATTGTCATAAATTCTTAATTGACTAACTGAAACGACCTCGGTCTGTTATTTCAGAAGTTAAGACTCCGATTGGCATGCCGATAATTTTAAAATATTCGTAAGGTCCACTAGGTCCTTTCTGTAAAATTTGAGCCAAATCGGACTTCGTTTGGTAGGTATCAGAAGAAGATTTCAGTTTTTATTGGTGATAAATATTAAAAAGAGATTTTCGAGCTCGATTTTGGCGAATGAACTCTGATTCGAAATTCGAAAGAGTCTTTAGGTTCATATGATTATTTGTGACTTTTGTGAACTTTCAAAAGTAAATTTCGAGGTTGTTCGGCTAGTTTCTGCTAAAATGCTGAAAGTTAAATAATTTGACCTTTTTCCATTTAATTTGAACGTTGAGTTTCGGGAGTCCAATTTTAGATCCGCCTTACCAAGTATGTTACATATATTTTGTGTAACTTACTTGAAAAAGTTGGGATCATTTCGAATTTCGTAGAGTTACGCTTTAATTTTCGTCGCGAAAAAAAAGGAAAATGTTGAAGTCGGTTAAGCTAAGGGATTAAAGTTCCCTTAGCAGGTAAGTAGCATGGGAACAAAAAGACGAAATAGAGGGCGAGATTTAAAACAGAGAAAAGAAAAAGCAATGGAAAAAATACAAGAAAATGAGAAAAGAGCCGGAGAAAGATAGAATTTTCACCCCGAAACATCCAGGTATTGGTGTTAATCCATTATTTCAGTTTATTATGTGTGTTTGAATATATTTTGACGGCAGAAAATTGGGATATTAGACATTGTTTTAATAAGTTCAATTAATAGTTTAAAGGGTTAATTGGACCCTGATAATAAAATTGAGTATATATTCGTACTCAGTGAGTTGTGGGCATGATATAAATGTAATTTATTTAGGGTTTGGTTAGTGACCATAAACTCTATACATAGGCCTGGCTGCGTATTGCGTATGCAAATAGGGTATCAGGTTCCTAACTGGATTGCCCTAAGATGTGAGGAATGAAGCATTTAGCCTGATTTGATATTTTTTTGCTCATTGAATAAGAAGTATCGTTTGGCAATGAATCCAAAGGGCAACGCGGTTTTTTGAGTAGCTTTTGTAACATGGCAAGTGTTTATATCCATTTTTTTGGAGGCCCTTGGCCTTGTGGATATTCTACCACGTGTTCCTTACGTGTGTAGCTGCCGATAGGCGTACTCATTACGCCCTAGCTTTGAATTTACATTGTATATTATATGTTGTGCCCTGCTGTTGGTATTGCATTGAGCATATGAGCATTGCACTTTGGTTTTGAGCATTGCATATACTTCCCGGTAATCGATGAGAGTCCCGAGCCGGTGAAGGGTCATTATTGCATATACTTCCCGGTAATCGATGAGAGTCTCGAGCCGGTGAAGGTCATTATTGCATATACTTCCCGAATGGCGATGAGAGTCCCGCACCGGTGAAGGGTCATTATTACATATACTTCCCGGTAATCGATGAGAGTCCCGAGCTGGTAAAGGGTCATTATTGCATATACTTCCCGGTTGGCGATAAGAGTCCCGCATCGGTGAAGGGTCATTATCGCATATACTTCCCGGTTGGTGATGAGAGTCCCGCACCGGTGAAGGGTCATTATTGCTTATACTTCCCGGTAATCGATGAGAGTCCCGAGCCGGTGAAGGGTTATTATTGTATCATATTGTATTCATATGCATTATGTTGCATTCATATGCATTATATTGCATTCATATCGGGTGCAGGAGTATTCTGCCCCAGGAGAGTACAGGAGGATTCCGCCTCTGGCTCATATTTTATTGGGTGCAGGAGTATTCCGCCCCAAGAGAGTACGGGAGTATTCTGCCTCTAGTTCATATTATATTGGGTGCAGGAGTATTCTGCCCCAGGAGAGTGCAGGAGTATTCCGCCTCTGGTTCATATCATATCGGGTGCAGGAGTATTCCGCATCTGTTTTATATCATATAGGGTGAAGGAGTATTCCGCCCCAGGAGTAGGAGTATTCCGCTCCGGTTGGTTACTATATTGCATTCCCCTCGAATGTAGGAGTATTCCGCCTTGAGACGGGATTACGGGCACATGTGACCCCATTGCATCATACTACATTCATCCTATTTCATTGCATCACATACTGACTATTCTGTGACTATCATGCTGTGTTTTGTGTATGCGGTATGTATACCATGTTGTGGACATATTTCAGTTTGCCTATATATTCCTGGCTCATATTCTGGGTTGCACGCCGCAACAATATAAATATATGGATCGGGTTTCACGCCGCAACAGTATAAATATATGGATCGGGTTGCACGCCGCCACAGTATAAATATATGGATCGGATTGCACGCCGCAACAATATAAATATATGGATCGGGTTGCACACCGCGACAGTATAAATATAAGGATCAGGTTGCACGCCGCGACAGTATGAATATATGGATCGGGTTGCACGCCGCAACAGTATGTATTTCTGATTGTTGATATGTTCGGGATACTCGAAAACCTATATGTTCTGTCTACCTTATGTCTCTGGTTTTTTATATTCCATACGTGTTTCCAGTTATTATCTGGCTCTGCCATTTTATAGTTTAAATAATATGGATTTGTTTTACCCGTTTTTCTTCTCCCTGGCTAGCTATCCTATTCTTTGAGGTGGCTAGTCTACCCCACTTATTGAGTTCTTTTGACTCACCCTTGTTTGTTGTTTGTTTTTGTCTATCTATTTCATTTCGGCAGGTTCGCTCCAGGATTGAGTTCGCCACGTTGTGAAGGAGCGAAGACAACTTCAGCTGTTAGGGTGAGCCAGCTTTTATTCAGGATGGCAACCAGTTCTATGTTTATTATTTCAGTTTCATTTTGCTCCCTTCATGAGGTATCTATCTTCTTTCGTACTCTTAGATATCTAGTCTGGATAGCCCTAAACCTAGTATGTTGGGTAGCCTGCTGTAAATTCTTTTGTACATCTTAGAGGTATCAGTATGTCTGTGGTTTTTCTAAGTCTTTTTCTTATTTATGAGTTGAATTTATATTTATTTTCCGAATTCAGTTGATAAGGTTTCGCCCGACGGGTTTAGGGGAAATGGTCGGGCGCCAGCACGGCCTAGCCGGAATCCGGGTCGCGTCACTAACTGAGGTCATTTCATAAAGATATTAAAAATACCATAAACTAACTTTTTATAGGTCCCTAAAATAATTACAATTCATTTACAAAAGTTTCCCTAGGTTAGAAAGAAGAAAAGTCAGATTTATTGTCGCCTAGCCACTTTGTTCTGACTCGCTAGACACTTTTTTACTTCATACATATAAAGGGAGACTACCGCCCATAGGAAAGCTTCAAAACGCTACCTTTATGGTCATTCAAATGGGTGGCCACCTTATTCCAATAGGACGTCACCGTTTTCAACGGGTGGCCACATTTTTCCTATGACCAGTCTTTTAGCAATTTCTTAGTTGTGGCCTATTTTTCGACTATCTCTACAACAAATAGGTGGCACTATGCTGAAGGCACAAGACATTTATTGGAATCTGTACAAAATAGACATCGTTGATACAATAACGTTGTCATCGCTAGCTCTATCAATCTTTCATATGCACTATTACGAAAACCAAAATCCAGACAAGTAAGAAGAGGAAATTCTCATGTATTTCTAACTCCAACTCGAACACTAAAAAATTATACAGTAGAGAACACCATCTATAGATCTTTAGCTCTACCATAATAGCCCACATAGTTTAAATTCACCTATAATATGAAGCTAAAACATGATAAGTGAACTCATTTCATCAAATTAACATAATAAAAGCTCAGTTATAAGTAGAGGTCGCAGCCTATCGCTACCCCTACTTATTGTACGACTCATGTAGTTAAGGTAGTTAAAAAAGTGGTTGCTTCATTTATTTAGTAATCGATTTATCAAAATTACTGTTTAACCTTAGAGATCTTTAGTTTTATTTGTTAAGAAAAGAATGGCTTGATATGAATATGTAGCAGCTATAGGCTGCTGAACAAGGTCACAATCAAGAAAAAGCATACATTACCTCATATAGATGACTTATTTGATCAATTGCAAGGAGATAGGTTCTTTCCAAGAGCTACTTAAGATCTATGTATCATCAGTTTAAAATTTGGGAAAATGACATCCCAAAGATGGCTTTTTAGACCCGTTATGGTCATTTTGTGTTTCTGGTTATGTCGTATGGGCTTACAAATTCCTAGCAACTTTTATGGACTTGATGAACCGGGTTTCAGGACCTTAGACTTATTTATAATCATTTTTATTAATAATATCTTAATTTATTCTCATAGCAGAGAGGAGCATGAGTAGCACTTTAGAGAGGTTCTTCACACACTACAGGAACAACAATTGAATGCTAGGTTCTCCAAGTGTGAATTCTGGTTAGATTATGTGGCATTCATGGGCCATATTATGACCACTGAAGCAATTAAAGTTGATTCGAAGGAAATTAAAGTAGTTCAAAATTGGCCACATCCTACTTCTCAAATATGAATACGTAGTTTCCTTGGCTTGGTAGGATATTATTTGTGATTTGTTCAAGGTCTTTCTACTATTGCATTCCTACTAACTAGTTTGACTATGAAGGTCGTGCAATTTTGTTTGTTGGAAGAGTGTGAGGTGAGCTTTCAGAAGCTAGCATCCTTGTTGACTATGCCCCAATGTTGGCTCTTCCTACTAGTTCTGATCTGTTCGTAGTATATTGAGATGCATCTCATATTGATTAGGGATGTGTTCTAATGCAAAATAGAAGGTTGATTTCATATGCATCGAGGCAGCTAAAAGTGCGTGAGAAGAACTACCATACTCATGACTTAGAGTTACCAGCGGTGCTGTTTGCATTGAAAGTACAGAAGCATTATCTTTATGGTGAGCCTTCTATGATTTCCACAAATCATCAGAGTTTACAACACATGTCTAATCAGAAAACTTAAATGATAGGTAAATAAGATGGCTCGAGTTAATCAAGGATTATGGTCTTACCATCTGTTATTACCAGGGGAAGGTCGATATAGTAGCTGATGTGTTGAGCCAAAAGTGAAAGTCATGCTAATTTAGATGCTCGTATGAGGCCATTTTCTATTAAGTTAAAGTCCTTGACTAACAAAACGGTTAGATTATTTAACCCGACATTTAAAGAGTGTTTGCTTCTATGATGACCTAGTCTTCTCTTACTAATCAGATCAAGGAGAGACAATATGATGAAGCTTATTTAGTTGAGTTGCAAGACCATGCCCAAAGTGGGGGAGTGCTAGAGTTTACAGTTGGTTGACATGTTTGTAATTTGCGCTTGATTGCAACCCTTCTAGGCTAGTTTTTATGACCTCTGGCTCTATTATTTGTACAAATCTTGTGTTTATTCTCATGTTTCAAGAATTTGCTGCTGTTCATAATACAAAGCCAAAAGGAAAGAAGAAAGAGCAAAAACAAAGGAAATTTGGCTACAAAGCAAAAACATGGAAACAAGGCAATACCAAAAGTGGATCGGCGGCCCACCGAATCAATGGCTGAGTGATGAGGCCACCTGCTGGAGAAGATGAGAATCCAAGTTCTCGGGACAATCCACCAAAATAAATGGCGGACCACCAAACTATAGGCTAAAAGTAGTCGGCGGCTCTACAAAAGCATCGGCGACCCCACAGGTGACGACAACGAGCTCTGAGAATCGGCGGTGAAGATGGTGATTTTACCGCTAGATTGGTGATCCGCCGGACCTGAAAGGCAAAAGACAAGAAGAACGTTAGAAACTCAGCATTCAGAGACCGCCGAATATAATCGGCGGATTGCAAAACAATCGACTGAGGATGGAAAGCAGTCCAAAATGGCAATTTTGTAAATATGAATTTAGCTTACAAACCCATGCCTATAAATAGGCCAGTATGCCTCTAAGGCAACGTATCTTTTGTAATGTTAGGAAAACTTTTAGAATATCACCTTTTACACTTTGTGAATATTTTCTAAAGGCAAGCAAGGATTTTAAAAAACAGTTTTTGTAAGGATTTTCATCCTTAATCGATTCCATTACATGATTATTGTTATATCTCTCTTTACCATGATTGTGTTGAACCCTAGTATAAGTAGCTAAACTCATACTAGGGGTTTATCCATGATGACTCGATTAATTTAGCTAAAAAACAGTTGTTTTAATCGTATAAAATCTATGGGTTAATGTTAATCTAGTTTTTATTGTACTTTACATGACTAGGATTTAAGGCACGACCGTACTTGAACCAAACCCTACTTTGCCTTCATTACCGTAACGGGGGTTAATGGTGTGGGTTTATAGAAACTAGTGAGAATTTGGGTTATATTGGCTCACGAGTCTACCCCATCCAAAGGGAAAGACTTAAAAAGGTCATTTTCGCTCGGGTCTTTGGACTAGGGTATTATGTGCCTTGTTATTGACCCCAACAGATTTAACGAGGTAGACCCTCTGTATAGCTAATGGTTTTTTAGGGTTAAATATGTGGTCCGACCATTAAATATTACCCATTAGATTTGTGAGGTTAAAGAAAGTGTTAGGTTATGCCGAGACTAGACTTATCCTATATATCACCGGGCACTGATGATATATGCCCGCTCCTGGAACCAACAACCGTTTAGGCGGTTCGGTTATATGGTGCAGGGTACACATCCCACCGCCTAGGGTCTACAGTCTCCTAGTTAGGGTTTAGTATACCACCGCCTTGAGTTGTAGGCCCATGTCCTTATTAGTATTTTTATTTTACCTTATTTAGGACTGGGTGTCACTACTATAAATACTCATCCTTACATTGTATTGTACAAGACACGATTTGCCACCAGATTTGGCTACTCTCAAGGAATAAGAATTGCTTTGGTTTTTTCTATTTTTTCCAGTTTATTTATTTTTATCGTATTACTTACTTTTTCCATTGTAATTTATCATATTGCTTGTGACCTCATTCATAATTAATTTTTAACCTAGACGTACAAATTTAGGCATAAACAGTTTGGTGCCTGTCACACCCCCACCATAGGGCCCAGGCAATTGTAGCTATTCTACAAAGGAAAAGGCGCAACAATGTCTAACGATGAAAGTAGCATTCCAAAGAACACCGCATATTGAGTGGACGAGTCCGCAAAGGATCTTGATGATCCCAGCATCCAACAAAAGGATTCAGCCGAGCTACCAAAAGATTCTTCTCAATAACCAAATCCTGCTGCCAGTAATGAAAGGATGAACTGCTCATTGAAAGGTAATCATGTGTTCAGAATTTCATCAATGATCTCCTCAAAACTCTGATGGAACAGGCGAAACAAAATTCTAATAACGTGATCAAAGGGGTATCTCGCAAACTAGGCATGATGTTTACGGGATCGTTTTAAAGGCCAGCATTTCCTTAAGGACTAGCGCCCGTAAATATTTCACCAGTGTCTGTGCCTAGCCGAAGGCTTAAAATGGATGCTGCTCTAGGAGGCTCCTCAACAATCAACTACCAAGTTCTTAAGGGAGCCCCAGTCATTCAGGATCTCATAAAGGAGTTGAAGGCCATCCATGACCGAATTGGTAACGTACCGCGAGCTCTACCCCAAGTTACCACAGTGGATGAGCAAAAGTTTTACAAGCATGCTTACAAAGCAAGTGCTGCACCTGTCCGCATACCAAAGCACATCCGCTTAGTGTAAAACTTGAAGTATGACGGAACGACCGATCAAGATGAGCATATTGCTGCATATTACACGGTTGTGAAGAGTGACGAGATTACTGTTGAAGAAATCCTGTCTGGTCTAGTGAAGAGGTTTGGTTCAACTCTGACCAAAGGAGCCCTCGCTTGGTACATTTAGCTACCATTGGATTCGATTGAATCATTCACTCAGATGCAAGATTTATTCAAGAATGCCTACTCTGGTGCCCGTAAACGAGAAAAGTGCATGGAAGACATCTTCGAAATATGGCAGCAAGACAACGAGCTGCTCAAAGATTATCTCGATAGGTTCCAGAGGGAACGCATGGAGCTCCCTCCGGTTCTCGAAAATATTGTTGTGGTAACCTTTGGCAAGAGTTTGAATACAAGGGTGTCCCTAGCTATTAGAGAGTTGCAGTAAAGTCTGACTCAGCACCCTGTGTCAACATGGAACGCCCTGCACTAGAGGTACACCGAGAAGCCCGAGCCCGGGGAGTCTTCTGCTCTCGAAGAAGCCCGTCTAGCTATCCAAGACGTCATTCTCCATGGAAAGAAATGGGGGTACGTGGAGGAACCTCAAATAAGGGAAAAAGGCAAGCGAAACAGGAAAGATAGTAGGGACGATTTTCGGAAGTGGCAAGACGGTCAGGGAATGTCAGGGTCATTGTCCAAGGGATCGCTCAACATGGAGTGGGTTCCTAATCGATTCGAAGAATTGGGTCTACGAGATAACAGTGTGGAATTTGTAAGAGATCATATGAAGAACGCACAAATCCGTTGGCCAAGCAACTTGAGAGCTGAACCTTGCAGGAGAAACAAGGACCTTTACTACCACTTTCATAGGGATCACGGATATGACACGCCTAGGTACAGAGCATTTAGTTTAGAGGTCATGAGTTTGTTAAACAAAGGTTACCTCAAGGGCCTACTCACCGAAAAGGCAAAGCAAACCTTTACCAGAAGCGAGAACCAGGATGCACTGCCAAGTCTGCCCTATCCTAAGAAGTCCATCAATATGATAAATGCGGGACCATCATTGCTCAGGGGACAGAGGATATCTCGGTGGCACCCAACCAGGGTGTCGGTCGAGGTGAAACGATCATATTCAATAACGATGACAGCATCGTCTGCAACACCCCGCACTATGACGCCCTTGTCATAACACTTGTGATGGAAGGCACGGACGTAAAACGTATATTGGTCGACGTCGGTAGCGCCATAAACCACATCATATGGGATGCACTAAAGGCGATGGGTATTGAGGATCAAATTATGCCTAGCGTTTACACGCTCGCAGGCTTCAATAATTCCTGTGAGAAAGTTGTAGGCGAAGTTAACCTTACCACCCACTTGCCGGGGAAAGATTATGTTTCATCTTTTTCAGGTAATCAAGGGAGGCGTTCCTTACAATGCGATCGTCGAGCGACCATAGATTCATCAAGTCAAAGCAATACTGTCTACCTTGTTTCAAAACTGAAGTATCCTACTCAATGGGGGATAAAAGTAGTGAATGCTGATCCAGAGGTAGCAAAGAAATGCTATACGACCGAAATCCTTGGAGCAGTTGTCCCCGAGCAAGTGTCCGAGGTGAATGCTCCAGGAGACCCCGAAGACCTTAAAGCCACAATCAACCAATACTGCGACTTAGACGCTACGGTTGATTGGCATCTTTCGGGGGAGGAGAAGGAGTAGGGATAATATGAAGTACTTTTCTTTTATGAATTTACTTAGCACATTAGTCTTGCTCTTAGATTATAGCATTTTCATACTTTTTGGACATGTTACGGGTTTCCACCCACAACATCCTAGGCCCTGTGCCTTTGTTAATACTACTATTATAGACAATTTTTCAAAAATTAAGATGCATCTACTATCCAAATATTCATAGCCCAGGCCACATACAAGCTGAAATAATACACCCACTTTCCGTGACAAATGTAGGGTATACTACTCGCTTAGAGCTAGACCATGTCTAGCTCAGCCACCAGGCATTAATCGAGGATTGAACTTGATAAATCAAAAATTGCACCTACAGGCTGATGGGGACGCCTTTCCGCGTAGTGCCAGAAAGTCTTAAATACTCGAGTAACTGAGCGAAGACATTCTGTCTAAGAACACAAAAAGGCCGTTACCACACGGGCTAAAGTCGTCCCATTTTGGGCACAAACAGTCATATGCCATGGATGCAACTTAGCAACCGTTTATCGGCACACAACGGACGTAATTGCTCAAGGCAGGCACACTGACACACATTCTTAAATAACTAGAATAGTCAGGATGACCTAGAAGCCATCTAATTCTTAGGTGCGAACGCCCAGAGAGGCATAACTTGGCATTACTTAATTTTTATGATGAAAATTAAAAAACTTCACAAACAAAAGCGCAAGTAATATAAGTTAAGATGCCACAAAATGGGCTCAACATTTGCATTAAACATCCACATACGTGGATAAATTTCTAATCACCAGATGCATAAAAAAAGAGGATCAAACGGGGGAAGAGGGGTTTCTCGTTCCTCTCTCACGGGACTTCCTTCATCGGCAACATTTCGTGAAGGTGAAGGTCTTGTTTCACAAGCTCCAGGTTCCCTAGTCGGTGTTTCCTCTTTTTCTCCACTCATCGCTTCAGAGCCTTCCTCAAGGTCAGGACCAAGTTGAGCATCTGCTTTGGCAACAAGGCCAGTATACGAGGAAATCTCAATCGCCGGGTCAAAATTAGGGTCGTCATGTATCTAGAGGAGAGTGGCAAGAGCAACTGCGGCGTTGGCACGATCAACTTCTGCTATGCAACGATCTTTTAGAGCTTTTCTTTGTTGGTCTTTCAAGTGGCACTCCTCGTAAAGGTTTTCACCAATTCGTTCAAGTAACGCCACTTTACCTTTCAGCCTGTCATTCTCGTCTTGAAGGAAAGCAGAGAGACCCTGAACATCTGAGACATGCTTCTTAGCGGCATTCATACTTTCCTCCATGCCAGATAGTTGCTGCCGCAGATCTCTCACGATTCCGCTGTCTGGTGAAGTCCGCAAGCACAAGCAAGATGTAGGAAAGTATGAAGGAGTCGTGATCTAAGTCAACAATTGCACCTACGGGTTCATACACAGCCCTTACGCCCACCTATTTCCCAGGGAGCTGCTGAAAGGAGTCGAACCTCTCAGAGGGGCTGGAGGAGTGACAACAGGTTCTAAATGCAAATGGATGATATCAGCCTTTGGAGTCAACAAAGAAAGAGTGTCATATCAGGAAAACGAAGCCCAGATCTAGAAGTTGCGGATCTGAAGGTACGGTAGGAAGCAAGACATCATCCTCAACACTAGCTTCCTCTTTAGCTATGGGAGTATCTTTGATCAGATTTCTACGCTTTCATGAAGAAGGACCAGCTTCAGCAGCAGCAGACGGAGTTGTTTCAACGGCTTCAGACACCTCCTCCTCTTTGAGGAATGGGATCTGCTCGCCCTCTCCAAAATTCTTCCACCAGATGCCTGCACATCGGGCAAGAGAGCAATATATAGGGCAATACTCTGAATCTCCACCAGCGGGGCATATCGCTATACTAGAATCCTGGAAGCGGCGGTGAATTAAAATTTGGATGAAATCTCGGGTGGAAAGAACGGCTCAATAATTACTTACCGTGGTATTTTACCCGCCAGCCATTTGCATTCGCTAGGGCTGAGAAAGTCGAGGACTCAGGAGGATTCCTCAAAAAGACGGTGGTCACCCACATCATCTGTTCATTATGTCTCAAAGAAAGGGTGGACATGATGTTCGCTACACAGAAAAAAGAAATCAGTTTGAAGCAACCACAGTTGGAAGCAAGGACAAGTTTGCGTGGACTTACACTTTCTGTTGAAGATCTCTGGAAAGGGAAGAGTGGATACTAAATCGGCCATTCGCACAGCCACGTACCTGTTCACCCAACTATGATCTTTGGAATCTTCACTATTGGGGTCCATACATTTCTTCCCCCGCTTTATAAACATCAGCATCCCAGCTTTATGAAGACGATGGGAGTAGAAGGCTAGTAGATGATCAAAGGAAAATGCAACCTGGGCATAGTTGGCCAAGTGATCAAGCGCGACCACTAGTCGCCACATGGAAGGGCTGGCCTGGCCCAAACAAATATTGTAACATCGGCATATATCCTCTATGATCGAGTAGACATGCTTGTTGAGATGAAGAGTGAAAGGGTACGTGTGAACCATCGAAAAGCCAGCCCGATGGGAAGAAATTCTTTCCTTAGCGCCAGGAAAAATAATGACAACGCAATTAGGCTATTTGCATTCATGCCTGATGCGCATAGTATCATTCTTCGTGACCGCGGAAGGGTAAAATTCTATGGAAAGATTGTCGTTTTCAACCTCTTATTTAGGGGTTTGGCCCAACATGTGGCCATAGTTTTCAAAATTGAAAGAACTGGGGAGGAAATCTTGTGCTCTAATGTTTATTGGGAGAAAGCTTGAACCTTGTGCCATGATGATAATATTAGCTGGATTAGAAAAGAGAGTATCTTTTTAAGAGGAGTTCTGGAAAATCTTTGAAAGGTTACGAATAAACTTTATGACATACGATGTATATATACACGTCTGGGCTGGAAACGTAAAGAGGAAGTGGAATGGTCTTGATTATGTGGGATTGCAATTATGATTACTGCAGTTTAAGTGATATGTATCCCCATAATTACGGGATGTGAACAGAGCAGCAACAGTGGGAGGATACGCGAAAAACCCGGAGCTCCAATCATTAGGGGATACATTTCTGTACTAAAGAATTTGCATTTAATACGACGTATGCGAAGAGGCAAGGAGGAGAGCATCAGCACCGTCACACCTTTACGTTTGCTATCATGCTTCTTTCACTTCCTGACTGCTTACATCAGCACTCAGCAAGTGGGGGGACTGATTGTGTGGGCAATAATATGCCACCTATTGTTACGAGGATACGAGTCCAGCTGGTGAGACCAGGCTTATCCTATAAGTCACCAGGAACTGAGGATATACGCCCGCTCCTGGAACCAACGATCATTTAGGCGGTTTGGTTATAGGGTGCAGGGCACACATCCCGCCACCTTGGGTTTACAATCTCCTAGTTAGGGTTTAGTATACCCGCCTTGAGTTGTATGCCCATGGCCTTATTAGAATTTGTACTTTACCTTATTTAGGACTGTGTATCACTACTATAAATACCCCTTCTTATATTGCATTGTACAAGACATGATTTGCAACCATATTCGGCTATTCTCTAGGAATAAGAATTACATTGCTTTTCAATATTATTTCTAGTTTATTTACTTGTCTTTACTTTTATCGTATTTACTTACTTTTTCCATCATAATTTACTGTATTGCTTGTGACCTCATTCATAATTAATTGTTTAACCTATACGCACAAATTTAGGCATAAACAAAACCCTAGCTCTCGTTCCTTGGTTTATAAATTGTTAAAGTGTGAAGTTTTTTGATGTTATTGTCGCTTACTTGTTGGCTTTAGCCTAGTTATAATCAAATCAAATATCTACTTAGGAGTCTACAAACAACTCATAGAACTCGACATCATTCAATTTAAGACTAATAGAATACAAGATAGCTACCTGAGTAAAATTGACCCTAACTTCTTATTGGGTACTTTATCTTTGAGGACCGCCCCTCACCTTATAGATGTAGGACTCAGCGTGGATCAATTGTGATGTAAAGTCCTTCTATTTAATGGTTGATTGTTAATCCCTAGTGTTGATGGCTTGAAAAGGATATTATTGGATGAGGATCATAACTCGTGGTACTGTATTCATCCTTGTAGTACAAAGATATATCAGAACATTCCAGATTTGTACTGGTTGAAGGAGATGAAGACGGATATTTTTAGCACTTATCTCGGTGCTCAAATTATTAGGTCAAGTATGAGCATAGAAGGCCCACAAGTTCAGCCCCAGCATTACATATTTTTGGGTGGAAGTGAGAGATGATCACTATGCATTTTATTGGTGTTTCCCAAGGTCTTTGAGGTAGCATTAGTTAGTTTGGGTAGTTGTTGATAGACTCACCAAATCTAGCCACTTTATTGCGGTGAAGTCTACCTATTAAATAAAGAAGTTGGCTCAAATTTTCATTGAGTAGATTATCTGATTGCAAGGTACCCCACTTTTTAATATTTCTGTTCGAGGTCCTCAATTCACAGTACAGTTTTCACAGTTATTCTAGTGAGGGATGGGTACAAAGGTTTAGCTTAGCACCATATTTCATACACAAACTGATGGCCTGTCAAAGAGGACAACTCATATCTTAAAGAATATGTTGTGAGCTTATGAATTAGAGTTTAGCGGTCATTGTGCATTCGAGTTTGGTTGCTACTGTGTTCCTTGTTTTGTACTAGATGATGTCGAATATGAGTTAGTGAACTATATGAACGATGAGTTGTGATTGTGTTTCTCTTCTCTCTTACTCTTCTGTTTATTAATTGCTTAAACTAGTTTTACTGTTTCTCACAGAAGCTAGTCTTCCATCTACAATATTCTCTGGCCGATTTAGTTTTGAGTACTAGTAAGCCCCGTGGCTACAGTTTGGAGATTTTCCAATGATCAACAGTGAGCCAACAATCTTTGATCCAAGTTTGAGCACCTTTCATTTATTTTATTTATGCCATTTTTGTTTCATACATTTATGATGTACTATTCAGCAATTTATCTAATAGATGTTCATGACTTATGGAAGAGGACAATACCTTTTATTGTATTTTAGGTATTCCTTGTATTTTGTCGGTAAACTCAAATCTTTAGACTTAATTGTGTTGTTTTTATCGCTATTATTGAAAGGCAAATGGTAATATTGCGAGTGGATTCGCCCGACGAGGTTAGTTCGGGTGTCCTCACGACTATTCAAATTTTTAGGTCGTGTCAAAAATAGTATTTTCAAACAATTTTCAACTCAAGTAATATCAACATCACATAATAAGTAGTAATAACATGAAACATCAGATATGAAATCAAATATATGTGATGATGAAAGGAAGCGAGCATAATCTCTCTAGCATTTGATTAATGTATTTGATGATGGTATGATCCATGCATAATCTATCCAGCTTTTAGTACCCACTAAGCCAAGTCTGTTAAAAGAACCTAGGCAACAGTACGACATTCTCATACAATCTATATTAAGAATACTACTAAAAAACAGTAACAAAATAATTTCTCAAATCAAATTTCAAAACATTCATATCATAATATGTACACAAGTATATATGTACGACAAGTGTAAACTCAAAAGAACAAACGTGCCTAAAAAGTACACTCAGAGGCAGCTATGCATGAAAGGAACATACATAAAATTTCAACGTGGTCAATTCCACCATAAGAAAGGGATAGAATTACCTACATTGGTAAGAATAAATTAAATCTAACTAGCCCATGATCACCTTTACACGTTTAAATATCTTTAAATAATTGCATTTTATGCAAAGCAATAAATAATATCATCAATTTAAGTTATCCAACTAATTTTCATAATTTTGCGACAAACGGATCAAAAAGTATCCAAAATTAATGCTTGGTCAACTCATTGTATTCATAATCTATATTTAACATTCAATGCCAATTCAATAATAAGATTAACCATATAAGGTTTGTTCAAATCAGAACTCATTTCGATCTCTAAATCGAATAAAACTGAATTTTCAAGTTTAAGTCAGAGCACCAAGATCAACACCTTGAATCTCATGTTTTAATCGATGACAATCATTAGGTGATATGGAATCAACATCTAAAAGGGTAAAGTCAATCCTTAAATCTAAATTTTAAGTTACAGTTGCAATCTCCATATGAAACAATTCAAATCATGAATTAAACCATGAGATCATTATTAGAATCATGTGTAAATACCAAAAAAGAGTGTTATAACACATAACTCAAAACACCTTTGAATATTTCTTGTCCAAAAGCATGCTTCTCGAATTCGAGAGGTCCCAAAAATGAGTTAGAAAGCTCAAAATTCGCGGAAGAAAGGTACATGTATTGTTGTGATATTCGTCTCCATGTTTAACTTTGTGCCCACGGTTCATGCTCATGTTTTAAATCATGGCCACGACTTGGACTACAGACTCAGCAAAACCCGAAGCATATTTTATGGTATGTCAAAACTAGTTTCAGTGAGTCACATTTGATGAGACAGATATATTGGTTCTTCTACTCTCAATTACAATATTCAATGCTTCAAAACAGTGAATTGGTTCCTAAGGACCAAAAATCGACTAAAAACCAAATTACATGCCCATAGCCGAAACACTAAATGATCTCGGAATTTAGGGTAAATGACAAAACTATGACACTTAAGTCAATAGTTTGCCTAATTGACTCCACTAAAAGTGGTTTAGCAAGAATGACCTTCTATAAGTTAAATGAATCTTTTTAGACTAAATTACCCATGAACAAATCATATAAACACGCGATCTGCCCCCGACCTTTCCTCCCTTTACACTGCAACTTATTTCCAGCAAAACATAAGCTCTTCCAACTGGTTAACCTAAGAACTCCAAATTTCCAGAAAAAAAAGTTTAAAAGATAAGTTTCTTCAATATTTCATTAATTATACGTAGTTTTTAAATTAAATTTACAGATTTACATCTTAAATTCGTAGAATTTATTTAATTTTTGTATGATAACAGATTCGCTATAGTGAGTTGTGAACTTTGATGATAATGCTTGCAAAACTATTTCTAGATAACCAGCAATTACCGTCACATTAATTTTCAATTACTACAAAAAAAGATATATTAGTTAGAATCTGTATTTGCTGCAGAATTACTAATAAAAATTGTGATTACTCTTATTTAGTTGCAACTGCTTTGCTTTGCCCTAAATTAACTTGTAATAACTTGTAGATGATATATGTAAATTGTCACTGACAGGAAACGTTTCTTAAGATTCGTTCCATGGGAATTTGTTTGTAATGCACTCGCTGCCTTGTGGGCAACACTTGCAGTTGTATTGCAAACAATTGCTAGTAGATAAACTCTACATGTGTTGCCTAGTATATAACACTTTTGATCGCCTGAAGTGGTGCCTTATAAGTGTTGCCCAGAGGGCCACACTACATGTAGAGTAGCTTTGGTTCAAATGTAGAGTAGCTTTGGTTCAAATGTAGAGTAGCTCTACATGTGCTGCCTAATAGGCAGCAGTTTTGAATGCATAGTAAGTTTCTTTTTCAGTGTAGGCAACAGTTGAAGGTTTGGTGCAAAACAAAATATAGAGAGATCTGTACATGTGATGCATTACATGCAGCAATTTATGTGTGTACAAAATTTCCCTACAAGTTGTGGCTACTTGTTGCAGTCAACCTCCAACGCCTACACACACCACTATAATAAAGAAAAAATTGAATATTTGCACCTGTATATCTCGTTAATCTATTCAACAAACTCTAAAATCGTGTAACCATTTCAATGTGTGCAGAATTTAGATGGCAACAAAATGCATATACATTGCTTACAATGAACATGGAGTGCAAACAACAAGTATCTGGATCAAATGAAGAAGTTAGAAGAAGAATTTTGTAGTTTGCATCACAATGTACTTAAAGTACACAATCAAATAAGAGAGATGGTGCTTTCAGGACGCATAAACGACGATGCCGAGTCAAATATCATCGACGAATCGGCCTCACCGCCTTCACCAAATTAGTTGTATTCTATTAGATCATTCTGTTATTTAATATTATGTATTGTTTGATATTTTAAAGCACCTTTTTAAGAAAATTCAATTTCCTTTGTACTATTTTCTTTTGATATAACATGTGTTAGATTTCTTACCCCCTCTACTACTGTGTTTAGATACAAGTGTTGGTAAATTGGCAATAGGTGACCTCAAATCCTTACCAAAACCTCACACTCAATTCCATTAAGTTGCTGCTTAGGCAACACTTGGTCTACATCCTTCACAAACTAAATCCCTTAACTAGATGTCTTAAAAGTGGCATTTGACCTACACCCCTCAGTTTAATAGGCAACACTTGATTTCCACCCCTACCAAAAAAAACTAGGTATTCAGTATATTTTAACTTCATTTCTCCATTAATCCCCTTCTACCATTGTGTTTAAATGCAAGTGTTGGCGAATAGGCAACAACTACTAGAAAAGTCTTACTTAAAGGCTAAACCACACAGTCAATTGCCTTAACAGATGCCTGACCCGCAGCACTTGACCTACACCTCTCAGAAATTAGATCCCTTAACAGGCAGCCTTGGCATCCACCCCTACCCAAAATTTTAAAGCTAATACACTTGAAATGATGCTGCCTAGGCAGCACTTCACCCCAACCCTTCATCAAATTTCACAATCCACTTGCACTGAGTTATTGCCCTCACAACATCGTAAAACTCACAAAATATAAACAAACACTGAAAGAACAAGTCACTACGCACATTAAATGCTAATAGGAAAATGTATATTCAATATTAAACCCATTCAAACTTTACTAATACCAAAGCATTCACATTACTAAAGACATAAACATCCAGTACACACAAATAATTTTTTTAGTCGCATCAACTAAAAGAGAAGCACTCATGCATTCACAATAACAATTTGATCATCCTCATTACCTTTATACAACTGCTAAAGGTTTTCCAAGTACTCATTCACAAAGTCGAGAATTATGCTCATGGTAATCATTGTTTATCTTCTCAGGAGGAGTATCATATCCACCATTTGACTTGTACCTTCCATGACTCCACAGATTCATAGCCCAATCAAAACGATAATCTTTGAACTATGTAAATTTCATCTTCGAAACGTCATTCCCATACATTATTGACTCAGCAAACTTAAGAACAAAAGTTCCACAATTATACCTGCACAAAAAGATAATGCAAGGTTAAATAGAAAGGAAAATCATCAAGAAACTGCTAAAACATGCCACTGAACAATGCTGACCCATTGCTCTGCTTTGGGCATTTGACCCAATCATACTTCAGTGGTGCATACACCAAACCGTAGGATACTTGATACCTATGGAAGTCAACAAAATCAAGCAGTGAGGCAATCATCCGAGCATAACAGTCCATATGCGCCTTGACAACTTCATCTTCTTCATCATATAATGAGTTATAGATGTCAAGTCGGTGTTCATCAATGTGGAAAATACCAAAAAAATAATGGGTGACTGCAGCACCACTTTCTTTACCTAAGCGCATGGGGAAAAAGACTCTATCAACTGTCTCCCAAGATATACCACACCTTTCCTGCCCTCCAAAAATGGTATCAATAAACAGCTGATAATTTGGATCAGTCGTTCAATGATAATTACCACCTTCCTCAATCTATGATAATCAGGCGACTCTTCAGCAATCTATGAAACCAATCACATAAACAAAGATTAGAAATAAACACAAAAGCTGGTATGTACAACTACATAGAGAAAAACACAACCATCCTGAAAAAATAGCCCAAGTATTGACATAGAGGCAATATTTGACATAGGTTTACTCAACTATATACAGCTTTGAGGTCTTACACTGCTGCCAGGTAGACAACATGTTACTCTGACTTCTCTATTGTCAATGAACTTTTCTATTGACAAGTATTAACAGAGAGGCAACATTTGACATAGGTTTACCCAACTATATACAGCTTTGAAGTCTTAAACTGCTGCCAGTTAGATACCATATTACTCTAACTTCTCTATTGATAAGTATTGACAGAGAGACAATATTTGACATATGTGTACCCAACTATATACAACTTTGAGGTCTTAAACTGCTGCCAGGCAGACAACATCTTACTCTGACTTCTCTAATGAGGATTTCACTTGAAATCATACCAAAATAATATAACACTTTCCCTTTACCCCTTTCCACCCAATAGCTACTGAATTGCTTACAGCCAGCCAACACTTCCACTTGTACTTTTTTAAAAAAGAAAAATGACAGCTTAAAAACTATACCATCAAAAAAGAAATACTTTATGTTGGGCTTGCTGAATATTAAATGCAACACCTACACATACCTTATCTTGTCGAGCAGGAGGTGTTTCAACAGAACCCTCGCGCGCAGACAAATCACCGGGACAAGTCCCTAAATGAAACGCATCCAAATCGAATACATTCACGGAATGAAAAATTGGATAAATAATGAACATCAACTAAGGGAAAAAATAAATTCGTAGCAAACTAAACAAAGAAAACAGAGAGAGAAGGAAACGAACCCTAATTTGCAAGGGGGGAGAGAGATGAAGAAGAAGAAGAAGAAGAAGAAGAAGAGGGGTAGATCGGACAGAATTAGGGCTAGTTTTATTCAGGGGCAAAATAGTCTTTTTACACGTTTAAAAATGGGTAGGATGCCATTTTGCTAAAACATTTCTTAGTGGGGACAAAAGGACATAACCAGGGATAAGGGGGGTACATGGGATGAAATTTTTTGCGGAATTCAATTACAAAAGTTCCTACAAGTCGCAAATGATTATTAAAAGCTAAAGGAATTCATGGATTTACAAGAGGATTTCATTTACCCAACACGAGGTGTTAAGTTCGTACTTGACTCATCGACGATAACGAAAATGATATCTTCTTTAAAAGTCATCCAAACAACCTCCAAATGACTTTAAATTTTACGCGCAAAGTCGTAAATTTTATTTTGGAACTACTGAAACTCTGGAAATGCAATATAAAGCTTCAAATCTCAAAATGGCAGTCATATCGTTACAACATATGCCAAGTTCATGTAGGCGTTTACAACATCATCAATATCAGGCTCCATGGGCAATATCGTTCAAGGACAGTTACAAAAATACCCACAAAACTTAAAATAATTACAGCCACTACCCACTACTTTCAAATATTACCCGACCTACCCACTAAATTATTTACCCACTCTACCCATTCAGATTTGTATACCATAGTTTATGCAGTATTCCATAAATTAAAAGTATACCCGACCTACCCACTAAATTATTTACCCACTCTACCCATTCAGATTTGTATTCCATAGTTTATGCAGTATACCATAAAAGTATACACATATAAGGTATAACAAAGGTATACAGTATAAATGACCCTCCAGATTTTTATACCATAATTTATGCAGTATACCTTAAAGGTATACACCTATAAGGCATAACAAAAGTATACAATAATAAATGGGTAGGTTGGGTAAATACTTTTAGTTTTATGGGTAGTGTAATTTCTAATGGGTATGACTTGTAAATACTTTAAATTTCATGGATATAGAGTGCAAAAATCCCTATCCTTCATGCAGGCCCATCAAAAAGTGGTACAAACGCTAATGTTGAAGTAGATTTGCAAATTTTTTGGATTTTTCTTTCACAATCAGCAGGCATAATCAAGTGATAATCATCCCAAAAGTCAGGGAAGTATAATTCCTTAGATTTTAGTTTGTTTTAAACATGATAGATCGTTCAATCCTAGTTTATGTCACCCCTATTTTCTCAACTTGGATAGCTATTTTCTATTTTATTTTTAAGAGAGGGCTGAGGGGGTTATATTTTTATTAGACAAAATGGGATGGATATTGAAAAATAATAGCTTTTATCAATTATTATGGATGAACAAGATATGAACAAGCTAGTACCTCCGTTGCAAAAATAATGCACAATCTCATTAGTTACCATCGTACACTTAATGATACGTTTAAAACTTGTAGTTTTAAAGGTTAACCAAATAATGTTATGGCATATTCACACTATTTCATTAATTTTTAAACTTCTAAGACTAGTCAAATTATGTCATATAAGATCAAACGGGGCAGGGGACCTTCTCAACAAATAGAGAAACTGCTAACTAATTATAGAAAATAGAGAAAGTTAAATGAGAAATTATTTACAAAATATAGATGAAAAGGGAGTTATTTATGAAACATAACCCCCAAAATAAAAAAAAAATAAAAAAAAGGGAAACAAAAAATCTTAAATCTAGAAACATAGCAATCGCCTAAAAAAATAATAGCAAAAACCCTTGCCTTCTCATCCGACTTTTCCCATTTTCACTCGGTCTCCCCTCTCTTAAACTCTTGTCGCCACCTCTGCCTCCTTTGGCGATGGACTCCTCCTTCTTTTGACCTCACGAGCAGTCAAAGATCTCAAAGGTAAGGGCATCTCCTTCAGACCTAGCCACACAACCTTAGTGAGCGACATCAATTTCAGTTCCGTTTTCTGCCTCGATAGATTGGAATTACCAACTTTCGTTGTGACAAGCAGGTCATGTACTTGGTTAAAGAACGTGATAGATTTAAAAATGAGCCTAGGCACAAATACCCGAATGGAAGTAATATCTTACATAAATCTTACGAAATCGGTCATCAGTGATAAAAAAATGTACAAGAACTTAGAGACCGACGTATACTATTAAATCTACTAAACAGTGATGATAAGGTTGTAAAATTGTTCAAGAAGACGAAATTTGTTTGTTTCCGAAGTCGAGCAAATTAAAAACACAAAAATAGTAAAGCCAAACACTAATTCAATTTCGTATTCTTCGACGAAGATATGATATTTTTTCATTTAAATATGGTGTTTCCAATTTAGATCTGGTATTTCTTAGTCAAATCTGATGTTTTTCATTTAAATCTATTATTTTCTTATTCATTTTATTTATTTTCTCCATGTTATATCTGCTCTGTATCTACATGTTTTCTACTATACATCTACATTTTATCTGATCTGTACTATTGTATCAAAACTTTTTCTAGTGAATAAGTTTTTTATCTTAGTGTATCGTGTCGATATTTTCTTTATCAGTCTTTTTACTAACTGTATCTACAATGCTTCTATATTGTATCTAATGTTGTATCATTTCATTTATTTCTTCTTTCTTATCTGTCATGACCCTAGCCAAGGGTCACTACACATTACCGACACATGTGCCGGCTATCACTGTCCAGCTGATAACATTCTAATAATAAATTAAAACTAACTGGATCAAACACTTCCTGAAGAAGCTGTATAAGCTAAAGGCCGAGAAAGACAACACATAACGCTAACTGCTGACACAGGATAAATGTCTACAAGGTCTCTATGAAAAGAAAACTGTACCTGAACTGGACGGCACAGGGTCTTGTCATACCCAAACTGGCTGATTGTACACATAAAAATAACTGACTCCGGAAGTAAGTGAAGTGACTCCAAAAGCTGGTGCCCACCTATGTGGCCCAAGCACTGATCTATATGTACCTACGCAACATGAAATGCAGCTCCCTAGAAGGGACGTAAGTACGATATGTAAAAAGTATGTAAGTCATGAGCATATAATATATCATAGCTGAATGAAATTATTAGGCTGGAATATAATTATGTAAATCTGTGATGAAGTATAGCAACATAACTAGAAATCTGAAACATGAACCAAACATGATTTGAATATAAACTGAAGTCTAACTGAATCTAAAACTGAAGGCTGAGCTGAACTATACTGATAACTAACTGTAATATGACGGATAACTGATAACTGGTATCTAGAAATTGGGAACTAATAGCTGTCAATTGATACTGACACTAAGAACAAGTGGTTGATAATTGAGAACTGAGAACTGTTACCTGAACTAGTACTTATCTTGTGTTATGGGCTGTATCCTCCCAAATCAGATAACTAAAAATATGAACTAGCCTCATGTATAGTCATGTCATGCAAACTGTAGCTATATAAATTTACGCATATATAATATACTACATGATTAGAATGAAGTGGGGGACACCATATCCTGGCAAAGGGTTGTATCCCTCGATCGATATATTCATAGGTGACCAGGCCATAAGGGGCTGTATCCCCAAGAAAAGTGTCAAACTTGCTTAACCTCTATGGGAGAGCTCCAATGACAAACAATGAGGACTAAGCATGTATGAGGCAATTCGAAGGAGAATGTAACTAAAGCATATCGTCAAGAATCAAGAAATAGCTAAACAACTGCAATCTATAGCTCGTCGTCCATATATTGGACTTAGGAGCTTATCCCCATTTGTGGGAGAAACTGAGTATGTACATAATGTCATTTGATCCCTACTGATAAATCTCTGCAACATAAAATGTACTCCTAACAAGGGGCGAGCAAGAGTCAAAGATATCTCGATTTAATTATGAATAGAGTCATTTTGATAAAACATTTATTTACGTTTCATGGTAATCAGATTCATGCCAAAGAAGGAAATGATAGCCTTAACGTACCTTATTTCAATCTGTCTAATAACCACGCTAAACTCAGCACACTGCACCTTAATCTACAACAACGACAATGAAGCTATTTGCAAGCTACGAATGACTCTCTCATTATATACTTAATTTGTTAAAAAAAAAAGGGCAGCATTTCCCTGATTTTACTAAGCCAACTATAGGAGACACAACAACACATTACAATCAGCAACTCAAAACAGCCTAAACTACAATTCGGGACCTTTAATACAAAAAAAAGCCCAAATATACCACAACACACCCAATTAACAAGTTACCAATTAGCCTGAATTTGCAATGACTAGGGGCCAGCCCACTACCCTACCACATGTGGAATTTCTCCATACACTTTATCCGTCCAAACTCATAAATGAGCAGCATAATAAATAAACACAAGCGGAAAACAAAACAGTCTACTATAGGTGGGATAAATCAACCTCATTGCTTCCGATCACCGTCCCGTGAGTTCTAACTATTAGTAAACAAATTTATCAACCTTCCTTAAGATTTAATAAGCTTAATTGTAGAACATAGATGTTTTCTTAACCATGATATACCTTCCAAAACTCAAACTACAAAGGAAAAGAGAGGCGATACAATTGGCGATATAATGATACTTACGTCGTAAGGATCGTTCCAATGTTATCGCTTCTTGATTTCATATATGAGATGTTAATCTTGCTTGAATCCCTTGTGGAAAGCTTAAGAATAAGCTTATAGATGTTATGTTTTCGTGGTTTTTGAAAAATTAAGAAGAATGAAGACTTAAGGCATATATATCCACTTTTGAAAAGACAAAGTGGCGCTAGTTTGGCACCCTAGCGATGTCCGTTCTACAGATGCTTATATTTTTTTACTCATACGTTGTATAAATAAACAGTTATAACTTTTGAAAACAACACTCCATGACCTTCAATTTGGTATATGATATGTCCCTAAAAAACCTCATATAACACGGAATTAATTTCTCAAAAAGCTTCGTTACACGGCAAATCCTTAGTCGGTTTTTCTTCAACTTAAATCCGATTTTTTTCAAAATTTATATTCAGCATATACACATCATATATAGTAAAATTATGACTTTAAACTGAAATAATTCTTAACATTTCAGTAGCGCAATATACGTCACTTTAGAAACATAGGATGTAACAATCTCCCCTCCTTAGGAACATTCACACTCGAATATTGACTAAGGTATACAGAAGCATTAAAAAAAGATCCGCTACATACATGGAGTAGTGAAGAGATACAGATATCTGGCTCTCAAATCCTTTTCATCTTCCCAAGCCATCTCTTCCACATTATTGCCCTGCAATAACACTTTCATTGAAGGAATATGTCTCGTCCTCGACCAAAGAACCTGCCGATCTTAGATAGAAACAGGTACCTCCTCAAATGTCAATTGTTCGGTGATGTGTACATCATCAACTGATATAACTCTGGAAGGATCTCCAACACTTTTCTGAAGCATGGAGATATGAAACACTGATGTACCTCCTGAAGGCCTGCTGGAAGGTCCAACTCGTAGGCTACACGCCCAACTTATCTGGTAATATGACACAGACCTATGAGTCTATGGCCAAGCTTGCCCTTCTTGCAGAATCTCATAACGCCTTTCTTAGGCGATACTTTCAGAAGTACCCAGCCGCTAATCTAATATTCTAAATCTCGACATTGGTTATCTGCATAAGACTTTTGCCTGCTTTTTGCTGCTAATAATCTTTCTGTGATTAACTTAACTTTATCAATTGCTTGCTGGATTAAGTCTGGACCTATTAATTGAGACTCACCAACTGCGAACCATCCTATGGGTGATATACACTTGCGCCCTTACAAAGCTTCATAAGGCGCCATCTGTATGTTGGAATGATAACTATTGTTGCATGCAAACTCTAGCAACGGTAAGTGTTCATCCCAGATGCCTTTGAAATCTAACACACACACTCTCAACATGTCCTCGAGCGTCTGTATTATTTGCTTGGCCTGTCCATCTGTCTCGGAAAGAAAAGTTGTACTCAAATTCACTTGTGTCCCACATCTTTCTGGAATGATCGCTAGAAGTTAGTTGTAAACTGTGTGCCTCTGTCTGAAATGATAGATACCGGAACACCATGGAGGCATATAATCTCCCTGATACACAATCTGGCGTACTCTTTTTGCTGCATAGATAGTTCTAACAAGCAAGAATCACTGATTTAATAAGCCTATCAACTATAACCCAAAATAGAATCATGCCTGGTCCGCGTACTAGGCAGACCTGTAATAAAGTCCATACTTACTACTTCTATTTTTTGACCATCTACTTTGATGCCTTTTGATGAAACTATATGTCCAAAAATGCTACCGAACTCAAAATGAATTTTCATTTCAAAAATTTGCCTGACACAACCCAGATTTCGACTAGGCCGTGCGGGCACCCGACATCCTCACCTAGACCCGTCGGGTGAACCCTTACCAATTAAATTAGGAAAATAAATATAATAATTCATAAATAAGGACAAGACTTAAAATAAAAATACAGACATACTGATACCTCTAAGCTATACAAAAAGAAATACAGCTGACTACTCAACAGACTAGGTTTAGGGTTATCCAGACTAGACATCTAAGAGTACAAAAGAAGACAGATACCTCCTCAAGGGAGCAAAATGCAACTGAAATAATGAACAATAAACTGGTGGCCATCCGAAAAAAAAGCTGACTCACCCTGACAGCTGAGGTCGTCTCCGCTCCTTCACAACGTGGCCAACTCAATCCTGGAGCGAACCTGCCGAAACGAAATAGATAGACAAGAAACAAATAACAAACAAGGGTGAGTCAAAAGAACTCAATAAGTGGGGCAGACTAGCCACCTCAAAGAATAGGATAGCTAGCCAGGGAGAAAAGAAATAGATAGACCAAATTTATTTTATTTAAATTATAAAAAGGCAGAGGCAGATAACAACCGGAAACACGTAAGAAACTTATAAACTCAACCGAGGATGCGTGCCAGAAAAATATCAACAAATAAGCAATGCACATATAAGCATAACAGTAGTCATATACCGCAAGTCTACATAATGGTATGAATTGATATGAAAATAAATGAAGTGAGATGAAATGAAATATGATGCAAAGGGTCACATGTGCCCGTAATCCTATCCCGAAGCGGAATACTCCTGCATTCGAGGGGAATCCAATCTGATAACCAACTGGAGCGGAATACTCCTGCTCTTAGGGCGGAATACTCCTGCACTCTCCTGGGGCGGAATACTCCTGCACCCGCTATAATGTAAAGCTGAGGCGGAATACTCCTGCACTTAATATCTGACATTAGAGCGGAATACTCCTGCTCTTGGGGCGGAATCCTCCTACCCTCAATATGATACACTGGAGCGGAATCCTCCTGCTCCTGGGGCGGAATACTCCTGCACCCAATATGATATGCAATGTAATGCATATGAAAGACATATAATGCGTATGAATGCAATGTGATGCAATAATAACCCTTCACCGGCGCGGGACTCTCATTGACAGCCGTGAAGTAGATTCCAACTTACAGCCAGGGTACAATGCTCAGATCCTCAATACAATACCAACAATAGGACATAACATATAATATACAATGTAAATCCAAAGCTAAGGCGTAATGAGTACGCCTATCGGCAGCTACACACGTAAGGAATACGTGGTAGAAAATCCACGAGGCCAGGTGCCTCCAAAGAAATGGATATAAACACTTACCTTGTTCCGAAATTAGCTCTGCTAATCAACAACCGCTTTATCTTTTGGTTTCATTTCCAAGCGATCCCACTCTATTCAATAAGCCAAAAAATATATCAAATTAGGCTAAAGGCTTCATTCCTCACATCTTAGGGAAATCCTCTTAGGAATATAATACCCTATTTGCATACGCAATATGCAGGCCAGGCCTATGTACAGGGTTTATGGTCACATAACTAAATCCTAAATAAATTACATTTATATGTTGCCCATAACTGACTGAGTATGAATATATAATCAATTCCACTATCGGGGTCCATTTGACCCTTTAACTATCAATTGAACTTATTAAAACGATGTCTAATATTCCAAGTTTTACCGTTAAAACATATTCAAACATACATAATAAACTCAAATAATGAATTAACACCATTACCTGAATGTTTCGGGAGTAAAAATTCTACTATTTTCTCGGCTCTTTTCTCATTTTCTGGCATTTTTATCTCACTGCGCTTTTCTCTTTCTCTGTTCTCGTTTCTCTGTTTCTTTTGATATTTCTAATCAAGTTTGTTAAAGGTATATATATATATATATATTTCCTGCACATGCCACCACCTAACTTTTATGTATTTTGTCTTTTCCCTTTTTTTTTTTCTTTTAAAATTTGCTGGTACGGTAAAAATTATAACGGTACCCTACGATATTCGAAATAATTCTAACTTTTGCATACAAGTCATACAAAATATATGTAACATACTCGCGAAGGCGGATCTCAAATTGGACTCTCGAAACTCGAGATGCGAATTTAAATAGAAAAAGTCAAATTATTTAACTTTCGGCATTTTAGCGGAAACTAGCCAAACAACATCGAAATTCACTTTCGAAAGTTCACAAAAGTCACAAATAATCATACAAACCTAACGGTGCTTTCGGATTTCGAATCGGAGCTCATTCGCCCAAAGCCGAGCTCGAAAATCTCTTTTTAATATTTATCGACAATAAAAACTGAAACCTTCATCCGATGCATACCAAACGAGGTCTGATTTAGCTCAAATTTTACAGACAGGTCCTAATGGACATTACGAAGTTTTTAAAATTATCAGCACGCCAATCAAAATCCTAACTTCCGAAACGACTGACCGAGGTCGTTTCATTCTCCTCCACTTATACTCTCGTTCGTCCTCGAACGAGCCTAAGTCTAAAGCAAGATTCACGCAGATAACAAGAGAACTTACACAACTTTCATAAAATATTCCACAGATATTATCTCATGATTATAGAATCAGAATTATGACACGCACATCAAACCCTTGGATAAAAACATAGCTGGATAATATCATAACGCCATTGCCCAGCTTATTCTGACTAAACTGATCCTTCCTCGATCACGAGAGGAGAGTTCTACATTTTCGAAGCAAAGATATACGAAACTGTGGATGGACTAAAATGATTCAGCTGATAATCACCTCTTCGATATATCTTTTGATATAAAATAGGTCGATGAAACTGAGAATTAGCTTACGCTTGATGCAATAGGAGAGGCTTTTGAAGTACCTCTTTACTACACACTATAGAAGATTTGATGCAGGCTATATCATTTCTACGAACGCACTATGCAACACCTCAATAAATGTTAAGGTTGGTCCGCAAGCTCCTTGTGGGAAATGTAGATACTCATATCCTAATGTATGTCAAAGGTTCATCTGTACAGGGTCTATAATATAAGGATAAAGGCCATGCAAATACTATTGGATAGTATGATGCAGACCAGGAATAATCTTCAGACTGAACATCTACTTTAGGGTATTGTCTTTGAATTGGAAATATTATGACTTGAAAAAGTGAAAATAAAAGAGACATGTAGTTGGACCATGGCTGAGGCAGAATACCAACAACAAAATTGATTACATGTACACTTATAACGCTAAAGTAACTTCTCAAAGAGTTGGGGTGTGAAGGAGATATGCCAATGATGGATGGACGACAAGCTGCACTAGATCTTTAACTCTAAATTTTTTATGAAGTAAAACAACGTCAGTATGAGGATCCAGTTCTGGTTGAATACAGACAGATAGCCAGAAGAAAAACAAAGTCACCATATAGGGTTACTCCTGACGGTTTTCCCATATATAAAGATAGACTTTGTGCTCCTGATGTTGCAAATTTACGTGTACAGATTATGATAGAGGCACATTGTTCTAAATACACTGTTCATCCAGGTTCGACTAAGATGTACCATGATCTGGAGCAGATTTATTTGTGGGATGGAATGAAGTGTGACATAGCAGAATTTGTGGTTCAATGTTCTAATTGCCAACAAGTTAAAGGTGTGTCATCTTTCCAGACTTTATGTTTTCAGCAGATAGGTACGTATATATGATCAGATTGCCAGCTTATCTCTGTTATTAATAGATTATTAGTGGGTTTAGCAATGATCGACACTCATTGTAGATTTCTGCCGTTGCCTTACTTTGGGTCGTGAGAAAAGTGGTATCAACAACTCAGAGATTTAATATTACCATTCAGTATTTGGAGGAAGACTCCTCCACTTAAAGCACAAACCCATGCAGCCATTTGAATAGGAATAACCATCCTCGCACAGTCTGCTTTTCTAAAGAAGATTTAGCTAAAAGCTGAACGTAGGCAGACCTAAGCTACCAACTACCTTTTCGAGTTTCCAAATAGCTGCAACTCTCAAGTTTACAACTTCATGCCTTTGTCGTAAACACCACCGCCTGATGGATGGTACTTCTATATAAAAATTTCGGCAGAGTTTCCCCTGAAACTGGATGATCCGCAAAAACAGAACCAGCACTATACTATACATGGGAATGGATACCCGGATAAACTGATATCCAAAATAATAATATGCTTACCCGGCTACAATAACACGTACTCTGGCTCAACACAGGGAAGGTCACAAGCGGCTACCAATCGCCCAAGCTCACCAGTGCCGAACGAAGAAGAAATGGAAATTGACCGAGGATAGAAATAATTAAAGCTTCAGGAAGTTCATCTTCTTATTTTCTTGGCTACCAGAGCTAGACTATTACCGAGTCAGGCTAACCAAAGAATAGCAATTGAAGAAATAGACATTAAATGAGCTCTATGGAGCAACATCCATATCAATTTAACCTTCCCATAAGAAGGAAACTCTGACAATTTACCAGAAAACCCTTTTATAACCTAGATAAGTTCATGGGATAACATGACTTTACTAGCGTCTTGAACCAAGAGGTGATACGTAGATCGAATATTACTTACTAATCACTTTGCATCGAAAAACAAATGATAACACTTTTGATGGTGACGAATTAGGATCCCATTATCCTATCAAGAGATAGACTGACTTGACATAATAAGAGAAAGTGGTACAACAGGATGCCAAGCAGACAATACCGATATTTTCTCTCAAATTTCTCACATTTAAACCAGATCAACTAGTAGGGTCATCATAAATGCCAGGAATAAATCATAAAGGGTAACCAACAAAGTCATTGTTGTAGCTATAAGAACCATCTTCCCCATGTTGTGTTTAATTTCCTAACAAAAGTTTACTGTATATTTGATATTTGAAAGAGGAAGGGAGAAAATGGTTTTAAAAGAAAATCTATCTTAGTTATTCTTCTCTTTGTTGGTAGCAAGTATTTATAGTAATCCTTGTGAGTTGATCGAATACTTTTCTTTTGTCCCACTTTGAATGGCAGCATGGGGGATTTCACAATAATTCACATTTTATTTTAGTTTATTCGTTTTGGCTTTATCATAGTTGAGTTATGAATCTCATCTCTTGGACTATTGCTGAACTCCAAATGCGCAATATCTATATGACGTCATAATTAATTACTTTTACAATTTCCACATTGGAAGAAAATAACCGTATTGAATTTTTTTATTCATTATGAGAAATATTTATCTCTTGATTAACTTATGGTCCAACCCCTCTACTGCAACCAATTCTTAATAGAAACGATATCAAAAGAAACCATGGAAAAATGATAGGACACCCCATTTCTGAATCGATCGGAAGAATCAAATCTTACTCACATTTAAGGAAAGAAGAAATGCTTGGGTCTACTAAATCGGATGCCTCAGCATCCTGCCAGACTAGCAGTTAATAGAACTGCCTCTGTAGCTGCGCTAAGCAACTACTCAGATAATCACCTTCTGAAGAACCACTACTACCATGCTATCGACCTCTATCGAATGAGGGCATATCTCTGGTTGATTAAGATCTAAATGAAATTCCCTGCGACTCTGCAGGTGCCTGATGACAAGAGAAAGGACGACTGCCTACTTATTGGAGTAAGGGAAAACTCCTCAAAAGATAACCAGACTCATGACAATGATAACACCTTTTTGCTGAAAATAGAAGCAGGATAGATTGTTGATAGCTGTAAAGAGAAGACTGAATCTGATCTTGACGAGCTACTGGCGCACTCTAAGAATCACGTAACACAAGCTAAGATAATCTGGAAGGTGACCTCCCAAAATAATCAGAACTGTTATCTCCAAATGAGGTATCATAGTTACACACTAGGGCCACGAGATATCTTGCTTTCCCGCTCTAACTCTTCTCGCTCTAACTTATGGTATGCCTCGAACCTTAGGGCAATATCAACAACAACATCAAATGAAATCCTGACCTCAATCTCTCGAGCCATCTGGGATCTCAAGGAAAAAGTAAGGTCATCAATAAATCTTTGAATCTCTCGAAAGGCTCATGAACTAGTTTCTAATGCATATTCAACCATTCTCTAGAATTCAATCTCATATTCTAAAACACCAACAGGCTAACCGACAGGCTACCCTGTCCAATCCACTCAAACTGGGAACACTTTTCATCTCGCTCGCTACTCGAAAGGGACTTTTCCACGAATCTAGAAGAAAAATCGAACCAAGTTAACTAATAAGAGAGCGGCCCACCAATTCAAGGCTGGACCACAAGGTTTATCTAATGCATTGCTTGGGAATATCGGGATGTTCAATCGCGTAAAATAATGCAACCTCTTTGAGCACTCGGACCCAATAACTACCTCAGTTACCTAACCAGCCAGAACAACTGGAGGCACAACACATGCTGCATCTGGAACATAATATATTGGAACAACATCAAGAATTAGAACGGAGCTCCCTAAGACCGAACGTCTGCATCTACGGCAACCTGATAAGCTACATAGCGAATAATAGGTTTTTGCGGTATCTGCGTCGCTAAGATTCTCGTAAAATATCATAGAGAGCCAGGGGAATCACAAGGCAAACCCATCGCGAGCTCGTACAGCTGGGGCCTGCGCGACTGGATCCTCAGCACGACAACTCTCGGGGCTCGAGCAGCTTTAGCCCCAGGCTAGACTGCTTCGTCTTGAACTCATACCGTTTCCTGATTTGTCGCACGGGCATTCACAATTACCACGAAAGATATAATAAAAATACATTTGCATCCTAGACTGACGCACGATCAGAAAAGAATGAAGTGAAACTTCCTAAATGCCATCATAGCCTCTCGTGGATAAGTACGGACATCTACGTACCCATCATCGAGACTCTACTAGGCACTGTCATTGTCTGGATAGATTCTAAATTAGGCTCTGATACTGTTATTTCCTAATATAACACCACTTTACTATTTTGAGGACCAGTTCCCTAAGATTTGTTCCTTTACTATGTTATGTGCGGAATTCAAACTGTAAGTAAATGAACACCAAATATTAGCGTGGAAAAACCCCTTGAACTCCGGATCAAAAAACCACGACCTACTCTTCCAAGTAGGATTTCAACTTCACTATGTAAAAGACTCACTTTGTTACAACACTACCTTCTTACTAACCTAGGACTAATTCTAGTCCTTTAGTGACCTCTTTTCACGATCAGTGAGGCTTTGTCAAGTACACGACTTGAACCAGAAAGATACAACTCGATTATGCCTACTACAGTTGAACTAAGACTGAACTTTTACAAGACTCAATCTAAGGAACATGTTCTAACTTAGTTCCACTGTAGCTACCTGATTAAACAACTAAGACAATAACTCTTTTATGCTTTGCTCGTTCTCTCTGTATTTGTGCATTCTTCAATGGCTGATATGCTCCACGTTTTATAGCTTCAGCAGCCAAGAAGTCTTGAGCAATTAGAACTCCAAAGCTCCCATGAGTTTGAGTCCTAATTGGATTCTTCACTTTAGCATCCAGATCTTTTAGCTCTTATCCATTATTTATGCAATCTTTTCATATCACATTTAGACCTGCATAATTATCAAATAAACATTAGTCTTAGGATAATTAATAATATCTCAGCTTAAATGATTTTGCATGAATTATCTATTTAGCTGCAGTGATTTAAAGGAATAGGTCCTTTGAATCTGTTCCTTAATCATCAGTCAAAACTCCAAGCTTATCCAAGCTAACCTTTTCCCCCTTTTTGATGATGACAAAATCATAAGTATAGCTGCATATCCTTAAAGTCCTGAAGTACAACTTAAAGCTCAAAAACAGTCAGTAGAGACTTATTTATCATTAAGGACCAGATTTTCGATTAGGTATAAGTTCACGAAAAATCGGACTTACTCTTCCCCCTTTTGGCATCATTGAAAAGGTTGCATAAAAAGTATAACTCAAGTGTTAGAATAATCAGCACATGGCCATTTAGGCAACTCAAATATGCAAACATAAATCAGATTAAAGCAACTGCAAAACAATGATATTAGCCATCAAAGACAAGTCATCATTAACAAAAGGTTAAACCAGAGGATACAAGCAAGTACTACAGAATTATTCAAAGACTAGAAAAGGAAAAGACTAAGGTACTAGAACTAGGCTAAATCCCACTGGACAAAAGATGGCTTAAGGCTAAGGTGATCAGGATGTGGAAGGATCAGCTTGAACAGGCAAGCCACAGCTAATCAATGTAGCACAGCCAAACTTCTCCTTTTTGGTAGCCTTTACAACCCCTTCCAAAGGAATCTTCAACTTCGCAAACACATCAGTCAAGATGAAACCAAAAGGCAAAGAGTGCTTCCTCTTCCCAGCTATCACCCTTCTTATCAGGTGGATCATAAACCTGGGCCAGTTGGTCTGTTTTTCAGTGTCCAGCAGTTCCATAAGGACCAGTTCCATGAAACTAGCAATTCCTCTTTTTTCTTGCCTTGGCATCACAATCTTGTTCACAAACTCAAATAATACTTGGTGTTGTGGGTGCATCTCACTTTTCTGCGCAGCTCTGGGTTTTTCTTCCCCTTCATTCTCAGCAAACTTTCTTGTAATCTCCAATCCAGTAGGCAAGTTTGTCAAGTCAGGCCATACTTTCTTGACATAACTGTCATACCCAGCAAATGGAATCCCCAATAGCTCACCAAGTTCCCTGGTGTCAAAGGTGATCACATTATCATGAACAGAGGTAGTAATCCTGTCATCCTTGATGGAGCAGTTCTTGTAGAACACCTGCACCATCCCCTTTGCACATCTACCAGAAATATGAAGGACCATGTCCCTCCAGCCCTGCGCTTGCAATTTCTGCAGCAACCATATTATGCCTTCTTCTCCTACATCTGAAAGCACTCTCCCTTTCTAGACTTTTCTAGTTAGCATGTCATCATGAACACAATGTATAACATCTTCTCCCTCAGCCTCACTCTCACTATCATCACCAGCAAAGGACTCATCACTGTCACTATCAGCAGAACTTTCATCCACCAAAGTCTTTTTGGAGGACCTGGTCCTCTTAGCAGACTTTTCTGCAGCTTTCACAGAACTTCTTGTTACACGTCTCTGTGAAACTTTTCTTTTCTTCGACTGAGGCACAACCTCCTCAGCATCTGCCATCTCATCATCTTCATCACCAACACCATCAGTTTTTATCACCTCCACTTCTTCCTCCTCAACAGGATCAACAACCTGTTTTCCTTTCCCTTTTCTGCTTCTTTCTAAAGCAGCAACTAAGTTCTCATCAGCAGCTTTAGCAGCACTTCTTGTCCTCCTAACCGCAGAAACAAGAGTTGAGACAGAAGGAACAGGTCCTTTTGCCTTGGAGGAACTTTCACCTTTCTTCTTAATTCCTGGCTTGTAACTATCACTGATTTTCTTTAACTTAGCCGCAATCTTAGCAGTCACTTGGTCATCTATGGGTCCCTTCCTAACAAGTTTTCTTTTTAAACTCCCAATGTTGATCAAATCAATAAGAGGCCTATCACTGTCACTTATAGGATCATCAACATCTATCACATCCTCCATGGGTGCTCTAAAAGCAACCTCTGGAGACCCCGATGACCCAAGCATGGGTGCTTCCAACCTTTTAACAGTTTCTCCTTCCTCCTCAGGAACAGCCTCAGAGCCCTCTCCCTCTTCCCCCTCATCAACAACTACGTTTAAGGGATACGCAAAATTTACCTGATACTGACAGATAATCATAGCTCGTGACAAATCCTCAACATGTTCAACAATTGATTTAGCCATGGGAACTGGTCCTTCCCCCTGAATTTCTGGTTCAGGTATTTCTGGGATTAATTCAGGAATTTCAGGGTTTAGGTCAGTGGTATCCATGGGTGAAGGAGGGTTGAGATTTTGTGGTTGATCAGTAGTGGGTGCAGATGAAGAATTTTCAGGAGAAAGAGACATTCTTGCAATTCGAATTAAGAGATATGTGATTATTCTTTCTAGAATTTTGAGAGTTCAATTGGTAAACAAAGTGAAAGAATAATGAGGAAGAATGAGTGTATTTATAGAATGAATTAGGTAGTGGAGATTGAGTATAAAAAGATCAATATTACCTCATCAAGACATGCAGCCGTTACTGGACTCTTGGGAGTTTTCCGGAGAAATAGAGCCGTTAGACTGTTAAGTCACCTTTTCAGAATGGGAACTGTTCCTCCGATGGGACTCTTATGCAGTTTGGATATGGTTGGGATACATAGTGGGATTTATCCTAATTGCAAGTTACCTATAGCCTTAAACTTCTAAGATAAATGAATAATAAAGAGTACATACCTGATTTTAACACGAAAAATCAGTGTCCTTCCAATTCGAAACACTTTTGATCAATATGAAATTCTAAGAGCATAAGGGTAATATCATTCAATTTTAGCAACTATAAACAAGAATAATGGCATAAGAGTATACACTTAAGTATTAAGCAGGACTGAATAATTCACATTGACTTGAATAAAATTCATTTTCGGTGCAATTCCAAGCCAGTTATGAAGTAAAGCATTGATGAATTTATGTGAATTTAATCATCCCTAATTCCAACCTATTTCTTTCAAAATCATCTCTTCCTAAAGCTTTTGTAAAGATGTCAGCAATTTGCTTTTCAGTAGGACAAAATGCTATGGTGATCAAACCTTTTCCATAGTTATCTCTCAGGAAATGGTGTCTTATATCAATGTGTTTAGTTCTTTTGTGATGCACTGGATTTTTTGTCATGTTAATAGCACTAGTGTTGTCACAAAAGATAGGAACAGTTCCTACATCCACACCAAAATCCTGTAATTGTTGTTTGATCCATAACAACTGTGAACAACATGAGGCAGTTGCCACATATTCAGCCTCAGCAGTGGAAAGTGCCACTGAATTCTGTTTCTTAGTTCCCCATGAGACCAAACATTCACCAAGAAAATGTGCCATACCTGAGGTACTTTTTCTATCAACAAGGAAACCTGCATAATCAGCATCAGTATATCCAACAAGATTAAAACTACCACCTTTTGGATACCAAAGTCCCAAGGGACCTGTTCCTTTTAGATACCTCAATATTCTCTTAACAGCTTTTAAATGAGATTCCTTAGGATCTGATTGAAACCTAGCACACAAACAAACACTGAACACAATATTAGGTCTACTAGCAGTTAGATAAAGTAGAGAACCAATCATACCTCTATACAATTTTTGATCAACTGATATTCCATGTTCATCAAGATCCAATTTTGTGGCAGTGGCAATAGGTGTGTCAATTTCCTTGGCATTATCCATACTAAACCTTTTAAGTAATTCCTTAACATATTTTTGTTGATGGATCATAGTTCCATTTGAGGTTTGCTTAATTTGTAAACCCAAATAAAAATTAAGTTCACCCATCATGCTCATCTCAAACTCACTCCCCATCAAGTTAGCAAATTCCTTACTTAAATTTTCACAAGTAGCACCAAAGATTATATCATCTACATAAATTTGAACAATTAAGAGATGCTTACCTTTTTCTTTCAAAAACAATGTGCTATCAATTTTACCTCTCTTGTATCCATGCTGCAGTAAAAATTTTGATAGCCTTTCATACCATGCTCTTGGTGCCTGCTTGAGCCCATACAAGGTCTTGTCCAATTTGTACACATGTTCAGGGAACTGTTCATTTTCAAAGCCTGGAGGTTGCTTAACATACACTTCTTCTTTCAAGTAACCATTCAGAAATGCACTCTTAACATCCATTTGATGAGAGTAAATTCCATGTATGTAGCAAAGGCTATGAGAAGTCTTATTGCTTCTAATCTTGCAACTGGGGCAAAAGTCTCATCATAGTCGATGCCCTCCTCTTGACTATACCCCTGAACAACTAACCTGGCCTTATTTCTTGTTACCATGCCATCCTCATCGTGTTTGTTTCTGAAAACCCATTTTGTTCCTATTATGGACCTGTTCCTTGGCTTGGGTTCCAGATGCCAAACTTGACTTCTTTGGAATTGATTCAATTCCTCCTGCATAGCATTAATCCAATCTGCATCCTTCAGTGCTTCTTTCACATTTTTGGGTTCAACAAGAGATAGGAAAGCACTAAAGGCACACAGATTGTGATTTTTGACTGCTGATCTAGTCTGTATCCCAGCAGCCTTATCTGAGATTATTTGATCCACAGGATGTGACCCTTGATACTTGTAAGGGCTGAGTGTCAGTCCAATGGCAGAAGTCCCTTGCTGAAGAACAGTTCCTAAAGGAGTAGCACTTCCAATATGTGAGGTGGAACCAACATTTGTTCCCCCTATTTCTGTGCCATTCTTCTCAGTTCTGTCCTGAGGAACAGTTCCTTGCAGTTCACTTCTCACATCCAGAGTCTTCATTTGTGGATCAATTTCATTAATTTTCAGCATTCCAATCTCTTCATCCTCCTGTACTTGTTCTTGAGTGAGACTGTCAGTTTCATCAAATTTAACATGCATGCTTTCTTCAATTTTCAATGTTTTCTTGTTAAAAACTCTATAAGATTTACTATTTGAAGAATAACCAACAAAGATCCCCTCACCACTTCTAGGGTCAAATTTTCCTAAGGCATCTTTCCCATTGTTGTGTATAAAATATTTGCAACCAAAAGCCTTAAGGTGAGAGATATTTAGTTTTCTTCCCTTAAGCAGCTCATATGGAGTATTTTCTATTAATGGCCTTGTCATACATCTATTTATTATGTAACATGCAGTATTAATAGCCTCAACCCAAAGGGTTTGTGGAAGATTTCCAAATATTAGCATAGTCCTTGCCATTTCCTCTAGAGTCCTATTTTTCCTTTCCACTACACCATTTTGTTGTGGAGTTCTAGGTGAAGAAAAATTGTGATTAATGCCATTTTCATTACAAAAATTGAAAAACATATGATTTTCAAATTCAGTTCCATGATCTGATCTAATGGCAACAATATGACTATCTAGAGTTCTTTGAGCTTTCTTAGCAAAAATTAAAAATGCATCAAATGCTTCTTCTTTAGATGCAAGAAATATAGTCCATGTAAATCTGGAGTAATCATCCACCAATACCATAACATACTTCTTACCTCCACGACTCATTGTTCTCATTGGTCCACATAAATCCATATGGACCAGTTCCAAAGGTTTAGTTGTACTTACCTGTTTCTTTCGTTTAAAGGAGGATTTTACCTGCTTCCCCCTGGCACATGCTTCAAATACTTTTTCATCCTTAAACTTGATGTTAGGAAGACCTATCACCAAATCCTTGGATACAAGTATGTTCAATCAGCACATTGCTCGAGATAACCAACAGCCTGAAGGATATGCTGACATCATTTTATTTTTATAAAAAGAATCACGAGGTTTATATGATGCATTGCTTAAGAATATCGAAAGGTTCAACCGCATAAAATAATGCAACCTCTTCGGACACTCGGACCGAACTGATACCTCGGGTGGCTAACCAGCCAGAACAATTAGAGGTTCAACACATACTACCTCCGGAATATAATTTACAGCAGTAATATTAAGAACCAGAAAAGGGGCTCCCTGAGATCGAACGTCTGCACATGCGGAAACCTGATAGGCTGCCCAACGAATAATAGGTTCTTACGGTATCTGTGTCGCCAAGATTCTCGTAAAGCATCGTAGAGAGCCAAGAGAACTACAAGGCCCTGCTCCCTTGCCCATTGTGAGCTCGTACAGCTAGGACCTCCGTAACTAGATCGTCAGAACGATCAAAACTCTCGCGGCTTCGTCAGTGCTAGCCCCAGGCTAGACTGTTTCGTCCTGAACTCCTTTCGTTTGCTGATTTGTCGTACGAGGGTTCACAATTACCACGAACGAATTAACGAAAATACTTTTGCATCCTAGACCGATGCACGATCAGAAATGAAGGAATTGAAACTTCCTAAATGCCATAATAGCCTCTCGTGGATAAGTACGGACGTCTTCGTACCCATCAGCGAGACTCTACTAGACACTGTCTTAGTCTTGATAGACTCTAAACTTGGCTCTGATACCAACTGACACGAGCCTGAATCCGGTTAGGCCGTGCGGGCACCCAACATCCTCCCCTAGACACGTCGGGCGAACCCTTACCAATTAAATTAGAAAAATAAATATAATAATTCACAAATAAGGACAAGACTTAGAAAAAACACAGAGATACTGATACCTCTAAACTGTATAAAAGAAATTACAGCTGACTACCCAATATACTAGGTTTAGGGCTATCCAGACTAGACATCTAAGAGTACAAAAGAAGACAGATACCTCCTGAAGGGAGCAGAGTGTAACTGAAATAATAACTAATAAACTGGTGGCCATCCGGAATAAAAGCTGGCTCACCCTGACAGCTGAAGTCGTCTTCGCTCCTTCACAACGTGGCGAACACAATCCTAGAGCGAACCTGCCGAAATGAAAAAGATAGACAAGAAAGAAACAACAAACAAGGGTGAGTCAAAAGGACTCAATAAATGGGGCAGACTAGCCACCTCAAAAAATAGGATAGCTAGCCAGGGAGAAGAAACAGATAAACCAAATTCCTTTTATTTAAATTATAAAAAGGCAGAGCTAGATAACAACCGGAAACACGTAAGAAACTTCTAAACTTAACCAAGGGTACGTGCCAGAAACATATCAACAAATAAGCAATGCACATATAAGCAGAACAGTAGTCATGTACAGCAAGTCAACACAATGGTATGAATTGAGATGAAATTAAATGAAGTGAGATGAAATGAAATGAAATATGATGCAAAGGGTCACATGTGCCCGTAATCCCATCCCGAAGCGGAATACTCCTGCATTCGAGGGGAATCCAATCTGATAACCAACTGGAGCGGAATACTCCTGCTCCTGGGGCGGAATACTCCTGCACCCGATATAATATAAACCAGAGGCGGAATACTACTGCACTCTCTTGGGGCGGAATACTCCTGCACCCGATATAATGTAAAGCTGAGGCGGAATACTCCTGCACTCTCCTAAGGCGGAATCCTCCTACCCTCAATATGATACAATGGAGCGGAATACTCCTGCTCCTGGGGTGGAATACTCCTACCCTCAATATGATACAATGGAGCGGAATACTCCTGCTCCTGGGGCGGAATACTCCTGAACCCAATATGATATGCAATGTAATGCATATGAATGACATATAATGCATATGAATGCAATGTGATGCAATAATAACCCTTTACCAGCACGGGACTCTCATTGACAGCCGGGAAGTAGATGCCAACTCACAGCCAGAGTACAATGCTCAGTTCCTCAATGCAATACCAACAACAGGACATAACATATAATACACAATATAAATCCAAAGCTAAGGCGTAAGGAGTACGCCTATCGGCAGCTACACACGTAAGGAACACGTGGTAGAAAATCCACGAGGCCAGGTGCCTCCAAAGAAATGGGTATAAACACTTACCTTGTTACAAAGTTAGTACAGCCATTCAATAACCGCTTTGTCCTTTGGATTCATTGCCAAACGATCCCACTGTGTTCAATAACCAGAAAAATATATCATATAAGGCTAAAGGCTTCATTCCTCACATCTTAGGACAACCCGGTTAGGAGCCTGATTCACTATTCGCATACGCAATACGCAGGCCAGGCCTATGTACAGGGTTTATGGTCACATAACCAAACCCTAAATAAATTACATTTATAAGTTGCCCATAACTCCCTGAGTACGAATATATAATCAATTCCACTATCGGGGTCTAATTGACCCTTTAAATTATAAAATTGAACTTATTAAAACGATGTCTAATATTCCAAGTTTTACCGTTAAAACATATTCAAACACACGTAATAAACTCAAATAATATATTAGGATCATAGGGTGAAAATTCTAGTTTTCTCCGGCACCTTTTCTTATTTTCTGGCATTTTCCACTGCGTTTCGCATTCTCCTTTCTGTTCAGTTTTCGAGCAATTTTAAAAGGTTTCTGCTCAGTCCTTAGCTAAAGGACCACCGCCATGCACACTCTTTTTCTTTCTAATGTTTTGTCTTTTTCCCATTTTTTTCATTTTTTATTTTTTTTCCTTTTCTTTAAATTCGCTAGTACGGTAAAAATTAAAACGGTACCCTACGATATTCGAAATAATTTCAACTTTTTCATACAAGTTATATAAAATATATGTAACATACTCGTGGAGATCTATATATGTAACATACTCGTGAAGGCGGATCTCAAATCGGACTCCCGAAACTCAATATGCAAATTAAATGAAAAAAGATCAAATTATTTAACTTTTGGCATTTTAGCGGAACTAGACGAACAACATCGAAATTCACTTTCGAAAATTCACAAAAGTTACAAATAATCATACGAACCTAACGACGCTTTCAAATTTCAAATAGGAGTTCATTCGCCAAAACCGAGCTCGAAAATCTCTTTTTAATACTTATTGTCAATAAAAATTGACACCTTTTTCCGATACCTACAAACGAGTTCTGATTTAGCTCAAATTTTATAGACAGGTCCTAATGGACCTTATAAATATTTTAAAATTATCAGCACGCCAATCGGAGTCCTAACTTCTGAAACGACCGACCGAGGTTGTTTCACTTTGAGAGCTAGTAACTAATCCCAAGTAAGGTATCCCCCTTTTGGTGTTCAACCCGTTAACCCGGGGTAAATCCAATGCACTTACCCCTAGTACCCCATCACTACACTTTCCATTCCTAGAAAAAACCTTTCCGTGTAAGTCTAGTACTATTGGGCTGAACTTGAGTTTTACACCTCAAGTTATTGTAATGGAATCAAAAGTAGTGAAATGAGGTACTTCTAAGTGTTTGGAAGCTTATTACACTATACCCATTTGATTATTCGACTAGGGGTTAGTTAGCACCCTAATATATGATTAAGCTAGTCATACTATGTAATGAACCAAGAATTGTCAGTAATGAATAATGCATTCAAATAGCAAAGTAGTAATAATTCATACAAAATATGATGTTCTTAATAATCCAAGGAAGCTTGACAAAGAGGCAATGGTATTTTGTCTTTGTCTTGCCTCCCAAGTTATGTAATGTTAAGGATATCTTCAAAGACCTAAGTCTACCTATATATAGTATTTACCTAGACTAATAAAAAAATTGCTATTTGTAGATTGGGTGAAGGCCTTTTCGGTAAAAGGCTGAGTTCTAGAGCTGGACTAGGCAAAAGGACTGGTGCCTTTTGGACATGGGATGGCACCATTTTTTGGAGTTTCATAAGACGGAGGCCGCAATTCACCTTAGGCGACCACCTTTTCTTCTTTTCGAAAAGAGGGAGATGTTCAGCATTAGGATATGGTCGCCTCTTCTTCTGAATAGCTTTTCCTTGATGGTGCAATACGCGCCCGCTCTTTGGATGAGCTCAAAAAGTTTGGCACTTCAACTTGTGCACTAGTTTGTGGATGATAGGGAGTTGCGACTTTTTGCTTGTCTCCATACTTCTCAAGTAGCGAGTCAAATGCCTTGTTGCAAAGGTGAGAGCCAACATCACTTATTATGGCTCTAGTAGTGCCAAAACAAGTGAAGAGACATTTCTAGCTTCATTGTTTTATAGAGCCGCCGCTTTCACCCATTTAGATACATAGTCAATGGCCACTAGAATGTACTTCATTCCGCAAGAGCTAACGAATGGGCCCATGAAATCAATACCCCACACATCAAACAATTCCACCTCCATGATAGGTCTTTGAGGAATTTCATGTTTTCTTGACTCACCCCTGGCTCTTTTGCACTTGTCACAACCTTGCACAAAAGCATGAGCATCTTTATATATGGTAGGCCAATAAAACCAGCACTCCAAGATCTTTGAGGCGGTTCAAATGCCACCATGATGCCCGCCATAAGATGAAGAATGACATCTATTTATAATCTCCCATTGCTCAACATCCAAAATGCATCTCTGAATCATTCCACCTGCACTTATACTAAACAGGTAAGGTTCATCCCAATAATAATGACGAGCATCATTCATGAGCTTTTCCCTTTGATTGTACAAATAGTCATCGGGCAAACTCCACATACAACAAAATTGGCAATCTCTGCCTACCAAGATGCTTTCTCCCAAGATACCGCAAGTACCCTCTCATTTGGGAAACTATCCTTAATTTCACCATTTTCACCAGGTCTCCCCCCTTCTTCCAATCTTGACAAGTGGTCCACCACTTGATTCTCTGTACCTTCTCTCTCCTTTACTTCAACATCAAATTCTTGAAGATATAGAATCTACCGAATCAAGTGGGGGTTGGAGTTCTTACTCATCAAGTAACGAATAGCTGAGTGGTTGGTATGCACCACCACCTTGGACCCCATCAAAGAAGCCCGGAATTTTTCATAAGCAAACACCACCGTTAAGAACTCCTTCTCGGTGACCGTGTAGTTTAATTGGGCACCATTCATGGTTTTACTTGTATAGTATATGGATGAAAAATCTTTTCAATTCTATGATGAAACATGGCGCCAATAACCACATCATTCGCATCACACATCAATTTAAAGGGCAATCACCAACTAGAACTCACAATAATGGGCGCGGTAGTGAGCCTTCTTCTCAATTCTTCAAATTCTTTTAGACAATCATTATCAAACAACAATTTTGCTTCTTTTTCAAGCAACTTGCATAATAGATGAGCTATCTTAGAGAAATTTTAAAATTGCGCATGACCAAGGAAAATTCTCACTCCCTCAACGGTGGTGGGAGGTGGAAACTTGGAAATCACATCTATCTTGGCTTGATCTACCTTAATCCCCTATTTGGAAACCTTGTTCCCTAATACAATTCATTATTCTACTAAGAAATGGCATTTATCCCAATTAAGCACTAAATTTGTTTCTTCACATCTTTCAAGCACCCAGTCTAAATTGTGTAGACAATCATCAAATGAATCCCCAACCACGAAAAAGTCATCCATGAATAGTTCCAAGAAATTCTCGATCATATCATGAATTAAAGCAAGCATGCACTGTTGAAGGTAGCGGGTGCATTATAAAGACCAAAAGGAAAATGCCCCATAAGGACAAGTAAAGGTTGTTTTCTCTTGGTCCTCCGCATAAATAGAGATTTGACTATACTCGGAGTACCTATCAAGGAAACAATAATAAGCCTTCCTGGACAATCTATCCAACAATTAGTCAATGACTGGGAAAGGAAAATGATCTTTTCTTGTAGCATTATTGAGCTTGTGATAATCCATGCAAACTCTCCACCGGGACACGGTCCAAGTGGAAATGCCTTAACCAGTCTCATTATGCACAACTGTCATACCTCCCTATTTAGGCACACATTGAACCGGTGATAACCATTAACTATCGGATAAAGGTTCTACTACACCCCTATCCAACCACTTTATAATCTCTTTTTTAACAGCCTGCATAGCCTGATTCAACCACCTCTGATGCTCAACTGAAGGCTTGGAACCTTCTTCAAGGATGATTTTGTAAGTACATACTCCCATATCAATGCCTCTAATGTCGTCCAAAGTCCAACCAATAGGCCGAATTCTCTTATTCGTAACTCGTAAGAGCTTCTCTTCTTGGAATTGGATTAGGTGGGATGAAATGATTATTAGGAGGGTAAAGTTGGAAACAAGGTAGGCATATCTAAAGTGAATTGGCATAACTTTGAGTTCAAGAATAGGGGGTTCATCAATGGAAGGTTTTATTGGAGGGATTTTTCGGTTCTCAAGATCAAAAGAGATTTTCTTTTGAGAATATAGTTTAGTACCAAATCCTTCCAAGGAAAGGATGAATTGTTTCACACTTTCCTCATCATCAACATCCATATTCCATAACACGGATGCCATTGTATAAGATTCCCTTGTTAGGCTCTCCTTTTCTACCAACGCATCCAACCCTACATCAACATAAAAAAATGACGCGTCTTCAACTGGTTGCCTCATCGACTTGCAAATATGAAATACTGGGGTCTTCCACTTTCATGGGTATGACATGAGACAAAATGGAACTACAATTATGTGTGACTTTGACTGTTTCAAATTCCAAAAACCTCTTCTTAGTCACCAAAACTTTCATAAATTTTTCCACATCCAATATTTGGCCTAAAGCATCAACCAATGGAGAATTGATAGAAGTTGAGGCAATTTTCTCCTACACCTTCTTGGCATGGTCGGATCTTCTCGGTATCTTTGGGGAAAAGGTGGAGTAGGCTTTAAGATAGTAGTTTTGGTAAGAATGACTTCTTTGGGTGGTAGGATTGTTTGGTGGCTTTTTAGGTAGTAGTGGGTTTTGGGAGTGGAGTTTCTTCTTCTTCAAGAGGAATATCTTGTTGTTGGACATTTTGGGACTCCACCTCAACTTGCAATTTATCTCTATCATCTACCTCATCAAGCAAGATCTCTACTTCTTCTTCAATCACTTCAAGCCCAGTTTCACTGCACGGTTTGCTTGATATGAAGGTTGGAAAGTATGATGGAGAAAATATTAAAGCTTCAAGAAGATAATTCGAAAGAGATAAAGGATATTAAATGACTAGATAGAAGTAAAATGTGATTGCATGGTTTGCTTGATATCCTTTATCTCTCTCAAATTATCTTCTTGAAGCTTCAATATTTTCTCCAACGTACCTTCCAATCTTAAATTTTTGGAGCTATTTAAGCTTTATTGAGACTCATTGGGACCACTTTGGTTGTCATGTTGATCTCTCCCTTGATTGGTTCCACTCCATCCATGGGTGTTACCCCATTGGTTTCCTTCTTGATTGTATGGCCTCCATTAGCCTTGAGCTTGGTGGCCTTGTTGATTATATGGAGGTCCTTGGCCTTGATAGGCATTGACATAATTGACCTCCACATCTTGTTCTTGACAACCTTCATATTCATTGTGCCCTTCTTGGCCTTGAGGTGCAAAACCGGTTGGTGCATAGCCCGGTGGAGCATAACCCATAGGATAGGGTTGGTAAGAATAATTGGGACCATGATGCACCTCTTTAGAAGGCATGTCAATTGCATTCACTTGCTTGCTTGTAGGCTCTTGGTTTTGCTTCAATTGGCTCTTGGAAAGTAGCTTAACTGTTGTAATAAGTTGAGCCATTCTTTCTTCTTTAGATTCAATTGCCTTAGCCATAGCATCATTATTAGGGTCATGAGCACCCGGCCTTCTTATTCTTGATTTCCATGCTCTTGATTGCTTTGTGACCTTGTTGATGAGGTCAGTCGGTTGCTTGTTGAAAAGTACCCTCCATTAAGCCTTCTTGAGCAACATGGTTAATGGTTGTTTGGTTGTTATCATCAAGACCTCTATAAAAATTCTGTAATAAAACTTTATTCGGAAAACCATGGCTGGGAGAAGAATGGATAAGCTTTAGAATCTTTCCCAAATCATATGCAATGGCTCACGTGCTCGTTGTTGAAAATAATATACATCATCTCTCAAATCCAGAAACTTTCCTAGTGGAAAATAATCATGAAGAAAGGCCTTTAACAACTCATCCCAATTGCGAATAGTTTTGTTTGGCAAACTATCCAACCTAGCCCTAGTTTTCCTTTTTAGAAAAAATGGGAATAGCCTAAGCTAGAAAGCATCATCATTCACCCCGACATGTTTGTTAAGAGTGCAAATCTCATGGAATGTTGGAAGTGCTTGTTAGGATTCGTATCTTCTTCTCCTCCATACAACCCTCGATTATCAACTGAATTAATAGCAGTCGGTAGCATTTGGAAGTTTGTCGTGGCTCTAATGAGAGGAGGCACAATGGCTCCACAAAAACCATCACCGTTCACAACTTCTCTTCTTGCATTTCTTCTTGCTCTACTACTTTGAGCTTGAGCATTCGGTTGTGCTCCATCGACATGCTCTCCATCAAGTATTTCAACATTTTCACCCACACCAACCTCTTCCACATTTCATTCTTTGGAGGAGGAGGAGGTGGGGTTGGTTCATCTCTTTGTGGGTTAACCACACCTCCCACGTTTTGTGGAATTGCTTGCCTTGGTGGCATTTTCGGTAAATACTAAAGTCAAGAAAACCAAAACCAAAAGAGAAAGGTGCTCGGATTAATCTAACTAACACAAGAACTTAAAGTAATTCAACTAAATGATCTGCCAAAGTCCCCGGCAACGGTGCTAATTTGTGATGTATTCCCAATTAAGGGTAGGGGTAACAAATACCTTAGTCGAAGTAGGGATCAAACATGGGGACTTGCACGAAACTAAATGCAGTTGGATTTGTTCAAATTCGCTTGATTTAGCAAGTTAATTCTAGAATTAAAATAGAATTTAGCTATGACTGAAGAAAGGGTAAATCAGGGCTAGTTTTGACAATTAATAGAAAGACTTGAATACTAATCTCCCCCTTGCCCTCTAATCTAATGAGTTTAGTTACAACCTTCTTCACACTTTAGGTCACCCAATGGAGCTTCCCCACATATACTTAACTCATCCCTTTCAATAATGAATTGAGACTTAAACTCTTGCCATTTCAATACTAATAGTTGATGCTTTTAGAGCTAGTAACTAATCCCAAAAAAATATATCCCTCTTTCAGTGTTCAACCCGTTAACCCAGGGTAAATGCAACGCGCTTAACCCCGTCACTATACTTCCCATTCCTAGGAATACCATTTCATTGTAAGTCTAGTACTATTGGGTTGAACTTGAGTTGTACACCTCAAGTTGTTGTAATGGAATCAAAAGTAGTGAAATAGGGTATTCCTAAGTGTTTAGAAGCTTATTATACTATACCCATTTGATTATTGGACTAGGGTTTAATTAGCACCCTAGTAGATGATTTAGCTACTCATACTATGTAATGAACCAAGACTTGCAAGTAATGAATAATGCATCAAAATAGCAAAGTAGCAATGATTCTTACAAAATATGATGTTTTTTTTCACAATCCAAGGAAGCTTGAAACAGAGGGAATGATATTTTGTCTTCATCTTGCCTCCAAAGTAATGTAAAGTAAAGAATATATTCAAAAACATAAGTCTAGCTATATATAGTATATGCCTAAATTAATTACAAAATCGCCATTTATAGGTTAGAGGAGGGCCCTTTTGGTAAAGGGCTGAGTTCTAGAGCTGGAAGGCGAAAAGGTTGTCGCCTTTTGGACATGGGCTGGCGCCCTTTTCTTAAGTTGAATGAGAGGGCATCTTCCCTTCACCTTTGGCGACCACCTTTTCTACTTTTCCAAGAGAGGGTGATGTGCAGCCTTAGGATATGCTCGGCTCTTCTTCTCAACAACTTTTCCTTGATGGTGCAATGGGTACCTGCGCTTTAGATAGGCGGTCGCCTCTTCATCAGTTCTCCCATTTCTTCAGCTTGCTTTAGAGGGTTGGGGCCTTTTAAGCCGCCCAATTAGTAACTCAGCATGGCGGTCGCCCCTGCACGAGCACCTGCCATTTCAATATTTCTGCAGCTTCTTCAAAATGATCATTTTGTTGGGCATTCTTGATCTTTTTGGTCTCTAGCTCTTTCATTTGGCATTAACACCTTAAACCAAGAAAAATACATCAATATTCTTATGGATTGGTCACTTTTGGATTCAAAGACAAAAGCCTCCATTCTCTCCTCTACATAGATTCGAGTATGAAGGAAAATTTCACCTCTCTTGTTTCAAAACATTCCCCCTCGGCGTACCGCGAATGTAAGGTTCATTACACTTATCCCCATTAACCAACCTCCTTCCCATGCTATCCAACTCATGAAACGAATTCACCGAGATATCTCCTTGATCAATCGCCAAGTTTGCCAAGTGATCCGCCAATTTATTACCTTCTCTAAACACATGCATCACCACCAGCCTTATACCCTCCATCAAACTCCAAATTTCCTCCATTATTTGCAAAATTTGCCAAGGCACAACCCAAGTCTTAATCACTACATTCTTGAGCAATATTGAGTCCATTTCAACAATAACTTATGAATAAGAAGTAGAAACCACGTACCTCAAGGCCATAAGAATTACAGTTGTCTCCGCTTGAGTATTCGTCGTTATACAATCCTCCATCTACTTAGCACAAGCATGTAAAAAATCCCCCATGCCGTCCCGACAATAAAAAGCCCAAGAACTAACACCTGGATTACCTCTAGAAGCTCCATCCATATTACATTTGATCCACCGCACCTGAGGTGAACTCCAAACAACCTTTGTCATGACAAGTTTAGGCGTATGATCCCTTAACACCGGTAACAAGTCCTCCCACCTACCAAGCACATACTGAAAGTTCCTCATGTGAACTCTCAGCAATGTGGAGTGACAAGATACACAAACCTATGAGCTGAGGACGACCCACTATGCCTCAAATTATTCCTCTGTTTCAACAACTTCCACAAAATAAAAATGGGAATAGCATGGTAAATCAACCTCACGGCCGGGCTACTAGGAGCATCCCACCAAAAGTTTATAACTTGTGTCAAGTACAACCCATCAAAATTAAGACCTGCAAGACCTCCAAAATATTTTCAAACATAACGTGCTACATATGCATTTGGAAACACATGTGAAATAGTCTTCACATCAGGGTTCACACAACAATAACACCTAGAGAGGAATTGAATTCCCCGCCTCTTCAACATATCATCTAAGGGAAGCTTAAATTTCCACAACCTCCATAAGAAAAACGACATCTTAAAGGAATATCTTTAATCCAAATGTGCCTGTAAAGATCACTTGCCTTCTTCCTTTGCCTCACCAAAGTATAAGCTGACCGGACGGAAAATGTGCTCGAGGCTCCATCATTCAAAAAGGCCTGTCCCTCTGCTCAGGACAAGTAGAAGGCTTGACATTCTGAATCACATGCTCAGCAAAGTCTTCAGGCAGTGGCTCCCTGATGCATTGCTCCAGCCATACTCTACCCTTGGCAACTTCATAGTCACACACTACGGTCTCATCACACGCAAACTCACGAGGAACTATATGATACGACGGACCAAGTCCAGCCCAGTTATCAAGCTAGAAGTATGAATTGCCCTTTTTCAGCTGCCAAACTATCTCATGATCCATCTCAGGCTTGCTCTACAACATCTTCTTCTATGCATAAGTCCCCTTCTTCCATGGCACCACCAAAGAATGATGATTTTTCAAGTATTATTGCTCATATAATCCCTACATAAAGACTTCTTGGTACGAAAATTCCACCACAACTTTACGAATAATGCCTTGGAGATATCATACAAGCTCCTACAGCCAACACCACCTTCATTCAGAGGATGACACAAAGTCTTCCAAGAACCCCAGTGCCTGCTATCCTGACCCACAGAGTTACTCCAAAAAAACTTGGCAAACATCCTGTGAAGCTCAGCTACCACCCCAGCAGGGAGGTCACAGGTAGATAACAAGTGAATATGCATACTCTGAAGCACTGAGGAAATCAGAGTTGCCCGTCTACCTATGAAAGCAATTTATTAGTCAAGGAGTCAAGTTTTTTCTGTACCTTCTTCGCCAATTCATTATAGTGACAGTTCTTCCTCCTAGCATAATAGATAGGCATGCCAAGATACTTGAAGGAAATTCCCCCTCGATATCTCAGTAACATCAAGCACCTTGTTAACTATCAACTCCGGAACCTGACTATGCATATACATATTACTTTTCTCCTTATTGATTTGCTGACCGCTGGATAGCTCATAACTAGCAAGAGTCTCCATCACCATTTTTAATGATCCCTCCTCAGCAGATGAAAAAATAATCATATCATCCGCGTACGCCAGGTGATTAAGATAGGGACTTCACTCTTGCATCCCATACGACGCAAAATTAGCATCTCTGTGCAGCGTATTCAGAGCTCTGGAAAGGCACTCAGTAGCAAGCAAAAACAAGGTAGGCGCTAGAGGATCACCTTGTTTCACCCCCTAAAAGACTGAAAAAACTCATAGGGCTGACTATTTACTAGTACAGAGTACCAGTTATTACATGGTGTCATGTAGACCATGTCAATAAATACCTCACCAAATCTAATCCTCCTCAAGGCCTTCATAAAAAACAGCCATGCAACTCTATCATACGCCTTAACCATGTCTATCTTGATTACCACATTAGCTGGCTTCCCCTCGTCAGCAGTATCGTGCATGATTTCTTGCACTAGTGAAATATTCTAAAAAATGCTCCTCCCTTTCACAAAAGTAGACTGATGCGGTGAAATTATCCTAGACAATAAAATAAAAAGTCTGTCATGAATTACCATGGAAAACACCTTATTCCTAAAGTTGCTCAGACTAATTGGTCTCATGTCTGAAAATGTAGCAAAATCTTTTCTTTTAGGCAAGAAAACCAAATTATTAGCAGTAATGTAATGAGGCAGAAAGTGACCCCGAATGAATGCATGTACCATTTTTACCACATCAACACCAATAATATCCCAACAAGAATGATAAAAGGCACTCGTATAACCATCAGGGCCCCCTATAGAGTCGGCATTCAGGCCAAAAACCGCCTTCTTCACCTGTTGTTCATCTGGCTCAGCAACAACAGCATCATTTTTGTCCTGTGTAATAAGACTGTCTATTGATCAAGTATAGAAAAATCATCTGGCACCGGATCATTAGGAAACTGAGCCTGAAAAATCTGATCGCCTCCTAGGCTATGCATGTGTTGTTCTCAAGGCAAGAACCATAGCATCCTGAATACTTCTAACCTACAACACCTTCATTTTTCCATTTACATAAGCATGAAAAAATTTGGTATTTCTATCCCCATCTATGAACCATTGCATACCAGTTTTCTTCTTCCAAAACTGTTCCTCCGGAGTATAAAATCGAATCAACTCTGCATTCACTCTCTGTAGTCTCTCTCTATTATACCTAGTATGATGCTCCTCGAACTCCTGTTCATAAACCTGGGCCACCTCCTCTAGCGTGGCAATCTGCCTGAAGATGTCACCATATGTCTCCCTACTCCAAACAGACCATGTTTTTCTCAATTTTTTCAGCTAGCAGTGAAAGTTATAAAATGGATCCGCACTAAAGTTTTCAGCCCAGTTCTCTCTAACAATGGCTTGGAAAGACTCATGTTGCACCCGAAAATTCAAAAATCTAAATGACTTCTTTATAGTAGGGCTATCCATGCTAGTAGTAATCAGCAACGGCGTATGGTCTGACCCCTACCAAATCAAATGCTCCACTTCAAACTAAGGAAATAGATGTTGAAAGGCCTGATTCACAAGACACATATCAAGCCTTTCGAATATGCATTCGTCATCCGATCTGCAAATCCACCAAGTGTACATGCTGCCCTTTAAACCCATGTCAGTCAGCTGAAAAGTGTTGATGCAGTGGACAAAATTTTCTATTTTTTGGTAGTAAACGAGTAGGCCCCCAAACTTCTCGAACTCATCAACAATGACATTAAAATAGCCCCCACCAACCACGGGGATATCATGTCACTAGCCTGAGCATACAACAAGTCCCAGAGTTCCACCCGAGTGGTGTGATCAGTACTAGCATAAACCAATGACACTACAAATTCCAGCAAACCATCTAAATGTGTCAACTTCAAAGACAATATTTGTGATGTATCATACACCACCTCCACCAGATATTCATCATCAACAAACGCCCATATTTTACCATTAATTTTAGCCAAGAAGAACCTATACCTAGCCAAAGATGATACTTATCAATAAGTCTATGGTGCTGAAATGGCTCCATTAGTGCAATAAACGAAAACTGCCTCTGCCTATGCATTGTGACCACTCTATCAAAGGCCTGCTGAGTGTTGGCGGACCTTATATTCCATATGAGTGAACTATTCACTGCAAACCAGGGGCTTTAGAAACCGTCCTCCTTGTTGACACCCCTCCAGCTGCTGGAGCAATGCTCGCGCCTTTTTTTACTCGTGCCTGCTTGGTCTTCTTCTTTTGTGGTTCCACCTGTCTAGGTGATATATCGCCCTTTTTCAGCAATATTAACATAGTTCTGAGCAGTAGACTCAGTATGAAGCTCTGCATCATCACCAATTTCCACCTGCTTTTCAACCGGTTTGTCAAAAACATACGCTAAAGCTTGTGTGGGCTAAATGTCCTTTGCAACCAGCTGTGTATTCTTCTTTTTTGCACTATCATAATCTTCTTTTAACTCCTCCAGCTCCTTATTAGTGGCTGGCCTACCCCTTGATAGCACAGGACTGGCGTTAACCATAACAATTTGCTTGAACAGCCTTGATCTTTTTCTTCCTTATCTTCCTTGTCACTATTATCTCTTAAGATATCACCCTCCAACCCCATGTATTCATCAGAAGGATCATCTTCAAAATTTTGTGGATCAACAACATCATTTTAACTCTCCTCCCCAAAATCCACCAATTCATCATCATCCTCTTCTAAGTCAACTACCTCCAGCTGGTCATCCTTCACATCACTATCATCCTCTGTCGTAACCTTGGCCACCAACGAGTTAGAAGTAACCTCCTGTTGAGTGGTATTCAGGGTCATAGGCACAACAACATTAAGCGCTGCAGGCACAGTGGTAATAGGAGCTGCAGTTGTAACAAGAGCTCCCTGTGGAGCTATTTCACCATCTTTATTAGGCCGAGTCTGGGACTTTGCAGGCTGATTCCCATCCTTTCCTCGCTTGCAAGTCTGTTTCACCCAGTTCTTAGTCGACATAGGATTAGAAGTTTTAACTTTTCAAGCTGATTGTGAAGTTGCAGCACCATTTTAACTGCACCTTTCTTAGACCCTACGGCATCTCCTTTCTCAATAACGAGCTGCACATCATCTTTTGTCACAGCTAGTTCCTTGTGACCCAAGTCACCAACTTCATGATTATCATCTTCCTGCAGCACTGCAAATTGATTGTTTCAAGCCTTCACCAATGCTAAATTATCATTTGGGTTTCCAGCATCTTTCTTCACCTGAACATTATCGTTTCCTTTCCTTGTTTTCTTACTCTTTGAATCATTCCACTTTTCCTCATTCCTAACATTTCCAACCACCTTTCCACTTGACAAAATACGCAATATGGGTGCCGAAAGAGCACGAGCAGACTTGTCACGAGCAACACTTTCATCCTTGTTTCCCCTATTTTTTTGTTCTTTCCACAACTCAGGGTGCACAAATTTGCATGAAGTTTCATTATGACCCTAAAGCTTACAAGTTTTGCAATACAAAATAAGATAATCATATTGAATTTCAACCTAAGTTGATATAATTTCACCCATATCACCATCTTCTACATTCATCAAAACCCTCGTAGGGTTCTTAGCCTGCAAATCAAGCTCAAATTTCACTCTAGCACAACTAGGTCTTTTCTTATTCAGAGTAGCTGTATCAACATTCAAAGGCGTTCCAACTGCTGATGCTATTGAAAAAATAAATTCCAATGCAAAATAATTTGGTGGTACATTAGGGAAACTTATCCATGCAAGAGCCATTGAAGTTTTCTCAGGTTCCAATGTCTAGTCCTTCCAACAACGTTAACCTAATCAACATGTAACGACTATCAAGATAACTAATATTACAGTCACCTTTAATATCACACTAGCTCGGGATCAATTTACATAAGTTCTCCAAATCTGGCCTTCTATACGAAAATTTTCCAAGCACTGCAAACTGCAACTGCTCTTTGACAAGTGATTTCTTCACCTCTGAAGTCTTCTATTTTAATGTAGGTTGTCCTTAATTGAAAAAAAAACCATACGAAAAAATGTTGATCAATATCAACTTTTTGAATTTGAGGTTTTGAAATATGAGCATAAGAACTATTTGGATTGGTGTTATGGGGCATTGTAGCATTGGGTGGGATGGGGACGGGTTGAGCAACCTGACATGACCCAGAATCCGGTTAGACCGTACGGATACCCGACATCCTCCCCTAGACCCGTCGGAGGGAACCCTTACCAATTAAATTAGGAAAATAAATATAACAATTCATAAATAAGGACAAGACTTTTAAAAAAAAAGCACATACATACTAATACCTCTAAGCTAAACAAAGAAATTACAGCTGACTACTCAACATACTAGGTCTAGGGCTATCCAAACTAGACATCAAGAGTACGAAAGAAGACAGATAGCTCCTGAAGGGAGCAAAATGCAACTGAAATAATAAACATAAAACTGGTGGCCATCCTAAATAAAAGCTGGCTCACCCTGACAGCTGAAGTCGTCTTCGCTCCTTCACAACGTGGCGAACTCAATCCTGGAGCGAACCTGCCGAAACGAAATAGATAGACAAAAACAAACAACAAACAAGGGTAAGTCAAAAGGACTCAATAAGTGGCGCACACTAGCCACCTCAAAGAATAGGATAGCTAGCCAGGAAGAGAAAAATAGATAAACCAAATTCCTCTTATTTAAATTATGAAAAGGCAGAGCCAGATAATAATTAGAAATATGTATGGAATCACAAACTCATTAACAACCAGGAACGTAAGATAGCCAGAACATATAGGCATCCCGAACTTATCAATAATCAGAAATACATCTTGTTGCGGCGTGCAACCCGATCCATATATTCATCCTGTTGCCGCGTGCAACCCGATCCATATATTCATACTGTTGCGGCATCCAACCCGATCCATATATTTATACTGTTGCAACGTGCGGACGTGCAGCCCGATCCATATATTTATATCGTTGCAGCATGCAACCCGATCCATATATTCATACTGTCGCGGCGTGCAACCCGATCCATATATTTATACCGTTGAGACGTGCAGACGTGCAACCCGATCCATATATTTATACCGTTGCAGCGTGCAACCCGATCCCCGCAACCCAGAATACGAGCCAGAAATATATAGGCAAACTGAGATATGTCCACGACATAGTATACATACCGCATACATAAAACACAAAACAATACACACAATAGTCAGTATGCGGTGCAATGAGATGAGATAAATGCTGTACAATGCAATGCAGTCAGATATGAATGAGATAGGATGAATGCGGTACGTTCCAATGCAGGCACATATGCCTGATACCATCTCCGGCGTGGGACTCTCATCGTCTACCAGGAGATATATGCAATAATGATCCTTCACCAGCTCGGGACTCTTATCGATTACCGGGGAGTATATGCAATGATAACCCTTCACCGGCTCGGGACTCTCATCGATTATTAGGAAGTATATGCAATGATGACCCTTCACCGGCTCGGGACTCTCATTGATTGCTGGGAAGTATATGCAATGATGACCCTTCCCCGGTGCGGGACTCTCATCGCCAACCGGGAAGTATATGCAACAATAATTCTTCATCGGCTCGGGACTCTCATCGATTGCCGGGAACTATATGCAATGATGACCCTTCACTGGCTCGGGACTCTCATCGATTAGCGGGAAGTATATGCAATGCTCAAAATCAGAGTGCAATGCTCATATGCTCAATGCAATACCAACAACAGGGCATTACATATAATATACAATGCAAATTCAAAGCTAAGGCGTAATGAGTACGCCTATCGGCAGCTACACACGCAAGGAACACGTGGCAGAAAATCCACGAGGCCAAGTGCCTCCAAAGAAATGGATATAAACACTTACCCATTTACAAAGTTAGCACAGTTACTCAACAACCACTTTATCCTTTGGATTCACTGCCAAACGATCTTACTGTATTCAATAAGCAGAAAACAATATCAAATAAGGCTAAAGGCTTCATTCCCCACATCTTGGGGTAATCCCGCTACGAACTTGATACCCTATTCGCATATGCAATACACAGGCCAGGCCTATATACAGGGTTTAAGGTCGCATAACCAAACCCTAAATAAATTACATTCTATTATCGGGGGTCAAATTGGCCCTTGAAACTATCAATTGAACTTATTAAAACGATGGCTAATAGCCCAAGTTTTACCATCAAAATATATTTAGACACACCTAATAAACTAAAATACTGCATTAAGATCATTACCTGAATGTTTCAGGGTAAAAAATCTACTTTTTTCCGGCTCTTTTTTTCCATTTTCTGGCATTTTCTTTCTCGCTGTGTTTCTGGTTTCTTCGTTCCTATTTGTTTCTGTTTCTCACGTCAAAGCTAAGGGAAAGGGATTTTACCCCAATCCCTTGGCTTGCCACCGCCTGCCATTCTTTGTTCTTTTTCCTTTTTCCTTTTTTGTCGTTTTCTCTTTTTCTTTTCTCTTATTTTCTTTTCTTTTCGAAACAAAAATTAAAACGGTACCCTACAATATTCGAAATAATTTCAAATTTTGCATACAAGTTATACAAAATATATGTAGCATACTCACTAAGGCGGATCTCAAATTGGGTTCCCGAAACTCAAGATGCGAATTTAAATGGAAAAATGTCAAATTATTTAACTTTCGGTATTTTAGCGGAAACTAGCCGAACAACCTCAAAATTCAATTTCGAAAAATAACAAAAGTCACAAATAATCATACGAACTTAACGGCGCTTTCGAATTTTGAATCGGAGCTCGTTCGCCAAAACCGAGCTCGAAAATCTCTTTTTAATATTTATCGATAATAAAAATAGAAACATTCTTCCGATGCCTACCAAACGAGGTCTGATTTAGCTCAAATTTTACATATAAGTCCCAATGGACCTAACGAAGATTTTAAAATTATTGGCACGTAAATCGGAGTCCTATCTCCCGAAACGACTGACCGAGGTCGTTTCATTCTCGTCCACTTAGACTCTCGTTCGTCCTCGAACGAGCCTAAGTCTAAAGCAAGATTTACGCAGATAACAAGCGAACTTGCACAACCTTCATAAACTTTGCCATGGGCATTATCTTATGATTACAGAATCAGAATTATAACACGCACATCAAACTCTTGGATAAAAACATAGCTGGATAATATCATAACGCCATTGCCCAGCTTATTCTGACTAAGTTGATCCTTCCTTGATCACGAGAGGAGAGTTCTACATTTTCGAAACAAAGATACACGAAATTCTAGATATATAATCATGATTCCGCCGACAAATCACCTCGTCGATATTCTTTACGATATAGAACAAGTCGATGGAACTAAGAATTAGCTCACGCTTGAACAACGCCATAGGGATTTAATATTAGGATTCGATATCAATTGGAGGAAGACTCCTCAACTTAGACCATAAACTCATACAACTAACTTGAATAGAAATAGCCATCCTCGCACAACTTGCTGGATTAAGGAAGACTTAGCTAAAAAGAGAACGCGTCTCAGACCTGAGCTACCAAATTACTCTCTCGAGTTGCCAAACAACTGCAACTCTCGAGTTCACAACTCCATACATTTTCTATAAGCACCACAACCTGATGGATCAAATCAAAGGTCAAATGGCGCCTCTCATTACCCTTAGTAGCCTTGAAAAACAACAATGTGCTTATCCGGCCACCTTGACTCGCACTCCGGCTCAACACAGGGAACATCACAAGAGGCTACTGACCACCTAAGCTCACCAGTGCCGAACAAAGAAGGGATGGCAATGGACTGAGGATAGAAATGATTAGAGCTTCAGGAAGGTCATCTTTTTATTTATTTGGCTCCCAGAGCTACACTACTTCCGAGTCAGGCTAACCAAAGAATCGCAATTGAAGAGGTATACATTAAATAAGCTTTATGGAACAACATCTATGTCAATTTAACCTTCTCATAAGAAGAAAACTCCAACAATTTATCAGTAAACTCTTTTATAACTAAGAGAAGCTCATAGAATAACATGACTTTACTAATATTTCGAAACAAGAGGAGACACGCAGATTGAATATTACTTACTAACCACTTTACACCGGAAGAAACCATGACGCTCCCTTATGGTGATGTACTAGAATCCCATCATCCTACCAACATTGAATTCCGACGAGAGAGGCAAACTGACTTGACATAATTACAGAATGTGGCACAATATGATGTCAAGCAGAAAATACCGCCACTCACTCCCAATCTCTCGCATTTAAACCTAGTAAGTCTCACAAATGCCAGAAATAAATCACACTAGAAGCTCGCCCCTCTATCGCAACCGATTCTTAATAGAAACAATATCCAAGGAAACCATGGAACATGATATGACAGACCATCTCCAGATCGATCGGAAGAGTAAAATCTTACTCACATATAAGGGAAGAAGAATCACATGGGTCTACTACATCGGATGCCTCAGCATCCTGCCAGACTGGCAGTTCATAAAAATGCCTTTGCGGCTGAACTAAGCCGCTACACTGATAATTACCTTCTAAAGAATAACTGCCACCACGCTCTCAACCTTTACTGGATCGTGGCATTTCTCTGGCTGAATGAGATCCAAATGAAATCCATGCGACTAGGTAGGTGTCTGAGGGCAAGAAGAATGACGACCGTCTACTTGCTGGAGTAAGGGAAAACTCCCCGAAGGATAACCAAAATCACGACAATGATAACGCCTTTTTCGCTAAAAATGGAAACTGGACAGATTATTGATAGCTACAAAGAGAAAACTGACTCTGATCTTGACGAACTACTTTTGCACTTTGAGAATTATGCTCTACAAGCTGAGATAACCTGGCAGGTGACCTCCCAAAATATCAGAACTCTTACCTCCGAATGAGGTACCATGGTTGCCCACTCGGGTCACGGGATCTCTTGCTCTCCCGCTCTAACTCTTCCTGCTCTAATTTATGGTATGCCTCGTGCCTCCAAGAAATATCAACAACAACATCAAATGAAATCCCGACCTCAATCTCTCGAAAGGCTCATGGAATAGTTCTAATATATATTCAACCATTCTATAGAATTAAATCTCATATTCTGAAACACGAACAGGCTAACCGATAGGCTACCCTGTCCAATCCACTCAAACTGGCAACACTTTTCATCTCGTTCGCTGCTCGAAAGGAAATTTTCCACGAATCTAGAAGAAAAATCAAACTAACTTAGCTAATAAGAGAGCGGTCCACCAAATCAAGGCTAGATGACACGACCCAGAATCCGGTTAGGTCGTGCGGGCACCCAACATCCTCCCCTAGACCAGTCGAGCGAACCCTTACTAATTTGATTCGGAAAATAAATGTAACAATTCATAAATAAGGGCAAGAGTAAAAACAAAAACACAGACATACTCATACCTCTAAGTTGTACAAAAGAAATTACAGCTGACTACCCAATATAATAAATTTAGGGTTATCCAGACTAGACATCTAAGAGTACAAAAGAAGACAGATACCTCCTGAAGGGAGCAAAATGCAACTGAAATAACAACCAATAAACTGGTGGCCATCCGGAATAAAAGCTGGCTCACCCTGACAGCTGAAGTCGTCTTCGCTCCTGAACCACGTGGAGAACTCAATCCTGGAGTGAACCTGCCGAAACGAAATAGATAGACAAGAAACAAACAACAAACAAGGGTGAGTCAAAAGGACTCAATAAGTGGGGCAGACTAGCCACCTCAAAGAATGGGATAGCTAGCCAAGGAGAAGAAAAGCAGATAAACTAAATCCATTTTATTAGAACTATAAACAGGCAAAGCCAAATAATAACTGAAAACACGTACGGAATTATAAACAACCAAGGACATAAGGTAGACAGAACATATAGATATCCTGAACATGTCGACAATCAGAAATACATCCTGTTGCGGCGTGCAATCCGATCCATATATTCATACTGTTGCGGCGTGCAACCCGATTCATATATTTATACTGTTGCGGCGTGGAACCCGATCCGTATATTTATACTGTTGCGGCGTGCAACCCGATTCGATCCATGTATTTATATTGTCGCGATGTGCAACCCGGGATACAAGCTAGAAATATATAGGCAAACTGAGATACGTTCACAACATGGTATACATACCGCATATATAAAACACAACACGATAGTCACACAATAGTCAGCACGCGGTGCAATGAAAATGGGATGAATTCAGTATGATGCAATGGTGTCACATGTGCCAAATAGATGGAGCGGAATCCTCCTGCTCCGGGGGCAGAATCCTCCTACCCTCAATATGATGCAATAGAGCAGAATCCTCCTGCTCGGAGGGCGGAATCCTCCTGCTCGGAGGGCGAAATCCTCCTACCCTCAATATGATGCAATGGAGCGGAATCCTCATGCTCCGAGGGCGGAATCCACCTACCCTCAATATGATGCAATGGGCATACGAATGCAACATGATGCAATAATAACCCATCACCAGCGCGGGACTCTCATCGACAGCTGGAAAGTATATACCAACTCACAGCCAAAGTACAATACTCAGATTCTCAATGCAATACCAATAACAGGACATAACATATAATATAGAATATAAGTTCAAAGCTAAGGCATAATGAGTACGCCTATCGGCAGCTACACACGTAAGGAACACGTGGTAGAAAATCCACGAGGCCAGGTGCCTCCAAAGAAATGGATATAAACACTTACCTTGTTACAAAGTTAGTACAGCTACTCAATAACCGCTTTGTCCTTTGGTTTCATTGCCAAATGATCCCACTCTATTCAATAAGCAGAAAAATATATCAAATTAGGCTAAATGCTTCATTCCTCACATCTTAGGACAATCCAGGTAGGAACCTGATACCCTATTCGCATACGCAATACGCAGGCCAGGCCTATATACAGAGTTTAAGGTCACATGACCAAACCCTAAATAAATTACATTTATATGTTGTCCATAACTCACTGAGTACGAATATATAATCAAATTCATTATCGGGGTCCATTTGACCCTTTAAACAATCAATATACGTCATTAGGGCGATGTCTAAGATCCCTATTTTTACCGTAAAAATATATTCAAACATACGTAATAAACTCAAATAATATATTAGGATCATTACCTGAATGTTTCAGGGTGAAAATTCTACTTTTCTCCGGTCCCTTTTCTTATTTTCTGGCATTTTTTCTCTTCCTGCGTCAATTCCTTTTGTCCCTTCTCGTTTTTCTGCTCTCCTATTGTTCTTTGTTTAGTCCTTAGCTTTATCTAAGGACTCCCACCGATTCCCTTTTCATTCTTTTGTCTTTTCCTTTTTTTTTAATTTATTTTCTTTTATAATTTCTTTCCTTTTCAAAAATTAAAATGGTACCCTATTATATTCGAAATAATTCCAACTTTTGCATACGAGTTATACAAAATATATGTAGCATACTCGCGAAGGCGGATCTCAAATCGGACTCCCGAAACTCAAGATGCGAATTTAAATGAAAAAAGTCAAATTATTTAACTTTCGGCATTTTAACGGAAACTAGCCGAAAAACATCAAAATTCACTTTCGAAAGTTTACAAAAATCACAAATAATCATACGAACCTAACGGCGCTTTCGAATTTCGAATCGGAGCTCATTCGGAAAAACCGAACTCGAAAATCTCTTTTTAATATTTATCGCCAATAAAAACTGAAACCTTCTTCCGATGCCTACCAAACGAGGTCTGATTTAGCTCAAATTTTACAGACAGGTTCTAATGGACATTACTTATATTTTAAAATTATCGGCACGCCAATCGGAGTCATAACTTCCGAAACGACTGACCGAGGTCGTTTCATTCTCCTCCACTTAAACTCTCGTTCGTCCTCGAACGAGCCTAAATCTAAAGCAAGATTTACGCAGATAACAAGAGAACTTGCATAACCTTCATAAACTACTCCACGGACATTATCTCATAATTATAGAATCAGAGTTATAACACGCATATCAAACTCTTGGATAAAACATATTTGGATAATATGATAACATCATTGGCCAACTTATTCGGACTAAGCCGACCCTTTCTCAATCATGAGAGAGGAGTTTTATATTTTCAAAACAAAGATACACGAAACTTTGAATGTGTTAACATGATTCAGCCGATAATTACCTCTTCGATATACCTTTCGATATAGAACAGGTCGATGGAACTAAGAATTAGCTTACGCTTCAGCAACGCCTTAGATATTTAATATTATGATTCGGTATCAATTGGAGGAAGACTCCTCCACTTAAAGCATAAACTCATACAACTAATTTGCATAGAAATAGTCGTCCTCGCACAACATGCTGGATTAAAGAAGACTTAGCTAAAAGCTTAACGTAGACAGACCTAAGCTACCAACTACCCTTTCGAGTTGCCAAACAGCTGCAACTCTCAAGTTCACAACTCCATACCTTTGCCGTAAACACCACCGCCTGATGGATGGTACTTGTATATAAAAATTTCAGCAGAGTTTCTCCTGAAACTGGATGATCGCAAAAACAGAACCAGCACTATACTATACATGGGAATGGATACCCGGATAAACTGATATCCAAAACAATAATATGCTTACCCGGCTACAATAACACGTACTCTGGCTCAACATAGGGAACGTCACAAACGGCTACCAATCGCCCAAGCTCACTAGTGCCGGACGAAGAAGAAATGGAAATGGATCGAGGATAGAAATAATTAGAGCTTCAGGAAGCTCATCTTTTTGTTTGCTTGGCTCCCAGAGCTACACTACTTCCGAGTCAGGCTAACCAAAGAATCGCTATTGAAGAAATAGATATTGGATTACCTCTATGGAACAACATCCATGCCAATTTAACCTCCCAATAAGAAGGAAACTGTGACAATTTGTCAGAAAACCCTTTTATAACTAAGACAAGTTCATGGGATAACATGACTATACTAATATCTCGAACCAAGAGGAGACACGTAGATCGAATATTACTTACTAAGCACCTTACACCGGAAGAAACAATGACACTCTCTGATGGTGATGAACTAGAATCCCATCATCCAACCAACACGAAGTTCCGAGAAGAGAGGTAAAGTGATTTTGACATAATAATAGAAAGTGATACAACAGGATGCCAAGCAGACAATACTGACACTCACCCCCAAATTTCTCACATTTAAACCAGATCAACTAGTAGGGTCTCACAAATGCTAGGAATAAATCATACAAGAAGCTCACCACTCTATCGCAACCGATTCTTGATAGAAACAACATCCAAGGAAACCATCGAAACATGATAAGACATACCATTTCCAGATCGATCGGAAAGATAAATCTTGCTTACAGATAAGGGAAGAAGAAACACACGGGTCTACTACATCGGATGGCTCAGCATCCTGCCAGACTAACACTTCATAGAACTGCCTCTGCAGCTAAGCTGAGCTGCTACCCTGATAATTATTTCCATAAGAACCACAACCACCACGCTCTCGAACTCTATTGGATGGTGGCATTTCTCTGGTTGATTAAGATCTAGATGAAATCACCTGCGACTGTGCAGTTGCCTAATGACGAGAGAAAGGACGACTGCCTACTTGCCGAAGTAAAGGAAAACTCCTCAAAGGATAATCAGACGCACGACAATGATAACACCTTTTCGATGAAAAATGAAAGCTGGAAAGATTGTTGATAGCTGTAAAGAAAATACTGAATTTGATCTTGACGAGATACTGGCGCACTCTAAGAATCACGTGACACATGCTGAGATAACCTGGAAGGTGACCTCCCAAAATAATCAGAACTCTTACCTCCAAATGAGGTACCATGGTTGCCCACTAGGGCCACGAGATCTCCTGCTCTCCCTCTCTAACTCTTCCCCTCTAACTTATGGTATGCCTAATACCTCTGAGCAATATTAACAACAACATCAAATGAAGTCTCAACCTCTCTCAAGCCATATGGGATCTCAAGGAAGGTGAAAGGTCACCAATAAATCTTTGAACATTCTCGAAAGGCTCATGGACTAGTTCTAATGCATATTCAGCTATTCTATAGAATTCAATCTCATATTCTGAAACACCAACAGGTTATCCGACAGGCTACCCTATCTAATCCACTCAAACTGGCAACATTCTTCATCTCGAAAGTAACCTTTTTTTCCACGAATCTAGAAGAAAAATCGAACCAAGTTAGCTAATAAGAGAGAGGCCCACCAATTCAAGGCTGGACCCCTGAAACTGGAAAGAAGAATAATCAACACCATACCGCTTGATATAATCAAAAGCCTGAAGGATACGCTGGCATTATTTTATTTTTAAAAAAAATCACGAGGTTTATCTGATGCATTACTTAAGAATATCGGAAGGTTCAACCGCGTAAAATAATGCAACCTCTTTAGGCACTCGGACCGAACTGATACCTAGACTGGCTTACCAGCCAGAACAATTAGAGGTACAACACATACTACCTCCAGAATATAATTTACTGCAACAATATTAAGAACTGGAAAAGGAGCTCCCTGAGACCGAACGTCTGCACATGCGGCAACCTGATAGGCTGTCCAGTGAATAATAGGTTCTTACGGTATCTGCATCGCCAAGATTCTCGTAAAAGCATTGTAGAGCCAAAGGAACCGCAAGGCTCTGCTCCCTTGCCCATTGCGAGCTCGTACAGCTGGGACCTCCATAACTAATTCGTCAGCACGATCAAAATCTCTCGGGGCTTCGTCAGTGCTAGCCCCAGGCTAGACTGCTTTGTCTTGAACTCATACTGTTTGCTGATTTATCGTGCGAGGGTTCACAATTACCACGAATAAATTAACGAAAATACTTTTGCATCCTAGACCGACGCACGATCAGAAAAAAAGGAAGTGAAACTTCCTAAATGCCGTCATAGCCCCTCATAGATAAGTACGGACGTCTACGTACCTATCAGCGAGACTCTACTAGAAACTGTCTTAGTCTGGATAGACTCTAAACCAGGCTCTGATACCAACTGACATGACCCAGAATCCGGTTAGGTCGTGCGGGCACCCGACATCCTCCCCTAGACCAGTCGAGCGAACCCTTACTAATTTAATTCGGAAAATAAATGTAACAATTCATAAATAAGGGCAAGAGTTAAAAAAAAAACACAGACATACTCATACCTCTAAGCTGTACAAAAGAAATTACAGCTGACTACCCAACATACTAAGTTTAGGATTATCCAGACTAGATATCTAAGAGTACAAAAGAAGACAGATACCTCCTGAAGGGAGCAAAATGCAACTGAAATAACAACCAATAAACTGGTGGCCATCCGGAATAAAAGCTGGCTCACCCTGACAGCTGAAGTCGTCTTCGCTCCTGAATCACGTGGAGAACTCAATCCTGGAGTGAACCTGCCGAAACGAAATAGATTGACAAGAAACAAACAACAAAAAAGGGTGAGTCAAAAGGACTCAATAAGTGGGGCAGACTAGCCACCTCAAAGAATAGGATAGCTAGCCAAGGAGAAGAAAAGCAGATAAACTAAATCCATTTTATTTGAACTATAAACAGGCAAAGCCAAATAATAACTGAAAACACGTACGGAATTATAAACAGCCAAGGACATAAGGTAGACAGAACATATAGATATCCTGAACATGTCGACAATCAGAAATACATCTTGTTGCGGCGTGCAATCCGATCCATATATTCATACTGTTGCGGCGTGCAATCCGATTCGTATATTTATACTGTTGCGGCGTGCAACCCAATCCGTATATTTATACTGTTGCGGCGTGCAACCCGATCCGATACATGTATTTATATTGTCGCGACGTGCAACTCGGGATACGAGCTAGAAATATATAGGCAAACTGAGATACATTCACAACATGGTATACATACCGCATATATAAAACACAACATGATAGTCACACAATAGTCAGCGCGCGGTGCAATGAAAATGAGATGAATGCAGTATGATGCAATGGTGTCACAAGTGCCAAATAGATGGAGCGGAATCCTCCTGCTCCGGGGGCAGAATCCTCCTACCCTTAATATGATGCAATAGAGCAGAATCCTCCTGCTCGGAGGGCGGAATCCTCCTACCCTCAATATGATGCAATGGAGCGGAATCCTCCTGCTCCGAGGGCGGAATCCTCCTACCCTCAATATGATGCAATGGAGCGGAATCCTCCTGCTCCGAGGGCGGAATCCACCTACCCTCAATATGATGCAATGGGCATACGAATGCAACATGATGCAATAATAACCCATCACCAGCGCGAGACTCTAATCGACAGCTGGAAAGTATATACCAACTCACAGCCAAAGTACAATACTCAGATTCTCAATGCAATACCAATAATAGGACATAACATATAATATAGAATATAAGTTCAAAGCTAAGGCATAATGAGTACGCCTATCGGCAGCTACACACGTAAGGAACACGTGGTAGAAAATCCACGAGGCCAGGTGCCTCCAAAGAAATGGATATAAACACTTACCTTGTTACAAAGTTAGTACAGCCACTCAATAACCGCTTTGTCCTTTGGTTTCATTGCCAAATGATCCCACTCTATTCAATAAGCAGAAAAATATATCAAATTAGGCTAAAGGCTTCATTCCTCACATCTTAGGACAATCCAGGTAGGAACCTGATACCCTATTCGCATACGCAATACGTAGGCCAGGCCTATATACAGGATTTAAGGTCACATAACCAAACCCTAAATAAATTATATTTATATGTTGTCCATAACTCACTGAGTACGAATAAATAATCAAGTTCATTATCGGGGTCCATTTGACCCTTTAAACTATCAATTTACATCATTAGGGCGATGTCTAAGATCCCTATTTTTACCGTAAAAATATATTCAACATACGTAATAAACTCAAATAATATATTAGGATCATTACCTGAATGTTTCAGGGTGAAAATTCTACTTTTCTCCGGCCCCTTTTCTTATTTTCTGGCATTTTTTCTCTTCCTGCGTCAATTCCTTTTGTCCCTTCTCGTTTTTCTGCTCTTCTGTTGTTCTTTGTTTAGTCCTTAGGTTTATCTAAGGACTCCCACCGATTCCCTTTTCATTCTTTTGTCTTTTCATTTTTTTTTAAATTTATTTTCTTTTATAATTTCTTTTCTTTTCAAAAATTAAAATGGTACCCTATTATATTCGAAATAATTCCAACTTTTGCATACGAGTTATACAAAATATATGTAGCATACTCGCGAAGGCGGATCTCAAATCGGACTCCCGAAACTCAAGATGCGAATTTAAATGAAAAAAATCAAATTATTTAACTTTCGGCATTTGAACGGAAACTAGCCGAACAACATCGAAATTCACTTTCGAAAGTTTACAAAAATCACAAATAATCATACGAACCTAACGACGCTTTCGAATTTCGAATCGGAGCTCATTCGGCAAAACCGAACTCGAAAATCTCTTTTTAATATTTATCCCCAATAAAAATTGAAACCTTCTTCTGATGCCTACCAAACGAGGTCTGATTTAGCTCAAATTTTACAGACAGGTTCTAATAGAAATTACGAATATTTTAAAATTATCGGCATGCCAATCGGAGTCCTAACTTCCGAAACGACTGACCGAGGTCGTTTCACTAGACCCCTGAAACTGGAAAGCAGAATAATCAACACCATACCGCTCGATATAATCAAGAGCCTGAAGGATACGCTGACATCATTTTATTTTAAAATTTTACACAGGGATTATGTGATGCATGGCTTAAGAATATTGGATGGTTCAGTTGGGTAAAATAATGCAGCCTTTTCAGATACTCGGACCGAGCCATTACTCGGGCTAGCTAACCAGACAGAATAACTAGAGGCACAACACATGCAGCCTCCAGAACATACTTTACTGCGGCAATATTAAGAACTGGAATAGGAGCTCCCTGAGACCGAACATCTGCATATGCGGCTACCCGATAAGCTGCCTAGCGAATAATAGATTCTTGCGGTGTCTACATCACCAAGATTCTCGTAAAGCATCATAGAGAGCCAAGGGATCCACAAGGCCCTGCTCCCTTGCCCATCGCGAGCTCGTACAGTTGGGACCTCCGTAACTAGATCGCCAGCACGATCAAAACTCTCGGGGCTTCGTCAGTGCTAGCCCCAGGCTAGACTGCTTCGTCTTGAACTCATACCATGTTCTCATTCCTCGCACGAGCGTTCACAATTACCACGAAGGAATTAAGGAATTAACGAAAATACTTTTGAATTCTAGACCGACGCGCGATCAGAAGTGAAGGAGGTGAAACTTCCTAAATGCCATCATAGCCTCTCGCAGATAAGTACGGACGTCTACGTACCCATCAGCGAAACTCTACTAGACACTGTCTTAGTCTGGATAGACTCTAAACTGGGCTCTGATACCAACTGACATGATCTGAAATCTGGTTAGGCCGTGCGGGCACCCGACATCCTCTCCTAGACCCGTCGAGCGAACCCTTACCAATTAAATTAGGAAAATAAATATAACTATTCATAAATAAGGACAAGACTTTAAAAACAAACACAGACATACTGATACCTCTAAGTTGTACAAAATAAATTACAGCTGACTACCCAACATACTAGGTTTAGGGCTATCCAAACTAGAAATCTAACAGTACGAAAGAAGACAGATAGCTCCTGAAGGGAGCAAAATGCAATAATAATAAATATAAAATTGGTAGCCATCCTGAATAAAAGTTGGCTCACCCTGGCAGCTGAAGTCGTCTTCGCTCCATCACAACGTGGCGAACTCAGTGCTGGAGCGAACCTGCTAAAACGAAATAGATAGACAAAAACATATAACAAACAACGGTGAGTCAAAAGGACTCAATAATTGGCACAGACTAGCCATCTCAAAGAATAGAATAGCTAGCAAGGGAGAAGAAAAATAGATAAATCAAATTTCTCTTATTTAAATTATAAAAAGGCAGAGCCAGATAATAACTAGAAACACGTATGGAATCACAAACTCATTAACAACTAGGAACGTAAGATAGCCAGAACATATAAGTATCCCGAACATATCAACAATCAGAAATACATCCTATTGCGGCATGCAACTCGATCCATATATTCATCATGTTGCGGCGTGCAACCCGATCCATATGTTCATACTGTCGTGGTGTGCAACCCGATCCATATATTTATACCGTTGAGACGTGCAGACGTGCAACCCAATCCATATATTTATATCGTTGCGGTGTGCAACCCGATCCATATATTCATACTGTCGCGGCGTGCAACCCGATCCATATATTTATACCGTTGCGACATGCAGACGTGCAACCCGATCCATATATTTATACCGTTGCGGCGTGCACCCCGATCCCCGCAACCTAGAATACGAACCATAAATATATAGACTAACTGAGATATCTCCACGACATAGTATACATACAGCATACATAAAACACAATGCAATACACACAATAGTCAGTATGCGGTGCAATGAGATGGGATAAATGTAGTACAATGCAATGCAGTCACATATAAATGAGATGGGATGAATGCGGTATGATGCAATACAGTCACATATGCCTGATACCTATCTTCGGCGCGGGACTCTCATCATCTACCAGGAGATATATGCAATAATGATCCTTCACCGGCTCGGGACTCTCATCGATTACCGGGAAGTATGCAATGATAGCCCTTAATCGGCTCGGGACTCGCATCGATTACCGGGAAGTAAATGCAATGATGACCCTTCACCGGCTAGGGTCTCTCATCGATTACCGGGAAGTATATGCAATGATAACCCTTCACCGGCTCGGGACTCTCATCGATTACCGGGAATTATATGAAATTCTCAAAAACAGAGTGCAATGCTCATATGCTCAATCCAATACCAAAAACAGGGCATAACATATAATATACAATGTAAATTCAAAGCTAAGGCGTAATGAGTACGCCTATCGGCAGCTACACACGCAAGGAACACGTGGCAGAAAATCTACGAGGCCAAGTGCCAAAGAAATGGATAGAAACACTTACCTTGTTACAAAATTAGTACAGTTACTCAACAACCGCTTTATCTTTTGGATTCACTGCCAAATGATCCTGATGTATTGAATAAGCAGAAAACGATATCAACAAAGACTAAAGGCTTCATTCCGGTTAGGAACTTGATACCCTATTCGCATATGCAATACGCAGGCCAGGCCTATATACAGTGTTTAAGGTCACATAACCAAACCCTAAATAAATTACATTTATATGTTGTCATAACTCACTGAGTGCAAATATATAATCAATTCCATTATCAGGGTCAAATTGGCCCTTGAAACTATCAATTGAACTTATTAAAATGATGGCTAATAGCCCAATTTTTACTATCAAAATATATTTAAACACACGTAATAAACTAAAATAGTGCATTAAGATCATTAACTGAATGTTTCAGGGCAAAAATTCTACTTTTTTCCGGCTCTTTTCTCATTTTCTGGCATTTTCTTTCTCGCTGTGTTTCTGGTTTTCTTCGTTCCTATTTGTTTCTGTTTCTCACGTCAAAGCTAAGGGAAAGGGATTTTATCCCAATCCCTTGGCTTGCCACCGCCTGCCACTCTTTGTTCTTTTTCCTTTTTCCTTTTTTTGTCGTTTTCTCTTTTTCTTTTCCTTTATTTTCTTTTCTTTTCGTGACAAAAATTCAAACGGTACCCTACGATATTCGAAATAATTCAAACTTTTACATACAAGTTATACAAAATATATGTAGCATACTCGCTAAGGCAGATCTCAAATTGGGTTCCCGAAACACAATATGCGAATTTAAATGGAAAAATGCCAAATTATTTAACTTTCGGTATTTTAGCGGAAACTAGCCGAACAACCTCAAAATTCACTTTTGAAAAATCACAAAAGTCACAAATAATCATACGAACCTAACGGTGCTTTTGGATTTCGAATCGGAGTTCGTTCGCCAAAACCGAGCTCGAAAATCTCTTTATAATATTTATCGATAATAAAAACTAAAACCTTCTTCCGATGCCTACCAAACGAGGTCTAATTTAGCTCAAATTTTACATATAAGTCCCAATGGACCTAACTAAGATTTTAAAATTATTGACAGGCAAATCGGAGTCCTATCTTCCGAAACGACTGACCGAGGTCGTTTCACAACCCCTCAGGGGGGAAACCAAACGGGCGGCGCAGCCATGGCTGCCATTTGCACGGTGGTGAAGCGAAATCTCTCTCCAAGTGGCCTGGAAAATCACCTAGGCTAGAGAGAATTTTAATTCCAAACTGTTTAGGTTCACCGTCCCTATTAATTTTTTTTAATTACCCCTTGGTTCTACTTGTTATAATTATTAGCACTTTGAACTTAATTTCTCTCATTTAGTGTGTTTTATGTTGTAGGAATTATGTTGGCGATATAAGGCATTCGTGGAGCAAAATTTTGTGAAAACAAGTGTTTTGAAGTCTGTGTAGAAGCCTGAGCGTCAAGCGAGCAAAGAATTTTGGCTTATTTCGAGGGTGTTTTCATCCTAACTTAAGTCCTACACTATAAATGCACCTTGGTACTCAATTTGACACAATTTTGCCTTATTTTACATCAAAAGGAGGCAAGGAAGAGAGAAGATGAAGATTCAAGGCTCTATTTCATCCATCCATCCATCTTACTGTGATTTTGTATGCTTATAGTTATTTCATTGATCTGAACACGACTATGAGTGGTCTAGGGTTGATTGAACCACTCCAAAACTTTTGTATTATGAATTATTGCTTTAATGAATGAAACTCGTTAGCCTTCCTATCTAAGTGTTTATGATTTGTATATTATTGATTGGTAGAACTCCCAATTGGTTTAGCCCTCTATTCTTGTGCATCTAGGGATAGATTTGTCATACCCGATTTTGCTCGAGGCGAGTCGAGTTTCGGATTTGACTGGGTGAACTCGCTTGGAGTTAGAGTTTTGGAGTCGCCACCTAATATAGTTTTCTAAGGTGTATTAGGTCACCTATTCACTTCTAATTCCATTTAAAGAATTAACTCCGGGTTGGTCTACGAGTAAGAGATTCGGGTAAGTGTTCGAAATAACCTAGAAGGAAGGGGTTAGGCACCTTCTAGGTTCCACTAAACGTGGTTCCCGACCGATTTCAATATTGGGTTTAACATATTTCTTTAAAAAGGACGAAAGCTAAATACAGTAAATAAAAGAGATATGGGATGCAAAATAAGTAAAATAGGCAATTTAATGTATTTGCATAAACAATTTGAAATAGTAGTCATATTTCACAAATAGCCACAAACTAACAAATTGATAACTAATTAATCACTCGAATAAATAACCCTAGGTTTTATTATCCTATTCGGATCAGAACCCGGCTTTCGTAATGGATGATAGTTTCAGAATCCACTATCAAATATAGCTCGGGTAATATCCATCATATCCGATGGGCTTAATTTACCCTTAACCCCCATACTCTCTTTAAGTATTTAACTAAAGCGTTGGCTAATATTTGAAACGTTCTAAAGGTCTGCTAGAGTCCCACTTAATGTCTTGGAGGCCATTGAGACTGCTAATATAAGTATAAAATATCTAGACTCTCCTAAGTGTATTAAGTGCCCCAATATAGACTCGAGCTAGGCGTCACATAAAAAACACAGTCATGCAAATCACACAAGTCAATTTGAAACAAATAATTGTAGTCTCAAACTTAGGAAAAATGGGCCTCCAAATTAGCAAATTGTAATAAAGATTCAAAAAGCGCACAAACTACTGTTACGCCCAAACTTCATAAACAAAACAACCCCTAGCATGGATTGCGACATTAGCTACTTTTAAAAAGTATTACATATTCAATATATGTAATATTTGCATAAATAAATCAGTTTTAAGTTTTAGCCACTCAAAAATATACTTTAACATTTCAGAATATGCAATTTGCAATGACATATTGAAATGAAAATACAGTTTCAGTTTTAGCCAACTCCAGAGAACAGAAACGTACTATTCAGTTCCAGAATATAATAATTGCAGGGATAATCTCATTTCAGGCAGTTTTGCAATTTTAGCCTATTAGCTTATATAGTCTAATTCTAGCACTTTCAAATTGCACAAATAGTCTAGATAAATGTTGAACTTTGAATTTAAACATTCTCAACACTACTGCAATTTTCCAGAAAATCAATTTGCACAAATAAGCCAGTTTTCAACCTTTATTGTGACTTTAGCCCTTTTATCTAATTTTCAACAAACAAGTCCCTATTGTAATCTGATTTCGAAACCTGTTATGATTTTCAAAGAATTTCATAGCCGAATTTCGCACAAAAAATAGCCTAGCTTCAACTAGTACATGTTTTAGCTTCACAACACACAAAAACAACTAGTGAGGATTATAGCACCTGTCCTACATACTAATTACACCTTATAGTGTATTAGATACAGGCAACCAACCTAATCAATACATGTTTAAGAGTGTAAAGCTCTATATACACATCAAATAACAAAGAAAGGGTGAAAGAGAAGAGGGCCTTTGTTCCTTTACTTAAAACTTCAATGATCCTTGGTCCGTTTGGCCCCAAGAACCTGCAACATATACTAACAAAAGGGTGTATCCTTTTGGCTATCCCAAATCACTGCAAGAAAGCATTAATAGTGGTCTCGTATAGACCCAAATAGTCATACAGAGTTTCATCACACAACAATAATTACCAATAGTAATTTATACTAGTAAGGGATTCATGCATTCAGTTCTTAGGCGTACCTTAACTGTTTTAAACAAGCAAATGAGAGAAAAACAACAGGGAGATGGTGTGCAGCAATAACATTTAGCTCAAGCAATCAGACAGTACCACAGGTTCAATCCTAGGATCTCAATAAGCAGGACAAGAGTAGGCAGTAGGTGCAGAGCCAGTAATCAGATTAAGCAAATTTTCTAAGCTTTTATCCAGCCAAGTGATGCCTCCAGGAACAAGTACTTGACAAAGGAGAATAGCAGAGCAATATATATTTTCCAGAGAAGAGAGGAAGAGAGTTTTACCTAAAGGTGTGTAGCAGTATGTGAGAGGTGTAGCAAGAAGCTGCCCAGAGGTGTTAAAGGATCGTGTAATCAGTGTGCAGATAGAGGTCTGAAAGCATAAGGTCTGTAAGCTGGGTATTCAGGGATGTCCCCTGTTTCAGTTTAGTGTGTGTGTAATCGTGTATTCCAGAAATCACCAGAGGAGTGGTGTTCTGTGTGTAAAAGGTGTATTTTCAGTGTGTATCCCTATAAGTTGTGTGTTTAGTGTCGGGATGTGTCTTTCAGTATGTGTGTATGGATCAGTGTGTGTGTATTTCACAGTGTGAAAGGTTATGTAGAAGGTGTATATGTAAAGCAAAAAAATGCTATGTGTGTGTAGAGATATCTGTGTGTCTAGATCATTTAGGGATGTATTTCAGCCTGTATTAGAGGTGTAGAAAGCGTCTCCAAGATTGTCAAAAAAGCTAGTATTTACAGTGCTAGGTTGATATTATGCTTATAAGGAAAGCAGTTCAAATTTTCCTACTAAAGGTAAGTAAAATTTTGTTTTCGTACAAAAGGAAATTCAACATTTGACTAGCTAAAAATTAGGAAAGCAACCAGTTTTACAATTTAAGAAAAATGGAATAAATCACAATTAAATTGGAGAAAAAGAAATGTTTGATAGCTGTTAGGAAAATGGCCAGATTCTTAGGTGATGACTATTTTCTTTCAAACTTCAGGAGGAAACATTTATCATAAAAATATTTTTAGATAAATGGGCGGATTGAGTTCATCTACTGCTTTTCATGGGTATAAGAAAGGCACAATGCCATGCACAATTTTAAGAAAGCGATAACAAATTCCAAATGGTCAGATTCTTATAGACTCAACTAGAGTAATCAGGAATTCGATATAACGAATTACATACAACTGATCATCTTTCACAAATGTATACTCGATTTATTTTGAAATAGTCCAAGGGTGATACTCAGATTAACATACTAAATATGAAATTCAGGCCCAAACAAATATGAGGCGTGTTATTCGCAATTTTCAGCATACATAAATGAAAAGAAAAAAAGAAACTGGAAGGAGGTTAACGGGTCGGGTTAGGGGTAAAAGATCCGGGTCGGTTCAGCTCTAGCTCGACCCATTTTGTCTTGTATGTGTAAAATCTGTTCCAGTTTCAGTTTGTAGGTGTCGGATTTATAAGGATTTGTTGTGAATCTCTTATTTCTTTTTTAGTTTCAAAGATGGAACCTTGTTCCCGTTCATGCTTGATTCAACACGATTCGAAATCCAATTCTCTGTCTCTTTCCTTATGCGGATACAAACATTGATGATTTTCGCGATTCACTCGATCCCTTCTCTTCCTTTTCGATTTTCACAGAAATGGAGAGAGACGTGATTAGTTTCCCCTGTTCCATGTAAAAGCGACAAGGGAGAGAGAGGATTACGCGATTAGCAGCGTCAATGGCGTAGGGGACGATGGAGTATGGTGGAACCTGGACGGATTTTGAAGAGAAGGGGGAGAGAGGAGAGGATCGGCGGCTGTGTGTTTAGGAAAGGGGAAGGGGGAAGTGATTTAGGGTTATGAGAAGAGGGGTCTTTGGATATATTAAAATGTAAGTAATATTCTGAGCCGTTAGATTAGATGGATAAACAGCGCAAATCGTGCCGCGTCAGGCGCGTGTGTGTGAGTGTATGAGCGATATATGTGATGAAGTGCATAAGTGGGTTCTTTAAGGGGTTGTACTGCATGCTTACATGAGTTGTACACACGCCAAACCAAGTTTTACATTGTGCTAGAAGTGTGTATTTAGTGAGGTGTAAACTTAGGTGGCGTACACGTGGATAAAAATAATGACGGGGACTAGATGTAGTAGGAATAGAATTATAAAATAACAAATTGGCTAGTATCTAATTAAAATGATAATAAATATGAATAATTAGTATAAAATATGAAAAAAAATTGTAAATAATTATAAATAAATACATATGAACTCAAATAATGCCAACTAAATACAAATAGTCACAGATAATTATTAAATACTATTGTAATGCATTAAATTGCGCAAATAGCATATGCATTTTAGAAAATAGCCTAGATGAATGCAATTACGTAATTATAATCACAATTAAATAAATATTATATAAATAGGGGATTAAAAATAGTCTTACACACCTAAATGCAGGTTATTTGATGCAATTTTGTTTGAAAACTCACTATTATCAATTTTAATTAAATATTGCCAAATTGCAAAAATGGAGGGACAAAATTGGGTGTCAACAGCTGCCCCTCTTTGCCCAGGGATGATGAAAGAGTCTTCGGGCAAAGATAGTTGACGGAATAGCCAATTTTGTCACGACCGGTAGGAAAAATGATGGCAATTTGGGGTGTTTTTGGCCGAACTTCGGTCTTTGAGTTGCCTACATATCTCCGGTTTCACGAGAATCAGGCCGTGTGTAGTTCTAGAATGGCATGTTGCCTGTGTGAGATATTTATGATTCACGATTTTGGATGTAAAGACTAAACTTATCCAAATATGTAATGTTTTGGTTCGTCCATGCTTTGCCTTTTGGCGAGATGAATAAAGCAAAGGTATTGTCGAAGATGAAATAACATCGATAGATCGAGCGTGGGTAAAGAGGCTTATAATCATCCTAGTTATGAAAATGTGGCGCGCTACAAACCCATAAAGAGGAGTTTATATGTACATAGTTTCCATTTCATCTCGATAAATGAGCAATCTTGCCTTCAATTCTCGCCTTGACCGAGTTGGGAAATATTTGAGGAGCGAGTTTTATTAATGCACATGATTCAAATGGATGGGCACGATTAAGCACGAAAACACGCACGATTGTCGTAGACGGGCACGAATTAGGAAGGAACACGAAGCTGATACCCAATCGGCAAGGGGAGATTAGGTAGACCACTGGTGCGTGTATGGAATTGTGGCTTGGAACTCGGCAAGATAGGTAGCTTGCGGGTGTAGCAAAAAGCATTTTCCGTAGGGTTAGGCTTTTGCTTTATATGCATTTGAGGTTTTGCAGTTGCATAATTGGTAGTGGTGTTGGGAGCAGGCGTGAGAGTAATGCGTAGAGGTTTGTCGAGAGATCGGGGAGTACCCTGCAGCAAAATCATGCTAAATGCAATAGATATAAAGAAAAAGTAAAGTAAACTTCCCTGTCGAGCCGAGTGGTTGTTTTGTCTTGTACTTGTTTGATTGATGTCTCATCCAAATGTCTTTTAATGTTATGCCCATCGATGCGGACCTTGCTCTGCTGCAAATTGTTGTCATGTTCACCACCGTGAACCCTATATATCTGCCAACGCAGATTCTATGCTTCTCAAGTTTATATCATGTCCACCAATGCGGACCCTATATATCCACTGACATGGATTCTATGCCTGTCATGTCCACCGACGCGGACCCTATATATCCACCGACATGGATTCTATGCTTGTCATGCCCACCGATGTGGACCCTATATATCCACCGACATGAATTCTATATATGTCATGTCCACCGACGCGGACCCTATATATCCGCCGACACAGATACTATGCAATGTCATGCCCACCGACGCAAATCCTATATATCCACCGGCATGGATTCTATATATGCCATGTCCACCGACGTGGACCCTATATATCCACCGACATGGATTCTATATATGTCATGTCCACCTATGCAGACCCTATGTATCCACCGACATGGATTCTATATATGTCATGTCCACCTATACTAACCCTATGTATCCACCGACATGGATTCTATATATGTCATGTCCACCTATGCAGACCCTATGTATCCACCGACATGGATTCTATATATGTCATGCCTAACGACGCGGACCTTATATATCCACTGATATGGATTCTATGTATATCGGGCCCACCGACGCGGACCCTATATATCCACCGACATGGATTCTATCTATGTCATGCCCACCGACGCGGACCCTATATATCCACCGACATGGATTCTATACTTTGTCGAAATGATGCCATATTTTTGCATTGCGAGAGTTGTTAGGTATACTTGGTACCTGTGTAAACCTGCAATCAAAGAAAATTTGTGAGTTTTGGGTGGAGGTTGACTTGCGCATTCGTTGTACTGCACTCTGCTACTGCATCTTGTATAATTGTCTTCTTGCAATATCTCTTTTTTCGAGCGTCAAACCTTAGTCGAGCTGTGGGCAAATAGGGAAGACAAAAAGAAATATGCATGTGTTTTGAGAAAAATAATGTTTAAAGAGTAATGTGAGTTTATTCCATTGAATCATAGACTGCGACGTATTGTCTGGATATAATCTCCTCTATATCCGTTTGCTATTCGAAGATCCCCCACTTTGAAATTTTGAGGGAAGCTCAAAATTTCTGCCTCAGTGTGCTGCTTGTATTTTCCTTGAATTTTTGAGGTCCCTCAAAAATTCTGCCCCAGTGTGTTGTGATGTATTATTTGAATTTTTTGAGGGAAACTCAAAAAATTCTGCCCCAGTGTCTAATAAAATTCTCTTATGATGTTACCGTGCCTTGGGTAAGGTGCCTACGTATCCCTTTTCGGGAATCAGGTTGCTACGTAGATCAAATCCAATAAAGATGAATGTTGCTTGATTTGTAGTATCTCTTGATTGTATCTGAGTAAAGGATCTTGTCAATTTTGTCTTGATTTAGAGAATTGTATTCTAGGATCAACTATCTTGCTCTAACTTTCTCGGTAAACGCCTTTGTCATTCTATTGCTTGTTGTGCTCATTCTTTGCTATCCATAAGCGTCACTTGCTCGAGTATGCTTTTGGTCCTTTTGGGGATTGTCTAATTATGCTCTTTTATATGTATTTCTATTGTTTTACCTTGAATTGTAAGTCATCTTCCTCAAATATGCTCTTACCTCAGTTGTCTGCTATAAGGTCTTCGTGAAGTTCCTCAAATGTCTTTTGTCAAATCACCGTCGCCTGGTTTGTGCTCATCGTTTTGGATTGCTTTCTCACATCGCAGTCGCAGATTCAATGGAATTAAAATGATTTTGCAGAAGGTGAAAGATGCATACACAAAAATAAAAAATAGGAAATGCTTATTATTTGACTTGATAAATAGTCGTCGAAAGGGAATGACGATGAAACAAAGTTGAAAAACAAAGAAAGCAAAAGCTAACGACTCGGAGTCGTGTTTTATTTAAGAAAATAACTATTGCCCCGGTTCCACTAAGATTCTCGGCATGCTCAGAATATGCTGCAGGTTCAGTTGTTCGGCTTAACTCCAGTTTCAGCTTCCAGGATGTTCAGGGCCTCAGTATGCTTTTCGGTTACTGCATCTTATTCTTCTATGAATAGCTCCTTCAGACCGGTCAACTCATCTTCTACATCATGAATTCCTTTGGCAATTCCTCCTCCTTCGAGAGCTTTCATATAGCTTGAAAAAATGGATGTCTGTTTCAGAGTTGGAATAAACTGCTCTAGTGAATGATAACCTCTTGTATCCTTTGTAGTACTTTTTCTTTTGCAAACCAGGATGTGCCTCATGCCAAGCTTGCATATTCCCTGAACATCTCTGTGGCTTTCTTTTTCAACTTTTTTTAATAGAAGCAATCCGGTAATATTTTGGTATTGTACCAAATGTTTCTACAAAGTCCGCTGCCATATCTTCCCAACTGAGCCGTGTGCCTAGTTTTTTTTAGAAAACAAACTTAAAGCATCTCCAGTCAGGCTTCGGCTAAAAGGTTTTACATGTACTTTCTCTTCTTCCCCTGCTCCAATCAACTTGTCACAATATGTTCTCAGATGTGACATAGGATCGCCAGTGCCATTGAACAAGTCGAACTTTGGTATCCTGTATCCGTCAGGTAATTTCAAAGTAGGATAGATACACAAATCTTCATAAGCTAAACCTTTAGTGATTTTTCCTAACTCGAACTTCTTAAAGGCTACCTCTAGCTTACGAACTTTCTCTTTTGCCCCATCATCATTGGTTTCATCCTCCGCCCATTCATAGTTTTCATGGTTTTTGACGGGTGAAGTGAGTTGTTTGGTTTTAGCGAAGAACATGGGATTGTAAGGCTGCGGATTTGTGATATTAGTATGAGGTAGGCTTGTGTTTGGGTAAGTAGGGTATGCAGGAGGTGGTGCTTGATAAGTAGCTAGTGGTGCTTGATAGGGAGGCGATTCTTGATATGTGGCGGTTTGTGCGCTTTGGTAGGTAGCAGGTGGTGCTGTTTGGTAAGGAGCTGGTTGTGTTGTTTGGTAAGCAGCAGGCGATGCTTGGTATGTGGCTGGTGGTATTGTTTGGTAAACAACAGGGGGATTAGTTGGGTGTGTAGGGTCCTTGCCATTAGGGCGGGCTGACCCACTTGGATCGACTGATTCCCTTGAATGGGCGGAGTTACCAATGGGTAAACTGGCAACTCTCAGTTTCTCTTCCAGTTCTTTAATTCTTTGCTCTAAAGTAGCAACACGTTCATCATTCCCAACTGAGGCAAGTTTGCGGGGTGTTCCATTATTCCCGATGTTATCGTCACTAAGAGCAGCATTATTCAACTCAGACATGATGTTTCGCTTCCCTCTTCTTTTAGTTTGTGAGGGGGAGGAGTTGTAACGGGTCCCTTGGCTCTCGTCCGATACTGATGCTCGGCCAGAATGCACAAGTCAACCTCAGGAGTGGGAGTAAAACTTAAACATGAAATTAATAAATTTGTGTCGAGGTAATAATTACCAAATGCAAAACATATCACCCTTTATAATGCAAGGGACCTCTCATGTGCCGGAGGTTAGGCCTAACAAGTTCAACACACATAATATGCATGATAGGCGTCATTTGGACGACGTTGGCTAATGGACTTTTAACATGCCAACGATGTTAAGTCTTCCTAAGTTTGACTATGATATTTAAAATTGAACGTGTATCGTGCGTCATCTCATTTATTCTCATAATCCTAAAATTAGTAGAAAAATAATTTTATAAAATAATTAATTTTATTGTATAAATGTAGAATAACATCTTTTAGGTAAATAATAATTGATCTTGCTACATCGAAAGTAGAAGAAATTAGTGTAAAGTCTATGATTTCGTTTTCATAAAAATAGAAAAATGAATTTCGTTCGTAACCCGAAAATAATGTTATAAAATAATTAGTTTTGTATGAATAAAAAAAATTCATACGTAAATAGAAATGAATAATTGATTTCTATAACAATTTTCATTTATAGAAATAAATAATTTATTTTGTTACACAAAAGTAGAAGAATCAATTTAAAGTCTATTTATTTAATATTCAAAATCTTCGACTTATGACATCTCCAAAAAAAAATAATTGGATGATCCACACTTTTGAGAACAAATGGTCTACATTAGACACGTTCAACTTTAAATAGATGTGCACGTAATACATTTAATTGTCCCTTAGGGTCGAAAACCCATTTAGTTCATTCAAATATGGTGAACTAGTAGACTTAGACATGAGCCGAAGTCAAAATGGTCCTAGATATGACATGATGAATGATCCCTAAATAGAGTCTTCAATAAGAGTTGGCTAATCTAGACAAGGACATGGTTCCCCGGACGGATAACCAAGGAGTGGGAATGTTTTAGAATTGTTGGATGTACCACGGACCAACTAGATTCTAACTGTTCCTCCTAAAGGATTTTTTTGAGAGTGAAACGACCGTGAGATCCATGTAATCGTTTGTGTGTGTGCAAGTGTCAATTTTCCTTCAATAATATAAACGAAATGCAACAAATAATTCAACAATATACGAAATATCATATTATCAAAAATTGCAAAATAAAAAGAAGGTTATCAACCTGCAAAGAGAAAAAGTTAGTATCGAATACAAAATAATAAACCCAATACAAAAATCATAATGGTTAGAACATTTAATCCCCAGCGGAGTCGCCATTCTGTCATACCCGATTTTGGACTCGACTCGAGGCGAGTCGGGTTTCAGATTTGACTGGGTGAACTCGCTTGGAGTTAGAGTTTTGGAGTCGCCACCTAATATAATTTTCTAAGGTGTATTAGGTCACCTATTAGCTTCTAATTCCATTTAAAGAATTAACTCCGGGTTGGTCTACGAGACAGAGATTTGGGTAAGTGTTCGAAATAACCTATAAGGAAGGGGTTAGGCACCTTCTAGGTTCCACTAAACGTGGTTCCCGGTCGATTTCTATAATGGGTTTAACATATTGCTTTAAAAAGGACGAAAGCTCAATAAAGTAAATAAAAGAGATATGGGGTGCGAAATAAGTAAAATAGGCAATTTAATGTATTTGCATAAATAATTTGAAATAGTAGTTATATTGCACAAATAACCACAAAATAACAAATAGATAACTAATTAATCACTCGAATAAATAACCCAAGGTTTTATTATCCTATTCGGATCAGAACCCGGCTTTCGTAAGGGCGATAGTTTCAGAATCCATTATCAAATATAGCTCGGGTAATTTCCATCATATCTGAGGGGCTTAATTTACCCTTAACCCCCATACCCTATTTAAGTATTTAACTAAAGCGTTGGCTAATATTTTAAACGTCCTAAAGGTCTCCTAGCGTCCCACTTAATGTCTTGGAGGCCATTGAGACTGCTAATATAAGTATAAAATATCTAGACTCTCCTAAGTGAATTAAGTGCCCCAATCTAGACTCGAGCTAGGCGTCACATAAAAAACACAATCATGCAAATCACACAAGTCAATTTGAAACAAATAATTGTAGTCTCAAACTCAGAAGAAATGGGCCTCCGAATTAGCAAATTGTAATAAAGATTCAAAAAAACCCCCAAAAACTACTGTTAAGCCCAAATTGCATAAACAAAACAACCCCTAGTATGGATTGCGACATTAGCTACTTTTAAAAAGTATTACATATTCAAAATATGTAACATTTGCATAAATAAACCAGTTTTCAGTTTTAGCAACTCAAAAATATACTTTAACGTTTCAAAATATGCAATTTGCAATGACATATTGAAATTAAAATACAGTTTCAGTTTTAGCCAACTCCAGAGAACAGAAACGTACTGTTAAGTTCCAGAATATAATAATTGCAGGGATAATCTCATTTCAGGCAGTTTTGCAATTTTAACCTATTAGCTGATATAGTCTAATTCTAGCACTTTCAAATTACACAAATAGTCTAGATAAATGTTAAACTTTCAATTTAAACATTCTCAACACTGTTACAATTTTCCAGAAAATCAATTTGCACAAATAAGCCAGTTTTCGGTCTTTATTGAGATTTTAGCCCTTTTATCTAATTTTCAGCTAAACAGTCCCTATTGTAATCTGTTTTCGAAACCTGTTATGCTTTTCAAAGAATTTCAGAGCCTAATTTCGCACAAAAAACAGCCTAGCTTCAACTAGTACATGTTTTAGCTTCACAACACACAAAAACAACTAGTGAGGATTATAGCACCTGTCCTACATACTAATTACACCTTATAGTGTATTAGATACAGGCAACCAACCTAATCAATACATCTTTAAGAGTGTAAAGCCCTATATACACATCAAATAACTAAGAAAGGGTGAAAGAGAAGAGGGCCTTTGTCCCTTTACTTAAAACTTCAATGATCCTTGGTCCGTTTGGCCCCAAGAACCTGCAACATATACTAACAAAAGGGTGTATCCTTTTGGCTATCCCAAATCACTGCAAAAAAGCATTAGTAGTGGTCTCGTATAGACCCAAATAGTCATACAGAGTTTCATCACACAACAATAATTACCAATAGTAATTTATACTAGTAAGGGATTCATGCATTCAGTTCTTAGGCGTACCTTAACTGTTTAAACAAGAAAATGAGAGAAAAACAACAGGGAGATGGTGTGCACCAATAACATTTAGCTCAAGCAATCAGACAGTACCACAGGTTCAATCCTAGGATCTCAATCAGCAGGACAAGAGTAGGCAGTAGGTGCAGAGCCAGTAATCAGATTAAGCAACTTTTCTAAGCTTTTATCCTGCCAAGTGAAACCTCCAGGAACAAGTACTTGATTGAGGAGAATAGCAGAGCAATATATATTTTCCAGAGAAGAGAGGAAGAGAGTTTTACCTAAAGGTGTGTAGCAGTGTGTGAGAGGTGTAGCAAGAAGCTGCCCAAAGGTGTTAAAAAATCGTGTAATCAGTGTGCAGATAGAGGTCTGAAAGAATACGTTCGGTAAGCTGTGTATTCAGGGATGTCCCCTGTTTCAGTTCAGTGTGTGTGTAATTGTGTATTCTAGAAATCACCAGAGGAGTGGTGTTCTGTGGTAAAAGGTGTATTTTCAGTGTGTATCCCTGTAAGTTGTGTGTTTAGTGTCTGGATGTGTCTTTTAGTATGTGTGTATGGATCAGTGTGTGTGTATTTCACAGTGTGAAAGGTTATGTAGAAGGTGTATATGTAAAGCCAAAGCTGCTCTCTGTGTTTAGAGATCTCTGTGTGTGTAGATCATTCAGGGATGTATTTCAGCCTGTATTAGAGGTGTAGAAAGCGTCTCCAAGATTGTCAAAAAAGCTAGTATTTATAGTGCTAGGTTGATATTATGCTTATAAGGAAAGCAGCTCAAATTTTCCTACTAAAGGTAAGTAAAATTCTGTTTTCGTACAAAAGGAAATTCAACATTTGACTAGCTAAAAATTAGGAAAGCAATCAGTTTTACAATTTAAAGAAAATGGAATCAATCACAATTAAATTGGAGAAAAAGAAATGTTTGATAGCTGTTAGGGAAATGGCCAGATTCTTAGATGATGAGTTTTCTCTATCAAACTTCAGGAGGAAACATTTATCATAAAAATATTTTTTGATAATAGGGGGATTGAGTTCATCTACTGGTTGTCATGGGTATAAGAAAGTCACATTGCCAATGCACAATTTCAAGAAAGCGATAGCAAATTCCGAACGATCAGATTCTTATAGACTCAACTAAACTAATAAGGAATTCGATCTAACGAATTACATACAACCGATCATCTTTAACAAATGTATACTCGATTCATTTTTGAACAGTCCAAGGGTGATAATCAGATTAACATTCTAAACATGAAATTCAGTCCCAAACAAATATTAGGCATGTTATTCACAATTTTCAGCATACATAAATGAAAAGAAAAAATAGAAACTGGAAGGAGGTTACCGGGTCGGGTTAGGGGTAAAAGATCTGGGTCGCGTCAGCTCTAGCTCGACCCATTTTGCCTTGTATGTGTAGAATCTATTCCAATTTCAGTTTATAGGTGTTGGATTTGAAGGGATTTGTTGTGAATCCCTTATTTCCTTTTTAGTTTCAAAAATGGAATCTTGTTCCCGTTCATGCTTGATTCAATACGATTCAAAATCCAATTCTCTGTCTCTTTCCTTATGCGGATTCAAACGTTGATGATTTCCGCGATTCACTTGATCCCTTCTCTTCCTTTTTGATTTTAACAGAAATGGAGAGAGACATGATTAGTCTCCCCTTTTCCATGTAAAAGCGACAAGGGAGAGAGAGGATTACGCGATTAGCGGCGTCAATGGCGTAGGGGACGATGGAGTATGGTCGAACCTGGACGGATTTTGAAGAGAAGGGGGAGAGAGGAGAGGATCGGCGGCTGTGTGTTTAGGAAAGGGGAAGGGGGAAGTGATTTAGGGTTATGGGAAGAGGGGTGTTTAGATATATTTAAATGTAAGTAATATTCTGAGCCGTTGGATTAGATGGATAACGGCGCAGATCGTGCCACGTCAGGCGCGTGTGTGTGAGTGTATAAGTTATATATGTGATGAAGTGGATAAGTGGGTGCTTTAAGGAGTTGTACTTCATGCTAACATGAGTTGTACACACGCCAAATGAAGTTGTACATTGTGTTAGAAGTGTGTATTTAGTGAGGTGTAAACTTAGGCGGAGCTTAGGTGGCGTACACGTGGATAGAAATGATGACGGGGACTAGATGTAGTATGAATAGAATTGTAAAATAACAAATTGGCTAGTATCTAATTAAAATGATAATAAATATGAATAATTAGTATAAAATATAAAAAAATTATAAATAATTATAAATAAATACCGATGAACTCAAATAATAACAACTAAACACAAATAGTCACAGATAATTATTAAATACCGTCGTAATGCATTAAATTGCGCAAATAGCATATGCATTTTAGAAAATAGCCTAGATGAATGCAATTACGTAACTATAATCACAATTAAATAAATATTATATAAATAGGGGATTAAAAATAGTATCACGCACCTAAATGCAGGTTACCTAATGCAATTTTGTTTGAAAAATCACTATTATCAATTTTAATAAAATGTAGCCAAATTGCAAAAACGAAGGGACAAAATTGGATGTCAACAAGATTCATGAGTTACAGGTAAATACTTAGCAATATTTCAACCTAAAACAAAGGCATTACTTAGGTTGTCAAAAAGTTGATTTGTGACAATTGACCCTTATTGTGAACAATACTTGTAGTCCTACGTATCTTCATTAATTAATTAAAAAATTGGTTAGTGAAAGTTACAATTATTACATGTGAGTGAATAGTTGTGAATTTGGAGCAAGTGTTCAATAGGAAGAAGCAAATTGAATCCATTAATGCATTATTCTGACACATGAGTAAGGGTTGGGTAGATAAATCCTAGGCTTGTAAACTCTTGAATTAATCATATTCTTAATTACTTTGGGATTTACTTTATTGTTAATTAGTTTTTACCTTGAAACCATCATAAAAATACAAACTTTAGAAGTTAATTGATTAGATAAGTTAGTTAAATTAGCAAATAGATTCGAGTGTTCTCCTTGGGATTCGACAGCGGATCTTTAAGTATCGCGACCGCTTAGTTCCTTTTAAAGAACATAGTTGGGCGTGATTAGAGGTAACTTTTAAGATTCATTCGAAGGTAACCACTGTAAATTAAACATTCAAAAGGCTGGTTCCCTTTTGGATTTATAAAGAAAGGAGCGACATTTACTAACCAATCCAACCCCTTTCGTATATCCTAAAATCTATCCTCAACTCTTTCATATGGTGTACTTCCGCATACACACTCCACAAAGAAAAAAACAGCAAGAAACTGTGGCAAGCAATTGCTTTGTCACTATGGAGAGGGGTCATATGTCCGAGAACGCACCTATCGACATGCAAAGAAGACTGCCGAACCATCTGGATAATACGAACGAAATCTGTCTAAATCTTATATTATATTATTTGGTCTATTCTTGGTATTATGAATATCTTTTTCATAAATGTTAACAATAATATTTTTTTATGATATACTAGATTCCGCAGGAAATGGCTATGCTACACAATGGAGAGGGTTCGTATGTCCAAGAATGCCCAATGCGATACGCAATGATTATAGCCGAACCATCTAGGATTTAATATTTTGAAGATTATTCAAGTCTAAAGGATCGTATAGGTAAAATGGAACTTGATTACATTATGTACATTTTTGCTAGAATTACGAATGTTGGTGAAACTCTATTTCATATCATATTTTTATATTTGTTATTGCGTACACAGTTGTTTTGAGAAATATCACCGCAATATGGACCTAGAATAAATATTGAGTTTATTCATTAGAAAATATTGGCTAAACTTTAGAGGAATAATGAATTAATTAAAATATATGGTATAACTACTTTAAGAGGACATATTGCTATGATTCATGTATTAGGATTCTTTTTGAAGTATGGGCACTATGATCTTGACATTATGTAAATAGACCAAGTGAAAAAATGTAAGTTGTGATGTTCTGTATTAAACGATGGTCCAATTAATTTGGACAAGATGCGCTCCCTATTCATTAATCTGACACTGCCCCCAGAGAAATATATGCCCATTTATGATCGTAAGTAAGAGACTGTTTGGTCAAGCTTTTGAAAATTGTTTATATTGAAAAGTATTATTCTTCTGAAGTGCTTTTCGGTAAAGTACTTCGGAGAGTAGCAGTTTGTGTTTGGCCAACTTATTTGAAAAGTACTTTTATTCATAGTTGAATAGTAATTTATATTTAGCCAAACATTTGAAAAAACGTGTTTGAGTGTTATATTATGAATAAGACCATGTAAGTATTAACTTTACAATTATTTAACTAGACGAATGATTTTAAATAATTATTATCAAAGATTATCTTTATTGCTTTTATTTAAATAATTTTTTAAACCAAATAGAACATACATTGAATATTCTAGATTTTTACTGGCAGAATATATAGATAGCCCCTTGAAGTTGACACCAATTCCTACTTAGATACTTGAACTTTCTTAATGATCAAATAAACACTTCTTATCATCCATAGTGTGTCTCGTTAACACCTCGCCCCTGACAGACCACATGTGTGTTATCCACTCACGACCTATGTATCAAGTAAACCAATGAATTATTGACAACTGTCTTTTTGCACTATAATTTGACACCTACCATTAATGAGAAAAGTAAAAAAGAGAAAGAATGTAATTTAAAAGAGAAATAAAAAGAAAATATAATAAATTCGACCAATTCTTCACAGGTATGCCCGTATCCATTGTTCTTCTCCACAGTCCCCCCCCCCCCCCCTCCACTCCACCCTACCTTTTCATTTTCTTCTACAACGAGAAACAACTGCCCCAAGTATGGCGGCATCCCTATCCCTTCTTCCCAAAATATATTCCACTCTCCAACTTCATCTTCCTCGTCTAAAATTGATACTATCAAGAGAGAAGTTATGGGTTTGATTAGAATAAATAATCTTCCAATCTATAAATATATTTTGGCACTAGTGTTGCTATTTTGGGAGTTTGCTTGGAGAAAAATAGTTTTACAATCAAATGGAAAATGAAAGTTCCCACAGAAGTTCTGGATTTTCCGAAAAGTATTTTTTTATGGTGTCTGATAAATTGATTCATACACCTGTCGAGCAGTATAAATTAGTACAAATGATATTTTTAGTCTTCTAAATCCTATTTCTGCAACAATCAAGCATGAGTTGGTAAAAAACTATATTTTAAATTATATAAATCCATCACATTATTAGGTACTTTCAAGTGTTTAATGAGTTTTGGTTAAGAAGATAAGAGACTTGTAACTGAAACTTAATGATAGTGGAGTTATTATTGTTGGGTTGAGGAATATGCAGTGATAAAATTTTTTGTTTTGGGGAAGAAGGTGCAAGTGGTGTGGGACCCAACATATAAATTATTTTAATTAAACAAAAAAAAAGAGAAAAAAAACAGTCATTGCCATTGACGCGCTTAAATGTGTGTGGAGCACATGCATTTTGCCATGTCACTGCGAGGTGTTAACGAGACACACTATGGACGACAAGAAGCGTCTATCTGATCACTAGGAAAGTTCAGATATCTAAGTGGGAATTGGTGTCAACTTCAAGGGGACATCTATGTATTCTGCCTTAAAAAAAAGATGCAATTTGATTCAAATCTTCCAACAATAATGATGTGGGTGCATGGAAGAAATAACGAGAAAAAAAATTATGTACCATTAATATATAATAATCATTATGTTAAAATAAACAGGGGTAATTACGTATATAAATACTTTTGATAAGGATGTTTTCAGAATGATAGAAATTATAAACAGCTTGTGCTTCTGCTTTTCGAGAAAAACTACTTTTTTCAACTTCTTTCCTAAAGCAGAAAAACAGCTTCTGTTGCCACTCAAAAACACTTATTTTTCTCTTTGAAGCCTGGCCAAACACCTCAATTTCTAAAATAAATACTTTTTGACAAAAATAATCACTTTTGACTCCCAAAAGCTTGACCAAACATGCTCTAAGTAATTGTTCTTGATGGAAAAATAGTATAAAAGAGAAGCGATGGATAGGTTCCTAAGAATTTTTGTTTTCCTGAACTACACCATTAAGCAAGGTTTTTGGGTACTTAGAAGATCTGTCATACTCAAAAACATACTCCAGAGAACTTTAATGCCGACAACGAAATCAAAAGATGTCATCCTTTTTTGAACGGACTAAAAAAAATATTCACATAAACAGAAACAGAGGGAATATAAAAATAACTTATGTAAAACCTTCAAGAAACTGGCTAGAAAGGTTCTTTTTTTTTTTTTTTTTTTTTTTAATTTTTTGAAAAGGAAAAGTAAGGATGCTCAGACTGTAAACAACAAATTTTCGTTCCTGAAAATAATAGTCAAGATAAGAAAACTATTATCACAAAGAAATTCGATTTCAATATAGAATGATATTACAATCTCTATTTCTCCTCTGATTCTTCACAAAAGGAATATAAACAGCATTTGAACTTGATTTGAAACTTGATTCAAGGGCTTGGAATGCTTGTTTTTGAATAGGCGTCTTGAGTTTTAATTTGCGCTATTTGTCACGAACACTTGTACGATTGTCATGAACGGCGAATTTGGATCCTTCAACTTTAAACTTGAACTTGTTTGTTCTTGAACTTGAAACTTGGATGAACTTGCTTGAACGCCAACAACTTGTAGAGAATTTGTAGACTTTGATCCACGAGCCCTTTTTTATCACTTGTTATCAACTTTCTTTTTCCTTTTGAACTAATGAAGACCTCTATTTATAGTAGTAGGGAGGTGGCTGTAATGTGATTTGAGTGGCACACTTGGCGCGATCGTATTGCTCGTGATTTGTATTGACATGTCATCCTTTCTTGACACATGGCAAGATTTCATTGGGTCATTTGTTTGACTGGATTGCCACGTCACTTGACATGTGGCATGGGCCTTGACTTTGATATGGGCTAAAAGCCATTTGGGATTGGGCTAATAACACGGGCTCATCATTCATAGCCCGATTAAATGGACTACCAAATGCATTTTTGGCTACTTATTAAATCCATATATCTTGGACTTAAATAATCATTCTATTTGGGCAAGCCTACAATATTTATTTGGAATAATATCTTAAATTTAGTATAATCCAAATTATTTCATGAATTTATATCTAATAAAACTTGAGTGCTTACAAATGCCCCTACTTCAAGACTTATCGAGTGTAAAATAAACTTTTAAGATTAGTCTTGAAGTATTAGTAATGTCTATGAATTTATCCAAGGAATTAAACTCTACCCTTAATTATCATTAATTTTATAATGATAAAACCTTCAAGTTTACTTGGTTCAATTTATCCCTTAGTAAAGTCACGGTCCTTTCCATAAATCATAAGAATTTAAGTTGATTCTTGCCTCCTTATAATTTCAATGGAAAAGTGGACTTGACAGAAGATTTGAAATTTTGAAATTGATTTCCTTTATTTCCTTCAAATCGTAATATACTTGTTTAGCTTCTTGGAGGCTCCCACACTTTCCTACTTTCTGTTGTTAACTTATAGATAACAACGATACCAATTCCTCTTTTATAGAGGCATGACCTCCTTTTTGTTCCATGATCAGTTTTCACAATCTATTCATCATCAGGTAATTGATATCCTCTCAGCTACCTATAAATAGACCACCGTTTCAGCTTAGAAGTACATACTTTATGTGTTGAGAGTACTTGTAAGCACAAGCTTTTAGCAGCTTTCGAGGTACTATTTTGTTTATGCTTTCAATTCCCTGATGTGAAGAACTTTTGTTTCATGTTGAAGAATTTTTTAAGATTACTTCAGTTAACTTGCTTCACTTTAACAAAACTTTGCTCCATGCATTGGGTTTCTTCAACGCCTTATCTAGTTGCTCAGCGAGTTGCATACTTTTGTTATTTGCTCAAGGTGCTCTCCTTCTTTGCAGGTAGTTGAAATCAGGAAGGATAACAATCTTAGAATTGTTACTTATCTTCATCCTGCCTTTTGATTGGTAACTCCCATTCTGTTAATCCCTATGAATATTAAATTTTTTTGGTCCGCGCCTTAAGATTTGACTAAAATATGGATGAAATCAACTTTAAAGTGCAATTATAATCGAACTTATTTCTGATGACTTCGTTTGTTCTTCGCAGCTTGAAGAGATGTTAAAGTTCAGAGATTACACCTCTCCATCGTCAAAAGACTTCGGAACATATCTCACAGCCTAATCGATCTTCCAAGATGTGGTCTCTTCAGCCGCCAGACCTGTATCGTAAGAATATTTCTAGCACTCTTCCAAGTTTGGGGCGACGCATAATCCAAGGAGAGATACGGTGGGGATATTCCATAACAATTGAAGGTGAATTTCGTCATGTTCCAGGATATTGGGAATGGACTGAAGATATACTTAGTAGAACCCAATAAGATTTGACTACGGAAAAATTTTATGATGCTATCTATACCTTGCTTTTTACCTATGATAGAAATTTAGATGTCTTACAGGCATTTTGTGAAGCTTGGTGTCCGAAGACCAACACACTTCTTACATCAGTTGGGGAATTGTCAATTTCTTTTTGGCATTTATACGCTCTCGGAGGTTTGCCTATCGGAGGTTTCATTTACGAGGAAGCGATTCCTGAAGTCAGAGAATTAACGGGTGTAGATAACAAGATGCAGAAGTTTATTCTTAGATCTTGTGAGCATTTATTTACAGCATTTCAGCAACTTCAGGAAGGCCCAAGAGATAATCAAAGAGTTCCTTTAAGCAAGTGGATATCATTCTTGTTCAAAAGAGAATCACGGTATGGGCCTGCTCCGCCCAGAAAAGAACAGAAAACTAGGCGCTTAAAGCACACGTACAATCCTACTGGGATTATACCTGAAACAACCAAATTGTTGAGTGTCCAATAAGCCATATTTTTTAAATTAGGAGTGAAGCCTGAAAGAAGAGATGATACATATTTGGCTGCTTTTTTATCATGTTGGCTATGCATATTTGTACTCGATCCAAAAGATGGTGATTTCATCAGGCCAGAAACTTTTACGATGGCAAGTCTGATGGCCAATGGAAGAAAGGTGAGCCTTGCAGTTCCAGCTCTGGCGAGTATTTATCGTGTCTTAAATGATATTTCCCGATCTTCTAAACTGGAACATATCAAATTATGCTTCCCAATTCACATTGTCTATGGTTGGTTGGTTTATTATTTTTAATCCCATTTTGCTCTTGATAAAAAACCATCATTACCATTAATGGTGGTATTTTCGGGAGAAGGTGGTGCAGGGTATTTTTCAAAGGAAGATGCAAGAAAATACATACATTGTGGGGAAACTATAGATTGGACTTCAACCATGTTGGTTAGTTCTAAATCGTTATGTGGCCAAAGAGAATTCTCTAGAGGTTGAATCAAGTTACTTCACAAGTATACGTTTCAACTATCTTCCTTTGCGCTGAGGTAATTTTTTTTATTATTGATCCATATAGTCCCCATCGATTCAGCCGTCAATTTGGATTTTACCAAAACATACCAGATGCTTTAGAAAAGGATTTTCGTGCTACTTCCTTAGATGAAGGGCTCAGGTATTGGCGCATTTGTGTGTCACAGCGAACTATGTCACGGGCTACTTTTCCTTTATCTACAACTGATGTGAAGAAGTTGTTTGAAGCTGAATATATGGCTTGGTGGAAATTTTCTTGATGATCGTTTGTAGGTGTTAGCGAATGTTGATGATCCTATTACCACCATAAATACAAAGGATACTCCTGTAGAAGTTTCAAGGGAAAGCTGCATCTTGAAGGCAACAATTGCCCAACCCATTTAAATGATCTTGCTGGAGCTGCTCATTATTCTGACAAATGTATGTCTCCAAACAATAGTGGTAGTAGTGATCGTTGTTAGAAGAGAAAAGGTAGGCTCAAACAAACCAGAAAATATTTCCAACAAGCGAGCAAACATTGCTTTAGACGTGGTTGAGGTTCTTGACAGTGCTTGTAGCCCTGAGAGGACTCTGACAGCTCCTTTGGAAGAGGTTAACGCAAACAAAAAATATTTATAATTTTTTGTTAACCTTTTACATTTCTTTTTAACCAAATAATTTTTTTTAATTAACCCTACTAATGTCTCCTCATTGTTTCTGCGCCAAATGGTGTTGATGTGTTGGTGGTGCAGCAAGTTAGTGACGAGTCTATAGCCGGGCCAGATTTAATGAAGCCATCTACAATAAAAATCAAGCAAGAGGCGACTTCCATTCCTCATGACGTATCTAGAGGAAAATCGACTCATGTCTTAAACAAGCAGCCAACAACTTCAAAGTCTTTTTTTTAGGGAAGTGAGGTTGTTCTGAATCACCAAAAAGAGTATATTTTGAAGCTTTGGAGTGTAATCCATGCTAAGCTCTCCAACTTTGATATAGACCTTGCTCATTCTAGTGAAAAAGAGTTTCAATTGATCCTTGAAGCAATGGGGCAGATTGTGGATGTTTCTTATTTAAAGAAACTATTGAAGTCGTTCTTTGATCTTGTCGCTGTATATAATCGAGAATGGTTGGCTTTATCAGATCAAGCTGCAGAATCTGCAGAGTCACTCTAAAAAGTTGGGGAACGTCTTCCACTTGCTATGTTTGAAGAAGACGAGAAGGCTGAAGAATCATCTCTTATTCGCCAATCTTTGGAAAACGTAAAGGAGAAGATGAAAAAGATGCGTGAAGAAGAGAGAAACTTAGGAGTTGCTCTTGAAGCCATGGAGAAAGAAGCCGAAGAACAAAAATTAAAGGCTTCAGTTGCTGGAGAGGAGTATAACACTCTTAACAATACTATTAGTGATTCGCCCAGCTTGGAAAAGAAGAAGCAGTTCTTAGAAGCCAGTTGTCATGATTTGATTAATTACAAGATGTACTTAGATTAGGCCATAAGCACTATTTGTTTTCCCTTTTTGTTTTTTTCTTCTTGAATTTGATTTTGCTGATTGTTTTCTTCATAAATAAGATTTCATTTTTTTGTTCTGTTTATGTTTCTGCTTCTTTCTTATGCCTTCTTATTTTTTTGATATTTCAACACAGCTCGCTTGCATTAGAAAATTCATGTCTTGTTATATGAAGATACAAAGGAAACATAATTAATCAAGTCATTGATTGTATTACTGTTACAAGTGATTAGCTTGCTGAATTTTTTGGTTGAAGCATCAGTCTTTCTGGATTTTCAGCAATGTTTCCTGGTTGTTTTACTTGGATAGCCTGTGTGATAGCTCACTGGGGCATGGGAGGTTTTATTTGGACTGTTTTCTGTCGTACTTTTGCTTACTAAGGCTCTTGCCAAGGCGAGCAGATCTCTGCATTTTTTTACAGCTGGCCTCGCTCGCCTAGACGAGCTATTTTCTATTTTGCAGCTTCTTTTGATAAGTTGTACTTGCATCATATGATGTCAAATATATCAGCCTGGAGGATAATTAGTTGGAGCGCTGCAATGTTGGGCAACGTTATTCATTAATGCCTGCTATGCTTTTGTTTGCAGCGTGGTTTATGGTCTCTTTCTTCATGGAACAGTTCCAGTGACTTTCCAAGGCGCAGTACAAATTGGTTCATGGAACAGTTCCAAAAATGAATCATCTAGTTGAGATTCGAAGGCTGCATAGAAGCGCAACATCTGCTATTTTCAAACACCTGCGTAGCTTCAGCAAAATATTCATATCTTGATGCAGCGACCTCCGAATTGCAAGATATTTTAGTTTCTTGAAAATAGACCTCAATATGTATAACATATCTAAAATTTGGAGCTAAAAACTTTTGGAGATATCTCAGAAGATATTTTGAAGTCAGTCATAAAATCTGTTATTGTGACAGTTTCAGACCTGCGCTGCTTCAGCAAAATATTCGCATCTTGATGCAGCGGCCTCCGAATCACAAGATGTTTGAATTTCCTTAAACTAGACTTCAATATGTATAACATATCCAAAATTTGGAGCTAAAAATATTCAGAGACATCCCAGAAAATATTTTGAATTCAGTCACAAAATCTGTCATTGTGACAGTTTCAAACCTGCGCAGCTTTGAAAAAATATTCATATCTTGATGCAGCAGCCTCCGAATTGCGAGATGCTTGAATTTCCCGAAACTAGACTTTAATATGTATAACATATCAAAAATTTGGCTCTAAAAACATTCAGGATCAACTCAAAATAATATTTGAAGTTAGTCATAAAATCTGTCATAGTGACAGTTTCAGACCTGCGCAGTTTCGCCAAAATATTCATATCTTGATGCATCGACTTCCGAATTGCAAGATGTTTGAATTTTATAAAACTAGACTTCAAGATGCATAACATATCTAATCATCAGTTACTAATTACATCTTGATTAATACAGTTTAATATTTAAAGTCGACCGAATATCTGTCATGCTGACTTCAGAGTTTGTGCAGGCTAATGATAAAAAATTCATGTCTGAAGCTACGATCCTTCAAATCGGAAGCTGCTTGATGCCCCAGGAGCTAAGACTCAGAGAAACATCTCCATGCAAGAAGTGGAGGCCTGATACATGCTGGATTTGTCCAGATTTTTTTTATGTTGATGCCACAGTCTGCAGCGAGTGTTTCATGAGGTATTCTTTGAACATTCTGAAGTTTTGAAACTTTTCTTAAAACTTTCTTTTGCAGGCTGGCGCTGGAGTGTTTATGATCTTGATGTCTTATTAATAAGGTATTAAGTGATGTCCACCTGCCATCTGATGGGCACCTGGTCCATTCACCTTCTTGGTCAAGGCGAGAGTATATTTTTCTCATCTTTGCAGTCTTGACAAGAAAGTAACTTCGAGTAACTCATGCTCCCTTGACAATGCTGTCATACAGAGCATCCTCTTCTTGCAATTTAGCGAAGAAGCTTGTAGTTTAACGTTCATTCTTTCGAGTTATGGCCTCTTCTTGGCAAATGTCATAGAGCATGTAAATCGTTCTCCTCTCTTTTGGCATCGAAAAAGCGATCCAAGTGCGTCGAAGATGCTCCAGTTGTAGCAAGGATGCTTTATCCTTCTTTTCCAGCATTGTTCTACTCAAAATTTTGGAATCCCACACTTTAAATTTCGCTCGCTGGGTAGCTCGTTGAGTCTCCCACATTTCTACTCCAGAATTCCAAACTTGAAATGTCGCTCGCTGAGATGCTCGTTGAGTCTCCCAAAATTATGCTCCAAAATTTAAGCTTGAAATGTCGCTCGCTGAGATGCTCGTTGAATCTCCCAAAATTCTGCTCCAAATTTCCTTTTTCCTAGCATAATTTTGTCAGTTTCGAACATTTGTCATAGAAAATTTATATCTCGACGACAGACGTCCGAATAGCAAACCGTCTGAGGCACTAGAAACTAGACCCACATAGAAACAACATATGTAAAAACCACAATCAGATAGCCTCCCTATTTCCTCAGAAGAGATTCTGAATCACGCCCAGTCGCTGGCGTGTTGATTTTTGAATTCCTGTCCTTTCACCTAATTATGTGTATCTTTAGATAGGAGAATTCAAATGACATGCCCTTTTTTTATGAGGATTCATAACTCAAAAGACTACGACATATCTAAAATTTAGACTCAGAAACTTCTTAGGCCGGGTGGAACAAATTTCTGAAGTTGACTATTATGTTTGTCGTGCCAACTTGACAGCAGTGCGCAGTCCCGCGAAAGAGTTCATATTTGGAGATAGGAGTGTTGAAATTAGAAGTCCTCTGCACCATCAGGAAGCTAACTTCTGAATCAACATGTATCAGAATCAGGCGCTGATTCCTTCCACATTTATACAGCTCATATATTGAAATCAGCTCTTGTGTTTGAGAAATTTGAATCAGAAACCGTCCACGCCGTTAGAAATAAGCTTAGAGACCAACAACTTCAGGAAATATCATAGACAAATCCTTTCCCAATTTTCGCAGTTTATCTTTTTAAGTTAGCTCTTCGTTCTAGATTGTCACAGACTGTCATGCCATGCCACACATCCTTTTATTAATTTATGTGACTGCACTTAGAATGAAACTCTAAGCTGCCTATGTACCTTGATGAAAAAGATCAAGTTATTACGTAGTTCGGTACAAAGAGTTTTTTTTTAATTTTTTTTATGTCCTAATTTTTACCTAGACAGCCTCTTTCGAGGTATTCAACCTAGCGGATTTTTGTTTTGGTGTCCTAATTTTTGCCTAGGCCGCCTCTTTCGAGGTTTTCAACCTAGCGGATTTTTTTTTTGCGCTTTGCACAATTTAGACTCATGCAGGCCAGGAGTAACATACAGTTTAAGCTCCTGTGTCAAGGACGGTGCTTTTTTCTTCACGGATAATATCTCTTCATTAACCTCCCATTGATAGGGGCAATTTGTTTGCTCTGGATCAAAAATTTTGTAAGCGCCACTTGAATATACTTCTTGTTCAACATATGTCCATCCCATTTGGCGGAGAATTTTCCCCCGCTTTTACGAGTGGTAATAATAGGCCTTTTCACAATAAGCGCTTGATCACCTACTTGAAAATATTGAAGACGAACCTTTTTGTTGAAAGATAGGGAAAGACGAGCTTGATAACATTAAAGACTTTGTTGTGCTTCTAACCTTCTCTCATCAAGAGCCTCAAGTTCTGCAAGACGCAGTTAAGCATTTTCCTCATCCATAAGTCCTTCTTGAATTGCGAGTCGTAATGATGGGATTTGACGTTCAAGTGGGAGAACTGCTTCGACTCCATAAATGAGTGAATAAGAGTAGCTCGCATTGGCGTACGATACATTGTCCTATATGCCTAGAGAGCTTCCTCCATTCTGTCATGCCAATCTCTTTTTGACTTAGAAACGACATTTTTCAACAAGTTGCACAATGTTTTATTAAAAGCCTCAGTTAAACCATTTACAGCAGCATAATACATAGAAAAGTAGTGTTGCTTGAAGCCAAATAGATCACAGATATTGGTCATTAATATGTTATCAAATGGCTTGCCATTATCCATCAAAATATATAAAGGAATACCAAAATAATAAACAATGTTGACTCGAATGAAGTTGGCCACATTTTCCTTCTTTACTTCCTTAAGAGCAACAACTTCAGCGCATTTAGAGAAGTAATCAGTTGCAGCCAAAATGTACAGATGCCTGCCAAAAGACTTCGGCAGTGGTCCGACAACATCCAGACCCCAAGCATCAAATGGCCAAAAGGCAACAGTTGGGTGCAATACTTCGGGTGGTTTATGTATGAAATTAGCATGAAATTGGCAAGCTTTACACCTTCGAGCATAATCCAAACAGTCTTTCACCATGGTCGGCCAATAATTCCCCATTCTTTTTATATGAAAATGAAGCTTTGGTCGAGATTAATGTGCTCCAAATACTCCGGAATGTGCTTCTTGAATTGCTTGAGATCTATCCCCAAACAACGTAAGAGTACTCCACCAAATGATCTTCTGTAGAGCATATCTTTATAATAAATAAAGTGAGGAGCTCGACGATGGATTTCCGTCTTCCTTCGAGGATTCTCTGGAAGAATTCCGTAATAAAGGTAATCAATAATTGGTTGTCTCCAGTCTCCAATTTCAACCTCAGAAACAGCAACAATATGATCAACTTTTCTCTCTTTGTCTTCAAATTCACTTGGTGGCGGTACTACCCATTCTTGGCAAACAATGACTTGTATTTGATCAGGCAAAGTTAAGGTAGAAGCCAAAGCTGCTAATGCATCAGCTTTTTTATTTTTCTTCCTCGGCACATGTTGAATGGTCACGTCTCCAAGCCAATTTATCAACTTTTGAGCATAATTGTGATAAGGGAGTAACTCCATCTTCTTGACTTCATAGCTACCCAAAAGTTGATTGACCACTAATTTGGAATCTCCAAACACTTGCAGTTGTAGTAGATTCATATCAACAACTATTTCAAGTCTGAGTATCAATGCTTGATATTCAGCAACATTGTTGGAGCAGTGTTATGTCAAAGTGAACGAATATGGCAAAACCTCCCCATGAGAAGTAATACCACACCAGCACCGGCTCCTTCACGATGTGCAGAACCGTCAAAATACATCTTCCAAGGAGGTTGAATCTTGACAACCATTGCATTTTCATCGGGTAGCTCATCAGATAACTCCAATCATCTGGAATAGGATGGTCAGCTAAAAAGTCTACTAATACTTGTCCTTTTATGGCTTTTTGAGGGATATACACAATTTCAAATTGTTGAAATTGAAAATACCACCTTGTAAGACGATCACTTAGGACAGGTTTAGACATAACAAACTTGATCAGATTTTCTCTTGATATAAGTCTCACAACATGAGCTTGGAAGTAATTCTTCAACTTTTGAATTGAGAATACCAGTTCCAAGCACAATTTCTCAATAGGTGAGTGCTTCAACTCATTTGGTGTAATCATCCTACTTAAGTAATAAAGGGAAATCTCTTTTTCTTCATCATTTTGTTGAGCCAGAAGTGATCCTACTAACCTCTCTTGTGCTGAAACATAAAAAATCAATGGTTTCCCAGATATAGGTGCTACTAGTACTGGAGGTTTCATCAAATAGGATTTTATGTTTTCAGAAGCATTTGTACAAGCCTGGTCCCATTCAAATGGAACTCCTTTCTTCATATGGCGGCTGAATGGTTGACATCTTCTTGTTAGATTTGAAATGAATCTCCTCACGTATGCCAACTTTCCTTGCAACCTTTTTAATTCATGTATATCTCTTCGCTCAGGCATTTTCAATATAGAGTCCATTTTGGCTTGATCAATTTCAATTCCTCGTTGGCGGATAATAAAGTCAAGAAACTTTCCAGAAGTTACTCCAAAGGAACATTTCAACGGATTCATCCTCAGTTGATTTCACCGGAGTCGTTCAAAAACCATTCTTAAATCTTGCAAGTGATCTTCTCTTTTTCTTGATTTCACCACCAGATCATCTATATAGCATTCCACATTTTTATGAAGCATATCATCAAAGATATTTTGCATAGCCCTTTGATAGGTTGCACCATCATTCTTCAAGCCAAAATGCATTAATATGTAACAGTAAATACCTTTAGGAGTACGAAAATGCAGTGAGTTCCTCATCCCTAGGGGACATACGAATGTGATTATATCCAGATGAACCATCCATAAAAGACATTGCTTCGTATCCAGTAGTTGTATCAGTCATAAGATCTGGAACAGGAAGAGGAAATTCATCCTTAGGACAAGCGCTGTTCAGATATCTAAAGTAACAAGAAACTCGTATTTGGCCATTCTTCTTCCTTATTGGGACAATGCTTGAAATTCGTGTAGGATATTTAACTTCACGAATGAAACCAGCTTCTATGAGTTTTTTAACTTCATTTTCAATCAACGGAACTAAATCAGGCCTGAAGCGACGTTGGGCTTGTTTGGTAGGACGAGCACCTCGTTTCACTGCAAGATGATGAACTACTACTTTGGGATTCAAACCTGGCATGTCTTTTTAAATCCAAGAAAATACTTCTTTGAACTCCTTAAGTAGTTCAATATACTTGCTTTCTTTGTCAATGGCCAGTAGCTCATTTACAAATATGGGACTTAGATTTTCAACATCACCCAAGGTTAACTTCCTTCAATGCATCTACAGTTGCTTTGACTCCTTCTTCAAGTTCAGGAGGGGTATCTTTGGCATCCTCATCTTCTTGCTGATCATTATCATTGAATGGCATATGAAAGCACTTGACTCCTCCCTATTTCTCTTAACTAGAGTGTAAGTATATTGCTTTTCTTGTATGAAGATATGATATGAAGAGCCAACACTTTCCTCATCTTCATCGGGCTCTTTGGTGTGCACTATAGTGTGATTCCTTTGTTTTAGGACCTTTTCACATGAAACCAGAAGTTTTGTTTCTCGCCTCATTCTAGAAGGAATCAAACTCAAGCCATCTTTGGACAAATCTTGAACATCAGCAGTTGTAGGTATTTCGATTCTCCCACGATTCCCTTGGAGCTTGCATTTATTCTTCAAGGGTCCCAACCTGTCAAAGACAGAAGTTCTTAGAGTTGGCTTTGCAAGCCGATCAAACACAGAAAGCCTCTTGTTAGATGTTGTGGATTCATCTTCAAAAGTAATGTAGCTACTACTTGCCCTTGTAATAGTAGATACGAACTGGCGAGGGTTTTTTGTAACCCAATCCATCACGTGATTGTTTCACGGCATACCACTTCTTTATCATCATCTTTTGAGTGGAGTTAAAACCATTAGATATCTGAGGCAGGAGTTTGCCTAACTTGAATGGCTCTTTCGAATTGTATCCAATTTTTCTAACAATTTATAGGCATTTGGGTCAAAACCTTCATCTATGCGCTTTGCAGGAATTGCTTCATTCGAAAGCGAATCATGTTGCGATGCTTTGACAAACCCATCAAGTAATTCTGAAGACAATTTTAATGCATCAATCTGCTTGATAGGAAGAGTCAACCCTCCCTAACACGTTATTTTTCCATTCAGAAGAGTGATTGTCAATTTTACTTGCCTTCGGAAGAGTCATGACTTTTCTCAACAACAATCTTTGCTTTACCACTTGGTATATCTGCTTTCTTGGTTGAAACCTCAGCCTCTTTGATTGGTGCAACGTTGTCAATTCTGACTTCCTTTGAAACGTGAGTTTTCAAGTAAAACTTGGCATCAGCGAAAGGTGCTTCTATCTCAGCAAAAGGCTGATCGTCAGGTACAATCTTCTTTTCGACCCCATTTTCAAAGTATTTTAACCATTGATGGTAGGTTGATAGAATCACTTTGTTCTCATGTATCCATAGTCTTCCAAGCAAACTATTGCATGAAGTTTTTACATAAATCACGTGCATCCAGGCGCTTAACCATAAATCTCCAATAGAGATTTCCAAATTGACTGCATTTATAGCCCTTTATCCTCCTTGATTGAATCCTTTAATCATCAAATGACTTACCGATAGTTCATCAACTGGGATTCCAAGTTCTTTGATCATGCGAATTGATGATGTTGATTCCAGATCCTCCATCATTCAAAATTCTATTTATACTCTGCCCGCGCACAAAGCCAGCCATGAACAAAGGACAATTATGAAATTCTTTGCCAACAAAATATCAGCTTTGGTGAAGGTGATTTTCGCATCACATGTGTTCACTTCTTCAGAATGGGTCTCGATAATTTGTTTAGGCACTTGGGGTGATAGTGATGTTATGTCTCCTTTCTTTTCTCCATTTTCATCAACATTACAACAAGAGGCCTTGATATCACCATCAGAGAGCTTCATGCGAAACCAACTTGGCAAGTATTCTTCCAATGTCACAGGACGATGCAACTTTTGATAATGATTTGCATTGACATTTATTTCCTTCACATGCTCCTCAACCCTTTGCTTTTCGGGCTTCTTCACCATTTTGCTTCTCGTTGGTCGTTTGTCGGATTTCTTTTGTGAACTTATTCTGCAGCGTCTTCCAATGTCACTTTACTCATCACAGGAAAGAGTAGTGATGTGCTAACAACAATAGGATCAGAGTCACAAAATTTAATCATTTTTTGTGGTGATGCAGCTAAGTCCTCATCGTATATTTCAACCAAGTTGCAAATGACCATCGAGTCAATTGTACCAAAGGTGATAGAGACTTGATTTGAATTTTCCTTCTCATCCTCGAGCAAGATTTTTCCTTCTTGAGCTAGCTGCATGACTTTATCCTTAAAGACAAAACATTTCTCAATGGGGTGACCAACCAAACGATGGTACTTGGAATAATTTGCCTCATTAGTTCTCCCAGCTTCATCAGGCCGCTTCATTTCTGGTAAATCAATGAGTTTCATTTAAAGGAGTTCTTCAAAAATTGCTGGAACATCGGAGTCCAAGAATGGATACTCTTTAGCCTGCACTTCCTTCAAGAATAACTTTCTACCTGCTTTATCTTCCAAAGAAGTTGTCTTCACACTCTGCTTCTTGCTCACTTTTGTGGTGAATTTCACAGGTGAGGTGTTAACATTCATTGATTCTTTGCCTTTAGACTTTGGCACAAATTTGTTCACTTTTCTTACTTCTTGTTTCTCTATTCCCTTTGCGAGGATCATGTATACGTGTTGCAAATTCTTCAAACGATTTTGGCTTAATGCCTTGCAGAACATAACGAAGTTCCCAGTGCATCCCTGAATACACATTTCAATTATAGAAGCTTCACTAAGCCTATCTTTGCAATTCAGACTTGCATTTCTCCATCGGTTGATGAAATCAATAACAGGTTCATCCTTCCATTACCGTGTGCTTGTAAGTTCAACCATACCTACTGTATGCCTTGTGCTGTAGAAACGATTGAGAAATTCATGCTCAAGTTGTTCCCAACTATCAATGGAGCCAGCTTCAAGGTCTGTATACCAATCAAAGGCATTACCTTTGAGTGAAAGAACAAACTGTTTGACAAGATAATCTCCATAAGTTCCAGCATTATTGCAAGTTTCAACAAAGTGTGCAACATGTTGCTTTGGATTTCCTTTACCATCAAACTGTTGAAACTTGGGTGGTTGATAACCAGTAGGCATCTTCAAACTGTCAATTCTTGAAGTATATGGCTTTTCATAAGCAACAGAAGACTTGGTAGCCACATCATACTTGTCTTTGATGGTTCCCATAATGAAGTCCTTTAATTGGTCAATTGGAATTAAACCTTCATGGGAAATATGCAGTTCTTTAGCTGATGCTACTTGCCTTGTGAATGAGTCATCTCTTTCTTGTGTCTCAGGGAGCTTTCCAGGTGCGTGACTTGAATCTCCCTCCATCATGCTCTCTATCTATCTATAAGCTTGACAATTCGGTTATCTTGATCTTTTACATATTTTGTTAAGCTGTCGATCGCCTTTTTCAAACTTGCAAGTTGTTCTTCAACGGTTGAAGTGTTTGCCACTATTGCTTGGACAACTGTGGGTGGTTGAGCAAAGCCCGAATTTCCCGTAAGTTGAATGAATGGAGCAAATCACGTGAAGTAATAGGAAAATATCTTGTGATCAAGGCATCATCAATATCATCATTTTGACAGGCGAAATTCTTAGTTGGACTCAGTTGAGCTAATGCATTTTCAACTAGTTCAGCAATGCTAAGTCCTTCCTCCAACTGATTTGATAAAGATCTTACCCCCATGACGGATCTTGAATCAAAGACAGGAACTGATGTAAACGACACTTGAAGTATTTGTTGTCCTAGCAAATTTGCTTGTTCCTAGTAACAGGCCTTGAGCTTCCTGCTGTGGCTTCAAGTATGTCTTCCACCTCAAATGAAAACTTGGAACCACCAGCCTTAGCAACATTGGATTTGGTGTTCATCTTCTTAAGAGGCATTGCAACATAATTGAATTTTGAGAGTTGAAATGAAGAGATGAGAGGTAAAGATTGTCCCACTGGGCGTACCAAAATTTGTAAAACAACAAATTTTTGTTCCTAATAATCAAGACAAGAAAAAAATTGTCACAAAGAAATTCGATTTCAATATAGAATGATGTTACAATCTCTATTTCTCCACCGATTCCTCACAAAAAGAATATAAATAATATTTGAACTTGATTTTAAACTTGATTCAAGGGCTTGAAATGCTTGTTCTTGAATCATCGTCTTGAGTTTTGATTTGCGCTATTCGTCAGGAACACTTGTACGATTGTCACGAACGGCGAATTTGGATCCTTCAACTTTAAACTTGAACTTGTTTGTTCTTGAACTTGAAACTTTGATGAACTTGCTTGAATGCCAACAACTTGTAGAGAATTTATAGACTTTGATCCACGAGCTCTCTTCTATCACTTGTTATCAACTTTCTTTTTCCTTTTGAACTAATGAAGACCTCTATTTATAGTAGTAGGGAGGTGGTCGTAATGTGATTTGATTGGCACACTTGGCGTGATCATATTGGCCGTGATTTGGCTTGACATGTCATCCTTTCTTGACACATGGCAAGATTTCATTGGCTCATTTGTTTGACTGGATTGGCACGTCAGTTGACATGTGGCATGGGCCTTGACTTTGATATGAGCTAAAAGCTATTTGGGTTTGGGCTAATAACACAGGCTCCTCATTCTTAGCCCGATTAAATGGACTAGCGAAATGCATTTTGGGCTACTTATTAAATTTATATATTTTGGACTTAAATAATCATTCTATTTGGGCAAGCCTACAATATTTATTTGGACTAATATCTTAAATTTAGTATAATCCAAATTATTTCATGAATTTATATCTAATAAAACTTGAGTGCTTACCCAGACAATTCAAGAAATCATGTTCGACCAAATGTGTTATTGGAGTTATTTGGGCACTACAATTTCTTATAACGTTCTCTATCTCTGAACTTAGATGCAAGCATAGATTCTTTCACTAACTTGGGAAGTAATTAACCTACTTAGCAGTTGCAGCGAAGTTTGAGAGATTCATGCTCCTCTTAAGTTCAAGTTATACTTGTTGGCCACGAGATTACGTCTCGCAAGTCCTAGATCGATTTTAGTAGGTGTTTTACTTTTAGACGTCACTACATTTTCAATTACAATTTTGTAGATAAAATATTGGTCTCTTGTGTAAGCGTAAAAGTTGGCATCTTAGAGTACTTTTCCGGTAAGCGATAGTAACCCTCAATCTTAGTATTCTCAAATTTTTTTGATTGGGAAGTGAAAGTTAGAATTATTTCTACATAAACATGTATTGTTGAAATTTGTGGAATACAAAAAGAAGATGCTTCTGCTTTTTCTCACATACATGCATCATCAGCTTCTTCTTTGGAATGACTTCATGCGACTGACGAGAAGATGACAGCATGTCCTAACAATCAAGAACTCTATTATTTGGCCCCAGTTCGTGTTGTTGCACAGTAATACACAGTAATTTAAAGTTGGATTGCTCATCTGATGTTTGGCCTGTAGTTAGCACGGGCCATGTCCATCTAGTAGTTAAACATCGGCCAAAAGACGAGAAGATATTATAATTATCCGATCAACTCATTGGGCAAATCATACTGAACGATGATGACTTCTAGTTTGTACCAAAGCAAGTCTTGATCCACTTGCATATCATGCATTCATTTGCTGACAAAAACGTCGCATAAGAAATTCCTAGAAGCAAAAGATTCCTACGGAAAGTAGACCCCGACTTTTTGGAATGAATTCCTGGAGTTCATTGGCTCGTGCATTACGACTTCTAACCATAGTTATTGAAATTCTACATAAATAGATTAAACCTTTATGCATTACATAAACTGTTGTTTGTGTTGGATTTATCTGAATACTCTACTACTCTTCCTATCTCTCTCTCAAATAAACTAGTGTTTAGACTATGGATAAAGGGTTAATCCATCAAGCACGTGACAACCACCGACGGCCAGTAATTCCAGCCACGGTTAAAGATACTACCGCTTCCGCTTACGAGAACGACAAGTAAGTTCTCGGTTTATGTTTAAAAAATCTATTTAGTATAGATTTATGAATATATGCATATTTGTATCCTGGTTTTCTGGTATTGATAATTTTGTGAATATAAAACGCTTAAATATAATAGTCCTTGAAGCCTGCTTCGCAATTGGGAAATTTGGGACAGTACATAATAGATACACTTAAACGAATTTCAATTTCAAGTATTGGATGCCAAAAACAATAACAAAACAACTTTAACTCTTATACGCTTGAGAGATATGCATCTGGGTGTTCTTCGCAAGAATTTTTTATTTTGGGTATATAGAGTTCCCGATAAAGGCAGCAAAAATTCATGATTTTTGTTTAGGAATTCCATTCGGTGTTTTTTGTTCTCACGGGGGACTTATTGGTTTTGTTTTCTCAAAAAAAAAATCCTGCCACATTAGGCAGTGGTGTTCTTTTTGGAGGTGCGTTAGCATGAAGGTCTGGAGACGAGGGAAAACTAGCTTCCCATTCATACTTGGTCAAGCAGGTATTTGCTAGTCTCCTGTCAGTTAGCACAAGTTAGGCTACAAGCCCACTAACAGTTTTTCTCCTTAGAATAACAAAATATGGGCAGAATATGATAAATGGCCCATTTCGAGATTTTCTTTAAAGAGATGGTATTTCTTTATTTTATTTTTTTTGGGCTAATGACCAAACTTGTAAAATATTATAGGGATAATTCTGACTTTTTGTTATATCTTCAGAATACTTTGTTTTTAAAATAAATATAAATTTAGTGTTTATATTTGATAAAATTTTAATGCTAATTAACCCAATTGCATAAACAACTATATTTGTTGATTAGTTTAGCAAACTGCTAGAAATGTTAATTTGTTTAACGTTATGTATATTTGTTAATTAGTTTAACAATTACATGATTTGCTAATTAGTTCAGTTTAACAAATTTAAAATTTTAATTAGTTTAACATTAAGTATATTTGTTGATTAGTTTAGCAAATTGAATGAAATGTTAATTAGTTTAACATTTATTTTAATTATTAATTAATATTGTTATTTTTTTAACATATTAGAAATATTAATGAGTTTAATATTAAATATATTTGTTAATTAATTAACGAATACATAAATATTAATTAGTTTAATATTTAACTTATTTTATTTAATATGTTAAACAAAATTTAAGTTTAACTCAAATTTAATTTGTTTAACTTAGATCCATACGGGATTATAAGATCATGAAAATAAAAGGTTGTTTTGAAACATGATTAGACATTAAGCTAAGTAGTTGACTAGGTTAATTTACATGTAGTTAATTGTTGGACGATGACTGGGAATATAGTGAACTTTCGACTCCATTATTAATATATGTGTTTATTAACTTAATCAACTTAGTGCTTATTGTCCGAATATGTATGTTGAACATAGTACTTGCGTTTAGAAATTCCTTCTTTTATCCTCACTATATATTTTTTATTTTGTTAAAAGAAAATGTCTACTGCTGCTACGAACATTGTTGCTGAACTCAACAAAGGGTTGAAACTCAATGGTGACAACTATGAAACCTGGAGCTTAAAAGTTCAATATATGCTTGAAGAGCAAGAGGCTATGGAGGCAATTAACATCGTTATGGATGAGCCTGAGGAAGGCACCACGACTCAGCATAGGCGTGACCGTGCGGCTTATGACGCTTGGAAAAAGAAAGACTCCTTGGCTCGCATTACGTTGCTGAGCACCTTAGATGATGATATCTTAAGGGAATTTAAGGATCATCAAAGAGCTATGGGTCTTTGGGTTGCTTTGAAGAATAGGTTTGGTACCTGTTCTATTGAAAGTCTACGATCCTTAACAATCAAGTTTGACTCATACAAGAAGCGCCCAGAACATTCAGTACGAACTCATATGCGGCTTATGACAAACATGATTGGGGAGTTAAAAGATGCTGGTCATGTGTTGACCGATGAGCAAGAAGTTCAAGCTGTCATACGGTCCTTACCTAATTCTTGGCATCATATGAAGATGCATGTGACCCACAATCAGCTAATCAAGACTCTGGAAGATGTCCGGAGATCTCTTGAGCTTGAAGAGGATCGGCTTGAGGCTGCTAAGCCAACAGCTGAGTTGCATATGGCAACATCCTCTAAGGCCAAAGGTGGCTCTAAGAAAAAGAATTGGGTTAAGAAAAGAGGACCAACTCAGTCTCAGCCTGCTAAAAGAGCACGGGTAGAACAACAAGGCAATAACAAACGTCCCAAACATGTAAATGTTGCAAAGGTAAAATGCTTTAACTGTGACTAAAAGGGTCACTATGCTAAGGATTGCTCTGAGCCTCCTAGAAAGGTATTTCACAAAACTCAAACTAGTGAACTTTGTGTTTCTAGTTTAGTGTTTTCTACTGAATCTAATCCGTTGTGGATTGTAGACTCGGGAGCAACGGACCACATAACGAGGGAACGCAATTCCTTTGTGGAGTTTCGGCGTATTTCACGTGGAACAAAGTGGATTTATGTGGGCAACAACAATAAGGTTGCTGTTGAAGGGATCGGTACATGCAAGTTAGTCTTGCGTGGTGGTCGACACCTACTACTACATGATGTCCTCTATGCTCCAGGAATTCGCCGGAATATTATTTCTGTTATTGTTTTGCTTAGGCTTGGCTTTAGCTTGTTTTTCCATGACAATTCTGTCAAATTGACTTTAGGTTCAACTTTATTTGGTTTTGGTCATGTGACCGAAGATTTTATTATTATGGATTTGGATTATGATTCATTTAATAATAATGCTAGTTTTTCTATGCGCTTCCTCACATAAATATGATAGTGATGTAAACATATGGCATGCTAGACTTGGTCATATCAGCCAGCAAAGAATGCAAAGGTTAGCAAAACAAGGTTTGCTTACTGGCATTGAATATGTGGAATTGTCCACTTGTGAAAATTGTCTAGCAGGAAAATCTGCAAGAAAACCCTTCGGTAAAGCAACTAGAGCTGAATATCCCTTGCATCTAGTCCATTCGGACATCTGTGGGCCTATGAATGTCAGGGCTAGGCATGGAGCGTACTATTTCATCACATTTATAGATGACTACACTAGTTTCGGTTCTGTCTATTTAATTTCCCACAAATCAGAAGCAATAAGTTGTTTCCAACGCTATATGAGCTTAGTGGAAAATCAATTAGACAAGAAGATAAAAGTTCTTCGAACTGACCGAGGTCGAGAGTACTTGTCAACTCAATTTAACGAGTTATGTGATGGAAAGGGAATTGTTCATCAGTTGACTATCCCAAATACTCCACAACAAAATGGTGTTGCGGAGAGAAGCAACAGGACACTTCTAGAAATGGTTAGGTCAATGATGGCACACGCTAACCTCCCAGTTAGTTATTGGGGTGATGCATTGCTTACGGCTACCTATCTACTTAACCGAGTGCCTACAAAATCAGTTGCAACCACTCCATATAAGTTGTGGACTGGAAGAGCACCCAACCTAAGTGTATTAAGACCTTGGGGTTGCGCTGCCTATACACATGATTCTTCTCACAAACATGGCAAATTAGGCCCGAGAGGAAAGAAAAGTATCTTTATAAGATACTCAGAAACCTCTAAGGGTTATGTGTTTATAGGTCAGCAAGACACTGGTAGCGTAACTGAGTTTGAATCACGAGGTGTCACATTCTTAGAGGATGAGTTTCCTAAAAAGGGAGAGGTAGGTCAAGACCTAACCTTGTTTGAGATAGAGGATCAAGATGAATAAAGATCACTTCATTCGAGTGGGAGAAATTTAACTGATGATGAATTAGTTTCACATCAACAGCCTCCTTCATCATCGGATGCGAATGTAAGTAATCATTTGACATCAAACAATGACCAAATGGATCTTGTTCCAAGTGGGAGTGAGATGGTCACTGATCTTGTTCCAAGTGGGAGCAGGATAGATGTTCTTGATCCAAGTGGGAGCAACGTTGATCCAAATGGGAACAACGAAGAAGAATCACAAAAAGGACGTGGTTTACGTAAAAAGATTCCCCATCGACGATTTGTTGTCGAAGGTGCTGAACTTTTTATGTTGTTCTTACAAGTAGAAAACGAGCCTAAAAATGCAAAAGAGGCTCTCTCATGCCCTTCAAAGGAAAAATGGATAAAAGCAATGGAAGATGAAATGGAGTCAATGAGAGTTAACCAAGTCTGGGAACTAGTTGATCTCCCAAAATAACGCAGAGCTATTGGGAGCAAATTGGTTCTCAAGATTAAGCTCAAGGCTGATGGCACAGTTGAGAGATATAACGCTCGACTGGTGGCGAAAGGTTATACACAACAGGAAGGAATAGACTACGAAGAGACTTTCTCACCTGTTGTGCGATTTAACTTAATTCGCCTGATTCTAGCTATAGTAGCAAGTTTAGATCTTGAATTACATCAGATAGATGTAAAGACTACCTTTCTCAATGGAGAATTAGATGAAGAAATTTATATGGAACAGCCCGAATGTTTCATTGAAAAAGGCCACGAACAAAAGGTTTGTAGACTTTTGAAGTCTATTTATGGCCTCAAACAATCTTCAAGGCAGTGTATATACACTTTCAAAATGTGATCATATCTAATGGTTTCACCATGGTTGATGAAGACCATTGTGTTTATACCAAGAGATCAAGAAATAAGCTTGTAATTCTGACATTGTATGTCGATGATATACTTATAGCTGGAAACGATAAGGAGTTATTAAACGAGGTAAAGGCCTGGTTGTCGTCTCAATTTGAGATGAAAGATATGGGTGAAGCTGCATATATTCTAGGAATCAAGATTTCAAGAGATCGTCCTAAGAAACTATTGTATCTCTCTCAAGAGAATTACATTAATAAAATTCTTGAAAGATTTAATATGCAAAATAGCAACCCAATTGACACTCCTATCAGCAAAGGCCATAACTTGGGAAATCATTTGTGTCCTCAGACTCCTGAAGAGACAGAAAAGATGAAGCGAGTGCCTTATAGAAGTGCAGTCGGATGTCTAATGTATGCTATGGTGTGTACTAGACCTGATAATTGTCAAGCAGTTGGCTTGGTAAGTAGATATCGATCTGATCCAGGTCCATCACATTGGCAAGCAGTAAAGAGGATCATGAGATATTTGAGAGGAACGGCTGACTACGCACTTTATTATCAAGGCGGCAAAGATTTGCGATTAGTTGGATACACTGATGCTGATCATGGAGGAGATTTAGATGAGAGGAAGTCTACCTCAGGATATGTCTTCTTACTTAGCAATGGTGCCATATCATGGAAGAGTAAGAAGCAATCATGTGTAGCACTATCCACGATGGAAACCGAATATGTGGCTCTGTCAAAAGCAACAAAAGAAGCTGTTTGGTTGAATAGGCTCTTCAAAAGCTTGTTGGGTAACACTGATGATGAACCAGTGTTGGTCTACTGTGATAGTAAAGCTGAAGTTGATGCAACCAAGAATCCTAAGCATCATTGTGATACTAAGCACATAGATATCAAGTATAACTATGCAAGAGACATGTATAAACGCAAGAGGTTGAACCTGGTGAAAATATCTACAGAAGATATGGTAGAAGACCCATTGACCAAGCCTTTAGCTAGAGATGCATTTGTGAGACACCCTAGGTCTCAAGGCTTGCATAGACTTTGAGTGATTTTGTATTATTCTTTGTTTTTCCAGTTGTTCACAAAACTATGTTCTTTACTAATCAATAAAGTTGCTTTACTTACATACATATTCATGATTTATTGAGTGTTTAGTACATTCCTCAATTATAATTTAGTATGTCGGGTAGACAAGAGGTTGGCCTTCTGACACAGGCAACCGCCTCCTTATCTTAGTGATAAGTGGAGATGAGACTTGATTTTAAGAAAAATTATCAAATGGATAATTTGAGAGCGATATGCTTAAAATCAATACAGTCGTTTAAATAATAACATAAGGTTATTAAGGTGAAAGGATGTTCACCTAGTCTACTTAGTGAACTAGATGTGAGTTTAAGAAACTCGAATTTAGATACATATGGTGTCTGAATTTCATCTATACAACATTATTTATAAAGACATACGCCCCTTAAGGAAAGGAGAAAAATATTGTAGCACGTGTTTCATACCATGTGTGCTAATGTCGACCTTGGGTTAACATAAGTTTGATCTCAACTTACTGTTGCGCGAGACCCAGAGCCTTTATGCTGGCTCAAATTATGTACCCTCAGTGACTCCGATCAGATACTTGAGACTTAGTCTAATGTTAGCTATCTTAGTGTGTTTCTAAAAGACCATGAAAATGGATGCGGTCTGGCGGGACATATCTAGAAAAGCAGTTGAGCTAATGTTAAGAGAATCGTGAGAAGAGGAAGATCATTAAAGGAATCTCATTAATTTTGTATTCACAGGTGCACCAGTTATAACTTATGAGTTATAATTGTGAATACATAAAAATGATATTTGAGATTTTGAGAGGATATCAAAATGTGATTCATATGATCTGGGGTATTGCATACTTTATAATCTACTTGCAGGTTTGCACTCGACGAGAGGCTATATACTCCTAACAGATGTATATCACGTAGCTCTCACAGTATGCTGGTCGCACGGTCTATTTTACTGTATGAATATTTGTAGAGATGAGATGAGAATATGTTTCTCATATTGTAAGAGCACTCTCATTATGTGTGAGTGGGAGATGTTGGATTTATCTGAATAAAAGAGTCCACCCATAAAGGGGTGCTCTTAATGTCTATCCAGGTAAAAAGATAAGTTACCTGATAAAGTCCTACAAGAGGACAACTACTGTATTATACAGTTATAAATACAGTAGTAATAGGCTCAGATAAAGTACACAGATTTCTCTACTACTCTTCATATCTCTCTCACAAATAAACTAGTGTTTAGACTGTGGATAAAGGGGTTGATCCGTCAAGCACGTGACAACCACCGACGGCCAGTAATTCCAGCCACGGTTAAAGATCCTACCGCTTCCGCTTACGAGAACGACAAGTAAGTTCTCGGTTTATGTTTAAACAATCTATTTAGTATAGATTTGTGTTATATGCATATATAAATCCTTCAGTTTGCTTATTCTATTAGGAGTATATATATTAAATTTTCCTTTATCGACTTTAGTTTAGTAGTCCGATATATCAGTATATCACCCTATCATGCGCAAATTATGTTCTATTACCAGAAAACAGTATTGAGGAAAATTGTTAATTAGTAGTATTGAACAAAAACAAATATTGTAAATTCTTTCCCGACCGTATGGTTTATAACGCAAAAACAAAAGAACGTAAATTTGTGTATTGGTTAAACTTTACGACTTAAGGTCCTAGGTCTCCTATAGAGTTAAAACTGCTCAATTTTGAAAAGGAAATGATATAACTTTAGTCTAATATCAATGACGAACAGGGAACAAAATTCTGAATACTTTTCTATAGAAAAGTTCGCATTGTCTTTATATATAGGAATTTTTAGGGTAATTTTCACAAATAGTCATACAATTATAATTATTTTTTTAATCAAAGTCACACAACTTTGTTTGCTTATACTATTTCCTTGATGACATAAAAGTCACAACGGCCGGAAAATATAACCTCTGGTGGACTTTTTGTATTTTTTTTTTTTTTACCTTTTTCCCTTTTAATTTTTTACCTTTTGCACAAATAACTGTTAAAGAAATAAAAAAATGGAGACTTAGCAATAAGCTCTTAGTTATTTCATTTTATTTTATCATGGTAGATTTTAGAATATATATTTTTTATTTTTACCATTATTAATATATTAAATTAAAATACAAATCAATATAACAACAATAACATTCAGATTCTTCCATTTTCAAAAGAAAAGGTAAATCTATGTTTAAAATTAATGAAACAAATTGTTCTATTAAATTTTTTTATTCAATTTGATTCACTTTCAGAAGCCACATAAACGGTCTCATTTTAAACCATTTTATATAAGTAAGCGTGACAATTGACTTCAAAATAATTTTGAAAATAAAACAATTATCTCTTATATTAGTGTACTTGTACACTAAATTGCTTTTCAAAAAAAAAAAAAAATAGAAGCATCATGCATGTATATATACTTCATGTTAAGAAAAGATATATTTTAAAGAAAATTAACCCCTAAAGTAACAAATTGAAAAAATACATTTATAACATTTAGCTACCCAATTCTCCAACCACAACTCCGTCAACAATGATATTTTTCAATTAAAGTGCTATAGGAGTAAGGGTTCAAAAAGAAGGTAATTAAGAACAAAAAGGGGTAAGACTTGAAATGTGGGTGCCAACAAAAAGGTCAATAGGCTCAAAAGGGCTTAAGAAGGATAATATTCAAGGGTAGGCTAATCAAGGCTAGAAAGGCTTATCAAAGAAACGCCTGTATCATCTCCCGACTAGAGAAAACTTAGGATATCGCTTTAAACACACACGGGGCAAGTTCTAGACATCAATATGCGGCACGGAACATAAGAAAGGATAACTCACATCACACATGACACATAGTTCACTAAAGACGGTTTCGTTCCAACTCTCGGTTCAAGCAAATAAGGTGCAACTCTTGAAATTTAAGCACTAAGGCACAATGGTTCACAAAAGAGTCAAGTAGTTGAATCTAAGCGTCTCAAAAGGGTCATTCAAATTTTTCTAGGCATGCATCACAATTTTAAAACCAAAAGGGATTCACAAATAGCACATGCTCAAGTCCAAATCCACCGGTATCAAACAAACCAAAGATACCTAGCATTCTATCAATTTTTCTAAACTATTCTACTAGCTACTACTACTAAACTACTCCTAAAAATAAATGTTACCCGGTTCAAAGGTCTACCCATGGAAAAGAACCGAGGCCATAAGAAAAACCACGGGGCAGATGACCGTACCACTGACTAAAATTAAAAATAAAATCTTTCTGGAATTTTTCATTAATTTTCTAATTTTTTTTTATATATTAAAGCAAGAAACAAATAAAAATAAAGTCAAGTGACAAAAATAAAAATTGCTAAAATTAAATATCTAAAGGTACAATCATCCATAACTTAAAAAAGAATGGAAGTTCCTCCACCCCACACTTAGAATCAAGCAATGTCCTCAGTGCGAGAAATAATAAAGTGCTAGAGTAAAAGAAACTTCCCTGAAGGCTAAACGACTTAGCCTTTGGTGCTAGCAGTGGCACCATCTCCATTACGAGCCCACCAATAAAGCGTCTGTAATATACGGGGTACTCAGACTTCCCCCAACATATCGTCATTTTAATGCATTGGATATGTGTGCACACCACACTTGAGCTTAACATTACCTAAACCTGCGATCCAAAGAATCACCCAAAGTAATATACAACCATAAAAATAGTAATAAAAAAATAAAAAATAAAAGTAAAGCAAGCAAATTGGGTTGCCTCCCAAGAAGCGCTTGATTTAACGTCGCGGCATGACGGAGACAACTTCGTCACTTTTGCCTCCACCTTGACCTTATGAATTGAATCCCTAACTTTGCCTCAAGCTTATGATTATGGTATTGGGGTGGTGGCAAAAATTCAAAAGGACCAAGTAACAAATGTCGCATTTTGCACTTCTTGGCCTTTAAATGAGGGATGTTGTTTTGTCTCCTCGGCATCACAAACTTTAAAATATAGGCACCTTGTTCCTCCTCCTTTGGTTTCTTCATAGGCTCGAGTGGCTCAATTTTCATGTCACCATCTAAACGCAATGTTGAAAAATGATTGGAATGAGGTCCAATGTACTTCAATTCTAAAATTGCATTACTTTTGACACCTTCACTTGCACAAACACTAGAGTCCTGAAATATGATGTTTTCTTTTTCCTCACTTGACTATAATGTGATTTCCTCAACTTCGGCATCATCAACTAATATTGGTTCGAATGGTAGAAATTCTATTATTTGCTCCTCAAATTGGTTCCTAAACTCTTCTATCTCAAATCTACTATTCACGATAATTGATAATTGGGCATTAGACACCTCAACCATATCACTCAAATTCGCATCCAAGTCGTGAATAACTAAACTAAATTGATCAATTTCTTGTGTGAGCTCCACTCTTTCTTCAATAAATTGCCTCATCATATTTATAATTTCCTTAGAAAAGTCCTCATATGCTTCAAAGAGTTTAGTGTGCTCTATTATCCAAGTTCTGCTAACAACCTGCACTTTATCGCTCCTGTCAAACTCACGAACACTATTAGAATCATCACACCTATTGATTGGGGAAGGAGTATGACACTTAGGACAAGAATTCCACAGACCACCACACAATTTGCAAAAGTTCCAGTCAAAGGTTGTAGAAAATTCACATAACCAGTCCCGTAGGGTTGAAAGACTTGGACAATTTTCCTACAAGTGAGTTCCTCCACACAGTAAACAAAGATCATCAAACTTTGAGCAATTATCATTCGACCAGTTTTCATTAAAAGATGTCATGTTAACAAGTAACACAAAAATAAACTAAACAAAAAAAAATTAAACCTGAATAAAAAATAATAAATCGTTCAAAAAGAAAACAGTCAATTATTTAGTCCCCGGCAACGACGCCAAAAACTTGTTGCTCCCAAACGCACATGCAAGTATACGTGGTCGACAAGTAATAAAGTGATAAATCGAGTATCGTTCCCACGAGGACTATTGTTACGACTGAATCCTAGCAAACAATTTCCTAAAAACTATTAAGGGATCTTTTTCCAATGATTGAGATTTTTACTAACTAAATGAAATAATTAAAAAACAAGTAACTGAGGTCAAGCAATAGAGCAAATTCTAGGTTGTTATCAATAAAAGAGAAACGGTCCAGGATCAGAGCTACGAACAGTCCAGTTGAGTTTTCCAGTTGATTCTACTTTTTAATTTCCTAAATTGCTAACTAACAGGTTAATTATATTCGTGAAAACCTGTCGATTCTTCACGAGTCTATGCAAGCTACTCTAACGCCTATATGTCTATGGAATTAAATCATATGCATGCATTAAAGAACACTGTATTTAGCTAGGCAAGGCGAATAGGCATATGTCTATCCTACCCGCAAATTGATTTCCTAATACCCAGGTTCACAATCAAGCCCTATTCTTTGGTATTTGCATTTACAAGTTCCCTCTGTCGAGTTCAACTTGTAAACCATAGATAGTGTTCAATTACCGGGCCCTGATAACCAAACAATTAGGCTCAAGAAAGAATAAACAATCCGTAATGGTAAATCAATAGGAAGAAATCAACTTTCAAGCGTCAACCTTCATGTATTTACTCTTAACCCTAGAACGAACAAACTATAGAATTAAGGAGAAGAATAAGAGAAAGAGAGAAAGAACTTGTTTAGAAGACATCTAGGACTCCTCCGCTTTCCTCCCAAACTTGCCCCAAAATCTCGACCTCCAACTCAAAACGAAATTAATGAGGTTTTATACTGTTAACAAAGTGCTAGGATAAGCTAAACCAAAGCCTAATCTAGTTGGGAAAACTTATGTTCCGTCAGCCTCAAAGCTTTCGTGGAAGCCACGCTTCCGCTATAGCTTCCAACTCTTCAGGGCTTTCGCTGAAGCCTTGCTCCCAGTATAGCTTCCAACTCTTCAGGGTTTTCTTGGAAGCCTTGCTTCCACCATAGCTTTCCATGTGTCCATTAACTCTAATTTGATTGTTCTCGTCTCGAATTCACCCGCACCATTCCTAAAATCACAAATACGATAAGTGAGCACAAGAAACACAATTATCACATATAACGAGCGCATAAAGTACCAAAATATGAGAAGATATTAAGGTGAAATAGGCAAATATTGCCAAACATCAGTAAGCGTGATAATTGACTTCAAAATAATTTTGTAAATAAAATAATTATCTCTTATATTAGTGTACTTGTACACTAAAATTGCTTTTCAAAAAAAAAAAAAAAAAAAAAAAAGCATCATGCATGTATATATACTTCATGTTAAGAAAAGATATATTTTAAAGAAAATTAACCCTAAAGTAACAAACTGAAACAATACATTTATAACATTTAGCTTGATTAGTTTGAGAATTAATTTTTTTTCCTCTTAAAAATATAGTATTTTTTTAATTCTAATATTTATCCTCATAAAGTATATAAAGAAGTGAAGAAAAAAATAATCTAGATAAGAGTGTATTGGTGAATCTCCATTTTGTTTATTTTTGAATAGTTATTTGTTTAAAAATGTGGAAAAAGTATAATGTAAAAAATATAAAAAGTCCATCGAAAGCTACATTTTTCCGATCATTGTGACTATTGTATTATCAAAGGAATCGTAGAGTGACTTTATGTAAGGATACAAAGTTGTGTGATTTTAGTAAAAAAAAATTTGTAGTTGTGTGATCATTTGTGAAAATTATCCGGGATTTTACCATGTGTGTCCAGTTACTTTTATTTTGAACTAAAAATAGCCATATCTAAAAATATTTACATGAGCCAGTGGTATATTTCATTCCACAGCCGCGGTATACCCCAATAGTATACTATATAGGTATACCCCATAGCCGCGGTATACCCTAATGGTATATAAGTTTGATTTGACATAATTTTCCTACTAACTAAAAGAAAACCATACTTCTACAGTATACCTTTCTAGTATATGTACACTTTATGCCAGTTTGATTTGTTTTAATATATGGTATTCCTCAATGGTATACAAGTTTATTTGTCACAATTTATTTGCCTACTAACTAAAAGAAAATTATGTTTCTATTGTATATTTTTCTAGTATACGAGATACCTCAATGGAATACCCTCAATGTTGTGGGTTGTGCGGCTACAGAATATTTAAGCAAAACTTAGATCATGGTCGGATAATATTTATTGAGTTTACCGTCGACTAATTTTAAAGATTATTACAGGCAAATTTTTAAGTTTTCTTACTTGTTTTACTAATATTTAAATTTATATTATACTAATAATTTGATCAAGTTAGTGTCCTTCCTTAATTACCTAAGTTACCAACTATATGCTAGTTTTTGCCTTTGTGATACTTGAAGGTCAATTCTTCAATCGTAACTCAACTATTGATTAAAAATTTGCTTGTAAAAGGTCTTAAATTAGCAGACGGTGTAAAAAAAGATTTACACAGTCGGTATATTTTAGTTAAACTCATATTTATTATGGCTTGCTACTTTTGAAAACTTCCCTTAAATAAATTCTGTTAAGAGGTGTGCTTATACATTCACTCAGCCTCTCTATCGTCTTTAAGATAATTCCATATCTTGAAGATGGCTTTCAACTTTTGCCTCAGAATTTGTGTTTCCCTTTTATTCATTCTTAATCTATATGTGCTTTTGGAGTTACTTCTCGGGAGTACAAGAATTATCCTTTCTTGAAAAGCATGAAAAATGGATAATTCGTTATGGACTTGTATACAAAGATGATATAGAAAAAGAACATCACTTCAGAATATTTAAGGAAAACGTTGAGTGTCCTTTGACTGCTATGAGTATATGGACGTAAAATGCTCATCCTTGTTCAATTGCAAACTTCGTGTTCCAACCCTTTCATTGTTACCTATTATAAATATTGGTTGATGTTTGTAAAACTTAAATAACATCAAACTTCAAATTTTGATAATAATTTACCGGTCATGTATTCCGCCCAGCATTACTTTATCCAGACTTCATATATATTGCTTCTATTAAGTGTGTTAAGGTGAATTTTTAACATTAATTTTGTCGGATGGATTAGAATTGAAATGAGCAACGGTGAGAGGAAGGAATTGAAACGACCTCGGTTAGTCGTTTCGGAAGTTAGGACTCCGATTGGTATGCTGATAATTTTAAAATGTTCGTAATGGTCATTGAAACTTATCTGAAAAATTTGAGCTAAATCAGACCCCGTTTGGTAGGCATCGGAAGAAGGTTTCAATTTTTATTGTCGATAAACATTAAAAAGATATTTTTGAGATCGGTTTTGGCGAATGAGCTCCGATTCAAAATCCGAAAGCGCCGTTAGGTTCGTATGATAATTTATGACTTTTTTGATTTTTCGAAAGTGAATTTCGAGGTTGTTCGGCTAGTTTCCGCTAAAATACCGAAAGTAAAAATTTTTTTTGACTTTTACTCCATTTAATTTGCATATTGAGTTTCTGGAGTCCGATTTGAGATCCGCCTTAGCAAGTATGTTACATATATTTTGTATAACTGGTATGCAAAAGTTGAAATTATTTCGAGTATCATAGGATACCGTTTTAATCTTCGATTAGGAAAAGAAAATATAAAAGTAAAAATTAAAAAAATAAAAAAGATGACAAAAGTTAAAGGTTGTGGGGAAGCAGGGATATTATCCCTTAAAGCTTCATTTAGAAGCTTTAAAACAAAAATGGACCAGAAACGTTGCTTACAAAATCAGAGAAAAAAGCAACAGAGAAAAATGCTAGAAAATGAGAAAGTAGTCGGAGAAAACAGAGAATTTTCACCCCGAAACATTCAGGGAACGACCTTAATGTATTATTTGAGTTTATTACGTGTGTTTAAATATATTTTGACGGTAAAAATTGGGATATTAGACATCGTTTTAATAAGTTCAATTAATAGTTTAAAGGGTCAATGTCACGACCCAATTTCCAAGGGCTCGTGATGGCACCTAAACAACATTTGCCTAGGCGAACCAATGAAACAAGATGCGGAAAAGAACAATAATGTGAAAAGATCATAAATGGATATATAAATATAAAAGGGTGAAGTCCAAAAGAATATATCCACAAAAGAATTGGAGCATTCTAAGAGTGACTCAATAAAGTATGAATATACATCAAAGAAATCTGAGTCCTATCTCTAAGTGACTCCGGCGGTATGCCACCACGGTCTGTGTGGTCGGCTCACCTCAATCAAAAGTCTCAGAAGCCTCGGGAACCGCTAACGTCCGGGCTGCTGACTGGATGAAGGACCTGCGCACGTAGCAGAGTAAGTTATGAGCCGAAGCCCAGTAAGATCACCGACAGGCCCGCTAAGGTACCCTTGCGGGACAAGTCGCTACATGCATCATAAGCAACAACATACTATAGTAATCATACAATAAAGTAGTGAAATCACAAATAGATGTAACACATTCCATACACAAAAGTAGTAACCAGAAGTCTCAAGGATTATGCCCATCCAACGTAAGGCATAGGTCAACTCAGCGGCGGTTTGGAGGTCCAATCTCTACTCCCGTGCCGACTAACCTAGACCTACGATGGACTAGCAACACCACTACTAAGTATCAACCATATACCGTGACCCGAAGTCACTATCACAATCATGAATAAGTAGACCAACGACCCGTAGTCGTTGGCTCATCTCAAATTTGTCTACGATCGCACCACACCCCCTGTCAAGTGCGTCGTATCTCAATAAATCAAGTGACCACACCACACCCCCTGTCAAGTGTGTCACATCTCAAAGATCAAGTGTCCACACCACACCCCCTGTCAAGTGTGACACATCTCATAGTATAGGCGACACCACACCCCCTGTCAAGTGTCCCTCTAACAGTATTAATATCCACGACATTAATAACAATAACAGAAATAATAACATAAATATTAATAACGATAATATTTCACAGTCACCGTAACCCAGGTTGGTTATGCTAGCTGAACGTAAGGCGAAGGTTAACCCGACCACAGTTTGGGGGTACAATCCCTACTCCCATGTCGTCCAACCCAAGGTTACGTATAGACAGCACTACCCAACCCGGCACGTGAAAAAATCAAGTACCAATATCATACAAAAGCCGGAAAAATCCTCGGCAAGACATTTATCATGACATGCCGGCAACATCCTCGGCCATGTCCCAAGTTCTTGCTATCTAAGCATGGCGTAGCAAGCGTTACTACGATATAAATTTAAGCTACCTCGACGTAGCGTTTAGACCGGCACATACCTCGGTCGAGTCACAATCTCGCTATTTATAACAAACAATAATAGCAAGTAATTCACATCACTAATCCTAACCATTGTTAGGTATATATATGCGTACATGAAGCATACTAGCATGAAGGAAGAGTCCACAAGCACAATAGAGGTCAAGTCTCACTTACCTCGAAATTCGGGCTCAAATGCCGGGAAGAATCTCCTTTCCCGCTCGCCTTGTCCGCGAACGACTCTCCACTAGGTCTATTAAGACAAGATATAGCACATATGAGTGCTCAATTATAGCTATTTAAGCCTATAGGCATCCTAGGGTAAAAATTACCAAAATGCCCCCGGGTAGGGCCGAGCCCTAAATTTACAAAATGTACTTTTCCGGACTCCCCACGCTCCCGTGAGTCCAAAAGTACACTTAGATTCCACATGCGAGCCTTGCTCGATGTCTTTCCCCAATTCTTAAGAATCTAGGGTTCTAACCCATTTCCAAGAATCAACCCTTTGATTCTTGTGTTAATCAACATAAAGATGGATTGAAAGGAATTACCTTAAGTGTAAGTATGATTGGGTCTTCAAGAAATACCCAAAAATCGCCTCAAGAGCTCACCAAATGATTTTTATAAGTTATGAACCGAAATGGCCCGAAATGGCCTTTTTATAGCAGTTTTTTTTTGCCTCTGTGACAGCTTCTTTTGAAAAAATCATAACTTTTGATAGGAATGTCCAAATGACCTACAACCGGTGCCATTAGCACCACAACTCAAAGGGCTACAACTTTCATGTTTTGCGTTTTTCCTAATTCCTTACGGATTGGCCGGAAATTCAGCTTTTATCTGGCTGTTTACGCCAAAACAGAACAGAAAAGTCGCACCAGATTTTCTACTGTTTTAGGGGCAAAACGGGACCCTACGAAGCTCGGAATGATCCCAAATTTTGCACACAGGCCATAAAATACTTGGGTGACATGCTCGTCAAGACGAAACTCAATTCGGACCTCCAGAACTCAAAAAGTGGGTCCCACGGCAAAGGTTCAATTTTCGACTTTCGCCAAAACAGTGAAATTTAACCAAACGACCTCGGAATCCAATTCCGAAAGTTGCTACAACTCACAAATGACTATACGAACCTAACGGAACTTTCGGATCTCTCATCGGAGCTCATTTGCTCAAATCGAGCTCGGAAACCTCTCTTAACTCTTTTGAACTTCCGAAACGGGGACTTTATCAAAAGTCCTATCAAACGAGGTCCGTTTTCAATTTTGAAGGTTGCTACATATCATAAATGATGAGACGGACCTAACGGTGCGCTCGGATTTTCCATCGGGGTTCGTTTACTCAAAACGACCTATCGAAACCCCAAATTCCTTTCCGGAATTTCATAAACGGATCCTTTTCTCGAAAACCTATCAAACGGACTCCGTTTCAACTCAGATTTCACAGACGGGTCATAAATGACCTAACGGAGCTTTTGAGACTGTCGACACACAAATTGAGGTCCCGGATCCCGTAACGACTATTTGAGGGTCGTTACAGTCAATTGGACCCCGATAGTGAAATTGATTATATATTCGTACTCAGTGAGTTATGGGCAATATATAAATGTAATTTATTTAGGTTTTGGTTATGTGACCTTAAACCCTGTACATAGGCCTGGCCTGCGTATTGCGTATGCGAACAGGGTATCAGGTTCCTAACCGGATTGCCCTAGGACGTAAGGAATAAAGTCTTTAGCCTAGTTTGATATATTTTTCTTCTTATTAAATAGAGTGGGATCATTTGGCAATGAATCCAAAGAACAAAGCGGTTTTCGATTAGCAGTGCTAACTTTGTAACAAGGTAAGTGTTTATATCCATTTCTTTGGAGGCACTTGGCCTCGTGGATAATCTACCACGTGTTCCTTAGGTGTGTAGCTGCCGATAGGCGTACTCATTACGCCTTAGCTTTGAATTTACATTGTATATTATGTTATGCCCTATTGTTGGTATTGCATTGAGCATATGAGCATTGCACTCTGGTTTTGAGCATTGCATATACTTCCCGGTTGGCAATGAGAGTCCCGCACCGATGAAGGGTTATTATTGCATATACTTCCCGGTAATCGATGAGAGTCCCGAGCCTGTGAAGGGTCACCATTGCATATACTTCCCGGTAATCGATGAGAGTCCCGAGCCAGTGAAGGGTCATCATTGCATATACTTCCTGGTAATCGATGAGAGTCCCGAGCCGGTGAAGGATCATTATTGCATATACTTCCCTGTTGGCGATGAGAGTCCCGCACCAGTGAAGGGTCATCATTGCATATACTTTCGGGTAATCAATGAGAGTCCGGAGCCGGTGAAGGATCATCATTGTATATACTTCCCGGTAATCGATGAGAGTCCCGAGCCGTAAAGGATCATTATTGCATATGTCCCCTGGTAGACGATGAGAGTCCCGCGCCGGAGATAGGTATCAGGCATATGTGACTGCATTGCATCGTACCGCATTCATCGCATCTCATGGCACCGCATACTGACTATTGTGTGTATTGTGTTGTGTTTTATGTATGCGGCATGTATACTATGTCGTTGACATATCTCAGTTTTCCTATATATTTCTAGCTCGTATTCTGGGCTGCGGGAATCGGGTTGGACGTCTGCACGTCGCAACGGTATATATATATAGATCGGGTTGCACGCCGCGACAGTATGAATGTATGAATTAGGTTGCATGCCGCAATGATATAAATATATGGATCGGGCTGCACGTCTACACGTCGCAACGGTATAAATATATGGATCAGGTTGCACGCCGCGATAGTATGAATATATGGATCGGGTTGCACGCCGCAACTGAATGAATATATGGATCGGGTTGCACGCCGCAACAGGATGAATATATGGATCGGGTTGCACGGCGCAACAAGATGTATTTCTGATTGTTGATATATTCGGGATACCTATATGTTCTGGCTATCTTACGTTCCTGGTTGTTAATGAGTTTGTGATTCCATACGTGTTTCTAGTTATTATCTGGCTCTGCCTTTTTATAATTTAAATAAGAAGAATTTTATTTATCAGTTTTCTTCTCTCTGGCTAGCTATCCTATTCTTTGAGGTTGCTAGTCTTCCCCACTTATTGAGTTCTTTTAACTCACCCTTGTTTGTTGTTTGTTTTTGTCTATCTATTTTGTTTCGGCAGGTCCGCTCCAGGATTGAGTTCGCCACGTTGTGAAGGAGCGAAGACGACTTAAGCTGTCAGGGTCGGCCAACTTTTATTCCGGATGGCCACCAGTTTTATGTTTACTATTTCAGTTGCATTTTGCTCCCTTCAGGAGGTATTTGCCTTTTTCTATACTCTTAGATGTCTAGTTTGGGTAGCCCTAAACCTAATATGTTGGGTAGTCAGCTGTAATTTCTTTGGTACAGTTTAGAATATCAGTATGTTTGTGCTTCTTTTTCTAAGTCTTGTTCCTATTTATGAATTCAATTATATTTATTTTCCTAATTTAATTGGTAAGGGTTCGTCCGACGGGTCTAGAGGAGGATGTCGGGTGCCCGCACGGCCTAGCCGGATTCTGGGTCGTGTCAGTTGGTATCCCAGCCTGGTTTAGAGTCTATCCAGACTAAGACAGCGTCTAGTAGAGCCTCGCTGATGGGTACGTAGACGTCCGTACTTATCTACAATGGGCTATAATGGCATTTAGGAAGTTTTACTTCCTTCTTTTCTGATCGTGCGTTGGTCTAGGATGCAAAAGTACTTTCGTTTATTCGTTCGTGGTAATTGTGAACCCTCGTGTGACAAATCAGCAAACGGTAGGAGTTCAGGATGAAGTAGTCTAGCCTGGGGCTAGCGCTGCTCAAGCCCCGAGAGTTGTCGTGCTGACGATCCAGTTGCGCAGGCCCCAACTGTACGAGCTCGCGATGGGAAAGAGAGCAGGGCCTTGTGGATCCCTTTGCCCTCTACGATGCTTTTACGAGAATCTTGGTGAGGCAGATACCGCAAGAACCTATTTTTCGCTAGGTAGCTTATCAGGTTGCCGCAGATGGAGACGTTCGGTCTCAGGGAGCTCCTGTTCCAGTTCTTAATTGCCGCAGTAAACTATGTTCCGAAGGCAGCATGTGGTTTGCCTCTAGTTATTCTGGCTAGTTAGCTAGCCCGGGTAATAGCTCGGTTCGAGTGTCCGAAGAGGCTGCATTATTTTAGCCAATTGAACCTCCTGATGTTCTTAGAGCATGCATCAAGTGATCCCTGTGTAATTTTTTTTTAAAAAAAAAATAAAATGATGTCAGCGTATCCTTCAGGCTCTTGATTATATCGAGCAGTATGGTGTTGATTATTCTTCTTTCCAGTTTCAGGGTCCAGCCTTGAATTGATGGGCCGCTCTTTTATTAGCTAACTTGGTTCGATTTTTCTTCTAGATTCGTGGAAAGGTTCCTTTCGAGTAGCGAGCGAGATGAAGAGTGTTGCCAGTTTGAGTGGATTAGACAAGGTAGTCTGTTGGTTTCAGAATATGAGATTAAATTCTTTAGGATGGCTGGATATGCACTAGAACTAGTCCATGAACCTTCCGAGAATGTTCAAAGACTTATTGATGACCTTTCCTTTTTTCTTAAGATCCCAGATTGCTCGAGAGATTGAGGTCGAAATTTCATTTGATGTTGTTGTTGATATTGCTCGGAGGTACGAGGCATACCATTAGTTAGAGCGGGAGAGCAAGAGATCCCGTGGCCCTAGTGGGCAACCATGGTACCTCATTTGGAGGTAAGAGTTCTGATTATTTTGGGAGGTCACCTTCCAGATTATCTCAGCTTGTGTCATGCGATTCTTAGAGTGCGGCAGTAGTTCATCAATATCAGACCCAGTTTTTCTCTTTGTAGCTATCAACAATCTGTCCAGCCTCCATTTTCACTGAAAAAGTATTATCATTGTAACGAGCCTGTCATCTTTCAGGAGTTTTCCTTTACTTCGGCAAATAGGTAGTCGTCCTTTCTCTCGTCATCAGGCACCTGCTCAGTTTTAAGGGATCTCATTTAGATCTTAATCAGCTAGAGAAATGCCACCATCCAGTAGCGGTCGAGAGCATGGTGGCAGTGGTTCTTCAGAAGGTGATTATCAGAGTAGTTGCTTAGCTCAGCTGCAGAGGCAGTTCTATGAATTGTTAGTCTGGCAGGTTGCTGAGGCATCCGATGTAGTAGACCCAAGTATTTCTTCTTCCATTATATGTGAGTAAGATTTGATTCTTCCGATCGGTCTGAACTTCATTTATCTTACAATGTTTCCATGGTTTTCTTGGATACTGTTTCTATTAAGAATCTATTAGGGCAGAGAGGTGAGCTTCTAGTATGATTTATTCAGGGAATTTGTGAGACCCTACTAGTTTATCTGATTTAAATATGAGAGATTTGGGAGTGAGTGTCGGTATTGTCTGCTTGGCATATTGTTACGCCACCTTTTGTAATTATGTCAATTTAGTTGACCTCTCTCCTCGAAATTCAATGTTGATAGGATAATGGGATCCTATCAGAAAGTGTTATCGTTTTTTTCGGTGCAAAGTGATTAGTAAGTAATATTCGATCTACGTATCTCCTCTTGATTCAAAACGCTAGTAAAGTCATGTTATCCTACGAGGTTTTCTAGTTTATAAAAGGGTTTCTGGTAAATTGTCAGTGTTTCCTTATTGGAAGGTCAGATTGGCATGTATGTTGTCCCATAAAGCTCATTTAATATCTTTTTTTTTTCAATTGCGATTCTTGGGCTACTTTGACTCGTAAGTAGTCTAGCTTTGGTAGCCAAGAAAATAAGAAGATGAGCTTCCTAAAGATCTAATTATCTCTATCCTCAATCCATTTCCATCTTTTCTTTATCTGATACCAGTGATGTTCCCTATGTTTAGCCAGAGCGCGTGTCAAGGTAGCCGAGAAAGCACATTGTTCTTTTTGAAGGCTACTAAGGGTAATGAGAGGCATCATTTGACCTTTGATTTGATCCATCAGGCGGTGGTGCTTATAGAAAATGTATGGAGTTATGACTCGAGAGTTGCAGCTATTTGGCAACTCGAAAGGGTAGTTGGTAGCTTAGGTCTTCCTACGTTCAGCTTTTAGCTAAATCTTCCTTAATCTAGCAGGTTGTACGAGGATGATTATTCCTATTCAAATTAGCTGTATGAGCTTATGCTCTAAGTGGAGGAGTCTTCCTCCAATACAGAATGCAAATTTTAGATCTCTAAGGCGTTGCTGAAGCGTAAGCTAGTTCTTAGTTTCATCGACTTGTTCTATATCGAGAAGTATATAAATGAGGTGATTCATTATATTGGCGGAGGGAATCATGTTAATACATCCAAAGTTCCGTGTATCTTTGTTTCAAAAATATAGAACTATCTTCTCGTGATCGAGGAAGGATCAGCTTGGTCAGAATAAGCTGGGCAATGGCGTTATGATTTTATCCGGGATATGTTTATTTCCAGGAGTTCGGTGTGCGTGTTATAATTCTGATTGATAATATTCGTGGCATAGTTTATAAAGGTTGTGCAAGTTCTCTTGTTATCTGCGCGAATCTTGATTTAGACTTAGGCTCGTTCGAGGACGAACGAGAGTTTAAGTGGAGGAGAATGAAACGACCTCGGTTAGTCGTTTCGGAAGTTAGGACTCCGATTGGCGTGCCGATAATTTTAAAATATTCGTAAGGTCCATTGAGACTTATCTATAAAATTTGAGCTAAATCATACCTCGCTTGGTAGGCATCGGAAGAAGGTTTCAGTTTTTATTGTCGATAATTATTACAAAGAGATTTTCGAGCTCGGTTTTGGCGAATGAGCTCCGATTCGAAATTTGAAAGCGCCGTTAGGTTCGTATGATTATTTATGACTTATTTTATTTTTCGAAAGTGAATTTCTAGGTTGTTCGGCTAGTTTCTGCTAAAATGCCGAAAGTCAAATAATTTGACATTTATTCCACTTAATTTGCATATTGAGTTTCGGGAGTCCGATTTGAGATCCGCCTTAGCAATTATATTACATATATTTTGTATAACTAGTATGAAAAAGTTGAAATTATTTCGAGTATCATAGAGTACCGTTTTAATTTTCGATTAAGAAAAAAATATATAAAAGTAAAAATAAAAAAATAAAAAAGAGGACAAAAGTTAAAGGCAGTGGGGCAGCAGGGATATTATCACTTAAAGCTTCATTTAGAAGCTTTAAAACAAAAATGGAACACAAAATTTGCTTACAAAATCAGAGAAGAAAGCAGAGAAAAATGTCAGAAAATGAGAAAGGAGCCGGAGAAAAGATAGAATTTTCACCCCGAAGCATTCAGGTAATGACCTTAATGTATTATTAGAGTTTATTACGTATGTTTGAATATATTTTGACGGTAAAAATTGAGATATTAGACATCATTTTAATAAGTTCAATTAATAGTTTAAAGGGTAAGTTGGACCCCGATAGTGAAATTGATTATATATTCGTACTCAGTGAGTTATGGGCAATATATAAATGTAATTTATTTAGGTTTTGGTTATGTGACCTTAAACCCTGTACATAGGCCTGGCTTGCGTATTGCGTATGCGAACAGGGTATCAGGTTCCTAACCAGATTGCCCTAAGACGTAAGGAATAAAGCCTTTAGCCTAGTTTGATATACTTTTCTACTTATTGAATAGAGTGGGATCGTTTGGGAATGAATCCAAAGGACAAAGCGGTTTTTAATTAGCAGTGCTAACTTTGTAACAAGATAAGTGTTTATATCCATTTCTTTGGAGGCACCTGGCCTCGTGGATAATCTACCACGTGTTCCTTACGTATATAGCTGCTGATAGGCATAATCATTACGCCTTAGTTTTGAATTTACATTGTATATTATATGTTATGCCCTATTGCTGGTATTGCATTGAGCATATGAGCATTGCACTCTGGTTTTGAGCATTGCATATACTTCCCGGTTGGCGATGAGAGTCCCGCACCGGTGAAGGGTCATTATTGCATATATTTCCCGGTAATCGATGAGAGTCCCGATCCGTGAAGGGTCATCATTGCATATACTTTCCGATAATCGATGAGAGTCCCGAGCCGATGAAGGGTCATCATTGCATATACTTCCTGGTAATCGATGAGAGTCCCGACCCGGTGAAGGATCATTATTGCATATACTTCCCGATTGGCGATGAGAGTCCCGCACCGGTGAAGGGTCATCATTCCATATACTTCTCGGTAATCGATGAGAGTCCCGAGCCGGTGAAGGTCATCATTGCATATACTTCCCGGTAATCGATGAGAGTCCCGAACCAGTGAAGGATCATTATTGCATATATCTTCTAGTAGACGATGAGAGTCCCGCGCCGGAGATAGGTATCAGGCATATGTGACTGCATTGCATCGTACCGCATTCATCCCATCTCATGGCACCGCATACTGACTATTGTGTGTATTGTGTTGTGTTTTATGTATGCGGTATGTATACTATGTCGTGGACATATCTCAGTTTGCCTATATATTTCTGGCTCGTATTCTAGGTTGTGGGGATCAGGTTGCACGTCTGCACATCACAACGGTATAAATATATGGATCGGGTTGCACGCCGCGACAACATGAATATATGGATTGGGTTGCACGCCGCAACGATATAAATATATGGATCGGGTTGCATGTCTGCACGTCGCAACGGTATACATATATGGATCAGGTTGTACGCCACGACAGTATGAATATGTGGATCGGGTTGCACGCCGAAACAGGATGAATATATGGATCGGGTCTCACGCCGCAACAGGATGAATATATGGATCGGGTTGCACGGCGCAACAGGATGTATTTCTGATTGTTGATATGTTTGGGATACCTATATGTTCTGGCTATCTTACGTTCCTGGTTGTTAATGAGTTTGTGATTCGATACGTGTTTCTAGTTATTATCTGGCTCCGCCTTTTCATAATTTAAATAAGAGGCTTTTGGTTTATCTGTTTTTCTTCTCCCTGGCTAGCTATCCTATTCTTTGAGGTGGCTAGTTTGCCCCACTTATTGAGTCCTTTTGACTCGCTCTTGTTTGTTGTTTGTTTTTGTCTATCTACTTCGTTTCGGCAGGTTTGCTCCAGGATTGAGTTCGCCACGTTGTGAAGTAGCGAAGACGACTTCAAATGTCAGGGTGAGCCAACTTTTATTCCGGATAGGCACCAGTTTTATGTTTACTATTTCAGTTGCATTTTGCTCCCTTTCAGGAGGTATTTGCCTTTTTCTATACTCTTATATGTCTAGTCTGGACAGCCCTAAACCTAGCATGTTGGGTAGTCAGCTGTAATTTCTTTTGTACAGCTTAGAGGTATCAGTATGTCTGTGCTTCTTTTTCTAAATCTTGTTCCTATTTACGAATTAAATTATATTTATTTTCCTAATTTAATTAGCAAGGGTTCGCTCGACGGGTCTAGGGGAGGATGTCGGGTGCCCGCACAGCCTAACCGGATTCCGGGTCGTGTCAGAAATGAAAATAACAGCATTTTGTGTTTTCCTCGTTTGCTAAGGATCCTAAAGTTTAGAAGTAAATTACTCAAATTCTCTTTCTTTAAAAGATATAGTATAACTTAAGACAAAGTTAAAAAAAAAAAAAATGAAGCTTTTAAAAACATGTACTCTATAATTACCTAATAAGTGACTTCATTGTGTAAATGAGTGAAAAACATTTTGACGCCCCAACTTCGGTTTAAAAATAAAACTCCCCCCATAACTATGAAAAATAGTCATTCTCCCCCCTTTATCCTATATAATGTCTATTTTGTCCCTGACATTTTCAATTCTATCTATGTGATGTATTTTATATATAATTTTTAATAATGTTTAACCTATAATTTAAATAATATATAGATTATTATAGTAATTTAAGCTCATTAAAACTATCAATATATTTAAAAATGATTTTGTTATAAAGTACATTGACCATCATTCTCTATATCGTATATACAGAATTTTGAGTTTAGGTTATCATCGATGAAATAGAGGTGGACCCAGGAAGTGGAAGTTATAGAAAACTTGTTGCTCCAAAATGCACATGCAAACGCACACGCAAGTATAGGTGGCCGAGAAGTAGTAAAATGATAAATTGAGCATCGTTCCCACGAGGACTTTTGTCCAGACTGAATCCTTGCAAACAATTTCGTAAAAACTATTCAGGGATCTTTTTCAAGTGTGATTGAGATTTTTACTAACTAAAACAATAATTAAAAACAAGTAACTGAAGTCAAGTAATAGAGCAAATGCTAGGTTGTTATCACTAAAAGAGAGACGGTCCAGGGTCAGAGCTACGAACAATCCAGTTGAGTTTTCCACTTGATTCTACTTCTTGATTTTCTAGATTGCTAACTAACATGTTGATTATATTCGTGAAAACCTGTCGATTCTTCACGAGTCTATGCAAGCTACTCTAACGCTTATATTTCTATGGAATTAAATCACATGCATGCATTAAAGAACTCTGTATTTAGCTAAGCAAGGCAAATAGGTATATGTCTATCCTACCCGCAAATTGATTCCCTGATGCTCAGGTTCATAATCAAGCCCTATTCTTTCTTATTTGCATTCACAAGTTCCCTCTGTCGAGTTCAACTTGTAATCCGTAGATAGTGTTCAATTATCAGGCCTCAGTAACCAAACAATTAGGCTCAAGAAAGAATAAACAATCTGTAATGGTAAATCAATAGGAAGAATTCAGCTTTCAAACATCAACCTTCATGTAATTCCTCTAACCCTAGAAGGAACAAACTATAGAATTAAGGAGCAGAATAAGAGAAAGAGAGAAAGAACTTGTTTAGAAGACATATAGGGGTCCTCCTCTCTTCTCTAAAACTGACCTCCCACTCAAAATATGAAATAAATGAGGTTTTATAGTGTTTACAAAGTGCTAGGATAAGTTAAACCAAAGCTTAATCTAGTTGGGAAGACTTGTGGTTCGTCAGCCTCAGAGCTTTCGTGGAAGCCACGCTTCCACTATAGCTTCCAACTCTTCAGAGCTTTCGCTGCAGCCTTGCTCCCAGTATAGCTTCCAACTCTTCAGGGCTTTCTTGGAAGCCTTGCTTCCACCATAGCTTCCAATGTGTCCATTAACTCTAATTTGATTGTTCTTGTCTCGAATTCATCCGCACCATTCCTAAAATCACAAATACGATAAGTGAGCACAAGAAACACAATTATCACATATAACGAGCACATAAAGTACTAAAATATGAGAAGATATTAAGGTAAAATAGGCAAATATTTCCAAACATCACCACCCCACACTTAGATCTTTGCTCGCCCTCGAGCAATCATCAAAACCCAGTTTCCCAACTAGATCTTAAAACTCAATAGAATAGGTCTACCTATGAGTATGGTTGATACCGACCATTAGACAAGTGCATATACATACCATGTGACCCTCACAACATGCCAAAAGGTCACCAAGTTTTAAAACACTAGAACGACCAACCCAAGACATCTCAACCTCCAAAACCGACTCAATGAAACCAAGCTTTCACAAAATCACACCCATTCACTCAACCAAAAAGTCAATAACTTCTCCTATCTCGCACAATCCATGTGCCCTCACCACAAATCAAGAAAGCGTCCCAAATATCACACAAAGAATATATTTCAAGAGTAAATGAGGGACATAATATAGAAAGAATTCACTCGCTCTCCAAAAGAAGTTCACGTGCCACACACAACGCACCATAGGATTGCCCGTAGTGTAGGACTCTACGGGTAGGATAAATATGGATAAATAGTGACTACCTCCCTAAGCAATTTAATACATCACTTTTGATTTTTTTCTTTCCACCATTCTTTTCAAAACCAACCAAACAACCACCAAAAAGTCTCCCTTCAACTTTAAGCATTTTGTAATTTTTTTCTTTTGCACAACACTAGCAAGGATTGAGAATTTTTTCTTTCTTTTGTTTTCTTTGTTTTTCTCTTTTTCATTTAATTTTTTTTTCTTTTGAATATTTTTCTCAACCTTGCCAATGATTCTTTTTTTTTTCAAAATGCACCATATTATTTTCTTTCATCGGTTCCACTCAAAAGCCCCCCAATTTCTCCAACCACAACTCCACAAACAATCAAATATGTCAATTAAAGTGCTCTAAGGAGTACGGGTTCAAAAGAAAGATAGTTAAGAACAATAGGGATAAGGCTTGAAATGTGGGTGCCAACAAAAAGGTCAATAGGCTCAAAAGGGCTTAAGAAGGAAAATATTCAAGGGTAGGCTAATCAAGGCTAGAAAGGCTTATCAAAGAAACGCCTGTATCATCTCCCGACTAGAGCAAACTTACGATTTCGCTTTGAACACACACGGGGCAAGTTCTAGACATCAATATGCGGCACGGAACATAAGAAAAGATTCTCACATCACACATGGCGCATAGTTCACTAAAAACGGTTTCATTCCAACTCTCGGTTAAAGCAAACAAGATGCAACTTTGGAAATTTAAGCACTAAGGCACAATAGTTCACAAAGAGTCAAGTAGTTGAACCTAAGCGTCTCAAGAAGGTCATTCAAATTTTTTTTTCCTAGGAATGCATCACAATTTTAAAACAAAAAGGGATTCACTAATAGAAAATGCTCAAGTCTAAATTCACCGGTATCAAACAAACCAAAGGCACCTAGCATTCTACAATTTTTTTCCTAAAGACACTATAGTAACTAATACTATACTACTAAACTACTCCTAAAAATAAAATTTATCCGGTTCAAAAGTCTACCCATGGAAAAGAACCGAGGCCATAAGAAAAACCACGAGGCGGATGACTGTACCACTAACTAAAACTAAAAATAAAATCTTTTTGGAAATTTTCATTAGTTTTTCTAATTTTTTCATTTGTGTATATTAAAGCAAGAAACAAATTAAAATAAAGTCGAGTGATAAAAATAAAAATTTCTAAAATAAAATTCCTAAAGGTACAATCATCCATAACCTAAAAAAGAACGGAAGTTTCTCTACCCCACACTTAAAACTAAGCAATGTCCTCAATGCGAGAAAAATAAAGTGCGTGAGTAAAAGAAACTTCCCTGAAGGCTAAACGACCTAGCCTTTGGTGCTAGCAGTAGCACCATCTCCATTACGAACCCACCAAACGTCGGTAGAGCAAGGGGTACTCAGACTTCCCTCAACATGTCGTCATTTTAAGGCATTGGGTGAGTGCGCACCCCACACTTGAGCTCGACAAAGCAAAAACCTGCAAAATATATAACTACGCATGAAAAACAATGGGGCGTTGTACGACCCCACACTTACTCCTTATTATACCACCAAAGATTGAAGTACTACTAACTAACTAATCAAGCTTTATCAAGCGAAAACAATAGGAGAAGCATGAAGGATTCAAAACTTTGGACTTGGAACTACTAGTGTGCGACAATAGCTTTTGGAGTTTAATTGATCATATTCAACTCAAATTTCACTCAAGAACGATCAATTTTAATTCTCATGTATCATCACATAGCTCATGTTAGGCCTAGTAAATATTTTGTTGCTCAAGACTTCAGAAAATTTAAACTTTTACTCACTGCGGCATTTTATCGCACATGTTATGTGCATTAGTTTTAAGCTTCAGTTTCATAGCCATTTGGATGGGAAGAACCCTCCCAATTTTTCATAGGAGATCACTTTAATAACATAGCAGCCTAACCCGACAAGGGTACAACAGCAGCACTAACAACAAAAACCCGACACGGGTTCACAAAGATGCAGCGCACACACAGACTTATTGCCTAGGGAGGAAGGGGATGGGTCTGTTATAGTGAAGCAGCAACACCAAGTGATGTTTTAATTCAGTTCCTGCAGGTCAAATGGGTCGAATTTGGGTTGACCCATAAATCTTGAACTTACCTGGGTGTACTGACTCAAGCGATGCTCTGCGATCACTTTGAGCTGTGGAAGCTCACTGATTGACTCAAGGTGACGCTGGAGGTGACGCTTTACATATGGCTGTGTCCGGTGTCTCCAAACAATTTCTATCGTGTGGCTGCAGCGTTATGTGAAGCGACGCCTTGGCGATCGCGGTGGCAGATTTGGACCATCGTTTTGCGTGGATGCGATGCATCGCCCGACGCCTCAAGATTTCTTGAGCAGTTTAGACCGTACTGCCTCTCTAGCTGCCATGCAGGGGGCGAGGCTCTGGCCATCGCGTGACTCTGGAGAGCTATAACCACAGCGACGCTTGGAGATCGCGTCGCAGTGTCTGGGATCTTCTGTTTAGCACGCTGCACAGGGAGCGACGCCTCAAACTGTTTCTGGGCAGATTGTGGACTTCTTAATGATTCTAAGTGTTGCAGTATGTCTGTAGTCATGTTTTAGCCTGAAAGTTGTGGGAATTCAAACACTTCTTACAACTTGCTCAATTTGGTCCCTCTTGCATTTTCTAAGATCATGGTTTCAACTGCTCCGCAACTACTCGCCTTAGTGGTTCTACCACTATTCTCTTTAATACATGGTTCGCACTCCGAACTTCTCGAGCCCTGCAAAAATGACAAGAAAAGCTACGTAATAATATATAAATAAAATCAACTAAAATAATAAAAATTGAGTTGCCTCTCAAGTAGTGCTTGATTTAACGTCGCGGCACGACGATACCAATTTCAATACTTTTTCCTCCACCTCGAACTTATGAATTGAATCCCCAACTTTACCTCTAGCTTACGGTTATGGTCTCGGGGTGGTAAAAATACCAACGAACCAATTAAACAATGTCGCATTTTACACTTTTTGGCTCTTAAATGAGGAATGTCGTTTTGTCTTCTCGGTATAGCAAATCTGAAAATATAGGCACCTTGTTCCTCATTCCTGCGCTTCTTAACAGGCTCATATGGCTTGATTCTCATATCACTATCCAAACACAGTGTAGAGAAGTGATTAGAATGGGGTCCTATGCGCTCTAACTCCAAAATTGCATTATTTTTGACACCCTCGCTTGCACAAGCACTAAAGTCTTCAAATATAATATTTTTTTTCTTCACTCGACTCTAATGTAATTTTCTCAACTTCGGCATCATCAACTAATATTGGGTCGAATGGTAGAAATTCCACTTTTTGCTCCTCAAATCGGCTCCTAAGCTCTTCTATCTCAAATCTACTATCAATGACAATTGATAATTGGGCATCAGACTCCTCAATTATATCACTAAAATTTGCCTCTAGATCATGAATAGCCAAGCCAAATTGATCAATCTCTTGTCCGAGCTCCACTATTTCTTCCATAAATTGTCTCGTCATATTTGTGATGTCGCTGATGAAATCCCCATAAGCATCTAAGAAATTGGCTTGCCCCACCAGCCAAGTTTGGCTGACAACCTGCACTTCATCGCTCCCGTCAAACTCACAAACATTATTAGGATCATCACACACATTGATAGGGGAAGAAGAATGACACTTGGGACAACTATTCCACAGACCACCACACAATTTGCAAAAGTTCCTGTCAAAGGTTGTGGAAAATTCACATAACCAGTCCCGCAGAGTCGAAAGACTTGGACAATTTTCCCAAAAATGATGTCCTCCACAAAGTAGACAAGAATCAGTAAAGCAACCACTATTCGACCAATTTTTATTCAAAGATGTCATGATAACTAGTAACACAATAATAAACAAAACAATAATTAAACCTGAATAGAAAATAATAAATCGTTCAAAAAAAAACAGTCAATTATTTAGTCCCCGGCAACGGCGCCAAAAACTTGTTGCTCCCAAAGGCACACGCGAGTATACGTGGTCGACAAGTAATAAAGTGATAAATTGAGTATCGTTCCCACGAGGACTATTGTTCAGACTGAATCCTAGCAAACAATTTCGTAAAAACTATTTAGTGATCTTTTTCAAGTGTGATTGAGATTTTTACTAATTAAAACAATAATTAAAAACAAGTAACTGATATCAAGTAATAGAGCAAATGCTAGGTTGTTATCAATAAAAGAGAGACGGTCTAGGGTCAGAGCAAAGAACAATCCAGTTGAGTTTTCCACTTGATTCTACTTCTTGATTTCCTAGATTGCTAACTAACATGTTGATTATATTTGTGAAAACCTCGATTCTTCAAGAGTCTATGCAAGCTACTCTAACCCTTATATTTCTATGGAATTAAATCACATGCATGCACTAAAGAACTCTGTATTTAGCTAAGCAAGGCAAATAGGTATATGTCTATCCTACCCGCAAATTGATTCCCTGATGCCCAGGTTCACAATAAAGCCCTATTCATTCTTATTAGCATTCACAAGTTCCCTCTGTCGAGTTCAACTTGTAAACCATAGATAGTGTTCAATTATCAAGCCTCAATAACTAAAAAATTAGGCTCAAGAAAGAATAAACAATCTGTAATGGTAAATCGATAGGAAGAATTCAGCTTTCAAACATCAACCTTCATATAATTGCTTTAACCCTAGAAGGAACAAACTATAGAATTAAGGAGAAGAGTAAGAGAAAGAGAGAAAGAACTTGTTTAGAAGACATATAGGGGTCCTCCTCTCTTCTCTAAAACTGCCCTCCCACTCAAAACACGAAATAAATGAGGTTTTATAGTGTTTACAAAGTGCTAGGATAAGTTAAACCAAAGCTTAATCTAGTTGGGAAGACTTGTGGTTCGTCAGCCTCAGAGCTTTCGTGGAAGCCACGCTTCCACTATAGCTTCCAACTCTTCAACGCTTTTGCTGAAGCCTTGCTCCCAGTATAGCTTCCAACTCTTCAAGGCTTTCTTGGAAGCCTTGCTTCCACCATAGCTTCCAATGTGTCCATTAGCTCTAATTTGATTGTTCTTGTCTCTAATTCATCCACACCATTCCTAAAATCATAAATACGATAAGTGAGCACAAGATACACAATTATCACATATAACGAGCGCATAACGTACTAAAATATGAGAAGATATTAAGGTAAAATAGGCAAATATTGCCAAACATCACTGTCATGCACTATTTATAATGTAGGAAAAAATAAACATAAAATAAAATGAAATAAAGAAGAGAGTTGACGAATTCAAAATGTGAGGGGGTAAATGCAAGTATTGCAGGCATACTTGACCAATGCACTCAAATGTAATTTTGTTCTATGGGTTTCACCTTAATACATATGTCTACTTTCAAAAAAATCAACACATAAATCTTGTTTGTTGTTTGTTTTTGTCTATCTACTTCGTTTCGGCAGGTTCACTCCAAGATTGAGTTGGCCACGTTGTGAAGGAGCGAAGGCGATTTCAGCTGTCAGGGTGAGCCTACTTTTATTCCGGATGGCCACCAGTTTTATGTTTACTGTTTCAGTTGCATTTTGCTCCCTTCAGGAGGCATTTGCCTTTTTCTATACTCTTAGATGTCTAGTCTGGATAGCCCTAAACCTAGTATATTGGGTAGTCAACTGTAATTTCTTTGGTACATCTTAGAGGTATCAGTATGTTTGTGCTTCTTTTTCTAAGTCTTGTTCCTATTTATGAATTGAATTATATTTATTTTCCTAATTTAATTGGTAAGGGTTCGCCCGACGGGTCTAGGGGAAGATGTCGGGTGCCCGCACGGCCTAGCCGGATTTCGGGTCGTGTCAGTTGGTATCAGAGCCTGGTTTAGAGTCTATCCAGACTAAGACAGTGTCTAGTAGAGTCTCACTGATGGGTACGTAGACGTCCGTACTTATCTACGAGAGGCTATGATGGCATTTAGGAAGTTTCACTTCCTTCTTTCCGATCGTGCGTTGGTCTGGGATGCAAAAGTATTTTCATTAATTCGTTCGTGGTAATTGTGAACTCTCGTGTGACAAATCAACAAACGGTACAAGTTCAGGATGAAGTAGTCTAGCCTGGGGCTTGCGCTGCTCAAGCCTCGAGAGTTGTCGTGCTGAGGATCTAGTTGCGGATGCCCCAGTTGTACGAGCTCGCGATGGGAAAGAGAGCAGGGCCTTGTGGATCCCTTGGCCCTCTACGATGCTTTTACGAGAATCTTGGCGAGGCAGATACCGCAAGAACCTATTACTCGCTAGGCAGCTTATCAGGTTGCCGCTGATGGAGACATTCGGTCTTAGGGAGCTTCTATTCCAGGTCTTAATTGCCGTAGTACACTACATTCCGAAGGCAGCATGTAGTTTGCCTCTAGTTATTCTGGCTAGTTAGCTAGCCCGGGTAATAGCTCGGTTCGAGTTTCCGAAGAGGCTGTATTATTTTACCCAATTGAACCTTCTGATGTTCTTAGAGCATTCATCAAGTGATCCCTGTGTAATTTTTTTTTTAAAAAAATAGAATGATGTCAGCGTATCCTTCAGGCTCTTGATTATATCGAGCGGTATGGTATTGATTATTCTTCTTTCCAGTTTTAAGGGTCCCGCCTTGAATTGGTGGGCCGCTCTCTTATTAGCTAAGTTGGTTCGATTTTTCTTCTAGATTCGTGGAAAAGTTCTTTTCGAGTAGCGAGCGAGATGAAAAGTGTTGCCAGTTTGAGTGGATTAGATAAGGTAGTCTGTCGGTTTCAGAATATGAGATTAAATACTTTAGGAAGACTGGATATGCACTAGAACTAGTCCATAAACCTTTCGAGAATGTTCAAATACTTATTGATGACCTTTCCTTTTTTCTTGAGATCCCAGATTGCTCGAGATATTGAGGTCGGAATTTCATTTGATGTTGTTGTTGATATTGCTCGGAGGTACGAGGCATACCATAATTTAGAGCGGGAAGAGTTAGAGCGGGAGAGCAAGAGATCCCGTGGCCCTAGTGGGCAACCATTGTACCTCATTTGGAGGTAAGAGTTCTGATTATTTTGGGAGGTCACCTTCCAGGTTATCTCAGCTTGTGCCATGTGATTCATAGAGTGCGCCAGTAGTTCGTCAACAATCTGTCCAGCTTCCATTTTCACTGAAAATGTATTATCATGGTAACGCGCCTTTCATCTTTGAGGAGTTTTCCATTATTTCGGCAAATAGACAGCCGTCCTTTCTCTCGTCATCAGGCACCTGGTCAGTTGTAAGGGATCTCATTTAGATCTTAATCAGCCAGAGAAATGCCACCATCCAGTAGAATTCGAGAGCATGGTGGCAGTGGTTCTTCAGAAGGTGATTATCAGAGTAGTTGCTTAGCTCAGCTGTAGAGGCAATTCTATGAACTGCTAGTCACGCAGGATGGTGAGGTATCCGATGTAGTAGACCAAAGTATTTCTTCTTTTATTATATGTGAGTAAGATTTGATTCTTCCGATCGGTATGAACTTCGTTTATCTTACCATGTTTCCATAGTTTTCTTGGATACTATTTCTATTAAGAATCAATTGTGGTAGAGGGATGAGCTTCTAGTATGATTTATTCAGGTAATTTGTGAGACCCTACTAGTTTATCTGATTTAAATGTGAGAGATTTGGGAGTGAGTGTCGGTATTTTCTGCTTGGCATATTGTTACGCCACCTTTTGTTATTATGTCAATTCAGTTTACCTCTCTCCTCGAAATTCAAGGTTGATAGGATAATGGGATCCAAATTCATCACCATCAGAAAGTGATATCTTTTTTTTCGGTGCAAAGTGATTAGTAAGTAATATTCGATCTACGTATCTCCTCTTAGTTCAAAACGCTAGTAAAGTCATGTTATCCTATGAGCTTGTCTGGGTTATAAAAGGGGTTCTGGTAAATTGTAAGAGTTTCCTTCTTATTGGAAGGTCACATTGGCATGTATGTTGTCCCATAAAGCTCATTTAACATCTTTTTTTTTTTCAATTGCGATTCTTGGGCTACTTTGACTCGTAAGTAGTCTAGCTTTGGTAGCCAAGAAAATAAGAAGATGAGCTTCCTAAAGATCTAATTATCTCTATCCTCAGTCCGTGTTCTTTTTTTTTTATCTGATACTAGTGATGTTCCCTATGTTGAGCCAGAGCGCGTGTCAAGGTAGCCGAGAAAGCACATTGTTGTTTTTGAAGGCTACTAAGGGTAATGAGAGGCATCATTTGACCTTTGATTTGATCCATCAGGCGGTGGTGCTTATAGAAAATGTATGGAGTTATGACTCGAGAGTTGCAGCTATTTGGCAACTCGAAAGGGTAGTTGGTAGCTTAGGTCTGCCTACGTTCAGCTTTTAGCTAAATCTTCCTTAATCCAGCAGGTTGTACGAGGATGATTATTCCTATTCAAATTAGCTGTATGAGCTTATGCTCTAAGTGGAGGAGTCTTCCTCCAATACAAAATGCTAATATTAATCTCTAAGGCGTTGTTGAAGCATATGCTAGTTCTTAGTTTCATCGACCTGTTTCATATCGAGAAGTATATAAATTAGGTGATTCATTATATTGGCGGAGGGAATCATGTTAATACATCAAAAGTTCCGTGTATCATTGTTTCAAAAATGTAGAACTCTCTTCTCGTGATCGAGGAAGGATCATCTTAGTCAAAATAAGCTGGGCAATGGTGTTATGATATTATCCAGATATGTTTATTTCCAAGAGTTCGGTGTGCGTGTTATAATTCTGATTGATAATATCCGTGGCGTAGTTTATGAAGGTTGTGCAAGTTCTTTTCTTATCTGCGTGAATCTTGCTTTAGACTTAGGCTCGTTCGAGGACGAACGAGAGTTTAAGTAGAGGAGAATGAAACGACCTCGGTTAGTCGTTTCGGAAGTTAGGACTCCGATTGGCGTGCCAATAATTTTAAAATATTCGTAAGGTCCATTGAGACTTATCTGTAAAATTTGAGCTAAATCAGAGCTCGCTTGGTAGGCATCAGAAGAAGGTTTCAGTTTTTATTGTCGATAAATATTAAAAAGAGATTTTCGAGCTCGGTTTTGGCGAATGAGCTCCGATTCGAAATTCGAAAGCGCCGTTAGGTTCGTATAATTATTTGTGACTTTTGTGATTTTTCGAAAGTTAATTTCGAGGTTGTTCGGCTAGTTTCCGCTAAAATGCCGAAGGTTAAATAATTTGACTTTTATTCCATTTAATTTGTATATTGAGTGTCGGGAGTCCGATTTGAGATCCGCCTTAGCAAGTATATTGCATATATTTTTTATAACTAGTATGCAAAAGTTGAAATTATTTGAAGCATAATAGCGTACCGTTTTAATTTTTGATTAGAAAAGAAAATATAAAAGTAAAAATAAAAAAATAAAAAAGAGGACAAAAGTTAAAGGCGGTGGGGCAGCAGGGATATTATCCTTTAAAGCTTCATTTAGAAGGTTTTAAAAAAAAATGGACCAGAAACGTTGCTTATAAAATTAGAGAAGAAAGAAACAGAGAAAAATGCCAGGAAATAATAAAGGAGCCGGAGAAAAGATAAAATTTTCACCCCAAAATATTCAGGTATGACCTTAATGTATTATTTGATTTTATTACGTGTGTTTGAATATATTTTGATAGTAAAAATTTGGATATTAGACATCGTTTTAATAAGTTCAATTAATAGTTTAAAGGGTCAATTGGACCCCGATAGTGAAATTGATTATATATTCGTACTCAGTGAGTTATGGGCAACATATAAATGTAATTTATTTAGGGTTTGGTTATGTGACCTTAAACCCTATACATAGGCCTGGCCTGCGTATTTCGTATGCGAACGGGGTATCAGGTTCCTAACCGGATTGCCCTAAGACATAAGGAATAAAGTCTTTAGCCTAATTTGATATATTTTTCTGCTTATTGAAAAGATTGGGATCGTTTGGCAATGAATCCATAGGACAGAGCGGTTTTTGATTAGCAGTGCAAACTTTGTAACAAATTAATTGTTATATCCATTTCTTTGGAGGTACCTGGCCTTGTGGATAATCTACCACGTGTTCCTTACGTGTGTAGCTGCCAAACATCAATAGCCACCAGTTTTATGCTTACTATTTTCAGTTGCATTTTGCTCCCTTCAGGGGGTATTTTCCTTTTTCTGTACTCTTATATGCCTAGTCTGGATAGCCCTAAACTTAGTATGTTGGGTAGTTAGCTGTAATTTCTTTTCTACAACTTAAAGATATCAGTATGTCTGTGCTTCTTTCTCCAAGTCTTGTTCCTATTTATGAATTGAAGTATATTTATTTTCCTAATTTAATTGATAAGGGTTTGCCCGACGGGTCTAGGGGAGGTTGTCGGGTGCCCGCACGGCCTAACCGGATTCCGGGTCGTGTCAGGAATGAAAATAACAACATTTTGTGGTGTTTTCATCGTTTGCTAAGGATCCTAAAGTTTAGAAGTAAATTACTCAAATTCTCTTTCTTCAGAAGATATAGTATAACTTAAGACAAGTTCAAAAAAAAAAAAAAAAAAAAAAAAAAAAAGCTTTTAAAAACATCTACTCTATAATTACCTAATAAGTGACTTAATTGTGTAAATGGGTGAAAATCATTTTGATTCCCCATTGTGGTTTAAAAATCAAACTCCCCCTCAACTAAGAAAAATAGTCATTCTCCCCGCTTTATTCTATATAATGTCTATTTTGTCCCTGACGTTTTCAGTTCTCATCTATGTGATGTATTTTATATATTATTTTTAATAATATTTAACCTATAATTTAAATAATATATAGCTTATTATAGTAATTTAAGTTCATTAAAATTATCAATATGTTTAAAAATAAATTTTTTTTTTAAAGTACATTGACCATCGTTCTCTATATCGTATATACAGATTTTTAAGTTTAGGTTATTATCGATGAAATAGAGGTGGACCCAGGAACTGAAAGTTATAGCTGTCATGCACTATTTATAATGTAGGAAAAAATAAACATAAACTAAAATAAAATAAAGAAGAGAGTTGAGGAATTTAAAATGTGAGGGGTAAATGCAAGTATTGCAGACATACTCGATCAATGCACTCATATGTAATTTTGTTCTATGGGTGTCACCTTAATACATATGTCTACTTTAAAAAAAATCAACACATAAATGTAGAAATTTTGTCCAATCAAGCGAGTGCCCGTGCACCCTAACCCAACATGTGAGTCCTCCTCTGCGATAAAATATAACCTACATTATTATTTAAAACTAATTTAAGATAAATATATTTTTTTATTTATATAACATATATTGCTATCCTCAATAATTTCTTCTAGTACGTCATGCATTAATTTTTTATTTTTATTGTATAATAGATTAACTTCGAGTTTTGATTTTTATAAATAAAGTACTAATACAAGTAAAATTATTTCTATAATTAGTTATTCTCGTTTATTATATTGATGAAATCATTAACTTATATGCTTTGATTATTATTCACTCCTTTTATTTTAATTATAATATTATTTTTATTTTATAGGTATAACATAGAATAAAATATATCATGATATTAATTTAAAAAAAAAAGCTTGCTAATGTAAAGGGTAAAGTAGGAATTTTTGAAAGTACATTGAGATAAAGGGGGGTGGGGGGAATGATTATTATTTATAGTTGAGCGGGAATTTGATTTTTAAACCAAAGTTGGGGGTGTAAATGATTTTCACCATAGTGTAAATACTTTATTGCAATCACTGTATAGAAATTAAACTCATTTAATAAATTTTTTGTACACTATAAGGTTATCTTTTTCCTGTTGTAATAGGTAAACCATGATTTTTAAAAATACCGATCTCACAATTTATATAGACTTTCATGTAGATATCTTTTGGACAATCTGTTAATGTACCAATGTTTTTAAACTAATGATGTATATGACTTAAACCCTTTAATCCTAGTCCTTTACTTATTGCCAATTACTTGATTTTTATGCCAAGGTCTTTAAGGAAATTAAACTCAGTGATGTGATTAAGAGATCTACTAGTTTCTTTTTCTATTTTATGTAACAACATTATTATTTGAGAGCTCTACAAGGTAATTCTCTGACCACCTTTTTTTATATATATTCTAAATACTTTAAATTTTAAATTATTATAATTTATACCATTTTTCATATATATATATATATATATATATATATATATATATTCAAAAGCTTGAAAAAATTATATGCAATGTTACCATCAAAATTAAAAACTTTTACTATCAAAGTTAAATTTTGATCATCTTATTTCAAATCATGATACATAAATTGGCATGAACCGACTAGTCTATTACTTTTTCCATAGAAATTCAAATCACAAGAATTTAGCGGTAGGAAGACGACCTTTATTTATTTATTTTTTTTTTTTGCGCTAAAGAAAAGCATAATATCGATTTAAACGGAGGTAGCAATAGCAATATTATAGGCATAGACTCCTGTATCCCTGAGATGGGATGAGGAGTCGAATATAAGTTTATTTAAAACAAAGATAGGAGTTGGGAACATAGTTATAAAGTTTTGGCTATTACTATTACAACCAAATTTAGACAATACATCTGCCACAGCATTTCCTTCGCTATATATATACTTCATCTCCGTGCATCCAAGCTCAAGCATAAAGGACCTGCAATCATTAAGCAGAGAGGAATAAGTATCATTTGTGCCTTTAATCATAGTTACAAAGGTAGGAAGACGACTTCACTAATAAACGTCGCTCATGTTGGGAAGTCAAGAAATTTACTTTGAAAGAGAAAGAAACCTCAAGGCTTCAATTTGACCCATCAGTGAACCCTACCATTGACTCGACTCTTGACTTGGGTCTTTGTTACACTTCAACCCCTTTCGAAAATAAAAAATACAATCTTTTCAAGAGTTTCTTTTTTATTTTGGAACTCTTTTAAGCCCACATTGTTGTGGACCGACTCTTCGGCGCAATATTTTTCAAAAAAAAAATATGGAAGAGTATTTGGAGTACTTTTACTCTTAAAAGTATGACTTAAATATAAGTTGAGAGGCAATTTACGTCACAATGAATACGTAAATATAATTATATTTATTAAATTTAAAATGAATCTTCCACTTAATTCAACATCTAAAATTAGCTCAAAGGGATGAAGATGTTAAAGTCATATAACGGATAGTCTATCCCATCCCACTCCATGTGGAATTGCTCAAATCCTCCCTCCTTGCGCAGCTTCAACTAAATCGTGGACAGTCCATCCAGAAATAGCTTTTTTAAATAATAATCAAGCTACTGATATTTTTTCTCTAATTGGTTCATTCTGATCTATGAGGTCCTAATTAGAGGACCCACTCCGAACAGTGAACATTCTTTCTTTAGTTCAATTTGTAGTCAATATGGTGCTTCATATTTTTTTACTATTGTTTATAGTTGCTCTCGAACTATGTGTATTTTCTTGTTTTAATATGAAAGATGTCCCTAAAATTTTGAAAAACTTCTTTGAGTTGGTCGAGCGACAATTTAATAAGCAAATTAAGACTATTATGAATGATAATGGAACTATATTTACTTCTTATTGAAATAGCTATTTTCTATAGCAGGAAAAGGTTTTTCGAACCTCTTTCACGGGAACATCTTACGAGCCTTTCACTGGAACACCTAAACAAAATGGCAGAATAGAAAGGAAACATCATTATATATTTAATGTTCCTGAGCCTTGCTCTTTCAAGGCCATCTTTCAATCAAGTTTCGAGGAAGCATTTTAGTTGTAGAGCATTTGATTAATCGAACTCCATCTTTAGTGTTGCAAGGGAAAACACCCTATGAAGTTTTGTGTGGTCAAACGGCAAGTTATGAGCATTTGAGGGTGTTGGATCACTATGTTATGCACACGAGCAAGGAAGAACATAAGATAAATTTTCAAGTTGATGTCGTTGGTGCGTTTTTGTGGAGTAGCCCTATGGTGGGTGGAAATTTGTATGGTTTAGGAGACGAGAGAATATCTCGTCTCACGAGTAGCTTGTTTTTTGTCAGTGTAAATTTCCCTTTTCCTTGATTATCTCGTCTCGCGAATAGCTAGTTTTTTGTAAGTGTGAATTTCCTTTTTCCTTGACGTCCAGAGTGAGTGATGGCATGGGGAACCATAATTTTGTCAATGGAATATATAAATAACCCTAGAACTTTGTAAAGATTTTTGGACACTACGGTATAACAGTTGTTGCCACTAATTCTACAAGCCGAATAAAACTCATCTTTCCATTTGATATAAAATATAATGACAACCCTGGAAACATGATAATGAAGGTCTAATTAGAAGGTGAAGCTTATGTTGAATGGGCTAGGTCCATGACGACGGCTTTGAGAACAGGAAAGAAGTTCGATTTAGTTGATAGGATGATTTAGAGACTATACGAGCAGTGTTCGGATTTTAAAAATTGATGGACCAAGAATTTGTTAACATCATGGATCCGTAGTTCCACTGAACCAACCTTTCGTTTAACCATATTTCATATGGAAGTGTCCCAAGATTTATGGGTATATAAAAGAAAGGTTCTCAATCATGAATGGACCGAGGATCCAACAAGTGAAAGCTAAACTCACAGAGTGCAAGCAAAAGAGGATGACTATTGTTTAACCGTAATTTCGTTTTGTTAGGTTAAGTTACAATTAAATTTATAGAGCGGAGTCACGGTCAATAATCGAGATTAAATGCTCTTTATGGAAAGATATAAATGACAGTAATAAATGCGAAGAAATAAAGATGCAATAAATGCGATATAATAAATGAATATTCGAACAAAAAGGAACCGTGCTCAGGCCGTATAGACTTGATCAAATTCCCTTCCTCGTACTCTTTATGATATTCAGTCAATGGAACAATAAATGAGATCTTTCGATTATCAGCGGTAGTAATAAATATTCGCTGGAGATAAAAAATTGAATGCTAATAAATAGTTTGAATACAAGTGTATGTTCAGAGAAGCATTAGATTCAGTACTTGTGACTTAGATTACAATATATAGATAACTATGTGTCCGTTCACAAGCAGTTGTAACTCCTTAGTCGAGCAGTTGCGTTGTTTTTTGATAAGATTTCTATTTTGAACTGGCTTGATTGATGAACTGCGACTTTTCTGGCCGCGGCGACTGTTCATCTGTCCGTTGTAACTGTTCATCTTCGATTCTATCCATTGCCTTTATGTCCATTCACAGCCATGTGTCGTCTATACATTGTCCTACGTGGATGCTTAGTCACCAACTTTGGTGACGACGGATTTAATCCAATACAGATAGTCCCCGCACTACTCGGGCAGAGAATCTGGTCGAGGAGTGGAAAGAGAGTTTTGGGCGGGAAAGAACTTTTTGGAATTTATCCCAAGTAACATATTTGAATCCTTGTATTCGTGTTTGGATGCTGCCCGTTGAACCCTTCATAGGCTTTTGATTGAGTGACGTTTTATCAGTATGAGCATTAAATGCTCCGCTAAAGACAAAACGTGCAAGTTGTCAATTCCATTCCACTTTTTACTGAGAAAGTAACTGTTGCGCGTTCCGAGACTGCAGGTGTGATGATTAAACTGCGCCTACTCACGTCTCGCACGTCCCAAGGCAAGAAACCGTCACTCCGATTTTTACTTCGTTATTTTCTTTAACAACTGGATCTATTCACTTCTTGCGTGGATGCTCGCCACGTGTAGGGCGGATTGGGCTTTACCAACTCTATTAATAGGATTTCCACCATCCTAAATCCTTTTACTGAATTCCAAATCTTATTCGAACCTTCAAAGTTTCAAAACACCCTTTTAAAATCCTCTAAAACGCAGAAAGTTCTTCCAATTGTCTGGTTCAAATGTCTCCAAAAGCTAAGAAAAGCTTGAATATGGATGCTGTGGCAACCAGTTCTCCAGCGGCAGCTGGTCAATCTACGAGTTCTCCGACTTCAGTTGCTGACGTGATTCCGAAAGTTTGGGGAAATCTTGAAAATGACTGTTCGGTCAGCTCGTTCAGTCATTATGGCAACATAAGGTCGTGGCCTTCGAGTCGATTTAAGAGTTCGATTACCCCTGACCTTTTGCCTAAGGTTAAGGAACATTGCGGCTGGAATGACGACGTTACAGTTTCTTGCCCCTTTCCTACGGAGAATATTACTTCTACGAGAACTGGGTGGACGGCTATATCAACGTACCCATTCACAATAGGTCACACGCTCCCGTTGCATCCCGTTGTAGAGGACATTTGTAAATATTACCTTATCTGCCCGGGACAGCTGTGTCCGAGTATTTATAGGATTGTTTCTTTACTACAATGGTTTGCTGACGAGACTGAACAGGACTTTAATTTTAAGCATTTCGTCTCCCTGTACAGCCTTCAGGTCGCGAGAGACGGGTATATCAATGCCCGTATGAGGGGAAGAAAAGCTCTAGTGAGCAAATCTGAAGATACAGGAGACAGGGGTTGGATGCATAGGTATGTCTATGTGCAGTCCAGACTCCTCACACGTGGCAGCAAAACTAATCTCCGCGAAGTGTGGAATAAAACTCGTAAGTCCCCGAGTCTTTGTATTGAATATTCTCTGAACTACGTATTTGCACCTTCTAATTTACACTCTTTGTTGGTTAGCTGACAAGATTCCTTATGATGGTCTGATTACCGAGGAGGAACTGTCTGCTTGGGTTGAACCAATTCTGGTAGAGTTCACTCACGAGCAGAGGCAGTGGTCTCACTATGCTTCCTTAAAGCATTTATCTAACCCCAGCACCCATGGTAAGCTGATTACTCGAATTCCTGCTAACTTATGCAGAACTCATTATGGTATTAATATGCCTCTATTCTTAGGTCTAGGTACTGGTGGTAGCTATTTCCCTGCTCCTCCTCCTGAAGAAGTGACTGTTGATCCTGTGGCCGAGATCAACGAGGAGGCGGCTGCTATTCTTCAGACCGCTGCAGCCATCAAGGCCAGGGAGGGCGGCGAAGAGGTCCTCGCGAATTTAAAGAGAAAGAAGTCTGACTCGGAAAAGAGCATACCCAAGAAGAAAACGAGGACAGCTCGTAGGACTCCTCAGCCTTCCGAGAAAACAGTCAAAATCAATACTGCTGCGGCTGATACTCCCAAGTCTGGGCAAGAGAGTGTTAGAAGCTCGGCGGCGGCCCCTGAATCTGCTGAGCCTGTAATTTTTTGACATTTCAGATTCAGATGCTCCCGATGTGAGTTTGACTCGGAGGAAGAGGGCATCTCTTCGGGGTGATAAGAAGAAGGACGTAGAGACTTCTTCTTATGCTTTCGAGGAGAGTCCCCGAGTCATTGGTGAGAAAGGAGATAGATCTGGGGAGGTAGGGGAAGAGGGAGTGCGTGAAGACTTTGCTTTTTTCCCTGAAGGCCCAGAGTTGGATGAGCCTGTACGGGTTGGTGGCCAGCAGGGCGAGTCTGAGCAAGTCGGCCACAGGCGGCCTGGTAAAGAGCCGGTGAGGGAGGAGGATAAGGAGGAAGGCGAGGAGGTTGGTGAGCAGAGGAAAGCTGAGGGGGAGGATGAACCTCAGGTTTTTCATTATAAAGATATGATGAACTTGGCTGGTGATGGGGTGGCGCCAGTTTATCTGCAGGAGTGCGACACTCTGGGCCCCGACGAGGCAGGTGACATCGAGATCTCTCGCACTAAGCTTACTAGGCGAGTATCTTTAGGAGGGAAGGTTGGGGCGTACTCTGTCAAGGGCATACGCCACAAATTTGGTCCCCAATATCCCTCTGAACAAGCGAGGGAGCCCAGGCCGTGCATGAGGGAATGTGACTTTTCCATTTCCCCAGACACAGATTTTTTGACGAAGCCTGGCCACTTAGTCAAAGTGATGTCCAACCTGATTGGTCCTCGAGAGGAATGGAACATGCGCAGTATGAGCGACGAGCAGCTGGCTTATGCAATCGCTGAAGATACTGCTCGGGTAATGTTTTCCCCCTTTACTCCTTTACTTTTATTGATGCTTAAGTTTTAATTACTTACGCATTTTTACTTGCTGCCAGGCAAGCATGATGGCTGCCGAGATCATGTTCCGTTCCAGGCTGAATAATCAGGAGCAAGTACTGGGCCTTAAGAAAGATCTTTTGAAAGCTCTCCGGGACAATCAGGCCTTAGAAGAGGAGAAGCAAGCTCTGATCGGGGAGAAGCGGGTCCTGGAGGGGAGGCGTGGCTTCTTTGAGGATAAGATAGACAGGTTGGAGAAATCCAACACTGAGGCTAACGACAAGATAAGCGCACTCCTCGAGGAGAGGGACCGTCTTCTGGATGAGAAGGAAAGGTTTGCGTTATCCTTTGAAGACCTGAAAGCGAAGATGGATGAGCAAGGTCGTCAGATTTCCCAACTTGCCCATGAGCTTAATATGAAGGAAGTTACTCTGGAGAGTATCCGCAACGCTTCCGACCTGATGCTGAGGAACATGAACAAAGCTGAAGCTGAATCTCAGGCTGCTCGAGGAGAACTACAAGAGGCCAAAAATCGGGCTGCGGAATCTGCAAAGGTTCAAGAGCTATTATCGAAGGAGTTGGCGAATTTGCGGGATCGTTATACGATCGACTCCAAACTGGAAGCTCTTGAGGCCAAAAAGAAGTTGCTTATCCAAATGCAGCACAGCCAGATTAACGTCGACTTAGTCCTTGATCAGACCATAGCAGCCATCATCAGTGTCAAGCAAGTCTTGGGCATGGAAGTGGGGGCTGACGACGATGATGTCGAAGAGGACGATAAAGGCAGTGAGGACAATGAAGATGAAGAGGATGAAGATTTGGGTGGGGATCCGACTGATGGAGCTAGTGCATCAGGTCGGGATCCTGGCCAAAATGACGATTGATGCCTCATTTAGCCCTTCTTTTTATTGGATGTCGCTAACTCCGAATATTTGTTAACTTTATGAATGAATGTATATTTTGGCTGTTTTCCTTTTTTGTCTGACTGGTCGAGGCGTGACGACCATTTTTGGTCTTTCAAGTTTCGCTTACATGAATGTTGCTGTTGCTTATTGCTTAATGGGGTTTTCAGAGGTCAAAATTATGTTTCAAATCTTAGTGTCTGAGTCCCCTTTTTGGTGTTAATCTGCGCAGATGTTTTGAAATAAAATCCCTTCATAACCAGGTTAAGCTACCCTTAGTTAAGATGACTAAAGTCAGGCCTCCTGGGCTGGACGAAACCAGGCCATTTAGGCTGACTGAAATTTGGCCGTGTAAGATGGTTTTGCGATAAACTTTGCTTATCATATTTGACAATTGAAAGTTTTCGCAGAAAAAATTTTGTTTGGTTAAGGTTGCCCGTTATTTCTATTGAAAAGGACAAGTAACCCAATGACCAGAACGCAGGATTGTTTGGTCGTAAATCAGAACACAAGATTGTCTGGTCGTAAAGTTGTGGGATTTGAGCGGATACTGGCCGCGAAATGTAGAAAATAACGCAGCACAAGTAAAATAGTTCTATTGAACTTACTTGATTTTGCTTAGCCGTGCTTTTAGCGAATGACCTTGCTCTGCTCGAAGATCACCTATGTTAGCCGGGACTTTGGCCTACTGGGGCCCTTGCCACCCCCCTGTTTTTATGTTGAAATTTCGTAATTTCAGACATGAAAAGACAATGGGTGAAGCGCTGAATCAGAGAACACATATAACCAAAAGAGGAGTGTGTCCGTTGCGGGATTTGAACCCACAGCCGCGAAGCACGAGGACTTCGAGCTCTACCAGTTGAGCTAAACGGATCTGGCCTTTTGAAGACCGTTAGTACCATTTAGACAAAGATAAGAAAACAGAGTAACTTAAAAGAGAACGAAGGCAAGTAAGCAATCGTAAGATGGATAGAAACACTAACCCCTGTACCACATAGAAGTAGTACCTCTTCAAGTGAGTCACGTTCCAACTGCTGGGCAGAAGCGATCCATCTGGCCGTGCTAAACGGTATGAACCCTTACCAGCTGATGCAACCACCTTGTAGGGACCCTCCCAGTTTGGACCAAGTTTGCCGACGTTTGCCTCTTGCGTATTCTGGGAAACTCTACGCAATACAAAATCCCCGACTTCGAAGTTACGTAGCCTCAGTCCCCGATTATAATATTGCTCTACCCTTTCTTTCTGAGCCACTACTCGTATCAGTGCTAATTCCCTGCGTTCTTCTAGAAAATCCAATTCCTCGGAGAGGTTGACTGAATTAGATTCTGTAGTTGCATGGGCATATCGTAGGCTTGGCTCGCCAATTTCGACTGGAATCAATGCATCAGAACCATATACTAAAGAATAGGGCGTCTCCCCGGTGCTCATTTTTGTGGTTGTTCTATATGCCCAAAGAACCCCGGGGAGTTCTTCCACCCAACACCCTTTGGCCTGCTCGAGACGCTTCTTGAATGAATCCACTATTATCTTGTTGGTCGATTCCGCCTGCCCGTTTGCCGCTGGGTGATATGGGGAGGAAGTAATCCTTTTAATATGCAGATCTTCAGGGAACTTTGTGACCCTCTGACCAACGAATTGGGGACCGTTATCCATGACAATCTCTTTGGGTGCTCCGAATCGACAAATGACATAACGCCATAGGAAATCAACTACTTCCGTTTGTCGTATCTTTGAATATGCTGCAGCTTCAACCCACTTTGTAAAATAGTCAGTAATTATTAGCAAGAAACGTACCCCTCTGGGTGCAGTGGGTAGTGGCCCAACGATGTCCATTCCCCACTTCATAAACGGCCACGGGGAGATGATTGAATGCAAGGGCTCCGCTGGTTGATGGAGGAGATGTGCAAACCTTTGGCACTTATCGCATTTTTTGACAAATTCGTTAGTATCTTTCTCCATTTTGTCCCAGTAATAGCCTGCTCGTATAAGTTTTCGCACAAGCGCCTTTCCTCCCAAGTGATTTCCACAGCGTCCCTCATGAACTTCCCTCATCACATACTCTGTTTGGCTGGGACCTAGACATTTGGCAAGTGGACCTGCAAAAGTCTTTCGATAGAGGGTGCCATCTATAATTGTATATCTGGCAGCTTTTATCCTCAGTTTTCGAGCAGCCTTAACGTCCGATGGCAGGGTTCCATGCAGTATATAATTGATTATCTCATTCCTCCAATCCCAAGTCAGATTGGTCGTGTTGACCTCCATTGCGTCTTTATCGATTATTGTACACAGGAGATGAGCTACGGCCACTGAACCTGCTGCTCCAACCTCTGTGACTGAACCCAAATTTGCCAAGGCATCGGCTTCATGATTCTCCTCTCGCGGGATCTGTGTGGCTTCCCAATTGTTGAATTGTGCCAGCAAACCAGTAACTCGGGCAAGATACCTTTGCATACGAGACTTCCTTGCAACGAAACCTCCAGTTATCTGGTTGACGACCAGGGCGGAATCACTCTTAAGATGAATCCTGTCTGCTCCATAATCTCGAGCCAATTTCAATCCTGCAATTACGGCCTCATATTCGGCCTCATTATTAGTAATAAAGGGACATTTTATGGCCTGTCTAATGGTTTCCCCCGAGGGAGTGGTGAGGACTAAGCCTAGCCCTGACCCTTTCACGCTCGAGGACCCGTCGGTGTGCAAGGTCCAAGTCCCCGACTCGGATCCGGCAAAAAGAACCGCCTCACGCTGAGCATCAGGGTACATGGTGGCGCTAAAATCTGTGATAAAATCTGCTAGAGCTTGAGACTTTATCGCTACCTGGGGTTGATAAGATATATCAAATTCACTTAATTCTACTGCCCATTTTACTAGCTTGCCCGAGAATTCAGGTTTGTGCAAGATACTACGTAAGGGGAAGGTAGTAACTACAGCTATTGAGTGACTTTGAAAATAAGGTCTTAATTTACGGGCAGCGATTACCAATGCTAGTGCTAATTTCTCAAAAGGTTGATAGCGGGTTTCAGCATCTAATAAGTATTTGCTAATGTAATAAATTGGTAGTTGCTTACCTTTGTCTTCTCGAACCAAAACTGCACTTACCGCTGACTCAGACACGGCCAGGTAGAGCAATAGTTGTTCACCTGGTTGTGGCGTTGAAAGTAAAGGCGGGCTTGACAAGTACCGCTTCAAATCCTTAAGTGCTTGCTGACATTCAGGGGTCCATTCGAACTCCTTGTTCTGTTTCAGCACGTCGAAGAAGCTTTTGCACCGATCAGATGAGCGGGAGATGAATCTCCTCAGCGCTGCTACTCTCCCGGTCAGCCGCATTACATCTTTTCTGTTATGAAGTACGTCGGGGATGGCTTCTATCGCTTTTATCTGGGCGGGGTTCACCTCGATCCCTCGCTGGGAAACGATGAAACCAAGGAATTTCCCTGAACCCACTCCAAATGCGCATTTCTCCGGGTTGAGTTTCATGTTGTATTGATCAAGGATTCGAAAGGCCTCCTCCAAATGGGCTAAGTGATCTTCTGCCCGCTTGGATTTGATCAGCATGTCGTCGATGTAAACCTCCATGGTTTTGCCAATGTGATCGTGAAACATCCGGTTGACTAATCGTTGGTAAGTTGCACCTGCATTTTTAAGTCCAAAAGGCATTACTTTGTAGCAATACGTACCTCGGCAAGTAATGAAGGAAGTTTTCTCCTGGTCGTCGGGATTCATCAAGATTTGGTTATAGCCTGAATATGCATCAAGGAATGTAAGCACCTCGTGCCCGGCCGTCGCGTCGATTAGTTGGTCAATTTGAGGTAGTGGATAAGAGTCTTTCGGGCAGGCTTTGTTCAGATCAGTGAAGTCGATGCAGACCCTCCACTTGCCATTTTTCTTTGCCACTACGACCACGTTGGCCAACCAATCTGGATACTTGACTTCTCAGACGGAGCCAATCTTGAGCAAGCGGTCAACTTCGTCGTTTAGGATCTGGTTCCTGAATGCTCCTTGCTGGCACTTCTTTTGCTTCACTGGGCGGTAGTATGGATCCACATTCAACTTATGAGAGATAATCTTCGGGGAGATTCCTGTCATATCTTCATGTGACCACGCAAAGGTGGTGTGCCGCTCCTTGAGGAAGTGCAAGATATCTTTGCGCAAGTCTTTGTTTAGCTCTGCTCCCAAATATACCTTCCTTTCGGGCATGTTGTCGAAAAGTTCTTCTGGTTCCAAAGCTTCAATAGTTGGCGCGTACTCTTCTCGTGCATCCAATTTTGATATGAATTCCTGGATTTGGTAGTTTGATGCTTCATTGCTTGATTCTGATCCCGGGTTCTTTAATTGCTATTTTGCTTCCTCGAGGAGCTTGACTGCGACTGAGTAGCAATCTCTAGCGCAACGCTGCTCTCCCCGAACTTCTCGTATTCCCCACTCTGAAGGGAATTTCATCACTTGATGATAGGTTGACGGGACTGCCTGCATGTCGTGTATCCATGGCCTCCCAAGGATTATGTTGTAGGCCATGTCCCCATCAATGACATGAAACGTTGTGCGTCTCATGACGCCTTCGACCAGGGTCGTCAGTGTAATTTCTCCCAACGTTTTCTCGCTGGAATTGTTAAATCCTGAGAGAACGCGAGAAATTGGTACAATCCCATCGTATAGTTTCAACTGCTGCACGACCCGAGACAATATGATGTTTGCTGAACTGCCTGGATCAACGAGTACTCTCTTGACGTCGAATTCTTCCACTCGTAGTGTTATCACTAAAGCGTCCATGTGAGGAAATTGCAAGCCATCCGCATCTGCTTCTTTAAAAGTCATCGTAGCCTCAAGTCGCGGTCGTTTGGTCTTCGTAATAGAGACTTTGGCGTATTTCTTTGCTGTGTATGTGACTGCATCAACCTCAATTCCACCAGAGATGACGTTGACTGTCATTTTTGGAGAAGATACCCGGGGAGGTCCTGATTTGTTTTGCTGGGCCTTCGCGTGAGTTTGCTTCCCTTTTTCTGTCAAGTACTCCTTGAGATAGCCCTGTTTCAACAAATTAGCAACTTCGTACCTTAGAGCCTTGCAGTCATCCGTTGTGTGGCCGTGATCGCGATGGAATTCGCACCACAAGTTTTTGTTGCGTTTGCTGGGGTCGCCCTTCATATCCTTAAGCCATTTGACCTTTTCGCTCATCTCCTCGAGCACTGCTACGAGTTCGACTGCTCCGATGTTGAAGACGGGCAGGGTTGGAATCCCACTAGAAGTTGAGGTGGAATCATTGTTCCTTGCCAGGCCTTTGTTGCTGCGACCGCGTCCGTTTGAGTTGTTACGCGACCGACTGCGATATGGCTCGTGCCGTGCATCTGGCCTATCTGTCTCGATCTTTCCCCCAGCGACATTGGTGCGAGTTTGGCTCCGTCCTCGGGTACCTGTGCCAATTAATTTATCTTCGTCTATACGTACCTTGGAATTATAACGGTTGTAGACATCCGACCAGTTTGCCGCAGGATATTCTCGCAGGGACTCGTACAACCGCCTGGTCGCTTCAGAGCTCTTGACGTCCAAGCTGTTCGTGAATGCAATAGCCGCCCATCGATCTGGAACTTTGGGTAGCAACATACGTTCGCGCTGAAAGCGATCCACATACTTCCGGAGAGACTCCCCGGGCAGTTGCTTGATTTCAAAGATGTCCTCAACTCTTGTTTCTGTTTTCTGAGCACCTGTGTGTGCTTTGACCAATAACTCCGCCATCTCGGCAAAAGATCCTATTGAATTTGGTGGCAGCATTGAATACCACCGTAGAGCGCCGTCCGCTAAGGTTTCTACGAACTTCTTCAATTGCACTGATTCGATCTCCTCGTCGGTGAGATCGCTTGCCTTTATGAAATTGCTAAACATCATCAAGTGATCATTAGGGTCAGTTGTTCCCCGGTATCTTGGTATGTTTGGCATTTTGAACGTTTTGGGGATGGCCTTTGGTGCTGCTTCTTTCTTCCAGGGCCTTTGAGTATACCGTTGAACGTCAACTTTCTTCAAAGTGGGTGGTGCACCAGGGATCTGGTCAATCCTCTCATGAAGAGAGCGCTGCAGGGCCTCCTGGCTCTCTTTGAACTGCCTGGTGAGGGCCTCCATGACCTCGCTCATTTCTGTTGGCACCGCTGATCCTGCATTTTGATTTTCAGCGCGCCTTGAGGCATGAGATGGTGAAGCATCCCTTGGACGTCCCATGGGTGGATTTCCTGTGTTTGGCAGGTTTTGTCCTCGTAGGCTGTCGATAGCTTCCCGTATTTGCCTGTTGATTTTAGCCTGTTGCCGTATGAATTCAAGGACAGCGTCTTGAGAGTTCCTCGAATTCCCAGGGCCATTGGGTCTTCTAGATCCTCCAGCCCCCTGGTCGACGTTTCCTCGGCCAGGATGGCGGCTATTTCTGCTACCTTGCTGACTGTGCTCGTTCTCCTGTTCCGCTGGGAGCACATTCTCGTCTTCGGCAATGGGGATCACGTCGTCGTCTGCAAGGGGAACATCTTGTTGCTCGTCCCCGGCCAAATTCAGGTCTACCTGCTCCGCAGCGTTGAGGTCTTGTTGCCCGTCAATGGGAGCGTTGTTGTGCGAGTTGTTATCTGCCATTTTGAGAAAAAGAAAACGAAGAGAACCAGCGGGCGAGAAGAAAAACGAATAAAGAATAAAATTCGATGAGCAATTAACCTACGAAAGTTATTGACCGGCTCCCATTGTGGTCGCCAAATTGTTTAACCGTAATTTCGTTTTGTTAGGTTAAGTTACAATTAAATTTATAGAGCGGAGTCACGGTCAATAATCGAGATTAAATGCTCTTTATGGAAAGATATAAATGACAGTAATAAATGCGAAGAAATAAAGATGCAATCAATGCGATATAATAAATGAATATTCGAACAAAAAGGAACCGTGCTCAGGCCGTATAGACTTGATCAAATTCCCTTCCTCGTACTCTTTATGATATTCAGTCAATGGAACAATAAATGAGATCTTTCGATTATCAGCGGTAGTAATAAATATTCGCTGGAGATAAAGAATTGAATGCTAGTAAATAGTTTGAATACAAGTGTATGTTCACAGAAGCATTAGATTCAGTGCTTGTGACTTAGATTACAATATATAGATAACTATGTGTCCGTTCACAAGCAGTTGTAACTCCTTAGTCGAGCAGTTGCGTTGTTTTTGGATAAGATTTCTATTTTGAACTGGCTTGATTGATAAGCTGCGACTTTTCTGGCCGCGGCGACTGTTCATCTGTCCGTTGTAACTGTTCATCTTCGATTCTATCCATTGCCTTTATGTCCATTCACAGCCATGTGTCGTCTATACGTTGTCCTACGTGGATGCTTAGTCACCAACTTTGGTGACGACGGATTTAACCCAATACAACTATATTGAATTACTATGGTAAACTGAAAAAGTTGTGGAAGGAGGTGGAAAACATTGAACAAATCCCCACGTGCAAGTTTGGGAAATGCACTTGCAATCTTGTATATGCTCTGCAAAATAATATTGAAGAGGAAAATGTGCATGTTTTCCTTATGTGATTGGATGAGGTGGTTTATGGAACAGTGTTGTCGAACCTTCTTGTTCTGGAACCGCTGTTAACTTTGAAAAAAGTCAATTGACAACTAGTAAAATATGAATAGGTGAAGAGGATCACTTGTGGGATGGATGAGCTTCGGAAGTGATTGTTTTTGCAGCTCAAAGCCTAACTCCACAATGAGATTGGGTAGATCGAAAAGACAAGGATACAATGGGCTTGTTCTACAAGTACACAAGTCATGATGTCGAAAATTGCTTCTAGTTAAATGGCTATCATGAATTGGGGGTGAAAGTGCTCGTAAAGATAGAAGAGGAGATTCTGGTGGAAGAGGAAAACAACATCAGCTAAGAGGTGGAACAACTGGAGAGCGAGGATAAAGGGTTTTGTGGAGAATGCTGCCCAGACTCTGGGCGATGTCGCTCCGACAACAGTCACTTCAGGACCTTTTGTTATAAATGTCAAACGAAAAAGGAACTCAGGTTTGAGGAACGAGCAATGCCAAATATTTCTTGGGATTTTGAACAACCAAACGCCAAGCATGACCGACACATTAAAAGGTAAGCTAGAACATGCCCCTTGGATAATCGACTCAGGGACGTCCAATCACATGATAGGTGAATTGATGAAGTTTTGTGATCTACATAACATTCTAAGCTACCACATGAGTCTACCTAATAAGAGAAACTTTATGGCGACTAAAGCGGGTTGAGTTCACAGTTGTCCGAAATATGTCCCTTACTTGTCTGGCTTGACATGCAAACTAACTTATGTCGTAATTGATTGACATTTGGTTGTGTTGTGCAGTTCACTAACATTTTATGTGTTATCCATGACCGCAGTTTTAGGATGTTGATTGGAGAGGGTGAACATAAAAGTGGACATTGAACCTAATTTAACTCATAAACTAGCTAAAAGAGTGGAGGATCGTCCAAGCCATATGTTAAGATGATTGTTTTGAAGAGTGACAAACGAAGGACATGGTGAAGAACCTAGTTCTTAAAGTTAAGGCATGAATGATCGAAAAGATTATGGGATGCAAATATATGCAAAACTAGGAGTTGTGGCGCATGTGCATCTATGTATCCTAGTCAGCAAAAGAAGTTGTACTGTGGCTGTCTCTTTGAAGTGTAAACAAGAGTTGATGCCACACTAGGAGTATATCACTGAAAATCTTCACTTACCATAATTGTGAAGTTTCCTAGTGAGAAACTACTAGGGTTACACAGCCCATATAAAAGCAAATAATTGAGGCAGCCGAATTCAGTAATTCACTATGAAAGTTGAGAGCAAACAAAAGGCGATTCAATAATTCTTGAAGTGTTTTAACTGGTGTGGACAACCACTAAAGAACTCAGAGCAAATCTAACAAATCTTTTAGGTTCTTTATTGTTGTTGTCACTTTGCTTTGTATTGAGTGTTTTACCTATCTGCTTATTAGAGAAGCTATTGTAATATATGAACTTTGAGAGATTACTTTGTAAAGCTACAGTCTGGCTGTGTGAGTGATTAGGGTCTAGAGTTTAGCCCCTTGGTTATAGAGTTAGTAATCTAAAACTTACTCTTTGCGATAGTGAAAATGTTTCAAAATCCCAGAGTGTGGGTTGTGGTTTTTCTCCCTTGCGCAAGGAGTTTTTCACATAAAAACACTGTATCTTTTACTTTCTGGTTGTTCATTTAGTTGAGGCGTTTGTGCAAATCAGTGTCACAAGAACTAGGTTCTTGTGATTAAGAGTCAGGTTCTTTAGCAAAAATTGGAGGACACTATTCAATTCTCCCCCTCCCCTTCTAGTCTCCTTAGGTGGTGCTTAGAGTATAACAAGTGGTATCAGAGTAGGCCTTCTCGTTGATAGGTTAACACCTTGAGAAAGATCTAATCATGAGTGCACCACCTACCATCACTGAAGGAAAGTCCATGCTAAGGCCACCACAATTCAATGGGCAATATTATGCCTGGTGGAAGAGTAGAATGGAGAACTATATCAGTGCTGAGGATTATCAACTTTGGATAATCGTCTCTGAAGGAAATCTGACTCCAACTACGACAGTTGGTGAAGGAGCTGATACTCGTGTTGAACCTAAGGAAAGATCGGAATACAATGAAGCTGATTACAAGATGATTGAAAAGAATCACAAGGCTAAGAGACTTTTAATCTATGGACTAGGTCCTGAGGAATTTAATATGGTCTCATCTTACAAAACTGCCAGAGAAATCTGGGGTTCCTTAGAAGTGGCTCACCAAGGAACTACTGAAGTCAAGGACATAAACAGTATACATGACCTGTTGAGGATTGTGACTGACCTTGTAAAGCATGATAAAGCTCCAGAGTGTAGGGAAAATTGAAGTGTATTATAAGAGGGGAAAGTCATGACAGATGTTGCTTACACCTAAAATTTGCAAAGTGCAAGCATTCGTTGATGTAACTGATCATATGAGTACAATAGTAGTATTAAAAACAGGAGTACCCACTCCATTAAAATAGAAAGATCCTTTCCTTTTGTATTAAAGGAACTAATGAAAAGACAATTTAAGCTGTTTACAATAGGTGAAAAGGAGTCCATTCAAGATATGATGACTAGGTTGACCATTATCGCAAATGAGATGAGATCTCTAGACATGGAGCTTCCAGAGGTTGAAATTGTTGATAAGGTGTTAAATGTTTTTCCAAATGCATGAGAACCAAAGATGGCTTCTATTATTGAGTCAAAGCCACTCAAATCGGTCAAGCCGGAGGAACTGGTAGGCAGCTTGAAGACTCATGAGATGATGAAGGAATCGAAAAGCAAATCAGGACAATAGAAGGAAAAGACTCTTGCTCTTGAGGCAACTGAAGAACTTGAGGTTGATTTGCAAACTATTGAATCAGCAAGGGTTAGTGCCCTTAGAAAATAGTTCAACCTTGGAAAGTTCAAAGGCTTCAAGAAGAACACAAAGGACAATTCTTGGAGAAAAATAGTTGACGGTCCAGACTACTCAGGCTGCTTTAAGTGCTTCAAAAAGGATCATGTTGTTATGGATTTTCCAATGTGGGAGGCTAAGTAGACGAAGAACAAAGCATTAAAGGAGAAGGAGAAGGACACTTCCAAAGACAAGGAAAAAAAGAAGACCAGACGTCCACCAAACTTCAGAGCTGAAAGAAGAAAAAAGAAGCAAGCCTTCCACGTGTCTTGGGGACCAACGGATAGTGAATCTTATGGAGGAAAGGATTCAGATGAAAAGTCACCACTAGCGCTGATGGGGTTAACAAATTAAAACATAAGGGATACCGATTCCTTAGAAATCACTGAAGGAAGGAATTCATTTAGACCTCTGTTTGAAGGAGTCTACGACAAAGAATGGAAAAGAGAGATGAAGGTATTCCTTCAGGCTATGGACCTGTGAAAAGAGCTGCAAATGGAACCCTGGTGTCTACGCTAGTTGAAGAACTGAATCCACAAGATTTGGATTGGCTTCAAACAAATGCCAAAGCTATGTTGATGCTGAAAAATGGAATGACCTTTGATGTCTTAACAAAAGTGATAGAATGCAAGTCTTCTAAGGAAATATAGGAGAAACTGAAGAAGAAGATATATAATGGAGGTAGTCAGAAGAAAGAAGCTGCTATCATGGCAACCGATAGGGAAGAAACTGCTCAAACTTTTGAGGTATGTCTCTCTGATCTAAAAGTTAATTTACATACATACTCACATGATAGTTTGATGCTAATAATTGCAACCTTAATTGAGGGTTATGAAAAGCTGATGTCTGAGAAAGACCAACTCTATGAAGTTGTGTCTGATTTAAAAGTTAGATGCAAGAACTTTGAAGAAGCTATTGCTGAATTTGAAGAAATCAATGCTTCTCAAAAGGGACATGCTCTTGTATCTAGTTCAAAAATCTCATAACTTGAACTAGAAATTGGAAGAATGAAGGGTTATGAAAGTTGATGTCTGAGAAAGACCAACTCTTTGAAGTTGTGTCTGATTTAAAAGTCAGATGCAAGAACTTTGAAGAAGCTAATGCTGAATTTGAAGAAATCAATGCTTCTGAAAAGGGACATGCTCTTGTATCTAGTTCAAAAATCTCATAACTTGAACTAGAAATTGGAAGAATGAAGGAAGCTAATGGAAAGCAAATAATCAATGAAGTTCAAACCTTTCTTGAGAATGAGCTTAAAAGAACAAATGATATTCTTTACCAGGAAATGGAAAAGAATAAAGTTCTCAAAGAAAAACTTGAAAATGTTGATTATGAACTCACCAGGCTAACTAAATGGAATAAATCCGTGAGGCAATGAATTGGATTCTTGAAAACCAGAACAAAGGCAAGAAAAGTCTAGGTTTTAAGAAACCACGGCCTCCATACAATCTAAAAAGCAAATATGTAGGTCTACCTTGCAACATGCTCTGCACCTTTTGTAATAAAACTGGAAATTATAAAGAAAGTTGTATGGCAGCAAGTAAGGCAAACACTAAAAATAAAAAGTGTGCTTTACCTGATTAGGCTAAAAAAGGATTTAATTTATCAATTCTATCATAAGAAGGGACCCAAACTAGTTTAGGTTCCTAAGACTAACCCTTCATTTATTTTGCAGGTTGGAGTTAGAGTGAACAACCCAAGATGGATTCTTGATAGTGGGTGTTCACGGTGTACATGACAGGAGATAGAAGGAATTTTCTCTCACTCGCAGCATTTCAAGGAGGCAGTGTGGCCTTCGGAGGAGGAAAAAGTGGTCAGATCATTGGCATAAGAAAAGCTGGGAGATCACTAGATCATGCTATTGAAAATATATATTGTGTTGATGGCCTCAAACACAACCTGTTGAGTATCTCTCAAATGTGGGATAGAGGAAATGAAGTTAGCTTCTCATCTGTAGGATGCATCATGAAGAACCTACAGAGTGGGGAAGTGGTCATGGAAGGGAAAAGAGTAAATAATGTGTACAAGGCCCCATTAGGGTCTCTTCCTGAGAATAATTTGACCTGTTTAAATGTTCAAGAGAGTGACTAACAACTGTGGCACAAGAGGTTGGGGCATTCGAGTCTTTAACAACTGAATAAACTTTCATCTAAGGACGTTGTTCGTAGTTTGCCTACTAAGAAGTTCGAAGCTATCAAGATGTATGATGCTTGTGTCAGGGGGAAACATGTGAGATCATGATTCAAGTCAAAGAAAGTGGTGAGTGCTTCTAAACTACTTGAATTGGTAAATATGGACTTGTGTGGACCTATGAGAGTCAGAAGCAGAGGAGGAAAAAGATTCATGTTTGTAATAGTTGATGACTATTCAATGTATACATAGACCTTGTTCTTGACTTGAAAGGATGAAGCTTTTGACAACTTCAAGGATTGGGTTGGTATTGTGAAGAAAAGGCTTGGGTTAGAACTCGTAAGCATCAGGGCTGATCATGGCACGGAGTTTGAGAATGCTAAGTTTACTGAATTTTGCTCAGATCACAGCATTGATCACAATTTATTTGCACCATGAACCCCATAGCAAAATGGGGTAGTAGAGAGAAAAAACAGATCACTGGAGGATATGGCAACAACCATGTTGTTATCAAGTGGATTAGCTAGAAACTTCTAGGCTGAAGAAGTTAATACAGCCTGTTACCTGCTAAATAGGTGTTCCATTCAAGCAATTCTTGACAAGACACAGTATGAGCTGCTTAGAGGAAGGAAGCCTAACATCGCCCATTAAAAGCCATTTGGATGCAAATGCTTTGTACATAACAATGGAAAGGAATCTCTTGGAAAATTTGATGCAAGAAATTATAAAGCTATCTTTCTGGATTATTCCACTCCAAGCAAGGCATATAAAGTGTTCAAAAAAAGAACTAAGTCCGTTGAATAAAGCATGCATGTGGTGTTTGATGAATCAGATAAGGTAATGGCTGAGACGAAAGTAGAAGATCAAGCCATAGGTATTGCTCGAGAAGAACCTGCTGAAGGCACATAAAACTCAGAAGAAAATGAAGAAATAAATGAAGATGATGGAGAGTTGACCCAGGGGGAACAAGGAGTCAACATGGCAGGGGGAATAGCTGATCAAGATCATGAAATATAGCCAAGACCCTGCAAGCATCAAAGCTCTCATCCTTTAGAGAATGTGCTATCTGAATTGAAAACTGTGATCATGACTAGGTCTGCCTTGAAGAACTTCTCTGCATTCTTTGCATTTCTATCTTCCATAGAACTAAAGAATGTCAAGGAAGCCCTTAAAGATCCAGATTGGGTGATAGCTGTGCAGGAGGAATTACACCAATTTGAGAGAAGCAAAGTGTGGCACCTGGTTCCTAGACCAAAGGACAGATCGGTTATTAGAACTAAATGGGTGTTCGGAAATAAGTTAGGTGAACACGGAATAGTCACCAGAAACAAAGCTAGGTTGGTGGTTCTAGGTTATAGTCAAGAGGAAGGAACCGACTATGATGAAACCTTCTCACCTATGGCTACAATATAAGCTATAAGAATGCTGATTGCTTTTGCTACCTACATGCAATTCACTTTATATCAAATGGATGTGAAGAGTGCATTCTTATATGGTTATTTAAATGAGGAGGTATACGTCATACAGCCTCCTGGGTTCGTAAGTAGTGACTTCCTTGATCATGAATACAAACTTGACAAGGCTCTCTATGGGTTGAAACAAGCACCCAAAGCATGGTATGAGAAATTGTCAGGTTTCTTTCTCAAAAATGAATTTACAATGAGAAAGATCGACAATACTTTGTTTCTGAAGAAGAAGGGAAAGGATTTTCTCTTGGTTCAGGTTTATGTTGATGACATTATATTTGGTGCCACAGATGAGAACCTGTGCAAGGAATTTGCGGAATTAATGGGTAGTGAATTTGGAATGTGAATGATGGGACAACTAAACTTCTTTCTGGGATTGCAGATCAAACAGACTCCTGAAGTTACAAGGATTCATCAACAAAAGTACGTTAAGGAGTTGTTAAAGAAGTTTGATATTAAAGGAGCTATGGAAATGACTACTCTTATTGCTCATGGAACAAAGCTGGATATGGACGAACTTGGTCCTTCTACAAATGAGACCAAGTATAGAGGAATCATTGGTTCCCTCATTTATCTCACGGCTAGTCATCCAGATATTGTCTATAATGTAGGACTCTGTGCAAGATTTCAATTTAAACCAAAGGAGTCACATCTAGCTGCTATCAAGAGCATATTGACATACTTAAAAAGAACTCAAGACTTATGTCTGTGGTACCCCAGGGGTGGTACATCTGAGTTGATTGGATTTGCAGATGCTGATTATGTAGAGCATCTAGTGGATAGAAAGAGCACTTCAGGAATGGCACACTTCCTGGGTCCATGTCTGGTTTCTTGGGCTACAAAGAAGTAGAACTCAGTAGCTCTCTCAACCGCTGAAGCCGAATATGTTGATGCTGCTTTATGTCGTTCTCATCGATTATGGATTAAATAACAACTAGAGGACTTCGGAATTAAATGTGGAGTTGTGCCTATTTTCTGTGACAAAACGAGGATTTCAGAATTAAATGTGGAGTTTTGCCTTTTTTTCTGTGACAGTACAAGTGTTGTGAACATTGCCAAGAACTCATTCCAACACAAGAGATCCAAGCATATTAATATTAGACATCACTTTTTGAGAGATAATATAGAAAAAGGTCTAATAACTATGAATTCATCCAGGGCTAAAGAACAAATTGTTGACATCTTCACCAAGGCTTTGAACAAAGTTTAGTTTGAGAGGAACAGGCTGGAATTAGGGATGACCAAAATACATGGATGACCCACACCTAATTCCCAAAGATTTGGTTAGTTAAGTGTTCTATTATACTGCTTTTGAAATTTGTTATTATAGTCCAGTCTAAAATTATACTGTTAAATATATACTTGTTTAACTAAGCCTATAGTGTATTATCTAATGAGTTCCCAGTGTAGAGCCTATTAAGTAGAATGAACTATGAACACAACAAGGAATCATGTCCAGGTACGCCTATGTGGTTATTTTTGTTAATTACATATGTCTGAAATTTAATTGTTCCAGATGTGCATTTTAGAATTTCCTTTTATGTGCAACCACCCTATTTTATTAGATACATTCCTTATCAGTTACACATTCAAAATTCAAACCTACCCCACTCAAAATGAAGTTTTAATGATAATTAATTTATAACCATCACATCGTCTGATGTTTTCGGTTCCTAAACACTCAAAAGGTGTTCTACTTTATCAGCCATCACTATAAATTCTTTCCAAAACCCATCAAAACAAACTTCTCTCTTTAGTTCTCTCCTCACAAATCCTCAAAAACACGAAAACACTTTTTCTCCAAAATTTCCCAAAAATCTCCAAAAATATATCAAGCTCAATCATCTTCAACCTTGCCCAAAAAACATCAGATACCTAAACCTCGAAAAGCCCTACAAAGAAACCTAAAGCAAGTTCGACCACTTTGGCTAAAAGAATCGTAAAAGCTAGAAACAAATTTCGAAAGAGGGTTGGAAAGAAAGCACCTAAGAAATCTACTCCAAAATCGACTGCTCTGGCTGTTGAACCTACTATCTTAGACTCATAATCTGTAGAGGTAAGGCTTGACTTGACTCAGACTAGTTCTAATGTTCTTGAATCTGCTGTTAGCCTTGAGAAGTTGAACACAAAAATTTTAGTAACAGGGATGGATAAAACTGTGAAATATGTTAATGTAGTGGAGTCGCGTAGTGAAATTTACGGGGGAAGGATGTAGAGGAGAAGGAGAGATTTATTAAAACAAAACGTTTGAACCTAGGGTAGAAGTTGATGTATGTGGCATGGCTCAAGGCATAGCTAGTGTAGATGCTGTGAAATCTATTCTTGAAAGGTTGAGTGTTAAAGAGGTTTTAGAAACTCTAAAGGGCCCAGTCAACAAACCTAGTTTGGAGGCTATTCCCTTAGAGAAAGGATGTATAGGGGAAGATGTTAGTGGTCCAGTTGGTGGAGGACCAAGTTCTGCTGAAGCTGTTAAGGAATCTGAGAAAAATCCTGGTACTTTCTTAGTTTCTATTGTAACTGATGATGCAACACTAGAATGGACTGATTCTGAACCTGAAAAGGAAGAGGAAGTATTGAAGGAGAATGTAGGGTCTAGGAAGTTAGAGGAGATCCCAAAGAAAAGTGCCAAAAGAAAGTTTGGCAAAGAGGATGAGAAGTTAGAAGAGGAAGAAGAAGAGGAGGTAGTGTTTGCAAGTGAAACAAAATTTAAGAAGGAGAAGAAAAGAATGTTGACGAAAGAGGGAAAAGCTATAGGAAAAAGCAAGCTGGTAGATGAAAATAATGATAAGGGGGACTCCCAGTCTTACTCTGAAAGCATAGAAAAGTTGCTAATAGGTCAACTCTTAAGCAACAGATAAAAAATCTGGAGAAAGTTGCTGAGAAAAAGAGAATGGCTTGGAGGCAGAAAAGAAGCGACCTCTGGTTGACAAGGAAAATAATGATGAGGTTAGGAACTATGTGGACCAAGATGACTTAGATTCTAAAACCTCTTAGGACTCAAAGAAGAAGAGAGAAAAAAGAGAAGAGGTAGACAGAGCTGCCTTCTTTGCTAAACATCAAGTTCTGCCTGGTAGTATGTGGTGTGACCTAGAGGAGCCTAATATGAGACCATTGGTAGAAAAGGTGAATGCTCAGGGGTGGACTAAGTTGTTCTCTAGAGATAATAGAAGCTTGTTTGCAGAACAAGTGAGGGAGTTTTATGTGAATTACAATGTGTATAGAGGAGAGTATTTTCTGTGATTGGAGGTATTGAAATTGAGTTTGGGAGAGATGAGTTGGAGGTGATCTTAGATGAGCTTGCTGAAGGTTATTGCAGGTATTTGAAGGTTAAGTGGCCCAAAAGAACATATAGTGTTACTCCTTTAAAGGTAACCAGGAAGTTGTCTGGTAATCCCAGACTCAAGAAGGAAAGAAAAGTGGAGAAAAAGGAGATGGAACCTGCTCATCAGTTGATCTTGAGTTTGTACGCAGATTCTTGTTTCCAAGAGATGAAAGAAACAGTCAAGCTTTTGCACTTGATCAGACATACATTGATCTGTTGGATAGAGGTGTCAAAATCAACTTGCCCGGGCATATCATAAAACACATTAAGAGGATTACAGATATTGACAAGAAGGTTCATTCTCTTATGCATTCCTACACATTGCAGCAGGTGTTTGGTCACTTTGGAGTGCCTCTCAAGAATGGGAAGAAGGCTACACATTATTAGATGTTTGGAATGAATGTCTTGAAGACATGTGACTTCTTCAAGGAAAAAAAAACATCCAAACGTCCTATGCATGTTAAAGTGGAGAAAGATGATGAGAGTGAAAGGTTTGGACCATATGAAGTTGTGGAAGTTGCGAAGGAACTGGAGCAGCACCTATTGGAGCTAAATGAGGAAAATGAGAAGCTGAAAAACCAGTTGAAGTTGAAGGACCAAGCCCAGTTGGTGGTTGAGAGGGAAAAAAATTCCAAGAACCTGGAAGCACTTGTCAAGCACTTCAAACTTCAAGCCTCTTGTTTGCCCAGTCCTTGTCCAGAAACCTTTCCCTATCCATTCTTTTTAATGCATTTTAAGACAATTAATATTTTGGTCAGTACTTAATGGGCCACATCTGTGTTGTGCCCTAGATGATTGATTTTAAACTGCTTGTTTTGTTTTGTGGGTTCTTCTATACTACTGTTGGTTATATTGGGCCCTTGGATATATTAATTGTGTTATTTCTTAGTTAACTTGTTGTCTTGTGCTATAGTCGGCACTGTATTAACTTGTTCGTGTAGGATTTTAGAATCTTTTCGATGATGCCAAAAGGGGAAAGAAGGAAATATTGGGATATTTGTGACCCAATTCATATTTGTTAAATTTTCTTTCAAATCATATTTTTGGTCTTTCTGTCTTAGTGTGTGTATGTACAAGTTCCTTGGCAACATTTGTTTGTCATCATAAAAAATGAGAAATTTGGTGGGATGATTATTTTGAAGAGTGACAAATGAAGGACATGGTGAAGAACCTAGTTCTTAAGATTAATGCATGACTGATCAAAAAGATTACGGGATGCAAATCCATGCAGAACTATGAGCAGTGGCGCACATACATATCCTAGTCAGCACAAGAAGTTGTCTTATGGCTGTCTCTTTGAAGTGTGAACAAGAATTGATGCCACACAAGGAATATATCACTGGAAATCTTCACTTACCATAATTGTGAAGTTTCCTAGTGAGAAACTACTAAGGTTACACAACCATACAAAAGAAAGTAATTGAGGCAGCCGAATTTAGTTATTCATTACGAGAGTTGAGAGCAAACAAAAGGCAATTCAATAATTCTTGAAGTGTTTTAACTGGTGTTGACAATCATTGAAGAACTAAGAGCCAATCTAACAAATTGTTTAGGTTCTTTATTGTTGTTGTCACTTTGTTTTGTATTGAGTTTTTTACCTATCTGCTTATTGAGAAGCTATTGTAATAGGTGAACTTTGAGAGATCACTTTGTAAAGCTAGAGTCTGGCTTTGTGAGTGATTAGGGACTAGAGTTTAGCCCCTTGGTTACAGAGTTTATAATCTAAAATTTGTTCTTTGAGATAGTGGAAGTGTTTCAAAATCCCAGAGTATGGGTCGTGGTTTTTCTCCCTTGAGCAAGGAGGTTTCTACGTAAAGACCTCGTGTCTTTTACTTTCTGGATGATTCATTTTGTTGAGGTGTTTGTACAAACCACAGTCACAAGAACTAGGTTCTTGTTATTAAGAGTCAGGTTCTTCAGCGAAAATCAGAGGACTCTGTTCGACCTCCCCCCTCTTCTAGTGTCCCTAGGAGGTGCTTAGAGTATAACACCATATAACGGATGGTATATCTCATCTCACAGTCCAGAATATTATACGTTGTCAACATTAAACTAATAATAGCTTTATTTTTAAACATAGTATGATCAAGATGTATTTTAAAACATTATGTCGAAACTAATGAATAAAATGGATGCACTAATATATGTTGAGTATATATCTTTAAGCATATGTATTTATGCAGTTGATTATTAATAATTACGTCAAATAGAAATAGTTATACGATCCTAGATTCAAGACATTGATAGAACGATGTTTTCAAGTGCTTGGAGCATGTCCATAGTCAATAAAGTTAAGGAGAGCTCAACACATGTCATTGGAGTCTCGCCTAGAAATTTTGTCTCTTCTATAATCCACGGCCTTACTATGACTGGGCCGTGAAATTTTTATCCTAGATTCTCTTCACGGCTAAACCACGGCCTTGGGGACTAACAACACTGCACCAAAAACGAGTTGGGCAAACTAAACAGTTTCTTATATGAACTAGGACCTAGTTTTACCTATTGGGGTGTTCTCTAAATCGTATAAATACTTCATTACTTTATTATTATTCATTTAGTTGTCTATTGTTGCATATAAAAACATACTTTGTGAGATTATAACCTTTTAGTTCGAATCAAACAAGAAATTTCCTAGTTTCAAGAATTTCTTTGTGGAAGGTAATTATTCCTCTAGATCTTTATATCTTTGATTTTAATTGTTATTCTTAAACGACTTTGAATTTAATATATTAATTGTTGTTAAGACATTCCATTAGGGTTTATGGAGTTTTTTCTTTAGATATATTCAATTTCTCAATTAAATTTATCCTAACTTTAATATTTTTATGTTATTCATTAATTTTTGCTGCAACTATATATCGGATTGTATCAACTAGGGTTAGAGCATAGAGCCGAGCCAGCTCGAAGCTCAGCTTGGCTCAATTGCAATTTACCTTGGCTCGATTTGACTCGCTTTGAAAATAGTCTCTGCTTCACTTGATTCGATTTCATTCAAAGTTTGGCTCGGCCAAAATTCAATTAGGCTCGACTCGGCCAAAGCTTGGGCTAAAGACACTTGGCTCGATTAGTTATGTATGTTTTTAAAGAACAATATTCATTCACTAAGCAGAATTACTAAATAAATTAGAAATCTAACTTAAACATTTTTTCTATAAATCATATTATATAAAAGCATGTCCTCAAAAAAGTGAAAGTCAGATTACCAAATTGCCCCTCTAAAACTAAAACTTAATTATCATATTACCAAAAAAAGAAAAAAGAAATCAAGCAACTAATGCAGGTTCACGTCAATCGGTGTTTTCATCACAACCAAATAAACTGAACGTCAGCTGCTTCAGAAAGCCGAAGAAACACATCCTTTACTGTCCATCCACTCATTCTTTAGATACTATACTCTATAGATATTCCTACAATCATTTTAGAAATGGTTTTAGTCTGCTACATCATCTCTTAGGTTTAGACATGTACTCCCCAAATTTTCTTGTAAGTTAATTTCACCATTATATTGGTTCTCTTTTAAATATGAATTTCGTGTATTTATGACACGACCCGAAATCCGGCTAGGCCGTGCGGGCACCCGACATCCTTCCCTAGACCCGTCGGGCGAACCCTTACCAATTAAATTAGGAAAATAAATATAATTCAATTCATAAATAAGAACAAGACTTAAAAAAACAACACATACATACTGATACCTCTAAGCTGTACAAAAGAAATTATAGCTGACTACCCAACATACTAGGTTTAGCGCTATCCAGACTAGACATCTAAGAGTACAAAAGAAGACAGATACCTCCTGAAGGGAGCAAAATGCAACTGAAATAATAACCAATAAACTGGTGGCCATCCAGAATAAAAGCTGGCTCACCCTGACAGCTGAAGTCGTCTTCGCTCCTTTGCAACGTGGCGAACTCAATCCTGGAGCGAACCTGCCGAAATGAAATAGATAGACAAGAAACAAACAACAAACAAGGGTGAATCAAAATGACTCAATAAATGGGGCAGACTAGCCACCTCAACGAATAGGATAGCTAGCCAGGAAGAAAAGAAATAGATAGACCAAATCTTATTTAAATTATAAAAAGGCAGAGCCAGATAATAACCGGAAACACGTATGAAACCATAAACTCCACCAGGAATACGAGCCATAAATATATCAACAAATAAACAATGCACGTATAAGCAGAACAGTAGTTATGTACCACAAGTCTATACAATGGTATGAAAAGAATTGAAATGAAATGAGATGAAATGAAATCTGATGAAAAGGGTCACATGTGCCCATCATCCCATCTCGAAGCGGAATACTCCTGCATTCGAGTGGAATCCAATCTGATAACCAACTGGAGCAGAATACTCCTGCTCCTGGGGCGGAATACTCCTGCACCCGATATAATATAAACCAGAGGCGGAATACTCCTGCACTCTCTTGGGGCGGAATACTCCTGCACCCGATATAATGTAAAGCTGAGGCGGAATACTCCTGCACTCTCCTGGGGCGGAATCCTCCTACCCTCAATATGATACAATGGAGCGGAATACTCCTGCTCCTGAGGCGGAATACTCCTACCCTCAATATGATACAATGGAGCGGAATACTCCTACTCCTGGGGCGGAATACTCCTACCCTGAATATGATACAATGGAGCAGAATACTCCTGCTCCTGGGGCAGAATACTCCTGCACCCAATATGATATGCAATGTAAAGCATGTGAATGACATATAATGCATATGAATGCAATGTGATACAATAATAACCCTTCACCGGCGCGACACTCTCATCGACAGCCGGGAAGTAGATGCCAACTCACAGCCAGAGTACAATGCCCAGATCCTCAATGCAATACCAACAACAGGACATAACATATAATATACAACGTAAATCCAAAGCTAAGGCGTAATGAGTACGCCTATCGGCAGCTACACACGTAAGGATCATGTGGCAGAAAATCCACGAGGCCAGGTGCCTCCAAAGAAATAGATATAAACACTTACCTCTCCCAAAAGTTAGCATTGCTAATTAACAACCGCTTTATCCTTTGGTTTCATTGCCAAACGATCCCACTCTATTCAATAAGCAGAAAAATATATCAAATTAGGCTAAAGACTTCATTCCTTACGTCTTAGGGTAATCCGGTTACGAACCTGATACCCTATTCGCATACGCAATACGCAGGCAGGCCTATCAACAGGGTTTAAGGTCACATAACCAAACCCTAAATAAATTACATTTATATGTTGCCCATAACTCACTGAGTACGAATATATAATCAATTCCACTATCGGGGTCCATTTGACCCTTTAACTATCAATTGAACTTATTAAAACGATGTCTAATATTCCAAGTTTTAACGTTAAAATATTTTCAAACACACGTAATAAACTCAGATAATGCATTAACATCATTACCTGAATATTTCGGGGTAAAAATTCTACTATTTTCCCTGCTCTTTTCTCATTTTCTGGCATTTTTTATCTCACTGCGCTTTTCTCTTTTTCTGTTCTCGCTTCTCTGTTTCCTTTGATGTTTCTATTCACGTTGAGCTTATAAGCTCACCTTAACCGCCTTTCATTTCTTTTCCTTTTTCCTTCTTTTTTTTTCTTTTTCTTTTAAAATTCGCTGCTGCGGTAAAAATTAAAACTGTACTCTACGATATTCGAAATAATTTCAACTTTTGCATACAAGTTATACAAAATATATGCAGCATACTCGCTAAGGCAGATCTCAAATCAGATTCCCGAAACTCAAAGTGCGAATTTAAATTGAAAAAGATCAAATTATTTAACTTTCTGCATTTTAGCGGAAATTAGCCGAACAGCATCGAAATTCACTTTCGAAAGTTCACAAAAGTCATAAATAATTATACAAATCTAACGGCGCTTTCAGATTTCGAATCGGAGCTCATTCGCCAAAACCGAGCTCGAAAATCTCTTTTTAATATTTATCGACAATAAAAACTGAAACCTTCTTCCGATGCCTACCAAACGAGGTCTGATTTAGCTCAAATATTACAGACAGGTCCTAATGGACATTACGAATATTTTAAAATTATTGGCACGCTAATCGGAGTCCTATCTCCTGAAACGACTAACCGAGGTCGTTTCATTCTCCTCCACTTAAACTCTCGTTCGTCCTCGAACGAGCCCAAGTCTAAAGAAAGATTCGCACAGATAACAAGAGAACTTGCACGATCTTCATGAGCTACTCCAAGGGCATAATTTCCTGATTACAGGATCAGAATTACAACACATGCACCGAACTCTTTGAATAAAACATATCTTGATAATATGATAACATCATTGCCCAGCTTATTCTGACTAAGTTGATCCTTTCTCGATCACGAAAAGAGAGCTATATTTTCGAAGCAAAGATACACGGAACTTTAAATGGGTTAACATGATTCAGCCGATAATCACCTCTTCTATATGCCTTTCGATATAGAACAGGTCGATGGAACTAAGAATTAGCTCACGCTTGATGCAATAGGGAAGACTTTTGAAGTACCTTGTCACCACACACTATAGAAGATTTGATGCAAGCTATATTATTTTTACGAACGTATTATGCAACATCTCAGTTGATGTTACTGTTGTTCCGCAAGCTCCTTGTGGGAATGTAGTTACTCGTATCCTAATGTATGTCAAAGGTTCATCTGAACAGGGTCTACCATACAATGATATGGATCATGCAAATACTACTGGATAGTATGATGCAGACCAGGAATGATCTCCAGACGGAACATCTACTTCACGGTATTATCTTTGAATTGGAAATATTATGACTTGAAAAAGTGAAAATAAAAGAGACATGTCGTTGGACCATGAGCTGAAGCAGAACACCAGCAAAAAAGTTGATTACATGTGCACTTATAACGCTAAAGTAACTTCTCAAAGAGTTGAGGTGTGAAGGAGATATGCCAATGATAGATGGACGATAAGCTGCACTAGACCTTTAACTCTAAATTTTCACAAAGTAAAACAGCGACATTATGAGTATCCAGTTTAAGTTGAATACAGACAGATAGCCAGAAGAAAACCGGAGTCACCATACCGGGTTATTACTGACAATGTTCCCATGTATAAAGATAGACTTTGTGTCCCTAATGTTGCAGCTTTACGTGGACAGATTATGATAGAGGCACATTATTCCAAATACACTGTTCATCTAGGTTGAATAAGATGTAATATGATCTTAAGCAGATTTCTTGGTGGGACGGAATGAAGTGTGACGTAGTATAATTTATGGCTCAGTGTGCTAATTGCCATCAACTTAAAGTCGTGTCATCTTTCCAGACTTTATGCTTTCAGCAGATAGGTACGTATATATGATCAGGTTGCCAGCTTATCTCTGTCATTAATAGATTATTAGTGGGTTTAGCAATGATCGACACTCATTGTAGGTTTCTGCCGCGGTCCTAGGTTGGGTTGTGACAAAAGTGGTATCAACGCCTTAGAGATTTAGTATTACCATTCAGTATTTGGAGGAAGACTCCTCCACTTAAAGCACAAACTCATGCAGTTATTTGAATAGGAATAACTATCCCCACACAGTCTGTTGGACTAAAGAAGATTTAGCTAAAAGCTGAATGTAGGCAGACCTAAGCTACCAACTACCCTTTCCAGTTTCCAAACAGCTGCAACTCTCGAGTTACAACTCCATACATTTTCTATAAGCACCCCCGCCTGAAGGATCAAATCAAAGGTTAAATGACGCCTCTCATTACCCTTAGTAGTCTTGAAAAACAACACTATGCTTACCCGGCTATCTTGGCACGCACAATGGCTCGTCACAGGGAACATCACAATAGGTTACTGACCGCCTAAGTTCACCAGTGCCGAATAAAGAAGAGATTGCAACAGACTGAGGATAAAAATAATTAGAGCTTTAAAAAGCTCTTCTTCTTATTTATTTGGCTACCAGAGCTAGACTACTTACGAGTCAGGCTAATTGAAGAATCGAAATTGAAGAAATAGATAATAAATGAGCTTTATGGAACAAAATGTTTGTCAATTTAACCTTCTTATAAAAAGGAAACTCCGACAATTTACTAGAAAACCCTTTTATGACCCAGATAAGCTCATAGGATAACATAACTTCACTAGCGTTTTGAACCAAGAGGAGATACGTAGATCGAATATTACCTACTAACCACTTTACACCGAAAGAAATGATGACACTTTCTGATGATGACGAATAAGGATCTCATCATCCTACCAACACTGAATTCCAAAGAGAGAGGTGACACAACAAGATGCCAAGCAGACCATACCGATACTCACTCAAAATCTCTCACATTTAAACCAGATAACTAGGAAGGTCTCACAAATGCCCTGAATAAATCATACCAAAAGCTCGCCCCTCAACCACAACCGATTCTTGATAGAAACAATATTCAAGGAATCCATGAAACATGGTAAGATAAACGAAGTCCAGACAGATCGGAAAAATCAAATCTTACTCACATGTAATGGAAGAAGAAATACATGGGTGCACTACATCAGATACCTCAGCATCCTGCCAGACTGGTAGTTCTTAGAACTGCCTCTGCGGCTAAGCCGAGCTACTACCCTGATAATTACTTCTAGAAAAACCACTACCACCACGCTCTCGACCTCTATCGAATGAAGCATATAACTGTTTGATTAAGATCTGAATGAAATCCCCTGCGACTATACAGATGCCTGATGTCAAGAGAAAAGACGACTGCCTACTCGTCAGAGTAAGGGAAAACTCCTCAAAGGATAACCAGACTCACGATAATGATAACACCTTTTCGCTGAGAATGGAAGCTGGACAGATTGTTGAAAGCTATAAAGAGAAAAATTAGGTCTGATCTTGACGAACTACTGGCGCACTCTAAGAATCACGTGACACAAGCTGAGATAACCTGGAAGGTGACCTCCTAAAATAATCAGAATTCTTACCTCCAAATGAGGTACCATGGTTGCCCACCAGGGCCACGGAATTTCTTGCTCTCCCGCTCTAACTCTTCCCCCTCTAACTTATGGTATGCCTAATACCTTTGAGCAATATCAACAGTGACATCAAATGAAATCCCGACCTCAATCTCTCGAGCCATCTAGGATCTCAAGGAAAAAGAAAGGTCATCAATAAATCTTTTAATCTCTCGAAAGGCTCATGGACTAGTTTTAGTGCATATTCAGCCATTCTATAGAATTCAATCTCATATTCTGAAATATCAACAGGCTATCCGACATGCTACCCTGTCCAGTCCACTCAAACTGGCAACACTTTTTATTTCGCTGGCTATTCGAAAGGAACTTTTCCACGAGTCTAGAAGAAAACCGAACCAAGTTAGCTAATAAGAGAGCGGCCCACCAATTCAAGGCTTGGACCCTGCAACTAGAAAGCAGAATAATCAACACCATATCGCTCGATATAATCAAGAGCCTGAAGGATACGCTGACATCAGTTTATTTTAAAAATTTACACTGGGATTATCTGATGCATGACTTAAGAATATTGGAAGGTTCAACCGCATAAAATAATGCGACCTCTTTAGGATCTCAGACCAAACTGTTACCTCGGCTAGCTAACCAACCAGAACAATTGGTGGCGCAACACATGCTGCATTTGTAACATATTTTACTGCGGCAATATTAAGAACTAGAATAGGAGCTCCCTGAGATCGAACATTTGCATCTGCGGCAACCTGATAAGCTGCCTAGCGAATAATAAGTTCTTGCAGTATCTGGGTCGCCACATTCTCGTAAAAGCATCGTAGAAAGCCAAGGGAACCACAAGGCCCTACTGCCTTGCCCATCGCGAGCTCGTACATCCGAACTAGATTGTCATCACGATCAAAAACTCTCGGGGCTTCGTCAGTGCTAGCCCCACGCTAGACTTCTTCGTCTTGAACTCCTACCGTTTGCTGATTTTCGCACGAAGATTCACAATTACCACGAAGGAATTAACAAAAATACTTTTGCATCCTAGACTAACGCACGATCAGAAAAAAAAAAGGAAGTGAAACTTCCTAAATATCATCATAGCCCCTCGTAGATAAGAATGGACGTCTACGTACCCATCAGCGAGACTCTACTAGACACTGTCTTAGTCTGGATAGACTCTAAATCGGGCTCCACCAATTGACACGACCCGAAATCCAGCTAGGTCGTGCGGGCACCCGACATCCTCTCCTAGACCCATCGGGTGAACCCTTACCAATTAAATTAGGAAATTAAATATAATTCAATTCATAAATAAGAACAAGACTTAAAAAAATAACATAGACATACTGATACCTCTAAGCTATACAAAAGAAATTACAGCTGACTACCCAACATACTAGGTTTAGGGCTATTCAGACTAGACATCTAAGAGTGCAAAAGAAGACAGATACCTCCTGAAGGGAGCAAAATGCAACTAAAATAATGACCAATAAACTGGTGGCCATCCGGAATAAAAGCTGGCTCACCCTGACAGCTGAAGTCGTCTTCGCTCCTTCGCAACGTGGCGAACTCAATCCTGGAGAGAACCTGCCGAAACGAAATAGATAAACAACAAACAAACAACAAACAAGGGTGAGTCAAAAGGACTCAATAAGTGGGGCAGACTAGCCACCTCAAGGAATAGGATAGCTAGCTAGGGAGAAAAGAAACAGATAGACCAAATTCCTCTTATTTAAATTATAAAAAGGCAGAGCCAGATAATAACCGGAAACACGTATGAAATCATAAACTCAACCAGGAATACGAGCCATAAACATATCAACAAATAAACGATGCACGTATAAGCAAAACAGTAGTTATGTACCACAAGTCTATACAATGGTATGAAAAGAATTGAAATGAAATGAGATGAAATGAAATGAAATGAAATCTGATGCAAAGGGTCACATGTGCCGGTCATCCCATCTCGAAGCGGAATACTCCTGCATTCGAGGGGAATCCAATCTGATAACCAACAAGAGTGGAATACTCCTGCTCCTGATACTCCTGCACCCAATATAATATAAACCAGAGGCGGAATACTCCTGCACTCTCTTGGGGCGGAATACTCCTGCACCCGATATAATGTAAAGCTGAGGCAGAATACTTCTGTACTCTCCTGGGGCGGAATCCTCCTACCCTCAATATGATACAATGGAGCGGAATACTCTTGCTCTTGGGGCGGAATACTCCTACCCTCAATATGATACAATGGTGCGGCATACTCCTGTTCCTGGGACGGAATACTCCTTCACCCAATATGATATGCAATGTAATGCATATGAATGACATATAATGCATATGAATGCAATGTGATGCAATAATAACCCTTCATCGGCGCGGGACTCTCATCAAAAGCCGGGAAGTAGATGCCAACTCACAGCCAGAGTACAATACTCAGATCCTCAATGCAATACCAACAATAGGACATAACATATAATATACAACGTAAATCCAAAGCTAAGGCGTAATGAGTACGCCTATCGGCAGCTACACACGTAAGGATCACGTGGTAGAAAATCCACGAGACCAGGTGCCTGCAAAGAAATGGATATAAACACTTAGCTCTCCCAAAAGTTAGCATTGCTATTCAACAACCACTTTATCCTTTGGTTTCATTGCCAAACGATCCCACTCTATTCAATAAGCAGAAAAATATATCAAATTAGGCTAAAGACTTCATTCCTTACGTCTTAGGGTAATCCAGTTAGGAACCTGATACCCTATTCGCATACGCAATACGCAGTACGCAGGCCAGGCCTATGTACAGGGTTTAAGGTCACATAACCAAACCCTAAATAAATTACATTTATATATTACCCATGCGGACCCTTTAACTATCAATTGAACTTATTAAAACGATGTCTAATATTCCAAGTTTTACCGTTAAAATATATTCAAACACACGTAATAAACTCAAATAATGCATTAACATCATTACCTAAATATTTTGGGGTAAAAATTCTACTATTTTTCCGGCTCTTTTCTCATTTTCTGGCATTTTTTATCTCACTGCGCTTTTCTCTTTCTCTGTTCTCGCTTCTCTGTTTCCTTTGATGTTTCTATTCACGTTGAGCTTATAAGCTCACCTTAACCGCCTTTCATTTCTTTTCCATTTTCCTTCTTTTTTTTCTTTTTCTTTTAAAATTCGCTGCTACGTTAAAATTAAAATTGTACTCTACGATATTCGAAATAATTTCAACTTTTGCATGAAAGTTATACAAAATATATGCAGCTGACACGACCCGAATTTCGACTAGGCAGTGCGGGCACCCGACATCCTCCCCTAAACCCGACGGGTGAAACCTTACCAATTAAATTAGGAAAATAAATATAATAATTCATAAATAAGGATAAGACATAAAATAAAAATATAGATATACTGATACCTCTAAGCTGTACAAAAAGAATTACAGCTGACTACCCAACATACTAGGTTTAGGGTTATCCAGACTAGACATCTGAGAGTACAAAAGAAAATAGATACCTCTTGAAGGGAGCAAAATGCAACTGAAATAATAAATAATGAACTGGTGGCCATCTGGAATAAAGCTGACTCACCCTGAGAGCTGAAGTCGTCTTCGCTCCTTCACAACGTGGCCAACTCAATCCTGGAGCGAACCTGCCGAAACGAAATAGATAGACAAGAAACAAACAACAAACAAGGGTGAGTCAAAATGACTCAATAAGTGGGGCAGACTAGCCACCTCAAAGAATAGGAAAGCTAGCTAGGGAAAAAAGAAATAGATAGACGTAAATTCAAAGCTAAGGTGTAATGAGTACGCCTATCGGCAACTACATACATAAGGATCACGTGGTAGAAAATCCACGAGGTCAGGTGCCTCCAAAGAAATGGATATATACACTTACCTCGTTCCGAAGTTAACACTGCTACCCAACAACCGCTCAATTCTTTGAATTCATTGCCAGACGATCCCGCTGTATTCAATAAGCAGAAAAACATATCCATTAGGCTAAAGGCTTCATTCCCTACATCTTAGGGCAATCCGGTTAGGAACCTGATACCCTATTCGCATACGCAATACGCAGGTCAGGCCTATGTACAGGGTTTAAGGTCACATAACCAAACCCCAAATAATTTAAATTTATATGTTGCCCATAACTCACTGAGTACGAATATATAATCAATTTCGTTATCGGGGTCCATTTGACCCTTTAAACTATTAATTGAACTTATTAAAACGATGGCTAATATCCCAATTTTTACAGTAAAAATATATTCAAACACACGTAATAAACTCAAATAATATATTAGGATCATTACCTGAATGTTTCAAGGTAAAAATTCTACTTTTCTCCGGCCTCTTTTCACATTTTCTGGCATTTTTTTCAATTTTTGCTTCTGAATCATTTTTTAGTTTCTCATGTTTCTGTTCTCATTCTCTCTCTGTTTATATAATTGATGAGCTTTATATAAGCTCATATGACCGCCATCAAATTTTGTCCTCTTTTCCTTTTTTTTTTTCTTTTTCCTTTAAAATTCGTTGCTACGGTAAAAATTAAAACGGTACCCTACAATATTCAAAATAATCCCAACTTTTGCATACAAGTTATACAAAATATATTTAACATACTCGTGAAGGCGGATCTCAAATCGGATTCCCGAAACTCAAGATGCGAGTTTAAATGAAGAAAAGTCAAATTATTTAACTTTCAGCATTTTCGCGGAAACTAGCCGAACAACATCGAATTCACTTTCGAAAGTTCACTAAAGTCACAAATAATCATACGAACCTAACGGCGCTTTCGGATTTCGAATCGGAGCTCATTCGCCAAAACCAAGCTCGAAAATCTCTTTTCAATATTTATCGATAATAAAAACTGAAACCTTCTTCCGATGCCTACCAAACGAGGTCTGATTTAGCTCAAATTTTACAGACAGGTCCTAATAGATATTACGAATATTTTAAAATTATCGGCATGGCAATCGGAGTCCTAACTTCCGAAACGACTGACCGAGGTCGTTTCATTCTCCTCCACTTAAACTCTCGTTCGTCCTCGAACGAGCCTAAGTCTAAAGCAAGATCCACACAGATAACAAGAGAACTTACACGACCTTCATAAGCTACTCTACGGGCATTATCTCCTAATTACATGATCAGAATTATAACACGAACACCGAACTCTTGGAATAAAATATATCTGGATAATATGATGACACCATTGCCCAGCTTATTCTGACTAAGCTGATCCTTCCTCGATCACGAGAAAAGAGTTTTACATTTTCGAAGCAAAGATATACGGAACTCTGGATGGACTAACATGATTCAGCCGATAATCACCTCTTCTATATATCTTTTGATATAAAATAGGTCGATGGAACTATGAATTAGCTTACGCTTGATACAGTAGGGGAGGCTTTTGAAGTACCTCTTCACTACACACTATAGAAGATTTGATGCAGGCTATATCATTTCTACGAACGCACTATGCAACACCTCAATTAATGTTAGGGTTGGTCCGCAAGCTCCTTGTGGGAATGTAGATACTCATATCCTAATGTATGTCAAAGGTTCATCTGTACAGGGTCTATAATATAAGGATAAGGGTCATGCAAATACTCCTGGATAGTATGATACAGACCAGGAATAATCTTCAAACTGCACATCTAATTCAGGGTATTGTCTTTGAATTGGAAATATTATGAGTAGTTGGACCATGGACTAAGATAGAATACCAACAATAAAATTGATTACATGTGCACTTATAACGCTAAAGTAACTTCTCAAAGAGTTGGGGTGTGAAGGACATATGCTAATGATGGATGGACGACAAGCCGCACTAGATCTTTAACTCTAAATTTTTCATGAAGTAAAACAACGTCAGTATGAGGATCCATTTCTGGTTGAATACAGACAGATAGCCAGAAGAAAAACTGAGTCACCATACAGGGTTACTAGTGACAGTTTTCCCATGTATAAAGATAGACTTTGTGCTCATGATGTTGCAAATTTTACGTGGACAGATTATGACAAAGGCACATTGTTCTAAATACACTGTTCATCCAGCTTCGACTAAGATGTACCATGATCTTAAGCAGATTTATTAGTGGGATAGAATGAAGTGTGACATAGCAGAATTTGTGGCTCAATATTTTAATTGCCAGCAAGTTAAAGTCGTGTCATCTTTCCAGTCTTTATGCTTTCAGCAGATAGGTACGTATATATGATCAGGTTGCCAGCTTATCTATGTCATTAATAGATTATTAGTGGGTTTAGCAATGATCGACACTCATTTTAGATTTCTGTCGTGGCTTTACTTTGGGTCGTGAGAAAAGTCGTATCAACACCTCAGAGATTTAATATTACCATTCAGTATTTGGAGGAAAACTCCTCCACTTAAAGCACAAACTCATGTAGCTAAGTTGAATAAAAATAGGCATCCTCGTAGGGTCCACTGGATTAAGGAAAACTTAGCTAAAACAGAATGCGGCTCTGAGCTACCAAATTACCCTCTCGAGGTTCCAAACAGCTGCAACTCTCGAGTTCACAACTCCATACCTTTGTCGTAGACACCACCGCCTGATGGATCAACTCAGAGGTCAAATAACGCCTCTCATTACTCTTAGCAGCCTTAAGACACAATAATGTGCTTACCCAGCTACCTTTACACGCACTCTGGCTCAACATAGGGAACATCACAAACGGCTACTAATTGCCCGAGCTCACTAGTGCTGGACGACGAAGAAATGACAATGGACCGAGGATAGAAATACTTAGAGCTTCAGGAAGGTTATTTTCTTATTCACTTGGCTACCAGAGCAAGAGTACATCCGAGTAGGCTAACAAAAGAATCACAACTGAATAAATAGAAATTAAATGAGATTTATGGAACAACATCAATGCCAATTTAAGTCTCCTATAAAAAGGAAACTCGGAAAATTTACCAGAAAACCTTTTTATACCGAGACAAACTTATAGAATAACATGACTCGACTAGCATCTCGAACCAAGAGGAAGACACATAGATCGAATATTACTTACTAACCACTTTACACCGGAAGAAAAAACGACACTTCATGATGGTGACGAATAAGAATCCCATCATCCTACCAACACTGATTTCCGAGGTGAGAGGTAAATGACTTGACATAATAACACAAGGTGGCATAACAGGATGCCAAACAGGCAATAGCAATACTCACCATCAAATCTCTCATATTTAGATCAGATAAACTAGTAGGGTCTCATAAATGCCAGGAATAAATCATATCAGAAACTCACCCCTCTACCGCAACCGATTCTTAATTACGACAATATCCAAGGAGACCGTCGAAGCATGATAAGACACACTATTTCCAGATCGATCGAAAAGATAAATCTTACTTACACATAAGGGAAGAAGAAACACACGGGCTACTACATCGGATGCCTCAGCATCCTGCCAAACTAGCAGTTCATAGAACTGCCTAAGCAGCTGACCTGAGCCACTACCCTGACAATCACTTTCTGGAGAACCACTGCCACCACAATCTCAACCTCTACTAGATGGTGGCATTTCTCTGGAGGATTGAGATCTAAATAAAATTCCCTGCGACTGTGCAGGTGCCTGAGGCCGAGAGAAAGGACGACGACCTACTTGCCGGAATAAGGAAAAACTCCTCAAAGGATAACCAGACTCACGACAATGATAACACCTTTTTGACTAAAAATGGAAGCTGGAAAGATTGTTGATAGCTGTAAAGAGAAAGCTAAGTCTAATCTTGATGAACCACTCGAGCACTCTGAGAATCACGCTCTACAAGCTGAGATAACCTAGCAGGTGACCTTCCAAAATAATCAAAACTCTTACCTCCAAATAAGGTACCATAGTTACCCACTAGGGCCACAGGATCTCTTGATCTCCCACTCTAACTCTTCCCCCCAACTTATGGTATGCCTAATACCTTTGAGCAATATCAACAACGACATCAAATGAAGTATCAACCTCAATTTTTTTCGAGCCATCTAGGATCTCAAGGAAGGAGAAAGGGCATCAATAAATCTTTGAATCTGTCGAAAAGCTCATGGACTAGTTCTAATGCATATTCAGTCATTCTATAGAATTCAATCTCATATTCTGAAACACCAACAGGCTAACCGACAGGCTACCCTGTCTAATCCACTCAAACTGGCGACACTTTTCATCTCGCTCGCTACTCGAAAGAAATTTTCCATGAATCCAGAAGAAAAATCGAACCAAGTTAGCTAATAAGAGAGAGGGGCCCACCAATTCAAGGCTGGACCCCTTAAACTAGAAAGAAGAATAATCAACACCATACCGCTTGATATAATCAAGAGCCTGAAGGATACGCTGGCATCATTTTATTTTAAAAATTTACGTAGGGATTATCTGATGCATGGCTTGAGAATATCAGAAGGTTCAACCACGTAAAATAATACAACCTCTTCGGATACTCGGACCGAGCCATTACTCAGGCTAACTAACCAGCCAGAATAACTAGAGGCACAACACATGTTGTCTCCAGAACACAATTTACTGCACCAATATTAAGAATCGGAATAGGAGCTCCCTGAGACCGAACGTCTGCACATGCGGCAACCTGATAGGCTGCCCAGCTAATAATAGGTTCTTATGGTATCTGCGTCGCCAAGATTCTTGTAAAAGCATCGTAGAGAGCCAAGGGAACCACAAAGTCCTACTCCCTTGCCCATCGCAAGCTCGTACAGCTGGGACCTCCGTAACTAGATCGTAAGCACGATCAATAACTCTCAGGGCTTCATCAGTGCTAGCCCCAGGCTAGACTGCTTCGTCCTGAACTCCTTCCATTTGCTGATTTGTCGTACGAGGGTTCACAATTACCACGAACGAATTAACGAAAATACTTTTGCATCCTAGACCGATGCACGATCAGAAATGAAGGAAGTGAAACTTCCTAAATGCCATCATAGCTTCTCGTATATAAGTACGGACGTCTACGTACCCATTACAGAAACTCTACTAGACACTGTCTTAGTCTGGATAGACTCTAAACTGGGCTCTGATACCAAATAACACGACCCGGATTTCGACTAGGCCGTGAGGGCACCCGACATCCTCCGCTAAACCCAACAGGTGAACCCTTACCAATTAAATTAGGTAAATAAATATAATAATTCATAAGGACAACACTTAAAATAAAAATACAGACATGCTGATACCTCTAAGCTGTACAAAAAGAATTACAGTTGACCACCCAACATACTAGGTTTAGGGTTATCCAGACTAGACATCTAAGAGTACAAAAGAAAATAGATACCTTCTGAAGGGAGAAAAATGCAACTGAAAGAATAAACAATGAACTGGTGGCCATCCGGAATAAAGCTGGCTCACCCTGACAGCTGAAGTCGTCTTCGCTCCTTCACAACATGGCCAGCTCAATCCTGCAGCGAACCTGCCGAAACGAAATAGATAGACAAGAAACAAACAAGAAACAAACAAGAGTCAAAAGGACTCAATAAGTGGGGCAGACTAGCCACCTCAAAGAATAGGAAAGCTAGCCAGGGAGAAAAGAAATAGATAAACCAAATTCCTTTTATTTAAATTATGAAAAAGCAGAGCCAGATAACAACCGGAAACACGTAAGAAACTTATAAACTCAACCAAGGATGCGTGCCAGAAACATATCAACAAATAAGCAATACACATATAAGCAGAACAGTAATCATGTACCGTAAGTCTACACAATGGTATGAGTTGAGATGAAATGAAATGAAGTGAGATGAAATGAAATGAAATGAAATGAAATATGATGCAAAGGGTCACATGTGCCAAATGAATGGAGCGGAATCCTCCTGCTCCGAGGGCGGAATCCTCCTACCCTCAATATGATGCATGGAGCTGGAATCTTCCTGCTCCGAGGGCGGAATCCTCCTACCCTCAATATGATACAATGGAGCGGAATCATCCTGCTCCGCGGGCGGAATCCTCCTACCCTCAATATGATGCAATGGAGCTCGAGGGCGGAATCCTCCTACCCTCAATATGATGCAATGGAGCAGAATCCTCCTGCCCCGAGGGCGGAATCCTCCTACCCTCAATATGATGCAATGGAGCGGAATCCTCCTACTCCGAGGGCGGAATCCTCCTACCCTCAATATGATGCAATGCATAACCAGAAAACGTAATACATACGAATACGGTATGATGCAATAATAATCCTTCACCGGCGCGGGACTCTCATCGACAGCTGGGAAGTATATATCCACTCACAGCCAGGGTACAATGCTCAGATCCTCAATGCAATACCAACAATAGGGCATAATATATAATATACAACGCAAATTCAAAGCTAAGGCGTAATGAGTACGCCTATCGGCAGCTACACACGTAAGGATCACGTGGTAGAAAATCCACGAGGCCAGGTGCCTCCAAAGAAATGGATATAAACACTTACCTCGTTCTGAAGTTAACACTGCTACCCAACAACCGCTTAATTCTTTGAATTCATTGCCAAACGATCCCACTGTATTCAAAAAACAGAAAAACATATCACATTAGGCTAAAGGCTTTATTTCCTACATCTTAGGGCAATCCGGTTAGGAACCTGATACCCTATTCGCATACGCAATACGCAGGCCAGGCCTAAGTATAGGGTTTAAGGTCACATAACCAAACCCCAAATAATTAACACTTATATGTTGCTCATAACTCACTGAGTACGAATATATAATCAATTTCGTTATCGGGGTCCATTTGACCCTTTAAACTATTAATTGAATTTATTAAAACGATGGCTAATATCTCAATTTTTACCGTAAAAATATATTCAAACACACGTAATAAACTCAAATAATATATTAGGATCATTACCTGAATGTTTCAAGGTAAAAATTCTACTTTTCTCCGGCCCCTTTTCTCATTTTCTGGCGTTTTTTTTCAATTTCTGCTTTTGAATCCTTTTTTGGTTTCTCATGTTTCTGTTCTCATTCTCCCTCTGTTTATATAATTGATGAGCTTTATATAAGTTTATATGACCGCCATCAAATTTTGTCCTCTTTTTCTTTTTTTTTCTTTTTCCTTTAAAATTTGCTGCTGCGGTAAAAATTAAAACGGTACTCTACAATATTTGAAATAATCTCAACTATTGCATACAAGTTATACAAAATATATGTAACATACTCGTGAAGGCGGATCTCAAATCGGACTCCCGAAACTCAAGATGCGAATTTAAATGAAAAAAAGTCAAATTATTTAACTTTCGGCATTTTAGCGGAAACTAGCCGAACAACATCAAAATTTACTTTCGAAAGTTCACAAAAGTCACAGATAATCATACGAACCTAACGGCGCTTTCGGATTTGGAATCGGAGCTCATTCGCCAAAACCGAGCTCGAAAATCTCTTTTCAATATTTATCGACAATAAAAACTGAAACCTTCTTCCGATGCCTACCAAACGAGGTTTGATTTAGCTCAAATTTTACAGACATTTCCTAATGGATATTACGAATATTTTAAAATTATCGGCACGCCAATCGGAGTCCTAACTTCCGAAAAGACTGACCGAGGTCGTTTCAGCAGCATACTCGCTAAGGCAGATCTCAAATCAGATTCCCGAAACTCAAAATGCGAATTTAAATTGAAAAAGATCAAATTATTTAACTTTCGGAATTTTAGGGAAAACTAGCCGAACAATATCGAAATTCACTTTCGAAAGTTCACAAAAGTCATAAATAATTATACGAACCTAACGGCGCTTACAGATTTCGAATCGGAGCTCATTCGCCAAAACCGAGCTCGAAAATCTCTTTTTAATATTTATCGACAATAAAAACTGAAACCTTCTTCCGATGCCTACCAAACGAGGTCTGATTTAGCTCAAATCTTACAGACAGGTCCTAATAGACATTACGAATATTTTAAAATTATCGACACGCTAATCAGAGTCCTATCTCCCGAAACGACTAACCAAAATCGTTTCAATTTATCACAACAAGAATAAACTATCCAACATTCCTTCTTAATTTCCTCCAGGAATTCTTCGATGCATGTTCCCTATATTGTGGCTTATTGATTTGTGGAATTGTTTTGGCATTGTCCATGGCAAAAAAAAAAAAATTACTAAAAGTACAAATTCTTTTTCTTATTTTTTGCATATTAGTAACTGATTACTATTGATTATGATTATTAGCATCATAGATAGAAGTAACGTTCATTATTTCGTATGCGCTGAAGTACGGTTCTAGCCATTTGGCCATAAGTACCAAAAATGATGATGAAAAGTTATTTATGAATTTGAGTTGAACAATTGTATTTGAAAGTTTGAAGTTGTTTTTGTACATGCATTTACTTGAAAAAAGTTGACGTTTTATGAGTCGTATTTTTTTGGGAAAAAAGTTAATTTTTGGAAAATAGTTCTTTTGAAAAGCTTCAAAAAAACTGACCATTTTTTCTTGGGCTAGCTTGCTTAGTAGCCATTTGGCCATAATATATCAAAAAATTTTAATCTTTTTTAAATGAGTTGAGCAATGGTCTTTTCAAGTTGATGTTGTGTTTGGATATGAATTTCACCTGAAAAAATTCGAACTTTTGTGACTAGCGATTTTTTTTTTTTTTTGAAAAAACATGAAAAAATGGTCAAAAGCACTTTTTGGTTTTTTAAAAATAACTTTTTAAAAAATATAAAAATAATAATTTTTCATGGACAAACATGTTATTCAAAAAATTTTTGAAAAATTAAAAAGTAGTTCTTCGACAAACAGGGCCTTATTTTTCCTTACATGTGTTGATTTAGATTAGTATCCATAAAGTACTACCGCAATAATAAGTTCTTGCTTTAGTTTCTTTTCTTTAGTTTATTTTGGAGATTAAATAAGAGATGTAAATATATATATTTATGTAAGAACAGTTACTGCTAGATGAACATTGACTTCGAATGCCACCACTTCTATTATTTGAATTTGTGTCATGCAACAAAAACAAAATCTCAGTACGGCAGAGGAAAGAACCTAAAATATTATTACAACTTGGCGCTGAGTAAACATAAAGAACCCACATTGATATTTGCTCAAAAAATACAAGAACTTAATGTTCAAAGAGTAGCCATCTTTCCTGATAGAATAGATTCTAGCTAATTTGATTTTGTATGGGACAAAATTTGAATCGGCATGATAGTCCATAGATACTTGTGTAGATAGGAATCATTTAATTAAGGATAAAATAGAAATTTTGAAGTTAAATTGGTTCCAAATTTAGAAAGTTTTTGTGTAGATAGGAATCATTTAATTAAGGATAAAATAGAAATTTTGAAATTAAATTGGTTCCAAATTTAGAAAGTTGTCATTCTTTTCGAAACGGACTAAAAAAGAAATGTTATTACTTAAACTGAAACGGATAGAGTACATTATACCGTGTCAATCAAAATATCAACTTTACAGCTTTTCTTTTTACATATAAAAGCAACTTGTGCCGGCATAGCATTCAAAATTTGAGTTGTATTCTTCATTTGATTTGATTACAAATCAGATACTATATGACTTAACAATCATGTGCAACGCACGTATCGAGAGACTAGTATGTTAAAATATGGATAGATCCTCATATAACTTCTTTTGGTTGTAAAACACTTAGAAAAATAATTCTGTGGGGCTAGTGTTTTACTCCACAACCATGGTGTGCATGAATCATCAATTTATTCATTTGTTCATTTTTCAAACAAAGACAACTTTACAATATGAATATCTAATTTGTTCGGTTTTTATGGAGGCCAATGCACATTCCTGGCAAGAGGATATATTTACCATTTTTTAATAAAAGCGAACAAAATATTTCACTACAAAAAAACTGTGAATTGCTAATAAATTTTTCCAACCAACTTAATTCGTTGGTAAATTACAAACATATTATCAACCGATTAGCAACTAAAATATTTTCATAAATATAGCAACAGATTACTAACGAATTACTAACAAAATTTTACCAACAAATAAAATTAATTGATAAATATTGCGGAAAAATATGGCACCTAATTTAACGACAAATTACCAACGAATTACTAATGAATTATTTACCAACAAAATATTTTCGTTAGTAAATTACAAACAAATTTAAGGCGTTGGTAAATTACCTATCGAATAAAAATTCGTTGGCTATTCACCAACACAAATGTTATCCGTTGGTAAATTTACCAATAATTTCATAAGCCGTTGGTAAATTTACCAACAAATTCTTATTCAACGGATTCTAAAGTCTTTGGTGAATTACCAACAAAAATTTTACCATTTAGTAATTTACCAATAAAATTTATATTCATAGGTAATTTACCAACAAATATTATTATCTGTTGGTAAATTTGGCAAAAACTAGTTTTCCATGGTAACTTATTGACAAGAGCCAAATTTTCGGATAGGTCATGCGAACACTTGACATCCTCCCATAGATCCGTCTGGCAAATCCAATCGAACTTAGCCAAAATGAAAGACATAAGAACAACGTAAAGGACAAGTGGTGCTCACCACCGATATCTGGATCATCCATGTTCCACAATCGCGAGTCGAACTCAGTCGTTTAGTGAAATCTGCCCGAACAATTAAACAACATAGAGAACAAATAGAGAGTGAGTCAAAAAGACTCAGTAAGTGAGGCCTAACTAGCTACCCTAACAACAAGTAGACTAGCCGTGGGATCATACAAATCAGGTAATATCAGGAAACATATAACAAATGCACAAGCCAAAATATTTCAAACAATACAACAATAAATGAAAATAAAACGAATTGAGATGTAGTGTGATGCAATGCAATGCAACTGGGTTACATGTACCCAAATCACTCATCAGAGCGAAATACTCCTGCTACTAGAGGATGCAAGAACTGAAGTGGATTCATCCTGCTACTGGGGAATGCAAGAACTGAAACAGAATCCTCCTACTAGCAGGGGATGCAAGAACTCATGCGGAATCCTCCTACTACCGGGTGATGCAAGAATTGAAGCGGAATCCTCCTACTTTTGATATGATATCACAAGCCAAAGCATGAAAATATAATACGAATATGAAATCCAAGGTTGCAGCATGGTAAGTACCTCATATCGACAGCTACACACGTAAAGACATCGTGTGTAGAATATCCACAAGGCCTAAGGCCGTCAAAAAATTGGATGGTATCACTTACCGCACATCCTAAGCCACTTCGGCTATTAAATCATCTCCTTTGCCTTCCGAACCCTCTCAAAATAACCTCGCTCTGAGAATGGAAGTAGATTGCACATATAAGTTCCAAGACAAAGAAATAAATAACGACTAAGTGGAAGTAAAAGGAAATTTCCAAATTACCCTTGGGCCTATTTCTCCGAATACCAATAAATTATAGGTTCCAGGACTCTTCATGGTCCTATAATACCAATCACATTATATGGATGCTCTTTTGGGTACATCTAACACGAATTTTTCAAATTCTATAGGTTATGGTTCCCAACCACGGAAATCCCCAACCAAACCCATCAACTTCATGAAATTCTTTTGCCTAAAGCTTCAATCAACGATACAGAAAAGTTAGAAAACATAAGTTGAATAATATAGAACAACTAAAAAATCGCCTTCCACTGAGTTTCATTAATTGATTTTGGGTAAAACAGATTCTGCCGACCAAATATTCTATGATTTATGGTTAGAGTTGTTTAATCACATATTAATGAATTGTACTATATATAAAAATAATAACTACAACAACAACAAAAACAACAATAATAATAATAATAATAATAATAATAATAATAATAATAATAATATTCTTATTTATTTTTAAAGGAAAGAAACATAAATAAAAATAAAAATATTTTAGTAACTAAGTTATCAATTTTTATATTTGTAATTAAATCCTTGTTGTTTCTTAAAATGTAAAAATGTGTGTGTATACATTATTATTATTATTATTATTATTATTATTATTATTATTATTATTATTATTATTATTATTATTATTAAATGGAAAAATATTGTAAATAACACCATTAATCTTCAAGATTATTTAAATGTTATATAGTTAAAATTTTAAAGTACCAAAAAAAGAGAGGGAAAAGAAACAAAAAAGCGGTAAAACCAAATTCAAATAATTCCCCAAACTCTCTTAAGCCACCGCCAAATTTCCCTGTTTCCCTAATTTCCTTTTAGCCAAAGTTGATTCCCTCTCTTTCATTCTCTAGCAAAAGAAACCTAATTAAGGGTTTCGCTTTCATTTCAAACTTCGGTTGATTTCATCTTTTCATAAAATAACTCTCTTTATTTTAAAGACACCGAACTATAATATTGCTCTCACTCTCTATTTTCCTACACAGATTATTTTCTTTCGGTCTGTGGAGTTAAGCAACTACTGTGTTGCTTTTGATTTTCGTGTACTGAAATGAGGAGAAGACGCCTTCTTTTATAGATGAAGCTGCCAATATTTGGACTAATCAGAATTCAGTTGGCAAAACTGTTTTGCCAAAACCATTTTCATTTCTCATAACATGCTTGTTATGGTTTTCTCATAACAGTTACCACCTAATATTTATTTATGGAGTAGATCCTACAGATCTCCTCCTTAATTTTGATTTTTCTTCTTCATTCCAAGCATTGCTCTCACTCTCTGAAAGTCTTCAAATTTGAGTGGCTTTGTAAAGATATCTGTAACTTGATCGTGAGACTTCACATACTTGAGCTCTATCTCCTTTTTGACAATGCATTCTCTGATGAAGTGATACGTTGTATCTATGTGCTTGCTCCCATCATGATACACAGGATTCTTTGCAAGTGCTTGTGCGGACTTGTTATCAATGCAATTTGTCGTGGCTTCAATTTGAGGCAAATTGAGCTCATTCAACAATCATCTCAGCCAAATAGCATGACACGTACAAGACGTTGCTGCTACATATTCACATTCACAAGTCGAGAGAGTAACAATGCATTGTTTCTTTGAGCTCCAGGTAATAACACAATTACCCAAGAAGAAGACAAAGCTAGTTGTGCTTTTTCTATCATTAATATCTTCCGCAAAATCACTATTACAAAATCCCACAAGATTAAAATCATTAGTAGGAGATAAAATAGCCCATAGTCAATCGTACCTTTGATGTAACGGAGAATTCTTCTAGCAACTTTCAAATGAGTTGAGGTATGAGGTTCCATGAAGCGACTCACTACGCCAACCGCAAAGAGTATATCCGGCCTCATACAAGTCAGGTATCTTAAGCTTCCCACAAGACTTGTGAAAAAGGTGGGACTCACCTTTTCTCCATCATCAAACCTTGAAAACTTTGTCCCACTCTCTATTGGTGTGTTTACAGGATTGCAATCAAACATCTTGAACTTCTTCAAGATCTCTTTTGTATAGCTTTCTTGAGATATAAAAATGCCTTCCTCCATCTACTTCACTTCCAGACCAAGGTAATTTGACATGAGTCCCATGTCCGTCATATCAAACTCGCGGGACATAGCTTTATTGAAATCTTCAAACAAAGTGGGGTTATTATCCGTAAAGATAAGATCATCAACATAAAAACAGACAAGTAAAATATCTCCATTAGTATGAACTTTAATATAAAGAGTATATTCATAGAGACAACGAGTAAACCCATTATCTTGAAAATACTTGTCGATACGACTATTCCATGCCCTTGGAGCTTGATTTAATCCATACAAGGATTTGTTCAATCTAAGCACTTTATCTTCATGATTTTTGACCTTAAAGCCCAATGGTTGCTCAACATAGATTTCCTCTTCAAGATAGCCGTTCAAAAAGGCTGACTTGATTTCTAGTTGATAGATCTTCCACTTCATTTGTGCTGCCAAAGAGATAAGCAATCGGATCGTCTCCATGCAGGCAACAGGTGCATAGACTTCATCATAGTCGCTGCCATGCCTTTGTTTGTAGCCATTAGCCACAAATCTTGCCTTGTATCTCTCTATATCTCCATCAACATTCTTTTCCTTGTATACCTATTTCATTCCAATTGCTCGATGACCCTTGGGAAGAGTTGTTAACTCCCAAGTGTTGTTCTTCTCTATTGACTTGATCTCCTCCTCCATGGCTTTTCTCCACCTTTTGTCTGTAACAGCTTCATTAAAGTTCATTGGTTCACTATCAGCAAAGAGACAATACAAGAAATCAAAATTAGTAATTTGATCTGTATTATCATAGAGTTGTGCAATTGTCCTCATTCTTTCTGGTGCTTCATTTGAAATTCCTGGAAAGGAAGGAGATGCAACAATATTTGGGAATGGAGGTGGAGTTGTGTCTTGTAAGGGTTTCTCGGCCTCTTGTGCTTCTTCTTCATCATCTTTGAAGTACGAAAGAAAATTGAATGTATTTTATTCCTGAGATTCCCAATTCCATGTCGCTTCTTCATCAAATTCAACATCACGACTCACCACCACTTTTTAATTGCCAGGGTTGTATAACTTGTAGCCTTTTGAACTCGTGTCATATCCAACAAGCACATGCTTGACACTTCGATCATCAAGTTCAGCTCTTACTTGATGTAGAACATGAGTATAGGCTATGCTCCCAAAGATTCTCAAGTGTTTGACACTTGGCTTCCTTCCGCTCCATGCTTCTTGAGGAGTTTGATCTCTAATATTTTTTTGTTGGAGATCTGTTTCTCAAATAAATTGCACAAGAATTAGCTTCGACCCAAAATTCCTTGGGAATGCGGTTTGCTTTCAACATACATCAATTCATATTAAGAATTATTCTATTTTTTCTTTCAGCAACTCCATTTTGTTGTGGTGAGTAAGGTACCGTTAGAGGGCAGCGAATTCTATAAAATTGACAAAAGTCATTAAATTCTTTTGAAGTGAATTCGCCTCCTCTATTGGACCTTAAATCTTTTATTTCATGACCACTTTCCTTTTAAACAAGTGCTTTAAAATTCTTAAAAGCAACAAATGTTTCAGATTTTTTCTTCAAGAAATAAACCCAAGTCTTTCTATTAAAATCATCAATGAATAGTAGAAATTATTTACTTTTACCGAAAGAAGGTGGATTGATAGGTCCACACACATTGGCATGAACAAGCTGGAGTGGCTTGGTAGCTCTTGACGTGCCCTCCTTTGAAAAACTCATCCTTGCATGTTTGCCAAGAAGACAAGCTTCATATAATTGATTGGGATGGTTTATTGAAGGCATTCCATGCAGCATCATTTTTTCTCCCATTGATTTGAGCGCTTCAAAATTTAAGTGACCAAATCGCATCTGCCAGCACCATGACTTATCTTGCACATTAGCACCATTTCAACTTTAGCAATTATGTTTCCATTTGAATATCTAAGCCAAAAATGCATATCTTTCATATGAATATCATATCCTCTTTCAAGAAGTTGACCGAAACTCAAAATATTACTTTTTAGTTTTGGCACATAATAAACATCTTTAATCAACTTGTGGCCATCATCTTTAGAGGATATTAGAATCGTACCTATCCCTTTAATTTGAATCTTTGAGGAATATCCACAAGAAACATTTCCTTTCACCTTTTTAATGAGTTCTACAAACTTGTCTTTGCATCCACACATATGGTTGCTTTCTCCATTGTCCAAATACCACGAGCTGCAATCATCCTTGTCACATTGCTTGAGTGCTAGCAATAATATTTACTCATCTTCTTCTTTGTCGTCAACAAGGTTAGCTTTCTCTTCAATATTACCATGAAATTCCAAAGAGAAATGGTCAAATTTATGACAGTTGTAACACTCAATTTTATATTTTTCATACCTTTTGCCATTCATCACTTGATAATAACCACGTCCTCTTCCTCCTCTTTGTCCACGATAATAACCTCTGAATGCTTGAAAGCTTTTTTCTTTATTGTTGAAGTTGTTACTATTACTTCTTCCTCTTCCTCGACCGCCACGGCCGTCTCCCTCGTCCATTTCCTCTATAGCTCTTTTCACCTCCATCCTTGAAGGATGCATTGGTTTTAAGAAGTTGCTCCAATGGCTCTTCTTGTCTCTTTCTGTTTCTTCGTGGGCTTGTAAAAAATCCTCCAACTGCTCCGTCAATATAAAGTCTAAATCTTTAGACTCCTCAATAGCACACACCACATAATCAAATTTAGGTGTTAAAGACCGAAATTTTTTTTCTACCACACGAATTTCTTTCATTTATTCTCCATATCTTTTTAATTGATTTACAACAACTTTCACTCTTGAACAATAATCCGAAATGGATTCAGATTCCTTCATTTTCAAAACTTCAAAATCAGCCCTTAGAGTTTGAAGTTTTATCTTCCTCACTTTATCAACTCCTTGGAGAGAATTTTGTAAAATCTCCCAAGCTCCTTTTGAGGTGGTAGCATCAGCCACCTTCTCAAACATGGCATCATCCAGAAATTGGTGGATGAGAGTGAGAGTTTGTTGATCCTTCTTCCTTATTTTTACCAAGACATCTTTTTCATTTTGAGGGAGAGTTTTCTCATTACCGGGTATTATATACCCACTACGTACAACCTCCCACATGTCTTGAGAGCCAAAAATGATTTTCAATCGTAGGCACCATTTTTCATAATTTTCTTTTGTGAGACGAGGGTATTGAAAAGCGAGTGTACCATTATTTGCCATTGCTCTGATAACACGATGTTTGGAAATAATAGTATACCCTAGGAATATTTCCCACAATAATACTGATGTTCGGCATTTTATGCCTACTTTTCCTTAATATTTCCGCACATTTGAGCTTGTTTTGCACTTGTTTGGTGGCTTGTGAATATGGTTTTACGCTGATGTTGTGTTGTTCGTGTGTAGGTCGTTACGCGATACATTTGGAGCGTTTCGAAGCTTGATTGAGCATGAATTGATTGGATGATGATTGAAGATTGGATCGAGCACACAAAGGCACGACACAAGCCGAGTTTTGGAGCGAAAAGAGCAAATTCTGGCCTGGCGCTGCAGCCTCTGCGCCGCGCCAGCCATAGCGCGAGGAGGTCTGCGCGTTGCCAGGCGCGTCGCAGGCCAAAGGCACGAAGCCTGGAGGCGTGTTCTGGTTGGTTGCACGCTTTTCGGGGCGCGGGGCGCCCGTTATAGCGCCCCTTATGCGCGATTTTACTTCCTATTCCTTCTAGTTTTGGGTTTAACTTATTTACAAGGGTTTGGAAACAATATAAATAGTTTATTACTTAGTTTTCTTAAGGGGGCTTGACTTTGGAGCAATATTGAGAGCTACACACTTCATTGAACAAGGGTTATTCCCAATTCTTTCATCTATTACATCATTTATTTCATTATTACACCAAATCTTTGCCTTGTGATTATGAATATGTGTGGCTAATTTCCTAACGTTCTGGGGTTAGAATTTACATGAAAGTTGATTGTTGAAGATTGAATTCCATTGATTGAATCCCATAACGGGTTACTTATTCTCCCTTGATTTAACTTGTATAATTGTTAGAGCTCGATAGTTATACATCATCTATGGTTTTTGGGTTGAACTTGAAAGAGAGAACCTAATTACGTAATAAGGAAGAATAGAACTAGTTTGTGAACCCGGGCATCAGGGAATCAATTCGCGGGTAGGATAGACATATACTTGCTTGCCTAGTTTAACTAATTACAGGATCGTTAATGCGTGCATGTGATTTGACCTGTAGACATACAGGGATTAGAGTAGCTTGCATAGATTGTGAAGAACTGAAAGGTTTTCATAATTACAATCAACCTGTCAGTTAGTAACCCGGGATTTAAGAAGTGAAATCAATTGAATACATCAACTGGATTGTTCGTAATTCTAACCCTGGATCGCTCCCTTGATATTGTTAACAACCAAAGTTTTGCCCCATTGCTTGATTACATTCCAGCACTTTAATTACTGCACTTTAGTATAAAAACTCTTACAATCATTGGAAAAAGACCCCTGGATAGTTTGTTCAGGAATTGTTTATTAAGCACTAGTCTGCATAGTCCTCGTGGGAACGATACTCGACTTTGTCACTTTATTACTTGGCGACCGCGTATACTTGCGTGTGCGTTTGGGAGCAACAAGTTTTTGGCGCCGTTGCCGGGGACTAATTACGGACTAATTACTTTTGAACAACTACTTAATTGCTATTCAGGTTTAATTTTTTGTTGAGTTTCTTGTGCTGTTTCAGGCAATAGGTTTTGAATGCAAAGGAACAAAAAGGACGAATCACTCGCACCTTTTGATCCCGAGCCTGAAAGAACCTTGAGGAAGACAAGGAAAGAAGCGAGAGATCGAGAAGCATTAGCAATCGTACTTGCATCTCTTCCTGTTGAAATGGCTGAAGAACAAACAGTAGCAGTGCGAGATGTGGCTCTTCCTAGTCTGAAAGGAGTAGAGTCAAGTATTGTGAAGCCTGCTATTACTGGGAACTTTGAGATCAAGCCCGGCATGATTCAGTTGCTGCATGTGACGGGGCAATATAGTGGATTCCTGCATGAAGATCCGCAGCAACACTTGCAGAACTTTCTGGAGATCAGTGATACTTATACACCGACAGGTGTGCCTACTGATTATGTGCGAATGACTTTGTTCCCATTTTCATTGATTGGGACAGCAAGGAAGTGGTTAAAGGCTGAAAAGCCTGGGTCTATCACTACTTGGGAGGATTTAGCTAAGAAATTCTTGGCTAAGTTTTGTCCGTCGGCTAAGACGGCCAGGTTGAGGAGTGCAATTTTGTCCTTCAGGCAGTTTGAAGGCGAATCATTATATGCAGCCTGGGAGAGATTTAAAGCGTTATTGAGAGATTGTCCTCACCACAATCAAACTAATGAGGTTATTGCACACACTTTTGTTGAGGGATTGAACCAACAGACTAAGATTGTGGTTGATGCTGCTGCTGGAGGCCAAGTGCTGGCCTTAAATTTTGAACAGATCTATGACTTACTTGATAAGTTTTCACAGAGCAATCCTGATTGGCAGGGTGATGGCAGAGCTAATATATTTAGTGAGGGGGCTAGCAGAGCGGCTACGCAGAAAGCTGCTGGGGTACTTCAACTAGATGGAATCACAGAGTTGCGAGCGAAGATGGATGCAATTTCCAATCAAATCAGCAAGCTGGCTCTCCAAGCAAAGCCACAACCAGCTCCAGTGCAGCAAGTTCAGGCCTTTTGTGAGGTATGTGGTGAGGATCATAGCACTGAGGTTTGTCCCTCTAACCCAGAATCAGTGTATTATGTGGGTAATCAGAACAGATCACAGGGCCAAAACCGAAATCAGTATGGTAATAACTATAACACGGGTTGGCGTAATCACCCAATTTTTTCTTGGAGAGATACCCGTGAGCAGTTTCAGGGTAATGAGAGAGCCCAATTTAATCAAAACAATGCACCACAGCAGGGATCACAGTCTCAGGCTCAGCCACAGCAGTCTAATACTATGGAGGATATGCTCAAGAAAATTCTTGCAGGGCAGCAAAAGCTCATGATGAGTCAGCATCTCAGGCACAAACAATAAAAGATTTGAGCAATGCACAGAAAGATCTTGAAAGACAATTGGGGCAGCTTGCTGGAGCACAAAATAATAGACCTCAGGGTGCTTTACCGAGTGATACAGAGAAGAATCCTAGAGAATTTGTGCAAGCAGTGACTTTGAGGAATTGAAGAGCACTGGAGGAAGTTCCCCAAAAGCCAAAGAAGCCTGTTGGTGAGTTAGAGCCAAATGTTGATAGGGAGGTGGAAAAAGAAGCAGAAAAGGTAATCGAAAAGCAGCCCGAGTCTGCTATTGTGAGACCACCACCACCCTTCCCGCAGAGACTTCAGAAGCAGAAAGTTGATGCAGCATGCAAGAAATTTTTGGAGATATTGAGTCAAATTCAGGTAAATATTCCTTTGGTGGAGCTTTTGCGGGATGTTCCCAAATATGCTAAATACATCAAGGATATTGTTGCTAACAAGAGAAGATTGACTGAGTTTGAGACAGTTGCACTTACTGAGGAGTGCAGTTCCAGAGTTAGAAGCAAGCTTCCGCAGAAATTGAAGGACCCGGGCAGTTTTACCATCCCTTTGAAAATTGGGGAACATGAGGTTGGTCGTGCTTTATGTGATTTGGGTGCTAGTGTGAATTTGATGCCTTCTTCAGTTTTTAGGAAGTTAGGCCTGGGTGAGCCACGACCCACTACTGTGACCTTGCAGCTTGCTGATAGATCTTTGACATGCCCTGAGGGGATTATTGAGGATGTGCTTGTACAAGTGGGTCAGTTCATATTACCCGTTGATTTTATTATTCTTGATTATGAAGCTGACCCTGAGGTTCCTCTCATCTTGGGAAGAGGATTTTTGGCTACTGCTGATGCTGTTATTAGAGTCAGAGCTGGCAAGATGATCATGAAGGTAAATGGGGAAGAAGCTGTGTTTAATGTGTTCAGAGCTACCCAGCTTCCTTCTCATTATGAAGAGTTGTCCATGGTAAAGGTAATAGATGATGAGTTGACTGCTGATGAGAGGTCATTCTTGGCTTCTAATGTTGATTCTTTGGAAAGGGCACTCTTATGTGATGATGATGATATCCTGAAGGATGAAGATACTGAAGAATTTGTGGAGGTCCTTAATATGCAGAGTAGATTCATCCCAGGGTGGAAGAAATTTGAGGAGCTTGATAGACCGTTGACCTTAGCTCCTGCTAAACCGTCTATTGAGAAAGCTCCTAATCTTGAGCTCAAACCTTTACCCGCACATTTACGTTATGCTTATTTGGGTGAAGGTAATACTTTGCCCGTGATCCTTTCTTCTTTGTTGTCTGATGTGCAGGTTGAGAAGGTGTTGCGGGTATTGCGAGAGCGCAAGAGAGCTATTGGCTGGACTATTGCTGATATTAGAGGGATTAGTCCTTCTTTCTGCATGCATAAAATTCTCTTGGAGGAAGATCATAAGCCATCCATAGAGCAGCAGAGGAGGCTAAATCCAATCATGAAGGAGGTGGTAAAGAAAGAAGTTATCAAGTGGCTGGATGCTGGTATAATTTTTCCTATCTCTGACAGCAAGTAGGTGAGTCCAGTGCAATGTGTTCCTAAGAAAGGGGGCATGACAGTGGTGAAGAATGAGAACAATGAGTTGATTCCTACAAGAACTGTTACAGGGTGGCGAATTTGCATTGATTATAGGAAGCTGAACAAGGCCACCAGGAAAGATCACTTCCCACTCCCTTTTATTGATCAGATGTTGGATAGACTAGCAGGCCATGAGTATTATTGTTTCTTGGATGGTTATTCGGGCTACAATCAAATTGTGATAGCCCCTGAAGACCAAGAGAAGACCACTTTTACTTGTCCATATGGCACCTATGCATTTAGGAGGATGCCATTTGGGTTGTGTAATGCCCCAGGAACTTTTCAGCGGTGCATGATGGCTATTTTCACTGACATGGTGGAAAAATTTGTGGAAGTGTTTATGGATGATTTCTCAGTGGTTGGTGACTCTTTTGATGAATGCTTGAAGAATCTTGATGCTGTGCTGAGCCGTTGTGAAGAAACAAATCTGGTGCTGAATTGGGAAAAATGTCACTTTATGGTTCAAGAAGGCATAGTACTTGGGCACAAGGTGTCAAAGCAAGGGATTGAGGTTGACAAGGCGAAGATAGAGGCTATTGAGAAATTACCACCACCTATCTCTGTTAAGGGGGTGCGTAGTTTTTTGGGACATGCAGGGTTCTATAGACGGTTCATAAAGGACTTCTCCAAAATTTCCACTCCCTTGTGCAAATTGTTGGAGAAGGATGTGAAATTTGTGTTTGATGACGCGTGTATTAAGGCGTTTGAAGAGTTGAAGAAAAGGTTGGTGACCGCACCAATCATCATTGCTCCGGACTGGTCTTTGCCGTTTGAATTGATGTGTGATGCGAGTGATAATGCTATTGGGGCTGTTCTAGGCCAAAGAATTGGAAGAATTTTTCACTCCATCTATTATGCAAGCAAGACACTTGATGCAGCCCAGTCTAATTATACTACCACGGAGAAGGAGTTGCTAGCCGTGGTTTATGCTTTTGATAAATTCAGATCTTATTTGGTTGGCACTCGTGTTGTTGTCTACACTGATCATGCCGCAATCCGGTATTTGTTTGAAAAGAAGGACTCCAAGCCGAGACTTATTAGATGGGTTCTCCTATTGCAAGAGTTTGATGTTGAAATTCGAGATCGCAAGGGGACTGAGAATCAAGTAGCTGATCATTTGTCAAGGCTGGAGAATAGAGATCATGTAGATGAGGGGCCTGAGATTAAAGAGGTATTTCCTGATGAGCAACTTTTTGCTCTTGATGCAGCTGAGGTGCCATGGTATGCTGACATGGTGAATTTTCTTGTGAGTAATGTGTATCCCCCTGGGGCAACTGCCGAGCAGAAGCGTAAACTCCTTCATGAGAGCAGATTTTATGTGTGGGATGAGCCCTATTTGTACAAGATAGGTGTTGATCAACTAGCTAGGAGATGTGTTCCAAGGGAAGAAGTAGAGCCGATTCTACAGAGCTGCCATTCTTCTCCTTATGGTGGCCACCTTGGTGGAGATCGAACAGCTGCAAAGGTACTGCAATCTGGTTTCTTTTGGCCTACTTTATTTAAAGATGCTCATGCATTAGTGAAGCAATGTGATCGTTGCCAAAGAACGGGTACCATCACTAGGCGTCACGAGATGCCTTTGAACAATATTTTGGAGATTGAGCTGTTTGATTGTTGGGGTATTGATTTTATGGGTCCATTCCCACCTTCTATGGGCAATAAATATATCCTTGTAGCAGTTGATTATGTATCTAAATGGGTGGAGGCCATTGCACTTCCTACAAATGATGCGAGTGTGGTGGTGAAGTTCGTGAAGAAGAATATTTTCACTCGTTTTGGGACACCGGGGGCTATTATTAGTGATGAAGGTACGCATTTTTGTAACCGGTTGTTCAATAAATTATTGGCTAAGTATGGGGTTCGCCACAAGGTGGCTACTGCTTATCATCCCCAAACTAGTGGCCAAGTGGAAGTGTCTAACAGAGAGATCAAGCAAATCCTTGAGAAGACCGTGAATGCCTCGAGGAAGGATTGGGCTATGAAGTTAGATGATGCTCTCTGGGCCTATCGAACTGCATTCAAAACGCCTATTGGAACCTCTCCATATAGGCTTGTTTATGGGAAGGCTTGTCACTTGCCGGTTGAATTAGAGCATAAGGCGTATTGGGCTATTCAAAAGCTCAACTTTGATATGGCCTTAGCGGGTGAGAAGAGGATGCTCCAGTTGCATGAGCTTGAAGAGTTCCGTTTCCATGCGTATGAAAATGCGAAATTGTATAAGGAGCGGACAAAGAAGTGGCATGATAAGCACATTGAGCATCGCTCTTTTGAGCCCGGGCAGCGTGTATTGTTGTTCAACTCGAGGTTGAAATTGTTTCCGGGCAAGTTAAAGTCGAGATGGTCGGGGCCTTTTGAAGTTGTTCGGGTTACCGCACATGGAGCGGTTGCATTGAGAGCCCCGGGGTCTGAAAGCACATTTTTGGTTAATGGTCAACGGGTGAAGCACTATTGGGGAGGTACGGTGAATCACCGCACTTCAATCACTTTGAGGGACCCTTGATTTATACCCGTCGTGCCACGACGTTAAATAAGGCGCTTCTCGGGAGGCAACCCGAGTTTGTACTTGTAATAGTTTAGTTTTCTTTTGTTTTTATAGTGTCACGTTTTTGTTGTTTTTGTGTGTCGTTTTTGCAGGAATCGGGTGAGCTAAATACGGTGAAATGAATGCATTGAGGGGGATGGGACATCTCGAGACATGTCCCACGCTTGGTTTGTACTTGGAATCGAAAATTCGGTGCGAAAAAACGTTCGTGGGCGCGTTCGGGAGTGCCCCGCGCCTCCCAAAGCGCGAGAAAAAGTGAAACAAAGAAGCTAGGCGCGGTTGGGAGCGCCCCGCGCCAAGCTAGGCAGAATCTTCAAATTTTTGCACGCGACAGGCATGCGTCGCGGGGCTTGTAGCGGAGGGCTTGGCAGAAACTCAAAACACACTGTGAGGCTGCGGCGCGGAGCATAACGCGCAAGGCCAAAAATTCGTGGGTTAAACGGGTCAACGGGTTAACCCGAAATTCTTTAAAACTCCCAACCCCTATAACCCCGAATTCTTACACTTTTTCTTCATTACTTTCACTCCAAACTCTCTCTAATCACACACTAATTCACTAGCAACAATAGAAATCATCCCAAATCTTGTGCAATCACTTCTAACACCATCAAGTAAGTCCATTACTACTCTTCCTTCTCACTTACATATAAGTTGTTTTCATTATTGCTCATGGGTGATTCTCTTAGCTAGTTACAAGCTTTTTCATAAAAACTCAATCTTGATGTGCTTAATTGTTTATGATGCTTAGTATAGAACTTGTGACTTGAAAAAAAGAGATCTCCCAACAATTTGGGAGGGTTGGCACATTACAAAATCAATTGAAATTGCTAGTTCAAAGTTGTGCACACTAGGTGTTTGTGAAAAAGCCTCAAAGATGAAATATCAACGACATTGTGAATTCTTGAGTAGCAATGCAGTCCTTAGGCTTACAATGAACATGAGGTGGTGCATATACACTAGATTTGATCATGAGGCACCCACACTAGCTTGATTTTAAAAAATTCAAAACGTGGCATATTTTGCCAAGGCTAGTTTTGTTCAAGTGTGGGGTGCTCGTGCCATTGAAACAAGTGATTGCCACATAGAGTGTGTGCTAAGTGTGGGGTGGTACCCTTGAGCTTGAATTGTTTTTGGTGATAGCTATACATCTAACATTGATGTTTGTGTTTGTGTAGGTACCATGGTAGCCACATCTCAAAAGGCGAGTTCTTCATCTACTGCGGGCCCGAGGAGAGAACCTCAAACCGAGCCTTCAAGCTCAAAGCAAAAGGGTAAGGCACCGGCCAAGCCCAAGGCAAAAGCAAAGGCTAAGGCCAAGATTCCAAAGGACGCGGTGCCGATACCACGTCCCGGAGGCAAGACTCGGTATGGCCTCCCTTTCGTGAAGAAGGGAGATTGCCAAACATGGTATAAAAATGTGAGGCTTGCGGGGTACATCCCCGAGCAAGCCATTGATAAACGGCCGGTGTTACAAAAGTTTAGAGATGTGGCCGAGAAGATCATTGCCCTCAAGTGGGACTCAGTGTTTGAGAGTCCGGGGCACGCCAACTTGGACATGGTCCAAGAACTTTATGCTAACTGGGAGCCCGATGAGGCGTGGAGAGATGATGACATGGTGACGGTTAGGGGAGTGAAGGTGAAGTTAGATCCCACGGCATTGAATGCCTTCTTGGGGGTAGATAACCCCGATTATGAGGAGTTGAGAAATTACATCAAGAAACCGGATTACACGGCCTTGCGGGATACTTTGTGTGGTGAGGGGTCCGCACATAAGTGGGGGCGAGGAGCAGCTGGGCGACATAAGTTTATGCACTTCTCCCAGTTTATCAAGCCGGCGCGTGTATGGATGCGGTTTATAAATGCACGGATTCTTCCATGTTCCCATTATTCCGAGGTCACTAAGACTCGGGCGTGCATAGTGTATTTTTTCATGACCGGGAGGCCGGTGAACATTGGGTACTACATGTTGAAAATGATGAAACAAGAGAGGTATGAAAAATCATGTAGTCGGTTGTATTTTGGGAACCTTTTGACCCGATATTTAGAGAAGGCGGGCGTCCCCGCAGATGAGGTCGGGGATCGCATTGTCCTTGATTTTGGGAGGCCTTTCGACATTGCCTCGGTCAAGGGGGTGATCACCACAGCACCGGTGAAGCTGACGGCGGATGATTTGCGGGAGACAAGTGCCAACTTGGCCGCGCGTCAGTATTTGATGATAGAGGCTATGGCCCGTCTGTCGGGCGTTGATATGACTAGTATTGACCGCAAGGTCCCGTTGACGGAGACCTCGAAGGTCCTGCTAGGCGAGGTTGAGGCTGGACGGGTGGATCCGCGGGAGGATGAGAACACTGATTCCGATATTGTGGCCAATGATCCAGATAGTGAGTATGAGACTGATCATGAGGCGGAGGCCTAGGTCCACTCTCCCGTGCACCATCCAGCTTTCAGGGCAGTTTTCTAGTACTCTTACTTTTGCACTTACTTCTTTGTCGCACTGGGACATTGCTTAGTTTAAGTGTGGGGTGGGGTACTGCCCTTTATCTAGTTTTTACTTTTGAGGTTTAGGATGCATGTACCTTAGGTCTTTTTATTTTGTCACTTGACTTTGTTTTGATTTATTTCTTGCTTTACTATATGCAAAAATGAAAAAAAAAAATTAGAAAATCAATGAAAAATTCCAAAAAGATTTTCCTTTTAGTTTTATTAGTGGTACATGTCATCCGCCCCGTGGTTTTTCTTATGGCCGCGGTTCTTTTCCACGGGGTGACCTTTGAACCGGGTAGTTTTTTTCATTTTTTAGGATTAGGATAGTTAGTTTTAGATGACCCTAGGCTAAGGAAAAAGGTAGAATGCTAGGTGCCTTTGATTTGTTTGATACCGGTGGACTTGGACTTGATTGCATGTGCTATTGGTGGTGTCCTTGGTTTTAATTTGATGCATGCTTAGAAAAAAGGAAAAATTGGAACAACCCCCTTGAGATGCTTGAGTCCGCTTGCTTGACTTGATTGCTAACTTTTGTGCATGAGTGCTTAAATTTCCACAAGTTGCATTCTAAAAGCTTGGTTGAGAGTTGTTGATTGAGCCTTTTTGTGTGGATTGCGTGCAATGTGTGTTGTGAGGCATGTTCTTATTTGCTCCATGTTGCATATTAATGTCTAGAACTTGCCCCGTGTGTGTGCAAAGCGAAATCCTAGGTTAGCTCTAGTCGGGAGATGATACAAGGCCTTCTTTTACTTGCCTACCCTTACATATATACCTTGAAAAATTGTGTTGTGATTTGAATTGACCCTTTTTGATTGGCACCCACACCCCGAGCCTACCCATTTGTTCTTAATTGACTCTTTTGGCCCTTACTCCTTAAGCACTTTATTGCCATTGTGTAGATGATTGGAGTGGTGGTTGGATGTTGGGAGACTTTTGAGTGGAGCTAATAAAAGGGAAATACTTATGAAAATTGTGAAGTAGTGGAAAACATTGGCAAGGATGGAAGTTAATGAAATTGAAAAAAATGAAATGAAAAAAAAAAAATAGCAAAGTTGAAGAAAAAAAAAATTGTGGAAAAGAAAAAAAAAGAAGAGAGAAAGATATCCCGTCCTTGCTAGTGTGTGATTGAAAAGAAAATATGCTACTTGTTGAGAAGGTGTATGTGTGGTACTTGTGATTGGGTGGTTTGTTGAGACTTGTGTTTGGAATAAATGTGATGTATTAAAGTGCTTAGGGAGGTAGTCACTATTACCATATGTATCCTACCCGCCCCTTAGCCTACATTACGACCTTTCTAAAGTCCTTGTTAATCCCGATAGGAGTGAGCCTACATTAGTGGAGTCCTACACTACGGGCAAGCCTATGGTACGTTGTGTGTGACATGTGAGCCTTTCATGAGAGTGAGAGAATTCATTTGTTATTGCCCCGTTCTATTCATGATATTTGTTTTTGTGTGTGATCTATGGGGGGCACTCTCTTTCATACTGGTGAGGGCACGTGGTTTGCATGAATTCGGTGAAGTTGATGGCTTTTGATTGAGTAGATAGGTGTAATTTTGTGAGAGCATGGTTGCATTGAGTTGAGTTTGTGCATTTGAGCTATTTTGGGGTGGTTGTTCTCATATTTTTGAGTTGGGTAAATTGTTGGCATGTTGTGGATCCATGGTAGTCATGTGCGCATTGGTTCAATGGTCGGTATCAACCATAGTCATAGGCAGACCTGTTCTATCTAGGTTGGGAAGTGAGATGTGCCTTGCTCGAGGGCGAGCAAAGGTTCAAGTGTGGGGTGGTGATGTTCGGCATTTTATGCCTACTTTTCCTTAATATTTCCGCACATTTGAGCTTGTTTTGCACTTGTTTGGTGGCTTGTGAATATGGTTTTACGCTGATGTTGTGTTGTTCGTGTGTAGGTCGTTACGCGATACATTTGGAGCGTTTCGAAGCTTGATTGAGCATGAATTGATTGGATGATGATTGAAGATTGGATCGAGCACACAAAGGCACGACACAAGCCGAGTTTTGGAGCGAAAAGAGCAAATTCTGGCCTGGCGCTGCAGCCTCTGCGCCGCGCCAGCCATAGCGCGAGGAGGTCTGCGCGTTGCCAGGCGCGTCGCAGGCCAAAGGCACGAAGCCTGGAGGCGTGTTCTGGTTGGTTGCACGCTTTTCGGGGCGCGGGGCGCCCGTTATAGCGCCCCTTATGCGCGATTTTACTTCCTATTCCTTCTAGTTTTGGGTTTAACTTATTTACAAGGGTTTGGAAACAATATAAATAGTTTATTACTTAGTTTTTGTAAGGGGGCTTGACTTTGGAGCAATATTGAGAGCTACACACTTCATTGAACAAGGGTTATTCCCAATTCTTTCATCTATTACATCATTTATTTCATTATTACACCAAATCTTTGCCTTGTGATTATGAATATGTGTGGCTAATTTCCTAACGTTCTGGGGTTAGAATTTACATGAAAGTTGATTGTTGAAGATTGAATTCCATTGATTGAATCCCATAACGGGTTACTTATTCTCCCTTGATTTAACTTGTATAATTGTTAGAGCTCGATAGTTATACATCATCTATGGTTTTTGGGTTGAACTTGAAAGAGAGAACCTAATTACGTAATAAGGAAGAATAGAACTAGTTTGTGAACCCGGGCATCGGGGAATCAATTCGCGGGTAGGATAGACATATACTTGCTTGCCTAGTTTAACTAATTACAGGATCGTTAATGCGTGCATGTGATTTGACCCGTAGACATACAGGGATTAGAGTAGCTTGCATAGATTGTGAAGAACTGAAAGGTTTTCATAATTACAATCAACCTGTCAGTTAGTAACCCGGGATTTAAGAAGTGAAATCAATTGAATACATCAACTGGATTGTTCGTAATTCTAACCCTGGATCGCTCCCTTGATATTGTTAACAACCAAAGTTTTGCCCCATTGCTTGATTACATTCCAGCACTTTAATTACTGCACTTTAGTATAAAAACTCTTACAATCATTGGAAAAAGACCCCTGGATAGTTTGTTCAGGAATTGTTTATTAAGCACTAGTCTGCATAGTCCTCGTGGGAATGATACTCGACTTTGTCACTTTATTACTTGGCGACCGCGTATACTTGCGTGTGCGTTTGGGAGCAACAAATACACAAGAATAGAAAAACGACACCAAGTTTCTTACCGTGGAAAAAACCTTTTTAATAAAAAAGTAAAATAGCCACTTATTGAAAGGAGCAAAATAACTTCAGTGTAGTGAGAATATTACACACTGTAGTCGTAGACTATTACACACTCAAAAGAAATAACTCTCTTTATTTTAAAGACATCTCACTATGATATTGCTCTCACTCGCTATTTTCCTACAGAGACTATTTTCTTTCAGTCTGTAGAATTAAGCAATTACTGTGCTGCTTTTGATTTTGGTGTATTAAAATGAGGAGAAGGCGTCTCCTTTTATAGATGAAGCTGCCAACGTTTGGACTAATTAATCAGAATTCAGTTGGCAAAAACTATTTTGCCAAAATCGCTTTCATTTCTCATAACATGCTTGTTATGGTTTTCTCATAACAATTACCAACTAATATTTATTTGTGGAGTAGGTCCTACAAAAATCACTTCAACATTTTTGGTTATCTGCCCTCCTTCATGTTTTTCTTTTCAATAGTGGTTTTTTTTCATCTGCCATGGAAATATATTTCTAGGTTTCGTTTGTGATCTGAAGCTTTCGGTTTAGGATAAGGTAAGTAATCTTTTTTCTTTTTATCTTTCATTATTGCGAACTTACTATGATGTGTAATCTAAGTTCTGAATATGGAATAGCTTCACAGTTTGCTATGGAATAATATTTTTTAATTTAATTCTGATTACACTCTATCAAAATATTTAGTTATTCAAATGTAATTAATTAACTTAATTGGTTTTTCATGTGTTGTTGAGTCCATAAAGTTCTCATCATATTCGATAGATCTACTTACATGTTCTTTTCCCATTCCTTCATTTGATTTTGTTAACTTTGTCCTCTGGTAAAGTTGGGAAACTTAGTGTTTTTGACAAGAGAATGCAAGATTATATTACTTTGCTTGGATAATGTAGAGGAATTTCCAAGTTGATTCTTGAGAAAGAGGGGAAATTTTAAAAAACGCATTTATTCCGAAAAGGAAAAGGATTTGATTGCTTGGTGCCAAGGCCTAAAATACAAGCTAAGAATACCATGCCACAAAAGCAGATTTGAGGTATTCAATTCATGCTTTATTCATTTATCTATTTCTAGTAAGTTAACGTTACCTATTTGGATTTACTCCATCTTTAATCAATGGTGATGGTAAATTTAACTAAATGAATTGCAAATATTTAGTTTGTTGATGATTGTTTGCGTGAAATCATTTTAGGTAAATAGTTGCATATGGCTTAATTAGGACTTTTAGTGCTTGGCTAGGTTGTGTTTATACTGCATTAGGCATGTTTTGGGTGAGTTACTATAAGTTATGTGGGTGTAGGGTAGGTGTTGGACTTTTTCTTTGATGTGTTATCCTGGACCCTGGTGACTGAATACGCAAAGCTTAAGAATAGAATCTAGTTGCTAACTAAATAACAATTTGGTATTAGGAATATCCTAGCTGTTATTGGAGTGAGACACATACCTTATTTTCTCGTTCATTCCATAATTTTTCCACTCTGTATCCTAACCATGTGGTATGTGAATTGATCTTGCATTTGCACTAACTATTCTAGGAAGAATATCATTAATGATTCTCTGTTCAATGAAACTCACCATATGTTGACTTTCACTTAATTATAAACTGGCCAAATTATTTACTGTGGAAAATTGCACTTTTATTGCTAAGAAAACTTGGTAGAGGTAGAAGAGAAAGTACATCGAGGACTCGTTCTTTATGAGAGTACTGATACTGCAGAGATGGTTTAAAATAGAACTTAATGTTTATTTGAGATTACTTTAAGTGTTAGTATGAGTTAGAGTTTTGTGGAGGTGTTCGCCAGGGAAGTTGTATAAAAATCTAAGCTAACACCTTCTATAACATAATTAGAAAACCTTCTAGGGGATAACTAATGAGTTGTAGATTGTTGGTGACAGTGCTTCACTTCATTCCCTTTAGGTAAATTTTTCATTGAACTTAGCGTCCATTGGACTTGCATCAATCCATTATTCATGTTAGCAAATATCATTTCAAAGCATCAATCCATTATTCATGTGAGCAAATATCATTTCTAATGCTTTATGCACCTGTTTGTTTCTTTGTGTTGCTCCTTTATACTATATAAGTGCCTCTGTTTAAGTCGCTTGGTATCTGTTATCATTAGAAACCACTTGGTATTTTCATTAATTTACAGCTAAAAGATTACTCCAAAACTAGCTAATGTAACGTCAATTAATCTTTTTTTTGGGTTGGAGTAATATATGATAGCTTCTTGCTCTAGCGATGCTTATTTCTTGGAGGCTCCAAGAAATAAGCATCGCTAGAGCAAGAAGCTGTCATATATTACTGAGAGTTGGAGCAGTAATCCAGAATCCTGAGAGTCGCTCCTTGCTTGTCTAAGTTGTGAAGCTCCTAGCTAAAAATATCACTGTACTAGTAGACTTGTTTATGCTTGTCGTCTTGCCTTATGGATTCCAAAAAACTTCTTTTTATCTATGCTACTACCCATCTGTTTCCTTTTCTTTTTTAGGAGTAAGATGCTTAAGATTATCAAGTATAATGGAAGGAGACAATGCGTATACAGCTAGTTCAGACAAGCACAGTTTACCTATGGAGAAGTTGCTACTTTTTTTAGCACAAGGATAGTTATTTGATGTAATTGTAGCCATTATTTGTTCTATAGTGAGGAAAGTGAAACTATTTCTCGACTGTTTGGTATGACATTGCCATTAAATGCCTGCATATTTTAAATAAAATAACAAGTGGTTTGATTTGTTAAAGTATCTTTCTAGTTTTTAAAGCAATATTTATGTATATATTAGCTAGTACTAAAAGCTGTTGAACTTTATTCACATATTAAAAATGGAATCTATCCTAATAAAATGGAATCCAGAAAATTAATAATAGATTTTCCCAACGACTTTCTATTTAGTAGTTGGTAAAATGGATTACTAACCTATTGCCAATGCATTTTAGCAAATGTGTACCAATGCATGTGTTATCTGTTAGTAAAATTTCTAATAATCACTAACAGGTTTTTTATGTTACAAAAATTACCATCAGATTACTTATAAAACTTGAAAAGTTAACAAATTTTCCTAACGGATTGAGCGAAATAGCAAGTGAAATTTTGTTAGCAATTTACCAACAAAAATTCCAAAGCACGTTAAACAAAAATTACCAATGGATTTGCTAATCGAATTTTGGTTACAAAATTTACCAACGAACTCAAATTGGTTGGAAAAAATTACCAACGAGCCTTTTAGCAACAGATCAAAATCTGTTAGTAATCGGTTAGCAACATGAATTACCAACAGTTTTGCCCAATTTACCAACTAATATTTTTGTTGGTAATTGAGGGTTTTTTTGTAGTGTTTTTATTTAAGTAATTTGGATGTAAAAGTAATTTTGATCATAACAAAAATATTAGCAAAGCTAGCAATTTTTAAAATGACAAACAAAATCGTCGCGGTTATTTTTTAAAAATAGAAATTCTCTTCTCCACTATTATCAAAATAAAAAGAAATAATAATGACTTTTCAACGTGAATGAACATGTGTTAGAACAACAATTCCTGGTTTTGGATGTTTCCTTTCTCTATGCTCAAGGGAACTCCACATGAGTCCACACGACGAAAGTTTGAGTATTCCGAACTTATTAGCGTGATATTTTCTGTTTTAAAACTCACTATTATTTATTTGGCCACTACTAGTCATAGCTAACATATATTAGCTAATAATTTGTTATGTGACATGCAGTGGCGGATCTAGAGGCTAAGCTACGGGTTCGGCGAAACCTAGTAGCTTTTGCCTAGACTCCATATTTACGTTAAAAATCTACTTATATTGTATGAATAATTTATTCAGAACCCAGTAAAAAAAAATATAATTCAGAACCCACTAATTTTAAATTCTGGATCCGGCTCTGGTGACATCGTAAGATTTTCAACTAAGTGCATGCAAGCATTTGATTGTTTTAGTTGATAACCGCATCTTGACCCTAATTCAATTCTAAAAATTAGTTCAATAGATAAGAATTGTCAAGATCATGTAAAAAAACTAAACAACTCACTCACAATAGATGTGGGACGCTAACAGTCCCTACACACTCATGATTGTTATCTTAAGCTATTAAAAAGATCACACCTTTTTTTATTTAAACTCTTCAACAAGGGGCGTGTCAATAATTACAATATATCCTTGATAAGAATTAGTATAAGGAGTAGTATGATGCATAAATTTCTTACGATATACTACAATTTCGTCCATTTGCAAGTGGTACCATTGATTTACACCTCTCTTATTTCTTACCAATAAATATATCCATGCATGCATAGGCCACAAAAAGCTCAAAACAAAGAAAAGTTGGACCCCTCATACAAAATGAAATGCCAAGAGAATATACAACATCATTTCCTAGATCAACATCATAGTGGGAATGCAATTATCACGTATGTGGAAAATTCTTAGAAAATAATTCACTTTTGCTCCTATATATAAGCCATATCATATTTATGTTAATTTCATGAATTCTGAGACCATCCAACCTCATCTTTTGTTCTTTATATAACATAGTTTCATATTTTTACAATGGCTTTGAAACTTTGCAGGTCAAGCGTTGTTGCACTTTTGTTAGTGCTTGTAATTTTTGGGTTCAAAGTCACTTCTCGTGACTTGCATGTGTATCCCATGTCTGAAAAACATGAACAATGGATGGCTCATCATGGACGTGTATACAAAGATGATGTTGAAAAGGCAAAGCGATTCAAGATATTCAAAGAAAATGTCCACTTTATCGAGTCTTTTAGCAATAATGCAACTCATTCTTATCAGCTTGGCCTCAATAAATTTGCTGATTTAACTAATGAAGAGTTCCAATCTATGGTTGGTAGATTTAATCTATCTTTCCCTCCAAAGACATCAAATTTACAACCATTTACTATGAAAGTGAAATTTCTGTTCCTGATAATTGGGACTGGAGAGAGAAAGGTGCTGTTACTGGTGTTAAAGACCAGGGTAGATGCGGTAAGTCGCACATCAAAGTCATAGTTAAAAAAATAACATTCTTATTTTTATATTCATAAACAAAACTTGCCCTTCTAGCCCCTCAATATTGAAAAATATTGTGTGGATCATCGTGATTCTTGGTGAATTACATTTTACCTTAATTAATTTATATGTGCACTAAGGATCCCTTTGCTAGTGAATCTTCAGAATTTAAGAAATTACTATTATGTTCTAAAGCAATTTAGTTAACAATGTAATGTTAAATTTGTATGGTCACTCCGTATTTGGGGGTTAAATAGGTATATAAATAATCTATTCACAAATTTCCTATAGAAAAAGGACCAAAAAACACATTTAGTTAATTCAAGAGTAAACGTCTTTAACAAAACTTTAGAAGAACCAAAATTAAAATGAGTCTCCGAAAATGCAGTTATCCCTTTTATATTTGTCATTGTTTAAATATCTTTTTCTCCTTAAAAATATGCAGGGTGTTGTTGGGCATTTGCAGCAGTAGCAGCAGTGGAAGGACTAAACCAGCTAAAAACTGGTGACTTGGTTTCACTATCTGAACAACTCCTCTTAGATTGTGAGACCACAAATAACAATGGTTGTGGTGGTGGTATCCGAACTGAAGCATTTGAATACATAGCCCAAAATGGGGGTCTCACTACTAAAAACAGCTGAATCTGCGACCACCATCATGCGACCGATTTTCGGTCTCCACAGTCGCACATTCAACGAAAAAAGGTGGCGACCGAAAATCGGTCGCACATCTGTCACAGAAATATTAGTCACAGCTATGCGACCGACAATCGGTCGCATGTCGGTCGCACAACTGTAACTAAAAACGGGGCAGAAACCTTTTCTTCCCCATTTCAAAAATCCCAAAACCCCCCAAATCCCTAAAAACCGAACCCCCCCACCCCATAATCAAAAACCCACCATTATAAACCCCATATAACTTTAAATTACTACTCCATTACCTCCTACATAACATTTAACACAATCTCAACCTACAAATCCAAGGTAAATTTCATTTTTTAGTAATTTGTATTATTTTTTTAAAAACTCATATAATGACTTTTTAATTCACTTTTTTTTGTAGTTATTGGGTGGATAGCACATTGGTAACTCATACTTTCTTGCCATTGGATCCAATACAAAGTAGAGGTAATTTTTTTTTTTTTTTGGTTTAATAATCCGAATTTAATTATATATATATTTATAAATAATGGAGAGCCTATATATATTGTTTACATGTTAGTTGTTAGTTATAATTACTTTATTCTATATAATGTGATGTATAATATGTTGGAAATTGTTTGGTAGAGTTGTTTGCAATGTGTTGATGTCTTGTCATGGGTTGTGGCAATTGGAATACTTGTTATGCATTTAAAGTTAGGGTTTAGGTATTGTTGTTTTGATTGTTCATGTTTGCAACATCTTGTGACTAAACCGGATAAATTGTATGCGTTTTGTATTGCATTCAACTTACTAGATAATATGGAATTCAAACGGATCAATGGATATTCAAAAAAAGGCTAGGATTATTAAAAATTGGTACCAACTCATTTGAATGTTTCAACAGGTATGGACAAGTTTTGCCCTAAAGTTTTTAGCAGAAGGCCTGGCAAGAGACCTGTGGGCGAGAGTTCAGCTTCTGCGGGTGGTGACAGTCAACAATCACAGGTCCCGCATTCGCTGCCTACTGATGCCCCACCTGGCTATGATCCAGTTTTTTTCAGGCCCCCTGGCCCATATCAGGTACCACTTATTACCCCGTCTCAGTTGCCTCATGATTGGCAATGGACATTCCCTACCGTTGATTATACTGAGACACAGGTCCCTCCCACACAGGGCGATCCCTCCCAGGCTGATGACAGTGAGACTCAGCCCCCTGAATTCCTCCTAGATAGTTGTGACGGCCCACCGAGTCAGCAGGAGCTCATGCTGTATGATCCCCATTCGCCTTATTACATTGGTGAGCCTGGCGCTCGGCTAGAAGGCAGAATGATTATTTACCCCGAGGCGGATAAAGGGTAAGCTACCTAATTTCTTAAGTTCTTGTCGATTAAATGATTAGTTCCTATTTTATTTGCTAGTATTATGAATAACTCTTGTTAATTTTTTTTTTGTAGCTTTTGCCCAAGCGATGAGTCCACCAAAGTGCTGACTGCGTGCATGAGAGCGCACTAGAACCAGCCTTGGCGAACATGGAGCGATGTGCCCCAGCAAGTAAAGAAGCAGATATTGGTAGATTTTGAGGTAACACATATGCATTTGGTTTAAAACTAATTGTAGTTTTTTAAACCATGAACATGTTTAAAGAAATTATTTTGATACTCTTTCAGGGCAAATGTATCTGGCATCAGGGGCTGGATTATAACATTCGCAGCATTTTCCCAAAGAAATGTGCTGCGCTATTCAAGCAAACCCTTTACAATGCGCGGCATAGAGGTATAAGGCCCGGCTTCCTCCAAGGCCCTCAGTGGGCGGAGCTGGATGAATATTGGCACACGCCCGAGTTCGAGGCGAAGAGCGAGAAAGGAAAGGTTGCGCGAGCGTCGGATAAGGGTGGATCGCTCCATACCGGTGGCTCAATTAGCGCGGCTACACAAAAGATGCGCTTGGTACAGTATATTTAATTGTTTGATTATATACTTGAACAGTTGCTTTTTGTCTAACATATTATGTTTTTTAATTTGTAGGAAAAGAAAGAAAAGCGCACTATTCCTGTGCTCGAGCTGCACAAGATCAGGCATACGAAGGGGGGCAAGAAGGGCGGTGGAGAGTGGGTCGAGCCCCGCGCAAAAGAGGCATGGGTAAGTTTGTAAAATTCGATCTTTAGTCGCCTCAATCCTTCAACGTTTAGTCTTTCTATTAACATCATTACTATATTTATGTTATTCAGGAAAAGGCTACAAAGGCCGTGGAAGACTGGACATCGACCCAAGCATCGGACGCAGGAAGCAGCACCCCGGCTCCATTGACGTTCGAGAAAGAAAAGCAAATATGGGTCGATACTGTTGGAGGGGTTAAGAAGGGGTATGCTTATGGTCTTGGATCGCTATATGCTCCGGATAAGCATAATTCTCGCTTTTTGGGCTCTTCAGCTACTTCTTCTCCGGCGAGCTCCGTTGATCCAGCTGAGATGGCTCAAATGAGAGAGCAGATCGCACAGCTGTCGAGGGAAAACCAAGAAACGCATGACATGATCAGAAAGCTCCTTGCCAAAAAGGAGAAGAAGAAATCGAGAAGAAAGCATAAGAGCAAGCATCGCCGCAGCTCCTCTTCCTCTTCCTCTTCCGAGTCCGGGTCTAGCTCAGCCTCGCCCGAGCCCCAGTAGTCTTTTAAATGTTTGTGAAGTTGTATTGTTAACAATTTTAGAATATAACTAATGGTGTATGGATGTTTTTGAAATGATTGGATGTTAAGCATACCCCTTCTTAAAAGACCGAAATTGCGATGTGCCTGATTGCAGGATTTTTATTGCAGGTTTTTACAGGTTTGGCGACCGATTTTCGGTCGCATAGCGGTCACAACTGAGACCACGTATGCGACTGAATTTCGGTCGCACATTCTGTGCGACCGAATTTCGGTCGCATACTTGGTCACCATTAATTACCACAAATGAGACCAAGTATGCGACCGAAAATCGGTCGCACTAGGATGTGCGACCGATTTTCGGTCGCATACTTGGTCACTGTATGTGAGCTATTGTGCGACCGAAATTCGGTCGCATGGTGGTCAAAGTAGCGACCGTTTTTCGGTCGCAGGGCTATTTGCTACCATGAATTTTCTGACTACCCGTATCGGTCGCCGATCGGTCGACCTGGCGACCGATCGGCGACCGATTTGGTGGTCGCAGATTCAGTTTTTTTTAGTAGTGTCTCGCCACAGAAACGGATTACCCGTACTCTGCAATTCCAGGAACTTGCAATAGCCAACAGGTAATATTAGATAGTTTTTGGTAATATATAAGTTTAGAATGAGTTTAAAGGTGTTATGCATTAAGTTAAAGTTCTTACTTAAAGTTGAAACATGAATTATTTATTGTGAATTTAAGTTTTATAAATAAATGAACATGTTAATTTATTCATAATTTCATATAATCCCATCAGTTATATGTCTTGAAGGATTACACATAATCCAATAACATACAATTCGCCCAGGATCTAACCGTATTTGTTTCACTAGTCGGGGATGCAATCACATGTCAATAAAACACGAACTACATCAAAGGTTTACAGTCTAAAGTCGTACTTGAGTTACAGATGAAGATTGTTTCGTGTTTCATAGAAGACTTTGTTCTTCTAATTAGGAATCTCCCACCGAGTTCTTCATTAAGGAAGAAGAGAGTTGAAGGAGAAAAAAAGAGTTTGAGTTCTGTATGTTTCAAAAGAAAAAGAATGTAAACTTAGAATGAGATTAGAAGTTCCAGGCTCTTTGAACTTCTTTTATCTTTTCTATAAGACACAACTTTTCAGGATTTTCTCAAGGGTTGTGTATGTTCTTTCTTTTTTCTTATTTCATAACTAATTATATATAATTATATATTGGATATTTATCCGGGTTGACCTACACGGGTGGACCGAATCTAATTTCCAACATCTCCCACTCACACATAGTGGGTCAACTCTCATTCCTATTCTGTAATTTCCAGACATAACGACTAGACTGTGTGACCAGTGCATACTTCGAGAGCCTAGTTGCTATACATCTGTTAGGAATATACAACATCTCGATTAACGGAACCTTGGAGTAGATTGTAGTATGCAATACCCTAGATCATTTATCACATTCACATCTCTCACAAATCTCTTTGTATTAATTTGCGCTCATCATTATGTTCTTGTCTCATAGACAAACATAAAGGGGCCCAATGAACACAACTAATGTGATAATACTCAATAATGATCTTCCTCATCTCAAGAATCTCTTAATCTCAATTTGATTTGCTTTTCTAGAAATGTCCCGCCAGACCGAATCATCCATGATCTCTAGGCAACACCCTAAGATAGCAATCACCAAATTGAATCTCGAAAAACTGATTAAAGTCATGAGGGTACAAAGAAAGAAGAAAATTACTTATAATTTTCACGGCTTCACACGATAAGCAAGTAGAGATTAAACTAGTATCGCCCATAGGTCACTTTATGCATACGTGGTATGAATCACGTATCACAGTATTGACTCCTTTTCCATGGAGCGTATGTCTTTCACAAATTAAATACTGTGTAGATGATAATTCAGGCAACATATGTCTAACTTTGAGTTCACACTTCTACTCATATATTTTATCCTTCAGAACTCACATCTGGCATTAAGACAGACTCACATTTAATCAAATATGATTAACCAAAAATAACAAGCGACATTCTTATTATAAACTTCAAGCTCTCTATTATTATCACCTCAGATAATAATAAGTTTATAATTGTCTCATCTCTATTAGTCACCTAGACAGTAGAGGCGATTGCCTGTGTGAATAGGCCAATCTTTTTTTCTGTCCGACATACTTCAAATTTATGTACTAAACATAAAATCATTCTATGTATATGAACCAACTAAACAATCAATTTAGGCTTCAACTACATTAACTCCAATAATGCAGTTTTATGTTAACATGCTTGGGAAAATTTAAATATAAATACATCAACATCTACGCAAACTCAATGCCTTCACATATGACTCATAAGCACCAAACTCTATGAGCTTCATTATCAGATCTACTATCATATAATGCATAGAGATTTATTTCATGTTCATTTTTCTATGTACAACTATGTCTCTAAAAAATTATACTTATATCAATATGATTTGTCTTCTAATAATACTTGGGACTTTTGTGTAAGCTATTGAGACTTGACTATCAATACTTGATTGTCACTAATTCAATAACACTACCAAACACACCCAAATTTATCATAAAGATGTTTAAGCCAAACAGTTTCTTGCACAGTTGCTGAAAAAGCTACAAATTCAGCTTTCTTTATAAATAAGGCTGATGATTGTTTCTTGCTACACAAACAATATATATATCGCTATTGTTTAGCAAAGAAGGACATAATCAGATTTAGATTTACTCCCATCTAAATCCTTCTCAATCATCATAAGTATAGCTTTTGTGTTGTAGATCATTTCCTTTACATTACAAGGATAATCACATGTGCCTTTGAGATACCTCAGTATCTTTGACTGCTTTCCAGTATTCATTTTCTAAGTCAGATTGATATCCACTAACTAGAATAACAAATATCAAGTTTCAAGAGACAAAAAACATATTCTTGTGGATTCACGAGGACACATCCTCCCACTTGAAACTTCGGCTCTAGAAATAGGAGTATTAATGGATTTGCACTATTGCATATTAAATCGTTCATGAAAATATCTTAATATAAGATTTTTCTGAAAGAGACAACAATCCCTTGGAACGATCCCTTGAAATCTGAACTTCAAGAATTCACCCATATTTTACACTAAGTCATTCACGTATTTTGAGAACCCCTTTGTTCTCAACGATGCTATGACCCATTAGTAGATCAACCAATTCCAACTCTTGATTTGGTTTCACTAACTCCATTTCATATTCCATTGTACTAGATACTTATCTTTAGCAGGATATTTAAGAGCCTCATTTATCTTTCATTGCTCTTATTGATCTTTTGGAGTAACTATATATGCTTCCCCTTCAATCTCAAATCGACAAAGGGGAAAATTGGACAACTCATTGTCGAGGTTGGGATTGATAAAATTGATAGAGCAATTGATAGTTACTCCGATTGGGACCAGCAATATTAAATGAATTCTTTTAGTCATCTTGGTTCTAATCAGAACAGATCCATTATCACCAAAGTGACTCTTACTCAAATCCATTTTACTGTCATAGCGGAAGCGATTTGGTCCACGATGTCATAGAGAGACAAGTCTTGACCTATCTCACCCTACTTAGGAAAAAAAAATTCGCTAGGAATGTAACATCGTGATTCAATTTCAGTTACTATGTCATTGTTGTCTTGTTTACTTATGAACAATAAATCTTGGACTAAAATAGTATCACAAATTGATACATGTCCTTCCCCTTGGAACTAGTTTTCCAAGTGAAAAAAAATTATGTCCAAAAATAGCACAAACCCAAGAGTAAAAACAATTGAGTTTTCATCTATCCATAACTTATTTGGAATATAAGTAACTAACTTAGAACAATTTCATTATTTGGATCACAGATGTCATAGCATACCAGTTACAATGGAATGTAATGCCACTTTTAGGAGACGTCATAGACATATCTAGAATCTCAAGAGCCTCTTGCTCTTTTAGGACATACTGGATATTATTGTCATCTTTAACACCTTTTGTTAAGCTCGGGACAATATTCTAGTAGCAGTTGACATATTGATATAAACTAGTATAAACTTATTGAGACAACTATGACTTTCTTAGCGCTTAAATTCATTTACATACTAACCCTTAAAATAATTCGACTATGTTAAAATTTATTTCATATTAGACTTGGAATCGAAAGTTCACTATGTTCCCAATCATCATCCAAATTCTAATATTCGATAAATTTAACAAAATCAATTATTATAGGACCCTCATCTTAAATTACTAACTTCAAGACTAGATAAGATGTAAATTCTATAATAAATATAGAAATACTTAACCAGAATATTAGAATAATAAGTAATTCTAAATTCATCTAAATGTACATAATTATATGTCACATAGACAACATAATTTATGCTCGTCATATATCTTCTACAACACATATAGAAAATAAAATTAGGTTTAACGACAATTATATATACACACAACAGACATGTATACAAATGCTCTTGTACATATTCCATTCCTATAATGAAATCCAAATAAAGTATTCGCATACTTCCATTTGTTTAAGAGCAAAAATTTTGTCCCTAATTCTTTGTCCCTGCTAACTGTGTAGGCCCCACATGTTACTCATCTCATCTGTTGGTGGTCTTACAGTAGCAATGGACGTAGAAGGAATTCTTTGCATGGCAATGAAATACTAAATTAATCAAACATGGATTAGAAGCTCATGGTGCTATCAAGCGGCAGTGTAGAGTATTTGGGAGAGTCGAGAGACAACATTTATACAACAACCATGTGCATACAAGTAACTTGTCGATGGTAAGAAAAATCCAAGAATTTACAAAGTGAGAAGACAACGTTTCTTAATCTCATCACACCGCTTCTTTCTTTAAATTTTCATTCATAGGAACAAGTAAAGAAAGAACACACATTTTGATCTTTATGTGTGAGTAACATTCTGATCCCAAGTGACCAAAAAAACAAACCAACTCTTGAAGGCAAATTTTCAATATTCAAATTTTCACATCGTTCCACAAACCTACTGTGACCATCTCACAGGTTATGCTTTAACCTAAGGGAAAAATTAATTTCACATTTATTTTTAAAATAAATCCACATAAAGCAAATTTTTATTTGCTTGAACCATATAGCAAGAATCACAAAGATTCATTTGTTGGTTTTTTTTTTTTTCACTTGGAAAAATAAAAAACAGTCAACTTCCACTTCTACACTTGTGATTCTCCTTTCACCAGGTTGTAAAAGAATGCAATTGCAACTAAAGAAGTGGAGGATAAACACTTTTTTTTAAAAATATGGTCTTAATGATGGCTACGTGAAAGATTCCTTCCATTCTCTATAGAAAAAATCGTTTTCTAATAAACTGGTCAAACAATTAATGTATAATGTCTTAGGCCTGTGTGTAAAACTCTTTTTTGTTTTATATAAACCCACAATAGAACCCTAAAACACAATCAAGAAAGAATAAAAAAAACACGAGGCCTGGTACTTTCTAGTTTCACCAAGACTTTGCTACATTCGTATTTTCCTTAATTTCATTAATCTAAAGGTTAGACTATAAGAAAATCATGGTACCCGTCTCTGTAGTTCGCCTTACGGGACAACATATGTCTATTGCAGAAAATTATAGTTTGATTTTCAGGACCACAAAGTTCTTATTTCTTACTTCACCTTTCTGCAAATTTTCATTCTCCTTTTATTTCAGACAGCCGCTGACAAAAAATATTGAGAGAAGGAAAAAACTCGACAAGCAACAACAGCAAACAGAGACTCTACCATTTAATATTAAGACTAGGAAACAAATAATTCGGGCTCTGATACCAATGAAGGATTACACATAATCCAATAACATACAATTCGCCCAGGATCTAACCGTATTTGTTTCACTAGTCGGGGATGCAATCACATGTCAATAAAACACGAACTACATCAAAGGTTTACAGTCTAAAGTCGTTCCTGAGTTACAGATGAAGATTGTTCCGTGTTTCATAGAAGACTTTGTTCTTCTAATTAGGAATCTCCCACCGAGTTCTTCATTAAGGAAAAAGTTTTGAGTTATGTATGTTTCAAAAGAAAAAGAACGTAAACTTAGAATGAGATTAGAAGTTTCAGACTCTTTGAACTTCTTTTATCTTTTCTATAAGACACAACTTTTCAGGATTTTCTCAAGGGTTGTGTCTATTCTTTCTTTTTTCTTATTTTCATAACTAATTATATATAACTAATTATATATAATTATATATTGGATATTTATCCGCATGGACCCACACGGGTGGACCGAATCTAATTTCCAACATGTCTAATTCATAGTTTAACTTGATACAAAATTTAAGAAATAACAAAATATTTTGAAACTTATGGTGTAAAATAACTAATAAATCGTTTGACCAGATATTTTTTAACCTGTTTTAGCAAGATGCTATTATGGAGAACATATATAAAAGTCAATTCCAAGTAAACTTAGCTATTATAGCTATTATAACAAAGAGATGTTATAGAGAAGTGTGATTGTATATAAATATTGCCTTAGTTATATTGTGACATGACTTATCTATATCCCGCCATATAAATTAAGAAAAATCATACTTAGGTAGACTCAAAGTTTTCTTCTTACGTTCTGTTTTTTCAATTTTGTAACAGGCAAACTCACCGGTAGCCACAATTTCTGGCTACAGAATAGTAGATACAAGTGAATCGGCACTCTTGCAAGCAGTGGCAAATCAGCCGGTCTCTGCAGGCACTACTAAAAATTCAGTCTTTTCAGACCGCTTACAGCCAACCGAAATTCGGTCGGAACACCTTATCCGACCGCTGCGGTCGTCCACTAGATTTAATTTATTTAAAATAATTTTTTTTAAAACATCCGACCGCGGCGGTCGGACAAAAATTTAATATTAATATTTTTTAATTCATCAGACCGCTGTGGTCGGACAGCTTCGAGATTTACCCGCTGCACAGCCCCATTAAGCTCATTTCTCTCTCCCTCTTCACAAAACAAAACCCCGATTCTCCACCCCCAAATTCTCCCAAATCCATCCCCCAACCCCAATTTCTCCACAAATCCCCAATTTCCTAATCTACATTGGTAAGTTTCCTCCAATTTCACTATCTTTTTCATTTTTTTCTTCACTTTCACAAACCCTAACCCCCATTTTTTTTTCTTTCTTCCATAGATCCGGTGGTGTACCTCCTCACCACAGCTTCGGTGAACCTCAGCAGCCCGGCACCTTAGGCATCTCGCCACCTCAGGCAGCCCGCCACCTAGGTAAGTGTTTTTGTTTCTTTTTATTTTTATTTTTTTGCTGTGATTTTGAATTGGTATATGAAACTAGGATTATGAAAGCAAGCTATTAGTTGAAGATTAGTAGTAAACTAGTCCATTTTATGTAGTATTACTTCGTTTAATTTATTAGTTTAGTTTAGAAAGTTAACTAGTTTGCTTAAAAATTTAAAAAGAATAAAAAATAAAAATGAGAACTTATGTAGTTGTTATGGTGTTTGGGTGATGATGTTGTCATGGTTGGAATGAACATTCATATGTGAGTAATAAAAGTTGTAAATTGTTGGGTTATTTGGTATATAAAAATTGTAAATTTCTATGGCAACTTGTTGGGGTAGTTGTAAATTGTTGTTTTGGATTTTGGTAGAAAATGGAGAAAATGGTGATACATTTTGAAACTTGGGTTTTGTTTTGGATTTAACCTTTGGAGTTGTTATGGAAAGTTGAGTTGTTAACTTTGTAGACGAAAATTGAAAACGAGAAAGAAAAGGTGATGGGGATATTGTTGGGGTTAATATTGTTGTTTAATTGAAATAAAAAATTAGATTTTGAATTGAAAAGTATTGTGTGTAGTCTTCGTATTGGGGTTGATATTGTTGGAAAAATTGAAAGTTGACAATGGAGTAAATGAAATTTTTTGTGGTTGTTGTTGAATATTGTTCTTGTTGTTGTTGAATTATTGTAAGTTGGAAATGAATATTTTTGTGGATCCTATTTTGGTAGTAGTAATAATGAACTTTGTTGTTGTATCAAAGAAGAGTATAACGTAGAAATTAAATAGGATTAATAGCCGTTATGATGTGCTTTATTGAACTAGCTAATAGTTAGAGAGTTAGGAACATAGGGAGAAAGTTAGGTTCATGTTTTTCCCTAAATTGCTTAAGTTTGAATCTTTCTAACCATTAGTTTGTTTTACAAACTAGGGAGAAAATATATTACTTTCATAGCTTAAAGTGTGTTACTATCATACTTAACAATAATTTAGGAGACCTTCGCTACAAGTAATATAGTAGTTACACAACTTAAAATGTCTTAATTATCTTCGTAAATTGATTTGAATAATAAAATTAATTACTAAATGATAATCTTAGAGAATAAATCAGTTAGGAACTAGACACAATAGTCAGACATGCTCTAGCCTAGTGAATAAAAAATAAGTATTAGGCCTAGAACTAGAATTCAAAAATTGAAAATAATTAAGTATGATTATTTTAAGATTATTTTCTTTTTAGGTAATTAGTTATATGAATATTTTATATAGTGATTTATAATGTATGATTTATTTATATTATATTTTAAGAGACATTAGTATAGATAAGTAAATAGTTTTTAGCATTTTGAATAAATAAATATAAGTTGCAAATGAGAAGTATTATTAATTACTAAATGATAATCTTAGAGAACAAATTAGCTAGTAATATAAAAGTAATTGACTTAGAAAATTATACAATTACTTAATCTTATGAAAATTGGTAGTGTATCAAAGAAATGTTTGTTTAAATCTTTGCAATTTAATATGCATCTCAAACGTGTAATTTTTGTGTAGATATGGTTCATGAAAATCGTAGTTGGATGTATAATAGAAATAATTCCGGCCGACGGGGGATGAGGGCAGAATTTGAAGTAGGTGTTGAAGACTTTATTGAAAAGGTGAAAACACTTGATGATTTTATACGGTGGGGCCAGATTAAGTGTCCTTGTGTGGACTGCAAGTGCATAAAAGGAAAAAATTTGGAAGATGTTGAAATGCATCTTTATAGGAAGGGTTTTATGCCAAATTATTTTGTTTTGGTTTATCATGGAGAGTCTAGGGATGTGGGAGGTGATGTTCATTTTCAAAATGCTTATTTCGGTGGGAGTGGTCCGTTTGTGGAGAATGATCTTGATAATTATCGAATGAACGATATGGTTAATGATGCTTTTGGGATGTACCCAGAGGATCCATCCCAACTGGGTACATCGCAACCAAATGTTGAGCACATTCCTAATGATGAGGCAAAGCTCTTCTATAAACGGTTGGAGGAAGCTAGTCGTCAATTGTACGAAGGCTCAGTGCATTCCAAGTTGTCAGTTGCTGTTAGATTGTTGAGTATTAAATCTGATTTTAGTATATGTCAAGCAGCCATGGATTCCATCATTGACCTTATGAATGATCTCAATCCGACTAACATGGCATTACCAACTAATTATTACCACACTAAGAAGTTGGTTTCCACGTTAGGTCTTTCTGCTTAGAGAATTCATTGTTATGTCAACGGTTGCATGTTGTTCTATAAGGATGATGCAGAATTAGATAAATGTAAATTCTGTGAGGAGCCTCGTTACAAGCCGGTTCTAAACCCTAAAAAGAAGCCGATACCTGTTAAGTCGATGCGTTACTTACCCCTTATACCTAGGTTAAAGAGGTTGTATGCGTCGATGAGCTCTGCTCCCCATATGAGCTGGCACCATGATCGTACAAAACAGCCAGGCATTCTAAGCCATCCGTCAGATGGTCAGGCATGGAAATATTTTGATCAGGTGTATCCGGCATTTGCTAGTGAACCAAGAAACATAAGGTTGGGTCTATGTTCAGATGGGTTCACTCCTTTTGATGTCTCTTCTACACCATATTCTTGTTGGCCCGTATTTGTCACGCCGTACAATCTTCCGCCCGAAATGTGCATGACTAGTCCTTATCTGTTTTTGAATTGCATTATCCCAGGGCCACATAACCCGAAAGCCTCGATTGATGTATTTTTGCAGCCTTTGATTGATGAGTTAAAGTTATTGTGGTATGAAGGTGTGGAAACATATGATATATCAATGAAACAGAACTTTCAACTGCATGCTTCTTTGACGTGGACTATAAATAACTTTCCAGCTTATGGAATATTGTCTGGGTGGTCCACTGCTGGTAAGCTCTCTTGCCCTTATTGTATGGAAGATACAAAAGCATTCACTTTGAAAAATGGCGGTAAGATTACATGGTTCGACTGTTGCTGTCGATTCTTGCCAATGGATCATCCGTTTAGGAATAACAGTAGTGCATTTATGAAGAATCAGGTTGATTTTGAGGAACCTCCGCGAAGGTTGTCCGGAGGAGAAATATGGGATAGGGTTAAGGTGTATCCTAAGGTAACTAACCAACGGCCATCTAAAGCACCTGCTATGGTATTGATCATAATTGGACTAAACAAAGTATCTTTTGGGAGTTGCTTTATTGGAAGGATAATCTTCTTCGACATAACTTGGATCCCATGCATATTGAGAAGATTTTTTTCGAGGCTGTCTTTAATACTGTGATGGATGTCAAGAACAAGACAAAGGATAATGTGAAGGCCAGGTTGGACCTTGAGGAACTTTGTAGGCGACCTGAGTTACACTTATCTCAAGTTGGCAACACGATTTGGCTTCCCAAGGCCAGTTACACATTCGGATTAGATGAGAGAAGAATGATTTGTGATTGGGTCAAGAATTTGAGGATGCCTGATGGATATGCATCAAACTTAGAAAGGTGTGTTGATATGACATAAGGAAAATTGACTCACATGAAAAGCCACGATTGTCACATCTTCATGGAAAACTTGCTCCCAATTGCATTCAATGGTTTGCCTGATAAATTTGAAAACCACTTACAGACGACGAGCCTATTTTTTAAGGAGCTGTGTTCTAAGACATTGAAGGAAGAGAATCTTAAGTCGTTGGAAAGTAACTTTCCTGTTGTCGCGACTAAGTTGACAAAAATCTTTCCCCCTAGTTTCTTTAATGTAATGGAGCATCTTCCAATTCACCTCGCGGAAGAGGCACTATTGGGAGGCCCGGTGCACTGTAGATGGATGTATCCTTTTGAGAGGTAAGGTCTCTTAAGTTATTATTAACACATTTTTTTAATTCATCTTAAGTAAATTAATTAATATAATATATTATGCAGAATTATTGGCAAGTGTAAGCGGGACGTGAAAAACAGGAACCAAATTGAGGGGTCCATATGTGAGGCATATCTGGCTCGAGAAACTTCTCATTTTTGTTCGTATTATTTCGATCAAAATGTGCTATGTTTGCGAAATAGGCCGGATCGACATGATGTTGGAGACAACAATGATCCGAATTATCCTCCATTTTCTATATTCAATCAACCTGGTAGAGGAAAGTTAATGACCGAAGTATGCAAGTTCAATGACCGGGACAGACAAGCAGCTACAACTCATGTTTTGTTGAATTGTCCCGATTGTCACGCCTTTTTACAAGTATGCTTCTTTTTACATTAAAACCTAACATTCAAGTTTCATCAGTAATTTAACTAATGAGATTTTTTGGCGCATCATCCAGTCACTTTGTTGGAGAATTTGGCGCCTCTGCTGTTTATGAAAAATTTTCAGATTGGTTTAGAGAATTTGTAAGTGTTATATAAACAAATACATAAGTTTTTTGCTATATATATATATATATGTTGGTTTAATGTGTACAACTATCTTGAACTTTATATAGGTACTCAATTCGGATAATGGCATAAACTTCCCATTGTTGCATGATATATCTCACGGGCCTTATTATAAATACAAGAGGATGTCTAAGCACTTTGTTAATGGGTACAAGTTTCATACTAGAGAATGGTCCTTGGGGAAGAAAACAAAAAACAGCGGTGTGTGTGTGAAAGGTGGTACTGGTGACCAGGATGTAGACTTTGATTACTATGGTGTGATTGAGGAGATTTTAGAAATAGAGTTTACAGTAGGTTGGCCTCGTAAAAGATTGGTGATTTTTCGTTGCAAGTGGTTTGATCCGAGTCCAAAGGGTACGAGGGTAGACCCATCATTGCCAAGGCCATTATGATCCGAGTCCAAAGGGTATGGACATTATGATCCTTTCATCATTGCCCAGAATGTGAAGCAAGTGTGGTGCGTTCCTCATCCACTGACAATGAACAAAGCCAAAGCCAAATCCAAAGCCAAGGCCAATTGGTGGGCTGTTCTAAAAGGCAAGCCGGTGGGAAGAGTGGAAGTAGATGATGTATTAGATGTTTCATATCAAAATGAGGTATCAACCGTTCCCTTGATTGCGGATATTGAATTAGCCGACCAGTTGCAACATAGTGAAGGCATCTATGAACAGTTTGATGAATCAGTGGTTAGACGTGGAAAAAACACGACTAATTTTGGAGAAGGAACATCTAGGGCAAACGAGGAGGATGAATATATGGATAACGTTGAAACAAGTGAGGAAGAATTTGGTGACAGCGATGAGACGAGCGAGGAAGAAGAAATAGCCGATGACCTTAACGCGAATGATGATGATTGACATGTTCGTAGTTTGTTGTTTTTACTTTACTACAATTATTTGTACTACTTTATAAATGTATTCAATAAAAATTTATAATTTGATTATATTGTGCTAATTTATTGTGCTTATTTTATAGATATGTCATATTCGGAGAAGGCTAGGGGGAAAAGAAAGGTTCAAAGTACCTCGCCTGCTTCAGGTCATACTACTCCTCCTGGACATGTACCTCATATGCTTCCTACACATCCTCCGTCTACATATGCTCCAGGTTTTTTCACTCCTCCTCCTGCCTTTCCCCCTGGCATGCCCTTTCCTACATCGCTTGGTTATGTCGTTCGTCCGTATGGCATTGGTTCATCATCCATGCCTCAACCATCTTCCAGTCCATCACCATCCCCTTCATCATCTACTCCTTCTGGATCTACTGTGCCACCTTCTGATCCGAGCTCGGTGGACGCTTTGGTACCACTTACTATATCATATTATGATCTGAGCTCGCCTTATTACATTGGTCTTGCAGGATCATATGATGATGACGGGAGGGTGAGGCTTTATCCTGAGGGTAGTCGTGGGTAAGTATTATTTTTTGTTATTTTTTAAGTATTTAATTCTACTATGAAGTTTAATTTTTTAGTATATTTATTAACACTAGAAATTTTTATCTAGTTTTATTCCCTCGAACGTGGCTACTCCCATAATCACCGCATGCATTAAATCTAGATGGACTGAGCCATGGCCATCCGGGGGTAGGGTACCCTTCCATGTACAGCTGGGCATGTTTGACGATTTTCAGGTAATAATGATATTTTATTTTTTAATAATTTAGTTAAGTGTCACTTTATATTTTTAATTATCTCAGGCAAAGTGTAAATGGTATCCTACCTTTGATAACATTGCCCGAAGCAATTTCCTTGGAAAATATGCAGATAGAGTGAAAGGTAACCTGTATGATTGTCGGGCCAAAGGAAAGAAGCCCGAGTAGATATACGATCACGTTTGGGTAAAACTTCTACAATATTGGGATAGTGATGAATTTAAGAAGAGGAGCGCCCAAGAAAAAGCCGCACGAGCCTCCAAAAGGGGTGGATCGCTGCACATCGGGGGTTCGGTTAGCGCAGCGACTCAGCGGATGCTATTGGTAACTTATTAATTAATTGTATGTATTATTTTATGTAACTCGCATTAATTTTCTATCTAACTTGTCATCTTTTTAATTTTGTAGGAAAAGGAAGAAGGGCGGCCAGTTCGTGTGCCTGAAATCTTTAAGAAGAGGCATATATACAGAAACAAAAAAGGAGAAGAAGTGTGGGTCGAAGACCGTGCTAAAGAGCTATATGTAAGTTATTAAATTCAATCTTTTAAAGTTATTAAATCTGTCAATATTTGTAAATCTAATTCTTGCTATTAAATTTTTTTTTCAGGAAAAGGCTACGGAGGTGTATGAAGAAAGGATGGCAAGTCAGGCATCCGAGTGTGGTAGCAGTACCCCAGCTCAAATGACACTAGAGGAGGAAACCGCACTATGGTTGGAGGTGAATGGGGGAGTAAAGAAGGGAAGTGCTTACGGCCTTGGATCGCATTATGCCTGAGAACGTCTAAATCCAGGTTTGTTTGGCACTTACACTCCTCCTGCTAGTTCAATTAATCCCTCGGTGGAAGTCTCTTTGTGCAATGAAATTGAAGAACTTAAGAGAAAGAGTGAAGAAGAACGTTTGCACAATGAAGAAAATATGAGAGCCATGCGGGAAATGATGCAGAACATTATGTGTGATAGTGCGGACAAGGGAAAGAAGGGCAAGGGCAAGAGCAAGAGCAAGAGCAAGAGCAAAAGCCAGGGGAAAGGCAAGAGCAAACGTCAATACAGCTCGTCGTCTGAGTCGGGTTCTGAATCTAGTTCTGAGGCAACGGAGTAGTAATAATGGATTGTTGATGTCTTAGACTTGTTTTAGACATGTATTAACTTGTTTGGATCACTATTCGGATTGGAGATGTTATGCAAATTGTTAAACTTTCAATTTAAAGGCAATAAGCCTTGTTTAGACTATTATTAAGGCTGTAGAAGCCTAATCTTCTTCTGGTGCTGTTTTTACTGTTTTTTACATGTGGTGTAGCTCTAATTGCAGGTTTTTTATTGCAGGTTTTACCCAGATTTCCGACCACAGTGGTCCGAATGCCGTCCGAAAGCATGGTATTTTTTTATCCAGAAATTGAAATTTCCCACAGTCGCGGTCACCCAGCCCACCGCAGCGGTCGCCAAATTTCCCAGATTTTTTGCAATCTCCCACCGCGTCGGTCGCCTAGTTCAACATATTTTTTTCCACCTATTAAAGAAGGCGACCGGATGCCGACCAAAAATCGGTCTGACTGCCGACTGCGTCGGTCGGAAAACTGTAGGCGACGACTATGCAGTCGACCGCCTTATTTGGTCGGACAACGGTCGCCTAGCCGACCGTTATCCGACCGGATGAGCGGTCGGAAAAGCCCTGATTTTTAGTAGTGTATCAGAATTGGAAGTGATAGACTTTCGTTTCTATAAAGGTGGAATTTTCAATGGGGAATGTGGAGATACTTCCAATCATGCAGTGATAGTTATAGGGTATGGAACAAGTGATGATGGAATGAACTATTGGTTAGTCAAAAATTCATGGGGAGAAAATTGGGGTGAAGGTGGATATATGAAAATGGCTAGAGATGTTGGGGATGGTGGAGTTTGTCGCATTGCTACTCGGGCTTCTTTCCCTACAGCCTAAGGGCCACGTATGTGGCAGAAGATTTTTGAAATATTGCATTTCTTAAGGGATGGCTCCTTTATGGAGAACTCTGTCTTGTTAATCGTGATCGTCAAGTGTATTTACTTATGTAATCCTAATTATATATGCGCGATGAATAAAAAATTTTAAGCTTCTGTTATTATAAGTATTTTTTCCCAATCTATCTGCTTGAACAGCTAATAGTGCAAACAATGATTGCAAAGGTAAGCAAAAATATAAAACTTGGATATCGTGGCTCCTTCCTTAACCAATTCGTCTGCTATTGGCTTTTGTTCCCATAAGCTATGCTTAGTTTACATATGACTCAAAAATGATAACAGCTAAAGTATGGATCTTCAATAGCATGACTTACATTTTACGTACTCAAAATTACGGGCAAGGTGATCAATAGTTTTTGATAGTTGTGTTTTTATAAAAGGTTTGCCTTATTACTTGTCGAAAGTATTCTGAGTGATTACGTTTCACACTGCAAAATGGTTCTTACTGTCCTAGCAGAAGTATCTAGTAATTATGGATATATTTATGTTTACATCAAATAAAAAATCACCAATAAAATGCAAAAAAAAAAAATAAATAATTTTTTTTAAAAAAGTCTAGCACTCTTCTTGTAATTTCAAAAAGATGGTATTGGGAAGAATGACTATTTCAATAAGGGTAATTTATGATCGTTCTAATTTTAGGGATCTTATTTGGGAAATTTAAAAATATTTTTTCTACTTTACAAAATATTTTTTAAAATAACGTACAAAACATAGCAAGTACGTAAAAATAAAAACCTTATCTCTTTCTTCTCCCTCATAAACCTAACCCTAATTTTAATCCCTCCCTCTGTATCTTCTTTGGCTGCCGCCCTCATCTCATCCAGCTTCTTCGACGTTCAACCTCCACCAACCAGAGTCGCCGAGAGCAGTAGTTTTAGCAAACAACACTATGTGTGACAGAGTAGTTCCATGGCGAAGAATGGTGGAGAGAAGCTACCACCGAGAATAGTAGATCCGGCGAGAGAAACAGCTCTGGCGAGAGCACTAGAACTGGTTTGAGGAAAGCACCAACGATGGTGGATAAAACTGATATTGCCATCACCAATGCTCCTTCTATTTTTTTTAAAAATTAATATTTGGGGCGTTTTATTAATCAAAAGAGCATAGAGGGGGACTAGGCCCTACCTCAAGGTACAACACAAGAATGAATGCTTAATACATTCCTCAAAAAATAAGGAGCAGGTGAACTCTAACAAGAAACAGATCCCACTCCTTCAAAACTTCTCTTAGCATACAATGAAATTAACCATATCATATTTAGTTCTAATACTAGGAAGTTTGCACTTATCCGGTTGGAAAGGAACCTTAGCATCATTAGGGAGTTCCTGGAAAGTGTTAATGAAGGAGTTACAACCAGAACTTGCTGCCAATTTAGCCAGGTAGTCTGTGACTTTATTTGCTTCCCTGAAGGAATGAGTAATGTGAACATTAGCCTGGTTCATGTTCTGGACAGTAGAATCAATTACTCCTTTCAGCTTATAGTTGTTAGTAGCCCTGTCTTGAAGCATTTTAGTAACAATTAGAGAGTCAAGTTCAATCTCTAAGTTGGTGTAACCTTAATGAATACACCATTGCAGACCAAAGCTGGATGTCGAAGTCTCACACATGTTACTAAGGCATTTAACCACGAGAGAAATGCCATAATGAAATCTCCTTTGTCGTCTCTGATCACGCCACTAATACCAGCATTACCATTTTCTAAAAAATAGCTTACATCAGTGTTTACTTTAACCCATCCAGGCTCGGATTTGTGCCAAAGTACCCGAGTGTGAATAGGTATATGCCTCATCCTTTCAACACCGTCACATATTTAGCTCCAAGAGGTATTCGAGATGTATTTAAGAAAGGCCAACTTCATAGTTGCATAAACAGTCCATTCAATTTATTGCTTCATCTTGTAAATCCTAAAATTCTTTTGGTTCCAATATTTGCAAGCACAACAAGCTTTCCAGATTTCTCAGCATATTATAATAGGTGTAATTTCCAGAAGAGTCTTGTGCGCACTATTTCTGGACTTTTCATTCCACTAACTCTGTAAAACTCCTCTAATATGTATATTCTTGATGTCAAATACCCAACAGCCCTTCAAAGTACTTCCAAATATCTTTAGCTATTTGGCTTTCAACAAACTAAATGTTGAATGGATTCCCACTGAGGAATAGTACAATATTTACATCTAGAAACTAGCTGATTGCCAAACTTTTTACTAATAACATCATCCATGGGCAGCTTGCCCAAGACAAGTCTCCATACAAGAAATGAAATTTCAAAAGGGATATTCGAATATCATACCTTATTGTTAAAACTTTCTCTGAGAGGTGATGTTTTTAACGAGAGCCAAGCTGTTTTGTTGGAAAAGATCCCATCCTCGCTGAGAGTTCATAATGCATCGGAAAGAAACTGATTTACAATTTCAACTATAATTTTTGATACTAGAGTTGTGAAGTCCCAAGTTCAATTACATATGAATTCTTTGGCCTTCGTCCTTCCAGATTTATTTACTAACAGACAAAGATTAGCAAGGCCCCTTGTATGTCCAATTGTCCCACCAAAAGCTGCATTCCCCATCATTAATCTTCCACATATATTGGATTCAATTTTGTTCTTTATTTGCATCATTTTCCTCCATATGTGAGATATTCCAGAAGTTTTTTTTTTTTTTGCCACAGGGTGACATTTGCTGCAGTATTTTGCTTTTAAGAATTGTGCCCAGAGTGAAGAAACTGTCCTAAACCTCCACCACCTCTTCATTGCTAAGGTGTTAGTAATTTCATGGGTGCTTCTAACTCCGATACCACCTTCTTCTTTTAGCTGACATAGTTTTTTCCAAGAACTCTAGTGGAAATTATTTTTGTCTCCTGAAGAACCCTGAAAAAAATTTGCAAAATATTTTTCAAGGAGTGTGAGAGTCCCTTTAGGAGGACTTATGGCAGAGAGAATATAAATGGGCATGGACTGAAGTACATGCTTAATGAGTATCAGTCTTCCCCACACAGATAGCATCTTACCTTACCATCCCCTTAGTCTTTTTACTACCTTCTGTACCATGCCATCGATGTATGCAATCCTCTTCCTACCTGTATAAATAGGACATCCCAGATATACAAATGGAAAAATTTTATCCATAAAGCCAGTTCTTCTTCTCATTCTATTAATCCTACTAGGCGAAGCCTTTGGATCAGTGAAGAAAAAACTCTTTTCATTGTTGACTTTTTGTCGAGATGCTCTCTCATTGACACGACCCGAAATTCGGCTAGGCCGTGCGGGCACCCGACATCCTCCCCTACACCCGTCAGGCGAACCCTTACTAGTTAAATTAGGAAAATAAATATAATTCAATTCATAAATAAGAACAAGACTTAAAAAAAAATTACAGACATACTGATACCTTTAAGGTGTATAAAAGAAATTACAGCTGCCTACCCAACATGCTAGGTTTAGGGCTATCCAGACTAGACATCTAAGAGTACAAAAGAAGACAAATACCTCCTGAAGGGAGCAGAATGCAACTGAAATAATAAACATTAAACTGGTGGCCATCCGGAATAAAGCTGGCTCACCCTGACAGCTGAAGTCGTCTTCGCTCCTGAACAACGTGGCGAACTCAATCCTGGAGCGAACCTGCCGAAACGAAATAGATAGACAAGAAACAAACAACAAACAAGGGTGAGTCAAAAGGACTCAATAAGTGGGGCAGACTAGCCACCTCAAAGAATAAGATAGCTAGCCAGGGAGAAAAGAAACAGATAAACCCAATTCCTCTTATTTAAATTACAAAAAGGCAGAGCCAGATAATAACTAGAAACACGTATGAAACCTTAAACTCAGCCAGGAATACGAGCCAGAAACATATCAACAAATGAGCAATGCACGTATGAGCAGAACGGTAGTTATGTACCACAAGTCTACGCAATGGTATGAAAATGAAATGAAATGAGATGAAATGAAATGAAATGAAATGAAATCTGATGCAAAGGGTCACATGTGCCCGTCCTCCCATCTCGAAGCGGAATACTCCTGCATTCGAGGGGAATCCAATCTGATAACTAACTGGAGCGGAATACTCCTGCTCCTGGGGCGGAATACTCCTGCACCCGATATAATATAAACTAGAGGCGGAATACTCCTGCACTCTCTTGGAGCGGAATACTCCTGCACCCGATATAATGTAAAGCTGAGGCGGAATATTCCTGCACTCTCCTGGGGCGGAATCCTCCTACCCTCAATATGATACAATGGAGCGGAATACTCCTACTCCTGGGGCGGAATACTCCTGCACCCAATATGATATGCAATGTAATGCATATGAATGACATATAATGCATATGAATGCAATGTGATGCAATAATAACCCTTAACCGGTGCGGGACTCTCATCGACAGCCGGGAAGTAGATGTCAACTTACAGCCAGGGTACAATGCTCAGATCCTCATTGCAATACCAACAATAAGACATAACATATAATATATAATGTAAATCCAAAGCTAAGGCGTAATGAGTACGCCTATCGGCAGCTACACACGTAAGGAACACGTGGTAGAAAATCCACGAGGCCAGGTGCCTCCAAAGAAATGGATATAAACACTTACCTCTTCCAAAGTTAACACTGCTGCCCAACAACCGCTTTATTCTTTTGGATTCATTGCCAAACGATCCCACTGTGTTCAATGAGCGGAAAAATATATCAAATAGGGATAAAGGCTTCATTCCTCACATCTTAGGACAATCCGGGTAGGAACCTGGCACCCTATTCGCATACGCAATACGCAGGCCAGGCCTATGTACAGGGTTTAAGGTCACATAACCAAAACCCAAATAAATTACATTTATATGTTGCCCATAACTCACTGAGTACGAATATATAATCAATTTCATTATCGGGGTCCATTTGACCCTTTAAACTATCAATTTACGTCATTAGGGCGATGTCTAATATCCCTATTTTTACCGTAAAAATATATTCAAACATACGTAATAAACACAAATAATATATTAAGATCATTACCTGAATGTTCTGGGGTGAAAATACTATTTTTCTCTGGCACATTTTCTCATTTTCTGGCATTTTTTTCCATTTCTTTGCTTTCGTTCCCGTTTCTGTAATGTTTCGTTCCATTTTCTGTTCTGTAAAAGAGATAAGGGCACCGCCCATGGTCACTTGGTCACTTAGCATTTTCTTTCATTTTTTGTCTTTTTGTGTTTTGTGTTTTGTCTTTTTTTTTTTCTTTAAAATTTGCTGCTACGGTAAAAATTAAAACGGTACCCTACGATATTCGACATAATCCCAACTTTTGCATACAAGTTATACAAAATATCTGTAACATACTCGCGAAGGCGGATCTCAAATCAGACTCCCGTAACTCAAGATGCGAATTTAAATGAAAAGAAGTCAAATTATTTAACTTTCGTCATTTTAGCGGAAACTAGCCGAACAACATCGAAATTCACTTTCAAAAGTTCACAAAAGTAATAAATAATCATACGAACCCAACGGCGCTTTCGGATTTCGAATCGGAGCTCATTCGGCAAAAATCGGGCTCGAAAATCTCTTTTTAATATTTATCGCCAATAAAAACTGAAACCTTCTTCCGATGCCTAACAAACGAGGTCTGATTTAGCTCAAATTTTACAGACAGGTCCTAATGGACATTACGAATATTTTAAAATTATCGGCACGCCAATCCGAGTCCTAACTTCTGAAACGACTGACTGAGGTCGTTTCATTCTCCTCCACTTAAACTCTCGTTCATCCTCGAACGAGCCTAAATCTAAAGCAAGATTCACACTGATAACAAAAGAACTTGCACGACCTTCATAAACTATCCCACGAAATTTTTCTCATGATTACAGAATTAAAACTATAACACGAACACCGAATTCTTGGAATAAAATATATCTTGATAATATGATAACACTATTGCTCGGATTATTCTGACTAAGATGATCCTTCCTCGATTACGAGAGGAGAGTTCTACATTTTTGAAACAAAGATACACGGAACTTTGAATGGGTTAACATGATTAAGCCGATAATCACCTCTTCAATATACCTTTCGATATAGAACAAGTCGATGGAACTAGGAATTAGCTCACACTTGATGCAATAGGGGAAGCTGTTGGAGTACCTTGTCATTACACACTATAGAAGATTTGATGCAAGCTATATTATATTTTTACGAACGCACTATGCAACATCTCACCTGATGTTAGTGTTGTTCCGCAAGCTCCTTGTGGGAATGTAGTTACTCATATCCTAATGTATGTCAAAGGTTTATCTGAACAGGGTCTATCATATAAGGATAAAGATCATGCAAATACTACTGGATAGCATGATGCAGACCAGAAATGATCTTCAAACTGAACATCTACTTCAAGGTATTGTCTTTGAGTTGGAAATATTATGACTTGAAAAAGTAAAAATAAAAGAGACATGTAGTTGGACCTTCAGCTGAGGCAGAATACCAGCAACATAGTTGATTACATGTGCACTTATAATGCTAAAGTAACTTCTCAAAGAGTTGAGGTGTGAAGAAGATATGCCAATGATGGATGGACGACAAGCTGGACTAGACCTTTATCTCTAAATTTTCATGAAGTAAAACAGCATTAGTATGAGGATCCAGTTCTGGTTGAATACAGACAGATAGCTAGAAGAAAACCGGAGTCACCATACAGGGTTACTACTGACGGTGTTCTCATGTATAAAGATAAACTTTGTGTCCCTGATGTTGCAGATTTACGTGGACATATTATGATAGAGGCAACTTATTCCAAATACATTGTTCATCCAGGTTCGACTAAGTTGTACTATGATCTTAAGCCGATTTATTGGTGGGACGGAATGAAGTGTGACATAGCAGAATTTGTGGCTCAATGTTCTAATTAGAAGCAAGTTAAAATCATGTCATCTTTCCAGACTTTATGCTTTCAGCAGATAGGTACGTATATATGATCAGGTTGCCAGCTTATCTCTGTAATTAATAGATTATTAGTGGGTTTAGCAGTGATCGACACTCATTGTAAGTTTTTGTCGTGCCCTAGGTTGGTCGTGAGAAAAGTGGTATCAACACCTCGGAGATTTAGTATGACCATTCAGTATTTGGAGGAAGACTCCTCCACTTAAAGCACAAACTCATGCAGCCATTTGAATAGGAATAACCATCCTCACACAGCCTGCTGGATTAAAGAAGACTTAGCTAAAAGCTGAACATAGGCAGACCTAAACTACCAAACTACCCTTTCGAGTTGCCAACTAGCTGCAACTCTCGAGTTCACAACTCCATACCTTTGCCGTAAATACCACCTCCTGATGGATGGTACTTCTACATAAAAATTTCGGCAGAGTTTCCCCTGAAACTGGATGATCCGCAAAAGCAGAACCAGCACTATACTGTACAAGGGAATGGATACCCGGATAAACTGATAACATAAACATGTTAAACGAATAACAAGATGAGACAACTGGACCCAAACAATAATATGCTTCCAAAACAATAATATGCTTACTCGGCCACAATAACACGTACTCTGGCTCAACACAGGGAACGTCACAAGCGGCTACCAATCGCCCAAGCTCACTAGTGCCAGACGAAGAAGAAATGGAAATGGATTTACGATAAAAATAATTAGAGCTTCAGGAAGTTCATCTTCTTATTTGCTTGGCTACCAAAGCTAGACTACTTCCGAGTCAGGCGAGCCAAAGAATCGCAATTGAAGAGATAGACATTAAATAAGCTTTATGGAAAAACATCCATGCCAATTTAACCTCCCAATAAGAAGTAAACTCTGACAACTTACCAGAATACCCTTTTATAACTAAGACAAGCTCATAGAATAACATGACTCTACTAGAATCTCGAACCAAGAGGTGACACATAGATCGAGTACCGGAAGAAACAACGACACTTCCTGACGGTGACGAATAAGAATCCCATCATCCTGCCAACACTGATTTCCGAGGAGAGAGGTAAAATAACTTGACATAATAACACAAGGTGGCATAACAGGATGCCAAGCAGGCAATAGCAATACTCACCGTCAAATCTCTCACATTTAGACCAAATAAATTAGTAGGGTCATTATAAATGCCAGGAATAAATCATATCAGAAACTCACCCCTCTACCGCAACTGATTCTTAATAGAAACGACATCCAAGGAAACCATTGAAACATGATAAGACACACCATTTCCAGATCGATCGAAATAATCAAATCTTACTCACATATAAGGGAAGAATAAACACATGGGTCTACTATATCGGATGCCTCAGCATCCTGCCAGGCTGGCAGTTCATAAAACTGCCTCTGCGGCTGAACTAAGCCGCTACACTGATGATTACCTTCTGAAGAACTACTACCACCACGCTCTCAACCGCTACTGGATGGTGGCGTTTCTCTGGCTGATTAAGATCTAAATGAAATCCCCTGCGACTGTGCAGGTGCCTGATGACAAGAGAGAGGACGACTGCCTACTTATCGGATTAGGGGAAAATTCCTCAAAGGATAATCAGACTCACGACAATGATAGCACCCTTTTCGCTAAAAATGGAAACTGGACAGATTGTTGATAGCTGTAAAGAGTAGATTGAATCTGATTTTGACGAGCTACTGGCGCACTCTAAGAATCATGTGACACAAGCTGAGATAACCTGGAAGGTGACTTCCCAAAATAATCAGAATTTTTACCTCCAAATGAGGTACCATGGTTACCCACCAGAGCCGTGGGATCTCTTACTTTCCCGCTCTAACTCTTCCCGCTCTAACTTATGGTATGCCTCGAACCCTCGAGCAATATCAACAACAATATCAAATGAAATCCCGACCTCAATCACTCGAGCCATCTGGGATGTCAAGGAAAGAGAAAGGTCATCAATAAATCTTTGAATCCCTCGAAAGACTCATGAACTAGTTCAAATGCATATTCGGCCATTTTATAGAATTCAATCTTATATTCTGAAACACCAACAGGTTAACCGACAGGCTACCCTGTCTAATCCACTCAAACTGGAAACACTTTTCATCTCGCTCGCCACTCGAAAGGAACTTTTCCACGAATATAGAAGAAAAATCGAACCAAGTTAGCTAATAAGAGAGCAGTCCACCAATCCAGGGCTGGACCCCATGAAACTGGAAAGAAGAATAATCAACACCATACCGCTCGATATAATCAAGAGCCTGAAGGATATGCTGACATCATTTTATTTTAAAAATTTACGCAGGGATTATCTGATGCATGGCTTGAGAATATCGGAAGATTCAACCGCGTAAAATAATACAACCTCTTTGGGCACTCGGACCCAATAATAACCTCCGCTGGCTAACCAGCCAGAACAATTGGTGGCACAACACATGCTGCTTCTAGAACATAATTTACCGCGACAATACTAAGAACTGGAATAGGAGCTCCCCGATATCGAACATCTGCATCTGTGGCAACCTGATAAGCTGCCTAGCGAATAATAAGTTGTTGTGGTATCTGCGTCGCCAAGATTCTCGTAAAAACATCGTAGAGAGCCAAGGGAACCACAAGGCCCTGCTCTCTTGCCCATCGGGAGCTCGTACAACTGGGAACTCCATAACTAGATCGTCAGCACGATTAAAAAGAAAACACTCGGGGCTTCGTCAGTGCTAGCCCCAAGCTAGATTGCTTCGTCTTGAACTCATACCGTTTCCTGATTTATTGCACGAGGGTTCACGATTACCACGAATGAATTAACGAAAATACTTTTTCATCCTAGGCCAACGCACGATCAGAAAAGAAGGAAGCGAAACTTCCTAAATGCCATCATAGCCCCTCGTAGATAAGTACGGACGTCTACGTACCCATCAGCGAGACTCTACTAGACACTGTCTTAGTCTGGATAGACACTAAACTGGGCTCTGATACCAACTGACACGACCCGAAATTCGGCTAGGCCGTGCGGGCACCCGACTCTCCCCTACACCCGTCAGGCGAACCCTTACTAGTTAAATTAGGAAAATAAATATAATTCAATTCATAAATAAGAACAAGACTTAAAAAAAATTACAGACATACTGATACCTTTAAGGTGTATAAAAGAAATTACAGCTGCCTACCCAACATGCTAGGTTTAGGGCTATCCAGACTAGACATCTAAGAGTACAAAAGAAGACAAATACCTCCTGAAGGGAATAGAATGCAACTGAAATAATAAACATTAAACTGGTGGCCATCCGGAATAAAGCTGGCTCACCCTGACAGCTGAAGTCGTCTTTGCTCCTGAACAACGTGGCGAACTCAATCCTGGAGCGAACCTGCCGAAACGAAATAGATAGACAAGAAACAAACAACAAACAAGGGTGAGTCAAAAGGACTCAATAAGTGGGGCAGACTAGCCACCTCAAAGAATAAGATAGCTAGCCAGGGAGAAAAGAAACAGATAAACCCAATTCCTCTTATTTAAATTACAAAAAGGCGGAGCCAGATAATAACTAGAAACACGTATGAAACCTTAAACTCAGCCAGGAATACGAGCCAGAAACATATCAACAAATGAGCAATGCACGTATGAGCAGAACGGTAGTTATGTACCACAAGTCTACGCAATGGTATGAAAATGAAATGAAATGAGATGAAATGAAATGAAATGAAATGAAATGAAATGAAATCTGATGCAAAGGGTCACATGTGCCCGTCCTCCCATCTCGAAGCGGAATACTCCTGCATTCGAGGGGAATCCAATCTGATAACTAACTGGAGCGGAATACTCCTGCTCCTGGGGCGGAATACTCCTGCACCCGATATAATATAAACCAGCGGCGGAATACTCCTGCACTCTCTTTGGGCGGAATACTCCTGCACCCGATATAATGTAAAGCTGAGGCGGAATACTCCTGCACTCTCCTGGGGCGGAATCCTCCTACCCTCAATATGATACAATGGAGCGGAATACTCCTACTCCTGGGGCGGAATACTCCTGCACCCAATATGATATGCAATGTAATGCATATGAATGACATATAATGCATATGAATGCAATGTGATGCAATAATAACCCTTAACCGGCGCGGGACTCTCATCGACAGCCGGGAAGTAGATGTCAACTTACAGCCAGGGTACAATGCTCAGATCCTCATTGCAATACCAACAATAAGACATAACATATAATATATAATGTAAATCCAAAGCTAAGGCGTAATGAGTACGCCTATCGGCAGCTACACACGTAAGGAACACGTGGTAGAAAATCCACGAGGCCAGGTGCCTCCAAAGAAATGGATATAAACACTTACCTCTTCCAAAGTTAACACTGCTGCCCAACAACCGCTTTATTCTTTTGGATTCATTGCCAAACGATCCCACTGTGTTCAATGAGCGGAAAAATATATCAAATAGGGATAAAGGCTTCATTCCTCACATCTTAGGGCAATCCGGGTAGGAACCTGACACCCTATTCGCATACGCAATACGTAGGCCAGGCCTATGTACAGGGTTTAAGGTCACATAACCAAAACCCAAATAAATTACATTTATATGTTGCCCATAACTCACTGAGTACGAATATATAATCAATTTCATTATCGGGGTCCATTTGACCCTTTAAACTATCAATTTACGTCATTAGGGCGATGTCTAATATCCCTATTTTTACCGTAAAAATATATTCAAACATACGTAATAAACTCAAATAATATATTAAGATCATTACCTGAATGTTCTGGGGTGAAAATACTATTTTTCTCTGGCACCTTTTCTCATTTTCTGGCATTTTTTTCCATTTCTTTGCTTTCGTTCCCGTTTCTGTAATGTTTCGTTCCATTTTCTGTTCTGTAAAAGAGATAAGGGCACCGCCCATGGTCACTTGGTCACTTAGCATTTTCTTTCATTTTTTGTCTTTTTGTGTTTTGTGTTTTGTCTTTTTTTTTTTTTTTCTTTAAAATTTGCTGCTACGGTAAAAATTAAAACGGTACCCTACGATATTCGACATAATCCCAACTTTTGCATACAAGTTATACAAAATATCTGTAACATACTCGCGAAGGCGGATCTCAAATCAGACTCCCGTAACTCAAGATGCGAATTTAAATGAAAAGAAGTCAAATTATTTAACTTTCGTCATTTTAGCGGAAACTAGCCGAACAACATCGAAATTCACTTTCAAAAGTTCACAAAAGTAATAAATAATCATACGAACCCAACGGCGCTTTCGGATTTCGAATCGGAGCTCATTCGGCAAAAATCGGGCTCGAAAATCTCTTTTTAATATTTATCGCCAATAAAAACTGAAACCTTCTTCCTATGCCTAACAAACGAGGTCTGATTTAGCTCAAATTTTACAGACAGGTCCTAATGGACATTACGAATATTTTAAAATTATCGGCACGCCAATCGGAGTCCTAACTTCTGAAACGACAGACTGAGGTCGTTTCACTCATACCTAGTGATCTATTTCATAACAAGTTTAATTGACTTGATATCCACCTGCAAAAATAATAATAATATCGTCTAACATATGCCAAATGGTTAACTTGGGGCCCCTTGGATTCATGGTAAATGGAGTGAATTCTTGGCATTGGTATAAAGAATTAAGCATCATGGACAAAACCACAAATCCCTAGATAAAGAGAGAAGGAGACAGAGGATCTCCTTGTTTCAACCCTTGAGAAGATGAGAAAAATCCTTGCCTAGAACCATTTACTGCAATAGATTACCAGACTCTTGATAATAATCTCATAACAAGTTCCACCCAATTTTGTGAAAATCCAAACTTCTTTAATACTGCAGCAACCAAGCTCCGAGATATCTTGTCGTATGCCTTGACCATATCTAATTTGATGATCACATTACCCCCTTTATTTTGTTTATTCACACCCTAAATAATTTCCTGAGCCGACATGACATTCTCTGTGATAAGTGTTCCAGTAACAAATCCCCTCTGATTGTCTGAGATTAACTTAGGAAGTAATGGATTTGATCTCCTAGATATAATCTTGGAAATAATTTTACTGGAAAAGTTGGATAGACAGATTGGTCTCATATCTTAAAAAGTGGTAGGAGAGTCTACTTTAAGTAACAAGATTAAGCATGTATGAGAAAAATACTTAGTCAAGTTAGAACCCCTGAAGAATGCCAGAACAAACTTCATCAGATCTTCTTTGACTATCTCCCATCAACTTTGGTAGAATTTTCCATTAAATCCATCTAGACCCGTAGTGCTATCCGGGTTCATGTTAAAACAACATCTTTGATATCCTCCTCAACTGGATTTGCAATGAGGAACTCATTTTCTTCCTCAGTGATGAAATTAGGTATATACTCTAAAATATTGTCCTTACTATTTGGTTGTTTCAAGTTGAACAACTTCTTGAAATACTTGACTGCAGATTTGCCAACTTTCTCATTTCCTTCAACCCATCTTTCTTTGTGATTCTTTATTCTTTGAAGCTTCGGCCTCCTTCTTCTATCCCTGATAATTGCATGGAAGTATTTACAATTACAATCCCCCTCCTCAAACCATTGGATTCGGGATTTTTGTTTTAGTAATTCTTCCTGACTTGCCAGCAGTATAGTATATTCACAATGAGCTCTATCATGTCCTCGCTCCCTTGCTCTATATTATTTACAATATCCAGTTCTTCAAGAGTCTGCATTTTTGCCTCCCAAGAAATGACATGATCATTTATATTCCCAATAGTTTCCCTAGACCACTGGCTCAATCTTTTGCTAAGAATTTTGATTTTACACTGCATTCTCCATATAGGATTTCCGACAATCTGTGTTTTCCATACCTCCTTAATAATATAATGAAAATCAGGTTGATTTACCCAAAAATTTAACAACCTGAAATACTTTGTATCCTCTTGCTGGTCATTGCATGAATTAAGAAGGAGTGGTCTGAGATCTGAACCAGTTCTGACAAGATGTTTGACTACATTATTATGAAATTTATGTTCCCATTCATTATTCACAAAAATTCTATCCAGCCTCTTCCATATTATCTTGCTTGGTCTTCTATTTTTGCACCAGGTGAACTTAGAACCAACATAACCAATATCAACACTACCATAATTATTTAAACAGTTAATGAAGTCAACTCTTGTATGCTCGGTGAGTTTTGCCACCCAATTTCTCAGCAGAGTCACAAATGACATTGAAGTCACTACCAATGCACCAAGGTCCATCTACTGTCATATTGTGTTTATTAATGCTATTCCAAAGTTCATGTCCTTCACGTGTCGTGCATATGGCATAAACAGTCGTAAGCCATATCACATTGCCTCCAGATCCATTATCAATCTAGATGGTCATTATTATTCGTCAATATCCTCAACAGCTGTGGATAGATTGAATGACCAAAGGAACTAGATTTTACCATTTAGACTAGTTAAATAGTATCGAAACCCCAAAAATTTCCTCTAACCATCAATCTTCCCTATATCGTCAAAGGGCTCCAGAATAGCTATAAAGTCACATTTGTTTAAATTTACTAGATGCTTTAATCTAAGAATTGCTTTTTTTGATCTCACTCCTCTAATATTCCAAAAAATTAAACTAATCATTGAATACCAAAGGATTGAAACTGTTTTGACCCCTTTCTTTTAGAGAAGGGGCTGTTTTGTCTCTTTTTTCCTTTCCTGTTTTTCTTTGCTTACTTCTCTCTCTTTTAACGGGAGGATCCCCATGTTTGTCCATTATCTCTTTCATGTGTATACGAGCTAGTTCCTCAAGTTCATCGTTATGCTGATTTTGAGGACTTGGTGAGAAAGATTCCATCAATTGCTCGGTAGCCTCATCATTTGTGTCCATGCCTTGCTCTATTGCTTGCAGATTTGTTGTGTCACATCGAAGGTCCACTACCAGTTGTATCCCAGGGTTCTTTTTTATCTCAAAATCCCAAATTTTTTATATTTTTCCACATTATTGCCATGAAAACTCTGCATATGTTTTTTTTTCTTTTTCTGACGATTCTATATTGTCATTCTTGGTACTACTAATAGAATCCTGAACCCCTTCATTGGAAGTTGAAGACCTACTCAGTTGTTGTTTCTAGACCCCGTTCAACATATTTTCTACGGTCCCAACAGCATGAGATTGAGACATGTCAGTGTTGACACTCAATTTTGTCCCACCTTTTCATAATTGGTTGTATTTAGCTTAAAAATGCATATTAAAATTTTCTAACAAAATTGCATTAGATGTCATGCATTTACGTGTGTAATCCCTTATCCTTAATCTCATATTTATATAATATTTATTCAATTGTGAATATATTACATAATTGCATTATTTAGGTCGTTTTCAAAATACTTGCACAATTCTGTAACTATTTAGGTGATTTATACACTTGAATATCTATTTTACAATTATTTACATTCAATTAATATTACATAAATTTATTTATAATTATTTTGAGTCAATTATTATTTTTCCTAAGTTTTATAATATTACTCCTCATATTTTATTAATTTTTCTCTTATTTATTAGCAATTTTAAGCTAATTATTGGCCAATTATACCTACATATACACTGGATATACATTTACATACACTCATACACATCCACTCATACACATATATACACACATCAGCCCCCACGCGCATACGTGGCATGTTCTTGGCCAACCACGTGTCTACATAGGCTCCACCTCATCTTTTTTTCTTTTTTCCCCTTAAACCAAACACACCCCTCAAACTTCTAAACCCTAAACTTCATTTCCCCTCACCCTTTCCCCAAAATCAGCCGTCACCCCTCCCCCATTACCCCAAAACGCGGCCAGGTACACCCCTCGTCCTCACCCCACCGTGTCTCCACCATTTTCGCCGCAGTCACGCGTCCCTCTCTCCTATCTCTGAAGCATGGAACCGAAATCCTCTCTCCCTCATGTTTTGGAGTCCGAAAAGGAAATGAAAGATTTGCAAACAAGGAGATTTTTATGTTCACACACGTATAAGGCAATGATCAAAAGAAACCGAACCGGAATCTCCCCAAATCGAGAAGAAACGTGTCAGACGCGACCCAACTCGGTTCAATGCACAGTGGAAATCGGATATGCATGATGATGTGATTTGAACTATTTAAGGGAAGATTTGAGCACTAATTTTCGAAGATCAAGGCCAAACCCGATTACAACTCGCCTGACTTGACCCGACACTGAAACCGGGTACAACCTTCCTTTTTACTTGTTAAAATCATGAAAATCATGCTGAAAAATTATTGTAAATGTTTAGGTAACACCTGGCTAATTAAAATTAATCTGTTGCTCTTTTTTTATTATAAGAGATAGTCGTTAATCCTTACTAACTCGTATGTGAGCTGAATTAAGTCTTGACGTTCCCGTTCCCGAGCCGTCCGCTTGGGAAGATAATAAAACTCGGTCTATCTAACTCCCTTCATTTGTAGCGGCGCTAGGAATCATGCATCATGACATATCATTAGTCGGCTTGTTCCTAAGTCTGATAGGTCAATATGTTTAAAAAATCCGAATGGGTTTTCTACCCCCAAAGAGCGTTGAACACGGTCTATTTTGCATATACTTAAAGGATTGAACGTGCAAATGTGGACCGTCTATTAGAATTATTCTGCATTCAATGCCATTCAAAGGTACAAATGGTAACCAAAACGGCATCAAAGCCCAAATTGAATCAGAAACGACTGTTTATTCCTAAGCGGTTAAAATCATTCTGTGTTCAATGTTATTCAAACGCACAAAAGGTAACCGAAAAGGCATTAAAGGCCCAATTTGAAGCAGAAATGACCGCTTGATAGACGGGATGACACATAATGCGCATTTATCCTTTAGGCATTATATAAAGACTGGCCATCCATGATTTACAAAAAATCCATTAGCAACTTCCATCTAAAGTCTCTAAAGAGTTTCTCAACCCATAATGACACATCTTTTCATATTCTCTGTTGCATTGTTTTCAAAAGCTCGTGCCACACGTTGATCATTTGTTGACAATAAAAGCAAATCTTGGGCATTTTTCTCCTCTCTTTCCCTATCGTCCTTCACCTTTTCCAAAAGATCATGGCCAATAGAACATTTGACATGGTCGCTGAAACCCCTCAGTTACTCAAAGATTGGTGGGGAAAACTGAGTATAGATCAACAAGACCGAGTTAAGGCAGTGTTGGGGAACCTTATTTCACTGATGGAGCATATGGCAATGAAAGGGATAGTAGAAGCAGCAGTATACTATTGGGATGTAAGCCGAGCAGTCTTTCACTTTGGGAATTATTGAAGAACTTCACATTTGACATATCTCGGCTCTTAACTGATGCAGATAATATCATCTTCCAAGGAGATTCATCAGGGGAAAGTTCGGCCGAGGAAGACTCATCTGAAGAAGAAGAAGAAGAAGAAGAATCTTCTGGGGATGGATCAGCATGAAAGATGTTTACTTGGCCATGATCTAATTTCCTACCAATATTTAGTCTTTTCCACTTTTCACACTATTTCAATATCAGCCAATGTAATAAATGCAATATTATTTCTTAGGCTCCCTATTTTGTTAGCAAATAAAATGAGACATGTGGCACAAAGCGCTTTTCAAAATCATCGTGCGTAAAATGGTCATTCGCATTATAGGATGCATTCGTTACTTGATATGTCTGGATTGCATTAATTCATATGTCGCTCTCTCTCTCTACCTAAGTGGATCTTTTCCCAAAATTTAATATCTCTCCAATGCACATAACCTTACTTTTCTTTCTAAGCTAATACTCAAATCCTGATCTTTTGCACATTCTGATTACTTCCTATCGCTAACTCACAAACTTCCTTTCTAAAAGGTCGGCTCAAGTTGAACACTACAATAGAAGACATGGCTGAGCAGAGTGCACTTATTAGTGATTTGTCAAAGCAAGATGGGGTTGTTGTGGCAAGTCTTATATGTATTGAGCAGAAAATTGACAGGGTAAGAGGAGTGATGGTCGGCCTCAAGGGCACCTCTGACATGCCATGCAGAATTCCCGATACCAATGTTCGAGGATCGCTTTAGTGCTCCAGTCTACATTATTGCACCGCCCGCCATACATGAGTGTGATCCAAAGCATTTTGGAAATTTACATTCGTTCATGGTTGAAAGAGCATTCAAAAAGTTAGCAGGAGGTAATCATGAGATGAGAAGTGAGGAGAATCCACCAAATGTTGCAAAGATTTACGCACAACAATCGGATATCAGCATGTGACGAAACTTCTGCTGTATGATGGAACAAAAAATCCTTATGTACATTTGGGAGCATATCTGCACCAACTAGAAAGTATGGAACACGACGACGAACTCAAGAGAAAGCTATTTGTTAAGACACTCACAGGGTCAGCATTGATTTGGTACATAGGGCAAGACACAAGCAAATGGAATTCTTGGAGCGACCTAGTCGAAGCCTTTATTAACCGATATAAATCTTATGGCGACCATCGTGCATGCAATAGCTTGTTGAAAAGGAAAAGTGTCATAGAACCGATTTCTGAAAAGGTATTGGGTAATAATTTGACTGAAGCACAATCCAAGGATATGAACGTTACAAAGAAAGGGAAAGCTACCGTTACCAAAACCCCAAGCCCTATCCCAATATCTCTTAATAACCAAGCCATCATCCCTTTGCATGAATCACTGGCTGTTTAATTTGAGAAACTTAAGTCTATCGGGATGTTGCAGCCACAACGTGGGGAAGTCTTTACCCCACTACCACCTCACTTTGATTCAAGCAAACATTGTGCATTTCACTCCATCATACCGGGTCATGAAACCAATGAATGCACCGCTCTGAGGAAGGAGATTTAGAGTTTAGTGGACAATGGCAAGGTAGTCGAAGTGCCAAAGGGAAAACCTCAACTTATGTGGTGCCAATCTCTGACATTTATGCCAACAATTGAAGTTTGGTCACAGTCAGTTAACCCAATTTCTTATCAGAAGCCAACAAATAGCACTAAGAGTTCCTCTCGCGATGCTCCTCGCAAGTTCACTCCCATTGGTGGATCATATGCAAGTTTGTACGAAAGGTTGAAAGATGCAGGAATAGTACACCCTATTGAAAGGAAAATTTACAAAGAACCGTGGAAAGAAGATATGAAACAGTCATGTGTTTACCATTCAGGCATGCTGGGCACAATGTTGAGAAGTGTTTTGCTTTTAAAGAGAAGATTGAAGAGCTGATCAAGTCTGGACAAATCAAGATTGAAAATGCTAATGACGAAGCAATTGCAGATGACCAGGTCAAAGAGGCAACAGTTTAATGACAGATATCCGAATAAAAGAAGAGAGCTTCTAAGTTGCATAATCTTTGGAGACATTTATTTTACTTTCCTATCAAGCTTTAAGGCACATGTTTTTAAGATTTCCCTTTTTATGTATTTTTGAACTATGCATGACCTGATTCCTGTCAGTAGCAGGATACGTAGGCAGCCCACACCGGGTTCGGTCCCTTTATAATAAAAATTTTCATTTTGCCCAATAAGGAAGGTTGGTGCAAAGTTTGGAAATGCAGCATTTGGTTGGTGCTAAGCATGAAAGACAATAATGAGGTATCCTTTAAGAATGTATATGCACTGGTACAGACTCAATTTACAAAGGAAATGATGATTGCACTCTATTCTTTGGTATTCGACAAGAGCCGACCTCTCTTTTGGTCATACAACACCCAACCTCTTCCTTAACCTTGCACAGTTCATCACAACATCTTTATCAATGATTCATCAGCCAAAATCTTTGCCTTGACTGCTACATAAAGCACTCAAGCAATCCTTTATAATATCTATACCATTTGTCATAGTGTCTAATTCAAACATTAGTCTATCATATGCCTTCTAGGCATCCTCTAAGCTGCATATCTGACATTTATGTGCTATTTTGTTTCAAAGTTTATAGGATACTAACTTTGTTTTGCATATTTTGTCATTTTGTTAAAGGTTGCCTAGTATTTGAACACCTAAATTGGCAAAGAATCTGCATTAAGAAGAAGCCGAGATGACAAGCCAAGATGAAATATTCACTTTTGGAGCAAAGTCTTCAGAACATCAGACATATAGCATCGAGAAAAACAAGACACAACAGAACATTTCAGATAAATCTGACAATCCTGATTCTACTACTATGCAAGTTGTGGTAAGGGACAAACAAAATCAGTTGGTAGTATACCCACATAAGAAGCACGGAAAATAAATCCAGCCAAATGAACAGGAGGGTTTAAATGAAAAGCTCCATAATCTAGAAATGTTCGTAAAAAAAGAGATGAGTTTAAGGAACATTCAAAGTTTGAGGTATAAGGATTTGTGTCTGCACCCATATGTTGAGCTACCACATGGATACAAAATTCCAAAATTTAGCACTTTCGATGGAAAAGAAAATCCTTTCTATCATTTGAAAGACTACTGCAGTAGATTAATTGGAGTTGGGCACATCGAGGCTATCAGAATGCAATTGTTCATCCAGAGTTTATCTGGGCTAGCACTCACTTGGTACACCAAAAAAGATTTCAGAAAATGGCACACTTGGGAAGATATGGCCCGAGATTTTGTGGAGCAATACAAGTTCAACATCCGAAAGGATGTGCACTTATATGAGATGTACAAAGTTAAAAGAATGAAACACGAGTCTTTTGTAGAATATGCTACCCGATGGAGAATCGAAGCTTCAAAGATACACCCTCTGTTACCTGAAGAAGAATTAGTTTCAACTTTCGTCCAAATCAAGAAGGGATTTCTTATGAGAAATTGCTTGGTGTTCAGGCACACGACTTTTCTAGTCTGATTCGAATAATAAAGGAACTCGAAATTGGCATTCAAGAAGGAAAGATCATTGGAAGTTCAACAGTGCACTATGTTAATCAACATTTTCAACCGGAGGCACTTGAGAATTTGCATAGTAATGAAGAGGACAACACATTAGTCGCCATGACTGGGCACCAACCACCGTACGACCAGAATCAACGGAATCTACAATTTCATGTCACCCCTGACTTACAGAGTAGACAACCTTCCCACTATCAGGATTTTCAACAAAAACCTTATCAAGCTCAACGCAATCAGCACCAGATAAAAAAGATGAAGTCTCGCACCTTTACTCCTCTAGCTGAATCTTTGACAAGTATATTTGAAAGACTAAGGGATCAAGGGATATTACAGCCGAGAAACGGATGGGTTCCTCGTTTGGATTTTGATCCATCAAAGGCTTGCGCATATCATTCGAACATACAAGGTCATGACACTGAAGAATGTCCAGCTCTGAAGCACAAAATTCAGAACTTGATTGAAAAAGGCAAGATAACGGTAGAACAAGAACCACCAAATGACAATTTAAAATCTCAAGCTACAAATACAATCTATGTTCAAGGCAATCCATCGAAGATAGCTCCGAGGCATTTGAAGGGAAAGCACAACACATGAAGGCAACCCATCACAATGCAAAATCTACCATCTCTGCATCTGACTGCTCTTTTGCCCTTTATCCCTACTTTGTACCTGAGCTATATATGACTTGATTATTGTATTGAATAGATATGTAAGCAGCCTACTTGGGCAAGGTTTCATTATAATAAAATTTACATTTTCTCTAAGCAGAGATAAGCACAATTTTTGGGACATCCTCCTAATCCAATACACTCACCCAAAAGTTTACAACCTAAAATGGAAGAAGTATCCGCATGATCGATCGGGTAACAAAGGTTTCCAAGATATCACATCAAAGGACAAATGCAGATTCGAGCCGACACTCGGGTGTTCAATGCAAGGAAACCACTTTGTTTTAAATTAACAACTTTTTCTTTGAGAGCAGATCTTTTCTTACAAATACAAGACTCGCAGGCAATACAATAATCTGAGAATGAATAATTCAAGTTCCAATACTTGTCATGCACTAGAGGAATGCACTTACAAGCTTTTGGACATGACACTTTTAATACGACGCTTAGCCCCGACGATTAGCCACGTCAGGCTTAAAATATGACGACTAGCCACGTCACGCTTAAAATATGACGACTAGCCACGTCAGGCTTAAAATATGACGATTAGCCTCGTCAGGCTTAAAATATGACGACTTGCCACGTCAGGCTTAAAATATGACGACTAGCCACGTCAGGCTTAAAATATGACGACTAGCCACGTCAGGCTTAAAATATGACGACAAGCCTGGTAAGACTTAGAATATGACGACTAGCCTCGTCAGGCTTAGAATATGACGACTAGCCTCGTCAGGCTTAAAATATGACGACTAGCCACGTCAGGCTTAGAATATGACGACTAGCCACGTCAGGCTTAGAATATAAAGAGTAGCCTCGTCAGGCTTATAATATGACGACTAGCCTCGTCAGGCTTAAAATATAACGACTAGCCTCGTCAGGCTTAAAATATAACAAATAGCCTCGTCAGGCTTAAAATATGACGACTAGCCCCGTCAGGCTTAAAATATGAAAGGCTTATAATATGACGGCTAGCCTCGTCAGGCTTAAAATATGACGACCAGCATTCGTCAGGCTTAAAATATGACGACCAGCCTCGTCAGGCTTAAAATATAACGACAAGCCACGTCAGGCTTAAAATATGACGCCTAGCCTCGTCAAGCTTAAAATATGACGGCTAGCCACGTCAGGCTTAAAATATGACGAATAGCCTCGTCAGGCTTAAAATATGACGATTAGCCGCGTCAGGCTTAAAATATGACGAATAGCCCCGTCAGGCTTAAAATATGACAGGCTTATAATATGACGGCTAGCCACGTCAGGCTTAAAATATGATGACTAGCCTCATCTGGCTTAAAATATAATGACTAGCCTCGTCAGGCTTCAAATATGACGACTAGCCTCGTCAGGCTTAAAATATGAAGAATAGCCTCGTCAGGCTTAAAATATAACGAATAGCCTTGTCAGGCTTAAAATATGACGATTAGCCACGTCAGGCTTAAAATATGACAAATAGCCTCGTCAGGCTTAAAATATGACGACTAGCCCCGTCAGGCTTAAAATATGACAGGCTTATAATATGACGGTTAGCCACGTCAGGCTTAAAATATGATGACTAGCCTCGTCAGGCTTAAAATATGACGACTAGCCCCGTCAGGCTTAAAATATGGCGACTAGCCCCATCAGGCTTAGAATATGACTATTAGGCCTGTCCGCCTTAGAATATGACATATTTTATTTTGCATGCACTACTATAATAGGCCCATCCGCCTTATAACTGGATATACACATATTTTATTTTATTTTGCAGGCACTACTATTAGGCTCGTCCGCCTTAGAATTGGACATACACGTGTTTTGTTTTGCAGGCACTATTTACAGTAAGGTGATCTATTAAAGGCAATAAACTGGGGCAGAATTTTTGAGGATCCCCTCAAAAATTCCAAAAAGATGCAAGACGACACATACAGTAAGGTGATCTATTAAATGCAATAAACTGGGGCAGAATTTTTGAGGATCCCCTCAAAAATTCCAAAAGGATGCAAGACGACACTGGGGTAGATTGAAAAATCGATATCCACAAGCCCAAGATGCAACAATGGGAAGGATGCACAAATCAACCCTTCCCCTCTTCCCAAAACTCACAAATCTTTCTTTGAGTGCAGGCACAAAATAGTAATTACAACAACAAACACGACAACATATGGGGCAACACCACAAGACATTCTTCGACTTTCCAGCAATCCCTTTGAGCCCTTTCTCACTTTCTCATACTCGCTTTCAAAATCAGTTCCCTATACGGAGATCGTGCAATTACAAATTTTCAAATATGTATGATACACCATTCTAAAACTCCTTTCGGAAGCTTAGACCCTTCAATTATACTTTTGTTCTTTCATCAAATCATTTATTCCCGCTCAAATCGAAACCTCCCTTATGCAAACAAGTAATCTGCCTAATCTTTTATAGAGAAGGCAGTTTGCATTCTTTTTTATGAGTGCTTACCTTTTGTAAACCTTGCATGTTTGTTAGTCGTGCGGTTCTTCATGCCTAATCGTGTTCATTTGTTTGAATCATACTAATTTACCGTGCTTACTCCTCAATATGTCATCCAATCTCAAAGCATACACGAGTTTGAACTTCACATACTTGGACAAGTTCACTCTTGGCAACTCAATCGTGCGTCGTAAAAATCTCACACAGGCAACATGCAATTCTAAAACTATACACGACCTGATTCTCATGAAACCCGCGATATGTAGGCAACTCAGAGACCGGGGTTCGACCGAAAACACCCTAAAACCCTCATTTTTCTTTCCTGCATTTTCCCCGCCCGTCGTGAAAAAATTGGCCACTCCGTCAACTATCTTTGCCCGAAGATTCTTTCATCATCCCCGGACAAAGAGGGGCAGCTGTTGACACCCAATTTTGTCCCACCTTTTCATAATTGGTTGTATTTAGCTTAAAAATACATATTAAAATTTTCTAACAAAATTGCATTAGATGCCATGCATTTACGTATGTAATCCCTTATCCTTAATCTCATATTTATATAATATTTATTCAATTGTGAATATATTACATAATTGCATTATTTAGGTCGTTTTCAAAATACTTGTACAATTTTGTAACTATTTATGTGATTTATATACTTGAATATCTATTTTACAATTATTTACATTCAATTAATATTACATAAATTCATTTATAATTATTTTGAGTCAATTATTATTTTTCCTAAGTTTTATAATATTACTCCTCATATTTTATTAATTTTTCTCTTATTTATTAGCAATTTTAAGCTAATTATTGGCCAATTATACCTACATATACACTGGATATACACTTACATACGCTCATACACATCCACTCATACACAGATATACACACATCAGCCCCCACGCGCATACGTGGCATGTTCTTGGCCAACCACCTGTCCACATAGGCTCCACCTCACTTTTTTTTTCATTTTTCCCCTTAAACCAAACACACCCCTCAAACTTCTAAACCCTACACTTCATTTCCCCTCACCCTTTCCCCAAAATTCAGCCGTCACCACTCCCCCATTACCCCAAAAACACGACCAGGTACACCCTTCGTCCTCACCCCACCGTGTCTCCACCATTTTCGCCGCAGTCACGCGTCCCTCTCTCCTATCTCTGAAGCATGGAACCGAAATCCTGTCTCCCTCAATGAAAGATTTGCAAACAAGGAGATTTTTATGTTCACACACATATAAGGCAATGATCCAAAGAAATCGAACCGGAATCTCCCCAAATCGAGAAGAAACGGGCAGAACTGAAACGGGTCAGATGCGACCCGACCCGGTTCAATGCAGAGTGGAAATCGGATATGCATATTGTTGTGATTTGAACTATTTAAGGGAAGATTTGAGCACTAATTTTCGAAGATCAAGGCCAAACCCGATTACAACTCGCCTGACTCGACCCGACACTGAAACCGGGTACAACCTTCCTTTTTACTTGGTAAAATCATGAAAATCATGCTGAAAAATTATTGTAAATGTTTAGGTTACACCTGGCTAATTAAAATTAATCCGTTGCTCTTTTTTTTTATAAGAGATAGTCGTTAATCCTTACTAACTCGTATGTTAGCTGAATCAAGTCTTGGCATGACTGTTTGAACTGTTTCTAATTAGTCGATTATGTTTTTTTCACTCAAACTCATATCTTGATTATCGAGTCTAAGAAGCACCTACCTGTTTGAATATTGATTGTATTTTTGCTTCGCGAATTTTATGTATGATTCTACGCACAATGAAACTAGTTTTTTTTTAGCTGAAAGATTGCCAATCCTTGGGAGATCTCTGTATACGTATGAATACATTTAGTTGTCCACCTTCTATTTATCGGGAAATAACTTTTAATTAAAGATTGAAGGCTGACAAAGCATATATACAACATATACAGCATATACACATGTATATCTTTGTTAAAATGGATATGACAAGCTGATAAAATCTTTCATTGCTTTGTGTATATTCACTCACAGTAGATTGACATAGCTATATGTGTGGAAACTATGTTCTTTTTGCTATTGGTCTGATTTGCTAAATAATAAGGAAGTATCTTGTTTGGTCAAATTCTGAAAATGAACCTGTCAGAATATATGCATAAGATTAGTAGTGAAATTTTGTAATTTGAGATTTGAATTGATTGGTATTATATTTGGAAGTAGACAAGGCAATCAAATATCTTTGCCTTTTATCTCATTTGAGAGAAATCAGGCAGAATATTGCACTTACCATGTTTACTCTCGATTGATTCCTTTCCTTGTGCAAAATTAGCTAAAGATAGCCCTATTTCTACACTATATAAAGCAGGCCCTCTCTTCTTAACTGGGGACAAGGAACACATGCCAAAAAGGCATACAGAAAACTGCATATTTGCTTTCTCTGGAAAAGCATCTAAACTCTCTTCCATTGCTATTCTTCTTGAGTGAAACCCTTGGTGACAACTTTTTATTGTATTCTGCCCTCGCTAAACTTCCCATATGTTATTTCACATCCAAGGTATACAATCTGAACTTATAGATAGCATGACATAATAGCTTTCCCTTAGAAGTGAATTGATTTTTTTTACTCTATGTGTGCTGGTTTGCTAAGCCTATTACGGCTGCCACTAACCCATTTTGCAGTTCTCTGGATAGTCTTTTAGAGACTATACCATCACTAACGTATATGCAAGTTCATTGGTGATAAAACTCCAAGTTGTGACATGAATCCTTCTATTATCAAAAGTAGATTTGAATGGAACCTGGAGGCTTCACACACTGGTGCACACAGGGCACTTTTTCTAACTCTAAACCTCCCTCTAGATTCCCTTATTTGTGTATTTATTAGGGGTTCCCCGTTTGAGTATATTGAGCATTGTTCAAAGGAAAAGTAACAATAATGAAGTAGTAAGTCAGGTTGCCTAGAAAAGTAGTGAAACAGGTTCAAAAAGCTGTTTGAAAGTAGCCTGAAAACGCACCTAAGCTGCTGTATATTGGCTATAATATGGGCCTTCCTATCCTTTCTCTTTATTACCTTTATCTTGTTCTTTTCTTTGAATTAGCCATTTCTAAAACTTGATCTAAGAACTGGACTGTTTCTGCAATCTGTAACTGTACAGGGCTAGTTAACAGATTACAGCAGGGGTATGTTTTCTGTTAAAATCGAAATAAGGGGCTAAAAATACTGTCTGGATTATTTCTGCAAAAAGTTAAAAGCTGAAAATCTAACTTTATTATATGACTGTTCATGTGTTATTCTGAATTTTAAAGTGGGTATATAATGTGATTGAAACTGATTTGAAAAAGGGGCTGTTTCTGCAAAAGGTTAAAGTCTGCAAGTCGGTTTATTTCTGCAAAGAATTCAAAACTGGCCAGATTTTTAAAACTCACTAGTTATTTTTGTAAGTATCAAACAATCAATTTTTCAACTATTTTTTCTTGCAAACTAATTAATAGTTTGAAAAGGAAGTGATGGCTGTGGAGGTCAAGCCTACGATCTACAAAAATACAATATATATCTATACTATATTTTCATAAAATGTCAAAAATGATTTATCTTGCACTTTACCTTATTGAAATAGCATATATATTGACTATTATGCTTATCTATATACATATTTATACATTATTTATTATCAAATCAATTGTCTTATATATATATACATGTTTATAATACTATCATTTTAAAAGCCGTATTAGTTATATCTTCAACTCATAAATATGTCTTCTCTATGTAAGTATTTATAAATTATTTTCTAACCGAGTATTAATATGACCTCACAACAAATAGCTACACGAGCAATGGTACAAGATAACTGATATCTTGCTACCGCACAAAGTGGCTAACATCCCTTAAATTGCTAAAGATCTCATTATCCCTACATTCGAGGATTTAATGTATTTTTTTGGGAAATATTTCAATTATTTTGAACTCCTAACACTGTCTATATCTTTTGCAGAAATACTCCTTAATTGGACCTTACTTGAGATCTTGGTCTTACTTAGTTTAAGTTGATATTTTGTGCTAATATTCTTATTCGCATACACCTTATATATTAGCTTTAGATCCCAAATTTCAAATCCGGTCGGGAACCACTTTTCGTGGGACTCAGGAAGTGCCTAACACCTTCTTCCTGAGTCACAAGGGCTTCTTACCCATAGAATCTCTCAGAAAAGACTTACTCGAAGTAAATTTAGAAACTTAGATACTTTAGGTGACCTAATACGCCTTTTAGATAAATTTATTAGGTGGCGACTCCAAACTCGTTCCAGACGAGTCACTTTAGTCAAGCCCAACCTCTTGAACTCGGCCCGAGTTCGAAAAAATGGGGTGCGACAGTTTGCTAACTGTTTGTTGCCATTGCTAACTTGAGTTTGAGATCTCCTTTATTTATCCTTATTGTTAATTCCTTCATTCTCCAATTGATTGTTCTGAAAGTTGTACTGATTCTGGGAAACATACATCGATACACTTGCTCCGGGATTCATGTGAATATCCTGCGATATCGCGTGTTTGAACTTTACTATACTTTTTTTCCTCGGCAGTTTCCTGCTTGTTGTCTTCTTTTTCTTCTTTTTTCCAAGCCTTGCAGTCATAGTTTGATCTACTTTAACCACATTCTCCCTATCTTTGTTTCGTAAAATAACCTTTCTTTTACTGGTGGATGATTCTTTGTCCTGCACAATCTCTTCTGCTTGCACGCTCTCTTTAATGATCACACCCTTAGTAACATGATTGCCTTTCATAGTTCCTCCTCCCTCGGTACTTTTTTTGTTTGCCTTGTTTGTGTTTGTTTTGTTTTGTTATCCTGCACCCCTTCTTCATACATCTGCAATACAATTTCATTATTTTTTATATCAGCAAGCCTTTGTCTCTCTAGTATTCTACAATCCATCATTACATGTCCCAATTTCCGACAAATGCTGACAATACTTAGGAATGCTTTCATATTCAAGTTTTTGCACATATCCTTTCAGATGAGAGTTTTCATCCTCTAGGCCAATCCAAATAGTATCGAGAGGGAGTTTGAGTAAATCAATCTCCACCCTTACTTTAGCTATACCATGCCTTGTCCTGTTTTTTGTTGCAGCATCCGAGACCAAAGGTGTACCGACTGTAGCAAGTATTTTTCTTAAATAAAACCAATTATTCATATGATAAGGCAAGCCTCGAAGAAGAACCCAGATAGGTGCTAATGGAAAATCCTCTTCAGGATTGAAGTCTGGAGTCTATTTTTGTAACCACATTTGAAGACCTCTGATCTTAATTACCCGCTTAAATCAAACGGAGTTGTACACTTCTTCAGTAGTGAAATCCATAAACAGGTAATTGTCATAAGCCCCAATTTTTACACTTCCTCTAATTTGAATCAGTTCATTGAAACATGACCATAATAAATGCGCTGCAAGACTATCGTTGACACGACCTGAATTTCTAGCTAGGCCGTGAGGACATCCGACATCCTCCCCTAGACCGGTCGGGTGAATCCTTACAAACTGAATTTGGAAAATAAATATAAATCTAGCTCATAAATAAGAACAATACTTAGAAAAAAAAAACCACAAACATATTGATACCTCTAAGTTATATAAAAGAAATTACAGCTGACTACCCAACATACTAGGTTTAGGGCTATCCAGACATGACATCTAAGAGTTCAATTGAACGATGAACTCGGTCCTAGAGCAGAACCTGCCGAAACGATAAGATACAACAAGCAACAAACAAGGGTGAGTCAAAATGACTCAATAACTGGGGGCAGATTAGCATCCTCAAAGCAGAGGATAGCTAGCCAGGGAGAAGAGCTAAACAAATACAGACTAGAAACACATACAACTAACACATATAAACAATTAGGGACACAAGATAGCTAGAAACATGTAGGTAAAATGAAACATGTCCACAACCAGGTATACATATCACATACACAAAATACAACACAATAGTCACACTTTAGTCAGCATTCGATGCAATGAAATGGGATGAATGCGGTATGATGCAATGCAATGACATGTGCCTGATACCTATCTCCGGCGCGGGACTCGCATCGTCTTCGAGGAGATATATGCAATAATAACCCTTTAGCGGCGTAGGACTCTCATCTACTGCTAGGAAGTATATGCAATAATAACCCTTCACCGGCGCGGGACTCTCATTGACTGCCGGGAAGTATATGCAATAATAATCCCTCAACGACGCGGGACTCTCATCCACTACTGGGAAATATACGTCAAACCCATAACAAGAGTATAAAACACTTATGCTCAATACTCAGCCATGATGATGTAACATGCAATGCCATATAGTTTAAGCTATCACATAATAAGTAAGCCTTGCGACCCTATAAGATTTTCCAACCTAGCAAGATGCTTCTATCTTCTAATTTATATTCATAACCATACCCGAACTTCCATTCTCAATTCAACACTAGGCTTACAGTTCAACAATAGGTATTCCAAACTATAATGGAGCTTCTATCCTCAATATAATATTCGAGCATCGAGGCTTGTGTCATACCCGATTTTAGACTTAACTCGGAGAGAGTCGGGTTTCGGAATTGGTTGGGTAACTCATTTGAGTTAAGAGTTGGAGTCGCCACCTAATATAAATTTCTAAGGTGTATTAGATCACCTAAGTGTCTAAGGCCAAGTTCTTTATTAAACTGGTCTAGTTTCAGAGCTTCAATGGATAAGAAGTCTAAATGACTCAGGGAAGAAGGTGTTAGGTACTTCCCTAAGTCCCACGAAAGGTGGATCCCCCCGAGTCTATATATTTTGGGATGTCTACGAAAATACGTGTTATCATATGAATTACTAATTTAAAAGGTCAAATTCTCAATCAATTTGTGTACTAAGTCAAATTAGGCAAGTCTAAGTAGCATATACACAATTGGGTTTCACATACGGTCTAATTCCGCGCCTAATCACGTTTATAGTCTCTTATATAAAAGCCTAATCAAAAATATGGCTAAATCTGCAAAGAGTATTGAAATATAGACTATTTTTGCAATTTCAGCATCTAAGTTAGATTTGCGCAAATGGGCAGTTTTACAAGAATAGGCAGTTTTCACAAATAGCTTCAGATTTTGTCAAAAAAAACCAAATGAGTTTTTTTTTTGAAATAAAATGTTAACCATTTAGGGTCGGTATGACTCGTCATTAATTGTCGAGCGCTAACCATAATGGTTGTTTGATATAGGGGGTCAGTTTTTGAAATATATATAAGTGAGTGGGCTGTTTTTGAAAATGAGCTTCATAGAAGCACATAAATACAAATAAAGGGGATGTCACACGTAAATATAGGCATATGCATGCAAATACATGAGTGGTAGCGATGTATCTTTGAAAATTCGTATAGTGTATCGTATAATTGACCCCCAAATATTTTATACACTTACACACTATTATATTAGTGTATAAGAGCTAAGAGTATGAAAACACACGAAATAGGCAAAGTTTAAAAAGGGTTTAGGGCCTGGATCATTAATGCAAAAGACGGCAGACTTGATTTTACAAAAACAATCATGTATTAAGCAATGTTAGCACACATAGTTCTCGTTTCAAGAAAATCAGGTTTTCGATGTAGTTTTATGTTCAAAATCTGTCTCACACTGATTCTTAGTCGACTAGGAATTAAACTTGCCATTGAAATCACTAAGTTTATGCAAATAACGTTTAAAACTGTCAACCATACTCAGATTAAATATTGTTTTAAACATTCAAGTGCGAAGGCTTCGTTTTAAATTATGATGCAGCCACATAATGAGGGAAAAGACAAGAGGGGGCCCCTGGATGGCCGTTTGCACAGCCTCATAGCTGTGCACCCTGTCTTAAAGGAATACAAGCAGGGAATCCTAACAAATATACACGAAAGGGGCAGTTCCTAAATGGAAATGACACGCAGAAAGAAAGAAGTTCTAAAAGTATGATTATCATCACAATATCAGTATTAAATGAGCACTGTATAGTGCTATCATCATGGTTACTTAGAGTCTTTATACATGTGATTAAAATAGAATTGGTATGGCTTGTTAGAGCCATCCAAACAAGCTGTACACAGAAGATTAGTGGGAAGGGCAGAAATAAACGATCACACAGATTTATTCATTCTCAGACAAGGTCGAGGAAAGGCTAATAGGCAGTCATAGTGAAGCTAACACAAAAAAAAGAAGGTGAAAACAATAGGCAACCAGACATAGGTGAGTAAATAAGTACAGTATGTAATCAGGGTTAGGGAGATACCTTGCAGCAGTGTCAGATAAGTAACATAGGGCAGATAGTTGATCAATGCTTGCAAAAACAGAACCTAGAAGCAAATAGGGCAAGAATCTTCTAATGATTTTTAAAAGAAAATCAGAGAGGGAAGAAGTGTACGCCTCAGAAGTGCTCTGTATGTTTCTATGTGTAAGACTTGTCCTTTTAATGAGAGGATTAGTCGACTTATATAGGTGTGAGGGGTGGGGAAATTAAAAAGGGTAATCACCCACAGAGCAAGACAATATTCCCCAAGAATCAGGGGGACATACTTAGGTGTTACTTCCATATATGGCATCAATTAGAATCCTATATTTAGGGCAAACAAACCTCTTAACAAATATAGTTTCTCCTCTTTAAACCTAACAAGGGCTAGGTTCAAAATCAATGTTCTACACTGATTTTAGTCTCAGAAATAAGTTGACAAATTTTGAAAAGATCATATCAATTAACAGAACCAATCCCCCTTTTAATTGCCAATTACAAATTTAAATTAGGCCTGATTATGTTCCCATTACATCACTATTTCCATTTCCATCCAAAACAAATTGTATGGTCATCAAGATCAACACATTTCAAAAATAGGAAGTTATATACAATGTATAAACATGAACAACCAATTCAAAAACTGTTAGGAGCTCAAAACTTGCATCTTAATAGAAGTGAATAGAGAACCAACTACGAGCATATTTCAACATGGCAGAATTTCAAAGTAATGTTCAACGAATCAGTGAGTTAATTAAGAGTTAATTAGCAATAGGAATTTTAACTAGTCAATTCAACATACAAGCATGTTAGTACATAGAAAAATAGGCAAGTTTTAGGCTCAAACGACCTCATAGGTTCAGAGACAAAAAGATAAAAAGGATTAGGGTTACCCATTTTCAAACGGAGTCGGGTCAAATTGACCTGTCTCAATCAAGTTCGCATGAGGGATTCCTCACCTTTTTCAGGTAGTAGCATTGTCTTAGAACCCTTTTAGGTAAGGTCGGAGGTATTTCCGGTAGTGGTAACCCCCATCGACGAGGGCCAAACTCGACCTCGTTCGAACATAGGCAAAAGGGTATAGGTTTTGTAGCGGACGGAGAGGGGGGCACGATGGTGCTATTTTCTTCGAATTTTGCTGGCCCAATTGACCGGAAAATGTCGCGAATAGTGGCGACTTAAGTTTCGCAGAGAGAGAGAGAGAGAGAGAGAGAGAGAGAGAGAGAAGGTCGGTTCAGTGTGTGAGGGGGAAAATGAGAAGGTCTTTTGGGGTTTTGGGGTGAGATGTAAATGGTAATAATCATCCTGGCCATTGGATCAGTTACGCGGACGGCTAGGATTTTGCAACGTAGGTTCTGAGGTATTTAAATGAGGCTGATGTTTGTGTATACGTGTGTATATATATTTATTGTATAAAATAGTATAAAATGTGTATAATTGTGTATAAATGCTTATAAAATGTGTAGAAAATTATATAAAAATGTCTATAAAATTATGAAAAAATTAGGAAATTAATTTTGAGGGCCAAAGGGCTAACGGAGATTATTATTTTGATTTTTAAAGTAAATTGTGTAATTTTCTAAGATGGGGAGTAATTATATAAATTGTAATTTGACGTGCAAGTTTTGGTAATGGCCGTGGTTTGTGCCAGTGCTTTGAAAAATGGCCTAGTTGATGTACGTGTGAAGTAGTGACTTTGAATCTGAGTGCGTGTATGATACTCGTGCGGCTATCAGTGCAATTTGTCTGAATAAAAGATAATCGAAACAGGAGGGACAAAATTAGGTGTCAACAGCTGCCTCTCTTTGCCCGGGGATGATGAAAGAGTCTTCGGGCAAAGATGTTGATAGAATAACTAATTTTGTTGCGACTCTAGAGAAGTTCTTATGGCTTACGGGAGTCGGCCAGGCGTTAGATAGTAACGTTCGCATCGCTAGATCGTATGTCCTGCAATAAGGTGAGTCTGCAAAATAATGTATGTCTATACGAATGTAGAGCATACCTTCCCATTGAGTCTGCAGGTGTGCTTGTCATGCCTGACTATGTGTCCTTTGCTGCGCCAAGTGTTAGATTCGACATCGGGCTGTGTACCCTCAGTCCATGCATTGGGTTGTGTACCCTCCACAAGGAATTAAAATGACATAATCGACATTGGACTATGTACCCTCAGTCGACGCCTCGGGCTGTGTACCCTCAGCTAATTTAAAATGACAAATCTGAAACGACCTTGGTCAGTCCTTTCGGAAGTTAGGACTCCGATTGGCGTGCTGATAATTTTAAAATATTCGTAAGGTCCATTAGGACCTGTCTGTAAAATTTGAGCTAAATCAGACCTCGTTTGGTAGGCATCGAAAGAAGATTTCAATTTTTATTGTCGATAAATATTAAAAAGAGATTTTTGAGCTCGGTTTGGGCGAATGAGCTCCGATTCGAAATCCGAAAGCGCCGTTAGGTTCGTATGATTATTTGTGACTTTTTTGATTTTTCGAAAGTGAATTTTGATGTTGTTCGGCTAGTTTCTGCTAAAATGCCGAATGTTAAATAATTTGACCTTTTTCCTTTAAATTCGCATCTTGAGTTTCGGGAGTCCGATTTCAGATCCGTCTTCGGAAGTATATTACATATATTTTGTATTACTTACTTGAAAATTTTGGGATCATTTCGACTTCTCTAGGGTTCCATTTTAATTTTAATCGTCGTAGCGAATTTATTAAAAAAAATAATAATTAAAAAATTAAACTAAAGGTCGGTTGGCTAAGGGATTACCTTAGCCATCAGCTACATACGTTATTCACGCAGAAACATTTTGAACATAGCAGAGAAGAGAAAAATTAGAAAAGAGAGAGGAAAAAAGGGAAAAAGGAGTGGAAAAATATTGGAATTTCTACCCCAAATCTTTTTGTGTTTGAATATATTTTTACGGTAAAAATAGGGATATTAGATATCGCCCTAGTGACGTAAATTGATAGTTTAAAGGGTCATTGGACCCCGATGATGGAAATGATTATATATTCGTACTCAGTGAGTTATGGGCAACATATAAATATAATTTATTTAGGGTTTGGTTATGGGACTTTGAACCCTATATATAGGCCTGGCCTGTGTATTGCGTATGTGAATAGGGTATCGGGTTCCTAACTGGATTGCCCTAAGACATAAGGAATGAAGCCTTTAGCTTTATTTGATATAATTTTTCTGCTTATTGAATAGAGCGGGATCGTTTGGCAGTTAATCCAAAGTAAAAAGGAGTGGTTGAGTAACAGGGCTAGCTTTGGAATACGTTAAGTGATTATATCCATTTCTTTGGAGGCACCTGGCCTCGTGGATTTTCTACCACGTGTTTCTTACGTGTGTAGCTGCCGATAGGCTTACTCATTACGCCTTAGCCTTGAATTTACGTTGTATATTATATGTTATGTCCTGTTGCTGGTATTGCATTGAGTATCTAAGCATTGTACTCTGGCTATCATTACTGCATATACTTTCCGGTAATCGATGAGAGTCCCGATTCGGTGAAGGGTCATTACTGCATATACTTCCCGATAATCGATGAGAGTCCCGAGCCGGTGAAGGGTCATTACTGCATATACTTCCCGGTAGTCGATGAGAGTCCCGCGCCGGTGAAAGATCATTATTGTATATATCTCCTGGTAGACGATGAGAGTCCCGCGCCGGAGATAGTTTTCGGGCACATGTGACCCCATTGCATCATGATACATCATTGCATATCTTTATATGCATTTTTTTTAGCTGTATAGATTTATTGCATTAATTATCTATGAATGATTTATCTGGTTGACTGCTATGGCTTCTGTTTTCCTGACTAGCGTATCTATTTTTCGAGGTTGCTAGTTTGTCCTCACTTATTGAGTCCTTATGACTCACCCCCTATTTGTTCTTGTATTTTCTTTTCGTTCGGCAGATTCTGCTCCAGGACCCAGTCAGTCGCGCCGTGATTGAGGAGTAGTACATTCTCAGCTGTCTACGGTGCGCCATCCTGTTCATTGCGGCCACCAACTTCAGATATTACATTTTTCCTTACTTTTGCTCCCTTCGGGAGGTGTGGATATCTTTTGGCCTTCTTAGATGTCAGATCTGGAAACTTTTAAAACTGTGTTTTCTGGGTAGTTATTTGTATTGTTCAGACAGCTTGTATATTTGTCTATCCTTGGGAGTTATCTTATGTTGTTAAAGTTTGGTTCATTTTCATTTCAAGGTAATTCTTCACAACTTATATCGATTCAGTCAATAGGGTTCGCCCGACAGGTTTATGGGAGGTGGTCGGGTGCCCGCACGGCCTAACCGAGAATTCGGGTCGTGTCAAAATCGACATCGGGTTGTATACCCTCAGTCGACGCTTTAGGTTGTGTACCCTCAGCTGATTTAAAATGACAAACTGACATCGGGCTGTGTACTCTCAGTCGAAGCTTTGGGCTATGTACCCTTAGCTAATTTAAAATGACAAATCGACATCGGGCTGTGTACCGTCAGTCGACGCTTCGGGCTGTGTACCCTCAGCTTATTTAAAATCACAAATCGATATCGGGTTGTGTACCCTCAGTCGACGATTCGGGCTGTGTACCCTCAGCTAATTTAAAATGACAAATCGACATCGGGCTGTGTACCCTCAGTCGACGCTTCGGGCTGTGTACCGTCAGCAAATTTAAAATGACAAATCGCCATTGGGCTGTGCACCATCAGTCGACGCTTCGGGCTGTGTACCCTCAGCTAATTTGAAATGAAAAATCGATATCGGGCTGTGTATCCTCAGTCGACGCTTCGGGCTGTGTACCCTCAGCTAATTTTAAATGACAAATCGACGCTTCGGGCTGTGTACCCTCAGTCGACGCTTCGGACTGTGTACCCTCAGCTAATTTAAAATGACGAATCGACATCGGGCTGTGTACCCTCAGTCGACGCTTCGGGATGTGTACCCTCAGCTAACTTAAATGTAATAATAGGAATTGGATAACCTTTACTGAAACATGTTTGTCATGTGTTGCCGAGTTGCGTATTTTTTGTGTTAGTATCCAAATAAAAATTGGTGAGTTGTGCGGGGTAGTTTGGTTTATGCGTTCTTGGCTCGCTTCGCGCTTGCTTCCCATGAATGTTGGGACCTTGGTCAAGCTGATAGCTAGGGATATGTATGCAAGTATTTTTTGAAAAAACTTTTATGCGAATTAAATGAAATGAATTATTTTATCCCATTGAGTCACGAGTCGTATTGTGTAAAGCCACAGTTGTCGCTCTTCATGCTGCTCCAAACTCCATTAAATGAATTTTGAGGGCGACCTCAAAATTCTTCCCCAGCTTTGTGTTTAAAATTTTTGAGAGGGTCTCAAAAATTTCTGCCCCAGTGTCAATTATATTTGTCCTTTAGGAATTTTTGAGAGTTCCTCAAAAATTCTGCCCCAGTGCCTGCTTTATGGAAAATAAAATTTTTGTATTCATGCGACCGAACCTTGAGTAGGTTCCCTACGCATCCCTCTTTGGGAATCAGGTCGTAATGTAGTTCCAGATTACATGAATGTATTTGCAGAACAATAAGTTCACTGACTAATACAATCTCTTATACATAGTATCTTTTGACGGCGTCTAGTTGATTGGTTTCGGCCAAACTTCTCCGTCAATTTCTGCCAGTATCAGTGCTTCTCCATTCAGAACTCGGTGAACCATGTATGGCCCTTGCCAATTTGGTGAAAATTTTATTTTTGCTTCCTATTGATTGGGGAATATTTTTTTGAGTACTAATTGTCGAAGTTCGAAGGATCTTTCTCAAACTTTTTTTCTAAATTTTTTAGCCATTCTCCTCTGATATAATTGCCCATGACACACTGTAATTAGTCTCTTGCCGCCCGATGAGGGCCAATTGCTCCATTCTTCCTTTGATCCATTCAGTGTCTTTCAACTGTGTCTCTTGGATGATCCTTAGAGATGGTATTTCCACTTCCGCTGGTATCACTGTCTCAGTGCCATATACCAGCAAGTAACGGGTAGCCCCTTTTGATGTTCTCACTGTGGTGCGATACCCTAACAGAGCATAAGGTAAGTTCTCGTGCCATTGCTTTGAATTGTCTGCCATCTTGCGCAATATCTTCTTGATGTTCTTGTTGGCTGCCTCGACCGCACCATTCATTTGAGGTCTATATGCGGTGGAATTGTGGTGCTTGATCTTGAAAACTTCGCAGGTTACTTTCATTAAGTCACTATTGAGATTAGACCCATTATCTGTGATGACGGATTCGGGAATACCGAATCGACAGATCATTTTGTCACGGACAAAGTTTGACACCACTTTCTTTGTCACTTACTTGTATGATGCAGCTTTTACCCATTTGGTAAAATAATCAATGGCTACCAATATGAAATGATGTCCATTGGAAGCGGCTGGCTTGATGGGTCCTATGATTTCAATTCCCTAGGCAGCCAAAGGCCAAGGTGATCCCATGACATTTAATTCATTAGGAGGCACTGGAATCATATCTCCGTGGACTTGACATTGATGACATTTCTTTGTGTGCCTTATACAATCATGCTCCGTTGTCATCCAGAAATAGCCGACCCTCAAAATTTTCTTTGCAAGCACGAAACTATTCATATGTGGGCCACATATCTTAGAATGTATTTCCTCTATCAACCTAGCAGCTTCTTTGGCGTCCACACATCTCAGCAATCCCAAATCAGGTGTTCTTTTGTAAAGTACTTCCCCGTTCAAAAAGAAACCATTTGCTAATCTCCTCAACGTCTTCTTTTGGAGATTTGTTGCATCCTTTGGGTAAATTCCGTCTTTGACGAACCCTTTAATGTCGTAGAAACAAGGTTTTCCATCTTATTCTTCTTCTACATGATAACAATTTGCTGGCTGCTTCCTCACCGCCACAGGTATTGAGTCAATGTAGTTCTTGTCGGGATGTTTGATCATGGAGGATATGGTAGCCAAAGCATCCGCGAACTCATTTTGCAGCCTGGGTACATGCCGTAACTCTATCTTGGTGAATCTTTGCTTTAGCTCTTTTATGTACTCAGGTATGGCAATATCTTGGAATTCTTTGATGTCCATTCTCCTCGGACTTGATGAATCAACAAGTCAGAATTTCCAATCGCTAGCAGCTCTTGTATGTTCTTGTGTACCACCATTCTAAGACCCAAGATGCAAGCTTCATACTCCGCCATGTTGTTGGTGCAGGGAAACCTCAGTTTGGCTGTGACATGATAATGTTGACCAGCCTCTGAAACTAACACTGCTCCAATGCCGAGTCCTTTGAATTTCACTGCTCCGTTGAAGAATAGTCTCCAACCATCATACTCCTCTGTGATATCCTCTCCTACGAACATGACTTCTTCATCGGGGAAATAGGTATGTAGTGGCTCATAATCATCTCCTACCGGATTTTCGGCCATAATATCAGCCAGGGCTTGAGCTTTTACCGCCTTTTGAGTGACAAAAGAAATGTCGAATTCACTGAGCAACATTTGCCATTTAGCCAGTTTTCCAGTGGGCATGGGTGTTTGGAAGATATACTTGAGAGGGTCCATCCTCGATATCAGCAACGTTGAGCGGGATGTCAAGTAGTGCCTCAGCTTTTGTGCTATCCAAGTCACCACACAACACATGCGTTCCAGCAGTGTGTACTTGGCTTCATAATGAGTGAATTTCTTGCGAAGATAGTATATTGCTTGCTCCTTTCTTCCAGTTGAGTGATGTTGCCCCAATACGCAACCAAATGTCGAATATACCACAGACAGGTACAAGATCAACGGTCGCCCAGGCTCGGTGAAACAGCACAGGCGGGTAAGACAAGTACTCCTTTATCCGATCAAATGCTTTTTGACAGTCCTCCGTCCACTCGATTGCTGCGTCTTTCTTCAGCAGCTTGATGATTGGCTCGCAGATGACAGTGGATTGTGCTATGAACCGGCTGATGTAATTGAGTCTCCCAAGAAACTCATGACCTCTTTATTGCTCTTTGGCGGTGGCAATTCTTTGATGGCTTTGATCTTGGATGGATCTAGCTCGATGCCTCTTCTACTGACGATGAAACCCATAAGCTTCCCTGCTGGAACACCAAAAGCACACTTTGTTGGATTCAGCTTCAGATTATATTTACGCAAGCGATTGAAAAACTTGCGCAAATTGTCAAGGTGCTCTGAGCTCTTCTTTGATTTGATGATCACATCATCTATGTAGACTTCAATTTCTTCGTGCATCAAGTCATGGAACACAGTTGTCACTGCCCTCATGAAAGTTGCTCCAGCATTCTTCAACCCGAATGGCATAACCTTGTAGCAATAAGTTCCCCCAGATGTAGTGAAAGCTGTCTTCTCGGCATCCTCCTCATCTATGAGCACTTGATGATAGCCGGGGAAACAATTTATGAAAGACTGTTGTTCATGTTTTGGGCAATTATCGATTAGGATGTGTATATTTGGCAAAAGGAAATCATCTTTTGGGCTTTCTCTCTTCAGAACTCGGTAGTCCACACAAACTCAGAGTTTCCCATCTTTCTTCAGCACTGGGACAATGTTAGCTAACCAAGTCGGGTATTTGACAGTTTTCAAAATTCCTGCATTGAGCTGTTTGGTTACCTCTTCCCCAATCTTCAACAAAACCGACGACTTGAAAGTTCGGGCTTTTTGTTTGACTGGCGAAGAGCCCGGATTTATAGGTAATTTGTGAGCTACCACATCCGTGCTTATGCCAGTCATGTCATCATACGACCAGGCGAACACATCCTCGTATTCTCTAAGGAATTTGGTATACCGCTTTTTTTCTTCGGCGGTGAGATGCACACTAATCCTTGTCTCTTTTACAGTTTCTTCATCTCTCAGATTTATCACCTCTGTTTCTTCTAGATTTGGCTTAGGCTTGTTTTCAAACCTTTTAATTTCCTCTTGTGTGGTCTCATCAATGTCATCATAATCAAACTCAGTTTCCTCAAGCTCCATCGTTTCATTACACGTTGCGGTTGTGGACTCACTGGGATTATTAGTTCGAATGCTGAAAAATAAAATATTAAACAAAATTTACAGGAAACAGCGCGATATTTTATTTATGAATCCTGGCAAAACAAAGTTTGTAGGGAAACATGTGAAACAGAAAAGAAATGCAAATTCCATGACTCAAAGATGGGTTTTATTTTAGAAAACATCAAATAAACTTTATCCCCCAGCTTTACCAAGGTCCACGGTAAGCTCGGGCCCGATTGGTGATCCAGTTGTTCAATGCAGCTATAGATTCAACTTTTGTCAGCCCAGGAGGTTCAACATGCTCTTCCAAGGTCACACAGCAGTCTTCATCAGATATGAACAAATTTTGCACTCCTGCCAGCAGGTCTTCTTCAGCATCAGCTATCTTTGGCTCAACTCCTTGCGCTGCAGATACCTCCCCCTTTCCGCCATCCAAGTATCCAGACGAGACGAGACGAAAATATGTAGGAGAGTCTTGGTGCTTTTATTGTAGAATTTGAAGTCCAGTGATGCTTCTTCCATGCTCTTTTCATAAGTCGCAATGTACCCTATGCCAGCTTTCTCATTGTCGGGCCTCATCAAAATTTGAATTGGCTCAATCATGCCATCCAGTTTCTTGCCCAAACCTTTACCAGGTTCATAGCCTTGCTTTGTCATGATGCCTAGAAACCAGTCTCCAGGCCATTTTGCATTTTGTGGGAGTACATATGGTTCTTCAATCACCACCTCCATAGGTTCGAGTGTTTTAGGTAACCGCACTTGTTTCCCCTTTGTTTCTTCAGACATGTGCTTCTAGTCGGGACGAGCATTAGGTGAGTATATTGATCGCTTCTCTGTCTTAGCTGGTAAGGTCTCACAAAATTCACGTAAGGGCACAATCCAATCCGATATGGCTGGTTCTAAGACTAAATTTCTTCCTTCATAACCTTTGCCTCGGTCATCCCAATAAGCGGTATAAAAGCTTCTCTTTTTTTTTCAATCCCAGGCGGTGTGTTGACAAATTTGGGAGCCAAATGTGCAGTATAACCTCCTTGGACCGTGTCTGTGAAGTTCCAACTCTTGTTGTAGTTTTTGCGACGTCCCCTTCGAGTACCTTGCACTGCTCCCACAAGCTCGACAGTGTAGAAAGTTTGCCCATCGGGAACATTCCTTTCAATTGCCGGTATGGTTTGTTCATTGTAAATGGAGTTGTTCCCTTCGCCGAACACCACTTCTTTGTGGCCTCATTCGAACTTCACTGTCTGATATAGTGTAGAAGGCACCACTCCAGCCATGTGAATCCAAGGTCATCCGAATAATAGGCGGAGATGTCTATGACATGAAACTCAGCATTGAACTCCACGGGACCGACCATGAAACTCGCTCTCTCTTATCTTCCTTTGATCAATTCCCATTCTTTTTCAGAGTGATGAATGGGCATATGTTCAAACCAGAAGCTCCATCAATCAAAACTCTCCCTACGAACCAGTCTTTGCATTTGATGGTGACGTGCAAAGCCTTGTTGTGGCTCAACCCTTCAGGTGGTAGCTCGTCTTCATGAAAAGCGATTCGGTTGGACTCCATGACTTGTTCGACCATGCTGGCTAGATTCTCAACTGAGGTATCCACCGGAATATGTGCTTCATCCAACACTTTCATCAAAGCATTTTGGTGATTCTCCGACTTGAGGAGTAAAGCTAAGACAGAGATCTGTGTGGGGATCTTGCCCAAGTGTTCAAAAAGCTAAGACAGAGATCTGTGCGGGGATCTTGCCCAAGTGTTCAACTACAGAGTATTTTTTTGCTTGCACTTTCTTCCATAATTCTTCGGACTCTTCCTCGTTGATATCCCGTATTCCTTGAATAAGATGCCCGGGAGTATAAATCCTCCCACTCCTTGTCATCCGTTGTGCTGCGACAGTCTCAACTGTTGATTTGCTCTTCTTCTCCATTTCGTAGTCCCATGGTACCGCCTTGTCACTGCACGGGGGAACACGTCAACGTAGAATTTTGGAGATATTTCTACCTCAATGGGCTCTAGTGCGGTAGCGACTTGAGCAACAGAAGCGAGCGCTGGCATGTCTCCCTTTGCTTTGACAATTGCTCCCTCCAAGCTGCATTCTTCATCTAACTTGAACAAATTCACCCTATTGTCTCCGTGGTTAGGCAGGCTGTTGTTGTGCAGGTTTGGAGTTTTCAGGTGGATCACCTTTTGATCGATAAAGCCTTGTATTTTATCTCTCAAGGCATAGCACTTCTCTGTGTCATGACCAGGTCCCCAGAATGATAGGCACAGGTTTTGGTTTGGTCAAAGTAGGGTGTCATCCTATCAAGCATTTTGAATGGTACGGGTTGTATGTGGCCAGCTGCTTTGAGTCTCTCGGATAACTGAGTGCGGGATTCAGCCAATGGGGTATAGTTTCTTTTGGATCTTGGGTTGTTATTAGTGTGAGGCCTTTGTGGATAGGCATTGGTGTTTCGGTAGTTAGGCTTTGTGGATATGGTAGTCTTTGTGGCAGTGGGTTTTGGAACATGGGTTGAATATTGTAGACTGGGTAAGTGGATGTGGGTGGAATGTATGGGTATGATGGAGGAGGCGTTTGGTAGTAGTGGTTGTGGGTAGGAAAATGATCGAGTGATGCAGCCATGAAGGAGACATCGTCCTTCTTCTTTCTTGATGCAGTGGTATTTCCAGTTTGTAGGGCTTTGTTAGTGGCTTGTAGTGCAACCAAGCTAACTATCCTACTAGTCTTCATTCCATCTTCAACCATATCTCCAATCTTGATCAAATCCCCAAACTTCTTGTCTTACAATTTCAACATCTTGTCAAAGTAGACGTCTTCTTGTATGCGGATGAAGGTTGCCACTATCTCTGCGTCTTCCATAGGAGGTTGGACTTTTGCGGCTTCGGCTCTCCACCTAGTTGCAAATTCTCTGAAGGTCTCAGTGGGCTTTTTCTTTAACTTCTCTAAATAGAACCGATCGGGCATGGCATCAGTTTTGTGCCCAAGACTATCGATGAAGTCTCAAGCCATCGCTTCCCAGCTCATCCACTTCTTTGTTTGTTGCTTTGAGTACCATTCCAGTGCATCTCCGGTCAGATTGCGGTTGAACAATTGCATGCGGATCTTTTCATCATGTCCAGCCCCAACCAGCTTGTCATAATAAGATCTTAAATGAGCCATTAGCTCGCCATTGCCGTCGAACATATTCAACTTGGGTTTCTTATAACCCTCGGGAAGCTTCAAGTTAGGGTACATGCAGAGGTCCTCATAAGCTAGCCCTCTGGTTCCTTTGGTGCCTTGGAATCGCTTGAACTTCTCCACCAGCCATTAAACTTGTTCTTTGGTGCTGTCTTAGTCTTCCTTTCTCCATGCATATATATCATGATCTTTGGTGGGTGATGCAATGGTTTTTGTTTCAACAGTGAAGGGAGGTTGGTTATTTTGCCGTGCTCTTAGTGGTGCAGTGTAGGTAGGGTAAGGAATGTCCTTTTCAGGGAATAGTGGATCTTTGCCGTGAGGGCGGGCGATTTTGTTTTGTTCAATGATCTCATCGGCACGGTGTCATACCTAATTTTGGACTCAACTCGAGGCGAGTCGGGTTTCGGATTTGACTGGGTGAATTCGTTTGAGTTTAGATATTGGATTCGCCACCTAATATAAGTTCTAAGGCGTATTAGGTCACCTAAGGTCTAAAGTCAAGTTAAATAAGTCTACTGGTCTATTTCAGAGATTCTACATGGGTAAGAAGTCCAGATGACTCAGGGAAGAAAGTGTTAGGCACTTCCCCGAGTTCCACGAAAAGTGGTTACCGTCCGAGTCTAAATTTTAGGATAAACAGCGCATATTATCGAACATACTAACTTGGAAGTTTTAATTAAAGGTATATCATGCTTACTCACAAACATGCAAATAACTTTTCACGTTCGACCGATGTTTAAGCCTAACCGCGTCTATGGCCTCTAATGTGAAAACCCTAATCGTAAACAAGTATTATAACACAAATGGGTATTCAGTTTCAGCTTACATATGTAATTAACGTACTTAGAAAGGAATATTTGCGTAAATAGTCTATTTTGAAAATAATTTCAGATTTAGCAAAAGGAAAAAGGAATTTTGTTTTAAAATAAAATATTGGCTCATTTAGGGTCGGCGTGACTCGTCATTAATTGTCGAGCCCTAAACTTAATGGCCTTTTTGGTGTTGGGGTCGGATTTTGGAAGTATATATAGGAAGAGAGGTTGTTTTAAAAAAAAGGGATCACGAGAACACATAAACACAAATAATGGGCTGTCGCACGTAGTAAGTATATATATAGATATACACATGCAAATACATGATCTAGATGATGATTATACTTTAGAAAATATAGTTTTAAAGCGTATAAATGACCCCTATTACTTTATACACCCCTATACACTATTAGATTAGTGTATAAGGGCGATAGTAAAGGTTAAAACCAGTATAAGCACGTAAGAGGCCCTTTTTTGAAAATATTTTTGGGCCTGGACTGTTTATGCAAAAGAGGGGCGAGTTCAATTTTCAGAAATAGTCTCATATAAGCAGGCAGAACACATATAGCCCCTGTTCAAGTCAATTTTCAAGATTTAAAAATAAGCATGCATTCCAGTTCTACTTTTGAAACCTTTTTTAAGACCTGTTTAACTAAAACTGTAAATAACCTGTTATGATTCTAATAGACATGTTAGACTGATTAGAGTTCTACCATGATGCAACACATAATAGGAGTTTAGGAATAGGCCCCTGATAGCCATAACACAGTCGACTGACTGTTCTCCTGTATTAACATAAGTACAAACAGGATCCTAATCAAATTTACATAGGAGGGGGTAGTTTCCAAGGGAGGCAACATAATCACAGATTCTAAAGTGCCCCATTCCCAATGTTTTAAGGTTAAATTAAGTAAACAGCTGAGGGACTCAAAGTTACCAGTATCCTAGTTCAGAACCGTCTTAAAAGAGTCCAAACACTGACTCTTTCAAGTTTCAAAGAGCAAACTGTATTCATCAGATCATAACTTGACCAATTAAAGCCTTTCAAGTAGCCTGCAAGCACAAAATTAGCAAAGGGAAAGGGAAGGGGAAAGACCTGAGCTGAGGTCTATGTCCAATACAGAGGAATGGACCTAAATAGACAGGAACCCTGTCTCTATTCCTTACATAGAGATAAGCAGGATCCCATTGGATCCCCTTGTATGAACAAGACTAAAACACTTGGTAAAAAAAAAGAAACAAAACTCAATCATGCAGTATTTCTCAATAATTACAAGCAAATCAAGCACCCCGATTTAATCAAACATAGACAAACAGGGGAGATAATGTGCAATGAGCATTTAAAGGAGAGAGAGAATGCCTTTGACAATGAGTAAACAAAGAAACAGACGCAAGTTGATCAGGATTTATAGTGCAGGCCCAGGTAAACAAATAAAGCAATTGCTTTTCCACAAAAAGAACAAGAAGAAGAACTTGGGCTTCAGAAGGATACTCTGCAGCCTTTGTTCATTATGCAGGGTGAGGTGTATGTGTGTTGTATGCTTTTAGTGCTCAATGCATAAAACTCTGTGTGTCATGAATAAGAGAATAGCCAGTTTATAGAGAGAGTGGGGGTTAAAGGTCTAACGGATGAAAGCCAAGAATGGAAAGGGAATATTGTTTTCCCAAAATTAAGAGGATCCCATTAGGAAGACTTACCAAATTTAAATCACCCAATCCCTAAAGACAAAGCAAATCAGATCCTATAGCCAGTAAAATCCCACCCGTACAACCAGTAATCCATCCAGATTCAAAAATCAACATACAAAAGTATTTTAAATTAGTTTAGGCTCGAAAATCTCTTGGCAGACTTCACAAAAAATCTTTAATTGACACTAAATCAATCAGAGACTCAAGATTTCAATCAGGAATTCTAATTAGATTAATCCAACTTTCTAGGACAACATTTTAGCATGAGTGAAATTTACTCAATCGTGGGGACTTATGCATTTGAACAGGATAGGTGACCAGGTTAAAGGGAAAATATGCAGGCCACCATGAGTGAACAAATGAATTCAATGAAGTTAACACAAAGTTCAAACGAGGATAACATCACATTTAGGCATACAAGGGTTAAAAATGCATTAAGCAAGAAATCAACAATCATAGAGACTCTAAATATGGCTAATTGATCACATAACAAACCAAACATGTTAATTTAAAAAAGATTCAAGCAACCTTAAGCATGTTATCACCTTGATCCAAAAAAGTTAACCAGAAAGAATAAAAACAAGGGATTAGGGATTACCCGTTTCGAATTGGGTAGGGTCAGATTGACCCGTCTCGAATTGGGGTTGCAAAGAAAGGTCCTTACCTTTCCTCAGCCAGTAGAGTCATTCAAACATGAAAGTAGCCCTGCCGGAGGCATTTTCCGGCGGTGGCGATTCGATCGACATAGGACTAATTTCTCCCTCGTCCAAACCCCATCGAAAGTGGATGGGTTATGTTGCGGACGACGAGGGGAATCCAACTATACCAATTTCCCCAATTTTCACCGGCTGATTTGGCCGGAACGACCATCGATAGTGGTGGCGATTGAAATCGCCAAAAGAGGAGAGAGAGAGAGAGAGTCGGGGCCAGGGTGTGGGGAAAAATGGGAAATATTTTGGGGTTTTTTAGTGTAAAGTGATGAAAATAGAAATTTGATTCCTGGCCGTTAGATTAGTGTCGTGGATGGCCAGGATCATGCCACGTAGGCAGGTGACGTGTAAAAAAATGGCTTATGTGTAATATATGATGTGAAGTATACGTATATATATGTATTTATATATGTACTGTATATTTTGTGTATAAATAGGTATAAAATGGTATAAAATGGATTTAAAATAGTATAAAAATTATAGGAAATTTAGGAAATTAATTTAAAAGTGTTGGAAGGCTAAAATGCCTAAAGATTGTAATTTTGAGGCCTAAACCAATTTTTAATAATTTTGTCAAAAATAGAAGCAATTGTAGAAAATTATAAAAAAATGCTATGGTTTGAGACGATGCTTTGAAAATGGTCTCAATTGTCGGACTATTAGGAGGATATAATTTGAAAAGAGTAGACGAGGTGGGAATGGATACACAAGCGTGTGTAAAGTTCAAGTATTGTCGATTTTGAAAATAGGAGGGACAAAATTGGGTGTCAACAGCTGCTCCTCTTTGTCCGGGGATGATGAAAGAGTCTTCGGGCAAAGACGTTGACAGTGCGGCCAATTTTGTCATGACCATAGAAGAGCCTATAACTTAAAAAGGATGTAGGGTGTTAGGCTGAGATGTTTGCTTTGCTCGGGGTGTGTTTCCTGCAATGGAAATGTGTTTGCAATATAATGTGTATATGTATGAAACGTACCTTCCCGCCAGGCTGGATTGTTTTTCCAGGATTATTGCAATATGTGATTGTATCTGTTATGTTGTAATTGTGTGCTTTTTGCTTTCAAATGTTAGATTCGACATTGGGTTGTATCCCCTCCGTCAGCGCATTGGGCTGTGTACCTTCCGCAAAGAAAAATAGAAATGCAAATCGATATTGGGTTGTGTACCCTCAATCGACACCTCGGGTTGTGTGCCCTCAGCTAATTTAAAAAATGACAAATCGATATCGGGCTATGCACCCTCAATCGACGCTTCGGGTTGTATGCCCTCAGCTAATTTAAAATGATAAATCGATATCGGGCTGTGTACCCTCAATCGACACTTCGGGTTGTACGCCCTCAGCTAATTAAAATGACAAATCGATATCGGGCTGTGTACCCTCAATCAACGCTTCAGGTTGTATGCCCTCAGCTAATTTAAAATGACAAATCGATATCGGGCTGTGTACCCTTAATCGACGCTTCGGGTTGTATGCCCTCAACTAATTAAAATGACAAATCGATATCGGGATGTGTACCCTCAATCGACGCTTCGAGTTGTATGCCCTCAGCTAATTTAAAATAACAAATCGATATCGGGCTGTGTACCCTCAATCGACGCCTCGGGTTGTGTGCCCTCAGCTAATTTAAAATGACAAATTGATATCGGGTTGTGTACCCTCAACCGATGCCTCGGGTTCTGTGCCCTCAGCTAATTTAAAATGACAAATCGATATCGGGCTTTGTACCCTCAATCGACGCCTCGGGTTATGTGCCCTTAGCTAATTTAAAATGACAAATCGATATCGGACTGTGTACCCTCGCTCGACGCTTCGGGTTGTGTGCCCTCAGTTAATTTAAATGATAAATAGATATCGGGCTGTGTACCCTCAATCGACGCTTCGGGTTGTGTGCCCTCAGCTAATTTAAAATGACGAATCGTTATCGAGCTGTGTATCCTCAATCGACGCTTCGGGTTGTATGCCCTCAGCTAAATTAAAATGGAAACCTTGGCTGAAGATTGTCTTTGTCGTGGATTGCTGAATTGGGTATCTTTCATGCCTGCATCTAAAGAAAGATTGGTGAGTTGTATGGGGAGGTTTGCTTTATGCATTCTTGGCTTGTTTCGTGTTCGATATCCATAAGTGCCGGGATCTTGGCCGAGCTGATAGGGATATGCGTAAAACAGTATATATTGCAAATGATTTTTAAAACTTTTTATAAGAAAGAAAATGAAATAAAATATTTTATCCCTTTGAGTCACAAGTCGCGTTGTGTAAAGTCAAAGTTGCCGTCCTTTATGCTGTTCCAAATGAATTTTGAAGGCGCCCTCAAAGTTCTGCCCCAGTTTGTATTTTAAAATTTTGAGAGGTCCTCAAAAATTTCTGCCCCGGTGTCAACTATGTTTATCCTTTGGGATTTTTGAGAGTTCCTTAAAAATTCTGCCCCAGTGTTCGTTTCGTGGGAAAATGAAATTTTTTGTATTTATGCGACCGAACCTTGAGTAGGCTGCCTACGTATCTCACTTGGGGGAATCAATTCGTGACGTAGTTCAGATTACATAATGTATTGTAGTATGTAGAAATCACTAATCAGTACGAACTCCTATACATAGTATCTCTTTACGGCGTCTGAGTTGATTTGTTTCGGCAAGATTTCTCCATCCATCTCTGCCAATATCAATGCTCCTCCATTCAAAACTCTGTGAACCATGTACGGCCCTTGCCAATTTGGTGCAAACTTGCCTTTTGCTTCTTTTTGATTCGGAAATATCTTCTTCAGTACTAATTGCCCAGGTTTGAAGGATCTCTCTCGAACTTTCTTGCTGAATGCTTTAGTAAACCTCCTCTGATATAATTGCCCGTGACATATCGCAGTCAATATCTTGCCATCGATGAGTGCCAATTTCTCTATTCTTCCTATGATCCATTCAGCATCTTTCGATTGTGCCTCTTGGATGATTCTCAAAGATGGTATCTCGACCTCCGCGGGTATCACTGCTTCGGTGCCATACACCAAAAAATAAGTAGTAGCCCCCGTTGACGTTCTCATTGTGGTGCGGTACCCCAACAGAGCATAAGGTAGGTTCTCGTGCCATTATTTTGAATTGTCTGTCATCTTTCGCAATATCCTCTTGATATTCTTATTGGCTGCCTCGACTGCACCATTCATTTGAGGTTGGTATGCAGTGGAATTGCGATGTTTGATCTTGAAGACCTCACAGATTGCTTTCATTAGGTCGCTATTGAGATTGGACCCATTGTTGGTGATGATGGACTCAGGGATGCCAAACCGACAGATTATCTTGTTGCGAACAAAATCAGATACCACCTTCTTTTTTCACTGACTTGTATGATGCAGTTTCCACCCATTTGGTAAAATAGTCAATGGCTACCAATATCAAACGATGTCCATTGGAAGCGGCTGGCTCGATAGGTCCTAGGACATCCATTCCCTAGGCGGCAAAAGGCCAAGGCGACCCCATGATTTTCAGTTCATTGGGAGGCACTCGAATCATATCTCCATGGACTTGGCATTGCTGGCATTTCTTTGCATGTTTTATACAGTCATGCTCCATTGTCATCCAGAAATAACCAGCCCTCAAAATCTTTTTTGCAAGTACGAAACCATTCATGTTCGGGCCACATGCCCCATAGTCTATTTCTTCTATCAATTTAGCAGTTTCTTTTGCGTCCACACATCTCAACAAACCTAGATCAGGTGTCCTCTTGTACAAAACTTCTCCGTTGAGAAAGAAACCATTTTCTAACCTCCTCAGTGTCTTCTTTTAGAGTCTTGTTGCGTTCTTTGGATAACTGTTATCCTTGAGGAACCCTTTGAAGTCGTAGACCAAAGCTGTCCGTCTGACTCTTCTTCCACGTGATAGCAGTAAGCTGGTTGCTCCTTACTGTCACGGGTATTAGATCAATGTAGTTCTTGTCGGGATGCTTGATCATGGCAGATATGGTGGCCAACGCGTCCGCGAACTCATTATGCAATCTGGGCACATGCTGGAATTCTTTGCTTTAACTCCTTTATGCACTCCAGGTATGGCAGTATTTTAGAGTTCTTCGCTGTCCATTCTCCTCGGACTTGGTGAATCAGTAAGTCAGAATCTCCGATTTCCAGCAACTCTTGTATGTTCATATCTACTTTCAATCTAAGACCCAAGATGCAGGCCTCATACTCCGCCATGTTGTTGGTGCAAGGGAACCTTAGTTTGACCGTGACAGGATAGTGTTGTCCAGTCTCGGAAACAAATACTACTCCAATGCAGACTCCTTTGAAGTTGACTGCTCCATCCAAGAATAACCTCCAACCATCATATTCTTCGGTGATCTCTTCTCCTACGAACATGACTTCTTCATCAGGGAAGTAGGTGTGCAAAGGCTCATAGTCACCTCCCACCGGGTTCTCGGCCATATGATCAGCAAAGGCTTGAGCCTTCATCGCCTTTTAAATTGACAAAAGTGATGTCAAATTCGCTGAGCAGCATTTGCCATTTAGCCAGCTTTCCAGTATGCATTGATTTTTGGAAAATGTACTTGAGAGGGTCCATCCTTGATATCAGCAACATTGAGTAGGATGTCAAGTAGTGCCTCAACTTCTGTGCTACCCATGTCAGCACGTGTTCACCGATGTGTACTTGGCTTCATAAGGAGTGAACTTCTTGCTTAGATAATATATGACTTGCTCCTTCCTCCCAGTCGAATCATGTTGTCCCAATACACAACCAAAGGTCAAGTCTACCACGGACAGATATAAGATCAAAGGTCGCCAAGGCTCAGGTGGAACCAGCACAGGCGGGCACGAAAAATATTCCTTGATCTGATCAAATGCCTTTGGCAATCCACTGTCCATTCAATCGCCGCGTCTTTCTTCAGCAACTTGATGATTGGCTCACAGATGACGGTGGATTTTGCTATGAAACGGCTAATGTAATTGAGCCTTCCTAGGAAGCTCATAACCTCTTTCTTGCTTCTTGGGCGTGGCAATCCTTTGATGGCTTTGATCTTGGACGGATCCAACTCGATACCCCTTCTACTGACGATGAAACCCAAGAGCTTCCCTGCCGGGACAGCAAATGTACATTTTGCCGGATTTAGCTTCAAATTTTACTTTCGCAAGCGATTCAAGAACTTGCGCAAGTTGTCAAGGTGCTCCAAACTCTTCTTTGATTTAATGATCACGTCATCCATATAGACTTCAATCTCCTTGTGCATTAGGTCGTTGAACATAGTTTTCATAGCCCTCATGTAAGTTGCCCCAACATTCTTTAGTCCAAATGGCATAACCTTGTAGTAATAAGTTCCCCAAGATGTGGTGAAAGCTGTCTTCTCTGCATCCTCTTCATCCATGAGCACTTGATGATAACCGGCGAAACAGTCTACGAAGGATTGTAGTTCATGCTTCGCACAGTTGTCAATCAAGATATGTATGTTTGGCAGTGGAAAATCATCCTTCGGACTTGGTTTATTCAGATCTCTGTAGTCCACACCAACTCGGAGTTTCCCATCTTTCTTCGGCACTGGGACAATGTTGGCCAATCAAGTTAGATACTTGACCATTTTCAGAATCCCTGTATTGAGCTGCTTAGTTACCTCTTCACCAATCTTCAACAGTACTAGTGACTCGAAGGTTCGAGCCTTTTGCTTGACTGGTGGAAAGCCCGGATTGATAGGTAATTAGTGAGCTGCCACATCCGTGCTTATGCCGGTCATGTCATCGTATGCCCAGGCAAATACGTCCTCATATTCTCTAAGAAACTCAGTATATCGCCTTTTATCCTCGGCATTAAGATGTACTCTGATCCTTGTCTCTTTCACAATTTCCTCATCTCGGTCTCCTCGAGGTTTGGCTTAGGTTTGTTTTTAAATCTTTCAAATTCTTCTTGTGTAGTTTCATCAAAATCATCATACTCAGCTCTAGCTTCGCCAAGCTCCATTGTTTCGTTACATGTTGCGATTGTGGACTCAATGGGATTATTAGTATGAATGCTGAAAAAGTAAGATAGTGGAAAATTAAAAGATAAAAGCAAAGAGTTAAATAGGAAATAATGCGACATTTTATTTATGAATCATTGCAAAACAAAGTTTTTAGGGAAACATGTGCAATAGGAAAGGAAAGATGCAAACTCCACGACTCAGGGTCGGGTTTTATTTTAGAAAGCATAAAAAATAAATTTTATCCCCTCAGCTCTACCAAGGTCCACGGTAAGCTCGGGCCCGGTTGCTGATCCAATTATTCAGTGCCGCTCCAGATCCAGCCTTTGTAAGTCCAGGAGGTTCAATATGTTCTTCCAGGATCACACAGCAGTCTTCATCAGCTATGAATAGATTTTGTATTCCTGCCAGCAGATCCTGTTCAACATCAGCTACCTTCGGTTCCGCTCCTTGTGCTGCGGACACCTCCTCTTTTCGACCATCCAAGTATCAAGACGAGACGAAGATATGCAGGAGAGTCTTTGCACTTTTCTTATAGAACTTGAAATCCAGTGACACTTCTTCCATGCTTTTTTCATAGGTCACAATGTACTCTATACCAGCCTTCTCATTGTTTGCTTGATCATGATGCCTATAACCCAATCTCCGGGCCACTTTGCACGCTGCGGGAGTACATATGGCCCCTCGATCACCACCTCCATAGGTTCAGGTGCTTTGGGTATCTACACTTGCTTTCCCTTTGTTTCTTCAAAGATACGTTTCCAATTGGGACGAGCATTGGGTGAGTACATTGGCCGCTTCTCGGCCTTAGCTGGTAGGGTCTCACGAAATTCTCGCGATGGCATACCCCAGTCAGACATGACTGGATCCCAGACCAAGTTCCTTCCTTCGTAGCCTTTGCCTCGGCTATTCCAATAAGCACTGTAAAAGTTCCTCTTTCTTTCTTCAACCCTAGGCGGTGTGTTGACCATCTTGGGAGCAAAGTGTGCAGTATAACCTCCTTGGACCGTGCTAACAGGATCCCAACTTGAATTGTAGTTCTTGCGGCATCCTCCTCGTGTGCCTTGTACTGCTCCCACAAGTTCTACAATATAGAACGTCTGCTCATCAGGAGTATTTCCTTCAATTTCTGGTATGGTTTGCTCGTTGTAGGTAGAATTGTTCCCCTCACCAAACACTACCACCTCTTTGTGGTCCCATTCGAACTTCACGGTTTGGTGCAATGTAGATGGCACCGCATCAGCCATATGGATCCAGGGCCTCTCCGTTAGCAGATTGTAGGAAGCAGAGATGTCCATAACATGGAACTCAGCAGTGAACTCCACAGGACCAACCATGATAGTTAGGTCGATCTCCCCAATGGTTCTCCTTTGTGACCCATCAAACGCCTTCACCTTCATGTCGCTCTCCCTTATCTTGCTTTGATCGATCCCCATTATTTTCAAAGTGATGAATGGGCATATGTTCAAACCGGAGCCTCCGTCGATCAAAACTCTTCCTACGAACCAGTCTTTGCACTTGACAGCGACGTGCAAAGCTTTGTTGTGGTTCAACCCTTCAGGTGGTAGCTCATCTCCGTGAAAAGCAATTCGGTTGGCCTCCATGACTTGTCCAACCATGCTAGCAACGTTCTCGACTGAAGTGTCCATCGGAACATGGGCTTCATCCAACACCTTCATCAATGCACTTCGGTGACTCTCCGACTTGAGGAGCAGGGCCAAAACAGAGATTTGTGTTGGGGTTTTGCCCAAATGCTCAACTACGGAGTACTCCGTTGCTTGCACCTTCTTCCACAGTCCCTCGGACTCCTCTTTGCGGATGATTCATCTATCTTGAACAAGATGCTCGGGAGTGTAAATTCTTCCACTCCTAGTCATCCCTTGCGCGGCAATGGTCTCAACTACAAACTTGTTCTTCTTCTCCCTTTCATAGTCCCAAGGTACCGCCTTGTCAATGTATGCTGGAATCACATCAAAATAGAATTTAGGAGCCACTTCTACCTCAATGGGCTCCGGTGCTGTAGCGGCTTGAGCAACTGAAGCAGTCGCTGGTGCATTTTTTTTTTTGCCTTAATAATAGTCCCTTCCAGGTTGCATTCCTCATCCAATTCGATCAGGTTCACCCTATTGTCTCCATGATCAGGCAAAGGATTGTTGTGCACATTCGGAGTCTTCAAGTGTATCACCTTTTGGTAGATCAAGTCTTGTATTTTGTCCCTCAAGGCATAGCACTTTTCAGTATCGTGACCAGGTTCCCCAGAGTGATAGGTACAGGTTTTGGTTTAATCAAAATAGGGTGTCATTCTATCGTGCATTTTGAATGGCACAAGTTGTATATGACCAGCTGCTTTGAGTCTCTCGAATAACTGAGTGCGAGATTCAGCCAGTGGGGTGTAGTTCCTTTTGGGTCTTGGGTTGTTATTGGCGTGAGGCCTTGGTGAGTAAGTGTTGGTGTTTCGGTAATTGGGACTTTGTGGGTATGTTGGTCTTTGTGGCCATAGGTTTTGGTACAAGGGCTGGGTGTTATAGACTGGGTAGGTGGATGTGGGTGGTATGTATGGGTAGGAGGGAGGAGGTGTTAGGTAGTAGTAGTTGTGAGTAGGGGAGTGGTCAAGTGATGCGGCCACGAAGGAGACGTCGTCCTTCTTCTTTCTTGAGGTAGTAGTGCTGCCAGCTTGTAGGGCTTTGTTAGCGGCTTGTAGTGCGGCCATACTAACAATTCGTCCAGTCTTGAGTCCATCTTCGACCATGTCACCAATCTTGATCAATTCTCCAAACTTCTTGTCTTTCAGGTTCAGCATCTTGTCAAAATAAACATCTTCTCGTATGCGGATGAAAGTTGCCGCTATCTCAGCATCTTCCATGGGAGGTTGGACTTTGGCGGCTTCAGCCCTCCATCTAGGTGCGAACTCTCAAAAAGTCTCGTTAGGCTTCTTCTTCAGCTTCTCTAAGTAGAACCGACCGGGCATAGCATCAGTGTTATGACCAAAACTGTAGACAAAGTCTCAAGCCATTGCTTCCCAGCTCGTCCACTTCTTGGTTTGTTGCTTAGAGTACCATACTAGTGCATCTACAGTTAGACTGCGGTTAAACAGCTGCACGCGGATCTTCTCATCATGTCCAACCCCAACCAGCTTGTCACAGTAAGATCTTAAGTGAGCCATTGGGTCTCCACTGCCATCGAACATGTTGAACTTGGGTGTTTTGTAGCCTTCAGGTAGTTTCAAGTCAGGATACAAGTAGAGATCCTCATAAGCTAACCCTCGGATTCCCTTAGCACCTTGGAGTTGTTTGAACTTCTCAACCAGCCATTGGACTTGTTCTTTGGCACTGTCTGGGTCTTCCTCAGTCCATGCGTACATTTCATGGTCCTTGGTGGGTGATGCCATGGTTTTGGTTTCAACAGTGAAGGCGGGTAAGTTGTTTTGTGGTGCTTTTAGTGGTGCAGTATGGGTAGGGTAAGGAAGGTCTCTTTCGGGGTAAAGTGGATCTTTGCCGTTAGGGCGAGCAGTTTTGTTTGGTTCAGTGATCTCATCAGTATGGGCCAGAGGGATCCTACTTTCCAATTCGAGCAACCTCTACTCCAGCTTAGCGTAGTTTTCATAGGCAGCCATGCTCTGTTTTTCAGGAGTGCCAACCTTGTCGAACTCAGCCATGATATTTCGTCTCGTCCTTGTCCTTGTAGGTAAAAGGGGAGGTGTTGGGATCGGTCCTTTGGACCTCAACCGGTATTGCGGCGCGGCCAGAATGCACAAATCAAACTATGAGGGACTTGGGAACTGACACTTCAAAAACAAGAAGAGAAAATGTGAGGATACGTTAGTTTGAATAAAATCACGTCCTATCATGCATGGGACCTCTTTGTGCCAGAGGTAGGCCTATCGCGGATTCGAAGTAATGTTTGCACCAAACACGTCATTTCGTTTGCATAAACATAATCAGCACAAGCCTTAAAACAAAAATAACGAAATTCTATTTTGATTTGCTTGGCTTTATTACAACCACTAATTTGAGACAACGACTCGACTAAACGAAAAACAAAGACCAAAGAAAAGACGCCAGGCAAAGAGGTTTTTAATCAAGCATCAGTTCCAGCATCTTCTTTCTCCTTCTTCCCTTCAGCTTATTTCTTAGGTTTGTGAACTAGGCTTATTGGTGGAGGAGCGGCGAACATCTCCATCAGATCTTTCCCAACTTGCATGTCACTCCGAGCTTTTGTGAAGAATTCACAGATTTCTATCCCCATTGCTTCCTTTTCTTCTAGTGGCACTGTCTTAAAATGCTCTCCCCATCCTTTGAGAAAATCTTGTAGATTCCTTGCAGCTTGCCTCGCTGCCATGACCTTGCATGTCCAATACTTGAGTTCGTCCCCTTTGATCTTATCATTGTATTGTCTCCTCATTTTCTTCTCTTGTGTTATCCTTAATTCTTTCTTACTTTGGTCGAAGTCATGTCGCAACTTCTTGTATTTTTCAGTGACACTCGGAGCTTTGGTTTTCCTTTTTAGTGTAGTCTTTTATCGGAACCTTTCCCTATCTTTACTGAGCCACTGAGGATAAGCTAGAGTAGCCGTGGGGCTTACCCTACTGTCTCGGCCACAACAAAACTTCATAGTAAGCCTCTTTTCCCACATTGTTAATATGATACCAACCATCGGATGCTCAATGTCGTTTATGTCAATGTTGAAGCTTCTCCCTTCCCTTAACTGTGGATTTTCTTCTGTCATTCCCATTTGCCGGAGGATTCTTAGAGGAACATAGTGGTGAGTTCTTCGGAATTCAATCAATGTCAAGAAAGTGATGTCTTGACCTTGTATGGAAACAATGAAACCAGTGCAGTTTTCAATTACCCATTGTACATCTTGCAACTCTTCAAGCTTGGTGTACCATACTTACATGTTCGTAAGGTCTTCCCATACTACTGTACCAACCATGCGAGTGCTATGTGAACGAATCCCTCATTTCCATGACGGTTTTGGTGCTACTGGGTTGATAGGGACACTGTGTAAATGCTCTATCAACCACATTTGCAGCAAAAGATTGCACCCTTCAAAAAAGTCTCCTCCTCTTCTACATTTGATTAGAGCCCTGTAAACTTCTCCCAAAATTGGAACCAAACTTACTTGACGCTTGTGAGCGCCCTTGCGTAATCCCTCTACACCTCTTCCCACCTTATGTCGATCTTTCCTTCCTTTTCGTGGAAAACAATGCTTCCCAGAAAAGCAATGATGAAAGCATTTGATTCAGTCCACTCCTAATCTTGAATTTCCCATGCCCCAGTCCATTCATGCCTAAGCATTGGAACTCTAAATCTAGAATGCAAGTACTCCAAAGCGACTTTTCCATCATGCACTCCCTCGACATATAGATCATAAGGAGCGCTCAACAGTTCAATGAACTCCTTAGGGTCCACATCTCGGGGATAAATCATAGTCTTGGGCCCAGGCTCTAACCCTGCTAGTCCTCCAAATTCCTCCAACATTGGTGCCAATTCCAAGCCATTAAAATGAAACACCGCCCTTTTATAGTCCCAGAAATGTGTAGCAGCCTCGACTAAGCCAGGCATGGCAATATAGGCCTTGAGAGCCACCAGTTCTCCCAACACCTTTTGAACATGAACTTTGCTAACGACAGCCAGATCTTCCCACCAGAGTCTGATCAAGTGAGGAGGTCGGGAGATAATCTCGAATTGAAGTGTACCTCATGCAGCCATAGTCTGAAAACAAGACAAGAAAGGTGAAGACCAAAACATTCTTATAGTCTTGATCACACTTAGACAAACGATCAATATTTTGTGCAAACATTTCTTCGAATCCATGCAAAGATGCGATTTTGTCATTTTTCGGGTTAAGAACCCTTTTGACGTTTGGACAAAGTTTCCTAATAGACCTTAACGTGCCATGGACGTAAGGCCTTTATATGTTTAAATGATATGAGAAAACTAAACATGCATTGCCAATTGTTCTCAAAATCTCCCCAAAACTTCATTATATAACGTTGAAGTTTAATACATAAAAGGTCTTTTGCAAAAAATAAAATAAAAATGAAATTAGACGTTGGGCTCCTCCTCTAGTCTGGCTTTCTTCGCTTCTCTCACTATCTCTTGAACTTCTTCCAAAGCCTCCGCCAAATGACCTTTAGCCGCGAAAAAATGAAGCAATCAAGTTGAGATCGCCCAGTGAAAGCTATTTGTATTATGCATTGTTTCCTGCCAGCCTGCCTCATGACCCTTCCAGGGATGTATGGTTGAAGACCTCACAGCCCCATTAGATAAAAAAAAAAAAAAAAGAGTGGCATTATCTCGAATTGTGAACTCATTGCACTATGTCGTCTGTTATGCCATTAAAGAGTTTCAACCAGCCTTCAATGCTACTTGATTGTTTCAGGGTTCTAACTCAATAGCGTCGTGTGGTTATGCGATTGATGACTACTGGTTTGAGTATTTCTGTGCTTCCTCTCACTATTTCTAAATGCTCCTTAAACCAAAGTTGTAGTAACAAGTTACATCCCTCGAAGTACTTAGCCCCTTTTTTACAAAATCCCAAAACTCTATAGATGTCAGCCAAAATCATAGGTACTAAAGTGCATTCTCATTTGTCAACCCTATTCATCACAACTTCCACTACCTTGATCAACCGTACCCCAATGTAATGTTTTAAACTTTCAGGAAACACCATAATACCCAAAAAAGAAACTAACTATGAAGGCAAAAATCTTCCCTTAATGCCAATCATCATAGGAAGTAAAATCATCACGTTTTTGGTCAAAAGCCCCATCATGACCAAATTTCTCATACAGAAAAGACAAAGGTATACCGCCCATTTGTATGAATTCTACTGCATCATTTCCGGCAACGCCAAGCAATTTGCGAAAGTCGCTCAAAATGGGAAACTTTGGGATGATGATCACCATTTCTTGCCATGTGCATATTTCTTCTAACAAAGGTGTTAACTCTACGCAATGAAACATAAAGACATTTCGTTGCTCATCCCAAAATGTCACCGCCGCCTCAATAACTTCAAAACATGGTTCTACTTCCATCAGCAAAGGTAGATGCCCCAAGTGTTTATGAACCTGCAGACGATTGTGATCTCCTAAATTGCTCCACCATCGTGCCAGCAAAGGAGGAATACCCATGACCATACCAAACCTTGGACATTTTTGAGCCATGAAGACCTACAAATAAATAATTACCCCCATTTTGAGAACAATATGGCGGTTACATGTTTATTCCAAATGCTCTTTGGGGTTAAAATCCCGTTTGGATCGTTGAACAAGTTGACCTATTTTAGACTTGAAAACAAGTCAACTAAAATGGTATCATGATGCCTGATTTCCTATCGTCTCCACTAGGAATTGGCTTAGACAAGATTCCTCCAAACAGACAATTTGGAAGTGGAAAAGTTTTTGAGACAGTCAGCTGTACCACGGACTCGACCTATCCCAAAACTTTTTCGAAGGGTGCTTTGCAGAAGTGAAAACGGCCGTCAAACCGACGCAACCATTTTTTTCAATATATCACACGAGTGAACGTTGATGAGGAGATATGTCAAATAAAATGCATTATACAAAATTTTAAAAAGATATTACAACCGAAATATACATTTTAACAAAAGAAAACAAAACAAAAGAAAGAAGTTAGTCTCAAATAATAATAATAACAGTAATAATAATAAATAACAAGATAATAAGCAATAAAAATCCCAAAAATAAAAACTCGTTACGGTTAGGACTTTGAGTATCCCCAGTGGAGTCGCCATTCTTTCATACCCAATTTTAGACTCAACTCGGAGTGAGTCGGGTGTCGAATTTGGGTAACTCGTTTGAGTTAAGAGTTGGACTCGCCACCTAATATAAATTTCTAAGGTGTATTAGGTCACCTAAGTGTCTAAGGCCAAGTTCTTTATTAAATTGGTTTAGTTTCAGAGATTCAACGGGTAACAAGTCCAAATGACTCGGGGAAGAAGGTGTTAGGCACTTCCCCAAGTCCCACGAAAGGTGGTTCCCGCCCGTGTCTATATATTTTGGGATGTCTACGCATATACGTGTTATCATATATATTACTAACTTAAAAGGTCAAATTCTTAATCAATTTATGTACTAAGTCCAATTAGGCAAGTCTAAGTAGCATATACACAATTGGATTGTAGATACGGCCTAATTCCGCGCCTAATCGCGTTTATGGCCTCTAATATAAAGCCTAATAAAAAATATGGCTAAATCTGCAAAGAGTATCAAAATATAGCTTATTTGTACAATTTCAACATCTAAGTTAGATTTGCACAAATGGGCAGTTTTAAAAGAATAGGCAATTTTCACAAATAGCTTCAGATTTTGTCAAAAAAAAACCAAATAGGTGTTATTTTCGAAATAAAATGTTAGCCATTTAGGGTTGGTGTGACTCGTCATTGATTGTCGAGCCCTAACCTTAATATTTGTTTGATGTAGAGGTTCAGTTTTAGAAATATATATAGGTGAGTGGGCTGTTTTTGCAAACGAGTTTCACAGAAGCACATAAATGCAAATAAAGGGACTGTCACACGTAAATATAGGCATAGGCATGCAAATACGTGAGTGGTAGCGATGTATTTTTGAAAATACGTATGGTATATCGTATAATTGACCCTCAAATATTTTATACACCCTTACACACTATTATATTAGTGTATAAGAGCTAACAGTATGAAAACACACAAAATAGGCCAAGTTTAAAAATGTTTTAGGGCTTGGATCATTAATGCAAAAGAGGGCCGACTTAATTTTACAGAAACAATCATGTATTAAGCAATGTTAGCACACATAGCCCTCGTTTCAAGAAAATCAGATTTTCAATGTAGTTTTAGGTTCAAATTCTGTCTCACACTGATTCTTAGTCAACTAGGAATTAAACCTGCCATTGAAATCACCAAGTTTATGCAAATAACGTTTAAAACTGTCAACCATACTTAGATGAAATCTAGTTTTAAACATTCAAGTGCGAAGGATTTATTTTAAATTATGATGCAGCCATATAAGGAGGGAAAAGACAAGAGAGGGCCCCTGGATGGCCATTTGCATAGCCTCGTAGCTGTGCACTGTCTTAAAGGAATACAAGCAGGGAATCCTAAAAAATATACACGAAAGGGGCAGTTCCTAAATGGGAACTACACGCAGAAAGAAAGAAGTTCTAAAAGTATGCTTATCATCACAATATTAGTATTAAATGAGCACTGTATAGTGCTATCATAATGGTCAATTAGAGTCTTTATACCTGTGATTAAAATAGAATTGGTATGGCTTGTTAGAGCCATCCAAACAAGCTGTACACAGAAGATCAGTGGGAAGGGCAGAAATAAATGATCACACAGATTTATACATTCTTAGACAAGGTCGAGGAAAGGCTAATAGGCAGTCATAGTGAAGCTAACACAAAAAAAAAAAAAGGTGACAACAACAGGCAACCAGGCATAGGTGAGTAAATAAGTACAATATGTAATCAGGGTTAGGGAGATACCTTGCAGCAGTGTCAGATAAGTAACTAAAGGCAGACAGCTGATGAATGCTTGCACAAACAGAACCAGGAAGCAAATAGGGCAAGAATCTTCTAATGATTTTGAACAGAAAATCAGAGACGAAAGAAGTGTATGCCTCAGAAGTGCTCTGTATGTTTCTATGTGTAAGACTTGTCCTTTTAATGAGAGGATTAGTCGACTTATATAGGGGTGAGGGGTTGGGATTTGAATTAAAAAGGGTAATCACCCACAAGGTAAGACAATACTCCCCAAGAATCAAGGGGACATACTTAGGTGTTACTTCCATATATGGCATCAATTAGAATCCTATATTTAGGGCAAACAAACCTCTTAACAAATATAGTCTCTCCTCTTTAAACCTAACAAGGGCTAGGTTCAAAATCAATGTTCTACACTGATTTTAGGCCCGGAAATAAGTTTACAAATTCTGAAAAGATCATAGCAATTACCAGAACCAATTCCCCCTTTTAAGTGCAAATTACAAATTCAAATTAGGCCTAATCATGTTCCCATTATATCACTATTTCGATTTCCATCCAAAACAAATTGTATGGCCATCAAGATCAACACATTTCAAAAATAGGAAGTTATATACAATGTAATGAGCATGAACAACCAATTCAAAAACTGTTAGGAGCTCAAAACTTGCATCTTAATAGAAGTGATCAGAGAACCAACTACGAGCATATCACATTCAACATGCCAGAATTTCAAAGTAATGCTTAATGAATCAGTGAACTAATTAAGAGTTAATTAGGAATAGGAATTTTAACTAGTCAATTCAACATACAAGCATGTTAGTACATAGAAAAATAGGCAAGATTTAGGCTCAAATGACCACATAGGTTCAGAGACAAAATGATAAAAACGATTAGGGTTACCCATTTTCAAACGGAGTCGGGTCGAATTGACCCGTCTCAATCCAGTTCGCATGAGGGATTCCTGATGTTTGGCATTTTATGCCTATATTTCCTAAATATTTCCTCACATTTGAGTACTTTATTCGCCCGTTTTCAAACTAATGAATGTGATTTTGCACTGATTTTGTGTGTTGTGATTGTAGGTTGTTATGAAGTGCAATTGGAGCTTTAAAGAGCATGATCGAGAAAGAAAAAGTTTGAATTTTATTGAGGATTGGATAGAGCACACGAAGGCTTGTCGCGAAGCGAGCTGCGGAGCAAGGAAAAGTAGAAATTGGCTTGGCGCGGTGGGTGGCGCGTCGCGCCCCTATGGCGCCCAAGGTTCTGGCGCATTTTTTAGCGCGGAGCGTGGCTATTGCGCCGCGAGATTCGACGGACTCTGACTTGTTGCGCGCGTTTTGAGGTGCGGGGCGCCATCTATAGCGCCCCTGGAGCGGTTTTTGAAGTCCTATTTCGTCTAGGCTTAGGCGTAACAAATTGCTAGGCTTTTGTAAACACTATAAATACCCTTTTACTTAGTTTTTGAAGGGAGTTCAGACTTTGGAGCAAATTGAGAGCACCATACTTCATTGAACAAGGGTTTTACTCCTATTCTTACATCTATTAATCATTTTATCATTATTTCATTAAATCATTGTCTTGTGATTATGAGTATGCGTGGCTAAATCTCTCGTTCTAGGGTTAGAGTGTTTCATAAAAGTTGATGTTTGAAGATTGATTTCCATTAATTGAATCCCATAACGGGTTACTTATTATTTCTTGATTTCACTTGTTTAATTATTAGAGCTCGATAATTATGCATTATCTATGGTTTTTAGATTGAACTCGAAAGAGAGAACTTATGAATGCAATAAGAAGGAGTAAGGCTAGATTGTGAACCCGGGCATCAGGGAACCAATTTGTGAGTAGGATAGACATATACTTGCTCACCTAACTTAATTAATTACAGAGTTCGTTAATGCGTGCACGTGGTTCAACCCATAGACATATAGGGATTGGAGTAGCCTGCATAGACTGTGTAGAATCGAAAGGTTTTTACGGGTACATTTAATCTGTTAGTTAGTAATCCGGGATTTGAGAAGTTGAATCAATTGGAAAACTCAACTGGATTGTTCGTAACTCTAACCCTGGACCGTCTCGTTAATATTGTTTACAACCAACGTTTGCTCCATTGTTTGACTGAATTTCCACCATTTTAATTACTGTTCGTTAATTAATAAAATCATCACTATTGGCAAAAGATCCCTGGATAGTAGTTAGATATTGTTTGTTAAGCGTCAGTCTGAATAGTCCTCGTGGGAACGATACTCTACTTATCATTTTATTACTTGTCGACCACGTATACTTGCGTGTGCGTTTGGGAGCAACAAGTTTTTGGCGCCGTTGCCGGGGACTAATACTTGACTGATTTCTTTTTGAATGATTACTTATTATCTATTAAGGTATAATTTTTTGTTGAGTTTCTGGTGCTGTTTCAGGTAACAGGTTTTGCATGCAAAGGAATAGAAGGGACGAACGACTCACACCTTTTGATCCCGAGCCTGAAAGGACCTTGAGAAGGGTAAGAAGAGAAGCGAGAGACCGAGAAGCACTAGCAATTGTACTTGCTTCCTTACCCACTGAAATGGCAGAAGAACGAACAGTAGCGGTGCGAGATGTTGCTCTTCCCAGCCTGGGAGGAGTGGCATCTAGCATTGTGAAGCCCGCTATCACCGGGCACTTTGAGATTAAGCCCGACATGATTCAGTTGCTGCATGTGACTGGGCAATATGCTGGATTACTTCATGAAGATCCGCAGCAACACATTCAGAATTTCCTAGAGATCAGTGATACTTATACACCAACAGGAGTTCCTGCTGATTATGTTTGGTTGACATTGTTCCCATTTTCACTGATTGGGCAAGCAAGGAAATAGGTGAACCACGACCAACTACTGTGACTCTGCAACTGGCGTATAGATCTTTGACATGCCCGAGGGGATTATTGAGGATGTGCTTGTACAAGTGGGTCAGTTTATATTGCCTGTAGACTTCATTATTCTTGACTATGAAGCTGATCCTGAGGTTCCTTTCATCTTGGGAAGAGGATTTTTGGCTACTGCTGATGCTGTCATTAGAGTTAGAGCTGGAAACATGATTATGAAGGTAAATGGTGAAGAAGCTATGTTCAATGTGTTTAGAGCTACCCAGCTTCCTTCCCATTATGAAGAGTTGTCCATGGTGAAAGTGGTAGATCTGATGAGAGGTCATTCTTAGCCTCTAATGTTGATTCTCTGGCGAGGGCACTCTTGTGTGATGATGATGATATCCTGAAGGATGATGCAATTGGAGAATATGTGGAGATTCTTAATATGCAGAGTAAATTCATCCCAGGATGGAAGAAATTTCAGGAGCTTGATAGACCGTTGACCTTAATTCCTGCTAAACCGTCAATTAAGAAGGCTCCTACTCTTGAACTCAAACCTTTACCTACGCATTTTGCGCTATGCTTATTTGGGTGAGGGTAATACCTTGCCCGTGATCCTTTCTTCTTTGTTGTCTGATGTGCAGGTTGAAAATGTGTTGAGAGTGCTGCGAGAGCGCAAGAGAGCTATTGGCTGGACTATTGCTGATATTATAGGGATTAGTCCTTCTTTCTGCATGCACAAACTTCTTTTGGAGGAAGGCCATAAGCCATCTATAAAGCAGCAGAGGAGATTAAATCCAATCATGAAGGAGGTGGTGAAGAAAGAAATTATCAAGTGGCTCGATGCTGGTATTATTTTTTCTATCTCTGACAGCAAGTGGGTGAGTCCAGTGCAATGTGTTCCTAAGAAGGGGGGCGTGACAGTGGTGAAGAATGAGCATAATGAATTGATTCCTACTAGAATAGTCACAGGGTGTCGAATTTGCATTGATTATAGAAAGTTGAACAAGGCCACCAGGAAAGATCACTTCCCACTCCCCTTTATTGATCAAATGCTGGATAGACTTGCTGGGCATGAGTATTATTGCTTCTTGGATGGGTATTCGGGCTACAATCAGATTGTGATAGATCCTGAAGATCAAGAGAAGACTACATTTACTTGTCCATATGGCACCTATGCATTTAGGAGGATGCCGTTTGGATTATGTAATGCTCCTGGGACTTTTCAGCGATGCATGATGGCTATTTTCACCGACCTGGTGGAAAAATTTGTTGAGGTGTTCATGGATGATTCCTCGGTAGTTGGTGATTCCTTTGATGGCTGCTTGAAGAATTTAGACGATGTGCTGAGCCATTGTGAAGAAACAAATTTGGTGCTGAACTGGGAAAAATGTCACTTTATGGTTCAAGAAGGCATAGTACTTGGACACAAGGTGTCAACGCAAGGGATCGAGGTAGATAAAGCGAAGATTGAGGCTATTGAGAAATTACCACCACCTATCTCTGTTAAGGGGGTGCGTAGTTTCTTGGGACATGCAGGTTTCTATAGGCGTTTCATAAAGGACTTCTCCAAAATTGCTAATCCCATGTGCAGCAATCATCATTGCTCCTGACTAGTCTTTGCTATTTGAATTGATGTGTGATGCGAGTGATAGTGCTATTGGGGCTGTTCTAGGCCAAAGAGTTGGAAGAATCATTCACTCCATCTATTATGCTAGCAAGACTCTTGATGCAGCCCAATCCAATTATACCACCACTGAGAAGGAGTTGCTAGCCGTTGTGTATGCTTTTGATAAATTCAGATCTTATTTGGTTGGCACTCGTGTTGTTTTCTACACTGATCATGCCGCAATCCGGTATTTGTTTGAGAAGAAGGATTCCAAGCCTAGGCTAATTCGATGGGTTCTCCTATTGCAAGAGTTTGATATTGAAATTTGAGATTGCAAGGGGACCGAGAATCAAGTAGCTGATCATTTGTCAAGGCTGGAGAACAGAGATCATGTAGATGAAGGGCCTGAGATTAAAGAAGTATTTCCTGATGAGCAGCTTTTTGCTTTAGAGGCAGCTAAGGTGCCATTGTATGCTGATATAGTGAATTTAATTGTGAATAATGTGTATCCTCCTAGGGCCACAGCTGAGCAAAGGTACAAACTCCTTCATGAGAGTAGATTTTATGTGTGGGATGAGCCTTATTTGAACAAGATAGGCCCTGACCAATTAGCTAGGAGATGCATTCCAAGGGAAGAAGTTGAGCCGACTCTACAGAGCTGCCATTCTTCTCCTTATGGTGGCCATCTTGGTGGAGATCGAACAGCTGCAAAGGTACTTCTGTCTGGGTTCTTTTGGCCTACTTTGTTTAGAGATGCTCATGCTCTTGTTAAGCAGTGTGGTCGTTGCCAAAAAATGGGGACTATTTCTAGGCGTCACGAGATGCCTTTGAACAATATTCTGGAGATTGAGCTGTTTTATTGCTGGGGGATTGACTTTATGGGACCATTCCCACCTTCCATAGGCCACAAATACATTCTTGTGGCGGTTGATTATGTGTCTAAATGGGTGGAGGCCGTGGCACTTCCGACAAATGATGCGAGTGTGGTGGTAAAGATCTTGAAGAAAAATATTTTCACTCGTTATGGGACACCGCGGGCTATAATCAGTGAAGGTACTCATTTTTGCAACCGGTTGTTCAATAAATTGTTGGCTAGGTATGGGGTTCGCCACAAGGTGGCAACTGCTTATCATCCCCAAACTAGTGGCCAAGTGGAGGTGTCAAATAGAGAGATCAAGCAAATCCTTGAGAAAACTGTGAATGCCTCGAGGAAGGATTGGGCTATGAAGTTAAATGATGCTCTTTGGGCCTATCGGACTGCATTTAAAACGCCTATTGGGACTTCTCCATATAGGCTTGTTTATGTAAGGCCTGTCACTTACCCGTTGAACTAGAGGATAAAACATATTGGGCGATTCAAAATCTCAATCTTGATATGGCATTGGCGGGTGAGAAGAGAATGCTTCAATTGCATGAGCTTGAAGAGTTCTGTTTCCATGCTTATGAAAATGCAAAATTGTATAAGGAACGGACAAAGAAATGGCATGACAAGCACATTGAGCGTCGTCAGTTTGAGCCTGGGCAGCTGGTGTTGTTGTTTAATTCGAGGTTGAAGGTATTTCCGAGCAAGTTGAAGTCTAGATGGTCGAGGCCGTTTAAAGTAGTTCGTGTTACCGCACATGGAGCGGCTGAGTTGAGAGCTCCCGATTCGGAGAAGACATTCTTGGTGAATGGCAAAAGGGTGAAGCATTATTGGGGAGGTTCGGTGAATCATCGTACCTCTATTACTTTGAGGGATCCATGATTGATACTCGCCGTGCCACGACATTAAATAAGGCGCTTCTCGGGAGGCAACCCGAGTTTGTACTTGTAATAGTGTAGTTGTTTTGTGTTTTATAGTGTCACGTAGTTTTTGTTTTGTTGTGTCGTTTTTGTAGGTGTCGGGAGTGCTAAACGAGATGCAGTTGATGTATTGAGGGGTATGGGATGCCTTGAGGCATGCCCCGCGCTTGGGTTCGCACTTTGAATCAAAATTTGGTACGAAAAAAATTTGCTCAGGCGAGTTTGGTAGCGCCCCGCGCCTCCCAACACGCCTGGATGATCACTGAAGGAAAAAAGTCGGGCGCCATAGGCCCGCCCCGCGCATCCCATCGCGCGAGGGTGGGCAGAATGTGCAGATTTGCGCACGCTTTAGTGGCGCGCCGTGGGACTCACCGCGCTAGGCAGAATTTTTTTTAAATCCGGGTCCAAACGGGTTTTAACCTGCGACCCGGATTCCCTTTTCCCCTCTTTACCCGATCCCCCTTCCCTTTTCTTCATAATTTTCTCTCAAAACACTCCCCAAACTCCCCCAAATCATTCCTACTTCTTGAAATTGATCACGAGCTCTTCTCCACTCATTCTAAACTCTTCAATTAAGTAATTCTCTTCCTTCTTTTTCCATTACATAGTAAGTAACATCCTCTTTCCATGTTTTAAATCCCTAACTAGTGTGCAAGCATGTTGATTAGAATTAGATCTTAAATTGCCTATATTCATAATTGTGCTTCATGTTTAGCTTGTGTACTTGTAAAAAGGGATCTCCCAACAATTTGGGAGGGTTATCACATTACTTTAGCCATTGAAATTGCAAGTTGAATATTGTGCACACCAAGTGTTTGTTAAAAAGCCTCAACTATGAAACTGCCTAACATTGTGAATTCTAGAGTAGCAATGATATCATTATACTTAAGATGAACATTGAGTGTCGCACATGCATAAAATTGGCTATTTTTGTAACCCCCACTAGCTTGATCATGAAGTCCACACCCATGGCAATTTGTGCAATGCTAGTTTTCGCTAAGTGTGGGGTCGCTCGTGGTTATGAGTTGAATTGTTGATACATAGAATGAGCGATAAGTGTGGGGTGGTGACCCACCCAATTAACTTTGTGCTTGAATTGAAATCTCACATTGGTATTTTTAGTTGATGTAGCCACCATGGTTATAACATCTCACAAAATGAGTTCCTCCTGAAAGTCACTCCAAGCCGGGGCCTCATCGAGCAAAGCAAAGGGCAAGGCACCGTCCAAGGCCAAGGCTAGAGTTCCTACAGATGCGGTGCCTATCCCAAGGTCCGGTGGTAGGATGAGGTTCGGCCTCTCCTTTGTGAAGAAAGGCGAAAGCCAAACCTGGTACAAGAATGTGAGGCTTGCGGGATATATTCCCGAGCAAGCCATTGATGAGAGGAAGTTGATGCAAAAGTGTCGGGGTGTGGGAGATGCCATTCACGCCTTACATTGGGACTCGGTCTTTGAGAGTCCGGGCCATGCTAACCTCGACCTAGTGCAGGAACTCTATGCTAATTGGGACCCATATGAAGCATGGAAAGATGATGACATGGTCTCTATTCGGGGTGAGAAGGTAAAACTGGACCACACTGCATTGAACACTTTCTTGGGGGTAGAGGACCTCGATTATGACGAGCTGCGGGAGTTTATAAAGAGGCCTGACTACAAGGCCATGCGAGAGACATTGTATGGTGAGAGCTCCACTCATAGGTGGGAGCGATCTGAGACAGGTAGACACAAACACATGTTCTTTTCGCAATTTTTGAAGACAGCTCGAGTGTGGATGAGATTGATCAATGCACGCATCATACATGCGTCCCACTATTCTGAGGTCACCAAGACTCAAGCGTGCATGATTTAATTTTTCATGACCGAGAGGCCGGTTAACATTGGCTACTACATGCTGAAAGTGATGAAAGAGCAAAGGAACTCAAAGACATGTAGCCGATTGTACTTTAGGAACATCCTTACCCGGTATCTCGAGAATGAGGGTGTCCCAGTTGATGAGGTCGGGGATCGCATTGTCCCCGACATTGAGAAGGCGTTTGATATCGCAGCAGTGAAGAGTGTGACCACCACTGCACCAGTGCGATTGACAGCAGACGAGTGGTGGGACGCAAACGCCAACTTGTCTGCACGTCAGTACTTGATGATGGAGCATATGGCCCGGCAGGCTGGCATGGATATGGCGGCGCTTGATCGCACAGTTCCTTTATTGGACTCTTTGAGACGCCTGCTGGGTATGACTCAGACAGTGGTGCTGCCCCCGGAGGAGGATGAGAACACTGATTCAGACATTGTAGACCGTGATCCAGACAGTGATGGTGTGGAGACAGACGCTGATGGAGGAGCCACAGATGTGGAGGAGGAGGATTAGGACCGCACTCCAGCGCACCGTCCATTATAGGCCGACTGGCCTTCAGGGAAGTTTCTTTACCTTTGCACTTTTTCTTTTTAGCACTGAGGATACTGCTTATTTTAAGTGTGGGGTGGGGGAACTCCCCTTTATTTTTGAGGTTAGGGATGCATGTACCGTTAGGACTTTCTTTTGTCACTTGACTTTATTTTTATTTGTTTCTTGCTTTAATATATATGAAAAAATGAAAAAAAAAATTAGAAAACCAATGAAAAATTTGAAAATGATTTTATTTTTAGTCTTTATTAGTGGTACATGTCATCCACCCCGTGGTTTTTCTTATGGTCTCGGTTCTTTTCCACGGGGAGGCCTTTGAACCGGGTAGTTTTTATTTTTAGTAGGATTAGAGTAGTTAGTTATAGGTGGCCCTAGACGAAAGGAATAGGTGGAATGCTAGGTGCTTTTGACTTGTTTGATACTGGTGGACTTGAACTTGTTGCATATGCTATTTGTGGTGTCTTTTGATTTTAAATTGTGATGCATGCCTAGAAAAAATGGAATGACCCCCTTGAGATGCTTGAGTCCGCTCACTTAACTTTGTTGTGAACCTTTGTGCATTAGTGCTTAATTTTCCACAAGTTGCACCCTGTTTTCTTGATTGAGAGTTGTGATGGAGCCATTTTGTGTGGATTGTGTGCAATGCGTGTTGTGAGCCATATTCTTATTTTACTCCATGTTTGCATATTGGTGTCTAGAACTTGCCTCGTGTGTGTGCAAAGCAAAATCCTAGGTTTACTCTAGTCGGGAAATGACACAGGCCTTCTCTTGATTTGCCTACCCTTTTGTATACACCTTGGACTTGACTGTCGTGATCTCTTTGACCTCTTGTTGGCACCCACAACGCAAGCCTACCCACTTGTTCTAAATTGCTTTCTTTTTGCCCTTTACTCCTTAAGCACTTTAATTGATAATATTATATTATTGTGGAGTTTGTGGCTGAAATATTGGGAGGTTTTTGAGTGGAACCAATGAGGGAAATATTTGACAAAATTGTGAAGTAGTTGAAGGAGCATTGGCAAGGTTTGGAAAGAATTGAATAGAAAAAAAAAACAAATGAAAAAAAAAGCTGAAAAATTTTGAAGAAATAAAGAGAAAAGAAAAGAATATCCATCCTTGCTAGTGTTGTGTTCAAAAGAAAAAATTGCTACGTGTTGAAAAAGGTGGGTGTGAAAGTTGTTGATTGGGTGGCTTTGATAAGACTTGTGCTTAATTTGTATTGTGATGTATTAAAGTGCTTAGGGAGGTAGTCACTATTACCCATATGTATCCTACCAGCCCCTTAGCCTATATTACAACCTTTTTAAAGTACTAGTTAAATCCCAATTGGAGTGAGCTTACATTAGTGGAGTCCTACACTACGGGCAAGAGAGTGAGTGAATTCTTTCTATGCTCTTGTCCCCGTTCTATTCTTGATATTCATTGTTGTGTGTGATATTTGGGGGACACTCTCTTGCTTCATTTTGGTGAGGGCACACGATTTGCATGAGGTAGGTGAAGTTGTGGCTTCTTGGTTGAGTAGATAGGTGTGGCTTTGTGGGAGCATGGTTGCAATGAGTTGAGATTGTGCATTTGAGTTGTCTTGGGGTGGTTGATCTCATGTTTTGATGTTTGATAAATTATTGGCATGTTTGTTGGACCCATAGTAGTCATGTATGCATTTGTTCAATGGTCGGTATCAACCATAGTCATAGGCAGACCTGTTCTACCTAGGTTGGGAAGTTATTTGTAATTGCTCGAGGGCGAGCAAACGTTCAAGTGTGGGGTGGTGATGTTTGGCATTTTATGCCTATATTTCCTTAAATATTTCCTCACGTTTGAGTACTTTATTCGCCCGTTTTCTAATTAATAAATGTGATTTTGCACTGATTTTGTGTCGTGTGATTGTAGGTTATTATGAAGTATAATTGGAGCTTTAAAGAGCATGATCGAGCAAGAAAATGTTGGAATTTGATTGAGGATTGGATCGAGCACACGAAGGCACGTCGCGAAGCGAGCTGCGGAGCAAGGAAAAGTAGAAATTGGCTTGGCGTGGTGAATGGCGCGCCGCGCCCCTATGGTGCCCAAGGTTCTGGCGTATTTTTTAGCACCGAGCGTGGTTATTGCGCGCGAGATTCGACGGACTCTGACTTGTGGCGTGCGTTTTGAGGCGCCGGGCGCCAGCTATAGCGCCCCCGGAGCGGTTTTTGAAGTCCTATTTCGTCTAGGCTTAGGCGTAACTAATTGCTAGGCTTTTGTAAATACTATAAATACCCTTTTACTTAGTTTTTGAAGGGAGTTCAGACTTTGGAGCAAATTGAAAGCACCATACTTCATTGAACAAGGGTTTTACTCCTATTCTTTCATCTATTAATCATTTTATCATTATTTCATTAAATCATTGTCTTGTGATTATGAGTATGCGTGGCTAAATCTTTCGTTCTAGGGTTAGAGTATTTCATAAAAGTTGATGTTTGATGATTGATTTCCATTAATTGAATCCCATAACGGGTTACTTATTCTTTCTTGATTTCACTTGTTTAATTATTAGAGCTCGATAATTATGCATTATCTATGGTTTTTAGATTGAACTCGAAAGAGGGAATTTACGAACGCAATAAGAAGGAGTAGGGCTAGATTGTGAACCCGGGCATCGGGGAACCAATTTGTGAGTAGGATAGACATATACTTGCTCACGTAGCTTAATTAATTACAGAGTTCGTTAATGCGTGCACGTAATTCAACCCATAGACATATAGGGATTGGAGTAGCCTACATAGACCGTGAAGAATCGAAAGGTTTTCACGGGTACATTTAATCTGTTAGTTAGTAATCCGGGATTTGAGAAGTGGAATCAATTGGAAAACTCAACTGGATTGTTTGTAACTCTGACCCTGGACCGTCTCGTTAATATTGTTTACAACCAACGTTTGCTCCATTGTTTGACTGAATTTCCACCATTTTAATTATTGTTCGTTAGTTAATAAAATCATCACTATTGGCAAAAGATCCCTGGATAGTAGTTAGAAATTGTTTGTTAAGTGTCAGTCTGGATAGCCCTCGTGGGAACGATACTCTACTTATCATTTTATTACTTGTCGACCACGTATACTTGCGTGTGCATTGGGAGCAACAATTCCTCACCCTTTTCAGGTAGTAGCATCGTCTTAGAACCTTTTTAGGCAAGGTCGGAGGTGTTTTCTGGCAGTGGTAACCCCCTTTTAGGCAAGGTCGGAGGTGTTTTCTGGCAGTGGTAACCCCCATCGACGAGGGTCAAAGTCGACCTCGTTCGAACATAGGCAAAAGGATATAGGTTTTGTAGCGGATGGAGAGGGGAGCACGATGGTGCTATATTCTTCGAATTTCACCGAACGTCGTGAACAGTGGAGACTTAAGTTTCGCCGAAGAGAGAGAGAGAGAGAGAGAGAGAGAGAGAGAGAGAGAGAGAAGGTCGGTTCAGTGTGTAAAGGGAAAATGAGAAGGTTTTTTGGCGTTTTGGGGTGAGATGTAAATGGTAATAATCATCCTGGCCGTTGGATCAGTTGCGTGGACGGCCAGGATTTTGCCACCTAGGTGCTGAGGTGTTTAAATAAGGTTGAGGTGTGTGTATACGTGTGTATATGCATATATTGTATAAAATAGTATAAAATGTGCATTATTGTGTATAAATGCTTATAAAATGTGTAAAAAATTGTATAAAAATGCCTATAAAATTATGAAAAAACTAAGAAATTAATTTTGAGGGCCAAAGGACTAATGGAAACTATTATTTTAATTTTTAAAGTAATTTTTGCAATTTTCTAAGATGGAGAGTAATTACAATAATTGTAATTTGACGAGAAAGTTTTGAAAAATGGTCGTGGTTTGTGCCAGTACTTTGAAAAATGTCCTAGTTGATGTGCGTGTGTGAAGTAGTGACTTTGAATATGAGTGCGTGTATGATACTCGTGCGGCTATCAGTGGAATTTGTCTGAACAAAATGTTATCGAAACAGGAGGGACAAAATTAGGTGTCAACGGCCTGACAGTTCCAGCTCACATTTCCACGAGATATTTCTACTATTGGCTCAATGTCGAGCCCAATACGATGCACCTATTATAAGGCTGCATATCACAAAATAATAAACTCTTATTCATTATTCATAGTTCAATCCAAACCTTTGCGATAATCTTAGGATTATAGCTCCCTGAATTAGCACCCATAGTTAATATAACTCTCTTATACTACACTAAACAATAAATACAGTACATTTCAATACACATATCATGCAAACAGTTGATGTCACGCTCACAGCTAGAGTATAATACTCCATTACACAGTATACAATGAACAACACTTAACAACATAATAAGCAACCAGACACGAAGCTCCGGCGTAATAAGTATGTCTTTTCTGCAGCTACGCACGTGAAATATACGTGCGTAGAACATCCATAGAGGCAAAAGGCCATGAAAGAAAGGATGATACCACTTACCTCCATCTGAAGAAGAAAGAAACTACTCAACAACCACTTTTTTCCATCGAATCTCCTCCAAACGTTTTCGCTCTAGTAAAGAAACGGAATACAATCAACACCAAAACTATGAAATAAACATTTCAAACCTTAAGCTAAGACGCTTAAGAATTCAACTTAAAACTTAACCTCGATCCTACGGGGTCAAACCCAAAATCAAACTCAAAATCATATTATCCAATGACACCCAAGTCTAAATATATCATCAAGTATCTATTTAAGCTCTCCATCTTAAAAAAAAAATTAAGGAAACTATGGGAAATATCAAAAGTGGACCCAATTTTTGAAAATCATCTAAATTTTCAAAACAGAATATTTGGGCAGCACCATACCCTATTTTACTTCCCCTTTTTTGTATAGTAGACAGTAGAATTAGATTTTCAGATAAAAAGGAATATTTTAGATCTATAAATTTTCTTTCCAGAAAATCTAGAATCACCTCTATCAAAGTTTCACATCAAAAGTTATGCTCAAAATTCTCAAGATTGTACAATGTAAAAACGGGACTAAAAACTTGCAGTGACTTAAACCTCATTTTTATCATAGTAAAAAAAAATCATACCTTCTAATAATATAAATATTTTAGATCAACAGGTTATCTTTTCAAAGTATATCATATTACCGAAATCGGAGTTTCCTATCAAAAGTTATGTTCAAAATTGCAAAGGCTGTACGGTGTATAAAAGGAACTAAACATGCAGTATTTTGAAGCACACTTTCGGTGTAGTAAACGATAGAATCAGATATTTCTATACGCATAAAAGTTATAGATCTACAAATTATATTTCTACAGAACTTTGAACCACCTAAATCAGACTTTTGAATAAAAAGTTAAGCTAAAACTATCGAAGCTGCAGAGTATGAAAATAGGAATTTAAAGAAAGCATACCACGAAACAAAGTACCCACTATTGAACCAACCCAAAGAAAGCCTATGTTTATGATATAATTGAAGGCTAGAAGACTTTCATGCAAGAGAGTTGAATAGCATGAGAGATGACATGAAGGGTTTCATCTGAGGAACTTGTTTCTAGCCAACAAGGAAGAGAATAAAAAGTAGATGGGAAGACTAGTGCATTTGCCTGCATGGAGCCATTTCGACACATGGCTTCTATTTAGACACTTGGCTTCTTGCATGAAATGACACTTAACTAGAATTCATAGGATGTTACCATTCTTATTATATTTTTATATTAGACTTAGAGGTTGTAGCAGCCGTCCGGCGGCTCCATTGGAGGGAGCGTGAAAATGACGCGTCTTCGTTTTTAGATGGCCATTGGGAGTTTAATATTAAGAGATAAAAAAAATTGTGATCAGTGTAAAATATAATGCTCCTTCTCTTGTTACTTCTTTTTCTCCTCTTTTCTTTTAAGTTTTTTTTTTTTTGGGTAGTTTCTTTGTGTATGAATTTATATAATGTATCTCTTATGCATAACTTTGTGTAGTCGTTGTGTATGTCTTGTGTATCACTTATATGTTCAATTTACCTCACGTGTATCTATTGTGCAACAAATTTGTAATAGTTATATTTCTGGTGTGTATCTTTTACGTATCGCTTGTGTGTATACGCGTATTATTATTCTTCTTCTCCTTTTTTTTTAATGGTGGTTGTAGCATTTTTGGTGGTGGTATCAAGGTGGGAGGATAGTATGTATACTTTTTATTCATTCTATGTATGGTGATACATAGGACATACGTCATACATACAACGGATATACAGTAGACATACATGTATATGCAATGACATACATTCATTGTATAACTGTATGTCGTGTGTATCTCTATTGTATGTCATCACTGTCGTACAATGGCATACATCAGTTGTGTAAATGTATTTCTAATTTATATGAAAATACATACAATTATAATAAAAAAAAAAAAAAAAAAAAAACAAGTGTCATAGTGGAAGGTTGGAGGGGGGGTTTAGGATTTAAAAAAATTGTAATATTTTGATAGTCTTTTAGTATTTTTATTTTTTTTATAAAGTAGCATTTGATATTACATAGTCATATCAATACCCTTTTAAATAAGTACTGTTGACACCCAATTTTGTCGCTCTTTTTTCTAAAATTGGCTATAATTTAACTTAAAGGTGCAATTTGACTATTTGTGCAAAATGTGCATTAGAAAGCATGCATTTACGTGCGTTATCCTCTACTTATATATTACATACCTCAATGTGGCTATATTATATAATTTTACACCATTTAGGTTATTTGTCAAAACTGTGACTGTTTGCGCAATTTAGTACATTTATAATATCATATAATTGCATCATTCAGGCTACATGTCAAATTTGTATTGATTTGTGATTATTTGTGCAAATTAGTAATTATCTATAATTATCTATATTTAAATAATTTTATTTGAGTTTATTTAATGATTATTTGTGCATTTTATACACATGTATATCTATATTTTATTTTTGCACCTTTAAGTTAAATATTGACCAACTAAAAAGAAAATGTCCAAATTCCTTTTAGTAATTAATCCATAATTCAAAATCCCCACCAAAATTCTTTATTCGTTTATATTTATTATAATTTACTATCGAATTACATTTTTCCTTTGAACCTGGGCAAGTATCTTAACCAAATACATTTCTTACATTTCAAATTCAATTTCCATACATGTCTTCACATTTTTTATTCTATTTATTAAAAATCCCCAAATCAAGACTCCCTAATTTCCTTCTGATCTTCCAAAGATTTCTCTCAATTAGATCACTTCCAAAATCTCTCCTTGTTCTTCCCATAATTTTTTCCTAATTTTTTCTTCAATATCCCCCAAATTATTCCTATCACTCAACAGTTTTTTTTTCTAATCCTATATCTACACATATCAACAACATCAGCACATACACATAAGCATACACGTTTTCCAACACAAAAATACACAGTATTACATTCCTTTGACTCGTCTTCCAAAAATTCCATCTCCTCTCCTTTAACATAGCAAAAGACAGCAACCACCCCCCATTACCCGTCTCCTACCTCACCAGCGCCTAACATAACCACACATCACACCCTCTCCTTGTTTCGTCTTCTTACACACAACACCATCCACACATACACCTCGATAGGCCAGAAACAAAGCACATACATACAGACTCCACACGCACACCACCACACACAAAGTACACCTTCGATACTCCTCGCCTTCCTCTTAACGTATACTCCCTCTTCCCTAAATCACAGACCCCTCTCTCCATTACATATCACCGCCATCTCCACCAGTAGAAAACAAACCACCACCCACAAACACAAATCGAAAACAGGGAGATCGGGGATTGGGGTCAATGGATCAGAAACAGAGAAAGCGGAGTCAGATCGGGACGGGGATATAAAAATCTAGAAACAGCGCGACCGGTAGCAGCGACTCTGCAAGAGTTCCTCGCCGGAGCTCAGGCTAGCGGTCGCTCCCTTCTCCATCACTGGTTATTTTGTCCCGTTTGTAATGTTATCTAATTTTGGTCGTCTCCACTGATTTATTTGTTATTGCAGCAGAGCCACCACTGGTGGTCGCTCCTCTGATTCACTGATTTGGTGTCGCAATGTTTTAGTTTTACTTGACTGATTTGGTCAACATATTGCAATTATTGGACTTTACCCATTTGCTTTGATATGCAGGCTGTGATCAAATTAACTGGATATTACCCACCCTTTTATTACACTGTCAGTTTGTGAAAAGTTTAATTTGAGGCTTTGCAAAAATAACTAGTTTTGGACGTGATACTACACAAATTAGCCAAGGAAAATAATTAGATAATTTATTTGAGGCCTATGCACTGATTCGAACAGATACTACATTAAAAACAGTCCCATACCCCGTGTCCCTAGAAATAGGCGATGATGACCTGCATGAGCTCTGTTGCAAAACTAGTCGGTGATGGAGCATCCATACCGATGCCCCTAACCTCTAGCCGGTTCATACGAACCTGAGCCTACATTTTTATAAAATCCATTTCCCCCTTTATTTTATTTTTATTAATATTATTTTGATATTTTATACTATTATTATTATCATTATTATTTTTATTCATACTAACCTTATTTTTCTTTATATTTTTGCGAGGTATAACTGGATGAGAGACGAAGGTCTAGTTCGAGAAAGAAAAATTACAAGAAAATCCTTTTATTCTCATTATTTATTAATATTACTAATATTTTTATTATTATTATCATTATTATTATTGCTATTAATTTTAACCTATTTTCTTTATATTTTTGCGAGGAAAATTTGGATGGAAGATGATTTGGGAGAAAATAATTAAAAGAAAATAACATCTTCTTATTATTATCGTTAATGTTATCATTATCACTAACATTTTATTTTCATCACTGTTATTATTATTATTATCATTATTATTAGTTGTCGCGCTAACTCCTTTTCTCTTTTATTTTGAGGTACCTTTGGAAGAAGCCAATTAGTGAATCTAAATCTTTTTTATTTAATCTTAATTTTTACATGCATATAAATAGTCATTTATTTATTCGTTTATTTTTAGTTAGTTCTTTTATTTTTAAAATTCTTAGAATTCCAATTATTTAAGTCCGGCCGGTAACCACATTTGGTAGAGCCTGAGAGGTGACTAATCCCTTCTTCTCGGGTTAACTTGAACCCTTACCTAGATTTCTAGTTCGTAGATTAAGTTTCTGAGTTAATTGTAAAATTGGCTAGAAGCAAAATAGGTGCCCTAATACGCCTAGTTAAAAATATGTTAGGTGGCAACTCTAACTCTTTACCCGTGAGTTACCCAATAAATCGAGCCCTATTTCGAACTTTAACCAGTTCGAAAAAAAATAGGATGCGACAGAATGGCGACTCCGCTGGGGATATCAAGGTTCAAATCATAACGAACTTTAAATTGGGATTCTTTACTTGCTTTATTCTCTTTCTATTTATTTCGATACTAACTTTTCTTCCTTTCTTTTTTTGCAGGACTAAGGTTTATTTTTGAATTTTCAAATTTTGATGCTTTATTCTTTAATTGCTTGGTTATACTCACTTTATAGTTGTTTATGTCATTCACACTTCCTCCACTCCTGGAAAGTTTTACACTTTCACATACCATAAACGGTTACGTGGATCTCACGGTCGTCTCACTCTAAAAAAAAACCTTTAGGGGGAACGGTTTGGGGTATAGTTGGTCCGTGGTACAACCAACAATTCCAAATGTTCCCACCCCTTAGTTGTCCGCCTGGGGGAACCATGTCTTTGTCTAGTAAACCCACTCTTGGAAGGTTCATACAACACGTCCCACACTTCAACTATTTTCAGATCTTCCATAAATTTGCTAAATCTTTTTCTTTTAAAACAATTTCACGTCATAATTCTTTTTGTATTTTCTTTATTGTCTAGTTTCTGTTATTCTATTTTTTTTAAACTAACTTGTTTGTTTCGTTTTTCTTTTTACTCCTTTAAAAAAAATTATTTTTTGAAAATACTTTAATATGTACATCCTTCCATAAAATTGCTAAATCTTTTTCTTTAAAACAATTCTACTTAATTTAATATTGTCTAGTTTCTATTAATCCTATTTTTCAAAACTAACGTGTTTGTTTCATTTTTCTTATTTTGTGACTATTTCCGCATGTCCATATTTACAATACTTAAGCATTTAAAAAAAAATAGGGTGTATTTCTTTCAAAATATGTGCATTTCTTATACTTTTTTAAAACTTGTGCATGTCACACATATTTTCCGCCACTCCTAGCAATTTTTTAAATCGTGCATTGAAAACACGGTGGTTATGACCACCTCTTCCCTCATATAAGTTCCTTTAGGGGGAATGACTGGGAATCTGTTTGGTCCGAGATGTTCCCGCTCCCGAGTCGTCCGCTTGGGAGGATAATAAAACCTGGTCTAGTTAACTCCATTCCATAGTAGCGACGCTAGAAATCATGCATCATGACATATCATTAGTCTACTTGTTCTCAAGTCCAATAGGCCAACTTGTTCAAACGATCCGAACAGGTTTTTAACCCCAAAGAGCGTTAAACATGATTTATTTGCATTTGCTTAAAGGATCGAACGTGCAAAATGTGGACCGTTTATTTGCATTGTTCTTCATTCAGTGCTATTCAAAGGCACAAAGGTTACCCAATGGGCGTTAAAAGCTCAAATTGAATCAGAAATGATTGTTTATTCATAAACAGTTGGCATTATTCTGTATTCAATGCCATTCAAAGGCACGAAGGTTACCTAAGAGGCGTCAAAAGCCCAAATAGAATCAGAAATGATTGTTTATTCATAGACAGTCGAAATTATTCTGTATTCAATGTCATTCATAGGTACGAAGGTAACCTAAGAGGCATCAAAAGACCAAATTGAATCAGAAGTGATTGTTTGTTCATAGACAGTCGAAATTATTCTGTATTCAATGTCATTCAAAGGTACGAAGATAACCTAAGAGGCGTCAAAAGCAAATTGAATCTGAAATGATTGTTTGTTCATAGACAGTCGAAATAATTCTGTATTCAATGTCATTCAAAGGCACGTAAGTAACTTAAGAGGCGTCAAAAGCCCAAATTGAATCAGAAGTGATTGTTTGTTCATAGATAGTCAAAATTATTCTGTATTCATTGACATTCAAAGGCACGAAGGTAACCGAAGAGGTATTAAAAGCCCAAATTGAATCAGAAACGACCGTTTATTCCCAAAATATTTGAATAATTATGTATTCAATGCTATTCAAAGGCTTAAATGGTAACTGAAGAGGCATTAAAAGCCTAATTTGAAGCAGAAATGATCGATTAATTGATGGGATGACACATAACGCACGTTTATCCTTTAAGCATTATATAAAGACTTGACATCCTTGGCATGTCAAAAGTCCATTAGAAACTTCCATCTAAAGTGTCTAAAAGGTTCTCAACCCACAACGACACATCTCTTCATATCCTCTATTGCATTGTTTTCAAAAGCTTGTGCCACACCTTAATCATTTTGCTCACAATAAAGCAAGTCGTAGGCATTTTTCTTCTCCCTTTTCTTATCATCCTTCACCTTTTTTCAAAAGATCATGGCCACTAGAACATTTTACATAGTTGCTGAAATCTCTCAGTTTTGCTTAGAGATTGGTGGAGATACCTAAGCATAGATAAAAAAGACCGAGTTAAAGTTGTGTTTGGGAATATGATTTCACTGATGGAGCACATTGCAGTGGAAGGGATGATAGAAGCAGCAGTACATTATTTGGATGCAGACCGAGCAGTTTTTCACTTTGGGAGTGTAGAGCTGACACTATTACTGGAGGAAATAGGCGGATTAACTCAATTACCATTTGAAAGTGAAGAAGTCTTGATGCCTAAGAGCACTACACCTGAGGAGTTATTCGAAATGGTAGGGTGTAAGCCCGAGTTGTGCACAGAAAGTATAAGGCAATCAGGAATTTCTCTAACTTCCCTCTACATCAAATTTGGGTACGGAGAAGCATTTCAAGAATCTGAAGACTATTTCAGCATTAACCAGGTAGATTGGCAAGAACGGAGGGTACTTGCTTTTGTCACCAGCTTTTTAGGGACTTTCGTATTTCCACAACATAAAGAACGAGTTGATGTTTACATGGTCCCAATTGCTGACGCCTTACTCAAAGACATTAACAAGGAATATACTTTGGTACCGATGATTGTTGCAGAAATGTACCGAGCTTTAGAAAGATGTAAGAAGGATGCTAGCTTTTTCGAGGGTTGCAATTTATTATTACAAATTTGGCTGATGGAGCATTTATAAAAGATGGATAGCACAGAGCAGCTTTCCATTTCATACCAAGAGAAAACTACATTTTGACTCATACCGCCCGCATGGACAACGCTCTCGAGAAGTGGGACCAACCAACAACTGCCAAAGGTTAGCACCACATGTTCTGTCAGTTGACACATGAAAACATACAATGGATGTTTGATTACTTTCCCATAACAGTAGTAATCACAAGACTCATTTCTCAGCTTAGTGGGCTTTAGAGAAGTTTACCCATACACTCCTTTATGGGCACTTAGACAAGTAGGGAAAAAATAGACTGTACCCCAAATTGCCGACATCGAAGTTTCAACGCAAATATTCATGGAGGAGTGATTCTATTCAAAGGCAAGATAATAGAACTTTGCAAAGAAAGGCAACAATTGGGATTCGAGACTATTGGACGAGACAGTTTGACGCTGCCTATGATAAAGACTATCTAGATTGGCTTAGGAAAGACATAACAAGGGCAATTCAACCAAGTGCAACAACAAAAATTAAAAGAAATGCCGATGAGTTAGAATCTGAGTACAAAAGGTTACGCAAACAACTGGCAAGGGCACAAGGGAAAATAGCTAAGAAGCAAAGTTTTGTCGAAGCAAAGAACAAAGAAAAAGGAAAATGGCGCAGTAAGGCAGAACTCCTGACAAAACTCATAGAGTCTATCGGCATCTGGGCTAGCGAGGGAATGAACTCTGTGGCAATCAAAGGAATAGAGGAGAAAGGAAGAAAGGCTTGGGAAATATTGAAGAACTTCACATTTGACTAATCTTGGCTCTTAATTGCTGCAGACAATATCATCTTCCAAGGATATTCATCAGAGGCAAGCATGTTCGAGGAAGACTCGTCCGATGAAGAGGAAGAAGAATTTTCCTTTGGATTAACTGCCAAACGATCCCGCTCTATTCAATAAGCAGAAAAATTATATCAAATAAAGCTAAAGGCTTCATTCCTTATGTCTTAGGGAAATCCAGTTAGGAACATGATATCCTATTCTCATACGCAATACGCAGGCCAGGCCTATGTACAGTGTTAAAAGTCTCATAACCAAACCCTAAATAAATTACATTTATATGTTGCCCATAACTCACTGAGTACGAATATATAATCATTTCCATCATAGGGGTCCAATTGACCCTTTAAACTATCAATTTAAGTCATTAGGGCGATGTCTAATATCCCTATTTTTACCGTAAAAATATATGCAAACACACGTAATAAGCTAAGATAATGAGTTAACATCATTACCTGGAGATTTGGGGTAGAAATTCCACAATTTTCCACCTCTTTTTCCCTTTTTTCCTCTTTCTTTTCTAACTTTTCTTTTCTCTACGTTGTTCGAATGTTTCTGCTTGTATATGTAATTTGCTGATGCTAAGGGATTTAATCCCTTAGCTAACCAACAATGTAATTTAATTTTTTTTGTTTAATAAATTTGCTACGACGACTAAAATTAAAATGGAACCCTGGAGAAGTCGAAATGATCCCAAATTTTTCAAGTAAGTTGTACAAAATATATGTAACATACTCGCCAAGAAAAATCTCAAATCGGACTCCCGAAACTCCAGATACGAATTAAAAGGAAAAAGGACCAAATTATTTATTCTTTCGGAACTTTATCTGAAATCAACCGAACAACCTCGAAACTCACTTCAAAAATTCACATATATCATAAATGACCATACGAACCTAGTGACGCTTTCAGATTTCGAATTGGAGCTGATTCGCCAAAATTGTGCTCAAAAGCCTCTTTTTTACGATTTATCGTTAACGAAAAATGAAATCTTCTTCCGATGCCTACCAAACGAGGTCTAATTTAGCTTAAATTTTACAGACAAGTCGGGAGGGTCCTTATGAATCTTTTAAAATTGACGACATGTCAATCGGGGTCCTAATTCCCGAAACGACAACTTAAGGTCGTTTCAACATCCAACACTGAAACACAATGTTTAGAGTCCGATTGACCAAAGCAAGATAATGGTATGACAAAAACCAACTAAGGGAAACTCTAACTCCCAAACCATAAACACACTTTCTACAAAGGCCAATCCATCAAAGTTAGCTCCATGACTGTTGAAAAGAAAAGCACAAAACATGGAAACATCCCATCACAACCTAGGAAAAATACCATTTTTGACAACCTCCAAATCCGGAAAAATCCAAATATCTAACCTTAGTCTGGGCATGGAAGTATCCATACAATCATAGTCACCGATATGCCCAATCGTCACACTAAAGGACGAATGCAAATTTTAGCCAATACATTTGGTGTTCAGTAGAGTGCAACCACCCTCTCTCGATGATCTGTCATAGACAATAAAGTGGGGCAGAACTTTTGAGGACCTCCTCAATCCTCAAAAATTCCAAAAGACGCAAACTTGGCACTGGGGCAGAAATTTTTGAGGTCCCCTCAAAAAAATGCAAGAAAGTCCTTATAAAAGCAACACGATAGCCTCCTTAGCAAATTGCATGACATAACAATAGCATTCTACTCGTTACACTTTACTTTACTTTTGATGCATCGACTTAGGGTGTAAAACCCGATGTCGAATTTTGCACTTTCATTTATACGGAGGGTACACAGCCCGATGCGTCGGCTGAGGGTACACAACCCAATTTCGATTTTGTCATTTTAATTTTTGCGGAGGGTACATAGCCCGATACGTCGACTGAGGGTACACAGCCCTATGTCGATTTTGCCATTTTAATTTTGCGGAGGTTACACAGCCCGATGCGTCGACTGAGGGTACACAGCCCGATGTCGATTTTGGCATTTTAATTTTGCGGAAGTACACAGCCCGATGCGTCGACTAAGGGTACACAGCTCGATGTCGATTTTGTCATTTTAATTTTGCGGAGGGTACACAGCCCGATGCGTCGACTGAGGGTACACAGCCCGATGTCGATTTTGGCATTTTAATTTTGCGGAAGTACACAGCCCGATGCGTCGACTAAGGGTACACAGCTCGATGTCGATTTTGTCATTTTAATTTTGCGGAGGGTACACAGCCCGATGCGTCGACTGAGGGTACACAGCCCGATGTCGATTTTGGCATTTTAATTTTGCGGAAGTACACAGCCCGATGCGTCGACTAAGGGTACACAGCTCGATGTCGATTTTGTCATTTTAATTTTGCGGAGGGTACACAGCCCGATTCGTCGACTGAGGGAACACAATTCGATGTTGATTTTGGCATTTTAATTTTGCAGAGAATACACAGCCCGATGCATCGACTGAGGATACACAACCTGATGTTGATTTTGTCATTTTAATTTTGTGGAGTGTACACATCCTGATGCGTAGACTTAGGGTACACAGCCAGATGTCGATTCTGTCATTTTAACTTTTGCGGAGGGTACACAGCCCGATTCGTCGACTAAGGGTACACAGTCCGTTGTCGATTATGTAATTTAAATTTTTGCGGAGGGTACACAGCCCGATGCGTCGACTGAGAGTAGACAACCCGATGTCGATTTTTTATTTTAATATTTGATGAGGGTACATAGCCTGATGCGTCGACCGAGGGTACAAAGCCCGATGTCGAATTTAGCACTTAACACAGCGGAGGGTATACAGCCTGATATTGTAACAGGAAGACAGCCCGAAAGGTAGATGGCCCGGTGAAAGGATAGCATGACAAAGGGTGTGCAACCAAAATGAAAGAATGATAGGCAACCCTGCATAAAATAGGCAACCCTGCATAATATTGGCTACTCTGTCATGACAAAATTGGCTACTCCGTCAACTATCTTTGCCGGAAGATTCTTTTCATCATCCCCGGGCTAAGATGGGCAGTTGTTGACACAATTTTCTCCTTCTTTTTTCTAAAATTGGCTATAATATAACTTAAAGGTGCAATTTGACTATTTGTGCAAAATGTGCATTAGAAACCCCTACTTATATATTACAAACCTAAATGTGGCAATATTACGTAATTTTGCACCATTTAGGTTATTTATCAAAACTATGACTGTTTGTGCAATTTAGTACATTTGTAATATCATATAATTGCATCATTTACGCTATGTGTCAAATTTATATCGATTTGTGCAAATTAGTAATTATCTATGATTATCTATATTTAAATAATCTTATTTGAGTTTATTTAATGATTATTTGTGTATTTTATACATATGTATATCTATATTTTATTTTTGCACCTTTAAGTTAAATATTGGCCAATTAAAAAGAAAATGTCCAAATTCCTTTTATTAACTAATCCATAATTCAAAATCCCCACCAAAAATTTTTATTTGTTTATATTTATTATAATTTACTATCGAATTATACTTTTCCTATGAACCAGGGCAAGTGTCTTAATCAAATACATTTCTTACATTTCAAATTCAATTCCCATACATGTCTTCATATTTTTTATTCTATTTATTAAAAATCCCCAAATCAAGACTCCCTAATTTCCTTCTAATCTTCCAAAGATTCCTCTCAATTAGATCACTCCCAAAATTTCTCCTTGATCTTCCGATAATGTTTTCCTAATTCTTTCTTCAAAATCCCCCAAATTATTCCTATCACTCAACAGCTTCTTTTCTAATCCTATATCTACACACATCAACAACATCAGCACATACACCCGAGCATACACGTTTTCCAACACAAAAATACACAGTACTACATTCCTTTGAGTCGTCTTCCAAAAATTCCATCTCCTCCCCTTTAACATAGCAAAAGACAGCAACTACCCCCCCCGTCTCCTACCTCACAAGCGCCTAACATACCCACACATCACACCCTCTCCTTGTTTTGTCTTCTTACACGCAACACCATCCACAGATACACCTCGACAGACCAGAAACAAAACACATACATACAGACTCCACACGCACACCACCACAGAAAAAGAACAACTTCGATACTCCTCTCCTTCCTTCTCATGTATACTCCCTCTTCCCTAAATCATAGACCCCTCTCTCTATTACATATCACCGCCATCTCCACCAATGGTAAACAAACCACCACCCACAAACACAAATCGAAAACAGGGAGATCTAGGATTGGGGTCAACGGATCAGAAACAGAGAAAGCGGAGTTAGATTGGGACGGGGATATAAAAATCGAGAAACAGCGCGACCGGTAGCAGCGACTCGCTCCTCTGATTCACTGATTTGGTGTGGTCTACTGTCACGCCGGTTTCTTCTCTTGCTCGTTTTCCAGTGATGTTTTAGTTTTGCTTGACTGATTTGGTCAACTTGTTGCTATTATTGGACTTTATCCATTTTCTTTGATATGCAGGCTGTGATCAAATTAACTGGATATTACCCACCCTTTATTACACCGTCAGCCTGTGAAAAGTTTAATTTGAGGCTTTGCAAAAGTAACTGGTTTTGGACGTGATACTACACAAATTGGCCAAGGAAAATAATTAGATAATTTATTTGAGGCCTATGCACTGATTCGAACGGATACTAAACTAAAAAAAGTCCCATACCCCATGTCCCTAAAAATAGGCGATGATGACCTAGCTCTATTGCAGAACAAGCCGGTGATGGAGCGGTGGGACCAGTACTTAGTATGGCAACCAGAGGGCCTCCATGCTTGCAGCCGTACCGACGTCCCTAACTTCTAGCCGACTCATACAAACCTGAGCCTACATTTTTATAAAATCCATTTCCCCCTTTATTTTATTTTTATTATTATTATTTTTATATTTTATGCGATTATTATTATTAGTATTTTTATTAATACTAACTTTATTTTTCTTTATATTTTTGCAAGGTAAAACTGGATGAGAGACGACGTTCTAGCTCGTAAAAGAACAATTAGAATAAAATCTTTTTATTCTCATTATTTATTAATATTACTAATATTATTCTTATTATTATTATCATTATTATCGCTATTAATTGCAACTCTAACCTATTTTCTTTATATTTTTTGCAAGGAAAATTTGGATGGAAGACGATTTGAAAGAAAAAAATTAAAAGAAAATAACCTCTTCTTATTATTATCGTTAATGTTATTATTATCACTAACATTTTATTTCTATCCCTATCATTATTATTGTCATTATTATTAGTTTCCGTGCTAACTCCTTTTTGCTTTTATTATGAGGTACCTCCTGAAGAAGCCAATTAGTGAATCTAAATATTTTTTCATTTAATTTTAATTATTACATGCGTATAAATAGTCATTTAATTATTTGTCTATTTTTAGTTAGTTATTTTATTTTTATAATTCCTAGAATCCCAATTATTTAAGTCCGATCGGTAACCACATTTGGTGGAGCCTGAGAGGTGCCTAACCCCTTCTTCTCGGGTTAACTTGAACCCTTACCTAGATTTCTGGTTTGTAGATTAAGTTCCGGAGTTAATTGTAAAATTGGCTAGAAATAAAATAGGTGACCTAATACGCCTAGTTAAAAATTTATTAGGTGGCAACTCCAACTCTTTACCCGTGAGTTACCCAATAAGTCGAGCCCTATTTCAAACTTTAACTAGTTCGAGGAAAAATAGGATGCGACAAGTACAAAATACTACTTTCCACTTACATTAACCATAAGCTACTAGCATCAACCGTAAACAAGCACATAAATACAAAAGCAAAGAACAAGTAAACAGACATAACAAGTAGAATAGGGTCACAAACACAACAACTGATAATAAGCCAACATACGATCTCTTCCCTCTTTTGGAATCATCGAAGAGCTGCGCACCTCCAAAGAAAATCAGTTCCAAGTCCTAGTCTACAACTAATTAGCAGAAAGTATAACATGCAACAAATATCACAGAAATTCCCAAGGGCCAAAAGTAGAACAATCCAATATAATATAACAAATATAAAAATCAGGCAATTGAAAAAATCATCCAATGTTCACACCCAAGTGAACTAAAACTAATTACAAAACAAGAAATTGTCTTAAACTGAATAACCAATAAAAAGGGAAGGCTAAGTGAAAGGGAACTGAGGGATAAGCTAGGTGGTCTAGGGATTAAATTTGAAGTGTTGCACAAAAGCAGCTATGTTACTGGAGTTGGTTCACGTCTCCACAACCAGGGCAGTTTCCATTATATCATGCTAAATAGTAAGCCTAGCCACCTCCTGCTCATTCACCTCAAGCTACAGCTTCAACCTTTTTAGTTCATTTTGCAACTCTCCAACCTGAGCAATAAGGCCCTCAACCTGCTCATCCTTATCCTCATCTTCACCACTGCTTGAGTCATCCACCTCCACAGCCTTCTTCCCTTTCTTTGAGTTCTTGGAATTTTTCTCAACCTTGTAATAATCACAGAAAGTGAAGAAGTTCTTGCCAAAAAGATCCTTGGGCATAGGAACGTAAGGATCACCTAGGGGAATCTTCAAATTCTCAAACATTTGTGTCAGCAAAAAATCTATAGGCAAGGTTGTATCTTCCCCTTTTTGGATCAGTATCCTATCAATATGCTCGATCATCCGTTCCACATCGCTGATGATGGACTTCCCGAGGAGCAGGTCCATGTAAGTATGATCCAAAAAGATAGCTTGGTTCCTTCTCTCTTTCCTTAATATGTCATTTCTAATAAAAAATTTAAATAACAACTGGTGAAATGGGTCCATCTTCTTCTTCAAAATTTTCCTGGCTTTCTTCAACTCATGCAGACCAGTGAACCTTTTTATAACTGTCAGAGGTTTCACTCCATCAGGCCCGAGAGGCCATTCGTATATCCATCAGCCTCTACACCCAGAATTCGACTAAGAAGATCCTTATCAAAGCTGAACTAGTCTTCCTGCACAGTTGAACAAACCACACTGATATTTCCCAAGAACACCACTACTGAAGGACTACTTCCCTATATGTGTTCCTTTACTGATTAACTGCGGAATAACTAAAAGTAAGTAAATGAACACAGAATTTTAGCGTGGAAAAACCCCTTTGACTCGAGATAAAAAAATCACGACCTACTCTCTCAAGTAGGATTTCAACTTAACTATTTGAAAGACTCACTTGGTTATAACACTTCCTTCTTACTAACATAGAACTAACTCTAATCCTATCGCGACCCCTTTCACAATCAGTGAAGTTTCTTCAAATACCAGACTAGAATGATGTGTACTCTTACAAAACTTCTGTGAAAGTAAATAGTACAACTCAATAGATCCTACTACAGATGAACTAAGACTGAGAACAATATAAACTCAATCCTAAGGAACAGGTTCTTCACTTAGTTCCGCGTAGATAGACGACTACTCAAATACAATTTAGAATAACTTCTATGTTGCTGCTATAAACTCTCTGTATTTGTGTATCCTTTCAACAGTTGAAATACTTCTCATTTTATAGCCTTGAATACTTGAGAAGTATTGAGCAATTAGAACTCCAAAGCCCTTCAAGTGTTTGAGTCCTAATTGAACTCCTTGCTTATCTTCAAGATTTATCCCAATGTTATGCAATCTTTTCTTATCTCGTACATCCCTGCATAATTATCAAGATTAACATTAGAATTTAAGAAAACAATTAATGTTCCCGCTTAAATGATTTTGCGTAGTTAATTATTCAGCTGCATTGATTCAAAAGAATAAGTCCTTGGATCATTTCCTTCATCATCAGTCAAAACTTCTAAGCTTATTCAAGCTAACATTTCCCCCCTCTTTGATGATGACAAACTCTATGACTTTGCTTCACATCCTTAATGTCCTGAACTACAATTCGCAACTTAAAAGCCATATTAGCAGAAATCAATTTCATCATGAAGGATCAGGTTCTCTTCAAATTGGTTATTAATATCACAAGCAAAATCATACTTACTCTCCCCCCTTTTGGCATCATTGAAAAGGTTGCATAAGTTAGAATTTATCAAGCAAAAGAACAAGCAACTCATAGCTATTAAGGAAACTCAAGATGTAAGTAGAATTCTACATTAAGCAACTGCATAAAAATGATATTAGCCATCGAACATCATTCATCATTAACAAAAAGATTTCAACCAGGGGAAAACAGGCTAAGAAAGTACTCCTAAACTAATCAAAAACTAAAGATAAGAAGGCTAGGCAACTAGAACTACACTAAATCCCACTGGTCAAAAGATGGATACAAGGTTTTTGGGTTTCAGGTGGCGGAAGGACCAGGTCCTTGAGACTTGTCCTGCAATAGGTCAAACATTTTCTAAAGTATCCCTTAATTTGTTTCTTTTGCCTTAGCAGCTTCACCTTTCCAGAAGTCTCTCTCTACTTCCAACCTCTTAATATCAGCAGCTTGCATATCAATTTGCTGCCTCAACAACCTCACCTTGTTGTTCAAAGGTTCCTTAGAGGAACCAACAACAGTAGCCCTAACAGTAGTAGCAGCAGGCTCAACATTGACAATCATGTCACAACTGATCAATGTAGTAGCCCCAAACCTTTTCTTCTTTGTAGCAGTTTTTACTTCCTTCAATGAAATGCCCAATTTGTCAAATAGATCAGTCAGAATAAATCCATATGGCAGAGCATGTTTCATTTTCCCAGTCACTACTCTAGTAATCAGATGCACTATAAACATGGGCCAATTTATTTGTTTGTCAGAGTCCAGCAACTCCATAAGGACCAGGTCCAACAAACTTGCTTTTGATCTTATCTCTTGTCTGGGAAACATGATCTTGTTGACAAATTCAAATAGAAGTTGATGCTTTGGTTGCATCTCACATTTTTTCACTACTTTTGGTTTTTCCTCTTGTGGATGCTCAGAAAATTTCCTTGTAATCTCCAGTGCAGTTGGCAAACCTGTGAGATCAGGCCATTCCCCCTTAACATAGTCACTATATCCAACAGCAGGGATATCAAACAGTTCTCCCAGTTCTTGTGCATCAAAGGAAATGTCCTTTCCATTCACTATACTGTTGATTCTGCCTTCATCAATGGAGCAGTTGAAAAAGAATTCAACCACTTCATCTCTGGCAATCTTTCCTTTGATTTTAAGGACCATGTCCTTCCAGCCCTGTTTTTCAAGCTTCTCCAGCATCCAACATATCCCTTCTTCTTCCATATCAGCAAGTACTCTACCTTTCAACAACCTCTTTTTATAATAATCAGTATGCAGATTCTTTCTAGAGTCCTTCTCTTCACTTTCACATTCAGCCTCCTCTTCTTGGTTCTCAGCTTCTCCTTCAGACTTAGTGCTTTCATCTACTAAAGCCCTCCTAGAAGATCTGGTTCCCATTGAAAAAGTTCCAGTACTAGAAGATCTCTCAACAGTCTGTACAGACCTCCTTTGGGAAGTTCTTCTTTTCCTGGTCAAAGGACAAGTTTCTTCTTCCTCCTCCTCAGAGTCATCAACTAGCACAACCTCAGGAACCTGTTTCTGCTTACCCTTCCTGTTTCTCTGAAGAGTCTCAGCCATTTGAGCATTAACAGCTTTTACAGATCCTCTGGTTCTCCTAACACTTCTTGTAGGAGTCTGGGTGGAAGGAATAGTTACTTTACCCTTGCCAAAACTTTTCTTTTGACCTTTCTTCTGAATTCCAGGCTTATAACTATCACTTATCTTTTTAAGCTTAGCATTTATTTCAGCAAGTTCAGTAGGATCAACAGGCCCTTGCTTTGTCAACTATTTCTTCAACCCTCTCCATTTAATTAAATCAACAAGTGGCCTATCACTTTCACTAATTGCCTCATCCACATCCAACATTTCTACATCATATATGGGTGCTCTAGAAGCAGCCACTAGAGACTCATGCATGGGAGCTTCTAAACATTTCATAGTTTCCTTTTCCCCATCACTTTCTGGTATAGACACACCTAGCCCCTCTACTTCCTCACCCTTATCATCAACTACATTTAAAGGTTCAGCATAGTTTACCTTGAATTCATACAGGATCATGGCCCTAGAAAATCATCCATATGCTCCAGTGTCTCAGCAATAGATGGACCTCATCCTTCCCCCTGAATTTCAGAGTCAGGGTTTTGAGGATTTTGGTTTTCTGGAAGTGGTGAATTTGTTTGCATGGGTGAGGTAGGGTTTTCAACTAGTGGTTGTTTAGTGGTATGATTGGATGAAGTGTTTTCAAGTGAGAGAGACATGGCAACAATTCGATTCAAAAGATAAGTAATCAACCTTTCTGAAATTTTGAAAACTTAAGGATGAGAATTTTAGATGAGAGCTTAAGGATTTATATAACACCAAGAAGTAGTGATAGAGATAGAGCCTAAAATGATTTACTTCAGCTTCCTTGCTTAAATAGAGTTTAAGACTGAGTAGGTCACTTGAACGTTACAATTTATAGCCGTTATGGTTAGAGTTCAAGTGGGAGATGGAGTGTGGAACAGTTCCTTGATGGGACTGCTTTCAGAGAGATAGAGGTTGAGTGAAATTTAGACTCTTCTAATTACCTATGACCATCAGACTCTAATAATTTCTGAAAAATAAAGTAGTACATACCTGAGAATGTGACAAGGAACAGTTGCTTTACCCAATTTCAATCAAATTGCATAATCTGAAATTCTAAGAACATAAGGATAACATCATTAAATTTAGTAAACGTAAGCATAAATTATGGCATAGAGCATACAATTAAGTATAGAACTGAGCTGAGAACTTCAAATTGACTTTAATAAAATTCATTTTTAAGCCAAATTTTCTAACCAATTTTTGAAGTAAAGCTGAGTAGACTTAGGTGAATTTAATCATCCCTAATTCTAACCTGTTCCTTTCAAAATGATCTCTACTTAAGGCCTTTGTAAATATGTTTGCAATTTGTTTATCAGTAGGAAAAAAAGCTATAGTAATCAATCCTTTTTCATAATTGTCCCTCAAGAAATGATGTCTTATGTCAATGTGTTTAGTCCTTTTGTGATGCACTGGATTTTTAGTCATGTTAATTGCACTAGTGTTATCACAATAGATAGGACCAGTTCCTACATCAATACCGAAATCGTGTAATTGCTATTTTATCCACAACAATTGTGAACAACATGAGGCAGCTGCCACATACTCAGCCCCTGCAGTTGAAAGTGCCACTGAATTTTGTTTCTTGGTTCCACATGAAACCAAAAACTCACCAAGAAAATGTGCCATACCTGAGGTACTTTTTCTGTCAATCAGGAAACCTGCATAGTCAGCATCAGTATACCCAACAAGATTAAAGTTACCACCTTTTGGATACCAAAGTCCCAAGGAACCCGTTCCTTTCAAATATCTCAAAATTCTTTTAACAACTTTCAAATGAGAATCCTTAGGATCTGACTGAAACCTAGCACATAAACCAACACTAAACACTATGTCAGGTCTACTAGTAGTTAAGTAAAGCAAAGAACCAATCATGCCCCTATACAGTTTTTGATCAACTAAATAACCGCGTTCATCAATTTCCAATTTAGTAGAAGTGGAAATTGGTGTATCAATTTCCTTAGCATTATCCATATCAAAACTTTTCAGTAGTTCCTTAACATATTTCTGCTGATGGATCATAGTTCCATTTGAGGTTCGCTTGATTTGTAAACCCAAAAAGAAATTGAGTTACCCATCATGCTCATCTCAAACTCACTCCCCATCAAGCTTGCAAATTCCTTACTCGATTTTCACAAGTAGCATAAAAAATTATATCATCTACATAAATTTGAACAATTAAGAGATGTTTACCTTTTTCTTTCAGAAACAATGTGCTATCAATTTTACCTCTTTTATATCCATGTTGAAGTAGGAATTTTGATGACCTTTCCTTTGGTGCCTGCTTGAGTCCATACAAAGCCTTGTCCAATTTGTAGACATGTTTAGGGAACTGTTCATTCTCAAAACCTGCTGGTTGTTTCACATACGCTTCTTCCTTCAAATAACCATTCAGAAAGGCTCTCTTAACATCCATTTGATGTAGAGTGAATCCATGCATGTAGCAAAGGCTATAAGAAGTCTTATTGCTTCAAATCTTGCAATTGGAGAAAAGTCTCATCATAGTCAATGCCTTCCGCTTGGCTATATCCCTGAACAACTAATCTAGCCTTATAGAAACAATATGACTATCCAGTGTTTTCTGAATTTTCTTAGCAAAAATTGAAAATGCATTAAATGCTTCTTCCTTAGATGCAAGAAAAAAGTCCAAGTAAATGTAGAATAATCATCAACTAGTGCCATAACATATTTCAAGAGTCCAAGTAAATCTAGAATAATCATTATCTAGTACCATAACATATTTCTTACCTCCACGACTCATTGTTCTCATTGGTTCACAAAGATCCATATGGACCAGTTCCAAAAGTTTGGTAGTACGGACCTGTTTCTTTGGTTTAAAAGATGACTTTACCTGCTTCCCCCTAGCACAAGGACTACAAACTCTTTCTTCCTTGAACTTGATATTAGGAAGTCCTATCACCAAGTCCTTAGAAACTAGTTTGTTTAATTGCGAAAGACTAGCATGACTAAGTCTTTTGTGCCATAGGAGGGGATTATTTTGCATTACACTTAGACAACTCAGGCTGCCATCAGATAGTGTCAATAGATCTACTTAGTAGATATTTTCATGTCTATTTTCCTGCAAAATAATCTCTCCAAAGGTTTGATTAGTCATAGTGCAACCAGTAGAAGAAAAATTAATATTATTACCTTTGTCACACAATTGAGATATACTCAATAAGCAATGCTTCAAACCATCTACTAGAAACACATTATCTATGCTATGTAAATCAGACCTACCTACCTTTTCAATGCCAATAATTTCCCATTTCTTGCCATTACCGAAGGAAACACTTCCTCCTTGAAAAGCTGAGAGTGAAAGGAACAGTTCCTTATGTCCTGTCATATGCCTTGAGCAACCACTGTCCATGTACCATTTGTGGTTACTCTCCTTACACTCTAGCCTTCAAAAGAAAACTAGGAGTTAATTTTAAGAATCCAAACTAGTTTGGGTTCCTTTCCTTGAGAAAAAAGATGAATCAGATCTTTCTTAGCCCAGAATGGTAACGCTTTCTTTGTCTGAACAGTTTTCTTTGCCACGGAGTTTTGAACAGGTTTATAGGACATGTTCCTTTGTGCAGCCTTTGCCAGAGATTGACAATTTATTTTTATGTGACCAGTGTTCCCACAGTGTATGCATAACCAATTCTCAGGAAGAGATAGATACTTAATTTTTGGGTCCCATTTAGGCAGTGACTGAAATTTCATAAACCCAATACCCTTCTTATTACTACTATGATTTTCATGTAACAATTCTAAAGCTTCAGAGGACTTCTTCCATTTTACAGTTTTTCTTAAATCCTTCTTTATTTAAACTAAATGCTCTTCCAAAAATCTTATCTTTTCATCTTTACTATGCAGTTCATCAACTGTAACTTTCAATTTCTCTTCAGCAAAAAAAGGTGAAAATGGTAAGGGCATTGCTAATTCTCATCGGCTAATTGCTGAAGAGAAATAGCAATGCCCTTACCATTTTCACCTTTTTTTTGTCTTCAACTTTCTCAATTTCTAGTTCCTGAACAATTGATTCAAGTGTGAGGACCTGTTCCTCCATCATGCTAATTTTCCTTTTCAAAGTGTCATTTTTAATTACAACCTTTTTGTATTCTGTTTCTAAACTTTCAATTTCAGTATGTAATTGATCTTTACTATCCCTCAGAGATTTAAACTTATTTAGCACAATGTGAAACACTTTAACTAATTTCTCCCTAGGCATTTTCTTCACATTCTCTTTGAGTTTAGAAATAAATACCTCAACATCTTCTTCATTATCTGAATCTTCAAGAGCCATAAGAGCAAGCTCATCATCCAGATCATCATCTGATTGCTCATCCTCACTATCTTGCCAACTAGCAACTATAGCTTTGGGATTTCCACTTTTCTTGTGGACCTGTTCCCTAGCCTTTCTTCTTTCCTCAACATATCTCTTTCTCCATTCTCCTTCCATAACATGATGTTTCCTGATGTAGTGCTCCATGCTTCCACACTTGAAGCATTCTTCAACCTGTTCCATGTCAGAAGACCTACCCTGTCCATGTTGACACCCAGTTTTGTCCCTCCTTTTTCTAAAATCGACTATAAATCAACTTAAAGGTATAATTTGGCTATTTGTGCAAAATGTGCATTAGAAAACATGCATTTACGTGTGTTATACCTACTTATATATTACATACTTAAATATGGCTATATTACGTAATTTTGCATCATTTAAGATATTTGTCAAAATGCGATTATTTGTGCAATTTTAATGCATTTGTAGCGTTTAGCAAATATTTGTGGTTGTTTATACTTATGTAGTTAAATTTGCATTCCAATTTTCTTTATGTGTGAATTTTACTACGTGTTTGTACCATTTTATATGTATATATATATTCAGATTTATATTTTTTAAAAGCACATTTAAGTAAAATATTAGCCAAACAAATAAGCAATTTCTACTCCTTGAGTTGTCATATTAGGGTTCGTTTTGAATTTAAATATGTGTAAATCTTCTTTTTAAAGAACTCTTTCCCACGAACGTAGAAAAACTCTTGTCTAGGTACGTCTAGTCTGTTAAGGGACTAGTTGCAATTTTCTTCCAACTATTTTTGAATAAAATCCAAAAATTTTCAATCTTCCCTTTTTCCAATTTCCACCAAAATTCTTTATTTATTTGTATTTATTTACAATTTTTTCTATTGAATCACATTTCTTGTTTGAACTTGGACAAATGCTCGTCTAGATACATTCATACATTTTCTTTTCCTCCTATTTTATTTTAAACAAATTTCAAAATATTCCTTTTTCTATTATTTTTAAATCCTCCTTTGTTTTGAACCTAGAGAAATGTTCGTCGAGATACGTTCACAGTTGTATTTAAACTTTCATTATCTTCCTACATTATTTTCGACTTAAGTCATTCTTAAATTCCTATAATCATTTCGTGTCGAACCTAAACCAGTTACTTAACTAGATACATTTTCCTATATTCAAGCTTCCTATTTCTACTTGAATCTAGACAAAATGTTGTCTACATTCGTTTTCTTTATTTAAATCCGTCCAAGTTCGTCCCCTCATATCTTATCTCTCCCTCCAAATCTTCTCCTAAATCATTATCCTAATCCCTTAAATTATCCCCCCAAAATCTCTCCCAAAAATCAGCCCATAATTCCTTTCTAATCCTATATCTACAATCATCATTAATTATTCACATCATCTTCACGGATAAAAAGATCAGACAAAACACACACACGAGGAAGGACCCCACTGCCCTCATATTCCTTGGCTTTCCTCCTTCACCAATAAACCATCTTCACACTATCACATACCCGACCCCTCTTCCCTAGACACACAACACCATCTCCGTCTTCCCTCTCCATTACCCTTTCAGTGAAATCACTACACATACACACGCTATTAACACAGTACACCCTCATCCTCAACTCTCCGCTATCAGTACAAAGCACCCATCACCTGCACAAGAAAATCAATACGCACATACACACATCTAATTGAACAGAAATAGGGTAAATAGGAGAAGGGAGATTTGACACAGCAGAGATCGAAGGAGGGATTGGAGAAGTGGATTAGTGACTATAAGACGACCGGAGTGGCAGAGACGTCACTGGTGTCCCTTCGTCGGAGAAGCCATGTTGACAATCACTCCTCCGATTCCATGGTCATGTTTTCATCTAACCAGTCTGGTTTTAACTGTGCGAGCTATCGCCGTTGTCATTTGTTCCATTGGATTGGTTTTCTGCGATTCCAATGGTTTTATAATTGGAGTCGTTAAATGTTGATGATAATTTTGATATATGATGGGGTTTATTCGTTTATCTGGTTGCACTGATTTGTCTGGCTGCAGGGTCTTTGATTGAAAAGCAGGGTATCGGATTTGGCAGCGATGCCGTTGAAAAACTTGTGGTCGCTCCTCCTTTGCCATTTACTCCGTCGTGGTTCTGACTGTCATCATCGCGGCTGTTTGGGCCTCTTGGCTCTTTGTTCTGAGTTTCTGCCTATCATGTTTCTAAGATTAGTTTTGACTGATGTTTATTGCCCTCGCATTATTGATTTGTATGTTATGAAATTCTGATTATACATGCTTTGAATTTGTTTGGCTACTGTTGACCATTGCTTTTGAGATCTTTTTTGCAGCTTCCCGGTATTAGACTGATTTGATGGAATATTACACAGATCGGCCAGGGAAGATAATTATTTATTTGAGGCCTATTTTGACTAAATTGAACATGATACTACACTTGAGCGACACATTCCCCTGTCCCTCAAACAAAATAAAAAGGCTATGATGACGTGTATGAGCCCTGATTGCAAAACGAGCCGGTGATGGAGTAGTGGGACCGGTACTTGGCACGGCAATGCGACGGCCGGCGTGTTTGCAGCCGTACCGGCATCCCTAAACTCCACCCGATTCATACACACCTGAGCCGATACTTTTATAAAATCCATTTCCCCTTTATTTTAAACTACAACTACTACTACTACTACTACTACTACTACTACTGCTGCTCCTACTGCTGCTCCTGCTGCTGCTGCTGCTGCTGCTGCTGCTGCTGCTGCTGCTATCTACTCCTGCTGCTGCTGCTGCTGCTGCTGCTGCTGCTGCTGCTGCTGCTGCTCCTGCTGCTGCTGCTGCTGCTCCTGCTCCTGCTGCTGCTGCTGCTGCTGCTGCTGCTGCTGCTGCTACTCCTGCTGCTCCTGCTGCTCCTGCTGCTGCTGCTGCTGCTGCTGCTGCTGCATTCGACAATTCAAAAGTTGGAGAAGGTTTTTTACTAATAAACCGATATTCAAAATCATTCCATTCAGGATCTTTTAATCTGTCAAAACGCCGGATTTCTAAATTCTCGTAAGGCCCTCCTGGAATTCCTTCCAGAGCCTGTTGAATAATCTTTATGGATTCTGTCATTTCACCGATTCGTACTAAATAACGAGCTAATGAATCCCCTTCTCGTTGCCATTGAACCTGCCAATCAAATTCGTCGTAAGACTCATAATGATCAACTTTACGAAGATCCCATTCTATTCCGGAAGCTCGTAGCATTGGTCCCGATAAACCCCAATTTAATGCTTCGTCTCCATATTGCGCCTAAAATCTCTATTTCTGCTAATATTTCACGTGTTTCTATTTATGGTTCTTATGGAGCTACATTGCAACAAATCTTCTTTTTCTGCAGCATTGCTTCGAACTTGGGCGAAATAGGGTTCTACCGGGAAACCATGAATTTTTGAGTTTTCGCCATTGGTTACTGGTTGAGCCACTGCTGCTGCTGCTGCTGCTGCTGCTGCTGCTGCTGCTACTATCATCATTATTATTGTTATTATTATTATCCTTATTATTATTATTATTATTATTATTATTATTATTATTATTATTATTATTATTATTTTTACTAACTCATTTTCTCTATATTTTTGCGATGCATATCGTGGTAGAATTACGAAAAGACGACACTTTCACAAAAATTTATTTTTCTCTTTATTTTATTGTTATTATTTTCATATTTATTAATATTTCTTTATTATTATAATTATCATTATTATTTACTAACTTAACTTCATTTGTCTTTTTCAAGGTACATTTGGATAAATATCTTCAAAACGACACCCCGAAAATGCTTCTAAACTTACTTACTATTATTTTATCTTAATATTTATTTTTATACTAACTAATTTGTTTTATTTTGCTAGGTGCCATTCTTTAAGGAAGAAGCCTATTAGTGAATTGGAACCTTTTTTTAAAATCTAATCCTAATTATCATATGCATATCATAATAGGTGTTAAATTATTTATCCAGTCCACTTGCTAAGTGACTCATTTTTGAATCCCAATTATAAAGTTCGGCCAGTAACCACATTTAGTGGAGCTCGAGGGGTGCCTAACCCCTTCCTCTCGAGTTAACTTGAACCTCTTACCTAAAACTTCTGGTTCGTAGACTAAGTTTCAGAGTTAATTATAAAATTAGCTAGAAACAAATAGGTGCCCTAATACGCCTAGTAAAAAAAAAGTTAGGTGGCGACTCCAACTCTTTACCCTGAGTTACCCACTAAGTCGAGCCCTATTTTGAACTTTAACCGGTTCGAGTAAAAATAGGATGCGACAGAATGGCGACTCCGCTGGGGATGTCAAGGTTCAAACCATAACGGACTTTTAATTGAGATTCTTTACTTGCTTTATTTTCTTGTCATTTATTTCAATACTAGCTTTTTTCTTCTTTTTATTTTTTGCAGGATTAAGGTTTATTTTTTTATTTTTCAAATTTATGTGTTTTATTCTTGAATTGTGTGATTATATTTTATTATTTGTCACTCACACTTCCCCCACTCCTGGGAAACGACACTTTAAACACACACGGGCGATTACGTGGATCACACGGTCGCTTCACCACAAAAAAACCTTTTAGGAGGGAAATTTTAGAATATAGTTGGTCCGTGGTACAACCAACGATTTCAAATGGTCCCACTCCTTAGCCGTCCGCCTTGGGGAACCGTGTCTACAATTACCCAAGTCTTAGTGGAGACTCTTGTCTAGGAACCATGCATCATGTCATGATTAGGAAAATTTTGACTTCGGCTCATGTCTAAGTCTTTTAGTTCACCATATTTGAATGAACCGAACAGATTTTCAACCCTAAGGGACATTTAAATATGTCATGTGTGCATTTATTTTAAGTTTGAACATGTCTAATGTAGACCATTTGTTCACATAAAAGTGGGTTCTCATAACAAAATCAACTAATTATTTCTAAAATCGTCATTTCTACATTTATACAGACAAAACCAATTATTTTATAAAATCATTTTGGGTTATAAATGAAATTAATTTTTCTGCTTTTGTGAAAACAAAATGGCAAAATACATACTTTACCACCTAAACTTGTCCCGAAAACACAGTTACACACTCTAACTTTGCGGGCGACCTTTGACCCCCCTTAACATGTTTGAAGTGGTATTAGTATCACCTTAAAGGATGACGTGGCAGATTCATCTTTTAAACGCAAGTGAAAATATTAAAACATATTAAAGCTAAATGAAATGGTACAGGTGTTGAATTTTAATTGGTAATATATAATAACTAATTAGCCTTAATATTTTGTGGTCATCTTTTCTATTTTACTGTTTCTTTTTCCTTTCTATTTTTTCCTTATTCCTTAATCTCAAACAGATCTTCTTTCTCCCCTGTTTCGTCTTCCTCATTGTTGCGCCCATTTCCATTACTTCTACTCTCTCCTTATTCTTTTTCTCCACCACTAAAGCTATTCTTGACCTCTCTTTTATCACCGCCACTGACGATAACAACAATGACGATGCTTGTGTTTTCGCTCCGCTGTTGACACACCACTGTTCTCCATCATAGTCTCAGTCCCCATCTCCAAGAATAAATGATGGATTTCATAGCTTTTCTGATCTGCTTATTATCAGATTTATCAGAGTTAATCCAGTAGAAATGGGTTGACGTTAGCTGAGGAATGGCGAAATTGAGCGGAGAAAAAAGAGGGATTTATCAATTCTGGATGCTTAGTGAATCTTTTCATCTGGGTTGTATTCTTTTGCTTGAGTTTAGTTGTACTTTTCTTGAAGGATTGGTACCGATTTAGAAATTTTTACACCATTGTCAGCTTATGATGCTTAGCAAAAAAATTTGTTTTGGGGTGCTTATTGCATAATTTTGGTTGTATTTTTGTCCAACAATTGGTATCATTTGAGAAATTGTGTGACAGAGTTTAAAGCATTGTATTCATACTGTTTTCGAGATTTTAGCCAGTATCATCGGACCAGTGGCGTAGCTGCGACGGAGCTGCATCGATGAGTTTTGCCGTCGTTAATGGGTTCTTCATTTTTTCTCCTTTCTTTTTATTTAATTTAATTTTCTAACATTAAAGAAAGTAAAAGGTGTGATAAAAATTAAAAAAAAAAAGTGTAAAAAAGTATAAATCAGTTTACATCTTAAGTATTTCCACGTGGCAAAGCTATATGGTGAGTGTAGTACACCTCCTGGGATGCAACTGGTTATGTATGTCTTGTGTGTATACTAATACCACTTCAAACATATTAAGGGGGGTGATAGGTCGCCCGCAAAGTTTGGGTGTGTTATTGTGTTTTCGGGACAAGTTTAGGTGGTAAAGTATGTATTTTGCCAAAACAAAATCATAGATAAATTAATTTCTTCTACTTTTAATGTAGTAAGATCAATTATTATTCCTATTTACCTAAAACAAAAATGTTATTTCTACATTTATACAATAAAATTAAATATTTTATAAAATTATTTTCTGTTAATTTTGGGTTATGAGAATAATTGGGATGATAGAAAATACGCGTTCAATTTTAAATACCATAATCAAATTAGGAAGGCTTAACATCCTTGGTATGTTAAAGTCCATTAGCCACTTCTGTCCAAAAGCGTCATCATATGACGCTTATCATGCATATTATGTGCTTTGTATATGAAATTATTATCTCAGCACTAACTTGTTGTTTCGTGTGTTAGTTTTACTCCCACTCCCGAGGTTGATTTGTGCATTTAATTCAAAACTTGTACATTTTTAAACTTGTGCATATCATGCATACCTTCCGCCACTCCTGGCAACTTTCTAAAATTGTGCATTGAAAACACGGTGGTTACAACCACATCTTCCCTCACATAAAAATTCCTTTAGGGGGAACGACTTGGAACCTATTTGTTCCGAGACGTTCCCGCTCCCGAGCCGTCCGCTTGGGAGGATAATAAAACTCGGTCTAGCTAACTCCATTCCTTAGTAGCGGCGCTAGGAATCATGCATCATGACATCTCATTAGTCGACTTGTTTTCAAGTCCGATAGGCCAACTTGTTCAAATAATCTGAACGGGTTTTTGACCCAATGAGCGTTGCACATGATTTATTTGCATTTGCTTAACGGATTGAACGTGCAAATGTGGACCGTTTTTGGCATTTTTCTGCATTCAGTGCTATTCAAAGGCACAAAGGTTATCCTAAGAGGCGTCAAAAGCCTAAATTGAATCAGAAATGATTGTTTGTTCATGAACAGTCGAAATTATTCTATTCAATGCCATTCAAAGGCACGTAGGTAACCTAAGAGGCGTCAAAAGCCCAAATTGAGTCAGAAATGATTGTTTATGAACAGTCGAAATTATTCTGTATTCAATGCCATTCAAAGGCACGAAGGTAACCTAAGAGGCATTAAAAACCCAAATTGAATTAGAAACGACCATTTATTCCCAAAGAATTGGAATCATTCTGTATTCAATGCTATTCAAAGGAATTAAATGGTAACCAAAGAGGCATTAAAGGCCCAATTTGAAGCAGAAATAACCACTTGATAGACGGGATCACAGATAACGTACATTTATCCTTTAAGCATTATATGAAGATTTGACATCCTTGGCATGTCACAAGTCCATTAGCAATTTCCTTTTAAAGTGTCTAAAGGGTTCTCAACTCACAACGACACATCTCCTCATATCCTTTGTCGCATTGTTTTCAAAAACTTGCGCCACACGTTGATCATTTTGCTCACAGTAAAGCGAATCTCAGTCATTTTTCTTCTCCCTTTTCCTATCACCCTCCAAGATCATGGCCACTAGAACATTTGATATGGTTGTTGAAACTCCTCAGTTGCTTAGAGATTGGTGGGGAAACCTAAGCATAGATCAACAAGACCAAGTCAAAGTGGTGTTGGGAAATATGATTTCACTAATGGAGCACACTGCAGTAGAAGGGATGATAGAAGCAGCAGTACACTATGGGGATGCAGACCGAGAAGTTTTTCACTTTGGGAATGTAGAGTTAACACCATTACTGGAGGAAATAAGTGGGTTAACTCAATTACCATTTGAAAGTAAAAAAGTCTTTAAGCCCGAATTATGCACATATGGTATACGGCAATCAAGAATTTATCTAACTTCCCTCTATATCAAATTTTGGTATGGAGAAGCATTTTAAGAATCTGAAGGCTATTTCAATATTGACCAGGCAGATTGACAAGAGCGAAAGGTACTTGCTTTTGTCACCAGCTTTTTAGGGACTGTCGTCTTCCACAACACAAAGGACGAGTTGATGTTTGCATGGTCTTAATTGCTGATGCCTTACTCGAAGACACTAACAAGAAATACACTTTGGTGCTGATGATTGTTGCAGAGATGTACCTAGCTTTAGAAAGATGCAAGAAGGGCGCTGGTTTCTTTGAAGGTTGCAATTCGCTTTTACAAATTTGGCTGATGGAGCACTTGCAAAGAATGGATAACACAGACCAAGCTTTCCATTCCATACCGAAAGAAAACTACATCTTGACTCATACCGCCAGCATGGACAATGCTTTTGGGAAATGAGACCAACCAACAACCGCCGATGGTTGGCACCACATGTTCTTTCAACTGATACCTGAAAATATTCAATGGATGTTTGATTACTTTCCCAGCACAACAATAATCGCACGGTCCGAAAAAGACTCGTTTCTCATCTTACTGGGCTTTAGAGGAGTTTATCCATACACTCCTTTAAGGACATTTAGACAAGTGGGGAGAAAGCAGACTGCACCCTAAATTGTAGACATCAGAAGTTTCAAAGAAAATATTCTCGGAGGAGTGATCCCATTTAAAGACAAGATAATGGAACTTTGGAAAGAAAGACAATGAATGGGAATCGAGACTACTGGACGAGACAGATTTGACGCTGGCTACGATGAAGACTACCAGACTGGCTTAGGAAATACATAGCAAGGGCAATTCAACCAAGTGCAACAACCAAAAGGAAAAGCAATGCTGATGGGTTAGAATATGAATACACAAGGCTACGCAAACAACTGGCAAGGGCACAAGGGAAAATAGCAAAGAAGCAAAGTTTGGTCGAAGCAAAAAACAAAGAAAAAGGCAAATGGAGCAGTAAGGCAGAACTCCTGACAAAACGTATAGAATCCATCGGCGTATGGGCTAGCGATGGGATGAACTCTGTGGAAAATAAAGGAATAGAGGAGAAAGGAAGAAAGGTTTGGGAAATGTTGAAGAACTTCTCATTTGACATATCCCTTCTCTTAATTGATGCAGACAATATAATCTTCCAAGGATACTCATCAGAGGCAAGCTTGTCCGAGGAAGATTCGACCGAGGAAGAAGAAGAAGAATCTTCTGGGGAAGGATCAGCATAAAAGATGTTCACCTGGCCATGATCTAACCCTCTAGCAATGTTTTCTTTCTCTTACATAGTTTCAATATCTGCCAATGTAACAAAAGTCCAATAAATGCAATATTATCTTTAGACTTCGTATTTTGTTAGCAAGTGAAATGATACATGTGGCACGAAGCAATTTTCAAATCATCTTGCGTAAAATGATCCTTCATATGATAGGATGCATTTCTTATTTGATATGTGTGCATTGCATGAAGTCGTCTGTTGTTCTAAGTCTCTTTCTACCTAAGGAATTCTTTCTCCAAATTAAATCGCCTACTGAGGCACCTCCCCTCTCTACTCTATGACCAAATCTTTCGCATGTCCAAACTGTCTCTAAATTCGCCTACCAAACTCAAAGTCTATTACCAAAAGGTTGGCTCGAGTTGAATACCAAGGCAAAGGATATGGTTAAGCGAGTGCACTTGTCAGGGATTTTCCGAAATAAGGAAGTTTTCACAGCAGCTCCCACCAGCCCTCTCCCATCTCCACATTACCTCCACTGCACTACAAACTACCAATAAGGTTTGCCAGTCTGGAAATGTGAGCATTTTCAAGAAGAAAGATAAAGAGCCCGTTTGGGTGAGCTTAAAAGTGGCTTATAAGCTTATAAGCCCATTAATATATGTTTGGTAACTTAAAAAATTTTGGGCTTATAAGTCATAAGTGGCTTAAAAGCCACTTTTTGAGAAGTTAGGAAATCCTAACTTCTCTAAAGTGGCTTTTAAGTCACTTTTTGACTTATAAGCCACTTAAAATAAGCTGCTTATAAGCCCACCAAAACAGACTCAAAGTCTCTTTTTTCGCAACCATTCAAGACCCTACCTTCAACCACTACTATCAAACAGTGCTACCATTTTATCCCTACCCTTATATACCACCTAAATATCCCGCTCAGCCCACTTGACATATATTCCACATCCCAGCACCAAACCATCCACCATAATAGCAAAATACTTAACCCAACTACCGAAATGCACTACCATATTCTCCCAGGCCTCATCCTGATGCAAACCAAAGACCGAAAAGAAACTACACTCCACTAGCCGAGTCCCACATTCAATTGTTCGTGAGATGGGAAACTGCCAGACTTATTGTCCCCGGTACCCCAATCGTTCTGGCAAGCACTATGCACATGGAAAGGGAAATTGACAAAGCAAGAGAAATTTTGTTCAAATTCGAAGGCACACATGACTCACCTTAAGACCTTTGGACACCAACATCCAAGGATCATTTTTGTTGCACCTGTCTACACAGTCATGCCACTTACAATACATAATTGTGGCCCAAAGCACTTTACAACTCGCTCCCGGCATTCAAAGGGCCGTTGAAAGATAATATTGGAAAGACAGATGTGCAACGAATACTTGGGCACAACAATCGAAAATAGGCAAGCCAATTCAACTTAAAAAGGGAAACAAAGACACAAATGGCAAAAGCTGTATTATAAGACAAACTTGGAAACCCCTGGAGTATCTGGAAGCATATCTCTATCCACTAGCAAAGATAAAGCAAGACGGTGAAATTATTTGAGACACTTACAATAGCAAGGATTGCTTTGACATAAATGCACAGGCAAGTAAACTTCTTGGAGCAATTGGGATGATATGAATTCGGATGACGGCAACTATAAAAGGACCCAGCAATGCAAGAGTACACATGATATAGCCAACCTACATCAAGTTCGACGGCTCAGCAATAAGATATTATCCACCAAGGAAAGTTGTTGCAAGGACTATATTGCAGCAATTGGTTGACAAGTATGAAAGACGCTAAGTATCTATTCGACGACACATAGTCGTCATGACAGAAAAATTTGCAAGGAAGGATGGCAAATGCACTCAAGGTCCTGGTATTCGACAAAAGCTAACATCCTTTTCTGTCACACAACATAATCTGTTCCTTACACAATATCTTTACAACCCTTCATTGACATTCAACTCCTCACCTCCGGCTTAAACAAGCGTCGGTCGTCCGGCCCAAATCCTTGCCTTGATTGCTACATAAAGCACTTAGGCAATCTCCTGTGATATCTATACGATCTATCACAACCTCATAATTCAAGCGCTAATTCGTCATCCACGATCTAGGCATTCTCTTAAGATTACGTATCATTTTTGCTTCAAGTCTTTGCTAATCTGCCCACACTATTTTGTATATTTCACTATTTTGTTACGGTTGCTTCGCGTTTGGACACCGAAACTGGTCAAGAATCTGCATTTAGAAAAGCCGAAATGGCAAGCCGAGTTGAAAATATTTTCTCCTGCAACAAAGTCCTTAAACCATCAGCATATGACACCAAGAATATTTCAGACAATCCCAATACCGTACAACCTTCATTACACTCACACGAGAGTCACAACAAAGAAATCCGATCACTATATGACCGAGCTCACAAAACTCACACTACACCCTAATTCACACGATAAACCAACCTCCCATCTGTCAAGACTTTCAACAACAACCTTAGCATGCTCCACACAATCAAGGATAGACCCAACACACAAAACCTCACGCCTTCATTCCATTTAGCCCAATCGAATGACATTGCAACCAGCAGACAAACTACCCCCTGTATGCCCATTTCCCAATTCTATTCAACAAGACCTAAACTCATCACTCAAACATTTCATACCATGACACCGCGAGACATCCAACACTGAACCACAAAGTCCAGAGTCCGATTGACCTAAGCAAGACGATGGTACAACAAAAACCAACAAAGGAGATTGCGACTCCCAAACCACAAACACACTCTCTACAAAGACCAATCCATCAAAGTAGCTTCATGACTGTCGAAAAGAAAAGCACGAAACACGAAGGCATCCCATCATAACCTAAGACAAATACCTTTTTTGATAACCTTCAAATCCGGCAAAATCCAAATATCAAACACCAGTCCGGGTTTGCAAAATATCCACATACTCATAGTCATCAATACACTCAATCGTCAGACTAAAGGACGAATACAGATTTCTAGCCAATACATTTGGTGTTCAGTGCAATGCAACCACCTTCTCTCGGTGATCTGTCATAAATAATAAACTGGGACAGAATTTTTAAGGTCCACTCAAAAATTCCAAAAGACGCAAACTTGACACTAGGGTAGAAATTTTTAAAGTACCCTAAAAAATTTCAAGAAAAGTCCTTACAACAACAACATGATAGCCTCCTTAGCACATCGCATGACATAACAATAACATTCTACTTGTTGCACTTTACTTTACTCTTGATGCATCGACTGAGGGTACACAGCCTGATGTCGAATTTTGTCACTTAAATTAGCTGAGGGTACACAGCCCGAAGCGTCGGTTGAGGGTACACAACCCGATATCGATTTTTCATTTTACATTAGCTGAGGACACACAGCCCGAAACGTCGGTTGAGGGTATACAGCCCGATATCAATTTTTCATTTTACATTAGCTGAGCGTACACAGCCCGAGGCGTCGGTTGAGGGTACACATCCCGATATTGATTTGCATTTAAATTACTGAGGGTACACAGCCCGAAGCGTCGGTTGAGGGTACACAGTCCGATATAGATTTACATTTAAATTAGCTGAGGATACACAACCCGAAGCGTAGACTGAGGGTACACAGCCCGATGTTGATTTGTCTTTTAAATTAGATGATGGTACATAGCCCGAGGCATCAGTTGAGGGTACAAAGCCCGATACCGAGTTGCATTTAAATTAGCTGAGGGTACACAGCTCGAAGCATCGGTTGAGGGTACACAGCCCGATATCGATTTTTGCATTTAAATTAGCTGAGGGTACACAGCCCGAAGCGTCTATTGAGGGTACACAACCTGATATCGATTAGCATTTAATTTTGCTGAGGGTACACAGCCCGATGCATCGACGGAGGGTACACAGCCCGATGTCGAAACTGACACTACGGAGGGTACACATCCCGATGCAAATTTTGACATTGTAATAGGAAGGACAACATGATAAAGGGTAGACAGCCCGGTAAAAGGACAACATGACAAAGGATGTGCAACCAAGATAAAAAGAATGACAGGCAACCTTGCATGAAAGATATACAGCTCAATACAAAAAGAGTATACAGCCCGACGTAGCAAGCACACATTTAAAGGACAAAGAGCTATTGACATACAATCCGGCGTCACACTGGCAAGATGATCCAACAACAGTTCAGCACGACAAAGCAACTACCTCCTGACGAGAAGCACGTAGCAAATGGATATCCCCCAGAGGAGAGGCACACATTCCCTAGCACTGAGCACCTGAAAGCGGACCAGAGAAAGGAGATCTCAACTCAACAGGGAAGTTTACTTTATCTTTATTTTTAGCTTAATTTGCATTTGTCTTGAATTTGCCATAGGGACTCTCCGATGTCTCGACAAATCTCTGCGCCCTACTCTCACACTTGCTTCCAAAATCACTACCAATCGCACAACCGCAAAGCCTCAAATACATACCAAAGCATCAACCCAAAAGAAATAATTCGAAAGGCATAATCCTACAGTCAATGCTTTCACTACATCTGCAAGCTACCTATTTTGCCAAGTTCCAAAGCGTTCAAAGCTACAGTTCCGTACTCGCACCAGTGATCTACCTAATCGTTCCTTGCCAATTTGGTGTCAGTTTCGTATTCCTTTATATTCGTTCCTATCTATTTGAATCGTTTGTATTCATCATGCTTTACTCCTCATTGTTCCTCAGTTCATTCAGGACAATGTTGAGGCCTAGATGACCTCTCTATCGAGTTATAGTGGAAAATGTGCCCATGTAAACCCCTTTTTATGGGTGTGTCGTGCGCCACATCTTCATAACTAGGACGTTTACAAGCCTATTTCACCATACTCGGTCTATCGATATTATCTCGACTTCGACAACGCTTTTGTCCTACCTGCAAAATACTTATTCTATCGAATTCTGACATGCCCAAAGCCGATCATTTCATGCCCTCACAAGCAATCTACCTAATCCTTCATTGCGAATTAGGATGTCATTTTACATTTCCTTCCAACTAATGCCTACTTTGCCTATTCAAGCCTATATGCGTCAATCGTGCGTGTTTTCGTGCCTAATCGTGCCCATCTATTTGAGTCGTGCGCATTTATAAAATTCGCTCCCCAAATTCTTTCTCGTTCAATCAAGGCAAAGTTGAAGGTGAGGTTACTCATTTGTCGAGATGAAGTGGAAACTATGTACATATAAACTCCTCTTTATGGGTGTATAGCGCGCCACATTTTTATATCTAGGACGATTATAACCCTCTTTTCCCACGCTCGATCTGCTGATATTATCTCATCTTCGATAGTACCTTTACCTTATTCTTCGTTTATCCCGCCAAAAGGCAATGCATACACGAATCTAAACTTTATATACTGGGATAAGATTAGTCTTTACATCCAAAATCGTGCGTCATAAACATCTCACACAGGCAACATGCCGTTCTAGAACTACACATGGCCTGGTTATCGTGAAACCCGAGATATGTAGGCATCTCAGAGACCGGGGTTCGGCCAAAACGCCCCAAAATGCCCATTTTCCCCTTCAGTCATTTTGTCTACCAGTCATGAAAAAATTGGCTACTCCGTCAACTATCTTTGCCCGAAGACTCTTTCATCATCCCCGGGCAAAGAGGGGCAGCTATTGACACCCAGTTTTGTCCCTCTTTTTTCTAAAATCGGCTATAAATCAACTTAAAGGTGCAATTTGATTATTTGTGACAAATGTGCATTAGAAAATATGCATTTACGTGTGTTATACCTACTTATATATTACATACTTAAATGTGGCTATATTACGTAATTTTACATCATTTAAGCTATTTATCAAAATGCGATTATTTGTGCAATTTTAGTGCATTTGTATCGTTTAGCAAATATTTATGGCTATTTATACTACACTAGTTAAATTTGCATTCCAATTTGCTTTACCTGTGCATTTTGCTACGTGTTTGTACCATTTTATACAATATGCATACATATATTCATATTTATATTTTTTAAAAGCACCTTTAAGTAAAATATTAGCCAAAAAATAATCAATTCATTTCTACTCCTTGATTTGTCATATTTGGGTTCCTTTTGAATTTAAATATGTGCAAATCTTCTTTTTAAAGACCTCTTTCCCCCGAACGCAGACAAACTCTTGTCTAGGTACGTCCAGTCTGTTAAGGGGCTTGTTGTAATTTTCTTCCAACTATTTTTAAATAAAATCCAAAAATATTCATTCTTCCTTTTTTCCAATTGCCAGCAAAATTGTTTATTTATTTGTATTTATTTACAATTTTTTCTATTGAATCACATTTCTCGTTTGAACTTGGACGAATGCTTGTCTAGATACATTCATGTATTTTCTTTTCCTCCTATTTTATTTTAAACAAATTCCAAAATATTTCTCTTTCCATTATTTTTAAATCCTCCTTTGTTTTGAACCTAGACAAATGTTCGTCTAGATACGTTCACAGTTGTATTTAAAATTTCATTATCTTCCTACTTTATTTTTGAATTAAGTCATTCTTAAATTCCTATAATCATTTCTACTTGAATCTAGACAAAATGTGGTCTACGTTCGTTTTCTTTATTTAAATCCGTCCAAGTTTGTCCCCCCATATCTTATCTCTCTCCCCAAATCTTCTCCTAAATCATTATCCTAATCCCTAAAATTATCCCTCCAAAATCTCTCTCCAAAATCAGCCCCTAATTCCTTTCTAATCCTATATCTACAATCATCATTGATTATTCACATCATCTTCACGGATAAACACACACACGAGGAAGGACCCCACCGCCCTCATATTCCTTGGCTTTCCTCCTTTACCAAAAAACCATCTACACACTATCACATACCCGACTCCTCTTCCCTAGACACACAACACTATCTCCACCTTCCCTCTCCATTACCCCATCAGTGAAATCACTACACATACACATGCTATTAACACAGTACACCCTCATCATCAACTCTCCGCCATCAGTACAAAGTACCCATCACCTGCACAAGAAAATCAATACGCACACACACACATCCAATTGAACAGAAATGGGGTAAATAGGAGAAGGGAGATTTGACACAGCGGAGATGGAAGAAGCTTTTGGAGAAGTGGATCAGTGACTATAAGACGACCGGAGTGGCAGCAACGTCACTGGTGTCCCTTCATCGGAGAATCCATGTTGACATTCGCTCATCCGGTTCCATGGTCATGTTTTCGTCTGGCCGGTCTGGTTTTCACCGGGGAGCTATCGCCGTTGTCGTTTGTTCCATTGGATTGGTTTTCTGCGATTCCACTTATTTGGTCTTATAATTGGAGTCGTTAAATGTTTCTGATAATTTTGATATATGATGCGGTTTATTCGTTTCCCTGGTTGCACTGATTTGTTTGGCTGCAGGGTCTTTGATTGAAAAGCAGGGTATCGGGGTTGGGTGCGATGCCGTTGAGAAACAGGTGGTCGCTCTTCCTTTGCCATTTACTCCACTGTGGTTCTGACTGTCATCGTCGCGGCTGTTTGGGCCTCTTGGCTCTTTGTTCTTAGTTTCTACCTATCATGTTTCTAAGATTAGTTTTGAGTGATGTTTATCGCCCTTGCATTATTGATTTGTCTGTTACGCAATTCTGATTATACATGCTTGGAATTTGTTTGGCTATTGTTGACCATTGCTTTTGAGATCTTTTTTGCAGCTTCCCGGTATTACACTAATTTGATGGAATATTACACAAATCGGCCAGGGAAGATAATTAATTATTTGAGGCCTATTTTGACTATATTGAACGTGATACTGCACTTGAACGACCCATTCACGTGTCCCTAAAAAAACAAAAAGGCTATGATGATGTGTATGAGCCGTGATTGCAAAACGAGCCGGTGATAGAGTAGTGGGACCGGTACTAGGCACGGCAACGCGACGGCCGACGTGTTTGCAGCCTTACTGACGTCCCTAACCTCCACCCGTTTCATACACACCTGAGCCGGTACTTTTATAAAATCCCTTTTCCCTTTATTTAAAACTATTATTATTATTATTATTATTATTGTTATTATTATCCTTATTATTATTATTATTATTATTATTTTGTTTACTAACTCATTTTCTGTATATTTTTGCGAGGTACATCGTGGTAGAATTACGAAAAGACGTCACTTTCAGAAAAATTCATTTTTCTCTTTATTTTATTGTTATTATTTTCATATTCATTATTATTGCTTTATTATTATAATTATCATTATTATTTACAAACTTAACTTCATTTGTCTTTTGCGAGGTACATTTGGATAAATATCTTCAAAACGACACTTTGAAAATGCTTCTAAACTTACTTACTACTATTTTATCTTAATATTTATTTTTATACTAACTAATTTATTTTATTTTGCTAGGTATCATTCCTTAAGGAAGAAGCCTATTAGTGAATTGGAATCTTTTTTTTATCTAATCCTAATTATCATATGCATATCGTAATAGGTGTTAAATTATTTATCTAGTCCACTTGCTTAGTTACTTATTTATTAATCCCAATTATAAAGTCCGGCCGGTAACCACATTTGGTGGAGCTCGAGAGGTGCCTAACCCCTTCCTCTCGAGCTAACTTAAACCTCTTACCTAGAACTTCTGGTTCTTAGACTAAGTTTCGGAGTTAATTATAAAATTAGCTAGAAACAAAATAGGTGCCCTAATACGCCTAGTTAAAAAATATGTTAGGTGGCGACTCCAACTCTTTACCCCTGAGTTACCCACTAAGTCGAGTCCTATATCAAACTTTAACCGGTTCGGGTAAAAATAGGATGCGACAGTCCACTAGCCACCTTTTTCTTATTCAAGTATCTTCGGACACTTTTAGCTATAAGGACCAGTTCCTTATCATCAACAGACTTATCGGTAGCAGTTAAGTCTAGGTTAGGTTCAGTTTTAACTAGTTCACCTATGTTCATAACCTTTTTTCTTAGTTTATAAGTTTTCAGATTACCTATAAGCTCATCTAAGGAAAGTGTGGTAAGATCCTTGCTTTCAATAATGGCACAAGCCTTAATTTCCCAAGAGTCTGGAAGAACTCTAGTTAGAATTTTTTCCACTCTATCTTCAAAAGTTAAAACCCTTCCCAAAGAGATAAGTTCTGATGAAATTGCATTAAACCTAGTGTACATTTCAGTAATTGATTCTTCTTCTGTCATTTTAAAGCTTTCATATTCAGCAAAAAGAAGTGTACCTCTAGATCTCTTCACTTGACTAGTTCCTTCATGAGCAACCTGCAAAGCATCCCAAATTTCTTTGGTAGTGGTATATCCACGAATTCTAGTGCACTCATCAAGACTAAGTCCAAAGACAAGCCACTTTCTGGCTTTGGCATTCTTTTCCCATTACCTCAAGTCTTCAGTTGTGCATTCCTTTATGGTTTTAGGAACATCATTTTCTTTTGCATCTTTCTTCATTGGAAACATGGGACCTTCAGTGACTATGTCCTATAACTCATAGTCCTCAGCTTGAAGATGATCTCTCATCCTTTATTTCTACCATGAGTAGTATTTTTCATTGAAAAAAGGTGCCCTAACAATAGACTGACCCTCACCAGTCTCTTGTGATGTACTCTTACAAAACTTCTATGAAAGTAAATAGTACAACTCAATAGATCATATTACAGATGAACTAAGACTGAGAACAATATAAAATCAATCATATGGAGTAGGTTCTTCACTTAGTTCCCTGTAGCTAGACGACTGCTCAAATACAATTTAGAATGACTTTTATGTTGCTGCTCTAAACTCTCTGTATTTGTGCATCCCTTCAACAGCCGAAATACTTCTCATTTTATAGCCTTGAATACTTGAGATGTCTTGAGCAATTAGAACTCCAAAGCCCTTCAAGTGTTTGAGTCCTAATTGAACTCCTTGCTTATCTTCAAGCTTTATCCCAATCTTATGCAATCTTTTCTTATCTCGTACATCTCTGCATGATTATCAAGATCAACATTAGATTTTAAGATAACAATTAATGTTCCCGTTTAAATGATTTTACGTAATTAATTATTCAGCTGCAGTGATCCAAAGGAACAAGTCCTTGGATCTGTTCCTTCGTCATCAGTCAAAACTTGCAAGCTTATTCAAGCTAACACACACTATCCACCACCTTACAATTTATATGGAACTCTTTCACTTGTCTCACATAACACCTCTCACACTGCTCAAACATGCTCTTCTATATTTGTATCTCTAGCTTCTGAATTAGAACTTATGGATAGGCTCTATTACATCAACTAAGATCTCACACTCTGCCTAGGTTGAAACCATGCCTCTCTATCAATGGGTTTCTTCTTGGGCAATGGCTCATCCTTAGGAATTTGATCACTCTAAGATGACTCTTCCTAGAAAGTTTTCTTAGTTTTCTTTGTTCTTTTGGCAGCCTCAGGAAGATTTTCCTCCACCTACTTGGTAGAAGCCATTGTAGCAGGCTTTCTACCTGTGAAGGAAGGCATAGCCCTGTCTGGTAGTTTACTAGCCATGGGACCAACCTCATTATTCACAAACACTTTTTCTCCATCTTCTCTCATACCAACAGTACTCACTCTCTCACCCATACGTCTTACTAATCTCCTATTCTTCTCAGTTATTTGTGACTCAACATGATTATATACTTCTTCAATTTGTCTCCTTTTGGTTTTTTCAGCAACTGTTCTTCCCTCTCTCTCTCAGACTCCTCAACAAGATCAACTGGTGTAATAGGACTCCAACCCTAAAGGTTATTAGTCATAGGACCAGTAATTAGGGAGGGGGTGTCATACTTTTGGGATGAAGTAGCCTCATTTTCCACCTATTTCTTGGAGAGATTATCTCCTTCAAAGTTAGTTCAATAAAGATCATCATTGCCTATTATCTTGGGGGCCTCAGGAAAACTAGGTTCACCTAAGGTGCCCTTGATAAATTCCCTAATCTCCTCTACCAGCATCTTCTGTTTTCCCTTAGTCACATTAAACAGTTCAGTTTCAAGAGGTTCAACTACATCCACTACATTCTCCTCTTCTTTTGTAGGTCCCTTCGGTTCTCTACTTATTTCTTGGGGTTCAGTCATCCCTTTTTCATCTACCACCCCTACAAAAGGATTCATAACAGGCTATTTATTCTCACCTTAGCAACCTTCCTCGCCATAGCAACTGTTCGCTTGCTCATTGTGCGTATATTTTGGGTTTTGGGCCGTCTTGCTGAGAAGAACTGATAGGTGCGGGTACTTGGCTTGAATTCGACATGATTAAAGTGAAATGGTTAGGTTTTTCTTGAGAGGTGTTAGAGAGTGTCAGATTAGGGTTTTGTGATTAGAAGAGAGTTACCAGTGATTGAAGAGCGAGAGAAATTATTTTGTTATAATGATGAGGATTAGAAACCAAGTGGAATATGGAGTTATTGAAGTGATTGATGGAAAGAGGGAAAAGTGTAACTGCTACCACATGACACAGTTTAAATTTCATTTTTTGGAGAGATGAATTGGGAGCGTATATTTAGGCGGTTATGTTTATCTGTTGGTGAAACAATTAAATTACATTTAAGACTTCTAGCTAAGGTTTAGGTGCAAACCCCGAGTCTTGTACGCCTGATTATTTTTAACTCATGTTAATTCAACATCATTGTTCCATTATCAGTAGGGGTAACATTAGCTTTCCTGGACAATTATATACACAAACACACTTTCAACAGTGCAAGATTAGACCAGAATGAAATTTATTTATAGAATATACATATGTAACTAGGGATGAACATAGATCGGGTTGGTTTGATTTTTCTATTTATCAAATCAAACCAATTATGTTGGGTTTTTAAATTTATAAACAAAATCAAATCAAATAAAGTCGATTTCTAAATCTCGTTTTTTCCCAGTTTTTCTCGATTTTTTGGTTTTTGGATTTTTTATTAGTCAAAACAATTTCATGGTGCTTTTTCAAGAAAAGAACACAATATAAAAAATTAGTTGTAAAAAATATTAACATATTAAATAATAAAGATAGTATATGTGACATATTGTAATTATGCACGTAGATTTTATTAAACAAAAACTATCTTAATAATAATAATATATATTGATTATACTGCTGCTACCATCTACAATATTTGGCAAGAAAGAAATAACAGGATGTTTCAACAGCAGCAGAAGCAAACTGGGCAGATCACGAGGAAGACCATCCAAGATGTAGTACAGGTGTGCAGTTTCAACAGAAATTTAGATAGAGCTTTAGAGGCCTTCTTACCCTTAATTTGTTTGGTATAGACAGGCAGAGAATAATGTAATAGGAGCTCGGTTGTAAGCCTTCAGTTCTGGACAAATGTTGTCAGGTTGAAGTGCATGTTTTTGATACTCTGATGTGTAATGCTCCTTTGGTAATGAATGAAATATTTAATTACCAAAAAAATATATATATTAATTATACTATATGTATACATAATTTTACTTGGTGTCCTTCACGGTATTTGAAATATTTTTTGAGGATGAGTGGTGGATTATTGACTAGGATCTCTATTTTTAACGAGATAAAGAAGATGATTTTTAAAAGATAGGGATATCTAATACACATTGATTTAGGAGATTTATCGAGATTATGAAAGTAGTATTTTTGACTATAAACTACAGAAATATAGTATTAAATTCTCAAAAATGGTATTAATGAGAAATATTTTAAAGTGTTGGGTACATGATAAAAAGAATTACTTTAAAAAGATGGTCTTTTATGTTAATTTTTCTATTTTTTATGTATAAAAAATTATAATAATATATATGTAATGTCAATTTGGTTTGGTGTCGGTTCGGATTTTTTTTTGTTAACACCAAATTAAACTTAATATGTCAGTTTTTTTCTAACAACAAATAAAATTAAACCAAACCACTAGTCGATTTTTTTTTTCAGTTTGGCTTGGTTTGTCGGTTTGGTACGATTCACCAGTTTGGTTTGTACACCGCTATATGTAACAGTTGTTTACTTAACCAATCATGGGGTTAACAGGTTTAGCTGGTTTTCATTAGTGGAGGTTGGTGATCCTTGTTTAACCTAGATCCGATTTTAGGCCTATAAATAATTAAATTTATATTACGGAGTCACGATCAATAGTTGAGATTAAGAGTTTAAATGACGAACCAAAGTGGTGATAGATTTGTAAACAATACGGGAATGAGATATAAGTATGAATTAATAAAGATAAAGTGTAGACAAAAGTAAGAAGAAGTAATCGTGTCGTATCGCTTATCCCCTGAGAGAGTTCTTCGATACCAGTCGTACTTAGAAGATCAAAGAACTAAAATATTAGGCAAATATGAGCAAAAAGTAATATCTGAGCAAGAGCGAGAGAGTATTCTTATTGATATTATAGACAGGAAGTAAAAAGTTGTGTTACAATGGCTTAGAACAAATGCTATTTATAAGTCTGATAGGCACCCATTGGGATTCGTAACTGCTAGGCATGGATCCGTCTGGATATGTAACCCCTGGGCGTGTATCCGTTGGATGTATAACCGCTGGGTTGTAATGATTGCCTTTATGACCATTAATTGAATGATCGTGAATGATCAGGTTAATAACTGCTCACTCAGATCGGGTTGGCTGATGAAGTGTTTCATGACTCCTTTGGGTCTGCTCGTGATAATTGTCCGTCCGTTAGATGTCTGTCCGTTGGAACTTCTACCCGTGCCACGTGGTGGACACGTGTCACCTTTCAAGTGCTGTCGGCTTTTATCCAATACAGATAGTCCCCGCACTTCTCGAGCAGAGTATCTGTTTCTTCTCTGCTGCTCCTTGAAAACCTTTGAATCAGCTTTGAATTCTTCTTGCTAACTTCATAACTCTTCTGAAATCATGACTTCAAGAGCTAGAAAAAATCAAAGTGCAGACATGGCTGGTAGTTCCTCAGCGGCCACTCCTAGGCCCAGGGCTACTCAGGCTACTGCTGCAGTAATTATCCCCAAGAAGTGGGGTGAATTAGAGGCGGACTGTAACATCAAGTCCTTCAATAATCATCACGGGGACACACGCAACTGGCCGGCGTATAGATTTAAGTCTGGGATCACGAAGGAGTTGATCCCCCGAGTGAGGATGGACTGCTATTGGGACGATAGGGTTCCCCTCCCGCCGGTCTCTGAAGAGGAGAATATACTTCCCACAGGGCTGGGTGGACAGCTATGTGCACCTACCCTTTCACGGTGGGATGTAGATTGCCCCTGCACCCTATGCTGGAAAGGCTCTGCAGGGAATATTTGCTCTGTTCGGGGCAACTGTGCCCCAGAATATACAGAATAGTTACACTTTTAGATTGGTTTGCGACGGAAACTGACCAATCTTTTGGATACGAACATTTTATTTCTTTGTACAACATACAAATTTTTAAAGATGGCTACGTGAACGCCAGGATGCGTGGGAGCAAGGGCTTGGTGCGCAGTTCTGAGGATACAGGTGACCGGGGTTGGTTACACCGGTATCTGTTCGTGCGCTCCTTGGCCTTGACTTTCAGCGACAAGACTTACCTTCCTGAAGTTTGGAACAAGAAGCATAAGTCCTCGAGTATTTTTGAGATTTTTTTCGTGTTCTTCCTTTTCTTCTCATCTGCTTACTTCGTTCAACTTATTTTTGTAGTGGCCAAGCGATCCTACGACCGGCTCATATCTGTTGATGAGCTGACGGTGTGGGTTGAGGAAATTTTGAAGGAGTTCGTTCCTGAGAGGAGAGAATGGGCGCATTTTGCTGCGCATAACGGTCTGACCGTGAAAAATCATGTTGAGAATATTTCTGCTTCCATGATTATTCTTCTCCTTTGAAACTTCTCCGTGTCTGACCGTTTTACCTTTTGCAGGTCTAGGTACTCAAGGAGATTTCTTTCCTGCTCCTCCTCAAGATGTGCCTTCCAAGCCTATCGATGACCCAGATGCTGAGGCCACAGCTATACTAGCCTCGGTGGAGGCACTGCGCAGCAGGGAGGGTGGCGAGGAACTCTTGTCCGGTGGCCTTGGCTCTTTGAAAAGAAAGAAGAAGAGCCAGGACGAGGGCGGAGCACGGAAAAGGTCTGCCCGTAAGACTTCCGTTGCTGCCGAGCAAGCCTCAGCTGCTGGGAGTGAGCCTTCGTCTAGAGTCAATGTATCGGATTCTGTAGAAGAGAATGTTAGGACTACTGCTGAAGTCCCCGAGTCTGTACGGGGAGAAGGTTTAGCCAAGGAGGTTATCTATCTTTCAGATACTGAGATCGAAGCCGACAAGCCCCTTAGGCGAAAGCCTTATCTTCGAAGTGACAAAAGGAGAGTTGAGGAGGAGGCTGTCCGTACCCCGGAGAGGAGTCCCCGAGTTGATGACGGGGTGAAGGCGGCTCCTTCCCGTGTAGACAAAGGGAAAAGAAAAATAGGTGAAGAAGAAGAAGAAGAGGAAGAAGAAGCAAGGGAAGAAGTTCCCCAAAAGGGTGGCCGAGGTCCTTGTGTTTTTTGTTTCGAGGACCTGGAGAATGTGGCTACTGAGGGGGCGACGCCTGTCGGTCTTCGCGAGTGTGAGACGATAGATCCTGGAGTGGAAGGTGATTCCAACCTATCATCAACAAGGTTTATCTGGCGGTCAGTCATCGATGGCCAAAGCAGATTGAAGGATATCAGGGGTGTGCGTTACAAGTTCGGGCCAAACTATCCTTCTGAATAGGCTTGGGAACCCAAGTACTGTGAGACGAAGCATACCATGAAACTTGCCCCTGATGTTAACTTCATAACTGGACCGGGTGGTTTAGCCAAGGCTGTCTCTTCGCTCATCGGTCCTCGCGAAGAGTGGGTGATGAGGGAGCTGAGTGATGAGGAGTTGGCCTTTCAGATTGCTGCTGACTCTGCCCGGGTAAGTGTTTACCGCTTTGTGTTAGAAATAACTCTAGCCCCAGATTTCTAACCTTTGCTTATTTTACTTTTTCAGTAAAGTATGCTGGCTGCCGAGCTCATATTCCGTTCAAGGATCAACAACGTCGATCAAGAACTCGAGGTAATGAAAGAGTTGCTGGATGCTCTGAAGGAGAACAATATCTTGACAGAGCAGTGTGGTCTCCTAAGGAGTGAAGTTAATCGGCTAACTGATGTTAGCAATGAACGTCTTGAGCAGATTAACGTACTCACCAAGGATAAGGACCTTCTTCTTGAAGAAAAAGAAGGGTTCGCACGCTTTGCCCAGGCTTTAGAGAGATTACTTGAAGAATGTAAAGCTTGTTTGAACAGTGCTATTGATGATCGTGCATCCTTTGAGATGAATCTGCAAAGGGCCAACGAAGAATCTGTTAAGGCCAGAGCTGAGCTGCGGGCTGCCAAAGATCAGGTTGCGCAATCGATGAGTGCTCAGACCGCACTATCCAAAGACTTGGCAAACCTGCGCGATCAGTCTGAGATTAAGGCCAAGCTTGCGGCGCTCGAGGCTAAACGTTCATTGCTTGTGCAGATTCAAGCTAAACAAAAAAATGTTGAAGAGATGTTGCAGATGACAAAAAGTGCTGTTCGCAGAATAAGACAAGCACTGAATCTCTCTCCTGAGGAGTTTGAAGGTGAAGACGAAGATGAAGATGAAAATGATGGCGAGAATTCGGGGGACGATGGCAGAACCGACGGAGCTGGTGCGTCGGGTTCTGATCGTAGCCCCAAATGCTGATGCCCTTCCCCAATCTTCAAGTTTTTTCATCTGGCGAGAGCCAGATTTGGTTGTTTGTGGACAGAGGTCTGGTAAAGACTCTCTGGTCTCTGTATGGCCGACTCCATTTGGCCTTTGATCACTCTGTAAACTTCTGTCAACTGTTTTCGGCATCTTATCGTTTTACAGGATAATGTATATATGCTTTTAGATCTATTCAATGACTATATTTAGCTTGAACTTTTGATCTTTCGTTTCTATGGATTGTGGCTTTCGTGCCTTATGTTTGGGAATTTTCTGAAGTTTGAACTTTATTAAGTTCTGGTCTCCAAAAGTCTACCCGAATATTTTTAACTTAACCTTTCGTTAGGAAGAGGTCGTAAGTTGTGAATAATCTGACCGAATCATGGTCATTAGACTTTTGGCCGAATCGTTGCTCTTTGCGCATAACTTTGCTTATCGTTTTGATAATTTAAAGTTATTGCACGACTTTGTAGATTGGCTTTGGCTGAGTCGCTGGCCTTGTGAACGACTTCTCTTATTTTCGTGGAAGTCTTGTCACGTAAAAGTTTTTTTGAAAAACTTTAAAAATTCATCTTTTGGCAAGGTCTTTTGTCTTTATGAAGGTCTTACCTGAGTGATAGCATAAAAGAGTTGAGGCGAGCTGCATATAGAACACATATAACCAAACGAGGAGTGTGTCCGTTGTGGGATTCAAACCCACAGCCGCGAAGTTGAAGAACTTCAAGCTCTACCAGTTGACCTAAACGGATCTGACCTTGTTTAGGTCGTTAGTACCATTTGGAGAGAAAATATAGTAAAGGTAAGAACTTTCGTAAAAATAAAAGGCAAGTATAAGATAACTAACTGTTTTATCACTCAAAAGTGATACCTTTTAAGGTGAACCACTGATGCAGTCCAGCCTGATCAAGCTCTGTTGTGCCTTCCAGACCATTTACGAGGAGTCAAGCTAAGGAGCTTCATGATGTCCATTTGATGGTGATGAAGAGCTATGATTGTGCGATGATGGAAGAAGCGGGCATCATGATAGAGGTGACAAGAGAGGCGTTGATTAGCATTGGAGAAGGAGGGACACTTGGATCTAGTTGAGGCCGAGTAGAATTACTCGGTGAGATACTCAACGGGCAGAGCTACTCAACGAGCAGCTTTATGCTTAGGGTGTTCGAGCAGCTTCTCACCGAGCTCTTATTTGATACTTTACATAGACGATCATAATTATTGGGCCCTGCGTGGTCGCTTGACATTTAGCCAAATTATTGGCCTTTCTTTAGTTAATCTTTTTCTAGTTGATTTAGGTGTTAGGGGCTGATCCTATATAATCCCCTAACCTAGCGTTATTTTTACACAGTTCCTAGACATTACGTAAAACACAGCCTTTGAGCTTTTCCTACAAAAACTTGGAAGATCGTTCCTTCTTGAGTGAAATCAGATTTGAACGTTTTTCTCTTTGATCGAATTGTTATCAAGTCACAGGTTCGTCTTGAGGATAGTTCGTATAGTTTAGGTGCTCTTTGAATCCTAACAAAGGGGTGAGTAGACTAGTTCCTAATAAATCCTTTGTTGAATTTTCGATTAGCGTCTTACTTTTATCTTTATTCTTGCTTCCGTAATTTAGATTACATCAGTTGGTATCAGAGATTGGAAAGGGTTTGTTTCTACATACCCAATCCTGTTCTTCGTGCCCTAGTTTTAGGTTTTTAGTTTTAGGTTTCCATTAATTTTCGGTTTTATTAAAAAAAATAAAAAATAAAAAATAAAACGTGAAAAGAAACAAAAACAGCCGCGTGTATTGTTGTGAGACATCTAGGGTTTGATAATATTGAATGCTTGATTGATTTGGATCGAAATCTTGAAACCCTTGTTTGATCTTGACAAGTTTCTTGAAGAATTTGACCGTGTTTCTTGGAATCTTGCATAGGTGCTGCGTTCTTGGACTTGTAGAACTAATCTTCTTGAGTTCTTGAATTTTTCTTGAACAATTTAGGACGTTCTTGATTGAGTTCTTGAGAGTTCTTGACAAAAGTACTAGAACACGTTAGAAACAAGTGAAAGAAAACGTGTAGTAAGATTCTTGAAACAATCTTCATTGAATTCTTGAAGTGGTGAGATTAATTGCTGAATTTCTTTGTTGTTTAAGAGGCTTGGAAGGGCTGCACATTAGAGAAAGAAGGAGGAAGCCCTAAGCCTAATTCAAGAGGGAAACAAATCCAAATTCAAAGAGAAGTTTACCCACTTTCCAAGTAAGGGAATCAGTTTTCTTTTAGCTTTGGGAGAGTGTTAGGGCTGCTGATCCTAGGGGAAGAGGGAGTGTAAATTTCGACCTTGGAGTGTAGAAAAAGGGGTAAAAGTCCTCCAAATTAAGGTTGGAAAGCAAGGGAAAAGAGGAAAAACTTATCCTACTCAAAAGGGGCTTGTTCTAGGCGCCTAATTAAGGGTAGAAAATCAGATTTTCGTAGGATTTCCTTATTTCTTTGTGAACATTACTTCTAATTAGTAATTCTTAGGTAATTCTTCTACTTAAGTTAATTACTAATCCTTGAGCTTGTAGGACTTCGCGCTAAAACTCAGAATTTCCAACTTTCGTAGTTTAATTCTTTGGCTTCCCGTGCTCACCTTAAAAGCTGTCCGCCTATAGAGTCATATCAATTCACTCTTCCCGAAGAGAACTTGTGAACTTGTGAACTTGAAGATCATCGAGAAACTTGATCAGTTCTGAGGAAGCCAATTGGAGCGAGTTTCTTTAATTTTGTGCAGGTACATGGCTGGAATAGCAGATAAGCGTGAGGGTGTTTCCGGGGCTGACATGACTAGCCTTCTCGCCGAAATGAAAGCAATGAGGACTGATCTGATACGTTCCATTGATGCCATTGGAACACGAGTTGAAACCCTTGAAAAATCAGCCAGTGCTCAAAAAAATGCCGGGGAAGGAACTAGTGATGGTTCGACTGTGAAGCCTGAACGATTTGCTGAGATAGCTCGTCAAAAAGAGTTGAGAGAAAGAGATGCTAGTAATGTGAGAGCCTTGGGCATTCCCCAGGGAAATATACCACCATTGATGCCTGCCCGGAGAAACGTAGTACCCGCGGGGGAACTACGGGCAGCCCATGAGGATGATCAGCCCGAGCTAGGGGAGTATGACGATGATGATTTCGGGCAGCGAGAACCAAGGGTAAGACAGGCATATGGGGTCGTGGTAATGTGAGACGCCGTGGATTTGGCCGTGGTCCTCGAGGAGGCTTTGGGGGCTATGGTGGAAGGAATTTGGGACCTGAATTCGATGAATATGCTGAATATTATGAGGAGTATAATGAACCAGCTCGTGGTGCTCGTGAGAGTGGTCTAAATAGTGTCAAGGTTACCATTCCGGCGTTCAAGGGAACTAGTGATCCTGACAAGTTCTTAGAGTGGAGGCGTCAAGTTGAGAGAATTTTTGAGATTAATGATATGACTGAGGAGAAGAAAGCTACCTATGCAATTGCAGCCTTTGAGTCCTATGCTTCTACTTGGTGGGAGGCTGAGAAACGAACTAGGACAAGACACAATCTGCCCATGCGCATAGCCTGGAGAGAATTGAAACAAGTAATGACCCGGAAGTATGTCAATCCAAAACACAAACAAGAGCAACTTCAGAGGTTATATGACTTGAAACAAGGGCTGAAATCTGTTGAAGAATATCATGATGAATTTGAGAAGATTCGGCTATCACTTAAAGATGGAAGAAGAAGAAGAGGACGAGGCTATCATACGGTTCAAGAATGGGCTGAATCGTGACATATCTACTCAGTTGAGGCTACACACTTTTTTGACTCTTTATGATGCATTGCTGGCTGCCATTGAAGCCGAGAAGATGATTAAAGAGGAGAAGGCAGCCCGCTATAGAGGTAGTTCCACTCCTACGCCTATGAGCCGAAATAAGGCGTGGAGGACACCAAGTACCGGGGAGGCAAGGTGTGGGCCGTGATGTGAAGAAACCAGCGGACAGAGTGATGCAAAAGGGTGATCCTAAGGGGTCGGGAGGTACTTCTAAAACTCAGCTTAATACTCCTAATGCTTCCTCTTTTATATGTCATAAATGTCAAGGCTATGGGCATTTCGTGAAGGATTGCCCTACGCGAAAAACCATGCTTATTCTTGATGATGGTACTGTCCGAGAGATGGAGAGTGATGAGGAGATTGAGGGAGATGAGGGGGCTGATTTAGTTGAGTGTGAGGAAGAGATAGCGGAGGATGAGGATGTGAACATGTTTCTAGTGGTGCGTAGGAATTTGAGTGCTATGACCATTGAGGAGGAAGAGAATGTGCAGCGAGAGAATTTATTTTACGCTAGATGTAGAGTGCGGGGAAAAGTGTGCTCTTTAATTGTTGATTCGGGTAGTTGTGCCAATGTAGTGAGCCAATCGTTGGTGTCACAACTAGCACTGCCTACGTTGAAACATCCCCATCCCTATAGGCTGCATTGGTTGAACGAGTGTGGTGAGTTGAAGGTCGTGAAGCAGGTGCTCATTAGATTTAAGGTGGGCGCTTATAGTGATGAGCTCATGTTTGATGTAGTGCCTATGCAGGCTTGTCATTTGTTGTTGGGCAGGCCTTGGCAATATGACTGGGGGGTGATGCATGATGGCAAGGCCAACACCTATACGGTTAAGTTGGAGGGCACGAGTTTTACACTCAAGCCTTTGTCACCCAAGCAGGTTAGTGAGGATTATAGGAGGATGAAGGAGCTCAAAGAAGCGGCTAAGGCAAAGCAGCCCATGGGAACTAAGCCCGAAGCCGTAGACCATGCTAATTCCCCAGACTTAGCAGGTAATGTTTGTGCTATGATGCAGCCAGGTGAGTATTTACGAGGTAATGATAATTCTAAATTGTTAATTTGCCTTGTACATAAGGGTGTTTATTTGAGTTCTAATAATGATGTTCCTACTACTGTTCACCCCTTGCCGAGTGTTGTTGATGATGTCTTGCAGGAATATGTGGACATGTTTCCCGAGGAGATGCCGAGTGGGCTGCCTCCATTAAGGGGGATAGAACACCAGATCGACTTCGTCCTGGGGTCACAAATTCCTAACAAACCAGCCTACCGGAGTAACCCGGAAGATACCAAGGAGCTGCAGCGTCAAGTGGATGAGCTGCAAAGTAAGGGGCTGGTTCGTGAGAGTTTGAGCCCTTGTGCCGTGCCCGTGATCCTTGTTCCAAAGAAAGACGGCACTTGGAGGATGTGCGTTGATTGCCGGGCAGTCAACAAGATAACGGTAAAGTATCGTCATCCCATCCCTAGATTAGATGACATGCTAGATGAGTTAAGTGGTTCAAGTGTATTCTCTAAAATTGATCTTAGGTCCGGCTACCACCAAATCCGTATGAAACCGGGTGACGAGTGGAAAACTGCATTCAAGACCAAGTTTGGTCTATATGAATGGTTGGTGATGCCCTTTGGCCTTCCAATGCACCTAGTACATTTATGAGACTAATGAATCATGTACTTAAGCCGTTCATTAATAAGTTTGTGGTCGTTTACTTTGATGATATTCTGATTTATAGCAAAAGTGTAGATGACCATGTTGATCACATAAGGCAAGTACTTAGTGTGTTGAGGGCTGAAAAGCTCTATGCTAATTATAAGAAGTGTGCCTTTTGTGTGGAGAAGGTTGTTTTTCTGGGATTTGTAGTTAGTGCTAATGGTGTTGAAGTAGATGAATCTAAAGTTGAGGCTATTAGAGATTGGCCTACTCCTACTACTGTTTCGCATGTTAGGAGTTTACATGGCTTGGCTAGTTTTTATAGGCGATTTGTGAGAGAATTTAGCACCATAGCAGCTCCACTCACTGAATTAGTAAAGAAATATCAACCATTTGTGTGGGGGGAGCTTCAAGAGAAGGCTTTCCAAGAGTTGAAGCATAGGCTTAGTTCTGCCCCATTGTTACAATTAACTGACTTTAGCAAGGCATTTGAGATTGAGTGTGATGCCTCGGGGGCTGGGATAGGTTGTGTCCTAATGCAAGATGGGAAGCCTATTGCTTATTTTAGTGAGAAGTTAAAGGGGGCTGCCTTGAATTACTCCACGTATGATAAGGAGTTGTATGCCCTCGTGAGAGCTCTAGCTCATTGGCAGCACTATTTATGGCCTAGGGAGTTTGTCATTAGGAGCGATCATGAGTCGCTCAAGCCTCTTAGGGGTCAAGAGAAGCTGAATAAGAGGCATGCCAAATGGGTTGAGTTCATTGAGAGTTTCCCTTATGTAATTCATTACAAAAAGGGGACGGAAAATGTGGTGGCTGATGCACTTTCTAGGAAGTTTGCTCTGGCTACTACTTTAGCATCTAGGCTGATGGGTTTTGAGAGTATTAAGTCTTTGTACGTGCATGACCCTAAGCTTAGGAGTGTGTGTGATGCCATAGCTAGTGGCAAGCGCGTAGAGAAATGTCAATGGCATGATGGGTACCTTTTTAAGAAGGGGAGAGTTTGTATACCCGAGTCTTCTTGGCGTGAGTTGCTGGTGCGTGAAGCACATTGTGGGGGTTTGATGGGTCACTTTGGGGTAGATAAGACCTTGGCTATACTTGGGGAGCAGTTTCATTAGCCTAAGATGAGGCGTGATGTTGAGCGTGTTTGTGGTGCTTGTTTAGACTGCAAACGGGCTAAGTCTAGGTCTAGTAATCATGGTTTGTACACTCCTCTGCCCGTCCCTACTAGCCCGTGGGTAGACATCTCTATGGACTTTGTGATGGGGCTGCCTCGTTCTAGGGGTGGTCATGATAGTATCTATGTGGTTGTTGATAGGTTCTCTAAGATGGCTCATTTCAGTCCTTGTAAAAAATGTGATGATGCACAACATGTTGCTTCTTTGTTTATTGCTAATGTTTTAAAGCTGCATGGTGTGCCTCGTACTATTGTGAGTGGTAGGGATTCGAAATTTTTGAGTCACTTTTGGAAGTGTTTGTGGGGTGCCCTTGGTACCAAATTGCTATTTTCCACGTCTCATCATCCACAGACTGACGGTCAGACTGAGGTTGTTAATCGAACCTTGGGAGCTCTTCTTAGGGCTCTGACCAAAGGTAAGGCGGGGCCGTGGGCTGATAAGTTGCCCATTATGGAGTTTGCCTACAATAGAACTGTGCATAGGATGACTAGTATAACTCCATTTGAATGTGTTTATGGCTTTAACCCCTTGATTCCACTTGATCTTACACCTTTGCCTAGAGATCAGCTCTTAGTGTTGATGGTGAAAACCGGGCAGCCGCGTTGCTTGAGTTGCATGCTAAGGTAAGGAAGAACTTAGAGGACGCTTATGACAAGGTGGCGAGCAAGAAGAATAAGGGGAGGAAAAAGCTGGATTTGAAGAAGGGTGATTGGGTTTGGGTGCACTTTCGAAAAGAGAGGTTCCCGAGCCAGCGGAAGGGGAAGCTAGCCCCGAGAGGAGATGGCCCATTCCAAGTGCTTCAGAACATCAATAATAACGCCTATGTTATAGACCTGCCAGGTGAGTATAATGTGTCTACAACTTTCAATGTTTCTGACTTAACTCCTTGTGTTGCAGGTAGTGCTGCTTTGAGAGATGATGTTGGCTCGATTTCGAGGATGAAATCTTCTCAAGAAGGGGAGAATGATGCAGTCCAGCCTGATCAAGCTCTATTCGTGCCTTCCAGACCATTTACGAGGAGTCAAGCTAAGGAGCTTCATGATGTCCATTTGATGGTGATGAAGAGCTATGATTGTGCGATGATGGAAGAAGCGGGCAGCATGATAGAGGTGACAAGAGAGGCGTTGATTAGCATTGGAGAAGGAGGGACACTTGGATCTAGTTGAGGCCGAGCAGAATTACTCGGTGAGATACTCAACGGGCAGAGCTACTCAACGAGCAGCTTTATGCTTAGGGTGTTCGAGCAGCTTCTCACCGAGCTCTTATTTGATACTTTACATAGACGATCATAATTATTGGGCCCTGCGTGGTCGCTTGACATTTAGCCAAATTATTGGCCTTTCTTTAGTTAATCTTTTTCTAGTTGATTTAGGTGTTAGGGGCTGAACCTATATAATCCCCTAACCTAGCGTTATTTTTACATAGTTCCTAGACATTACGTAAAACACAGCCTTTGAGCTTTTCCTACAAAAACTTGGAAGATCGTTCCTTCTTGAGTGAAATCAGATTTGAACGTTTTTCTCTTTGATCGAATTGTTGTCAAGTCACAGGTTCGTCTTGAGGATAGTTCGTATAGTTTAGGTGCTCTTTGAATCCTAACAAAGGGGTGAGTAGACTAGTTCCTACTAAATCCTTTGTTGAATTTTCGATTAGTGTCTTACTTTTATCTTTATTCTTGCTTCCGTAATTTAGATTACATCAACCACATTCCAACTTTTCGGGACAGTGGAGCTGTCTGGTCGTGCCAAGCGATAAGATCCCTTGCCGACTGAAGCAATTACTTTGTAGGGGCCTTCCCAGTTAGGGCCAAGCTTCCCTGAATTTGTTTCTTGTGCGCTCTAGTAAAATTTTCTAGGTACAAAATCTCCAACCTGGAAGCTTCATACGTGCAGTCCCCGATTGTAATATTGTTCCATTCGTTCTTTTTGAGTGACTACTCTTACAAGGGCTAGCTCTCTCCGTTCTTCGAGGAGGTCCAGCTCTTCGGAGAGGTTGACTGAGTTTGATTCTTTAGTGGCATGTGCGTAGCGCAGGTTGGGCTCTCCTATTTCAACTGGGATTAAAGCATCTGCACTATATACCAATAAGTAAGGAGTCTCTCGAGTACTCATTTTTATCGGTGTGCGGTAAGCCCATAGTACTCCAGGTAACTCTTCTACCCAACATCCCTTTACCTGATTGAGGCGCTTTTTAAGGGATTCAACGATGATTTTATTGGTAGATTCTGCCTGTCCATTGGCAACAGGATGGTATGGAGAGGAAGTGATCCTCTTGATGTGCAGATCGTCGAGGAACCTAGTCACTTTCTGGCCGATAAACTATGGGCCGTTGTCCATGACTATTTCTTTAGGTGCTCCAAAGCGGCATACGACAAAAAGCCAGAGGAAGTCGACAACCTCCGTTTGTCGTATCCTCGTATATGCTGCCGCTTCGACCTACTTGGTGAAGTAATCAGTGATGATTAATAAGAAACACATCCCTCTCGGCGTGGTGGGAAGAGGACCGACTATATCCATCCCCCATTTCATGAAGGGCCACGGGGAGATTATTGAATGAAGTGGTTCTGCTGGCTGATGGAGAAGATGAGCGAACCTCTGGCACTTGTCACATTTTTTGACAAATTCGTTCGTATCTTTCTCCATTTTGTCCCAATAATAACCTGCGCGAATCAGCTTTCGGGTTAACGCCTTGCCCCCAGAATGATTTCCACAACAGCCTTCATGGACTTCTCTCATCACATAGTTGATTTGACTCGGTCCGAGACATTTTGCGAGAGGTCCTGCAAACATTTTGTGGTAGAGTTTGCCGTTGAGAATTGTATACCGAGCAGCTTTTATTCGGAGTTTGCGAGCGGCTTTTGTGTCTACGGGTAGAGTCCCATGGAGAAGATAGTTTGTTATCTCATTCCGCCAGTCCCAAGTAGCGTTGATGGTGCTGACTTCGAACTTTTCTCTGTCTATGGTCGTGTAGAGAAGTTGAACAACAGCTGAGGAGCTGGCTGCCCCTATCTCTGCCACCGATCCTAAATTTGCGAGAGCATCGGCTTCATGGTTTTCTTCCCGTGGAATCTGAAATGCCTCCCATTCATCAAACTGCGCTAGGAGTCCTTTTACTCGGGTGAGGTACATTTGCATCCTAGATACTCGTGAAATGAAGCCTCCAGTTATCTGATTGATCACCAGCTGAGAGTTACTTATAAGTTTGACGATGGTTGCTCCATAACTTTGGGCTAGTTCTAATCCTACAATAACGGCCTCATATTCGGTCTCATTGTTAGTAATAAATGGGCACTTGATAGCCTGCTTTACCGTCTCACCGGATGGAGCAACGAGAACCAATCCAAGCCCAGACCCTTTGACGTTCGAGGAGTCGTCTGTGTGAAAGGTCCACGTGCCAGGAGCCTGCCCAGCATAAAGAATAGCTTCTTTTTCTGCCTCAGGATATATTAGTGCTGAAATCTGCCACAAAGTCTGCTAAAACTTGTGATTTTATTGCTACCCTAGGCTGGTAGGTGATATCAAAACCTTCCTGAAAATTCAGGTTTGTGCAAAACATTTCGTAAATGAAAGGTTGTAACCACAGCTATTGAATGACTTCGAAAGTAAGGGCGTAATTTACGAGCAGCAGTTACCAGTGCCAACGCCAATTTTTCTAAGGGTTGATAGCGTGTTTCTGCGTCAATTAGAGCTTTGCTAATGTAATAGATAGGAAGTTGTTTACCTTTTTCTTCCCGAACTAGAACGGCGCTTACCGAGGATTCTGAGACTGCCAAATAAATCAGCAGCTGCTAACCCTCCTAAGGTGTAGAGAGCAGTGGTGGATTGGATAGGTACTTTTTCAGATCCTTCAATGCTTGTTGGCATTCAGGGGTCCATTCGAACTCCTTTTTTTGTTTTAAGACGTCGAAGAAACTCTTGCATCGGTCGGATGATCGGGAGATGAATCTTCGTAGTGCCGCCACTCTTCCCGTCAGTTTCATGACGTCTTTCCTGTTGTGGAGTACATCTGGAATTGATTCAATGGCTTTAATTTGAGCGGGATTGACTTCAATTCCACGCTGAGAAACGATGAAGCCCAGGAACTTTCCCGATCCGACTCCGAATGAACATTTCTCCAGGTTCAGCTTCATGTTGTACTGATCCAGGATTCGAAAAGCTTCTTTCAGATGCGCCAGATGGTCCTCTGCTTGTTTGGATTTGATCAACATATCATCGATAACAATACGTACCCCGACAGGTTATGAATGCTGTTTTTTCCTGATCTTCAGGGTCCATCAATATCTGGTTATATCCGGAATATGCATCGAGGAAGGTGAGCACCTCGTATCCGGCTGTTGTGTCGATCAGTTGATCTATCCTGAGAAGGGGATATGAATCCTTCGAGCATGCATTGTTTAGATCCGTGAAGTCAATGCAGACTTGCCATTTACCATTCTTCTTAGGTTCAACCTGTGAGTAATGATGTCAGGAGAAATACCTGTCATATATGCGTGGGACCAGGCGAATGTTGTATGCCGCTCCTTGAGGAACTAGAGGATATCTCCCCGTAGGTGCTCGCTCAATTCGGTCCCTAAGTATACCTTCCGTTCCGGCTTATCGACGAACAATTCTTCGGGTTCCAAAGTTTCCACGGTCGGCATGTGGTTTTCTCTTTCGTCCATCTTCGTGATGAATTCTAGGACCTCGTACTTTGTTTCTTCATGTGGTATACCTGGTCCCGATCGCTGTATTTGCTATTTGTTCTCTTCGGGCAGTTTGAGAGCCACCGAATAGCAATCTCGGGCAGAGCGTTGCTCTCCTCGGACCTCACGTACTCCCCATTCGGATGGGAACTTCAATACTTGATGATAAGTCGAAGGAACAGCTTGCATGTCGTGGATCCAAGGTCTCCCCAAAATGATGTTGTAGGCTAGATCCGCATCAACAACATGGAAAGTTGTCTCCTTCGCTACCTCTTCGGCGAGAGTTGTCAGGGTAATCTCGCTAAGAGTCTTCTCGCTTGAGTTGTTGAAACTGGAGAGGACTCGAGATATTGGTACGATCTTATCCGACAACTGCATCCCCCTTACAACCCGTGATTGGATAATGTTTGCAGAACTACCCGCATCAATGAGTATTCTTCTGACGTCGAATTCCGCCACGCGTAACGTTATTACTAACGCATCAGCATGTGGGAATTGCGAACCGTCTGCATCAGAATACTCAAATGTTATTTTTTCTTCTGATCGTGGGCGTTTGTTGTTTGTGATGGAGACCTTTGCATACTTCTTCGCTGTGAAGGTAACAGAGTCCACCTCAATTCCACCTGAAATGACGTTAACTGTCCTCCTTGGAAAGGATGCTCATTGAGGGCCAGGTTTGTTCTGCTGCGCCTTCGCGTGAGTCTGCTTCCCCTTCTCGGTCAGGAACTCCTTCAAGAATCCCTGTTTCAACAAATGAGCAATTTCATACCTTAGGGCTTTGCAGTTCTCGGTGGCATGACCATGGTCACGATGGAAATCGCACCACAGGTCCTGGTTTCGCTTTCTTGGGTCGGTCTTCATGTCTTTCGGCCACTTGACCTTCTCTCCCATGTCTTTGAGTGCTGCCACTACTTCAGACATTTCCACGTTGAAGTTTGGTAGGCTTGGAGCTCTACGGAGGCTTTATTCTGAATCATCTCTCCGGGACAGTCCGTTGTTGTTGCGGTTGCGTCCTTTGGAATGGTTGCGTGACTGATCAGGGTACGGCTCATAACGTACGTCTGATCTCTCGGTCTCTGCCTTTCCGCCGGATCCACTATTGCGTGCCTGAGTCCTTCTTCGAGTACCTGTTCCAATCAATTTATCTTCGTCGATACATACCTTTGAATTGTAACAATTGTAGACGTCCGACCAGCTGGCTGCTGGGAACTCGCGAAGAGACTCGTAAAGTCTGCGTGTGGCCTCTGAGCTCCTAATATCCAGGCTATTGGTAAACGCGATTGCCGCCCATCTGTCCGGTACTTTGGGAAGCATCATCGCTCTCTTTGGAAGCGATCCGCGTATTTGCGGAGAGACTCGTCGGGTGTTTGCTTGATTTCAAAGATATCCTCTACGCGGGTTTCTGTCTTCTAAGCGCCTGTGTGTGCCTTCACGAACAACTCAGCCATCTCCGCGAAAGACCCAATGGAGTTTGGTGGCAACATTGAGTACCATCGTAGAGCTCCATCTGCTAGGGTTTCCACGAACTTCTTCAATTGAACAGATTCGATCTCCTCGTCGGTGAGTTCGCTAGCCTTTATAAAGTTGCTGAACATCATGAGATGGTCGTTGGGATCAGATGTTCCGCGGTTAGGTATTGCCTTTGGGGGCTGCCTCCTTCTTCCAGGGCCACTGGGAATATCGTTGGACATCGACTTTCTCCAGCATGGGTGGAGCACCTGGTATCTGATCAATTCTCTCGTGAAGAGACTTTTCAAGTGCTTCCTGGCTTTCCTTAAATTGTTTGGTGAGAGCTTCCACAACAAGGCTCATCTCCGTAGGCACCATAGACCCTCCATTCCGATTCTGATTGACTTGGGTCGTTGGATCTGCAGTCCCTCCGTTATTCCGTTCTCCACCTTGCCTCGAAGTATGTGAGGAAGGAGCGTCACGACCAGGTGTTGCAGCGTCAGCTCTTGCAGTTGAAGGGTTACTCCTTCGGAGAGAGATGAGCGCCTCGTTTATTCCTCGGTTTACCTCTGCCTGTTCCTGCATGAAAGCAAAGAGTGTTTCCTGGAGGTTCCCTTGGCCAGGGGAGAGACTCCTATGGCATTGTCTCCTGGGTGGGGTAGTGCTCTCAAAGCGCATACGCCTATTTCGCTGCCTGACCGGTCCTTGGAATGATTGTTGCTGCCAATCGGACGAATAGTCGGGAGAATAATTAGGAGAATAATTAGGACTGGATGGAGGAGTATTTACCTGACTCCCGCCTATGATAGTTCGTTGTGAACTGCTTTCTGCCATGTTAGTTATAGAACAAAAAGACTGACGAAAAGAGGTGCAATATCAGAAAAGATAAACTATTAACCTACGAAGGCTATTGACCGGCTCTCACTGTGGTCGCCAAATTGTTTAACCTAGATCCGATTTTAGGCCAATTAACAATTAAATTTATATTTGCGGAGTCACGATCAATAGTTGAGATTAAGAGTTTAAATGACGAACCAAAACGGTGATAGATTTGTAAACAATACGGGAATGAGATATAAGTATGAATTAATAAAGATAAAGCGTAGACAAAAGTAAGAAGAAGTAACCGTGTCGTATTGCTTATCCCCGGAGAGAGTTCTTCGATACCAGTTGTACTTAGAAGATCAAAGAACTAAGATACTAGGCAAATATGAGCAAAAAGTAATATCTGAGCAAGAGCGAGAGAGTATTCTTATTGATATTGTAGACATGAAGTAAAAAGTTGTGTTACAATGGCTTAGAACAAATGTTATTTATAAGTCTGATAGGCACCCGTTGGGATTCGTAACCGCCGGACATGGATCCGTCTGGATATGTAACCGCTGGGCGTGTATCCGTTGGATGTATAATCGCTGAGTTGTAATGATTGCCTTTATGACCATTAATTGAATGATCATGAATGATCAGGTTAATAACTGCTCACTCAGATCGGGTTGGCTGATGAAGTGTTTCATGACTCCTTTGGGTCTGCTCGTGATAAATGTCCGTCCGTTAGATGTCTGTCCGTTGGAACTTCTGCCCGTGCCACGTGGTGGACACGTGTCACCTTTCAAGTGCTGTTAGCTTTTATCCAATACAATCCTCAGCTCTAACATGTTCTTCTCAAAGTGCAACTTGTTCAGTGCCTTGGTAAAATGTCAGCTATCTATTCCTCAGTCCTGCAAAAATTCATTGAGATTAGACCTTTTTAAACATTATCTCTCAAGAAATGGTATCTAATGTTGGTATCTAATGTCTATATTCATGGTTCTCTTATGCTAAATAGGATTCTTGGCAATGTTCATTGCACTGGTGTTGTCACAAAAAAAATAGGAACTGGACCACAGTTTATTCCATAATCTTCTCGATATTGCTTAATCCATAGAAGTTGTGAACAGCAAAAGGCCGCTACAATATATTCAGCTTCAACAGTAGATAAAGCTGTTGATTTCTTCTTCTTCATAGCACATGACACCAATCAATGACCAAGGAAGTGTGTCATTCTCGAGGTGCTCTTCCTATCCACCAAGTTCCCAGCGTAATTTTCATCACCATAACCAACAAGATCAAAGTTTCCTCCTCTAGGGCACCACAAACCTAGATTCTAAGTTCCCTTTAAGTATTTTAAAATCTTTTTTACTGCAGTCATATGGGTGTTTACAACCAATTTTGTCCCTCCTATTTTCATACTTGGTCGTATTCAACTTAAAAGTATTATTTTAATTTCTTAGACGAAATCGCATTAGAAATTATGCATCTATCTATGTAACCCTTATCATCTATTTAAACAAATATCTATTTAAATGCGATTACATTACATAACTTTTTAAAATACTTGCACAATTTTGCAACTATTTGTACTTTAAACCTAATTAATATTATCTAAACTCATTTGTAACTATTTTGTATTAAATATTATTCTTGCTAAGTCATCAATATTATTTCTTATCTTATTAATTATTTCTTCATTTATTGGCATTTTTAAGTTAATTATTGGCAAAATTTACTCCCATATACACTATATATACACTTATATACATATACACTTAACACATATACATTCATCCACACTCACCTAGCACGCACCATGTGGCACCATCTCGTCCGCCCATTTCTCAAATCCAACGGTTAGAAAATAAACTTCCATTTTTAATTACATAAACCCCCTAAGCTTCCAAAGCCCTAAACACTTCAACCCCCATTCCCCAACACTCACCAGCCACAACCCCTGCCTTCTCCTCTCCTCTATTTCCCCTCAAACACGTCAAAGTACATCCCCAACTGCCAAGATCCGCCACAAATCCGCCAGTCCCGCCATCCACGCCGCCGCCCCCTCCCCCCCATTCTCTCTCTCTCTCTCTCTCTCTCTCTCTCGATCTTCTCCTTTTCACACGAAAATAGGAAAGCAGATCCCTCATCGCTCTCTTTCGGATTCAAAAAGAAAAGCAAGAAATCAAGCAAATCATTTCAAATCTGAACAAATAAAGACAAATTTGGAATGGATACAATACATATAGGGCAAGAAATTTTAATATTCGAACTCGAATCAAGCAAAAAATGGGTAGATACAAAGTGGGTAGCATGACCCGAGCCGACCCGACCCGAAAATCGGTAACACTTTTATTTTTCTGTTTTTCTTTTCCAACTGTTTCTTGTGTGTGGCTGAAATTGTAAATATGCTCACCTCCGTGTTAATTATAATAATTTTTTTAGATATTATCCCTAAAACTATTACCTTAAACAATTGTTCGCTTAGTCTGCTCATTTGATTATTAGCTGTTGAAGTTCTTGTTTAGTTTTGACATTGATACTATGCAAAAATGGGATAAATTTGTATATGAGTCGAGAACTTGGTGTTGTCATTTTAACTTGAAATTCGAAATTTCAGATGAAGACAGGTACATTGGATGTTCGAATGGTTCGGTCTTCTTCTATGCTCTTACATAATGTATTTAGCCTGTTTTGATATAGTATACCATATAACATATATATATATATTTTTTTTTTTGTACAAAGGTGTGAAGGTAGTTATTCTTAAGATTGTGGGATTTCAAAATCTGGTTGGCTAGAATTATGTTAGGGATTCAAAGATGATCAGCTCGATTGAACCTTGCATCTAATTTATGACATAATACAAGCTGAAACTAGGACACTTCTAGAATTTGAATACAATCAGTGTGTCGGCAAATTCAGAATTTGATTTTTAAGTTATTTTAACGAATAAGAACATGAAATCAGTATTGTGGGGTATGAGCGTGAGTTTTGGTTATGGGATTCCAGTTATTTCAGGAACTATTTTTCTAATGCCAGAACATCGGCTTCAGAAGGATTCCATTTTTTGTACCACTTGATGTGGCCTTGGAGGGCTAACCATGGTAGTCCTTTATTGCCATCTGACTTATGAAAGAATATTTTTCGGAATAGATCCATGGAATGTGAAATCTATGGGAAAATTGGAGGAGTACAGGTATCTATTGTTGACTAAAGAACTTGGTACTGAAATATTCATAACCTTCCTTAACTGAAGGGGGAAGGATTTCAATTTTGTGTCCATATACAGGCCACCATTGATGTATAAACCACTGAGGAGATTTAGAGACTAATTGTTTACCCTAAAGGATAAACCAAAAGTGTTTTTCAAGGTTATTTTGAAAAGTGAAGGGATTCATCAAGGCAGCCTTGTAGTCATAGTAATTAAAATACAGTCCGATCAATTTCATCATGATCGTTCTCTAGAAGATGCACCTCTTACAACAACATCTTCCAACTGGCGTCAACCCAAAAAACTCTATTACTCTAGAGCTACCCATCCTGATATGGTTTTAGAAGAAAAACCTAGTGTCAAGCAGAATAATTACAATGCCAACATCATCTATATATGGAACATAGATGGTTGCTCCGAATACAATATTTTGTTCAGATTACAGCAGATGACTATGGTAGCCACTGCATATATAACATCTCACAATTGTTCTGACTAGCTCACTACCCATCTTAGCGAGGAAGATTATTAAAAAATCTTCTGTAGTGTTCGAATTGATCCCATAGGAGAACCAATTCTAAAAGATGGCCAAACCATTCCTGATTCAACCAATACTTTAATTTACACCATTATCAAAACATTCATAGGTAGTCCAAGTATTTTCAAAGAAAGATCTTCTGAAATACTCAACAACCTTAAGTGTAAGACACTCTCCGATTTTAGATGGCATAAGGACTCCTTTCTTACCAGAATATATGAAAAACCAGATGGCAACCTGCCATATTGGAAAGAAAAATTCCTAGATGGCTTGCCTATGTCCCTTAGAGATTTAGTCAAAGAAGAACTCAAAAGTCTTTACACTGGTGATATCATTCCTTATGAAACAAATCACCTATGGACGGCTTACAAGTCTCATTCAACAAGTTGATCTCAAAATCTGCCGCCAAGATAAGATTTTGAGACAATTAGCTAAAGATAGAACTCAAACTCACCGAGATTTAGGAAGTTTCTGCAAATATTTTGACATCCCTTCTTTTTGTAAAAAGCCTCATAAAAGACGAAAGTCTAAAGACAAGGAGATCCAAAAATATGGACCTTCTGCACCCAAGTTCAGGAAAACAAAACCTTCCTACTCCAAAAACAAAGCTCTACCCAGTAAACCAAAAGCACCAGGTTTCAAATCTCCCAAATCTGACAAATGTTATAGATGTTACAAAATTAAGCATATTGCCAAATATTATAAATTAGCTAACAAAGTTAGAAACCTTGAATTAGATGAGTCTATTGTTAACCAAATAGAACAACTCCTATTAGAATATAGTGATGCTTCTGATATAGCTGACGATGAGCTTGAACAACAATTCAATCAACTCGAGGATGATAAGTTACATTCATCTTCGTTTGAGTCTAGTCAGGAAGACCATAATAGTCAGCCAGAGATTAATATTCTCTCTAAAGAACAAAATCTCTTTCTTGAGCTCATTAGCAATCTTGAAAATTCAGACCAAAAGAAACATTATCTAGAGCAAGTCAAATGAACTATAGATAAGCCTTCTACATCTTTAAATATCTTCCCAGATCATCCAGATCCTGAAGAAAACTGTTGGATCTGAGAGACAGTAGTATTTTATGGCTTATGGGCTGGGGTAGTATCATTTTTTCGGGCTTACAGTTGAAATTGGTTCAAATTTTTCCGGGAGATATGATGGGTGTATTCTCTTCATAGCATAATCTGCTGTGATATCTTGGCTGACTTTGGTTAGCAACATCCTTTAAGAGTTGCTTGGAGGCAAATGAAATTATTTGCGGTTGGGAAACAGTGCTGTCTTGTTTGTTTTCCTCTTGAGGAGGAAGGGCCGGAAGTTCTTCCTTTTTTGTTCTGGGCATTTTATCTTCCCTCTAAGAATCCTCCAGTGAGAAAATCCGAAATAGAGTTTGAGCTCTTTTTGATATATTCTATATCCAAATCAAAAATAGATAAAATAGCTTGCCATCTAGCTAATATATGTTTTGAGGCAAGGTTTTGTACATCTTTTTGTAAAACGGATTTGCAGCTTTACAATCAATTCTTAAAAAAAAATTTGGTTTAGTAAATCAGTTTGAAATTTAGAAATGCATAAAAAAATTGCTAAAATTTCCTTTTTAATTGTATGATAATTTTGTTGAGTATTATTCCAATGCTTAGATGCAAATGTTATGATATGTTCTTTGCCATCTTTCTGTTATTTTAATATGCCACCATAACCAATGTCTGATGCATCTGTTTTAACAATTTTGAATGCAGAAGGATCAAGGAGAGATAAACAAGGAAGATGTTTAACTTTTAACTTTATTTATTGGACAACATTGGTATGAACATTAGTCCATGGAGGATGAGGCTTTTTCAATCTATTATAGAGAGGTTTTAACAGATTGCTAATACCTGAAATAAAATCAGATATATATATATATATATATATATATATATATATATATATATATATATATATATATGGGTATTAAAGATGATTCTTAAATGTTTAAAATGTTGATCGATGCTAGTTGAAAAAACGAAGACATCATCAATGTAAGCAATTGCAAATTTTGAAAAGGATTAAAAACGTCATTCATGATTCTTTGAAATTCAGAATGAGCATTTTTTAATCCAAATGGCATCATATTTCATTCGTATTGCCCGAATGGAACAGTAAAAGCAGTTTTATATCTATCTCTTGGATCAATTTGAATTTGCCAAAAACCTGATTTTGAATCAAACTTTGAAAAAATAATAGCAGCATAAAACCGCTGAAATAAAACCTTTTTTGTTTGGAATAGGGTTTCTAATCCAACGAAGAGCTATATTCAAGGGTTTATAATTAATAACTAAATGAGGAACACCTCGTTCAATTTTTGAGTTTTTGTTAACATAAAATATAGCACAACTCCAGGGGGATTTGCTGGGATAGATGATGTGTTTGTCAAGAAGATCTTTTGATATAATTTTGGCAATAGATTGTTAGCTCTTGATTCATTTGGATAGGACGAGATTTAGTGGGAATGGTTTTTTCATCAAAGTCAGGTTCATAAGGAAATCTGACTATGTGTTTTTTCCGATTCCAAAAGGCTGTTGGTAAATCAGCACAAAGATTTTTTTGGATTTTTGCTTCTAAGGTTTTAACTTTAGACTGAAGAGAAGAATCTTAAAGTTGCTGTTGTAGCCTTTGAAATGCTACTTCTTCTTTGAAGAAATTGATTTGGGCTTCCTTATGTTTTAAAGTGGACAAGACCTTCTTGATAGGAGGTTTATCAAAAGGGAGGAGAATCTTATTTCCTATGCACTTAATTTGGATGCCTTAGTTAGTGACCATAAAAGACATGATTTCTTGGATGAAAGGGGTGCCTTATATTACTGAGTTAGTAAGGTCTTTCACTAACAAGAAAGAAGTTGAGACTGATAAAGAAGAATTTTCTGAGGAAGTTCTAACTTCAACATCAGAGAGTTTGAAGCTAATTCCTAATTTTCTTTTTTCCATTGGCTGCTCTAAGAGCCTCTTTAGTTTTCTCCAAGTATTTTGTTGGGACGAGTCCTTCTTGTATACAATTGAGATCTGCACCTCTGTCAAACAAGGCAACAATATCTAAAGTGAAGGACTTATTGATAACTAGGGTAACCCTAATATGTCATTTCTAGATGGAAAATCTAGAGAGGTTGTTGATAAAATTTTCCTAATCAACTGGTTTTGTTTCTATTTGTTTAGGTTTTTCAGGCTGGGAGAAAAGCTGTTGCAGAACAAGACGATCTATATCTTACTTTTCTCTAATTTCATGAATTTCTTCCTTAAGGAGTGCTATCTCAGTTTAGTTTTTGTACCACTTGGTGTGGCCTTGGAGGGCTAACCATGGTAGTCTTTTATGTCCACCTGGCTTATGAAAAGAATATTTTTGGCAATAGATCCACAGAATGTGAAATCTATGGGAAAATTGGAAGAGTACAGGTATCTGTTGTTGACTAAAGAACTTGGTACTGAAATATTCATAACCTTCTTTAATTGAAGAGGGGAGGATTTCAATTTTGTGTCCAAATACAGGCCACCATTGATGTATAAACTACTGAGAAAATTTAGAGACAAATTGTTTACCCCAAAGGATAAATTAAGAGTGTTTTTCAAGGTGATTTTGAAAAGTGAATGTATTCATCCAGGAAGCCGTGTAGTCATAGTAATTAAAATTTGAGGTCGAAAAGGTTGGGAAATTTTTTTGTATTCTGATGGATGTGTGCCCCATTCTTTTGGTGAGATTATTTTATTAATCCATACCGTTGTATGGGTAACATATGCTTGGATTTCTTATCCTTGTAAGGTTTGAATAAGCAAGATTTGGTATCTGCAAGGATAAATTCATAAAGTTTCTGAGTATGGTTAGGAGTTTCTTGTGTGAAATTGGCTGATGAGCTAAGCATTTGAGTAGCTACTTCTTTGGGGGTTTGGATCTGGCTCAATTTAGGTAAGTGGATAGACATCGTCATTTTTAAAGTAGGTTGGTTCCTCAGGGGAGGAACTCTTGTATGAAGAAATTGGTTGTGACACTGGTGAAGAAAGTGCATGTTTGGGTGCCGAGATGCCATGCTTGTGCTCTGTGTATTGGGGATTTTTTCCGCCATTGGTGTTTGTGTGGTTCTTTTAGCAGGCACTGTTTGAGAAGAAGATGCATGGCCTGAGGCTGCCAAAGTGGAACATAAATTTTTAAACATAATAAATTATTTTCTTATTTTCGGATCGCTTATGGTTGCTTTAATTCCCATAAGCTTACACTAGTTTAAGAAGTCTATATCTGACCGAAAGTAAGATGATGTCTGTGCATGTTGAGTTTCTTCTTCTTCAACCAAATCTGCCCATTTTTTAAGGCTAACAATTTAAATTGGTTCAGCTTTTTCTAGGAGATATGATGGGTGTATTCCCTTTATAACATTATCTACTGGAGTTTGATATCTTGGCTGACTTGGGTCAGCAACATCCTTCGAGAGTTGCTTGGAGGCAACTGAAATTATTTGTTGCTGGGAGAAAACGTTGTCTTGTTTATTTTCCTCTGGATGAGGAAGGGCTGGAAGTTCTTTCTTCTTTTTTCTGGGCATTTTATCTTCCCTACAAGAATTCTCGAGTGAGAAAATCTGGAATAGAGTTTGAGCTCCCTCTGTGATATATCCTATATCAAACTCAAAAATAGATAAAATAGATTTCCATCTAGCAAATATATGTTTTGAGGCAAGGTTTTGTACCTCTTTTTGTAAAACAGATTTTGCATTTTTACAATCAATTCTTAAAAGAAATTTTTGGTTTAGTAAATCAGCATGAAATTTAGAAATGCATAAAACAATTGCTAAAATTTTCTTTTTAATTTTAGGATAATTTTGTGGAGCATTATTCCAATGCTTTTGGACAACGTTGGTATGAACATTAGTCCATGGAGGAGGAGGCTTTTTCAATCTATTATAGAGAGGTTTTAACGTATTGCTAATACCTAAAATAAAATCAGATACATATATATATACGCGACCCCAAAAACAACAAGCCTTTTCGAAACGTGTTTGACAATTGACGTCATAACACTCTACCAAAATGGCTAACATTCCCTCAATATAATAGTCTCATGTTGTCCCTATATTTGAATATTGTATTCTTGGGAAACCAGTTTTAAAAATGTTAGCATATTTTTCAAAAACTTATTCGTTTTCCATATTTGCAGAAATAAACTAATTTTGAGTCTCTTTTGCATTTTTGGCCACTCTAGAGTTAAAGGTTAAAACTAGTGCTAAAACTGCAACTAGGTAGCAGCTTTAACCCATTATGGAAATTTCATAATTTGTTAGATTATTCGGTCATAGGCAGTAAGCCTATTTAAGCTGATTTTGCATAAGACGTCTTCTTATAATCTGTTTTAATCTTTTAGCTCGACTTTTGGTGGATTAAAATTTTTTAAGTATGATTTGCATTATTAGCCTAAAATCACATCATGCTTTATATTCATGACCTTAGTAAGAATTAAGTCCTTGTTTGTATAGCCTTACTTGTATGTTTAGAATCCCAAATTTCAAACCCGGTCGGGAACAACCTTTCGTGAGACTTGAAAAATGCCTATCACGTTCTTCCTAAGTCATAAATACTTCTTGCCTAGAATCTCTGCTAGTATAACTCTCGGAGCTAAATTTATACCCTTAGACATATTAGGTGACCTAATACGCCTTAGACGAATTTATTAGGTGGAGACTCCAAAACTCGTTCCAAACGAGTCACCTAGTCAAACCGAACCTTTGATATCGATCCGAGCTCGAAAAAAGGGGTGCGACAGAATGGCGACTCCGCAGGGGATATTTAAAGTCCTAACCATAATGGGTTAACTTTTTGGATTATCTATATTTTTATATTATTGCTATCTATTTATTTTGCTTTGTTGTATTATATACTAACTTATTTTCTTTGTTTTGGTTTTTCTTATTTCTTATTTTATTATTTTTTATATTCATTGTTTGTTGGTGTATTTTATTTCATAAAAAAAATTGTGACATTTCTGTTCATATCGTCCGTCATTCCTGGCACCCTCCAACCTCTTAGTGCCCTTAGGAAGGGACGGTTATGTGGAACCCACGACCGTCCCTTTTTCCTCAAAAAATAAACACCTAGGAGAAGGTCTTGCAAAATTTAGCCAGCTAGCGGAGCTGTTGGTGGTTTGCAAGTCTTCAACTTTCAAGTTGTCCGCTTGAAAGAACCGGTCTAGACGTATCAAACTCTTAGAGGAGACGTTACTAAGTTCATGCAGAATGCAATTATTAGGAACTACGACTCCAGCTACGCCTAAGTCCTTAGTTCACCATGTCCAAACAAAACTCAAATGAGTTACTAACTCCAAGGGGCGTCTAGATATGAATAGGTGTGCATCTATTTTTAAAAAAGTCTTTAGTTCACCATGTCCAAACAAAACTCGAATGAGTTACTAACTCCAAGGGGCGTTTGGATATGAGTGGGTTTGCAACTCTTTTTAAAATTAAATATGCCAAGTGTATACCATTTGTTCTCAAAAGGGAAGGGGGATGAGTCTAATGGTTTTTTTTTTTGTAGGTCATCATGAGTCACAAAGAGCACCTCTGGTTCGACATGTTTATTGACATTCCAAAATAGACAAGGTTTTGGTGAATAGACTTGGGCGAAGCGAGACGATTTGAGCTATGCCAGACTTTGGGTCATTTGCCATTACTAATGGATATGGAACCTAATAGGTTCCTCATTAAAGCTGTTGCATGCTTTTGGGATGCTGATAGAAATGTTTTTAGGTTTGGGGATTATGAAATGACACCATTATTAGAAGAGATTGGAGGTTTTATCAAAGACACTGGGTTACGATGAAAAAAATGCAAATGAAAAGTCACTACTATTATTGTACCCCGGCAGCCTACTGAAGATGAGTTTCGAGAAGAATTTGGGTTTCAGTCAAATGACGTGTCTGAATTTTTGCAAAGGTCTAAGTTTTGCTGCATATACTAGTACGAGAGGTTTGGATATAAATAAGGCTACTGGAAACATGAGAACGAGTTCACATCATATCAAGATTGGAAGAGTAAAAAAATCTTTGCTTTTGCGGTAGCATTTCTGGGCGCTGTAGTGTTCCCGCAGGGAGCACACTACGATATCAACACGAAGTTAGTCAATTTCACACATGCATTATTTCATGGTATAGAGGGGAAGACGTGCACCATGGTTCCTACAGTCCTAGCAGAAATTCTTTAGGCCCTAGGAAGGTGTAAAAATGGAGCTCAACATTTTGAGGGCTGCAATTTATTCTTACAAGTATAGTTGACAGAGCATCTCAAAAAGAAGCCAAATGACGCTCAAGAGTTCTATAGCATATGTCGTTCGGGCCACATCTTGGCTCAACACTATGGTGTCAAGAAGTTCCGGGAGCCCACGACTACTGATGAATGTTTTATGTTGCTAAAGAATTTGAAAGAAGAAGACATATAGTGGATGTACCCATGGTTCTCATCTAAGCAAGTGTTGCTTCGATCTAAGAAGAAATTGTTTGTGGTTCTTATGGGCATACTTAGTCTCCAACCCTACATACCCATTATAGCTATGAGACAAGCAAGTAGAAGACAAGACATACCTTTGATATGAGCCACAGGGCAGTTCCAAGTAGACTATCAAGAAGACAGGGTCCCATTCATGGCATAAATTCGTAAGTTGTGGAAAGAAAAGAGGTTTGCCGAAGAAAACACAGTTGAGCTGGACAGGGATCACGCAGGCTGTGAGGTTGATTATTGTTCCCCAGTGCCTAAACCTGACGTACCCGGGGCTGTTAAAGACATAGAATCTGTAAACAAATACAAGATTGAATGGTTGATGGAGAAATTAAAGATGTCTGCGAGGTTGAGAAAGAAAGAATGAAGGAGGCACAGAAGTGAGGTAGAAGAATTAGATCGAGATCTGGAAGGTTTGAAGAAGGGTTTCGAGGAAAATACAATGAAAGTTACAACCAAAGAGATGGGGTGGAGGGCTACTAGCCATCGCTTACTTGACCATTGCGCAGTTAGACACTGGGAAGATGCAAAAGAAGCTGAAGAAGTCCGATGCTGAATCAAGGGAGCCCGAAGATCCAGATTTTAAGGATAGATTTATTACTTTTCATTTTTATTATTGTAATAAATCTTGGCTTATTTATAAATGCACAATAATTTTGGTGGTCAATTGAGAACAAATAGTTGGCACTTGCATGTTTAATTTTAAAATCATCCAAACTTAGGAAGGCTGGATGTCCTTGGCACATCACAATCCATTAGCAAACCTCGTCCAAACATCGAAAAGGGTCCACGACCCGAGAATGAAAAATTTTCATCAATGCTCGCGCCAAATGTTGATCGTTTGCTTTGGTTTGTCCAAAACAGTAGGATTATTTTGATTTTTTGTTTTGTTTTGTTTTCAAACTATGGCTACAAAATAATCACTCCAATTCGACTCGGTTCCCCAAGTTCCCTATCTGCTCAAAATTTGGTGGGATGATCTGACTAAGGCTAGTAAAGAGCGGATTCAAAAGGTATTGGGTGATTTGTTATCCCTTATGTGGTACGAAGCAGTGCCAGGCTTGGTTGGAGCGGCTGCTCATTTCTGAGATTACAAAACGGTTGTGTTTCACTTCAACGGCAAAGATTTAGCATCAATGTTGGAGGATATTGGAGGTTTGTCCGGATTAGCATCTGGACTCGAGACTATGATTTACCCCCGAGAGGTAGAACACTTTGAATTTCTCGACCTTCTGCAGGTTCCCTATATACCATACCATAATGGGATTCAGGATGCGAGAGTTACTCTATAATTTTTGTACTCCAAATTTAGGGATCTAAGTCTCTGATATGATCTCCAAGGGGCATCAGAAATTCAAGACTCGGTATAGACCGAATCTGCAACTTTCACCATTTCTTTCTTAGGGAGTGTGATTTTCCTTGAGTGGGTTTGGTTCTGATGATCATAGGAGACATCTATAGGGCTTTGACTAAGTACAGAAAGGGGCAGACTATTTTGAAGGCTGCAACCTTTTGATACAGATGTGGTTAATCTAGCACCTCCAAAAGCTCTAAATTGCCCCATCTGTAGTAGTGGCTCTGAAGGCTGATGTCATCAAGACACATGTTGCTCGCATGGCTGGTACTGCTCAATGGGAGAAGCCCGTAGATTTGAGTGGTTGGTTAAAAAAGTTCAATACGTTGCCAAACCTATAGTGGGTGATAGAACATTACGCCTGTTTTACAGTCTCCATGCACGGTCAACAGGCTACTTTCTTGACAGTAATCAGGTTTCGAGGGACTCATCAATACGGCCCTCTAAGAACACTTAGACAAGTGGGGATGGCACAACTGATCCCTAAACTGGAAAAGGGGTGGAGTTTCAATGCTGAAATGAGTGACATAGACCGCTCCACAATTGAGACAATATTGGTAATATGGAAAAGAGAGCAATGAGACAATTTTGTCATAGTCAAGACAATAGGGTAGATCCTAGTGCTGCTTTAGCCTATCCTCAATGGCTCAAGGAGGATAAAGAGAAGTTTCATTCTAGGAAGCCCCCACTGAAGAAAAAGACTGAAGCCCTTAGTTTTGAAGGAAAGTATAAAATGATGTGAACTAGATATGAACAAAAGAGGGTGGAGCTGAGAGTAACTCAAAATAGGGAGATGAGAAGGCAATACAAGGGAAAGATTAAGGAAGACGAGGCTAGATTTTGGATGGACAAAATGATGGGACTTGGGCAAGTTGCAGGGAACTTGAGAAACCTTCTCAATGGGTGGGCAGAGCATTTCAAGGCAGTACCACTGGAAGACAAAGAAGTATTAGGAGTGCAGATTTTCTCTTCTTTTGCAAAATTTTTGAGCGACATACATACTGGAAAAGACCTCATGGAAGTGGATTTCACCCCTTCGGAGAACATTGGAGGGAAGCCAATAGAGGAAGAGCATGAGGAAGAAGAGGAACAAGAGGATATCAAAGTCATTTTTTGATTGGAGCACGTCTATGCTTAGCCTTTAGTGTGAATTTTAGTCGAGTCATTTCCTTTTCCAGTCGAGTCGTTTCCCTTTGTTTTCAAGCCTTTTTTTGTTTTTTGAAATATTAGTGATTGTAATATAGCCAAATAGATAAAATAAATTTCTTTGTTTTCTGGTATATAGAGTTGTATTGTTTACTCTATAACAAACAAAATGATACACTCGACGCAAGTATTGTCTTAAATCATTGTTAGGCCTACCTCTAGCACAAAAGAGGTTCCCTGCATAATAGAACATGTTTACATGATATTAATTTATATCCAAAATTTTCTAACGCCTCACTAATATCTACTTCTATTTGTTTTGGAAGGTTATTTTTTCTCCCAATTCCCGAAGGTTGGTTTTTTCATTCTGGCCGAGCGGCATTATCCTTTGAGATCGAGAGGATCAATTTCAACACCTCCCCCTCTACCTACAAGAATAAGGTAAGAGGAAATATCATAGCCGATTTTGATAAGGTTGATGGTAATACTACCAACTCCATCATCGGAGGAACTCTCGGAAAGCAGGGTCTGATTGCGTACGAGGAGTACACAAAGCTGGAACAAAGGTTGTTTGAGTTGGAGAACAGAATTCCCCCTATCTATGCTGATGAAACTACCGACCCAAACAAGCATATACGCCTTCACAGAAAAGACCCCATGCTTCCTGAAAAAGATCTTCCATAACCTGCCTATGTTACACCATCGAAAGCACCACAGAACAACTCTCACAACATCGCCACCACTCAATTATATACTTTCAATGATGAAACCAAACAGATCTCTTCACCTACCAAAGAACATGACATATATGCATGGACAGGGGAAGAAACTGACAACACTAAAGAGCAAGTCAAGTGGTTGTTGGAAAATGTCAAGCAATTCCATGTGACTAAGGAAACTTGGGGATTGGCCTATGAAGACCTATATCTCTATCCCAATTTCAAACTGCCTGATGGATACAAAACGCCCAAGCTCAATCTGTTTTATGGCAGCGGTGATCAATTGGCTCATCTGAGGTCATATTGTGACAAACTAATAGGAGTAGGACACGATAAGAAGATCAGAATGCAGTTATTCATATGTAGTTTAACAAGGAGACGCCTTAACATGGTATTCTAAGCAGCAGCTGAAAAAGTGGACTAGTTGGGAGGCTATGGCTGGAGATTTTGTTGGTAGTTTTGGGCATAACATTGATGGTATGCCTGACCGATTATATTTAGAGAAGTTAAAGAAAAAGCACACCAAAACCTTCAGGGAGTATGCAAGGTGATGAAGAGTTGAAGTTGTGAAGGTCCAACCACCCATGGATGATACAGAAATAGTGGGAACCTTCATCCGCATATAAGAAGATGTGTACTTTGATAAGATACAGAACATGCAGGATATGAAATTTGGAGTCTTGATCAAAATTGGGGATATTGTTGAAAATGGCCTGAAAACTTGAAAAATTGTTAGCCTGGCTGCACTACAAGCCACTAACAAAACTTTGCAGACTGGTAGCACTAGTATCACTAAGAAGAAGAAGGACGAAGTCTCTTTCGTCACTACTTCTCTTGATCACACTTCTACCCACAATCACTACTACTAAACACCACTTCCACCATACCCCCTATGCTCCATCACCACATGCCTATCATGTATGCAACACACAACCTCCTTTCTAAGGCCCACATCCGTAACGACTACAATACCCATAAAATAAAAAACTACAAAAACACCAACACATATCCTCCTACACTCCGCCCTCACGGAAAAGACCCCATGCTTCCTGAAAAAGATCTTCCATACCCTGCCTATGTTGCACCATCAAAAGCACTACATAACGACTCTCACAACATCGCCAGCACTCAATTCTATCCTTTCAATGATGAAACCAAACATATCTCTTCACCTACCAAAGAACAAGACATGTATGCATGGACAGGGGAAGAGACGCACAACACTAAAGAGAAAGTCAAGTGGTTGTTGGAAAAGGTCAAGACTTGGGGATTGGCCTATGAAGACCTATATCTCTATCCCAATTTGAAGCTTCCTAATGGATACAAAACGCCCAAGCTCAATCTGTTTGATGGCAGTGGTGATCCAATGGCTCATCTGAGGTCATATTGTGACAAACTAATTGGAGTAGGACACGATAAGAAGATCAGAATGCAGTTATTCAAATATCATCTAATAGGAGACGCCTTAACATGGTATTCCAAGCAGCGGCTGAAAAAGTGGACTAGTTAGGAGGCTATGGCTGGAAATTTTGTTGATTGTTTTGGGCACAACACTGATGCTATGCCTGACTGGTTCTATTTAGAGAAGTTAAAAAAGAAGCCCACCAAAACCTTAAGGGAGTATGCAACGAGATGGAGAGTTGAAGTTGCGAAGGTCCAACCACCCATGGATGATACAGAAATAGTGGCAACCTTCATCAGCATATAAGAAGACGTGTACTTTGATAAGATATTGAACATACAGGATAAGAAATTCAGAGACTTGATCAAAATTTGGGATATTGTTGAAGATTAAGCCTTGCATACTGGTAGCACTAATATCACCAAGAAGAAGAAGGACGAAGTCTCTTTCATCACTACCTCTCTTGATCACACTCCCACCTACAATCAGTACTACCAAACACAACTTCCACCATACCCCTATGCTCTATCACCACATGCCTATCCCGTATGGAACACCCTACCTACTTTCTAAGGCCCTCATCTGCAACAACCACAATACCCACAAAATCCAAACTACAAAAATACCAACACATATCCTCCTAGACTCCGCCTAGACAATAACCAAAAGCCTAGAAGAAACTACACCCTGCTTGCTGAATCCCAAATCTAGTTGTTCGAAAGACTCAAGGCAGCAGGACATATCCAGCCTATCCCATTCAAGATGCCCGAAAAGATATCACCATTCTTTGATCATTCCAAGACTTGTGCTTACCATTCTGGAGGACCAGGCAATGACACCGAGAAATGCTTTTCCTTAGGGGATAAATACAAGATTTGATTGATGAAAAGGTGATACACGAGAAGGCAGCAAATGTGCACAACAACCCTCTGCCCGATCATAGAGATAAAAAGGTTAACTTGATTGAATTATAGGCTGACTGCAACCTAGAAGGAACCATCATCAGAGCAAGGGAAGCTACACCAGCACTTGCTTCTGTTGCACAAGCTGTTAAGGCACCAGTTCCTATTGAGGTGGAAGTGGATACCAAATTCTATGTGGACGTGGTTCCACTCTATGATATTAAGACAGTTCCATGGGATTACAAAGCTGAAAAGAGAAGAAAAGGGGAGACAATAATCGAGACACTTGTGGTACAACAAATAACCATAAGTAGGAAAAACTATACTCCTGATAATCTTGCTCACGACAGAGAGAAAAGAAGAAAAGGAATCAATGAAGAAAAGTGCGAAGAGTTGTGGAAGAAAGTGCAGGCAAAAAGCCACTCTGTGGTCGAACACTTTGGCAAAACTCCAGCCCAATCGCCAATTTATCTCTACTGGTAAATTCAGAAAGTCACAAGATTGCATTGATGAAGGTGTTAGATGAATCAGATGTACCAGTTGACACCACTGTTGTGAATCTGGCTAGCATGGTTGGGCAAGTCATGGAATCTAACCGAATCCATGAAGATGAATTACCGCTAGAAGTGCTGGGCACAACAAGGCTTTGCATGTCACTATCAAGTGCAAAGAGTGGTTCGTAGGAAGTCCTGATCGATGTAGTCTCATGCTTGGACATATGCCCGTTCATCACTTTGAATAGAATGAGAATTGACCAAAGTGAGATTAAAGAAAGTGACATGAAGGTAAAATCATTTGACGGATCACAGGGGAGCACCATTGAGAGATCGACCTGACTATCATGGTTGGCCCGGTTGAGTTTACTACTGAGTTCCATGTCATGGATATCTCAGTGTCATATAATCTGCTACTGAGAAGACCTTGGATTGACATGGCTGGGGCAATTCCATCTACCCTGCACCAGAGAGTGAAATCTGAGTAGGATAATAAGGAGGTTGTGGTATTCGGTGAAGGGAGTAACTCTATCTACAATGAGTAGACCATACCAGCAATCAAAGGAATGTTTCAGAAGGGTAAACTTTCTACACTAGAGAGCTTGGGAGCAGTGCATGGTAGTCGGGAAGGGTACTACAAGAAGTAAAATAAAAAATGTGGGGGATAGAAATACAATAGTTACCCCAAGGAAAGTCGTAGAGGAAGCACTAGTGCAGCACAAAAAGGATACCCTACGCACACTACTCCTAGACTCATCAATGTTCCTGCAGAAACACAGATAAGGAGGAATTTCTACAGTGCTTATTGGGATAGCGAGGTAAAGGTTATAAAGGAAGGGATCTAGTATGGGAACCCATGATGTCTGATTGGAGGGGTACCCACACGAGAATTTCGCAAGGCAATACCTACCAAGACCAAGAAGCAGCCTGTGTACCCACCCAATGCCCGTCCTGACTGGAGACGTATTTCCAGATAAATAAGAGGAAGATAAGTGTGGATACCCAGGGTACCTAAACCCGGGCCTGAGGTAGTGCACATTGAGGAACCATACATACTCTCGCAGCCTACAAGGTGGCCTAGAGACTGGGTGATGGGTATTATGCTAATGCAAGGTTATAAACTGGGAAAAGGGTTGGGCAAAAATCTGGATGATATGATGGAGCCTGTTCGTATTGTGATGAGAGACGACAAGAATAAGCCCAGCATAGGATATTTCGTCGGTTATGAAAAGAGTTTGGAAGAAGCATCTTTGGATTTTTAATATTATAAGGAGTCTGTCAAATCTCTGCTGCAAATATTTGTCTCATCTGGTTTCCTGGGTGGTCACAAGGGGGAGGCACCTGCAACGCAAAAGACAAATCAGAAGCTACTGATGCTCAAGAAGACTTGCTGGCAAGCGTACAGAGGCTGTTCCTATCTGATGCAAATTGATGTGTGATCTTGGAGGAGCAAAATGAACCTCGCAGTCTTGCAAAAATTAAATCTGGAGCTGCCCCGAAGAATTGGACCAGCAACTTGACCAGAGCATTCCACGAACCTTTGTAGAGCTAGGGGGCATTGTTTTCTCTTTTCATGCTTTCAAAATAAAATATGACTCCGAGTCGTTAGAGTTGCATTTCTTTTCTTAGTTTTCGTTGCTAAATGTTTCCTACAAACACTTGTTTTGCAAGGATTCAAAAATAAAAGCATTCCTCTTTTTGTCCTTTAATTTTTTTTTATTTTAATTATGCATTACTTTACTTTTTCAGCATTCAAACTAATAATTCCATTGAATCTGCAACCGAAATGTGCAATGAAACAACTGAGTTTAAGGAGTCTGACCCTGAATATGAGGAATTTGATGAGGCAACTCAAGAGGAAATTGAGAAATTTGAAAATAAGCCTAAACCAAACTTGGACGAAACAGAAGTGGTCAATCTAGGAGATGATGAGACGGTGAAAGAAACAAGAATCAGTGTACACTTGACTCAAGAAGCTAGGGAACAATATATTGATTTCATTAAAGAGTATGAAGATGTATTTGCATTGTCATATGATGACATGACAGGTATAAGTACAGATGTTGTCGCACACAAGCTACCTATTTATCCGGGCTTTCCGGCAGTTAAGCAAAAGGCGCGAACCTTCAAGTCATCGACTTTAGTGAAAATCGGGGAGGACGTGACCAACAACTCAATGCAGGAATCTTGAAAATAGTTGAATATCCGAAGAAAGATGGAAAAATCAGAGTTTGTGTAGATTACAGAGATCTGAGCAAGGCAAGCCCAAAAGATAACTTCACTTTACACAATATACACATTCTGATTGACAACTTTGCAAAGCATGAGCTACAATCATTCGTAGATTGCTTCATCGGTTCTCATCAAGTGCTTATGGATGAAAATGATGCAGAAAAGACAGCTTTCACTACTTTTAAGGGAACATACTATTACAAAGTGATGCCTTTTGGTTTGAAAAATGTTGGAGCTACCTACATGAGGACAATGACTATAATTTTTCATGACTTAATGCACAAGGAGATTGAGGTATATGTGGATGACGCGATCATTAAGTCAAGGAAAATCTCGAAATACTTGGACAATTTGTGCAAGTTCTTCAATCGCTTGCGTAGGTATAACCTGAAGCTGAACCCAACAAAGTGTGCTTTTGGTGTTCAAGCTAGAAAGTTGTTAGGTTTTATAGTTGGCAGAAGGGGCATCGAGTTGGATCCGGCTAAGATTAAAGCCATCAAAGAATTGCCACCTCCAAAGAGAAAGAAAGAAGTCATGAGTTTCTTAGGATGACTCAACTCGTAGTCGATTCATAGCCCAATCCCCCGTCATATGTGAACCTACTATCAAGTTGCTAAGAAAGATGCAGTGGTAGAGTGGGCAGAAGATTACCAGAACGTATTTGGCCGGATAAAAGAGTATTTTTCTACTCTGCCCATACTGGTTCCTCCCGAATCAGGGGAACCTTTGATATTGTATCTGTCTGTGGTAGATTCAGCATTTGGATGTGTACTGGGGCAGCATGATGCAACCAAAAAAAAAGAGCAAGAAATATACTATCTAAGTAAGAAAATAAATCCTTACGAAGCTAAGTACATATTGCTGGAACGCACCTGTTGTGTGTTGAGTTGGGTAGCACAGAAGCTGAGGCATTATCTGACATCATATAACCTTGCTGATCTCAAGAATGGATCCCCTCAAATACATCTTTCAGAAGCCCATCCCGACGGGGAAGCTAGCTAAATGGAAAATGCTAATCACTGAGTTCGACATCACTTTTATCACTCAGAAGGCGATAAAAGCTCAAGCACTAGCCGATCACATGGACGAGAATCCTGTAGATGATGACTATGAGCCTTTTCACACTTACTTTCTAGACGAAGAGATCATGTTTGTTGGGGAAGATATTGTAGAAGAGTATGATGGTTCGAGATTATTCTTCGATGTAGCGGTAAACTTCAAAGAAGTTGGCATTGGGGCACTACAATTTTTTTAAACTGGCCAACACTATTCAGCCATGGCTAAGCTCAGGTTCCCTTGCACTAACAATATGGCAGAATACGAGGCTTACATATTGGGATTCCAAATGGCAATAAACATGAATGTGCAAGAACTATTGGCAATTAGAGATCCAGAGCAGATCCATCAAGTACGAGGCAAATGGGTGGCAAAAAAACTCTAAAATATTATCGTACTTGGAGTGAATAAAGGAATTGAGCAAGAGGTTCACCAAGATAGAATTCTGGCATGTGCCTAGACTGCAGAATGAGTTCTCCTGTGCCTTGGCTACAATATCTTCTATAATTCAGCACCCCGATAGAACTAGATTGATTCACTACCCATAGCGGTGAAAGAACAACCAGCATATTATTTTTATATGGAAGAAGAATTGGATGGAAAGCCTTGGTTCCATGGCATCAAGAAATTTCTCAAAGAAAATGCTTATACTGAGAATGCCACAAGCCTTCAGAAGAAGACATTGAGAAGATTGGAAAATGGTTTTTTTCTAAATGGTGAAGTCCTATATCTGAGAATGCCCATTTTGGATTTGCTGAGATGTGCAGATGCCAAAGAAGCTGCGAGATTGCTAGAAGAAGTGCATGTTGGGACGTGCGGTCCACATATGAATGGCTTTATACTTGCAAAGAAGACCCTGAGGGCAGGTTACTTTTGGATGACTATGGAGCATGCATATATAAAATGTGTGAAGAAGTGTCATCAATGCCAGGTACACGGAGACATCATTTGAGTACCTCCGAATTAGCCTAATTATGGGATCACCCTGGCCTTTTGCTGCCTAGGGAATGGACGCCATAGAGCTAATTAAACCCGCCAGATCAAATGGGCACAGGATCATATTGGTAGCTATTGGTTACATCACCAAATGGGAGGAAACTGCATCATATAAATCGGTGACGAAGAAAGTAGTGACTGATTTTGTTCAAGACAAAATGATCTGTCGATTCGGCATTCCCTAGTCAATTATCACTGAAAATGGGTCTAATCTTAATAGTGATTTGATAAGAGAAACTTGTGACACTTTCAAGATCAAGTACCGTAATTCCACTGCATACAGGCCTCAGATGAATGGAGCAATTGAGGAAGCAAAGTTGAAAGATGCCGAATGGATTAAGTGAAGAATGGAGCAGCTGGCACTCATTGACGGCAAAAGAATTAATGCAACATGCCATGGACAGTTGTACCAACAAATAATGGCAAAGGCATTTAACAAGAAGGTCCAGGTAAGGCCATTTAAGCCTGGGCAGTTGGTTCTAAAAAAGATATTCCCTAATCAAGAAGAAGCGAAGGGTAAGTTTGTACCAAACTAGCAAGGGTCATACATGGTTCATCATGTTCTGGCTGGAGGAGCGCTGATATTGGTAGAGATGGATGGTGAAGTTTAGCCGAAACCGATCAATAGAGACACTGTCAAAAAATATTACATTTGAAGACCTGCACTAGCTAGTAGCTTTACTCTTTATGCAATATCTCATGCAATCAAGAACTACGTAACGACCTGGTTCCCAAGCTGGGATACGTAGGCAACCTACCCAAAGGTTCGGTCGCATTAACACAAAATTTTTTATTCCCCACGAAGTAGACACTAGGGCAAAATTTTTTAGGATCTCTCAAAAATTCAAAGGACGAGCAAAGACTGATACTGGGGGAAAAAATTTTGAGGTTCCCACAAAAGTTTCAAGAAAGGCAAAGGCACAAACTGGGCAGAATTTTGAGGTTCATCAAAGGTTGATGTTAGCAGATCTAGAGAGGCAGTTGCAGAGGAATTGTATTTATACTATACAATGCAGTCTACAACTCAATGGAATAAAAATATTTTAATGAACTCTTTTTCAAAATGCATGCATGTCTTTCTTTGTTCTTTCCTTTTTTTTTTATGTGCCCTATAGCTTGACTAAGGTCTGGCGCTCATGAAAGAGGACACAGCAAAAGCAAAGTGCAAAGTAGACGAAGATACACAAATCAAACCTTCCCCCGCACAAGTTACAAATTTTTCTTTGAGCGCAGGCACCAAAAGGCAAACAATATGATAATCAGCACGATAACGTTTTAGGAAATTCCACAGGCATGGTAATATCATTCTATTTTTTAGCACTTCACTCTACTCGTTGTATGCAGGGTATAAAACTCAACGCAATAGGCAAATATCTCCCGATGAGAGGCACCTAGCAGCTCCTAACGAGCAAGAAAATATCTCCTAAGGAGAGGCACTTAGTAGCTCCTGGTGAGCAAGAAAATATCTCCTGGCGAGCAGGCAAAAAATTCTCCCGACGAGAAGGCAAATATCTCCCGATGAGAGCAACTTAGTAGCTTCTGACGAGCAGGAAAATATCTCTTTATGAGAGGCACTTATAGCTCCTGATGAGTAAGCAAATATCTCCTGATGAGAGGCACAAGCTCCCGACTTGCAGGCAAATATTTCCTGACGAGATGCACTGATGAATCCTGACGAGTAGGCAAATATCTCATGATAAGAGGCCTCGGCAAATGACTGTTGACACTCGAAATGACATGAAATTCTACTTTATATCTATAAAAATGATTTGCAATTAGCTCACCTTTGTTGCAGGTAACATCCCGGCGCCTTAGCGACACAGCAAAACATTACATCATACATCATTCTTAGACATGCGCAAATTCATAATCTGCACTTGGCAAAATTCACGACAAAATTAGTTGCTCCGTCAACGTCTTTGCCTGAAGACTCTTTTCATAATTCCCGGGCAAAGAGGTGCAGCTGTTGACACTCAATTTTGTCCCTTCTATTTTCATAATTGGTCGTATTCAACTTCAAAGTATAATTTTAATTTCTCAGATGAAATTGCATTTGATATCATGCATATATCTGTGTAACCCGAATATCTATTTAAATGTGATTATATTACATAACTACATCACTTGGTTCATTTTCAAAATACTTGCACAATTTTGCAACTATTTGTACAATTAATACACTTAAGTACCTATTTTACAATTATTTACACCTAATTAATATTAACTAAACTCATTTATAATTATTTGAATGAATTATTATTCTTGCTATGTCATCAATATTATTTCTTATGTTTTATTAATTATTTCTTCATTAATTGGCATTTTTAAGTTAATTATTGGCCAAATATACTGTCATATACACTATATATACACTTATATGCATATGCACTTAAACACATATACACCCATACACACTAACCTAGCACGCGCCATGTGGCGCCACCTCATCCGCCCATTTCTCAAATCCAACGGTTAGAAAAAAAACTTCCATTTTTAATTACATATACCCTCTAAACTTCCTAAACTATAAACACTGCAATCCCCCTTTCCTCAACACTGACCAGCCACCACCTACCTTCACCTCTACCCCCTTCCTCTCAAACCTGTCCAAATACATCCCCAACCGCCAAGCTCCACCACAAATCTGAAAGTCCCACCATCCACGCCCCCCTTTCTATCTTGTCCTTTTCACACGTAAATGGGAAAGCAAATCCCTCATCCCTCTCTCTCGGATTCGAAAAGGAAAGCAAGAAATAAAGAAAATCATTTCAAATTCGATTCAATAAAGACAAAATTGGAATGGGTACAATACATACAAAGCAAGAAATTTGAATATTCGAACTCGAATCAAGCAAAAAACGGGCAGAAACAAAGCGGGTAGTGCGATCCGGGCCGACCCAAAAACCGGTAACACTTTTCTTTTTATGTTTTTCTTTTCCTAGTTTTTCTTATGTATGGCTGAAAGTGTAAATAGCTCACCTCCATGTTAAGTATAATAATTTTGTTCAGACTTCACCCCTAAAACTATTGCTTTCGACAATTGTTATAGAATTAAAATCATGCTTCTGCATTAGTAAAATTGTGTCACACGTTAATTGTTTGTTTAGTCTGCTCGTTTGATTGTTAGATGTTGAAGTTCTTGTTTAGTTTTGACATTGATACTATGCGAAAATGGGATAAAATTGTATATGAGTCGAGAACTTGGTGTTGTCATTTTAACTTGAAATTCGAAATTTCAGACGAAGGCAGGTACATTGGATGTTCGAATGGTCCGGTCTTCTTCTATTCTATTACATTATGTATTTAGCCTGCTTTGATATAGAATACCATATAACATATATTTTTTTTGTACAAAGGTGTGAAGGTAGTTATTCTTAAGATTGTGGGATTTCAAAATCTGGTTTAGCTAGAATTATGCTAGGGATTGAAAGATGATCAGCTCGATTGAACCTTGCATCTAATTTATGACTTAATACAAGCTGAAACTAGGACACTTTGTGATGCAATACGAATCAGGCTCACCTGTTCGATTCATCAAGCAAGTCCACCGAGGAGTCACATGGCGCCCACGATCAAAGTGTGGCCGGAATGGAAGATGCCGAAGACTGCCTCGACGAGCAACAACTTTGGAAATCCACCGAGCAGACAACAAGTGACCGGTGCTGACACTGACTTCAGGGAGCTGTGAGATCGAGCACAACTAACGATCAAGTTTGAGCCCGAAGCTGAAAGCAACCGAACCGAGGAAGAGCGACGCCGAACAGAGAATCGACCAAAGGGCTACAAGTGTGCCCGAGGCAAGGGTGTTCGATTCCAAACGAGACCGAGGCAAACAAGCGTCCGAAGACAACGTGTTCGAGCTGAGCTGCCGAACACATAAGCTACTCCAGCCCTGCGTGGCTTTATCTCATTGGTCGCCTGTGACCACTTTACTATTTTGCCCTTTTTAATTTTCTATATAAACTCCTAGCATAGCTCATTAGGAGATAGCTTTTAGTTGACATTGAATTGAGAGAATAGAGATAGAATTGGCCGAGCCATTTTTGTTTGAAGCCCGAGGCTTCGTTATGCCTTCTTAGGCTTGGAACCGAAATGGATTTCATCCCTAGTATGAATCCTTGTTTGGTTCAAGTTTCATTTCTCCCTTGGATAATTCAATCAATGTTTTGATTCTGATTATCCATTCATTCTTCTATTTCTGTTCTCCCCCCTTCCCCGATTTCTTGTTACCCGTGTTACTTTTATTGCTTCCGCATCTTTACTTCATCGTTTCCGCGTCTTGTTTGTTGTCTCCGATTGTAAGGTGTAAACCACGGGTTTGCTTGCATCAGTTTGGTATCAGAGCAAGACTTGGATTTCGTTCCTACGAATCCACGTTCCTTGTTCATCTTATCTTTAATTTTCTGTCTGTTCTTATTTTACAAAAAAAAAAAAAAAAGTAAAAAGAAGAAAATTCAAAAATTTGTGTTGACTGATTGATTGTTGGATTAAACAGTCATATATTTGGATTCACCACTGTCTTAGGATCAATTTGGATACCCGACGTACATCGTTTGTAACTAGGGTTTTTCCTTCAATTTTTGGACTGTTCTTGACGTGGTGAAGTTGAAAATCGAACCCCAGTTGTGTTTGGTGTTTATCGATGAAAACTGGAGGTTGTTGAGGTATTTGGGTCGATTTTTGTGCTTAAAATCGAAGTTCCACTGTTATAGACACTGTCCGTACGCCGGAAGCTTGTTGACATTGTTGACAGTGTACGGACGACGTGAGCTGTGTTCTTAGCTTCGCTTGGAACTGGAGTGATCTCCGACGTTGTAAAAACCGGAGACGACCCAAATCTTGAGCTTAATCTGTTGTTAGTGGACTGTGAACGAATCTTGATATTGTCCGTACACCGGAGTAAAAGTTCACTGTTCCATTGAAGAAGAAAGGGGTAAATTTTCAAAATCTAAAACCCCAGGTGAAAAGTTGTCGGCTAGAAAAGGGAAAGTGGAGAAGGTTAAACCCTATCTGTACCGAGGAGGAAACACTTGTACCGAGGTCACGTGTTCGGAAAATTCCGAAGCGGAACCGAGGAGGTAGATTCTCTTAGGATTTCACTTTTCTTGTGTCCGAATATTCTCGATAGTGGATCTCTGGAGTAATCCTTCCTACTCGAGGTCGTACTATCGAATCTGAGCTTATAGGAACTCGTGCGTGGGGTGACCGAAGTCCAACTTCGTAGAAATTTCTTTGACTCCCCGTGCGCAGTTAAATAGCTACCATTCCATCGAGTCATATAAACTCCTTCCGAACCTAAGATTGGAAAGTACTAGTTGTGATTTATCACTTCGGTTTCCTAACAAGGAGGCAAGGCCAACTTTAGTGGAAAAAGGCTGAGTGGTGAGAACAATAGAGTGAGGTCACAAAAGCCAACGACCTTGAGTGTAAACACGAGTGGAAAGAAAATTGAGTGAACATTACTCGAGTGATACACGTGAGGGAGTGAACTTGTGAGGTCCTTTACTCTTGTTTGTTGCAGCTATGTCTTCGGATAATGGTAGCTACGGAGGATATGATTCGTGTGGAGATGATGGAGACTATGGTTCCTACGGAGGTGATGATTGTTATAACGACACCGGGGACTATGGCTCTTACGAGGACGAAGTAGGTCACTATGGTGAATACGAAGACGAAGAAGACTACGAAGCCTGTGAAGATGAACGAGAAGAATCTTTTGCTTCGGGTCAAGAATACGAAGGTAGTGACGCTTCGAGGTACGATGACTCTACTTACTCTCATTGTGATGACCTTGAATATGATGAGTGTGACATCGAGGAGATCGATGACGAAGTTGACCGAGCAAGCTATTTGATGTCTTCTTCCGTCGGTGTCTCGTGTGGAGCACAAGAGAGTGGTAGAACTCCTTCCTTCGGGATGGGAGGTGGTGGAGGTTGTTCCATGGGAGGAGGAAGATTTGCAACTTATAGTCGTGGCACACGATTCAATGCTTCCAAGTCCTATGGAAAGGGTGGCTCGAGGAGCGCTGGTGGTTATGGACCCGAGGAGGGTAGAGGAGGTTTCTACCGAACACCTTCTTCGAGGAGAAGTTCTCACGGGTTCCATGCTAAAACTCCTTCCTCGACTTTCAACAAAACTTCTAATGTTGGAAGAGTGAAAGGAAGTGGGAGTTATTCTAGTGGTGCTACCACTAATGGAGGAACAAGGAGAACCCACGGAATGGGATACTCAAGTTCGATTTTGGATCTTCGTATCCGAAACTTGGGTAGAAGTAGGTTCGCTGTTGAGGTGAATGGTTATGGAGGAAATTTTCTCAAGATTGGAGGTACCGATGTCAATTGCATTAGCGCTTATTTGGTACGGATCCTAAAAATACCATGCTATAAATTGAAGCATCCTTATACATATAAGGGAGTGAGTGTTTCGTATGAGGCTCGAGTACTCATATCTCATGGAGATTATAGAGAATATGTTTGGTGCGATGTGTATTCCATGCCCGATCTTGATGTTTGGCTGGGAGACCCATGGGTGCACAGCAAGCAGATGCTATATATCGATGAGAGGGATGTGTACCTTGCGTACAACAGAGAGCTGCAAATGGCTTATACGTTCACACCTCACGGGTTGAAGGGAAAGATGTCCATTAGTGCATATGCTTCGATTTTACAGATGAGAAAAGAGCGAGAACTCCAAACCAGGATCGAAAGAGTGCCATCGAGGAGTCCTACGACCACAAGGAGCAGTGGGAAAAGTGCAAGAAAAGAACCGACCGAAGTCAGTACTGTGAACCCGAAGCCACAAACTTCGAAGTTAAGTGGTTCCCCGATAACTGAAGAGGAGACCTCGGTTGATGAGTCTTCGAGTCCTAGACTTCGGGTCGATGTCAAAGGTCCACCTACTCCAGCTATGGGTATTCTTGGTCCCCGACCAAACTCACCCGAATATGAGAGACAAAAGATAGAGAGGAGCAAGGGAGTGACCGGTGACAACTCTCGAGAGGAAAAAGGGGAGGCTGTGACGAGTGATGTGAGTGAGTTGTCACCACCCAAACCCACACCTGCCCTTGAAAGAAAAATGAGGGAAAAGAAAGAGGGAAAAAGAATCGATGAGAGTGAGGCCACCCCTTATTCTAACATTAACCTCTTATCTTCTCCTTCTACTTGTTCGAAATCTTGTGCAGGAACTCTTGGAGGCAAACCGATGGAGCCTCAACCATTTGCCGAAGTAGATAGACAAGGTGAAAAAGATCTTTCATGTGAGCTTCACGAAGAAGAAACTACTTCTGAGACTTCGGAGACAGTGAGAGAAACCGAAGGTCACTCCGAGGTAAGTGTTCGATTTCCTTCCCGTGAGCATAATACTTCCTTGTCTTGTGAAATTGTATGTGAAAACTCTATGCTAGTTGGTGATTTGTATGATTACAATGTGTTTGCAACTAGTGTAGATTCGAATGGTCAACTTGTGAGTGAATGTGAACCACTAGTTGAGAGAATTGTTATGCCACATAATGATGTGAGCTCGATCTTCATCGAATCTCTCTTTAGTGATGAAGTTGTAGTTGACCTTACTTGTGACCCTTGTTATGACACACCACCAATCTTTGATAAAGGGGAAAATGAGTTGTTTGATCATGCCCTTGTTGAAATTATTGCCTATGGTGGATCTGTGTGTTGTAGTGAGGAAGATGATACCCTTGAGGAGTCCTTAGTGGATGAGTTGGATCGGATTATATTCGATGACTCCTCAAGTGTGGTCGATGACCTGGGTTCGGCTGCACCTTTGATGGGCAGTGAACTTATTTTCACTAACCCTCTGTTCGAAGGAGATGGTGATGAGCATCCGACTCGAGGAGAACCACCTCGGTTTGAAAGGCTTAACCCCGTAGATAATCCATTATTTGAGACCTTCTTCGGAAGTCTGTCTAAAGAGAAGGGTTGTCTTGGAGTTCATTTGGGAGGTGAAAAGCTACCTCTTGGTGTGAATGCGATTGCTTTTAAGAAGGGGAGTGGAGTATTCGATGTCGGTTGTCGAGTCAATCATTTTACTTACTCCATTCCACATGTTGATCACACCTCGAGTATAGTGCATACCGAAGTCTATAAGCCCCATGGTGATAAAAGTGAATTTTGGGCTCGGTATGATGACTACGAGTTTAGAGGTGATAGGGCCTTTGATCGTCACATATTTCATATAAAGTGTCCTATTGATCTCTTCGTGTACTCATGTGTTCGGTTTAGTTTCTATTTGAGCCAAGAGCTTGTTGTTTCCTTCGGAGACATAGGCTGTTTGATTTGCATTGATGCTTGGCTCTATCATAAGAGTGTGTTTTCCACTCTTAAACACTAACCTACTTTCGAAGTAGGAAGCTTTGTTTGTCTTTGCCTTGTTGCAGGTCTTGCCGGTTTGATTTCGAGGACGAAATCCTTTCAAGAAGGGGAGGATGATGCAATACGAATCAGGCTCACCTGTTCGATTCATCAAGCAAGTCCACCGAGGAGTCACATGGCGCCCACGATCAAAGTGTGGCCGGAATGGAAGATGCCGAAGACTGCCTCGACGAGCAACAACTTTGGAAATCCACCGAGCAGACAACAAGTGACCGGTGCTGACACTGACTTCGGGGAGCTGTGAGATCGAGCACAACTAACGATCAAGTTTGAGCCCAAAGCTGAAAGCAACCGAACCGAGGAAGAGCGACGCCGAACAGAGAATCGACCAAAGGGCTACAAGTGTGCCCGAGGCAAGGGTGTTCGATTCCAAACGAGACCGAGGCAAACAAGCGTCCGAAGACAACGTGTTCGAGCTGAGCTGCCGAACACATAAGCTACTCCAGCCCTGCATGGCTTTATCTCATTGGTCGCCTGTGACCACTTTACTATTTTGCCCTTTTTAATTGTCTATATAAACTCCTAGCATAGCTCATTAGGAGATAGCTTTTAGTTGACATTGAATTGAGAGAATAGAGATAGAATTGGCCGAGCCATTCTTGTTTGAAGCCCGAGGCTTCGTTATGCCTTCTTAGGCTTGGAACCGAAATGGATTTCATCCCTAGTATGAATCCTTGTTTGGTTCAAGTTTCATTTCTCCCTTGGATAATTCAATCAATGTTTTGATTCTGATTATCCATTCATTCTTCTATTTCTGTTCTCCCCCCTTCCCCGATTTCTTGTTACCCGTGTTACTTTTATTGCTTCCGCATCTTTACTTCATCGTTTCCGCGTCTTGTTTGTTGTCTCCGATTGTAAGGTGTAAACCACGGGTTTGCTTGCATCACTTTGGGAATTTGAATACAATCAGTATGTCAGCAAATTCAGAATTTGATTTTTAAGTTAGTTTGGGGAAGAAGGGCATGAAATCAGTATTGTGGGGTATGAGCGTGAGTTTTGGTTTTGGGATTCCAGTTATTTCAGGAACTATTTTTCTAATGCCTGAACATAGGCTTTAGAAGGATTCCAGTTTTTGTACCACTTGGTGTGGCCTTGGAGGGCTAACCATGGTAGTCATTTATGTCCATCTAGCTTATGAAAAGAATATTTTTGGCCATAAATCCACAGAATATGAAATCTATGGGAAAATTGGAGGAGTACAGGTATCTGTTGTTGACCAAAGAACCTGGTACTGAAATATTCATAACCTTCGTTAACTGAAGGGGGGAGGATTTCAATTTTGTGTCCATATACAGGCCACCATTGATGTATAAACCACTGAGGAGATTCAGAGACTAATTGTTTACTCCAAAGGATAAACCAAAAGTGTTTTCCAAGGTGATTTTGAAAAGTGAAGGCATTCATCCAGGAAGCCTTGCAGTCATAGTAATTAAAATACAGTCCGATCAATTTCATCATGATCCTTCTCTAGAAGATGTGCCTCTTAGAACAGGATCTTCCAACTGGCGTCTACCCTAAAAACTCTATTATTCTAGAGCTACCTATCCTATTATGGTTTTAGAAGAAAAACCTAGTGTCAAGCAGAATAATTATAATGCCGACATCATCTATGAACGGAACATAGATGGTTGCTTCGAATAAAATATTTTGTCCAGATTACAGCAGATGACTATGGTAGCCACTGCATATAGAACATCTCACAACTGTTCTGACAAGCTTACTACCCATATATTAGTAGCGGAATTTACAGGCCAACTTAAGGGCTGGTGGGATACCCATCTTAGCAAGGAAGATCATCAAAAAATCTTTTTTAGTGTTCGAATTGACCCCATAGGAGAATCAATTCTAAAAGATGGCCAATCTGTTCCTGATTCAACCAGTACTTTAATTTACACCATTATCAAAACATTCATAGGTAGTCCAGGAATTTTCAGTGAAAGATCTTCTGAAATACTCAACCACCTTAAGTGTAAGACCCTCTCCAATTTTATATGGTATAAGGACTCCTTTCTTACAAGAATATATGAAAAATCAGATGGCAACCTGCATATTGGAAAGAAAAATTCCTAGATGGCCTGCCTAAGTCCATTAGAGATTTAGTCAAAGAAGAACTCAAAAGTCTTTATACTAGTGATATCGTTCCGTATGAACAAATCACCTATGGACAGATTACAAGTCTCATTCAACATGTTGTTCTCAAAATATTCCGCCAAGATAAGATTTTGAGACAATTAGCCAAAGATAGAACTCAAACTCACCGAGATTTAGGAAGTTTCTGTGAACAATTTGGCATCTCTTCTTCTGGTAAAAAACCTCATAAAAGACGAAAGTCGAAAGACAAGGAGATCCAAAAATATAGACCTTCTGCACCCAGGTTAAGGAAAACAAAACCTTCCTACTCCAAAAACAAAGCTCTACCAACCAAAAGCACCAGGTTTCAAATCTCCCAATTCTGTCAAATATTATAGATGTCACAAAATTGAGCATATCTCCAAATATAAAAAATTAGCTAACAAAGTTAGAAACCTTAAACTAGATGAGTCTATTCTTAACCAAATAGAACAACTCCTATTAGAAGATAGTGATGCTTCTGATATAGCTGACCATGAGCTTGAACAACAATTCAATCAACTCGAGGATGATGAGGTACAGTCATCTTCGTCTGAATCTAGTCAGGAAGACTAAAATAGTCAACCAGAGATTAATGTTCTCTCTAAAGAACAAAATCTCCTTCTTGAGCTCATAAGCAATCTTGAAAATTCAGACCAAAAGAAACATTATATAGAGCAAGTCAAATGAACCATAGATAAGGCTTCTACATCTTTAAATATCTTCCCAAATCATCCAGATCCTGAAGAAAACTGTTGGATCTGAGAGACAATAGTATTTTCTGGCTACTAAGCTGGGGTAGTATCATTTTTTCGGGCTTACAATTGAAATTGGTTCAACTTTTTCCGGGAGATATGATCGGTGTATTCCCTTCATAGCATAATCTGCTGGAGTTTGATATCTTGGCTGACTTTGGTCAGCAACATCCTTTAAGAGTTGCTTGGAGGCAACTGAAATTATTTGCTGTTGGGAGACAGCGTTGTCTTGTTTGTTTTCCTCTGGAGGAGGAAGAGCTGGAAGTTCTTCCTTATTTTTTCTGGGCATTTTATCTTCCCTTCAAGAATCCTCGAGTGAGAAAATCTGGAATAGAGTTTGAGCTCTTTTTAATATATTCTATATCAAAATAAAAAATAGATAGAATAGCTAGCCATCTAGCTAATATATGTTCTGAGGCAAGGTTTTGTACATCTTTTTGTAATACAGATTTTGCAACTTTACAATAAATTCTTAAAAGAAATTTTTGTTTTAGTAAATCAGCTTGAAATTTAGAAATGCATAAAACAATTGCTAAATTTTTTTTTTTAATTGTAGGATAATTTTGTTGAGTATTATTCCAATGCTTAGATGCAAATACAATGTTATGTTCTTTGCCATCTTTCTTTTGTTTTAGTATGCCACCATAACCCATGTTTGATGCATCTGTTTCAACAATTTTGAATGCAGAAGGATCAGGGAGAGATAAACAAGGAAGATGTTTAACTTTTAATTTTATTTTTTGGACAACGTTGGTATGAACATTAGTCCATGGATGAGGAGGCTTTTTCAATCTACTATGGAGAGGTTTTAACGGATTGCTAATACCTGGAATAAAATCAGATATATAATTAACACAACCTAAAAATCTTTGAAGCTGGGTTTTATCTAAGATTTGATCAGGGAAATTATCAGCAAACTGAATTGATTTTTTGATAGGCACAATAGTTCCTTGTTGGATATTGTTACCTAAAAATCAGATATTTATTTGAAAAAGACCATATTTAGTTTTTGAAAGAACTAAGCCATTCTCTATAATGGTATTAAGGAAGATTCTTAAATGTTTAAAATTTTGATCGATGCTAGTATAAAATACTAAGACATCATCAATGTAAACGATAATAAATTTTAAAAAGATTAAAAACATCATTCATGATTCTTTGAAATTCAGAAGGAGCGTTTTTTAATCTAAATAGCATCACATTCCATTCGTATTGCCCAAATGAAACGGTAAAAGCAATTTTATATCTATCTCTTTGATCAATTTGAATTTGCCAAAAACCTGATTTTAAATTAAATTTTGAAAAAATAGTAGCAGCATAAAGCCACTGAAGTAAATCCTTTTTTCTGTGGAATAGGGTTTCTAATCCAACGAAGAGCTGTATTCAAGGGTTTATAATTAATGACTAAACGGGGGACACCTCGTTCAATTTTTGAGTTTTTGTTAACATAAAAAGCAGCACAACTCCAGGGGGATTTGCTGGGAGAGATGATGTGTTTGTCAAAAAGATCTTTGATCTCATTTTGACAATAGATTGTTAGCTCCTGATTCATTTGGATAGGACGAACTTTAGTGGCAATGGTTATTTTCATCAAAGTCAGGTTCATAAGGAAATCTGACTATGTGTTTTTTTCGATTCCAAAAAGCTGTTGGTAAATCAGCACAAAGATCTTTTTGGATTTTTGCTTCGAAGGTTTTAACTTTAGACTGAATAGAAGGATCTTGAAGTTGCTATTGTAGCCTTTGAAATGCTACTTATTCATTGAGGAATTTGATTTGGGCTTCCTTATGTTTTAATGTGGACAAGACCTTCTTGATAGGAGGTTTATCAAAAGGGGGGAGAATCTTATTTCCTATGCACTCAATTAGATGCCTTGACTAGTGACCATAAAAGGCATGATTTTTTGGATGAAAGGGATGCCTAATATGACTGAGTTAGTAAGGTCTTTCACTAACAAGAAAGAAGTTGAGACTGACAAAGAAGAATTTCTGAGGAAGTTCTAACTTCAACATGTGAGAGTTTGAAGCTAATTCCTAATTTTTTTTTTGCCATTGGCGGCTCTAAGAGCCTCTTTGGTTTTTTCAAAGTATTTTGTTGGGATGAGTCCTTCTTGTATACAATTGAGATTTGCACCTCTGTTAAATAAGGCAACAATATCTAAAGTGAAGGACTTATTGATAACTAGGGTAACCCTAATATGCCAATTCTGGATGCAAAATCTAGAGAGATAGTTGATGAAATCTTCCTAATCAACTGGTTTGATTTTTGTTTGTCTAGGTTGTTCAGGCTGGGAGGAAAGCTGTTGGAGAACAAGACGATCTATATCTTGTTTTTCTCTAATTTCACGAATTTCTTCCTTAAGAAGTGCTATCTCAGTTTAGTATTTGTACAACTTGGTGTGGCCTTGGAGGGCTAACCATGGCAGTCCTTTATGTCCATATGTCTTATGAAAAGAATATTTTTGTCAATAGATCCACGGAATGTGAAATCTATGGGAAAATTGGAAGAGTACAGGTATCTGTTGTTGACTAAAGAACCTGGTACTGATATATTCATAACCTTCTTTAATTGAAGGGGGAAGGATTTCAATTTTGTGTCCATATACAGGCCACCATTGATGTATAAACTAGTGAGGAAATTCAGAGGCTAATTGTTTACTAAAAAGGATAAATTAAGAGTGTTTTCCAATGTGATTTTTACGAGTGAAAGAATTCATCCAGGCAGCCTTGTAGTCATAGTAATTAAAATTTGAGGTCGAAAAGGTTGGGAAATTTTTTTGTATTTGGATGGATGTGTGCCCCATTCTTTTGGTGGGATTATTTTATTAATCCACACCGTTGTATAGATAACATATGTTTGGATTTGCTTATCCTTGTAACGTTTGAATAAGCAAGATTTGGTATCTGCAAGGATAAATTTATAAAATTTCTGAGTATGGTTAGGAGTTTCTTGTGTGAAATTGGCTGATGAGCTAAGCATTTGACTAGCTACTTCTTGGGGGTTTGGATCTGGCTCAATTTGGGTAAGTGGATAGACATCGTCGTTTTTAAAGTAGGTTGGTTCCTCAGGGGAGGAACTCTTGTATAAAGAAATTGGTTGTGACACTGATGAAAAAAGTGCATGTTTGGGTGCCGTATATGCCATGCTTGTGCTTTGTGTATTGGGGATTTTTCCGCCATTGGTGTTTGTGAGGTGCTTTTAGCAGGCACTGTTTAAGAAGAAGATGCATGGCCTGAGGCTGCCAAAGTGGAAAATAAATTTTTAAACATAATAAATTATTTTCTTATTTTCGGATTGCTTATGGTCTCTTTTATTCCCATAAGCTTACACCAGTTTAAGAAGTCTATATCTGACTAGGAGTCAGTTGATATCTGTGCATGTTGAGTTTCTTCATCTTCAACCAAATCTGCCTATTTTTTAGGTCTTACAATTGAAATTGGTTCAGCTTTTTCCAGGAGATATGATGGGTGTATTCCCTTTATAACATTATCGGCTGGAATTCGATATCTTGGCTGACTTGGGTCAGCAACATCCTTTGAGAATTGTTTGGAGGCAACTGAAATTTTTGTTGTTGGGAGACAACGTTGTCTTGTTTGTTTTCCTCTGGAGGAGGAAGGGCTGGAAGTTTTTCCTTCTTTTTTCTGGGCATTTTATCTTCCCTCCAAGAATTCTCGAGTAAGAAAATCTGGAATAGAGTTTGAGCTCCCTTTGATATATTATATATTAAAATAAAAAATAAATAAAATAGCTTGCCATCTAGCAAATATATGTTTTGAGGCAAGGTTTTGTACATCTTTTTGTAAAACAGATTTTGCAGCTTTACAATCAACTCTTAAAAGGAACTTTTGGTTTAGTAAATCAGCTTGAAATTTAAGAATGCATAAAATAATTGCTAAAATTTCCTTTTTAATTGTAGGATAATTTTTTTGAGCATTATTCCAATGCTTAGATGCAAATGCAATGATATGTTCTTTGCCATCTTTCTTTTATTTTAATATGCCACCATAACCAATGTCTGATGCATCTGTTTTAACAATTTTGAATGCAGAAGGATCAGGGAGAGATAAACAAGGAAGATGTTTAACTTTTAACTTTATTTGTTGGACAACGTTGGTATGAACATTGGTCCATGGAAGAGAAGGCTTTTTCAATCTATTATAGAGAGGTTTTATATATATATATTTACGCGACCCCAAAAACAACAAGCCTTTTCGAAACGTGTTTGACAATTGATATCATAACACTCTACCAAAAATGACTAACATTCCCTCAATATAATATTCTCCTATTGTCCCTATATTTGATTATTGTATACTTGGGAAACCAGTTTTAAAAATGTTGCATGTTTTTCAAAAACTTAATACGTTTTCCATATTTGCATAAATAAACTAATTTTGAGACTTTCTTGCATTTTTGGCCTCTCTAGAGTTAAAGGTTAAAACTAGTGCTAAAACTGCAACTAGGCAGCAGCTTTAGCCGATTAAGGAAATTTCAGAATTTGTTAGATTATTCGATCAAAGGCAGTGAGCCTATTTAAGCTGATTTTGCATAAAACGTCTTCTTATAATCTGTTTTAATCTTTTAGCTCGACTTTTGGTGGATTAGAAATTTTTAAGTTTGATTTGCACTATCGGCTAGAATTATGCTAGGGATTGAAATATGATCAGCTCGATTGAACCTTGCATCTAATTTATGACTTAATACAAGCTGAAACTAGGACACTTCTAGAATTTGAATACAATCAATATGTCAACATATTAAGAATTTGATTTGATTTAAGTTATGTTAGAGAAGAGGGGCATGAAATCAGTACTGTGGTGTATAAGCGTGAGTTTTGGTTATGGGATTCTAGAGGAATATTTCAAAAAGGAAGATTCCTTATTTTACTCTATTTTTTTTATTTTTCTCAAAATTAACTGACTTTTTTTTTTTTTTTGAGGAAATACATATACACATGATTTCATATGATTTTTATTTGATTGATAAAACAATCATTTATATTCTTATTTTAAAAAAACGTATTATTTTGTTTCTTTTATTCTTTTCACACGTAGAAGTTTAAACCCTCCAGCACCCTATTCCAAAACTATAAAAGACAACCCCCTTTCTCTTATTTAAGACAGGCTAAAAAAATATACTTCTTCCTCTCTATTAAAAAAGAAACAAAAAGCTCTTTGCTCTTTCTAACTCACTAATAAACGTATTCCTTAGCTTAATGCTCGAAAACAATAAGGGATTAGCTCAAGGTATAGTTCTTGAAATTATTGGAGTTATTTACTCCCCAGCTACTTATCACAAAGGTATAGCCCTAAGAAAATTGTATATGTGTTGGGATTAAGACTCTCTGGTTGTCTTGCAACTCTTCTTTGCTTAAGCTTTTCATTGCTATTCCCTAACCTTTTATACAGCTTATTTCGGATAGCTTTCAGGGCTATACCATGTCTTATGGCGGTATTCAAGGTCTCATATTTGACCTAGTCAAGGCCTTACAAATAACAATATTTTGTGTAGGGAAGGAAGATATTAAGCAATACGAAAATATAAACTTTTGATTGTTCAAAATACTGTACACAAGGTACTTTCTCTAGTCTATTTTCTTCAATCTTTTAGACTCATTTTACATGTATTAATTAGGAATCCTGCCTGTATATGTATACATTGTTAAACAGAGAGCTAAAATGGTAAGTATTATGGCTTAAAAAGGTCATACATTGGTTGAGATATGCAGTAAACATTACTGCTAAAAGTTGGTTGTCCAGGAGCCTTTTCTTTATTCACTTCTCTCTTGTTTGATGAGTTTGTAGCACTGTATGTTAGAGTATAACCTCACACAAGTCATTTACATTAGAAAATGTTTTAAATTAAATGTATGATAGGTTTTAAAAATTCTGAAATAAAGGGAGCATAATCTGAAATTTTCTGAAATATGGGCTATTTTCGCAAGTCTTTCTCAAATAAGGCTTATTTTCTGCAAAACGTGAGTATGGCCAATTTTGAAAAAAAAAAATCTACCGGCCAATTTTTTTAAAAGCAACAAAGCTAACACCCTATTTACACTAATTAACAGTGTATAAGGGGAGTATGAGCTTAAGGAGTCAAACCGTACAAATAAGTATATATAAATGATGTTACAAATACATGTAATATAAATGTGGATGACCACTACTCTCCACTACTCTCCATTTATTCACTTGTAACATATGATTTACTACCCCACTTTCTTCCCCACTTTCTCCAACTTAATTCCTCCCCACTTTCTCCTACTTAATTCTTCATTTAGGGATGACTTGTAACTTCCTATGTATTGTAGTCCGATAAATAGATGACACTTTGTCTATGGAAGACACACTTCAAACACTTTGAGAATACAAGTTCTTCCCTCTCCTCTCATATACTTTTTTCTTGTTCTTACTTTACTATTTATTTTACAACACGTTATCAGCACGAAGAGCTCTAATATTCTACAAGTCCAGTTTCAATCTTTCCTAGCGGTAAGCCTAGGTATAATTCCTACTAATCTTTTTCAGCTTCATGTCTCTAAGTATAATTTTGTTATAGATTAATATATAAATAAGAAAAGTGAACTCCTTATGTTACAAATTAAATGAACTACGGCTAGCAACTTGCTTGACCAATGAATTTTTTGACATTTTTTTATCTTCACATATATATATACATATTCCTATTATGCACTATAGCATATTTACATTTAATAAGAAATAGTGTATTAGACATTCTTGTTTTGATTAATAATAATTCTAATCTATTTTATTTTCTTTGATAGTTTTCATTATGTCAAATTTATCAAAGCTTGAATTTGTGGCACTTGACATATCTGGCAAAAACTATTTGTCATGGGTGCTTGATGCTGAAATACATTTGGATGCCAAAGGTCTTGGTGATACTATCAAAGAAGGAAATGAGACATCAAGCCAAGATAAGGCTAAAGCCATGATTTTCCTTCGCCATCATCTTGATGAAGGATTAAAAACAGAATATTTAACCGTGAAAGATCCACTCGAACTGTGGACTAACTTAAAAGAGCGGTATGATCACCTTAAAGCCATGGTACTACCAAGGACTCGGGATGAATGGATTCATTTACGGTTACAAGATTTTAAAACTGTAACCGAATATAATTCTGCTGTTTTCAGGATCAGTTCTCAACTGAAATTATGTGGAGAAAATATTGATGATGCTATGATGTTGGAAAAGACACTCTCCACTTTCCATGCATCGAACATGGTGTTACAGCAACAATACCGTGAAAAGGGATTTACGAAATATTCTGAGTTGATCTCATGCCTTCTGGTGGCTGAGCAACATAATTCCCTGTTGATTAAAAATCATGAAGCCCGTCCCACTGGATCTGCTCCGTTCCCTAAGGTGAATGTGGGAGCACATGCTCCATTCCCTGAGGCGAATGTTGTAGCAACAAATAATGTGCCTGAAAGAAGGCAAAATAATTACCGTGGTAAAGGCCATGGTCGTGGGCGCGGCAAGGGACGAAATAATACTCGTCGTCACGATGGAAATAAATATGAGAATAATAAGGGTTCTCAAGCTAATCCTTCAAAAGGCAAGAATAATAATATTTTCCATCGATGTGGTGGGAAAGGTCATTGGGCGAAAATTTGTCGTACGCCTGAACATCTTGTCAAGCTTTATCAAGCTTCTCTCAAAAGAAATGAAAATAATGTGGAGACACATTTGACCTTTCAGAATAATGAGAATGAGACACATCTGGCACATCTTGCTGACAAGCATGATGAGACGGAGGCGTATCTTGCTGTAAAAGATGATGATCTTTTTGAAGGCCTCCCAAATATTACCCATTTAGAAGCTGGAGACTTCTTTGAGAATCGTAACTAAAGAACTGATGTTGTAACTGGGGAATAAAAGTAATAAAGAATAATGTTGTCTTTATTTTATGTTTTAAAGTTAGAGAAAAAAATGTCATCTTTATTTATGTTTCAATGTTTAAAAGTACTTTTCTTGCACTTTATTTTTAGTATTTCTTACTATGTAATTTTTATCTTTTTATGAAGAAAATGGAAATTCCTCAGTCTTCAGTTGGATTCAAGCTCTATAACAAAGATATATGTCTCTTGGATAGTGCTACAACGCACACAATTTTAAAGGATAAGAAATATTTTTCTTATTTGATTAATAAAGAGTCCAATGTTAGTACAATATGTGGTAGTACAAAGTTGGTTGAAGGTTATGGCAAAGCCAATTTATTATTACCTGGAGGAACAAGTTTGGCTATTGATGAAGCCATGTATTGTAGTAAGTCTCAAAGAAACTTGTTAAGTTTCAAGGATATTCGCCAAAATGGCTATCATATTGAGACTAAAACTGATGGAAAGTTTGAATATCTTTATATTACTACAATAAAGTCGGGTGAGAAATATGTTCTTGAAAAGCTCCCCGCTCTTTCCTCTGGTTTGTACTACACAAACATTGGTACAATTGAATCATATGCCATAGAAAACAAAGGGTTTACTGAATCAAATGATTTTATTATTTGGCATGACCGGTTGGGCCATCCCGGTTATAATATGATGCGCAATATAATTGAGAATTCAAATGGGCATACATTGAAGAACCAAAAGATTCTTCAATTTAAAGAATTCTCTTGTGCTGCCTGTTCTCAAGGAAAGCTAATTACTAGAGCATCTAAAGTTTGGATCAGGATCCCTGCATTTCTGGAACGTATATAGGGTGATATATGTGGGCCCATACACCCTCCATGTGGACCATTCAGATATTTTATGGTTTTAATAGATGCATCTACAAGATGGTCACATGTGTGCTTATTATCAACCCGCAATATGGCATTTGCGAGGTTGCTTGCTCAAATAATAAGATTGAGAGCACAATTTCCAGATTATGCTATTAAGACAATTCGTCTTGATAATGCTGGTGAGTTTACATCTCAAGCATTTAATGATTATTGCATGTCAACTGGGATTACAGTTTAACATCCAGTTGCTCATGTTCATACTCAAAATGGTCTAGCAGAATCATTTATCAAAAGCCTCCAATTAATGGCTAGGCCAATGCTTATGAGAACTAAATTACCCATTTCAGTATGGGGTCATGCTATTTTGCATGCGGCAGCTCTTGTTCGGATTAGGCCGACAAGCTATCATAAATTCTCCCCACTACAATTGGCTTTTGGTCAGGAGCCAAATATTTCTCATCTTAGAATTTTTGGATGTGCGGTATATGTGCCAATTGCTCCACCACAACGCACAAAGATGGGACCCTAAAGAAGGTTGGGGATATATGTTGGGTATGAATCTCCGTCTATTATTAAATATCTTGAGCCCATGACGGGAGATTTATTCACCGCAAGGTTTGCTGATTGTCATTTTGACGAATCAGTTTTCCCAACATTAGGGGGAGAGAATAAGCAGCTGGAAAAAGATATTGACTGGAATGCATTAACACTATCTCATTTAGATCCTCGTACAAATCAATGTGAACAAGAAGTTCAAAAGATAGTGTATTTGCAAAATGTTGCAAATCAACTGCCAGATGCATTCACTGACCTACCAAGGGTTACTAAATCCCACATTCCAGCTGCAAATGCTCATGTTCGAGTTCATGTCCCGGTAGGACAATCTATAAGTACAAGTGAGTCTAAGGCACGCTTGAAGCGTGGTAGACCACCCGGTTCCAAAGATAAAAATCCTCGAAAAAGAAAAGGAGCAATTGATCAAAAAGATCAAAATATGGAGGTAATTGCTCAAGAAGAGCATAGAGACATAACAATTGATAAGTCCTCTTCAGGAGAGGCTCAGGTACCTGAAAATGCTAAAATCGAAGAGATCTCAATGAATTATGTCTCTACCGGAAAAATATGGAACCGAAATGATATTGTTGTCGACAACACTTTTGCATATAATGTTGCTGTTGATGTGATGCAACATAATGAGGATCTTGAACGAAAATCTGTCAATGAATGCAGACAGAGAAATGATTGGCCAAAATGGAAAGATGCAATTCAATCAGAATTGACTTCACTTGAAAAACGTGAAGTTTTCGGACCAATTGTCCGAACACCTGAAGGTGTAAAGCTAGTGGGTTATAAGTGGGTATTTGTGCGAAAACGAAATGAGAAAAATGAAGTCGTTAGATATAAAGCACGACTTGTGGCACAAGGATTTTCGCAAAGACCTGGCATTGATTATATGGAAACATATTCTCCCGTGGTGGATGCAATCACCTTCAGGTATCTCGTAAGTCTGGCAGTACGAGAAAAACTTGATATGCATCTAATGGATGTTGTCACAGCCTATTTATATGGTTCATTGGATAACGAAATTTTCATGAAAATCCCCAAAGGGTTCAAAATGCCTGAGGCATTTAAAGGCTCCTGAGAAGCTTGTTCGATAAAGCTTCAAAAATCCTTGTATGGGTTGAAACAATCGGGATGCATGTGGTATAATCGCCTTAGCGAATACCTGTTGAAACAAGGATACAAAAATAATCCAGTTTGTCCTTGTGTTTTTATAAAAAGGTCTGGATCTGGATATGTCATAATAGTTGTGTATGTTGATGATTTAAATATTATTGGGACTCCTGAAGAACTCCCAAAGGCAATGGAATGCTTAAAGAAAGAATTTGAGATGAAAGATCTTGGAAAGACAAAATTTTGTCTTGGCCTACAAATTGAGCAATTGCCTAAAGGAATATTTGTTCATCAATCTACATATACAAAAAAGGTCTTGAAAAGATTTTACATGGATAAATCACATCCGTTGAGCACTCCAATGATTGTGAGATCACTTGATGTGAATAAAGATCCGTTTCGACCTTGTGACATTGATGAAGAGTTTCTTGGTGCTGAAGTACCATATCTTAGTGCAATTGGTGCACTGATGTACCTTGCCAACAATATCCGGCCAGACATAACTTTTGCTGTAAGCTTATTGGCAAGGTTTAGTTCTTCCCCAACTCGAAGACATTGGGATGGTATTAAGCATATACTTAGATACCTCCAAGGCACTATTGATAAGGGTTTGTTCTATTCGAATGAATCCAAGTCACAATTGATTGGTTATGCCGATGCTGGTTATTTATCTGATCCACATAAAGGTCGGTCCCAAACGGGCTATTTGTTTACATGTGGAGGTACAGCCATTTCATGGCGTTCAGTGAAACAAACTATTGCTGCTACTTCTTCAAATCATGCAGAGATATTGGCTATTCATGAAGCAAGTCGGGAATGCATTTGGTTGAGATTAATGACTCAACATATTCAGCACATTTGTGGTTTTCCTTTGAAGAAGATTCCAACAATATTATATGAAGACAATAGCGCTTGCGTTGAGCAACTGAAAGAAGGATATATTAAAGGAGACAGAATAAAACACATTTCACCAAAATTCTTTTTCACTCATGATATTCAGAATATTGGTGAAATAGATGTTCAACAAATAAGGTCGAGTGATAATCTGGCGGATTTGTTTACCAAGGCATTGCCAACCTCAACATTTGAGAAGCTTGTTTACAAGATTGGAATGCGTCGTCTTCGAGATGTCAAGGAGTGTCTTCATCAGGGGGAGTAAAATACGCATTGTACTCTTTTTCCCTTAACAAGGTTTTATCCCACTTGGGTTTTACTTGTAAGGTTTTTAATGAGGCAGCTCTAAATGCGTATTATAAGATATGTGTACTCTTTTTCCTTCACTAAGCTTTTTCCCACCGGGTTTTTCCTAGTAAGGTTTTAACGAGGCACATTATCTTCCAAATGGTCATCCAAGGGGGAGTGTTACAAATACATGTATGTAATATAAATGTGGATGACCACTACTCTCCACTACTCTCCATTTATTCACTTGTAACATATGATTTACTACCCCACTTTCTTCCCCACTTTCTCCTACTTAATTCCTCCCCACTTTCTCCTACTTAATTCTTCATTTAGGGATGACTTGTAACTTCCTATGTATTGGAGTCCTAAAAATGACTATTTTTAGAAAGTATAACAATGAGGGAATTGTCATGAATTTGCATGAGTGTTTTTTAATACTTAGCTATTTTATTTTTATACATCTCTATATATATATATATGCGATTCTATTTGTGCGGATAAAGGATTCGTTGGTATAATCTTTTAAGTTTTTGCTTTCCTTATAAAACTTCTCTACATATTTATATGTAAATATTCATAAAGTATATATATGTATAAAAGTATTTTGAAATGCGACCCCAAAGACAACAAGCCTTTTTAAAACATGTTTGACAATTGATGTCATAACACTCTACTAAAAATGGCTAACATTCCCTCAATATAATAGTCTTCTGTTATCCCTATATTTGACTATTGTATTTTGGGAAACCAGTTTAAGAAATGTTGCATGTTTTTCAAAAACTGATCCATTTTCTAGATATGCAAAAATAAACTGAGTTTGAGTCTTTCTTGCATTTTTGGTCTCTCTGGAGTTAAAGGTTAAAACTAGTGCTAAAACTGTGAATAGGCAGCAACTTTAGGCCGATTATACAAATTACAGAATTTGTTGGATTATTCAGTCAAATGCAGTGAGCCCATTTAAGCTGAACTTGCATAAAACACACTACTAGAAATCTGGGCTATGAAAACGGCTCAGTCTGCAATGGTTTTAAAACCGTTGCTATAGAACATTAATAACAATGGTTATAAACGTAGTAATAGGGTCACGAGACTAATAAAACACTCCAACAGTATAACCGTTTCTATAGTACTTAAACCGTTGCCATACACATTGCTGTAGCAACGGGTATTTTATCCGTTGCAATTGTGTTTCTATTGGGATGGGTTTTTCAAAAATTTTATTTGTGCCAACGGTTATAAAATTCCCTCCATACTTTTTTGTTCTCCCACCCCTCTTTATTATTTAGTATTTTATTTTTAATTTTTTATATCTAGGTATAAATACTAAAACCCAAAAAAAGTTAACCCTTTTCTATAACATTCAAGCACATCAGCTAACTACTCTTTCACTCAAAAAGGATTCCTTAAAAGAAATTTTCCATCTCCACCCCAAAATTTTTATCTAGCAGGAACTTTTTAATGTAGATTTATGTTTTTTTTTTTTTTGTGTCGATTGGTCAAGTTTCTGCTATTCATCCAAAGATCTAGGGTTTTTTGTGTTGATTGGTGAAGTTTGTTCCTCAAATTTTTCAATCCCTTCGGAAGCTCACTGAAGGTAAGAGCACCAATTTCACTTTCTTTACATGTTTTCTGAAAATAAGAAAGAATGGCTTTTTTGTGTGTTTCAGTAAATGATTTTTGTTATATTTATTTGCTTAGTTATGTTGTTAGTACCTCCATGTGGTAAGGAAAAGTTGATTTTTACTCATCTCTGAACAATGGGTGTGGCATAAGTTGGGTGTGATATTTTATGTTACTACGTTTGGAGCTATAATTGTGAAGAACACTAATGTAGTTGGTGTATCAATATATTGAGAAACCTATTATGGCTACCTTGTAAATAAAGGGGCTAATATTTCATTAGTACTTGTTTTGGATTTGATTGAATTGGTGCATCATGATAATCGACTTGTAGTACTATGTCTGCTCGACCTTTCGTATAGTATGTACTTCTATACATCATTTGAGAATTTTAGCAAGTAGAATATCTAGAATATCCTATCTTTAATCACTTTGGAAATGATGGATGTTCAAGTGGTATGAATGTTCGGATGAGTTCTTGTGAGACCACATTTTGTTGTAAAACTGAACGTTATATACTCCTTGTACACAGGTCTATCCACATTCCGTAAACAACATTTTTTCTATTCATGAGAAGAAGCATCTTAAGCCCTATCAAGAAAACAAAATGAAAGGAACATCTTAATGTAGTCTAATAGGAACTTATGTTGTCTTTTGGTTATGAGCTGATAAGCTTTTTAAAAAATTAGAAGAAGAATAAATTAGTTACAAGACAATATCATCCATGAGTCTCTTTTATGGACTCGAGCTTCTGTTTGGACAATCCAACAGAAGAATCCAGTAAGCATAGATTCAAGAACAAATTCAAGACAACGGAGCTGTTATGACATTAATTATCTGACAAATATTTAAAGAAACAAACAATCTTATAACATTAATATATAGGACGAACCGAGCAAACATGATAATCACTTTCGTTTGGCTTAAACGTTGATCAACTCTCACTTAGTTAAACTTGGTAATCTGAATTTTTTTCTTTAGGTGATGGTATAATGTTTCACTTTCTTCTATAGAGATTCTCAATGTCTATTATCTTTGATCTCTTTCTATCCTCAGAGAATAGTGCATCTTGACTTTTTAATTATCTTGTTGGGTACTGTGGTTTGAGATTAATGGTAATTTAATGTTCCTTATGAAATTTGGAAAGAGACATTAACTTCTCTGTGAAATTTATTAGCTACATTAGACTATCTTTGGAACTCCAGTTTCCGTATTCTTCTTCTACTTCAAAGAGATTTTATTCGACACATTTTCTATAATTTTACTGTACGCCTCTTCTTACATAATTATGTTTTATGTGTTAAAAAAAACTACACATGAATGGAGCAACATAACTTTTTTCAGAATAACATATTTTCCTGTGTACAATTGATGATGCTACCTGACCAATGCATTATCCAATGAAATCTGTATCAAAGCCAATAATAGGTGCTCTCATTTTTTCATTCAACAGGAAGCAATCAGAATTCTTAAGGTCCTGGAAGAGAAGCAAAACAGTAAAAAGAAAACGGTTGGTTCACTTCTTATTTTATGTATTCTCTTATAATATTTTACATTTCACAAGTGTTAGTACCTTTATGCTAATTTCAATTTGTTGTTTTAGAAACAAAGGAAACTGTAGTAATAATAAAATCTATTTGCCGTAGATGTTCATATATGTCTTAAAGTTGATTTATTTACATGCTATGGATTAAGAAGTTGCAGATAGTATTATTTATATATACACTGGAACTTCAATTTTTTTTCTTCGAAAATAACACAAAAGAGAACTTATAAGTTCATTCTGTTTCTGAATACAGATTACTATTAATTATCACTGAAAAGTATATGTGTCTCTTCTCTACATTTTCCCCATCTAAATGGCATTCATAACTTTTTATTTACGGAAAGATTTGATGTGAGATTCTGGAAAAATGACTTATATTCATTAGAAATTCCTTTTCTTTTGTTTCTTTACTTAACGTGATGTATATCTTGGTGATTTTATTTTTGTCTCATAAGCTTTTCTAATGGATAGTGAAGATAAGCATTGGATGAGTCTTAGAAGAACTACGAAAGAGTATGAAATCAGAGTGAATTATTTTCTTAATAAGGCATTTGAACGAGCTTCCCAAGGGAATGAAACATTATGCCCTTGCAAAAAGTGCATCAATCGTTATTGGCATTATAGAAATGTGGTGGAAAATCACTTGATTGTTCATGGTTTTGTTGATGGATACACCAAGTGGGTTTTTCATGGCGAAGGGTTTTCATCGACAAATACACCCCACCTGAATAATGATGATGAAGGTTCTAACATGAATGACGATATGCATGGATTACTTCATGATACATTAAGAAATGTAGAGACTGAACAAGACCATGAAGAAGGAGCGAGAGAGAGACTATCTGAAGATGCAAAGAGATTTTATAAATTATTAGAGGAAGGGAAACAAGAGCTATATTCGGGGTGTGAAAGTTTCACAAAATTGAGTTTCACCATTCGATTGTACTTGTTTAAATGCTTGCATGGGTTAAGTAATGTTGCTTTTTCAGACCTATTAGACTTGATAAAAGAGGCATTTCCCTTTGCTCAAATACCGGAGTCTTTCAATAAAGCTAAAAATATCATAAAAGTTTTGGGTCTTGGTTATGAAAAGATAGATGCATGCCCTAATGATTGTATGATATTTTAGAAAGACAGCAAGAAGGCAGATAATTGCTCTGTATGTGGGGCTTCTAGATGAAAGGATGTTGTTAATGGCTCTACAAACGCACGCTCTAAAATCCCTATAAAAGTTTTAAGGTACTTTCCCTTAAAGCCTAGGCTTCAGAGGATATTCATGTGCCCTGAAACAGCTAATGCAATGAGATGGCATGCTACAGACCGACCCAATGATGGGAATTTAAGACATCCTACTGATAGGGAAGCTTGGAAGGACTTTGATTCTTTGCACCCAGATTTCTCTAGAGATCCTCGCAATATTAGATTGGGTCTTTCAAGTGATGGTTTCAACCCATTTCGAACCATGAGCATCTCTCATAGCACGTGGCCTGTTATACCAATGAACTATAATTTATCACCGTGGATTTGCATGAAGCCGGAGTATATAATGTTGTCAATGATCATTCCAGGTCCTTCATCTCCAGGAAATGATATAGATGTGTACCTGCAACCACTAATTGCTGAATTGAAAGAACTTTGGGAAAATGGTATAGAAACATATGATTCTGCAACCAAAGAAGCATTTCAATTGTGTTGTTCTCTTTTATGGACAGTAAGTGACTTTCCAGCATTAGCAATGCTTTCCGGATGGAGCACTAAGGGGCGATTTGCATGCCCTACTTGTAATTATGACACATGCTCTCAGTATCTCAAACATAGCCGTAAGATGTGTTACTTGGGTCATCGTAGATTTTTACCTCCTAATCATCCAATGAGAAAAGATAAAAAATCATTTGATGGTAAGGAGGAGCATAGACCTGCGCCTATTCCCTTATCAGGTGTAGACGTGTTTGAAGAGCTGCGTAACTTCAACAATGACTTTGGAAAGGGGAGAAACAAAAGGCGTCGGGATAATAAAGGTCCGTGGAAGAAAAGATCCATCTTCTTTTAATTGCCATATTGGGCAACTAACAAGCTGAGGCACAATCTTGATGTAATGCACATACAGAAAAATATATTTGATAGTGTGCTTGGGACATTATTGGAGCTAGATAAAAAGTCAAAATATCATGTAAATTCTCGCTATGACTTGCGGGAAATGGGGATACGAAAGGAGCTTCAACCGGTAGAAACTAATGATGGAACCGTTTCTTTGGCTAGAGCTTGTTTCTCCATGACACCACACGAGAAAAAGTTGTTTTGCACTGTCTTGAAAAATGCAAAATTGCCAATAAGGTGTGGTTCAAATATTTCACGGTGTGTGCAAGTGAATGAGATGAAAATATCTGGGCACAAGAGTCTTGATGCTCATGTTATGATGAATTACTTGCTTCAGATTGCTGTTAGAAAAGTGTTGCCCAAGAATGTTTCTTTAGCCTTGATTAGATTGGGCAATTTCTTTAGAGCGATTTGTGGTAAGGTCATAAGGCGAAGAGATCTAGATAAAATGCAGTCTAAAATAGAAGAATTAACATGTGAATTTGAAAAGATTATGCTTCCAACTTATTTTGATATAATGCCACATTTGTCTATTCATTTAGTAAATGAAATTAAGCTTGGTGGTTCGGCTCATCTTCGTTGGATGTTCTCTGTTGAGAGGGACTTGTGTATGCTCAAGGGGTTTGTTCATAATCAAACCCATCCAGAAGCATCAATAGCAGAGGGGTTCGTTGCCGAAGAGTGCTTGACTTTTTGCTCTAGATACCTACATGATGGGGTGAAAACAAGATTCAGTAGGTACCAAACTGAGGATGATGTGTGCCTTCAAAATATGTCACCTATATTCCCTAAGATCGGCCACCCAATAGGAATTGAGCTTAAAAAGGGAGGCAAGACTTTTCCCATGGATTCGCAGTTGCATAATGAAGCACATCGATATGTTTTGTTCAATACCGGAGATGAGAAGGTGGAGGAATTTATCAAGTAAGATAAACTATACAATAATTATACATATATTTCTTTGGAATATTATTTTTTTAATGATAAACTGTTCTAAATTTATTTTTAAAAGGTTGAATGCTTGAACTCGTAACTTTCATGTTTGTAGGGAGCACAAGAATTTAATTGATAGTCGTACTAGATCAAATGCATGGGTAAGAGCAAGGAATTATTGTCAAGAATTTGGCAATTGGTTTAAAGAGAAAGTTGAAAATGTTGAAGTGCCTGATTATTTACGATGGCTATGTAAAAGGCCTAATATGGTGGCCAAACTATATAGGGCCTATTTCATTAATGGATATCGAATTCATACGGTAAAACGAGATTCTTCATGCACGACTCAAAATAGTGGAGTGACTTTTTCAGCAACAACTGATAGTTTTGCTAGTGCCAGGGACCAAAACCCTATCGATGGAGAGGTTAGCTATTATGGAGCTATTCAGGATATTATTGAGATTGATTATTGGGGTTGTTTTAGTGTTATTGGGGTTGTTTTAGTGTTGTACTTTTTAGATGTGATTGGTTTCGCAATGAAATTGATGACTATGGGTTAACACGGGTGTACTGTAATAAATTATGTTGTATAGATGACCCTTTTGTTTTAGCAACTCAAGTTCATCAAGTTTTCTATGTGGAGGATCCAATTGAGAAAGATGTTTATTATGCAAGGACAAGAGTCCTTGTTGATTTGTATGATCTAGAGGAGGAGAATTGTCCTAATATTGGAGATACATTTTGGAGTGAGCTTCATGAAGACATTGGAACTTCATCAAATATATTATCCGATGGTGATGTTAGATGGTCATGAGAAGATGTACCCAGTGTTATTGTTAATGTTCCATCTAATGTACAACAATCAGAACATACAATTGTGGAAACATCGGAAGAGGAGGATGCGTTTGATGCTACTAATTGGGATTGGATGGAGGAAGATGATTGAAGAAGAAACTTCTGAACTACTTATAAACATATATTAATCATTGATTTCTTTTAAGTGAGTTAGAACTGCCTTTTCTTATAAATGGTTTAAAATTATTCTCCTGTTTAATAATAGTTTGTCATTTTCATATAGTTTTCCATGGAACTGTTTTTCTGAGTTGCTTCAATTATTTTTTTACAGGAGAGTCCAAGTCAAATTTTGAAAAACAAAAGGGAAGTATTGAAGGAAGTTGCAGCGTCACTAAGGACAGATTGGGGATACAAGAAAGTTTGCATTGATCCGTTGTCTAACCTGTTTATATTAGTTCTTTTGTAATATTCATTGACTGACTATATAGTTGTGTATTTGTTTTTTGAATAAAAAAGGAATTGTTTTCTGAGTTGTTTCAATTACTTATGCAGAAGATTCAAAATCTGAATTGGAATAAATGCTTTGAATTATATTTTTAGTTGCAAGCTTCAGTAGTTTGGCTTAAAAACTGTCTTCGGTTAACATATGAAATCGTATATATTTGTTTGCTGAATCTTGTTGGTCAAGTTTGTAACTTTTTCTGAAGAACACTGTTTTTCCCTTTGATTGTGTATAAAACTGAATTGGTTTGAACCTCAAGTCACTAGGGGGTCGTGATAAATCTATGTAAGAGCTTGTGTTTTCTTTGATTTTGGATTAAATATTGGCCTCAATCTCCAATCTTGTTCTGTGCAATGTTGTAAGTTGCAAACCAGCAGTATCTCAAGTTCTGTCAGTTGTATTTGAGTCTTTTGTTCACCTCTAATTTTCAATTTATCTCTTTTAGTTTTGTTTAGTTTTATTTAAAGTATTCCATGTCCTGTTTGTGTGTAGTTGTTGGGATGGAAAGGTTTTGGTTTATCTCTTTTGTTTGAGGATTTCAATAGTAGTTAAAAGGTTTTCTGAGGGTGTTTCCAGGCAGTGAAAGGGGCTGCTTTAGGTCCCTCGTTTTGCTTAGACTTCCAGGGAGCTTGAAGGTCTATGCAGGCGGTGTAGGGATAGGAGGGTAGGTTCTGGTGCCTTTAGAGTTGGTGAAGGTGTGCATTTGTAGCCTGCATCAGCATCAGGGGTGTCCTGAGAATACCACGGTGTTTTCCTGATTCTGTTTTTGGCTCTTAGAGTTGGTGAATGTGTGAGGTGCTAATATGCAGAAGTAGCAGGGGAGCCTAGAAGTTTCAAGGTGTGTTTTGTCTTGTGTGTGAGAGAGTCTAGGCGGAGTTTGTCTTGTTTGCTCTAAGATTCATGGAGTATGTTATCTGCTTTGTTTTGAAGAGTTGATGGGTGTAGAGTGATGCTAGGCTGGAATCAGTCAGGTATAATAGGATCCCGGGGTTAATGAATGTGTAAGGGTATGCTTACAGCTTGGTTTCTTGTTTCTCTGTTGGCTTCATTTTTGTATCCGCTAGTTTTCCCTAGTTTCTGCCGGTTAGAAGTTCATATTAATTTTTATGCAGATTTGGAGTAATGAGCCAAGAAGGGATTTCAAGAAAAAGCAAAAAAGTAAACAGCACAAAATACATACCAGCGGGGAAACTTTCAACTTTGGCAAACAGAATTACGTCTTCATTGTCCACAAAAAGTCCAGTGCAGCGTACTGGGTCAAATGAAGCGTGTCGCCTAGATTTAATTGAAGAACAACAACATCTAGGGGTTGGATTTCGAAGAGAAGCTATCACTCGTCGGGTAGTACCAGTAGTGCAGAAACAAGTGCAGCAAGTCCCACTGAATTCTACTACTCTTATAACACAAGTAGTGCAGGAACAAGTGCAGCAGGTCCCACCAGATTCTATTGCTCCTACGGTATAAGTACAGGAAGAAGTGCATCAAAGGCAACATAACTCTACCACTTCTGCAGAAAATGAACAATCTGAAGAACGAGGCAAGAACACATAACTTTTACTTAAAACATATTGACATATTATTTCAACATAATGACTACAATACTTAAACATGTTTACATCTTGCTGCAGGCCCTTTACCTCAAAAAAGAAAAAGAGGTAGAACCATGATGCAAAATGTACATGGGCGGAATGAGCGCAAAGTCATTGTGCTAAATGAGGTAGATCAACCTGTTGGTCCTACTAAAGTCGTTGTGAAGGAGTACAGTAGCTTTCTTGGCACATTGGCAAGAAATGCAACACTTTGTCCTCTTAATATCTTTGATTGGAGAAAAATTAATACTACAGATGATCTTTGGAAATATACCAAGGTTGGAAGTTTCCAGTATATATATTCATTTTTCTTTTTTATGAAACTGTTTCGTGTCATTTGAACTATCTCAAAGAAATCAAATTGTATGAGAAATATGATATTCCTGAAGAGGCGAAAACATGGACTTTGGAATCTATTTCAAATGCTTGGAGAAGGTATAAGAGTCGGTAGAAGAAAGATCACTATAGAGCCTATGAAAATGATGAACTTCGAATGGCAAATAAGCCTGAAGGTGTTCCAGAATATCAATTCAAGGATTTGCTCAAGTATTGGAACTCTGAGGAAGCACATGCAAGTAATAGATAATATTCTTGGATTGGATTAGATAGCAACTGGTATTTTATGTAAAAACACCAGTCTATAATACTATTTATGACTACTTCTTGAAACTATATATACTTGGTGATAATATATTTGTCAAAGTACTGTCATATCTCTTATTGTTTGGTCTCTTTTGGATCTATTTGCAGAAAACATCCGAAACTAATATTCAGAATCAAAAAAAGTCAAAGAACCTCCAGCTGCTGGCAAAACTAGTTTTCCAGTAATCCGCGCCGATTTGGTATTTTTCTTATCTAAAAATAATATGAGCTCACTGTCAGTTTTAAAAACATGCAGTCATTTTTCAATAAATATGAACTTATTGTCATTTTTCACCTACATGGTATTCTTATGAAACTAGGAAAAAGAGAAGGGATCTGCTGATGCCGTCACCCCTAAGGATATCTTTGTGGCTACACGCTCGAGGAAACCCGGTCGAACATATAAAGAATCAGATGAGGATACAATTAATAAAATTGTCTGATACTCTATCTAATTTCAAGGTGCTTAGATCAGTTGTTTGTCTCATTTGCTTGATTTTATTTCTTGATTTCTGTGTTTGAAATTTTTTTGTAGGCTGAAATGGAGAAAATACAAAGTCAACAAAGTGAAGATGATAGTGAATCAGTTGATCCATTTGCATCAGTCATGGGACCTGAACATCCAGGGCATGTAAGATTGTATGGACGTGGAGTTACAAAAACTATTTTGAAAGAAAAAAAGGACATTCTGGATCCTCGTTACATGATGCTACTGAGATAATGGATAAGAAAATGGAGGAAATAGAAGAAAGGATGCATCAAAGAATGGAGAAAAAGTTTGAGGAACAAAAGGCAACTCTGCGGCAAGAATTTACAGTAGACTTCATTACAAAACTAAAACGTTTGGATCCAGAATTTCAACTTAATCCTAAAATGCTCGCAGCATTGTGTTCTCCACTAGGAGAAGCGACTTCTGTACAAGCAGCTGGTCAGCCAATCCATCCACTATCTACCGGAAGCAACAATCAAGGTTAGTTTTTCTTTATCTAATTTCATTCTCCAAAGCTTCTTCCACTTCTTCTTCTTCTTCTTCTTCTTCTTCTTCTTCTTTTTCTTCTTCTTCTTCTTCTTCCAAGTCTTCTTCTTCTTTTTCTTCTTCTTCTTCTTCTTCTCTTCTTGTTCTTCGATATTGCTGATGCTTCTTCGCTGCTCATATTGCAACCTGTTTCCTTCTTTCACTGTCTCACTTTTTTATGAGTTGGTTGGAGAATTTGTGTTCTGCTATTTTGCATTAAAATGAGAATATACAGCTTCTGGATTGAGATGTGCAATTTAAGTGCTTGTGTGAAACTTTTAAAGTAGAATATACTGCTTGCTGGCTTTAATGGTTATTGGTCGTAGTTGTTGAAATTTTATGGTGCGAGAATGGTTCTTGGTTGCATGTTGGTGTTTGAGTAATTAATATGTCGATTGCATAATTAATGAAATTCCATCTTATACGAGCTTGTTTTTCTATGAAATTAGTGAATGTTGTTAATAGCTACCTAAAATATCTTAGCCTCATGTATCATGTCTGTCTATTGGACTTATTCAAAGAATGAGTCCTTAGATTTCTTTCAATTTTGTATTTGAAGTTTCCTTATTACGCTTCCCTGCTAGTATGTTAAAAGACTTGTGGTCTTTAAGTTCACTTCTTAAGGATACACATATGTTCACTAATCCCTTGTATATCTCGCTGGAAGTCTAAGTAGGCTATACATCTATTCACTATCCTATAAGAGGGTATTTTTTATTGATTTTAATTTGTACAGTTCCTCCCAATATCAAACAACTCACAGCCCTTGTTGAAAAGCAGCAGAAACAACTTGATTCTTACCTACTGATTGGCCATGATGGATAGGAAGAGTGCTTGGAAGTTAATTATTTTTGTATCTCACTTTTGCATGTGAAGGAAATGCACAAGTTGAAGATGAAAGTAGTGATGGTGAAGACCTTGAAGACCTTACTTAATTAGTAGTATTGGTTGACTTTCGTAATTTTTGATATCCTAAGGAACTTTAATTTTGGAAAATATTGAAACCAATGCAAACTGATTTTAATTGACAAGCTATATATATATATATATATATATATATATATTTGATAATCATATCCTTTATGATTCCACTTTGAATTTATTTCTCTTCATAATATATTAATCTATAAGAAAGGTTATAGGTACTAAATAATGTCGCACCATTTCGAATGGTTGCAATAGATCTAAAAGCGTTGCAATAAACAATAAAAATTTGTTGCAATAGATCTCTTAAACTGTTGCAGTAGATCGTGCAAACCGTTGCAATAGTTTAACAAACTCTGGCAATTGATCAAATTAACGTTGCATTAGATACTGCACGATTGTTTTAAAAAACGTCTATGGCGACGATATTAAACCGTTCCAATGAACATGACATTACAGTCGCAATAGGTCGAGGATAAAACCATTGCAATACTCAGTTCTAAGGCAACGTATTCTGTAACCGTTGCAAAAACCGTTGTAATAAATCTATGGCAACGCGAGCAGATGAGGCGGTTGATAAACCGTTGCCATACATGTATAGCAACAGTTTTTGTGTCTGTTGCAATGGTTTTCTTGGCGTTGCTATGAGTCTAATTTACAGTACTGACGTCCTCTTATCTGTTTTAATCTTTTAGCTCGACTTTTGGTGTATTAGAAATCTTTAAGTTTGATTTGCACCATTAGCCTTAATTCACATCATGTTTTATATTCATGACCTTAGAGAGAATTAAGTCCTTGCTTGTATATCATTACTTGCATGTTTAGAATCCCAAATTTCAAACCCGTTCGGGAACCATCTTTCATGGGACTCGAAAAATGCCAAACACCTTCTTCCAAGTCATACGGACTTCTTTCCTAGAATCTCTACTAGTATGATTGCTAGAGGTAAATTTATACCTTAGACATATTAGGTGACCTAATACGTCTTAGACAAACTTATTAGGTGGCGACTCAAAAAGTCTTTACAAATAAGTCACCTAGTCAAACCCAACCTTTGAACTCGATCCGAGCTCGAAAAAAGGGGTGCGACAATGGGACTCCTGCGGTTTAGACTAAAATCTGGCATAAAGTCCCACACTAGATACAATATTTAGTCGCACTACAAAAAAAATAGCTTTTAACAATGGATTTTAGCGGCAGACCATATTTTGTTGCTAAATAGCAACAAATTTGCTAGAGAATATTGATTCCGCCGTAAAATAAAAAAAGAAAAGTATAGGTAGATTGTATAGCTACGGATTAGCGACAGAAACTATAATCTGTTGCTAAATTTGGCACTAAGTTTTGACGCATGTATTTTGAATTTTTGGCTCAAAACATCATCAAACTTTGGGTCAAAACTAAGTTTCATCATCTATGTTTCAGAGTGAACAAAAAACATCACTAAACTATCAAAAAGTTGGCAGAAAACATATTCTAGTTACTCTATTGTTAAAAACTAACAGACTCCTTTTAAATCATGTGCAGGTCACGTGGCTATATGCACTAATTCCCCAAAAGAATACGTATTATCTCCTTCCAGCTTCAGTTCTCAGTGCTCTAATGGAGCTAGGGCACTACATCACTGCCCCTCCTCCATCTCGCTCTTTACCATCTGATTCTTTCTAATGCTTTTGTATTTCAAAACTCTAGATTGAAACAAAATTAAGAAGGCTTGCTCGAAGTTTTAGTGGTAGATCCTCCACACCCAACTATGGTATTGCTAATTTTAAGACTTCTCTAAGAGGTTCGAAGATGAACATTTCAAGAAAGCGACAACAATTGAAGAAATACTCTTTTTTGTTCATTGATTTATCAATTTTATCTTTTGGATTATTAGTGCAACTCCTAAAGTATTTTGCCGGTCTTTGGCATACGGTTTCTGGTGTTTGGCGTAATGTTTTTGGTGTTTGGCTTACTGTTATTGCTGATTATGTAGTAAGTAGTGTTTGTGAAGTTAACACACCCTTCCTTCCATTGGAGTCATCGTTGAAATCTTAAGGCGAAGCTATTCTATGCTATCAAGCTGACATTATTCTATTTCTTTTAGTAAAAGTTAAATGTATGTTAGTGGAACAATACCAGCAGGCTCAAAGAATAATGTCTACAGGTTTTCTTCATTTCTAGCTCCCTATTAGAATTATCATTTTAGCATTTTAATATGCACCTTTGCTCTGGTCTTTACACACCTAAGCTTCCAAGATTTTTTTAGTTTGTTCTCCTACAGGTTCATAGTGCAATGTATGTTGGCAATTTATTCACTTTGTTATAATCATTCCTTATAGCTAGCTTGTCTTTGGCTTATTGTTAGACTTCTTGCCTTAAAATTTATATATGTTTAGGACTAATAACTTGCTAGTTTTTACTTATTTCTGTTAGCTTTTGCTCGAACACCAGCAAGATTTTGGTCAGCGAACTAATTCGTTTCTTAACTTAAAATTCACAAGTTTAGGACATTTGGAATGCTGGTGCATGGCTCTGCTGTGATCGCGAAGTGACGTGTCTGCCTAGATTTTTGTCTGCCCAGATTTCTTGGTTGATCAACGACCACCATGGCGACTTCTTTTTGGACATATTACGTTGTGAATCAGCTTCAAATTCTGTCCGGGCTGAAGGTGATCGCTGAAGTAAATACGGAGGCGAGGAGTGTGCTGGTTGGACAGTATTATTGGCTCGCGCCCTTGCTCGTTGATGCGACAGACATTCTGCTTGGAGTGCTTTTGTTTATGAATCACACTTTTGTTGGAACAGTTCCTGCACATGTTTCAAGTAACACTATGGCAGTTTTTTAGCTTGCTTTGGAACAGTTTCTCCGCCTGTTTCATTGCGTTGGAACAGTTTCTCCCTCTTTTTTCAAGCAACCTGAATTGTTCACAAGCTGCCCAACTACATGGAGGTCAAGCTGTCAGGGAGGAGCTCTTGTCATCCATGAGCAAATTCCTCAATGTATCATAAATTATAATGAAGTTAAAAACGCGATAGTACAATTATGTTCTCAATTCTTTTTTTTATTCCCTCTCGCAACTTCTTAATTTTTTCTTGCAGTTTTACGGCTTTACTCTGCTCTTCTCCGAGCATGATCACCAACTTTCTTTCAAATTCAATCTCATCAATATAACGATCTTCAAGTTGCGCTTCAAGGTCATCCAATTTATTGATAATTTTTGAATCACATGAATAGATATCATGTTAGTTTCTTCATCTCTCCAATTGAAAAACTTCCATGATCTTGAATGCTCTCATCCATACATAGTTTACTTAAATCGATACAAAAGTTTCTTTTATTTTCCATCATTGTTGAAACAAAAACATAAATCAATTTGAAGTATTGAAGCATTTTGCAGCGAGGAATTTTAACAAAATCACATAGATAAAATAATCGAAGAATAGGATTTTTGCCATTAAAGCAATTTGTTCACTCAAGCAATTTATCAAGTAGGTAATATCCATTTCATAACCCACTTTTCAAAAGCAATAAACTTACAATTAAATGCAAATACCTGTTCAAATGCCAACCAATGGAGAAATGAAAAAAGAAAAGATCGTTAGTTAATCTAGTACATGATCAAAGAAGAAAGAACCTGGGAGAAGATGGATGGAGAAGATTGTACTTAGGGTGAGAAGATTTAGTGTCTTAATTTCACAATTGAGTGACGTGAGGATGAGGGAAGACTATTTCATAAGTCAAGTACAGATCACGTGAGGTTAGCCACTGTTAGTTTTTAACGGTAGAGTAACAAGAGTATGTTTTCTGCCAGCTTTTTGATAGTTTAGTGATGTTTTTTGTTCACTTTGAAACATAGATGATGAAACTTAGTTTTGACCCATAGTTTGATGATGTTTTCAGCAAAAAATTCCATGTATTTTAGCTACAAAATTAGCAACATATATTCAATCTGTAGATTTAATTAATTTTGGCGATGATTTGAGCGACAGATTATCCGTCGCTAGAAAGTTAAATTATCAAAAATAGTACTTGCTACGGAAAAGGTCTGTCGCTAGGTTTTTTTGAAAAAAATATTAAGTTATTTTTTAGGTCATCAAATAGTAACATTTAACATAACCCTAACATATCTTCTCTCACAATACACTTGTCTCCATCTGCTCCCTAGCTCACTCGCTTTCTCCCAACTACGAATCCCCTCCGGCAACCACACTTCTTTCCGGCGAATCAATCAATCAATTAGGCATGTCTCACTATCGCTTATATCTCTTTAACTCTCCATCAATTTCCCCACTTCCCCTTTAAGTACGTATCCCCTAACCCTATTACTGGGTACAGAGTTCTTTTCATTTTTTGAAAAGATCGTCTTTACTCTGATCTTTCATCATATCTGCTCTGGAAAGGTACGTCTTCTCTCTCTATATATTCAGACCGGTTCTTTACATATTTTACTTTTTGCTTGTTTTCTTGGATTTCTATGTATTTGCCTTTGGTTTTATCTATCTTTCTAATACAGTCACACAGAAGTATGTGGGTGTTGATTGGTCCATATATTTATACACATACACTATCAAATATGTAGTATGATTTAAGAAGGAAAATTGGTTGGTCCTCTTGTGAAGCTAAAGGGGAGAAAACTTAGTACTTTATGAGTCTTGCATATTATCCAACATATATAAATGATTATTAAGTAATATTTACGGTTAGATGCAATTAATTGTATATTTTTTCTCTTTTCTCAGCTGGGTAAAGAATGTGGTATGAAAAATTAAAAAGGTGGGGCTCATATAAATGAAAAGTGAAGCTGCTATCAGTATTTTTTATGAAAAAAATTGTTCTTGAAAATTAGCTAGTATGTCATAGTGAACAAAATTGTACCTTCATTGTTAGTGTTTATAAGCGAAACTAAAGTTTTCTTTATGTTTCATATTTTGCTTTGCTCAATTTAAACTTAAGTAAATATTGTTATTTTCTTTATTTCCTTCTCTTATCGAGAAATTAAAATAGCCAATGACGAACTTGTTACTTGTTATTCAATAGGTCGAGCTATTATATTAAGTATTGGCATTTACACTAAATATTTGATTAGCTATATCTCATTGTTAAAACAACAAGTTCAAGCCACTATATCCTAAAAGGAAAATGAAGTTTAAATCTTCTCAACAGCCGAAACTGGCTGTTTAACCTAGATCCGATTTTAGGCCAATTAACAATTAAATTTATATTTGCGGAGTCACGATCAATAGTTGAGATTAAGAGTTTGAATGACGAACCAAAATAGTGACAATACGAGAACGAGATATAAGTATTAACTAATAAAAATAAAACATAGACAGAAATAAGGAGAAGTAACTGTATCATATCGCTTATCCTCGGGGAGAGCTTTTCGATACCAATCGCACTTAGAGGATCAAAGAACTGAAATAACGGACAAATATGAGGAAACGGAATATCTGAGCAAGAGTGAGAGAGTATTCTTATTGATATTGTAGACAGGAAGTAAAGTTGTGTTACAATCGTTTAGGGCAAATGCTATTTATAAGTCTAATAGGCACCCGTTGGGATTCGTAACCGCTGGGCATGGATCCGTCTGGATATGTAACTGCTGGGCACGTATCCGTTGGATGCATAACCGCTGGATTGTAATGATTGCCTTAATGACCATTAATTGAATGATCGTGAATGATAATGTTAATAACTGTTCGCTTAGACCGTGTTGACTGATGAAGTGTTTCGTAACTCCTTTAGGTCTGTTCGTGATAAATGTCTGTCCGTTGGAACTTCTGCTCGTGCCATGTGGTAGACACGTATCACCTTTTCAAGTCCAGTCAGCTTTTATCCAATACAGATAGTCCCCGCACTTCTCAAGCAGAGTATCTGTTCGAGGAGTGGATAGGAATTTTGGCGGGAGTTTCTGCTTTGTAAACTTTTGTCTTCGTGTGATGCGGCTTGGTGACGTATGAACCTTATCATCTACGTGACAAGTCCTTATGACGTGCGCATTTAATGCGCCGTATAAAAAAGTAACTGTAGCTGGCACGTCTGCGCGATTGCAGTTCATTCTGAAGTGACTACTGCGCGTCGCAAGAGTAAAAGTAATGATTTTAACCGCTTCAATCACGTGCACACGTCATCTGTTGATCGCGAGGTGACCGCTGCTCTTCAGGATAATGATGACACTATAAAATTTGATGAAACCTATTCCTTCTTTTGACGGCCGGATCTGATCATAGTTTCTTGGATGACCTCCACGTGTCTCGAAGGAAGTTGAGGGGCTGAATCTTCACTCCTATAAATAGGGGTTTGCTTGATGAGAAACCTTTTACTTGCTTTTATTTCTTCTCCGCTTGACACGACCCGAAATCCGGTTAGGCTGTGTGGGCACTCGACATCCTCCCCTGGACCCGTCGGGCGAAACCTTATCAATTAAATTAGGAAAATAAATATAACAATTCATAAATAAAGACTGGACTAAAAAAAACATACAGACATATTGCACCTCTAAGCTTTACGAAAGAAAATTACAGCTGACTACCCAACATACTAGGTTTAGGGCTATCCAGACTAGACATCTAAGAGTACAAAAGAAGACAAATACCTCCTGAAGGGAGCAAAATGTAACTGAAATGATAACCAATAAACTGGTGGCCATCCGAAATAAAAGCTGGCTCACCCTGACAGCTGACGTCGTCTTCGCTCCTTCACAACGTGGCGAACTCCATCCTGGAGCGAACCTGCCAAAACGAAATAGTTAGACAAGAAACAAACAACAAACCAGGGTGAGTCAAAAGGACTCAATAAGTGGGGCAGACTAGCCACCTCAAAGAATAGGATAGCTAGCCAGGGAGAAAAGAAACAAATAGACCAGATTCCTCTTATTTAAATTATGAAAAGGCAGAGCCAGATAATAACTAGAAACATGTATAGAATCGCAAACTAATCAACAACCAGGAACGTAAGATAGCCAGAACATATAGGTATCCCGAACACATCAACAATCAGAAAAATATCCTGTTGCGGCATGCAACCCGATCCATATATTCATCCTGTTGCGGCGTGCAACCCGATCCATATATTCATGTCGCTGCGACGTGCAACCCGATCCATATATTTATACCGCTGCGTCGTGCAACCCGGTCCATATATTTATACCGTTGTGGCGTGCAACCCGATCCCCGCAACCCAGAATACGAGCCAGAAATATATAGACAAATAAGCAATGCACATATAAGCAGAACATTAGTTCTGTACCACAAGTCTGCACAATGGTATGAAATGAGATGAAATGAAATGAGATAAAATAAAATGATTCAAAGGGTTACATCTGCCCGTAATCCCATCCTGAAGCGGAATACTCCTGCATTCGAGGGGAATCTAATCTGATAAGCAACTTGAGCGGAATACTCCTGCTCCTGGGGCGGAATACTCCTGCACCCGATATAATATAAACCAGAGGCGGAATACTCCTTCACTCTCCTGGGGCGGAATACTCCTGCACCCGATAAAATGTAAAGCTGAGGCGGAATACTCCTGCACTCAGTATGATATGCAATGTAATGCATATGAATGCAATGTAATGCAATAATAACCCTTCACCGGCACAGGACTCTCATCGACAGCCGGGAAGCAGATGCCAACTCCAAGCCAAAGTACAATACTCAGATTCCCAATGCAATAGCAATAACATGACTAATATATAATATAGAATGTAAATCCAAAGCTAAGGCGTAATGAGTACGCCTATCGGCAGCTACACACGTAAGGAACACGTGGTAGAAAATCCACGAGGCCAGGTGCCTCCAAAGTAATGGATATAACCACTTAATAACCGCTTTGTCCTTTGGATTCATTGCCAAACGATCCCACTGTGTTCAATAAGCAGAAAAATATATCACATTAGTCAGAAGGCTTCATTCCTTACGTCTTAGGGCAATCCGGTTAGGAACCTGATACCCTATTCGCATACGCAATACGCAGGCCAGGCCTATGTACAGGGTTCGGAGTCACCTGACCAAACCCTAAATAAATTATATTTATATGTTGCCCATAACTCACTGAGTACGAATATATAATCAATTCCATTATCGGGGTCTATTTGGCCCTTCAAACTATTAATTGAACTTATTAAAACGATGTCTAATGTTCCAAGTTTTACCGTTAAAATATATTCAAACACACGTAATAAACTCAAATAATAAATTAGGATCATTACCTGAATGTTTCGGGGTAAAAATACTATTTTTCTCCGGCTCTTTTTCGTATTTTCTGGCATTTTTTTTCTGCATATTCTCTTTATGCTCTCTGTTTCTGCTTCTGTTTCGTTCTCTGGAATTGTAACTAAAGCTAAGATTAGCTTTAGCCGAAGTAACCCATATCTCTTTCTTTCGTTTCCTTTTTCTCTTTTCTTTTGTTTTTTCCTTTTTCATTTTGCTTTTAAAATTCGATGTTACTGTAAAAATTAAAACGGTACCCTACGATATTCGAAATAATTCCAACTTTTGCATACAGGTTATACAAAATATATGTAACATACTCGCGAAGACGGATCTCAAATCGGGTTCCCGAAACTCAAGATGCGAATTTACATAGAAAAAGTCAAATTATTTAACTTTCGGCATTTTAGCGAGAACTAGCCGAACAACATCGAAATTCACTTTCGAAAGTTCACAAAAGTTACAAATAATCATACGGACCTAGCGGCGCTTTCGGATTTTGAATCGGAGCTTGTTCGCCAAAACCGAGTTCAAAAATCTCTTTTTAATATTTATTGACAATAACAATTGAAACCTTCTTCCGATGCCTACCAAACGAGGTCTGATTTAACTCAAATTTTAAAGACAAGTCCCAATAGACCTTATGAATATTTTAAAATTATCGGCACGCTAATCGGAGTCCTATCTTCCGAAACGACTAACCGAGGTCGTTTCATTCTCGTCCACTTAAACTCTCGTTCGTCCTCGAACGAGCCTAAGTCCAAAGCAAGATTCACGCAGATAACAAGAGAACTTGCACGACCTTCATGAGCTACTCCACGGGCATTATTTCCTGATTACAGGATCAGAGTTATAACACGCATATCGAACTTTTGGAATAAAATATATCTAGATGATATCATCACAACATTGCCCAGCTTATTCCGACTAAGCTATCCCTTTCTCGATTATGAGAGAAGAGTTCTATATTTTCAAAATGAAGATACACGCAACTCTAGATAGGTTAACATGATTCCACCAACAAATAACCTTGTCGATATACTTTTCTATATAGAACAGGTCAATGAAATAAAGAATTAACTTACGCTTTAGCAACGCCTTAGAGATTTAGTATTACCATTCAATATTTGGAGGAAGACTCCTCCACTTAAAGCACAAAGTCATGCAGCTATTTGAATAGGAATAACCATCCCCGCACAGTCTGCTGGACTAAAGAAGATTTAGCTAAAAGCCGAACGTAGACAGACAAACTATCCTTTCGAGTTGCCAAACAGCTGCAACTCACGAGTTCACAACTCCATACATTTTCCATAAGCATCACCGCTCGATAGCTCAATTCAAGGGGTCAAATGACATCTCTCATTACCCTTTGTAGCTTTAAAATACAACAATGTGCTTACCCGACTACCTTGACACGCACTCTGGCTCAACACAGGGAATATCACAAGTGGCTACTAACCGCCTAAAATCACCAGTGCCGAACAAAGAAGAGATGGCAATGGAATGAGGATAGAAATAACTAGATCTTCAGGAAGCTCATCTTTTTATTTGCTTGGCTACCTGAGCTAGACTACTTTCGAGCCAAGCTAGCTAAAGAATCGCAATTGAAGAGATAGATATTAAATAAGTTTTATGGAACATCTATGCCAACTCAACCTTCCAATAAGAAGGAAACTCCGACAATTTACCAGAAACCTTTTTATTACTGAGACTAGCTCATAGAATAACATGACTCTACTAGCATTTTTAACCAAGAGAAGATACGTAGATAAAATGTACTTACTAATCACTTTGTACTGGAAGAAATGATAACACTTGCTGATGGTGAAGAATTAGGATCCCATCATCCAACCAACACGGAATTCCGAGAAGAGAGGTAAACTGATTTGATATAATAAGAGAAGGTGGCACAACAGGATACCAAGCAGGCAATAGCGACACTCGCTGTCAAATATCTCATATTTAGACTAGATAAATTAGTAGGGTCTTATAAGCGCAAGGAATAAATCATACCAGAAGCTCGCCCCTCTACCGCAACCGATTCATAATAGAAACGATATCCAAGGAAACCGTCGAATATGATAAGACACACCATTTCCAAATCGATCGAAAGAATCAAATCTTACTCATATTTAAGAGAAAGAAGAAATACTCGGGTCTACTATATCGGATGCCTCAGCATCCTGCCAGACTAGCAGTTCATAGAACTACCTCTGCAGCTGAGCTGAGCCACTATCCTGATAATCACCTCCTGAAGAACTACTGCCACCACACTCTCAACCTCTACTGGATGGTGGAGTTTCTCTGGCTGATTGAGATCTAAATGAAATTCCTGCGACTGTGCAGGTGCCAGATGACGAGAGAAAGGACGACTGCCTATTCTTTGAAGTAATAAAAAATTCCTCAAAGAATAACCAGACTCACGACAATGATAACACCTTTTCGCTAAAAATGGAAACTGGACAGATTATTGATAGCTACAAAAAGAAAACTGAGTCTATCTAGATGAACTACTAGCGCACTCTGAAAATCACGCGCCACAAGCTAAGATAACCTGGGAAGTAACCTCCCAAAATAATCAGAACTCTTACCTCTAAAGGAGGTATGGTGCCCACCAGGGCCACGGGATCTCTTGCTCTCCCGCTCTAACTCTTCCCGCTCTAACTTATGGTATTATACCTTTGAGCAATATTAACAACAACATAATGAAGTCCCGACCTCAATCCCTCGAGCCATCTGGGACCTCACGGGATTGGGAAAGGTCATCAATAAATCTTTGAACATTCTCGGAAGGTCCATGGACTAGTTCTAGTTCATATCCAGTCATCCTAAATAATTTTAATCTCATATTCTGAACCCAACAGGCTAACCGACAGAGTACCCTGTCTAATCCACTCAAACTGGCGACTCTTTTCATCTCGCTCGCTGCGCGAAAGGAACTTTTCCACGAAGAAGAAAAATCGAACCAAGTTAGCTGATAAGAAGTGGTCTACCAATTCAAGGCTTGACCCCTGAAACTGGAAAGCAAAACAATCAACACTATACCGCTCAATATAATTAAGAGCCTGAAGGATACGCTGACATCATTTTATTTAAAAACAATTACACAGGGATTATCTGATACATGGCTTGAGAATATCGGAAGGTTCAACCAGATAAAATAATCCAACCTCTTTGAGCACTCGGACCCAATAATTACCTCAGCTACCTAACCAGCAAGAACAACTGGAGGCGCAACACATGCTGCCTCCGGAACATACTTTACTGCGACAATATTTAGAACTGGAATAGGAGCTCCCTGAGACCGAACATCTGCATCTGCGGCAACCTGGTAAGCTCCCTAATGAATAAGAAGTTCTTGCGGGATTTGCGTCACCAAGATTCTCGTAAAAGCATCGTAGAGAGCCAATGGAACCATAAGGCCCTGTTCCCTTGCCCATCGTGAGCTCGTACAGCTAGGACCTCCGTAACTAGATCGTCAGCACGATCAAAACTCTCAGGGCTTCGTCGGTGCTAGTCCCAGGCTAGACTGCTTCGTCTTGAACTCATAGCGTTTGTTGATTTGTCGCACGAGGGTTCACAATTACCACGAAGGAATTAACGAATAAACGAAAATACTTTTGAATCCTAGACCGACGCACGATCAAAATTGGAGGAAGTGAAACTTCCTAAATACAATCATAGCCTCTCGTAGATAAGTACGGACGTCTACGTACCTATCAGCAAGACTCTACTAGACACTGTCTTAGTCTGGATAGACTTTAAATTAGGCTCTAATACAAACTGACACGATCCAAAATTCGGTTAGGCCGTGTGGACACCCGACATCCTCCCTGGACCCGTCGGGCGAACCCCTATCGATTAAATTAGGAAAATAAATATAACAATTCATAAATAAAGATAGGACTAAAATCAACATACATACATATTGACACCTCTAAGCTGTACGGAAGAAAATTACAGCTGACTACCCAACATACTAGGTTTAGGGCTATCCAGACTAGACATCTAAGAGTACAAAAGAAGACAAATACCTCCTGAAAGGGAGCAAAATTTAACTGAAATGATAACCAATAAACTGGTGGCCATCTGAAATAAAAGCTGGCTCACCCTGACAGCTGACGTCGTCTTCGCTCCATCACAACGTGGCGAACTCCATCCTGGAGCGAAACTGCCGAAACGAAATAGACAGACAAGAAACAAACAACAAACCAGGGTGAGTCAAAAGGACTCAATAAGTGGGGCAGACTAGCCACCTCAAAGAATAGGATAGCTAGCCAGGAAGAAAAGAAACAAATAGACCAGATTCCTCTTATTTAAATTATGAAAAGGCAGAGCCAGATAATAACTAGAAACATGTATGGAATCGCAAACTATTCAACAACCAGGAACGTAAGACAACCAGTAACATATAGGTATCCCGAACACATCAACAATCAGAAAAACATCCTGTTGCGGCGTACAACCCGATCCATATATTCATCCTATTGCGGCGTGCAACCCGATCCATATATTCATGTCGCTGCGACGTGCAACCCGATCTATATATTTATACTGCTGCGTCGTGCAACCCGGTCCATATATTTATATCGTTGTGGCGTGCAACCCGGTCCATATATTTATACCGTTGCAGTGAGCAACCCGATCCCCGCAACCCAGAATACGAGCCAGAAATATATATACAAATAAGCAATGCACGTATAAGCAGAACAATAGTTATGTACCACAAGTCTACACAATGGTATGAAATGAGATGAAATGAACTGAGATGAAATAAAATGATGCAAAGGGTCACATCTGCCCGTAATCCCATCCCGAAGCGGAATACTCCTGCATTCGAGGGGAATCCAATCTGATAAGCAACTGGAGCGGAATACTCCTGCTCCTGGGGCGGAATACTCCTGCACCCGATATAATATAAACCAGAGGCGGAATACTCCTTCACTCTCCTGGGGCGGAATACTCCTGCACCCGATAAAATGTAAAGCTGAGGCGGAATACTCCTGCACTCGGTATGATATGCAATGTAATGCATATGAATGCAATATGATGCAATAATAACCCTTCACCGGCACAGGACTCTCATCGACAGCCGGGAAGCAGATGCCAACTCCAAGCCAAAGTACAATACTCAGATTCCCAATGCAATAGCAATAACAGGACATAATATATAATATAGAATGTAAAGCCAAACCTAAGGCGTAATGAGTACGCCTATCGGCAGCTACACACGTAAGGAACACGTGGTAGAAAATCCACGAGGCCAGGTGCCTCCAAAGAAATGGATATAACCACTTACCATATTACAAAGTTAGTACAGCCACTCAATAACCGCTTTGTCCTTTGGATTCATTGCCAAACGATCCCACTGTGTTCAATAAGCTGAAAAATATATCACTTTAGGCTGAAGGCTTCATTCCTTACGTCTTAGGGCAATCCGGTTAGGAACCTGATACCCTATTCGCATACGCAATACGCGGGCCAGGCCTCTGTACAGGGTTTAGAGTCACCTAACCAAACCCTAAATAAATTATATTTATATGTTGCCCATAACTCACTGAGTACGAATATATAATCAATTCCATTATCGGGGTCCATTTGACCCTTCAAACTATTAATGTAACTTATTAAAATGATGTCTAATGTTCCAAGTTTTACCATTAAAATATATTCAAACACACGTAATAAACTCAAATAATATATTAGGATCATTACCTGAATGTTTTGGGGGTAAAAATACTATTTTTCTCCGGCTCTTTTCGCATTTTCTGGCATTTTTTTCTGCATATTCTCTTTCTGCTTTCGGTTTCTGCTTCTGTTTCGTTCTCTGGAATTATAACTAAAGCTATGATTAGCTTTAGCCGACATAACTCATATCTCTTTCTTTCGTTTCCTTTTTCTCTTTTCTTTTGTTTTTTCCTTTTTCATTTTTCTTTTGAAATTCGTTGTTACAGTAAAAATTAAAACGGTACCCTACGATATTCGAAATAATTTCAAATATTGCATACATGTTAAATATATGTAACATACTCGCGAAGGCGGATCTCAAATCGGGTTCCCGAAACTCAAGATGCAAATTTACATAGAAAAAGTTAAATTATTTAACTTTCGGCATTTTAGCGGGAACTAGCCGAACAACATCGAAATTCACTTTTGAAAGTTCACAAAAGTTACAAATAATCATACGAACCTAGCGGCGCTTTCGGATTTCGAATCGGAGCTCGTTCGCCAAAACCGAGTTCAAAAATCTCTTTTTAATATTTATTGACAATAACAATTGAAACCTTCCTCCGATGCTTACCAAACGAGGTCTGATTTAACTCAAATTTTAAAGACAAGTCCCAGTAGACCTTATGAATATTTTAAAATTATCGGCACGCCAATCGGAGTCCTATCTTTCGAAACGACTAACCGAGGTCGTTTCACCGCTGTTCTTTGAAAACCCTTGAATCGTCTTTGAATTCTACTTGCTAGCTTCATAATCTTTCTGAAATCATGACTTCAAGATCTAGAAAAAATCAACGTGCGGATATTGCTGGTAGTTCCTCAGCGGCCACTCCCAGGCCCAGGGCTACTCAGGCTACTACTGCAGAAATTATCCCCAAAAAGTGGGGTGAATTAGAGGCGGACTGTAACATTAAGTCCTTTAATAATCATCAAGGAGATACGCGCAACTGGCTAGTGTATAGGTTCAGGTCTGGGATCACGAAGGAGTTGATCCCACGAGTGAGGATGGACTGTCATTGGGGTGATGAGGTTCCCCTCTTGCCGGTCTCCGAGGAGGAGAATATTACTTCCCATAGGGCTGGGTGGACAGCCATGTGCACTTACCCTTTCACAGTGGGATGTAGGTTACCCCTGCACCCTATGCTGGAAAGGCTCTGCAGGGAGTACCTGCTCTGCCCGGGGCAACTGTGCCCCAGTATATGCAGAATAGTTACACTTTTAGATTGGTTTTCGACAGAAACCGATCAATCTTTTGGATACGAACATTTTATTTCTTTGCACAGTATACAAATTTTTAAAGATGGCTATGTGAATGCCAGGATGCGCGGGAGCAAGGGCTTGGTGCGCAGTTCTGAGGATACAGGTGACCAAGGTCGGTTACACCGGTATCTGTTCGTGCGCTCCTCGGCCTTGACTTTTGGCGACAAGACTTATCTTCCTGAAGTCTGGAACAAAAAGCGTAAGTCCCCGAGTATTTTTGAAATTCTTCGTGTTCTTCTTCTTCTTCCCATCTGCTAACTCCGTTCAACTTCTTTTTTGTAGCGGTCAAGCAACCCTACCACGGGCTCATATCTGTTGATGAGCTAACGGCGTGGATTGAGGCAATTTTGAAGGAGTTCGCTCCTGAGAGGAGAGAGTGGGCGCACTTTGCTGCGCATAAGAGTTTGACCGTGAAAAATCATGGTGAGAATGTTTCTGCTTTCATGATTATTTCTTCTTTGAAACTTCTCCGTGTTTGACCGTTTTACCTTTTTGCAGGTCTGGGTACTCAAGGAGATTTCTTTCCTGCTCCACCCCAGGATGGGCCTTCCGAGCCTGTCGCTGACCCAGATGCTGAGGCCGCGGCTATACTAGCTTCGGTGGAGGCCCTGCACAGCAGGGAGGGGGGCGAGGAACTCTTGTTCGGTGGTCTGGGCTCCCTGAAAAGGAAGAAGAAGAGCCAGGATGAGGGCGGAGCACGGAAGAAGTCTGCTTGTAAGACTTCCGTGGCTGTCAGGCAAGCCTCATCTGCTGGGGGTGAGCCTGTGATCAGAGCCAATGAGGTTATCTACCTTTCGGACACTGAGGCCGAAGTTGATGAACCCCTTAGGCGAAAGCCTTATCTTCGAAGCGACAGAAAGAGGGTTGAGGAGGAAGCTGTCCGTACTCCGAAGAGGAGTCCCCGAGTTGATGACGGGGTGAAGGCAGCTCCTTCTCGTGTGGACAAGGGGAAAAGAAAGGTGGGTGAAGAAGAAGAAGAAAAGAAAGAAGAAGTAAGAGAAGAAGTTAGGGAAGAAGTTAGGGAAGAAGTTCCCCAAGAGGGTCGCCGGGGTCCTCGTGTTTTTCCTTTTGAGGACCTAGAGAATGTGGCTACTGAGGGGGCGACGCCTGTCGGTCTTCGCGAGTGCGATACAATAAATCCTGGAGTGGAAGGTGATTCTAACCTTTCATCAACAAGGTTCATCTGGCGGTCAGTCATCGGTGGTTAGACCGAACTGAAGGATATCAGGGGTGTCCGTTACAAGTTTGGGCCAAATTATCCTTCTGAGCAGGCTTGGGAACCCAAGTACTGTGAGAGGAAGCATACCCTGAAACTTTTCCCTGATGTTAACTTCATAACCAGACCGGGCGGTTTGGCTAAGGCGGTCTCTTCGCTCCTCGGTCCCTGTGAAGAATGGGTGTTGAGGGAGCTAAGTGATGAGGAGTTGGCCTTTCAGATTGCTGCTGACTATGCCCGGGTAAGTATTTCCCATTTTGTGTTGGGAATGACTTTAGCTTTGGACTTCTAACCTTGACTTATTTTGCTTTTTCAGTCAAGTATGCTGGCTGCCGAGCTCATGTTTTACTCCAGGATTAACAACGTCGATCAAGTCCTCGAGGTAAAGAAAGAGTTGCTGGATGCTCTGAAGGAGAACAAGATCTTGACAGAGCAGTGTGGTCTCCTAGGGAGGGAGGTTAATCGGCTAACTGATGTTATCAATGAACGTGTCGAGCAGATGAACGCACTCACCAGGGAGAAGGACCTTCTTCTTGAAGAAAAAGAAGGGTTCGCACGCTCTGCTCAGGGTCTAGAGAGATTACTTGAAGAACGTACAACTTCTTTGAACAGTGCTATCGATGATCGTGCAACCCTTGAGATGGATCTGCAAAGGGCCAATGAAGGATCTACTAAGGCCAGAGCTGAGCTTCAGGCTGCCAAGGATCAGGACGCTCAATTGATGAGTGCTCAGGCCGCACTAACCAAAGACTTGGCAAACCTGCGCGATCAGTCTGAGATTAAGGCCAAGCTTGCTGCGCTTGAGGCTAAGCATTCATTGCTCGTGCAGATTCAAGCTAAACAAGTTAATGTTGAGGAGATGCTGCAGATGACAAAGAGCGCTGTTCGTAGAATAAGACAAGCACTGAATCTCTCTCCTGAGGAGTCTGAAGGTGAAGATGAAGATGAGGATAAAGATGATGGCGAGAATTTAGGGGACGATGGCAGAACTGGCGGAGCTAGTGCGTCGTGTTCTGGTCGTAGTGTTGCTCCCAAACGCACACGCAAGTATACGTGGTCGACAAGTAATAAAGTGATAAATCGAGTATCGTTCCCACGAGGACTATTCAGACTAACACTTAACAAACAATTTCTAACAAACTATTCAGGGATCTTTTTCTTTGATGGTGAGAGTTTTAGTAACTAAAAAGCAGTAATTAAGATGCTGGAAGTGTAGTCAAATAATGGTGCAAACTTTGGTTGTTAACAATATTAAGAGGACGGTCCAGAGTCAGAGTTACGAACAATCCAGTTGAGTTTTCCAATTGATTCCACTTCTTAAATCCCGAGTCAATAACAGACAGAGTAAATGTACCCGTGAAAACCTTTCAGTTCTTCACAGTCTATGCAGGCTACTTCAATCCCTATATGTCTATGGGTTTAATCACGTGCACGCATTAACGAATTCTGTAATGAGTTAAACTAGGCGAGCAATTATATGTCTATCCTACTCACAAATTGATTCCCCGATACCCGGGTTCACAACTAGTTCTATTCTTTCTTATTACGTAATTAAATTCCCTCTTTCGAGTTCAATCCAAAAATCATAGATAATGCATAATTATCGAGCTCTAATAATTACAAAAGTGAAATCAAGAAAGAATAAGCAACCCGTTATGGGATTCAATTAATGGGAATCAATCTTCAAACAATCAACTTTCATGTAATACTCTAACCCTAGAACGTAAGAATTAGCCACGCATATTCATAATCACAAGGCAATGAATTGATGAAATAATGATGTAAATGATGTAATAGATGAATGATTAGGAATAAACCCTTGTTCAATGAAGTATGGTGTTCTCAAATTTCTCCAAAGTCTGAACTCCTCTCAAAAAATAAGTATAATAGTATTTATAAGGTTTACAAAGGCCTGGTAATAAGTTAGACCTAAGCCTTGACGAAATAGGAAGTCAAAATACGCTCCAGGGGCGCTATAACTGGCGCCCACGACCGCGCCCATGACCGCGCCTGGACAGGCAGAAGACGCCGAACACTCAGCGCTTTGGCTCCGCGGCGCATGGGAAAATGCGCCAGGCAGTGGAGCGCTATGGGGGGCGCGGCGCGTGGCCTATAGCGCCAGGCAAAAAGCTGCACCTCCTTGCTCCGCAACTCGCCTCATGTCGTGCCTTCGTGTGCTCAATCCAATCCTCAATCAACTTCCAATCATTCCTTGCTCAATCACGCTCCTAAAAGCTCCAAATGCACTGCATAACAACCTACATACGCACGACATAAAATTAGTGCAAAACCACATTCATAAACTATAAAATGGGCGAATAACAAGCTCAAACATACGGAAATATTAAGGAAACATTGGCATAAAATGCCAAACATCACCACCCCACACTTGAACCCTTGCTCGCCCTCGAGCAAGTCACAACTAACTTCCCAACCTAGGTAAAACAGGTCTGCCTATGACTATGGTTGATACCGATCATTGAACAAATGCACACATGCCTACTATGGGTCCACAAACATGCCAACAATTTAACAAACTCAAAAATATGAGAACAACCACCCCAAAATAGCTCAAATGCACAAACTCAACCCATCGCTACCATGCTCCCACAACATCACACATATCTACTCAGCCAAGAAGCCATCAACTTCACCTATTCATGCAAACCATGTGCCCTCACCAACATGAAGCAAAAGAGTGTCCCCCAAATATCACACACAACAATGAATATCATGAATAAACGGGGACAATCACATAGAACGAATCCACTCTCTCATGAAAGTCTCACATGTCACACACAATGTACCATAGGCTTGCCCGTAGTGTAGGACTCCACTAATGTAAGCTCACTCCAATCGGGATTAACTAGGGCTTTAAAAAGGTTGTAATGTAGGCTAAGGGGCGGGTAGGATATATATGGTAATAGTGACAGCCTTCCTAAGCACTTTAACACATCACAATTATTTCAAACACAATTCTCATCAAAGCCACCCAATCAACAACTTTCACACACACCCCTTCTCAACAAGTAGCAATTTTTCTTTTAAGCACACACTAGCAAGGAATGGATATTCTTCTCCTTTTATTTCTTTTTCCACAATTTTTTTTCTTTCTTTTCAACTTTGCTCTTTTTTTTTCTTTTTTTTCAATTTCATTACTTTCCAACCTTGCCAATGCTCATCAACAACTACTACACAATTTTTAACAAGTATTCCCCTTCACAATATTCAACCACAACTCCACAATAATATCACAATATCAACTAAAGTGCTTAAGGAGTAAAGGGCCAAAAGAGAACAATTTAGAACAAGTGGGTAGGCTAGGGGTGTGGGTGCCAACAAAAAGGTCAAAGAATTCACAACGATCAAGTCCAAGGTGTATATGTAAGAGTAGGCAAATCAAAAGAAGGCCTGTATCATTTCCCGACTAGAGCAAACCTAGAATTTCGCTTTGCACACACACGGGACAAGTTCTAGACATTAATATGCAAACATGGAGCAAACAAGAATATGCCTCACACACACATTGCACATGATCCACACAAAAACAAGTTCCATCAACAACTCTCAGTCAAGCATTTAGAGTGCAACTTGTGGAAAATTAAGCATTATTGCACAAAGGTTCACAATAAAGTCAAGCAAGTGGACTCAAGCATCTCAAGGGAGTCATTCTATTTTTTCCTAGGCATGTAGCACAATTTAAAACCCAAGGACACCACAAATAGCACATGCAATCAAGTTCAAGTCCACCGGTATCAAGCAAATCAAAGGCACCTAGCATTCTACCTATTTCCTTCGTCTAGGGTCACCTATACTAACTATTCTAATCCTAAAAATAAGAAACTACCCGGTTCAAAGGTCTCCCCGTGGAAAAGAACCGAGGCCATAAGAAAAACCACGGGGTGGATGACATGTACCACTAATAAAACTAAAAGGAAAATCTTTTTGGAATTTTGCATTGGTTTTCTAATTTTTTTTCAATTTTTTCATATATTAAAGCAAGAAACAAATCAAAATAAAGTCAAGTGACAAAAGAAAATCCTACGGTACATGCATCCCTAACCTCAAAAATAAATAAAGGGTAGTACCCCCACCCCACACTTAAACTAAGCAATGTCCTCAGTGCGACAAAGAAGTAAGTGCAAAAGTAAAAGGAAACTTCACTGAAATCTAGCTGACCAACACTGGGCGGTGCGCGGGAGTGCGGACCTAGTCCTCCTCCCCATCAGAGCCACCACCCTCAGCATCAGTCTCCACAGCCTCACTGTCCGAATCACGATTAACAATCTCCGAATCAGTGTTCTCATCCTCCTCCGGAGGCATCTCTACTGCCCGAGTCATGCCCAGCAGGCGTCTCGAGGTATCCAGTAAAGGCACGGTGCGATCAATAGCCGCCATATCCACGCCAGATTGCCGGGCCATCTGCTCCATCATCAAATATTGACGTGCCGACAAGTTGGTGTCTGTGTCCCGCCACTCGTCAGCCGTCAGTCTCACAGGTGCAGTAGTGGTCACAGCCTTTACCGAGGCAATATCAAACGGCTTCTCGATGTCAGGGACAATGCGATCCCCGATCTCATCCACTGGGACTCCAGCCTGCTCCAAATACCGGGTAAGGATGTTCCAAAAGTACAAATGGCTACATGACTTTAGCTCCCGTTGCTCTTTCATCAACCGCAACATGTAGTAGCCGATGTTAACCGGCCTCCCGGTCATAAAAACGTACACCATTCACGCCCGAGTCTTTGTGACCTCGGAATAATGAGATGATGGCAAGATGCGTGCATTTATAAATCTCATCCACACGCGAGCTGGTTTCAGAAACTGCGAGAAGAACATGTATTTGTGTCTTCCGGATACACTTCGCTCCCACCTATGAGTGGAGCTCTCACCACAGAGTGTATCCCGCAGAGCCTTATAATCAGGCTTCCTCGACCCCCAAGAAGGCATTCAATGCCGTGTGGTCTAACCTCACCTTCACACCCCGCACAGTAACCATGTCATCCTCCTTCCATGCCTCTTTCGGCTCCCAATTTGCGTAGAGTTCCTGCACTAAGTCAAGGTTGGTATGCCCCGGACTCTCAAATACCGAGTCCCAATGTAAAGAAAGTATCGCATCGGCCACCCCTCGAAACTTTTGCATCACCCTCCGCTTGTCAATGGCTTGCTCGGGAATGTACCCCGCAAGTTTCACACTTTTATACCAAGCTTGGCACTCACCCTTGTTCTCAAAAGTGAGGCCATATCGTGTCTTTCCCCCGGGCCTTGGTATAGGCACCGCGTCCTTAGGGATTCTTGTCTTTGCCTTTGGTTTGGCCTTGGGCTTGGCCGGTGCCTTGCCCTTTGGCTTGGTAGAGGAAGGCCCGGCTTGGAGTGCTTTCCTTGGGGCCGGGGCGGATGAAGAACTTGGTTTATGAGGTGTGACAACCATGGTACCTACACAAACAAAAAGATCAATGTGAGATGTCAAATTAAGCACCAAAAATTCAATTCAAGCTCACTTGGTAGGGTACCACCCCACACTTATCACTCACTCTATGTGTCAATCAACTCAACTCAATAGCACAAGCAACCCCACACTTAAACAAAACTAGCTTTGTACAAAATATGCCACGTTTGTGGTTAACAAGACCAAGCTAGTGCGGGTGCATAATAGCCAATATTTATGTGTGTGAGACACTTAATGTTCATAATAAGCCTAAGGAATGTATTGCTACTCAAGAATTCACAAGATTAGCCAATTTTCATGGTTGAGGCTTTTTCACAAACACTTGGTGTGCACACTTTGAAACTCTCAAGTTCAATGACTTTTGTAATTTGCTAACCCTCCCAAATTGTTGGGAGATCTCTTTTTACAAGTACACAAGTTAACTATCAAGCACAATGATCAATTTAAGCACTTCAAGAGTAATATTTACACATGAGCTTGCAACTAGTTAAGAAATCTACCATGGAAGAATTTAGTTAATCTTACTTGTAATGGAGAGAGAAAAGTAGGAATTTACTTACTTGAAAGTGTTAGAATGAGTTGAAACAAAATTGTGAATGATTCCAATAGTTAGAGATGATTTGGGGAGTGTTTAGGGATTGATTAGAGAGAGAATAGTGAAGAAAAGGGAGTAGGAATCGGGTATAAGGGAGAGAGGGAAACCGGGTCGCGGGTTAAAACCCGTTTGACCCAGATTTTAAAAAAAAATTTGGCCGGGCGCTACACCATCCGCGGCGCGCCCCAACCGCGCGCACAAAATTCAGCCTACTGAGAGCCCTGGCACGTTGGGAGGCGCGGGGCGCTCTCAAACGTGCCTAGGCTTGTGCTTCAGCTCTTGGTTTCGCACGTTGGGAGGCACAGGGCACTCCCAAACGCGCCCGAACACGTTTTTTCGCACCAAATTTCGATTCCAAGTGCGAACCCAAGCGCGGGACATGTCTCAAGGCGTCCCGTACCCCTCAATACATTAACTTCACCTCGTTTAGCTCTCCCGATACCTACAAAAACGACACACAAAGACAAAAACTACGTGACACTATAAAACAAAAGAAAAATAACTAAACTATTACAAGTACAAACTCGGGTTGCCTCCCGAGAAGCGCCTTATTTAACGTCATGGCACGACGGGCATCAATCAAGGGTCCCTCAAAGTAACAGAAGTACGGTGATTCACCAAACCTCCCCAATAATGCTTCACCCTTTGAACATTTACCAAGAATGTTTTCTCAGAATTCAGGGCTTTCAATTCAACCGCTCCATGTGCGGTAACACGAACTACTTCAAACGGCCCCGACCATCTAGACTTCAACTTGCCCGAAAATAATTTCAACCTCGAGTTAAACAACAACACCAGCTGCCCGGGCTCAAACTGACGACGCTCAATATGCTTGTCATGCCACTTCTTTGTCCGTTCCTTATACAATTTCACATTTTCATAAGCATGGAAACGGAACTCTTCAAGCTCATGCAATTGAAGCATCCTCTTTTCACCCGCCAAGGCTATATCAAGGTTGAGCTTTTGAATTGCCCAATATGCCTTATGCTCTAGTTCAACAGGCAAGTGACAGGCTTTACCATAAACAAGCCTATATGGAGAGGTTCCAATAGGCGTTTTAAATGCAGTTCGATAGGCCCAGAGAGTATCATCTAACTTCATAGCCCAATCCTTCCTCGAGGCATTCACAGTCTTCTCAAGGATTTGCTTCCACTTGGCCACTAGTTTGGGGGTGATAAGCAATGGCCACCTTGTGGCGAACCCCATATTTGGCCAACAATTTATTGAACAACCAGTTACAAAAATGCGTACCTTAATCACTGATTATAGCCCGCGGTGTCCCAAAACTAGTGAAAATATTTTTCTTCACGAACTTCACCACCACACTCGCATCATTTGTTGGAAGTGCAACAGCCTCCAACCATTTACACACATAATCAACCGCTACGAGGATGTATTTATGGCCCATGGAAGGTGGGAATGGACCCATAAAATCAATCCCCCAACAATCAAATAGCTCAATCTCCAGGATATTGTTCAAAGGCATCTCGTGACGCCTAGAAATAGTACCCGTTCTTTGGCAACGATCATATTGCTTCACTAATGCGTGAGCATCTTTAAATAAAGTAGGCCAAAAGAAACCAGACTGAAGTACCTTCGCAGCTGTTCGATCTCCACCAAGGTGGCCACCATAAGGAGAGGAATGGCAGCTCTGTAGAATCGGCTCTACTTCTTCCCTTGGAATGCATCTCCTAGCTAGTTGATCAGGGCCCATCTTGTACAAATAAGCTCATCCCATACATAAAATCTGCTCTCATGAAGGAGTCTATGCTTTTTCTCAGCAGTAGCCCCAGGGGGATACACATTACTCACAATTAAGTTCACCATGTCAGCATACCATGGCACCTCAGCTGCATCGAAAGTAAAAAGTTGCTCATCAGGAAATACCTCTTTAATCCCAGGCCCCTCATCTACATGATCTCTATTCTCCAGCCTTGATAAATGATCAGCTACTTGATTCTCAGTCCCCTTGCGATCTCGAATTTCAACATCAAACTCTTGCAATAGGATAACCCATCGAATGAGTCTAGGCTTGGAGTCCTTCTTTTCAAACAAATACCAGATTGCGGCATGATCAGTGTAGACAACAACACGAGTGCCAACCAAATAAGATCCGAATTTATCAAACACATACACTACGGCTAACAACTCCTTCTCAGTGGTGGTATAATTAGACTGGGCTGCATCAAGAGTCTTGCTTGATAATAGATGGAGTGAAAGATTCTTCCAATTCTTTGGCCTAGAATAGCCCCAATAGCATTATCACTCGCATCACTTATCAATTCAAATGGCAAGGACCAGTCAGGAGCAATGATGATTGGTGCGGTCACCAACCTTTTCTTCAACTCTTCAAATGCCTTGAGACAAGCATCATTAAACACAAATTTCACATCCTTCTCTAACAATTTGCACATGGGATTGGAAATTTTGGAGAAGTCCTTTATGAAACGTGTATAGAACCCTGCATGTCCCAAGAAACTACGCACCCCCTTAACAGAGATAGGTGGTGGTAATTTCTCAATAGCCTCAATCTTCGCTTTATCAACCTCGATCCCTTACTTTGACACCTTGTGCCCAAGTACTATGCCTTCTTGAACCATGAAGTGACATTTTTCCCAATTCAGCACCAGATTTGTTTCTTCACAACGGCTCAGCACAGCATCAAAATTTATCAAACATTCATCAAAAGAATCACCAACCACTAAGAAATCATCCATGAATACCTCCATAAATTTTTCCACCATGTCGGTGAAAATAGCCATCATGCACCGCTGAAAATTCCCCGGGGCATTACATAACCCAAATGGCATCCTCCAAAATGCATAGGTGCCATATGGACAAGCAAAAGTAGTATTCTCTTGATCTTCAGGAGCTATCACAATCTGATTGTAGCCCGAATACCCATCCAAGAAACAATAATACTCGTGCCCCGCAAGTCTATCCAGCATCTGATCAATGAAAAGGAGTGGGAAGTGATCTTTCCTGGTGGCCTTGTTCAGCTTCCTATAATCAATGCAAATTCACCACCCTGTAAATTTTCTTGTAGGAATCAACTCATTATGCTCATTCTTCACCACTGTCATGCCCCCTTCTTTGGAACACATTGCACTGGACTCACCCACTAGCTGTCAGAGATAGGAAAAATAATACCAGCATCAAGCCACTTGATAATTTCTTTCTTCATCACCTCCTTCATAATTGGATTTAGCCTCCTCTGCTGCTCTATAGATGGCTTATGGTCTTCTTCCAAGAGAATTTTGTGCATGTAGAAAGAAGGACTAATCCCTCGAATATCAGCAATAGTCCAGCCAATAGCTCTCTTGCGCTCTCGCAATACCCTCGACACCTTTTCAACTTTCACATCAGACAACAAAGAAGAAAGGATCACGGGCAAGGTATTACCTTCACCCAAATAAGCATAACGTAAATGCGCGGGTAAAGGTTTGAGCTCAATAGTAGGAGCCCTCTCAATAGACGGTTTAGCAGGAGTTAAGGTCAACGGTCTATCAAGCTCCTCAAATTTATTCCACCCTGGGATGAATCTACTCTGCATATTAAGAACCTCCAAATATTCTTCAATGTCATCATCCTTCAGGATATCATCATCATCACATAAGAGTGCCCTTTCCAAAGAATCAACATTAGAAGCCAAGAATGACCTCTCATCAGCAGTCAACTCATCATCTATCACTTTTACCATGGACAACTCTTCATAATTAGAATGATGCTGGGTAGCTCTGAACACATTAAACACAGCTTCTTCTCCATTTACTTTCATGATCATCTTTCCAGCTCTAACTCTAATAACAGCATCAGTAGTAGCCAAAAATCCTCTTCCCAATATGAGAGGTACCTGAGTATCAGCTTCATAATCAAGAATAATAAAATCAACAGGTAATATAAACTGACCCACCTGTACAAGCACATCCTCAATAATCCCCTCGGGGCATGTCAGAACTCTATCAGCCAGCTGCAGAGTCACCGTAGTGGGTCGTGGTTCACCCAGGCCTAGCTTTCTGAAAACTGATGAAGGCATTAAGTTCACACTAGCGCCCAAATCACATAAAGCTCGACCAACCTCATGTTCCCCAATTTTCAAGGGAATAGTAAAACTGCCAGGATCCTTCAATTTCTGAGGAAGCTTGCTTTTAACTCTAGAACTACACTCCTTAGTGAGTGCAACTGTCTCGAACTTAGTCAGTCTTCTCTTGTTAGCAACAATATCCTTGATGTATTTAGCATATTTGGGAACATCCCGCAAAAGCTCCACCAAAGGAATATTTACCTGAATCTGACTCAAGATCTCAAAGAATTTCTTGCATGCTGCATCAACTTTCTGCTTCTGAAGTCTCTGAGGGAAAGGTGGTGGTGGTCTCACAATGGCAGACTCGGGCTGCTTTTCTACCACTTTCTCCACTTCTCTATCAGCATTGGGGTCTAACTCACCAACAGGCTTCTTTGGCTTTGGGGAAACTTCTTCTAGAGCTCTTCCATTCCTCAAAGTAACTGCTTGCACAAATTCTTTAGGATTTTTCTCTGTATCACTCGGTAAAGCACCCCGAGGTCTATTATTTTGTGCTCCAGCTAGCTGCCCCAATTGTCTCTCAAGATCGTTCTAAGCATTGCTCAAATCTTTAATTGTTTGTGCCTGAGATGCTGAATCATCCATGAGCTTTTGCTGACCTGCAAGAATTTCCCTAAGCATATCCTCAACTGCATTAGAGTGTTGTGGCTGAGTTTGCGACTGTGACCCCTTCTGTGGTGCATTTTGAAGATTATTTTGGGGTCTCTCATTGCCTTGAAGCTGCTCACGATTATCCCTCCAAGAAAAATTTGGGTGATTACGCCAACCACTATTATAGATATTACCATATTGATTGCGATTCTGACCCTGTGACCTATTCTGATTACCCACATAATACACTGACTTTGGGTTAGATGGACAGACGTCAGTAGTATGATCTTCTCCACCAACCTCACAAAAGACTTGAAGTTGTTGCACTGGAGCTGCTGGTGGTTTAGCCTGCGGCAGAGTTAGCTTGCTGATTTGATTGGAAATAGCATCCATTTTCGCCCTTAGCTCTGAAACTGCATCCAATTGAAGTATCCCAGCAGATTTCTGCGTAGTAGCTCTACCAACACCCTTCCAATCAGGATTGCTCTGCGAAAACTTATCAAGTAAATCATAAATCTGATCAAAATTTAAGGCCAATACTTGGCCTCCAGAAGCAGCATCTACCACGATCTTAGTGTGTTGGTTCAACCCCTCAACAAAAGTGTGTGCAATAACCTCATTGCACATTGGTTGTGGTGTGGACAATCTCTCAATAGAGCTTTAAATCGCTCCCAGGCTGAATATAAAGATTCTCCTTCTATCTGTCTGAAGGACATAATTTCACTCCTCAGCCGGACTGTCTTGGCGGACGGATAAAATTTAGCCAGGAACTTCTTAGCCAAATCCTCCCAAGTAGTGATAGACCCAGGCTTTTCAGCCTTTAACCACTTCCTTGCTGTCCCAATAAGTGAAAACGGGAACAAAGTCAAGCGAACATAATCAGTAGGAACTCCCGCTGGTGTATAAGTATCACTGATCTCCAGGAAATTCTGAATGTGTTGCTGTGGATCCTCATGAAGTAATCCAGCATATTGCCCAGTCATATGCAGCAACTGAATCATGCCGGGCTTAATCTCAAAGTGCCCGGTAATAGCGAGCTTCACAATACTTGACGCTACTCCTCCCAGGCTGGGAAGAGCAACATCTCGCACTGCTACTGCTCGTTCTTCTGCCATTTCAATGGATAAAGAAGCAAGTACGATTGCTAGTGCTTTTCGATCTCCCGCCTCTCTTCTTACCCTTCTCAAGGTTCTTTCAGGCTCGGGATCAAAAGGTGCGAGTGGTTCGTCCTTTCTATTCCTTTGCATGCAAAACCCATAGCCTGAAACAGCACAAGAAACTCAAAAATAAATTAAACCTGAATAGAAATTAAGTAATCGTTCAAAAAGAAATTAGTCAGTAATCAGTCCCCGACAATGGCGCCAAAAACTTGTTGCTCCAAACGCACACGCAAGTATACGTGGTCGACAAGTAATAAAGTGATAAATCGAGTATCGTTCCCACGAGGACTATTCAGACTAACACTTAACAAACAATTTCTAACAAACTATTCAGGGATCTTTTTCTTTGATGGTGAGAGTTTTAGTAACTAAAAAGCAGTAATTAAGATGCTGGAAGTGTAGTCAAACAATGGTGCAAACTTTGGTTGTTAACAATATTAAGAGGACGGTCCAGAGTCAGAGTTACGAACAATCCAGTTGAGTTTTCCAATTGATTCCACTTCTTAAATCCCGAGTCAATAACTGACAGAGTAAATATACCCGTGAAAACCTTTCAGTTCTTCACAGTCTATGCAGGCTACTTCAATCCCTATATGTCTAAGGGTTGAATCACGTGCACGCATTAACGAATTCTGTAATGAGTTAAACTAGGCGAGCAATTATATGTCTATCCTACTCACAAATTGATTCCCCGATGCCCGGGTTCATAAACTAGTTCTATTCTTTCTTATTACGTAATTAAATTCCCTCTTTCGAGTTCAATCTAAAAACCATAGATAATGCATAATTATGGAGCTCTAATAATTACACAAGTGAAATCAAGAAAGAATAATCAACCCGTTATGGGTTTCAATTAATGGGAATCAATCTTCAAACAATCAACTTTCATGTAATACTCTAACCCTAGAACGTAAGAATTAGCCACGCATATTCATAATCACAAGGCAATGAATTGATGAAATAATGATGTAAATGATGTAATAGATGAAAGATTAGGAATAAACCCTTGTTCAATGAAGTATGGTGCTCTCAAATTTCTCCAAAGTCTGAACTCCTCTCAAAAGCTAAGTAAAATAGTATTTATAAGGTTTACAAAGGCCTGGTAATAAGTTAGACCTAAGCCTAGACGAAATAGGAAGTCAAAATACGCTCCAGGGGCGCTATAACTGGCACCCACGACTGCGCCTGGACAAGCAGAAGACGTCGAACACTCAGTGCTTTGGCTCCACGGTGCATGGGAAAACGCGCCAAGCAGTGGAGCGCTATGGGGGGCACATCGCGTGGCCTATAGCGACAGGCAAAAAGCTAGACCTCCTTGCTCCGCAGCTCTCCTCGTGTCGTGCCTTCGTGTGCTCAATCCAATCCTCAATCAACTTCCAATCATTCCTTGCTCAATCACGCTCCTAAAAGCTCCAAATGCACTGCATAACTACCTACATACGCACGACATAAAATTAGTGCAAAACCACATTCATAAACTATAAAACGGGTGAATAACAAGCTCAAACATGCGGAAATATTAAGAAAACATTGGCATAAAATGCCAAACATCACGTAGCCCCAAATATTGATGCCCTTTCCCAATCTTTGATTGATATATTTTCTTTTATTGTCTGGCGAGAGCCAGATTTGTTTGTTTGTGGACAGCAGTCTAGTAAAGACTTTCTGGTCTCTTGTATGGTCGGTTTCATTTGGCCTTTGATCACTCTGTAACTTCTGTCAGCCGTTTTCGGCATCTTATCATTTTACAGGATAATGTATATATGCTTTTAGATCTATTCAATGACTATATTTAGCCTGAATTTTTGATCTTTCGTTTGCATGTGTTGTGGCTTTCGTTGCCCTGTGCGTATAACTTTGCTTATCATTTTGATAGTCGAAAGTTGTTGCACAGCTTTGTAGATTGGCTCTGGCCGAGTCGCTAAACTTGTGAACGACTTCTCTTATTTTCGTGGAAGTCTTGTCACGTAAATGTTTTTGAAAAACTTTAAAAATTCGCCTTTTGGTAAGGTCTTTTGCCTTTTTGAAGGTCTTACCTGGCCTACAGGGGCTAAGGTCTTTTGCCTTTATGAAGGTCTTACCTGGCCTACAGGGCCTCTCACCACCCCCCTTGTTTTTATGTTGGAGCACGTGAAGTGATAACATGAAAAGAGTTGCGGTGAGCTGCATATAGAACACATATAACCAAGCGAGGAGTGTGTCCGTTGTGGGGTTCGAACCCACAGCCACGAAGTTGAAGAACTTCGAGCTCTACCAGTTGAGCTAAACGGATCTGACCTTGTTTAGGTCGTTAGTACCATTTAGAGAGAAAATATAATAAAGGTAAGAACTTTCGTAAAAATAAAAGGTAAGTATAAGATAACTAACCATTTTACCACTTAAAAGTGATACCTTTTGAGGTGAACCACATTCCAACTGTTCGGGACAGTGTAGCCGTCTGGTCGTGCCAAGCGATAAGATCCCTTGCCGACTGAAGCAATTACTTTGTAGGGGCCTTCCCAGTTAGGGCCAAGCTTCCCTAAATTTGTCTCTTGTGTGCTCTGGGAGACTTTTCTGAGTACAAAATCTCCAACTTGGAAGCTTTGTACGCGCAGTCCCCGATTGTAATATTGCTCGATTCATTCTTTCTGAGCGATTACTCGTACAAGAGCTAGCTATCTCCGTTCTTCGAGGAGGTCCAGCTCTTCGGAGAGGTTGACTGAGTTTGATTCTTCAGTGGCATGTGCATATCGCAGGCTGGGCTCCTCTATTCAACTGGGATTAGAGCATCTGCATCATATACCAATAAGTAAGGACTCTCTCCGGTACTCATTTTTATTGTTGTGCGATAAGCCCATAGTACTCTAGGTAACTCTTCTACCCAGCATCCCTTTGCCTGCTCGAGGCGCTTTTTAAGGGATTCAACGATGATTTTATTGGTAGATTCTACCTGTCCATTGGCAAGAGGATGATACGGAGAGGAAGTGATCCTCTTGATGTGTAGATCGTCGAGGAACCTAGTCACTCTCTGGCCGATAAATTGCGGGCCGTTGTCCATGACTATTTCCTTAGCTGCTCCAAAGCGACATACGACAAAACGCCAGAAGAAGTCGACAACCTCCGTTTGTCGTATCCTTGTGTATGCTGTCGCTTCGACCCACTTTGTGAATTAATCAGTGATGATCAATAAGAAGCCCATCCCCCTTGGTACGGTGGGAAGAGGACCGACAATATCCATCCCCCATTTCATGAAGAGCCATGGAGAGATTATTGAGTGGAGTGGTTCTGCTGGCTGATGGAGAAGATGGGCGAACCTCTGGCATTTGTCACATTTTTTTACAAATTCGTTCGTATCTTTCTCCATTTTTTCCCAATAATAACCTGCGCGAATCAGCTTCCGGGTTAACGCCTTGCCCCCGGAATGATTTCCACAACAACCTTCATGGACTTCTCTCATCACATAATTGATTTGACTCGGTCCGAGACATTTTGCGAGAGGTCCTGCAAACATTTTACAGTAGAGTTCGTCGTTGAGAATTGTATACCGAGAAGCTTTTACTCAGAGTTTGCGAGCAGCTTTTGTATCTGCGGGTAGAGTTCCATGAATAAGATAATTTGTTATCTCATTCCACCAGTCCCAAGTAGCGTTAATGGTGTTGATTTCGAACTTTTCTCTGTCCATGATCGTGTAGAGAAGTTGAACAACAGCCGAAGAGCTGGCTGCCCCTATCTCTGCCACTGATCCTATATTTGCGAGAGCATCAGCTTCATGGTTCTCTTCACGTGGAATCTGAAATGCTTCCCATTCATCAAACTGTACTAGGAGTTCTTTCACTCGGGCGAGGTACACTTGCATCCTGTATTCTCGTGCAATGAAACCTCCATTTATCCGGTTGACCACCAGCTGAGAGTCGCTTTTTAGTTTGACGACGGTTGCTCCATAACTTTGGGCTAATTCTAATCCTGCAATAACGGCCTCATATTCGGCCTCATTGTTAGTAATAAATGGGCACTTGATAGCCTGCCTTACCGTCTCACCGGATGGAGCGACGAGAACCAATCCAAGCCCGGACCCTTTGACGCTCGAGGAGCCGTCTGTGTGAAGGGTCCACGTTCCAGGAGCCTGCCCTGCATAAAGAATAGCTTCTCTTTCTACCTCAGGGTATATATTAGTGCTGAAATCTGCCACGAAGTCTGCTAAAACTTGTGACTTTATTGCTACCCTAGGCTGGTAGGTGATATCAAATTCAGATAATTCTATAGCCCATTTCACCAACCTTCCTGAAAATTCAGGTTTGTGCAGAACATTTCGTAAAGGAAAGGTTGTAACCACAGCTATCGAATGACTTTGAAAGTAAGGGCGTAGCTTACGAGCAGCAGTTACCATTGCCAACGCCAATTTTTCTAAGGGTTGATAGCACGTTTCTGTGTCAATCAGAGCTTTGCTAATGTAATAGATAGGAAGTTGTTTACCTTTTTCTTCCCGAACTAGAACGGCGCTTACCGATGATTCTGAGACTGCCAAATAAATTAGCAGCTGCTCACCCTCCTGAGGTGTGGAAAGCAGTGGTGGATTGGATAGATACTTTTTCAGATCCCTTAATGCTTGTTGGCATTCAGGGGTCCATTTGAATTCCTTGTTTTGCCTTAAGACATCAAAGAAACTCTTGCATCGGTCAGATGATCGGGAAATGAATCTTCGTAGGGCCGCCACTCTCCCCGTCAGTTTCATGACATCTTTCCTATTATGAAGTACATCCGGGATTGATTCAATGGCTTTAATTTGAGCGGGATTGACTTCAATTCCACGCTGAGAAATGATGAATCCCAGGAACTTCCCCGATCCGACTCCTAATGCACACTTCTCCCAGATGGTCCTCTGCTCGTTTGGATTTGATCAACATATCATCGATGTATACTTCCATAGTTTTTCCGATATGGTCATGGAACATTCGATTGGCTAGACGCTGATAAGTTGCACCTGCATATTTTAGTCCAAATGGCATAACATTATTACAATACATACCTCGACAGGTTATGAACGTCGTTTTCTCCTGATCTTCAGGGTCCATCAATATTTGGTTATATCCGGAGTACGCGTCGAGGAATGTGAGCACCTCGTGTCCTGCTGTTGCATCGATCAGTTGATCTATCCTGGGAAGGGGATATGAATCCTTCGGGCAGGCTTTGTTTAGATCCGTGAAGTCAATGCAGACTCGCCATTTACCATTCTTTTTAGGTACAACAACCACGTTGGCTAGCCAGTCTGGATATTTGACTTCACGTACTGACCCGATTTTTAACAGCCGATCGACCTCGTCGTTGATGACCTGATTCCGAAAGGCTCCTTGCTGGCGCGTCTTCTGTTTCACCGGGCGGTGATATGGATCGACGTTCAGCCTGTGAGTAATGATGTCGGGACAAATACCTGTCATATCTGCGTGGGACCAGGCGAATGTTGTATGCCGCTCCTTGAGGAACTGGAGAATATCTCCCCGTAGGCGTTCGCTTAGTTCAGTCCCTAAGTACACCTTCCGCTCCGGCTTATCGGCGAACAATTCCTCGGGATCCAAAGCTTCCACGGTCGGCATATGTTTTTCTCTTTTATCCATCTTCTTGATGAATTCCGGGACCTCGTACTCAGCTTCTTCATGCGGTATATCTGGCCCCGGTTGCTGTAATTGCTATTTGTTCTCTTCGAGTAGTTTGAGAGCCACCGAATAGCAATCTCGGGGAGAGCGTTGCTCTCCTCGGACCTCACGTATGCTCCATTCAGATGGGAACTTCAATACTTGATGATAAGTTGAAGGAACAGCTTGCATGTCGTGGATCCAAGGTCTTCCCAAAATGATGTTGTGGGCTAGATCCGCATCCACAACATAAAAAGTTGTTTCCTTCGCTACCCCTTCGGCGAGAGTCGTCAAGGTAATCTCACCAAGAGTCTTTTCGCTTGAGTTGTTGAAGCCGGAGAGAACTCGAAATATGGGTACGATCTTGTCTGATAACTGCATCTCTCTTACAGCCCGTGATTGGATAATGTTTGCAGAACTGCCCGCATCAATGAGTACTCTCTTGACATCAAACTCCGCCACGCGTTAAGTTATGACTAACGCATCAGCATGTGGTAATTGCGAGCCGTTTGCATCAGATTCCTCAAATGTTATTATTTCTTCTGATCGTGGGCGTTTGTTGTTTGTGATGGAGACCTTTGCATACTTCTTTGCTGTGAAGGTAACGGAGTCCACCTCGATTCCACCTGAAATAACATTAACTGTTCTCCTAGGAGAGGACGCTCGTGGAGGGCCGGGTTTGTTCTGCTGTGTTTTCGCGTGAGTCTACTTCCCCTTCTCGGTCAGGAACTCCTTCAAGAACCCCTGTCTCAACAAATGAGCAATTTCATACGTTAGGGCTTTGCATTCCTCGGTGGTATAACCATGGTCACGATGGAAATCGCACCACAGGTCGTGATTTCGCTTGCTTGGGTCGGTCTTCATGTCTTTCGGCCACTTGACCTTCTCTCCCATGTCTTTGAGTGCTGCCACTACCTCAGACATTTCCACGTTGAAACTGGGCAGGCTTGGGGCTCCACGGAGGCTTGATTCTGAATCATCTTTCCGGGACAACCCTTTGTTGTTGCGGTTGCGTCCTTTGGAATAGCTGCGTGACTGATCAGGGTACGGTTCATAACGTACGTCTGCTCTCTCGGTCTCTGCCTTCCCGCCGGATCCACTATTGTGTGCCTGAGCCCTTCCTCGAGTACCTGTTCCAGTCAATTTATCTTCAACGATACGTACCTTTGAATTGTAACGGTTGTAGAGGTCTGACCAACTGGCTACTGGGAACTCGCGAAGAGACTCATAAAGTCTGCGCGTGGCCTCTGAGCTCCTAATATCCAAGCTGTTGGTAAACGCGATCGCCGCCCATATGTCTGGTACTATTGGGAGCATCATACGCTTTCTTTGGAAGCGATCCACGTATTTGCGGAGAGACTCGTCGGGTCTTTGCTTGATCTCAAAGATATCCTCTACGCGGGTTTCTGTCTTCTGAGCGCCTGTGTGTGCCTTCACGAACAATTCAGCCATCTCTGCGAAAGACCCAATGGAGTTGGGTGGCAACATTGAATACCATCGTAGAGCTCCATCTGCTAGGGTGTCCATGCACTTCTTCAATTGAACAGATTCGATCTCCTCGTTGGTGAGATCGCTAGCCTTTATAAAGTTGCTGAACATCATAAAGTGGTCATTGGGATCAGACATTCCACGATACCTTGGAATGTTTGGCATTTTGAACGTCTTAGGTATCGCCTTTGGGGCTGCCTCCTTCTTCCAAGGTCGTTGGGAATATCGTTGGACATCGACTTTCTTCAGCATGGTTGGAGCGCCCGGTATCTGATCAATTCTCTCGTGAAGAGACTTTTGAAATGCTTCCTGGCTTTCTTTGAATTGTTTGGTGAGAGCTTCCACAACAAGGCTCACTTCTGTAGGCGCCATGGACCCTCCATGCTTATTCTGGTTGACTTGGATCGTTGGATCTGCAGTACCTCCGTTGTACCGCTCTCTGCCTTGCCTTGAAGTATGTGAAGAAGGTGCATCACGACCAGGTGCAGCAGCGTCAGCCCTTGCAGTTGAAGGGTTACTCCTTCGGAGAGAAGTGAGTGCCTCATTTATTCCTCGGTTCACCTCTGCCTGTTCCTGCATGAAAGCAAAAAGTGTTTCCTGGAGGTTCCCTTAGCCAGGGGAGAGACTCCTATGGCGTCGTCTCCTGGACGGGGTAGTACTCTGAGAACGCATACGCCTATTTCGCTGCCTGACCAGTCCTTGGGAAGATTGTTGCTGCCCATCAGACAAGTAATCGGGAGAGTAATTAGGACTGAGTGGAGGAGTATTTACCTGACTTCTGCCTACGATAGTTCGTTGGGAATCGCTTTCTGCCATGTTAGTTACAGAACAAGAAGACTGACGAAAAGAGGTGTAATATCATAAAAGATAAACTATTAACATACAAAGGCTATTGATGAAACGACATCGGTCTGTCGTTTCAGAAGTTAGGACTTCCATTGGCGTGCCGATAATTTTAACATATTCATAAGGTCCATTAGGACCTGTCTGTAAAATTTGAGCTAAATCAGACCTCATTTGGTAGGCATCGGAAAAAGGTTTCAGTTTTTATTGTCGATAAGTATTTAAAAGAGATTTTTGAGCTCGGTTTTGGCGAATGAGCTCCGATTCGAAATCCGAAAGCGCCGTTAGGTTCGTACGATTATTTGTGACTTTTGTGATTTTTTGAAAATGAATTTCGATTTTGTTCGGCTTGTTTCTGCTAAAATGCCGAAAGTTAAATAATTTGATCTTTTTTCTTTAAATTCGCATCTTGAGTTTCGGGAGTCCGATTTGAGATCCTTCTTCGTGAGTATGTTACATATATTTTGTATAACTTACTTGAAAATTTTGGGATCATTTCGACTTCTCTAGGGTTCTATTTTAATTTTAATTGTCGTAGCGATTTTATTATTAAAAAACAGGAAATTGAAAATTGAAAGTCGGTTAGTAAGGGATTTACACCCTTATAAGCAGTAGCTATAATACAGAAACATAAACATACAACTTAGACATAGAAAGGAAAAGTTGGAAAAGAAAGAGGAAAAAAGAGAAAAAGGAGTGGAAAAATAGTAGAATTTCTACCTCAAATCTTCAGGTAATGATGTTAACTCATTATCTTAGCTTATTACGTATGTTTGAATATATTTTTACGATAAAAATAAGGATATTAGACATCACCCTAATGACTTAAATTGATAGTTTAACGGGTCAATTGGACCCCGATGATGAAAATGATTATATATTCGTAGTCAGTGAGTTATGGGCAACATATAAATATAATTTATTTAGGGTTTGGTCATGGGACTTTGAACCCTGTGCATAGGCCTGACCTGCGTATTGCATATGCGAATAGGGTATCAGGTTCTTAACTGGATTGCCCTAAGACATAAGAAATGAAGCCTTTAGCTTTATTTGATATAATTTTTCTGCTTATTGAATAGAACGGGATCGTTTGGCAGTTAATCCAAAGGAAAAAGCACTTGTTGAGTAGCAGAGCTAGCTTTTGAATACGGTAAGTATTTATATCCATTTCTTTAGAGGCACTTGGCCTCGTGGATATTCTACCACGTGTTCCTTACGTGTGTAGCTGCCGATAGGCGTACTCATTACGCCTTAGCTTCGGATTTACATTCTATATTATATATTATGTCCTGTTATTGCTATTGCATTGGGAACTGAGTATTGTACTTTGGCTTGGAGTTGGCATCTGCTTCCCGACTGTTGATGAGAGTCCTGTGCCGGTGAAGGGTTATTATTGCATCACATTGCATTCATATGCATGACATTGCATATCATACTGAGTGCAGGAGTATTCCGCCTCAGCTTTATATTTTATCGGGTGCAGGAGTATTCCGCCCCAGGAGAGTGCAGGAGTATTCCGCCCCAGGAGCAGGAGTATTCCGCTAGATTGGGTTCCCCTCGAATGCAGGAGTATTCCGCTTCGGGATGGGATTACGGGCACGTGTGACCCTTTGCATCTCATTTCATTTCATTTTATTTCATCTCATTCCATTTCATTTCATACTATTATGTAGATTTTGTGTACATGACTACTGTTCTGCTTATATGTGCATTGCGTATTTGTTGATTGTTGTCTGGTTCCGTTTCCCTTACTAGCGTATCTATTTTTTTTTAGGTTGCTAGTTTGTTCACACTTATTGAGTCCTCATGACTCACCCCCTATTTGTCCTTGCATTTTCTTTTCGTTCGGCAGATTCTGCACTAGGATCCATTCAGTCGCGCCGTGATTGAGGAGTAGTACGTTCTCAGCTGTCTACGGTGAGCCATCCTGTTCATTGCGGCCACCAACTTCAGATATTACAGTTTTCCTTACTTTTGCGCCCTTCGGGAGATGAGTATATCTTTGGCCTTCTTAGATGTCTGATCTGGAAAGCTTTAAAATTGTGTATTCTGGGTAGTTAGTTGTATTATTCAGACAGCTTGTATGTTTGTCCATCCTTAAGAGTTATCTTATGTTATTGAAATTTGGTTCATTTTCATTTCAAGGTAATTCTTCGCAATTTATATCGATTCTATCAATAGGGTTCGCCCGACAGGTTTAGGGGAGGTGGTCGGGTGCCCGCACGGCCTAACCGAGAATTCGAGTCTTGTCAGTTGGTATCAGAGCGAGGTCTAGAGTCTTTCTAGATCATGAAAGCGTCTAATAGAGTCTCGCTGATCGGGCGGAGACGTCCGTACCTATCTACGAGAGGCTATGACGGCATTTAGGCAGTTTCCCTTCTTTTCTTCCCTATCGTGCGTGAGTCTTCTTATCTGAAGTTAAATATTTTTAATTTTCCACAGTAAATGGTGAGAACGCGCTCGAATGTTCGGTGAGAGGTGGAGGAGCCAGCGGTCGCCCCTATGCTTGCTGCTCCGCGAGGTGGCGGTGGTGGCCGCGGTAGAGGTCGTGGTCGAGGCAGAGGTAGAGTTGCCCAGGCCGCGAGGATGGTGGATCGTGCTGATCCTGTTGCAGAGGTTCCGGTAGTGCCAGCTTTTGCTGGGCAAGGGGAGCAGGGCTTATTCGTTCCCCCCGCACTTCATGACGCTTTTATGAGATTCTTAGCGACGCAGATGCCCCAGGGACCTCCTATTCCTCAGGCTACCGTAGATGCTCATATTCCTCAGGCTGCTGTGGATGCTCCTATTCCTCAGGCTGCTGTAGATGCTCCTATCCCTCAGGCAGCTCCTCAGGCTGTGGTAGATATTGATTCTCAGGTTCAGGAAGCCCCCATTCCAGCTCCACAGGTATCCCCAGTAGTTCATGTTCCAGGTGGTCATGTTCTAGAGGTAGCGGGTGTTATACATCCAGTTGTTCAGGATGGTCAACCAGTCCAAGTAGCAGGTCAGGTTGATGATCCGGCAAGGTTGCATTATTTTACCTGACTTAGTCCTCCGAAGTTCTCTGGTCAGAAATCAGATAAGCTTAAGCCTCGTGAGTTTCTTGATCAATGTCAGCGTATCTTAGAGGCCCTTAGATATCTTGAGCAGTATGGAGCTGATTATACTACCTTCCAGCTTGAGGGTCCGGCTTTAGCTTGGTGGACCGCACTCCGATCAGCTAGGCAGGGCTTACCTAAGCTGACCTGGAGTGAGTTCTCTGATCGATTCATTGAGAAGTTTTTCCCTCACAGTCAGTAGGATGAGAAGAGGAGACAGTTTGAGAGGATTGGACAGGGTAACCTGTCAGTCACGGAGTACGAGCTTTTATTTTTAGAGATGTCCAGCTATGCTCCAGATCTCGTGCAGGAGCCCTCTGAGAGGGTCAGACGTTTTATTGATGGGCTTTCTCCTTATTTGAGGTCCTAGATGGCTCGTGAGATTGAGGCTGGTACTCTATTTGATGTCACTATTGATATTGCCAGGAGGTATGAGGCCTATCATAGATTGGAGATGGAGGAGTTAGAGCGGGAGAGTAAGAGATCTCGTGGTCCAGGGCATTCTAGTACCTCGTATGGAGGTAGGAGTTATCAGCAGCAGAGTAGGCCTCCTGTCTGACCAGCTCAGTTTCCAGCGCGTGGTTCTCAGAACGCGCCGACTTCTTCTCAGGGTCAGTTTTGGTTTCGCCCGCGAGATCAGTCTCAGTTTGATCAGCGTAGATTTTCTCCAGGGTGCTTTATCTGTCAGGATCCAGGGCATCATAAGAAGGATTGCCCTTATCTCTATCAGCAGGGTATTAGTCGCCCTTTCCCTCGCCTTCCAGTGCCTATGCAGCCTCAGGGTGCCCCCCAGGGTCTCAGCCAGCTAGAGGTGCACCATCCTAGTGGTCCCTCTAGAGGTGGTCGTCAGGGTAGCGGCTCATCTCAGCCGCCGAGACAGCTATATGCACTGCCGGCCAGGCAGGATGCCGAGGCATCTCCAGCTGTTGTTACAGGTATTTTATCTGTTTGTGGTCGAGATGCATATTTTTTGGTGGACCCGGGGTCTACATATTCATATGTATCTCCTTATTTTGCTTTGGGTTTTCATGTTGATTATATGTGTCTTCGTGATCCATTCTGTGTTTCTACTCCTATTGGAGACATTATCATTGTGGACCGAGTTTATCGAGCTTGTACCATATATTTTGGGGGTCATGAGACACTAGTAGATCTTCTAATCCTAGATATGGTTGATTTTGATGTTATTATTGACAAGGATTGGTTGGCGTCGTGTCATGCCACGTTAGATTGTCATGCCAAGTCTATTCAGTTGTCTCTTCCTTGTTCAGCACCGGTGGTGTGGCAGGGTTCTTATTTGCCACCCAGGGGGCATATTATTTCTTTCCTAAAGGCAAAACGGATGATGGGTAAAGGGTGTTTAGCGTATCTTGCAATGGTTCGAGATACCACTGTGGAGATTCCATATCTTGATTCTATTCCTGTCGTTAGGGAGTTCCCTGATGTGTTTCCAGATGATTTGCCAGGACTTCCTCCTTATTGAGAGATCGAGTTTGGCATTGATATAGTGCCAGGGACTCAGCCTATTTCTATCCCTCCTTATCGCATGGCCCCATCAGAGTTGAAAGAGCTGAAGGAGCAGTTGCAAGATTTGCTTGATAAGGGGTTTATTAGGCCGAGTATTTCTCCGTGGGGTGCTCCTGTTCTATTCGTGAAAAAGAAAGATGGGACTATGTGAATGTGTATTGATTATCGTCAGCTAAATAAGGTCACCATCAAGAATAAGTATCCCTTGCCTCGCATTGATGATTTGTTTGATCAGCTGCAGGGTGCCAAATTCTTTTCTAAGATCGATCTGCGATCTGGTTATCATCAGCTAAAGATTCGTGAGGCAGATATCTCGAAGTCTGCTTTTAGGACTCGTTACGGCCATTATGAGTTCCTAGTTATGTCTTTTGGGCTGACTAATGCCCCTGCAGCCTTTATGGATCTCATGAACCGGGTATTTAAGCCATTCCTTGATTCCTTTGTCATTGTCATCATTTATGATATTCTTATTTATTCTCGTAGCCGCGAGGAGCATGATTATCATCTGAGGGTGGTTCTTCAGACCCTTCGTGATCGTAACCTGTATGCCAAGTTCTCGAAATGTGAGTTTTGGCTTGATTCTGTGGAATTTTTGGGTCACGTGGTATCTAGTGAGGGTATCAAGGTTGATCCGAAGAAGATTGAAGCAGTGCAGAAATGGCCTCGTCCTACCACTCCGACGGAGATTCGCAGCTTCCTGGGATTGGCAGGTTATTATCGGAGGTTTGAGAAAAGTTCTCTACTATTGCAGCTCTCCTGACTCGCCTGACGCAGAAGGCGGTTCAGTTTCGATGGTCTGATGAGTGTGAGGCAAGCTTCCAGAAGCTTAAGGCCTTATTGACTTCAGCTCCCGATTATCCCTTCCTTCGGGCACCGATGGATTTGTAGTCTATTGTGATGCATCTCGTATGGGCCTTGGTTGTGTTCTTATGCAGCACGGGAAGGTAATTGCTTATGCTTCCAGACAGTTGAAGCCGAATGAGAAGAATTATCCGACCCACGATTTAGAATTGGCAGCTGTGGTCTTTGTTTTGAAGATAAGGAGGCATTATCTTTATGGCGAGCCTTGTGAGGTGTATACGGATCATAAGAGTCTGCAGTATCTTCTCTCTCAGAAAGATCTTAACGGCCCACAGCGGAGGTGGCTTGAATTAATTAAAGATTATGATCTCAGCATCCACTATCATCCTGGGAAGGCGAACGTGGTAGCAGATGCTTTGAGCAGGAAGTGCATGGGTAGCATGGCTTTTCTTTATGCTAACATGAGAACATTGGCCCGAGAATTGTAGTCCCTTGGCGACTTTGGCGTGATATATCTTCTTCCAGACTCCAGTAGAGTCTTAGCGTGTATTGCAGCTCAATCTTCCTTAGTCAATCAGATTAAGGGAAGACAGTTCGAGGATCTTCATCTGCAGGAGTTGCGTGGTCGTGTCCTAAGTGGAGGAGTTCCCTCCTTCGAGCTTGATTTAGATGGAATTCTTCGGTTTAATAGCCGACTCTGTGTTCCTGATGTTGGAGATTTGAGGCAGTCAGTGCTCGGTGAAGCTCATAGCTCACGCTATTCTATTCATCCTGGTATTACAAAAATGTATCAGGACCTCCGAGAGCTATACTGGTGGAAGGGGATGAAGAGAGATGTATTTGATTATGTATCTTATTGCTTGAACTGTCACCGTGTTAAGTTCGAGCACCGGAGACCAGCGGGGTTAGCTCAGGCATTGCCCATTCCCGAGTGGAAGTGGGAGCACATCACGATGGATTTTATAGTTGGTCTGCCAAAGACCCTGCGGCGCCATGATTCAGTATGGGTCATTGTCGACAGACTGATTAAATCAGCTCATTTTATCCCTGTAAAGACTACTGATTCAGCTCAGAGACTGGCTCAGATTTTCATTGAGCCGGTAGTTAGGCTACATGGTACTCCTATATCTATTATCTCTGATCGTGGTTCCCAGTTTACCTCTCAGTTCTGGCAGTCTTTTCAGAGGGAGTTGGGGACCCAGGTGCAGCTTAGCACAGCATTCCATCCTCAGACTGATGGTCAGTCCGAGCGGGTGATTCAAGTTCTGGAGGACATGTTGAGAGCTTGTGCACTTGACTTCAGGGGTTACAGGGATGATCATTTAGCGTTAGCAGAGTTATCTTATAATAATAGCTACCAGTCTTCTATTCATATGGCTCCATTTGAGGCCTTATATGGTCGTCGATGTCGTTCTCCTATTGGCTGGTTTGAGTCTCGAGATGTCGAGGTGATGAGTTCAGATATGTTTCGTCAGACTCTTGATGTTGTTCGTGTTATTCAGGATCGTTTACGGACTGCCCAGAGTAGGCAGATTTCATATTCGAACCGGAGGAGCCTAGAGTTAGAGTTTGAGGTCGGGGACATGGTATTTCTGAAAGTGTCACCGATTCGAGGTGTAAAAAGGTTTGGTAGGAAAGGAAAGCTTAGTCCCAGGTTCATTGGCCCTTTCCGTATCGAGAAGCGTATTGGTAAGGTAGCTTATCGGCTCGACTTGCCAGCTTCTATGCCACTTCACCCAGTTTTCCATGTATCGATGCTCCGGAAGTGTATCCGAGATCCTTCCGAAGTAATCGAATTAGATCCTGCTCAGCTAGAACCTGGCTTACAAGGAGTTCCCAGTTGCTATAGTTGCGCGTGATGTCCGAAAACTTCGTTCGAAGCAGATTCCGATGGTTCGAGTACGATGGAATAATCATCCACGTGAAGAGGACACTTGGGAGCTAGAGTCCAGTATGCGTGAGAGGTATCCTTACCTCTTCGACGATTCAGGTTCGAACTTGATCTTTAAAGCCTAAAAGTTCGTATCATTGTATATGATTTTGGTTTCGTAGTAAATGTCATTGAAAAATTGGTGTAAACATTCTCATTAGAGGTGTGAAATCTATTTTAGACTCTTGCTCGTTCGAGGACGAACGAGAGTCTAAGTGGAGGAGAATAAAACGACCTCGGTCAGTCGTTTCAGAAGTTAGAACTCCGATTGGCATGCCGATATATTTAAAATATTTATAAGGTTCATTAGGACCTGTCTGTAAAATTTGAACTAAATCAGACCTCGTTTGGTAGGCATCGGAAGAAGGTTTCAGTTTTTATTGTTGATAAATATTTAAAAGAGATTTTTGAGCTCGATATTGGCGAATGAGCTCCGATTCGAAATCCGAGAGCGCCGTTAGGTTCATACGATTATTTGTGACTTTTATGATTTTTCGAAAGTGAATTTCGATGTTGTTCGGCTAGTTTTCGCTAAAATGCCGAAAGTTAAATAATTTGACCTTTTTCCTTTAAATTCGCATATTGAGTTTCGGGAGTCCGATTTGAGATCCGTCTTCGCGAGTATGTTACATATATTTTGTGTAACTTACTTGAAAATTTTAGGATTATTTGGACTTCTCTAGGGTTTTATTTTAATTTTAATCGTCGTAGCGATTTTATTATTATAAAAAAAAAAATTGAAAATCGAAAGTCGGTTAGTAAGGGATTTACTCCCTTATAAGCAGTAGCTATGATACAGAAACATAAACATACAACTTAGACAGAGAAAGAAAAAAGTTGGAAAAGAAAGAGGAAAAAAGAGAAAAAGGAGTGGAAAAATAGTGGAATTTCTACCCTAAATCTTCATGTAATGATGTTAACTCATTATCTTAGATTATTACGTGTGTTTGAATATATTTTTACGGTAAAATAGGGATATTTGACATCGCCCTAATGACTTAAATTGATAGTTTAACGGGTCAATTGGACCCCGATGATGAAAATGATTATATATTCGTACTCAGTGAGTTATGGGCAACATATAAATATAATTTATTTAGGGTTTGGTTATGGAACTTTGAACCCCGTACATAGGCCTGGCCTGCGTATTGCGTATGCGAATAGGGTATCAGGTTCTTAACTGGATTGCCCTAAGACATAAGAAATGAAGCCTTTAGCTTTATTTGATATAATTTTTCTGCTTATTGAATAAAGCGGGATCGTTTGGCAGTTAATCCAAAGGAAAAAGCACTTGTTGAGTAGCAGAGCTAGCTTTTGAATACGGTAAGTATTTATATCCATTTCTTTGGAGGCACTTGGCCTTGTGGATTTTCTACCACGTGTTCCTTACGTGTGTAGCTGCCGATAGGCGTACTCATTACGCGTTAGCTTTGGATTTACATTATATATTATATATTATGTCCTGTTATTTCTATTGCATTGGGAATCTGAGCATTGTACTTTGGCTTGGAGTTGGCATTTGCTTCCCGGCTGTCGATGAGCGTCCTGTGCCGGTGAAGGGTTATTATTGCATCACATTGCATTCATATGCATTACATTGCATATCATACTCAGTGCAGGAGTATTCCGCCTCAGCTTTACATTTTATCGGGTGCAGGAGTATTCCGCCCCAGGAGAGTGCAGGAGTATTCCGCCTCTAGTTTTGGTCAATATTATATCGGGTGCAGGAGTATTCCGCCCCAGGAGCAGGCTCCAGTTGGTTAGCAGATTGGGTTCCCCTCGAATGCAGGAGTATTCCGCTTCGGGATGGGATTACGGGCACATGTGACCCTTTGCATCACATTTCATTTCATCTCATTTCATTTCATTTCATCTCATTTCATTTCATTTTATTTCATCTCATTCCATTTCATTTCATACTATTGTGTAGATTTTCTGTACATGACTACTGTCCTGCTTATATGTGCATTGCGTATTTGTTGATTGTTGTCTGGTTCCGTTTCCCTTACTAGCGTATCTATTTTTTTCAGGTTGCTAGTTTGTTCACACTTATTGAGTCCTCATGACTCACCCCCTATTTTTCCTTGTGTTTTCCTTTTGTTCGGCAGATTCTGCACCAGGACCCAGCCAGTCGCGTCGTGATTAAGGACTAGTACGTTCTCAGCTGTCTACGGTGAGCCATCATGTTCATTGCGGCCAACAACTTCAGATATTACAGTTTTCCTTACTTTTGCTCCCTTCGGGAGATGTGTATATATTTTGGCCTTCTTAGATGTCTGATCTGGAAACCTTTAAAATTGTGTATTCTGGGTAGTTAGTTGTATTATTCAGACAGCTTGTATGTTTGTCTATCCTTAAGAGTTATCTTATGTTATTAAAATTTGGTTCATTTTCATTTCAAGGTAATTCTTCGCAATTTATATCGATTCTATCCATAGGGTTCGCCCGACAAGTTTAGGGGAGGTGGTCGGGTGTCCGCACGGCCTAACCGAGAATTCGGGTCGTGTCAATTGACCGGCTCCCACTGTGGTCGCCAAATTATTTAACCTAGATCCGATTTTAGGCCAATTAACAATTAAATTTATATTTGCGGAGTCATGATCAATAGTTGGGATTAAGAGTTTGAACGACGAACCAAAATGGTGACAATACGAGAACGAGATATAAGTATTAACTAATAAAAATAAAGCATAGACAGAAATAAGGAGAGGTAACCGTATCGTATCGCTTATCCTCGGGGAGAGCTTTTCGATACCAATCACACTTGGAGGATCAAAGAACTGAAATAACGGGAAAATATGAGGAAAAGGAATATCTGAGCAAGAGTGAGAGAGTATTCTTATTGATATTGTAGACAGAAGTAAAGTTGTGTTACAATAGTTTAGGGCAAATGCTATTTATAAGTAATAGGCACCCGTTGGGATTCGTAACCGCTGGGCATGGATTCGTCTGGATATGTAACTTTTGGGCACGTATCCGTTGGATGCATAACCGCTGGGTTGTAATGATTGGTTTAATGACCATTAATTGAATGATCGTGAATGTTCATGTTAATAACTGTTCGCTTAGACCGTGTTGACTGATGAAGTGTTTCGTAACTCCTTTAGGTCTGTCCGTTAGATGTCTGTCCGTTGGAACTTCTGCTCGTGCCACGTGGTAGACACGTGTCACCTTTTCAAGTCCAGTCAGCTTTTATCCAATACAGTGGCTTGTCCCAGTTTCAATGTTGAATGAATTTTGGTTCTTTGAATTGTCTGTTTTCTTGATTGTACCACCCTGATGACCCCTATTACTTTTCTCAAATATTATACTCTATGTAGTTCACACTCTTGAAATATGATAAATGATTGGTATATAAAGACATTTTTGACAGTTGGGTGCTTGTACATTGTTAGAGGGAAGCTAGTTGTTGTGGGTTTGGGTTTTTCACTGAATTTTCTTACATTGATTAATGTCTCCACCTTGTTGTGTTTCAAAAATAAAGGCGTTGAGAAGTGATCGAGGTAAAGAATATACTTCAAAACAATTCGAAAAATTTTGTGATGAAGAGGGCATTGAAAGGCAACTAACCGTTGGATACACACCACAACAAAATGGTGTATCCGAAAGAATGAATCAAACGGTTGTTGAAATAGAAAAAACTATATTGAAGGAGAAAGGAATGCCAAATACTTTTTGGGCTGAAGTAGTGTACACGGCGGTGTACTTGATAAATAGATGTCCAACCAAAGCGGTCCAAAATATGACACCTTTGGAAGCTTGGAGCAAAAGGAAGCCTTCGGTGAACCACTTGAAAGTTTTTGGGTGTATTTGCTATGCTCAAATTTCAAAAGAGAAGAGGAGCAAACTTGATGAAACAAGTGATAAGTGCATTTTTGTTGGCTATAGCTCAAAATCAAAAGGTTATGGGGTGTATAGCTTGAAGAGGAAAAATGTCATCACAAGTAGAGATGTGTTGTTTGATGAAGAAGTTAGTTGGAATTGGGAAAAAAATAAGGTTGAAAGAAAGATTGTTGTGGTTGAAAATGAGCATGAAAATGAAGAAAATAATGAGGAAGAAGTCCCAAGATTAGGTTCTGCATCATCTTCAATCAATGGTTCAAGTCCTAGCACCCCAAATCTAAAACATACTCCGGTAAAAATGAGAGACCTTGCTGAAATTTATGCATCATGAAACTATAGCATGGTTGAGCCATCAAGTTCTGAAGAAGCAATTAAGGAGGATGTTTGGAAGAAAGCAATGGTGGAAGATCTCCAAACAATTGAGAAAAATCAGACTTGGGAGTTGGTAAACACACTAATAAATTGGGAAATTGTTGGAGTGAAATGGATTTACAAGATAAAAAATAATCCAGATGGCTCCATATTGAAGTACAAGGCAATATTGGTCGAGAAAAGGTATTCACAACAGCCCAGTGTTGATTATCATGAGAGTTTTGCACCGGTGTCTCGTAAAGATATAGTTCGGACTCTTATTGCTTTGGCGGCACAAAAAGGTTGGTTATTGTATCAACTTGATGTGAAATCAGCTTTTTAAAATGGTGAGCTTGAAGAATAGATTTATGTTAATCAACCAGATGGCTTTGTGATGAAAGGAGAAGAAAATAAAGTGTACAAGCTCAATAAGGCGTTGTACGGGTTGAAACAAGCCCCCCGACAATGGTACAGTCAAATTGACAATTATTTTTTGCAAAGTAGATTTGTCAAGAGCAAAAGCGAGCCTACTCTTTATGTAAAGAAGCGAGGTAACCCTATTCTTATTGTTGCAATTTATGGTGATGATCTGATTTTTACTGGTAATAATAAGGTTGCAGTTACTGAGTTCAAAAAAGACATGATGAAAAGATATGAAATGAGTTATTTGGGTTTGTTGCATCATTTTCTTGGTCTTGAGATTTCTCAAGAGGATGATGGAGTATTTGTTTCTCAGCAAAGTTATGCAGAAACAATGCTTAAAAAGTTTAACATGTTTGGGTGCAAACCAGTGCAAACACTACTTGCTTCAAATGTGAAGTTGATGAAAAATGATGGTGGTAGAAAAGTGGACAGCACTCGTTTTAGAAGTATTGTTGGTAGCTTGATGTATCTTACAGCTACGAGGCCGGATATTATGTTTGCTACTAGCCTATTGTCAAGATTTGTACAAAGTCCAAGCCATATTCACCTTTGAGCTACCAAACGAGTTCTTCGTTACATAAAATGAACCTTGGCTTATAGCATCAAATATTTCAAGGGTGAAGAGTTAACTTTGATTGGCTTTTGTGATAACGATTAGACAGGTTCAAAAGATGATATGAAAAGCACAACAGATTTTGTGTTTTCACTCTGTTCAGGTGTATTTTCTTGGCAATCAAAGAAGCAAGAAACAGTTGTAGAATCATCAGCAGAAGTTGAATATATTTCAGCTATAATGGCAACTTCTCAAGCAATCTGGCTTAGAAGAATTTTGGAAGATGAAAGCAAGACAATGCAACGAAGTTGTTTTGGGACAAGTCAGCCATAGCAATGGCTAAAAATCCAATTTATAGCAGCAGAACAAGACACATAGCAGTGAAGTTTCACTTCATCAGAGAAAAAGTTAGAAGAAGGAGAGACTGAACCAAAATTTTGCAAGTCGGAGGACCAAGTTGCAGATATTTTTACCAAGGCGCTTCCCAAGGAAAAATTTCTGAAATTCCGTGAGTTGTTGGGAGTCAAAGAACAACACAGTAAGGGGGAGTGTTAAAATTAATGTATTGTTCTTGTAGTGTGAATGAGCTTACTCTTGGTTCACTCAAAATTAATTAGTCAACCTAGAGTATAACAAAGGATTCTAGGGGAGTGGAAGAGTGCCTTAAGTAGTGGAAGAGGTAGATGACAATGAGTCTACATTGTATCTATATAAACAACATTGTATGCGATGAAATAATCATCCACAATTCATACACTTGATTGACATATCATCTAAGAACAAATACAAGACTGCTGAAATTACAAGCAGTTTGTTTTCTAAAAATTCAAGTTGTTCTTTCTTAAATTCTCTCTTTGATTACTAATCTTCCATCCTCAAATCCAACAAAGTAGCACCTGCTAGCTTTTGTGCATCATGAGTGTTTCTCCATTTGGTTTCAACTTGTGCACATTTGAGTTGTTGTCATGTCTGAATATTTACTTTAAGGATAGATGTTTTATTTTCTTCTACTTGAATCTTATTAACAGTGTTCATATTATGAGTCATGGCTACCTTTTTACCTATCTTATTTTTATACATTGGATTGTGACCATCACAATGAACTCTATTGAATCCCAAAAAATTACCTGAAAAGGTAAAATTAGGAATATCAACTGAATGGACTAACTCTTCTGGAGTTCTTGGAGTCGCCACGCAATTTAAGGAAAACAGGGAACCAAAATAAACAAATACGTGCAAACCTCCGTTTAGGAAAAGCAAGGTCTTTCAGAGATTCTGAATAAGAGGTTTTACTAATTTTGAAAGAAGGATTTTAAGGCACTTTTGAAATTCTATTAACAACGATTAATTCGACAAGTTTCCAAATTAACTTGCAAGTGCGCTTTTCTAAAAGTTATCCAAAAAATATTGTATCTATATAAACAACATTGTATGCGATGAAATAATCATCCACAATTCATACACTTGATCGACATATCATCTAAGAACAAATACAAGACTGCTGAAATTACAAGCAGTTTGTTTTCTAAAAATTCAAGTTGTTCTTTCTTAAATTCTCTCTTTGATTACTAATCTTCCATCCTCAAATCCAACAAGGTAGCACCTGCTAGCTTTTGTGCATCATGAGTGTTTCTCCATTTGGTTTCAATTTGTGCACATTTGAGTTGTTGTCATGTCTGAATATTTACTTTAAGGATAGATGTTTTATTTTCTTCTACTTGAAGCTTATTAACAGTGTTCATATTATGAGTCATGGCTACCTTTTTACCTATCTTATTTTTATACATTGGATTGTGACCATCACAATGAACTCTATTGAATCCCAAAAAATTACCTGAAAAGGTAAAATTAGGAATATCAACTGAATGGACTAACTCTTCTGGAGTTCTTGGAGTCGCCACGCAATTTAAGGAAAACAGGGAACCAAAATAAACAAATACGTGCAAACCTCCGTTTAGGAAAAGCAAGGTCTTTCAGAGATTCTGAATAAGAGGTTTTACTAATTTTGAAAGAAGGATTTTAAGGCACTTTTGAAATTCTATTAACAACGATTAATTCAACAAGTTTCCAAATTAACTTGCAAGTGCGCTTTTCTAAAAGTTATCCAAAAAATCAATTGAATTAAAACTTATTTATGAAAATTATTAATTTGCACGCAATTTGCTAAATGACCCCAATTTGAAATAAATTAAATAATAACTCCAAATTAAAGATAATGAACATAAAGTAATAACTCAAACAATTAAATATTCATTCATAAATACAAGCGAATAATTATTCTACAAACAATCAATTATTCTAATAGGGATTCTTATTAACATGCAAATTTCTAAGGGATGAGGAAAGAGATAAGAAGTTTAAAAGAACCCGAAAAATGAATAACTCGCGGGAGCTTTGAATTTCCTAAGTTTTCTAAAGTCTTGGAATCTTGAAAGATTGAGGCCGAATTCGACCCCAAGTGATTCCAATGCGGATTAGCCGGTCCAATATCGAGTTTTAACCAAACTCGTCCCAAGGTGCCATGCCAAGTAAAGAAATAAAGATAAAGATTAGTGTGTGCTTAAACATATTTTAATAAAAGAAGCTAAGCAAACAAGCAAGAGAACCAAGTGAAAGAAGTAGCGAGATTCCAAGAAAAAAAAAACGAAACAGATTAACAAATTTAGCATACAACCAAAAAAGCTAATAAATTTGATCCCATAGCTACTACTCAAGATTTTACATACCAATAGACTTACTCAACATGAATATTTCTCAGAAAGATTTTAAAATCATGCATTTTAAAAGGAAACATTGACATATAAATCTCAACCAACATTTGACTACACAGAATTCAAATGGAACTCATGACCTTAGGAGTAGATATATACTGGCCCTCATAGCTAGAAAATGACATAAGAAGAAACGTACTTTAAGTGAAAATAGGAACTAGGCAGAGGAATATTAGGTTTTTTCAAATGCTTTACTAAATAAACTATCTGATTAGAACCTTTAATTAGAGACCTTGACGGGAGTATCAGAAATTATTTCCAAGCAAACCATTGAACATATGCATTTACCTACTTCATAACTCTGGAACTTTAACAGGGGAGACATCAAAGAAATACTAACTTCAATTAAGACGAATGCATTCTAGCTTAAGCCAACATCAAGCCTACTTTCAACTCAGGTAGGCAATATTTTAAATGGCATAAAAGAGAAAATTCAGTATCTTCATGAAAGAGCCATGTTTAACTTGACTAAAAACAGTAGGACCATAAACTTTAATTAGTTCAAAGAGTTAATCGAAGTTACAAATCATACTTCAAAAAATCTAGTTTTCATACACTATGATGACCAAGGATAGGATTCTATTAAATCAGATTGTACTACAAAACTAAACGAGACCATAAATTTCATAATCCATCTAGTTATTCATCCCTTTTAATACTCTTAACAACTCTAGCTCATTCGAACCAAATGCGGGCAGAACAGGGCAAGAAAACTACCAAGACACTTGAGGAAAAATCAGGAACTCACAATATGAACCACGAAGAGGCCAAACTAGACTGAAACTGGAAAGATGACTCCATTATACACATTAAGAGGACTGCTACTACTGCATGCTACAACCTCACCCATTCACCAACTCCAAAGCCAAAACAAAACTCAGGGATACACCTGCTACTCAAGAACAACCTGCTGCTGCCCCTTTAGCTAAAACAAAACTAGGACATACCCAATACTATCTAAATCCCACCAGAAATACTTTGCAACACCTGCAAACAACTAAAACATCACCTATCTACCTGTTACAGCTCAAAATCAGCAGAGCATTCTCCAAAAATATTGCAGGCCACCTAAACATTCCTTAAACACCAATAAAGTACTTGCACTTTTCCCGAGCACAAACCAGAGCCCTACTTCTCTACTTCTTCTCCTTCTTTCTACTAATCCAGACCTCCAGACCTGCCTACTAGCCTCTCACACAGACTCAAACAGACCTCCAGATCACACCTATACACCTAACAACTACCCAATCAGCCTGCAAAATCCACCAAGCCTCCATATACACCCCTACATTTCACTATGCGGTTGAAAATAGGACAACTCTTAACTGAGAAAGACTTCTCTTTCCTTAAAACTTCATCCTCATCAGGGACAGAAACAGAACAGGACTAAAATGAACATCTCAGAAATAAGCCAAGCAGAAACTTAAAAGCTGATTGAAGGAAGAATTACATTGCTCTCTTAATAAGACTTAACAGTAAATAGCTTACTCTAATTTTATACACATTTTAGGCATGTTAAACATATAAACTAACTGAGACCTTCATTGGCTCATTTTCCATCTATTTAACTCAGATTTTAAAACAGCCACAACTTACGTAAAAGTGAAGCTAATTAATACGATTTTAACTTTAAAGAAAAAATCATAACTTTGGCTCAGGACTTTGCATCAATCAGAAACTAAATAAAGGAAAAGGAATGTCATTACATTTTAGTTCTACTCCTATTCCACATTAAAGGTATACTACCAAATATATGAAGAGCAAATACTAGCAATACCCTTAGGGGTCGTTCGGTACGAGGGATTGGATTACTTATCCTGGGATTATATTTATCCCATATTTGGTATTAGGTATTAGCTAATACTAGGACAAATTTTATGCCTAAATTGTAGGATTATTAATCCCACATAGGAGGTGGAATTAACAATCCTAGGATTATAATCCCGGGATTGTTAATCCGGGGATAACTTAGGGATGAACCGAACGACCCCTTAAATATGAGTCTGGCACTAAATGTATTTCTTAAACCTTAACATTGAACATTTATTTCTAACAAAATCAAATAGAACAACTAAAGAAATCATTCTTTAAACATAGAACTATAACAGTAATGAGGAAACAATTATTACATGTTCCGACGCAGTGAGCCGGGGCGAGGGATCAGAAGAATACAACTCAAACACAAGCGATGATTCGAACAATGTCGACGACTCGAATGCTGAAGCGACGACTCACAAAAATTAACCAAAACAGTGAGATTGTATTATTTTATAAACTTAAAAGCTAAGAAATTTTTTTGTGTTTATGTTGTATATTCTGCTCTTTTCTCTATTTCCCCCGGCTGCTTTAAATTTGATTTAACAATGGTATTTTTAGGAGACCATTAGGGTTCTAGGACTCTTCTCCTAAAGGATGGCGCTAGCGTTTGTTGTTTTGATATGAGATAATAGGAGGTACGAATTTCTTGCTGGACGGTGGTGATTCAAGGATTGTGCGATCCTCACAGCTGGAAATTTTGAGGATAATTGATTTTCTTTTTTAATTTTAAGGAAATTTGGTGAAATTTGAGAGAAATGGGAATTGGGGCAGTGGGTTAGGGATTTGGAACAATGACGGGTACGGTTTCTGATTTTGGGATTTTGGCTTAAAGGGATTAGCGAGGGTGGAATAGAAATTAGGCTATATTTTTCGTTTTTGGCCTTTTTCTTTCAAAATTAATCTATTTCGCCTTTAATTTTTTAAAATTAGCCCTACTTAAAATAATTAGACATTAATTCAAATATTTCGGGACAAAATTGGGTGTCAACAAAATCTTCATTACATTTTGTATGGGCTAAAATGTAAGGGCTCGAGCAGAAAGTTTCTTTTATTCCACCTCATAATAGCAACAATAGATCTTGTCTTGTTACTGTGCTTTAGCTCTGTCTTCTTTGTTACAAATATCTTGTGAATATTGTTTCTACAATAGCACCCAGAAGCAGATTTTGTATTTATAATAGAGCGTACATAAGCTTTTAGGCTGACCAACCACTTCTAGGAACATCAGTACATTGGAAAAAAAACTTTGAGGGAAATAAACTACAATTTTTTTGAGATTACTCAGAGAGTTGATAGTATATACAGTCTCATCTCTGCCATTTGTAGGTTAGTAATTATTTGTTCTTATCAGTTCTCCTTCTAGTGTTTTCTCATCAATTTTCACTTTTTTAACTATCCTTTTTTATGCAGCCCACATTGATAACCTGGGAAGTATATAATCAGATATTCCTATTGGAATTGCCTCACAAACTAACAAGGTCAGCATTACTAAACTAGCTCTTTTTTTTCTTTTTTCTTTTCAAAGGTCTGTCACTTCTATCTTCATTTTGCGAGAATTAAACGTCCAACTCGGCATGTTGCCTAAATTTGCTTCATGGTGATATTAAAAAATACAGGGTATACAATTAATATGGAGAAACCAAAGGAGCTTTACAAACACTTGAAGTCATTCTTCTTGGTAACTCACCCTTCTACTAAGCAGGAGGGTAATGGTTATACTTTGTTTAATTTTGCTGGCTGAGCTATCTACCATTGATGAAGCATGATAGGAAAGTAAAAAATGATATAGAAGCAGAAAACGTAATTATATTCTTTGTTAGTAACTTAAAATTATGACCATTACAGGAAAAGGAATATCACAGTATTTTAGAAAAGAAAAAAAAATATTTTCTATCAGTCTTGTTCATTGACTCAAAATTTTCATTTTCAATTTCAGGTGATTGTTATGATGTTCAAGAACTTGAATGTAGCAAACTTCATTATTCACCAGAGCTCAAGAATTTATATATGTTGACTGTTGAGTAGTTTATAGTCATTTCATAACAATTTATTTGATGTGAAGTGATGCTACTTGTTTGATCCAATTAGTTTATTTGTTATATGTTGTTGACACTCTGGACCTTGTAAAATATTAATTTATAAGAAATTTATTTACCTTTTTGTGTATCTAAACTTTTTTATGTTATACGCTTGAGCAGAGTCGATACATAATTAGAAATAAAAATATTGTAAAAATAATTAAATAAAAGCATTGAGAAAAAGAAACTTGCTATGGATATCTTTTGTAGCTAAAACAAACAAAAAATAAAAATACTGCTACGGAACTGTAACCAAATATTTGTCGCAATTAATTTTAGCGACAAAATAAATTGGGAAATGGGCGACAAATTTTGAAACTAGCGACGGACAATTTTGTCACTAAAATGGCAATATATATACTCTATCGCTAGGGTGTCGGATTTCACTTTTTCGTCGCTAAGAGGTTACCTACAAGCATATTTTCTACGGACAGCAATATTCACTAATCTGTCGCTAAACCTTTTTAGCGACAGAAATAAGCTGTTTAGTGATGGAATTTGTCCGTCGTTAAAAGCTGTTTTTTTTTTTGTAGTGTCAGCTAGCTGTGAGATACAGGAGGGAACCACGTATTTCTCTATATTTCTTTTCTTCAATAGGTGCAACGGTTTCATTCATATATCCAGCTTCATTCCTGGTGCAATTTGAGTGTCCATTTTCTGGCACTTTTCATGTCAAATTTCTTCAGCAGTTTCCTGAATGTACTTCTGTTATTGAATCATTATTCCACTTGAGCTTTCCTTGATCTGAAGTCTAAGAAAGAAGTTGAGTTCTCCCATCATAGTCATCTCAAACGCAGTACTCATCAGCTTGGCAAACACCTTACAAAAGTAGTCACTGGATACTCCAAAGATGATACCATCAACATAAACCTGAATTATGAAGAGATCCTAGCCTTTTCTTTTTAAAAAACAAGGGGTTGACAATTTTTCCTCTAGTGAAACTGTTTCCTAGTAGAAATTTTGATAGTCTCTCATACCAAGCTCTAAGAGCTTGTTTTAATCCATATAGAGAGCTTTGTCCAACTTGTATACATGATCAGAGAGTTTCGAGTTTTCAAATCTTTGAGTCTAAATCACATACATTTCGTCATTTAACTAACCATTCAAAATACACGTTTGACATTCATTTGATACAGAGTGAATCCCATGTAAGTTGCAAAAGGAATCAGAATCCTAATAATCTCTATCCTAGCAACTGGTGCAAATGTTTCTTCATAGTCAATTCCTTCTTCTTGACTATAACCATGTACTATCAACCTTGTATTATTTCTAGTCACAGTGCCAGGTTCATCCAGCTTTTACCTAAACACGCACTTTGTTCCAATAATACTTATATCCTTAGGTTTAGGAACAAAGTACCACACTTTTCTTCTTTAATTCTTTTTACATAGCTATCACCCAATCTGCATCTTTTAGTGCTTCGTGCATATTTTTAGGTTCAACAGTTGATTGAAGTGAAAAGAAAGCACAAAAGTTCTTCAAGGCACTCCTGGTCACGATTCCTGAGTTTAAGTCAAAAATAAGATTATCCAAAGGGTGTAAGCTTTGATGCTTCTAGGGTTTTGGTTGTATGCCTTGAGAGCTTTCTTCACTGTCATGCATTGAGGAACCAATTTCATTATCATCTCCTTCAAGCTCAATTGTTACCCCTAACTGACTGCCATCTGGTTCACCATTTTCACCTGCAGGTTTATTTGTTGAGTCATTCTCTTCATTAGCTGGTTCTTCTCTGTACATCTCAATTTCCTGATCATCATCCTACAAACCTTTCATAACCAAATTTTCATATTCATAAAAAACAACATTAAAACATTCCTCTACACACATGGATTTCTTATTGTAAACGTTATTAGTCTTCCTGTCAGAAGATTAACCCTAGAAAATTCCCTTATCACTGCGAGGATCAAAGTACTTGCAACTAAAGGCTATGAGGTGATCAACGTTTGGCTTCCTACCTTTCATAACTCATAGGCAGTTTTCTCAAGAATGGGTCTGATGGAACATCTATTCAGCAAATGTCATGCATTCATCTTTTGCCCAAAAACTTTAAGAAGACCACTAAAGATTAACATGGTTCTAGCCATATCCTCTAAGAAGTTATTCTTCCTTAAACTACACCATTTTGATATGGAGTTCTAGGTGCAGAAAAATTGTGGTCAACCCTATGTTTATTGCAATGTTCAACAAATTTAACAGTTTCAAATTCACTTTCCATGATTAGATCTTATTGACCCAAGATAAACACCTAGTTTTCTTTGGATCATTTTAATGTAAGCATGAAATTGATCAAAGGCTTCATCTTTAGATGCTAAAACGAGGTCTAGGTAAACCTTGAATTGTCATCAACCATTACCACCACAAAACTTTTCCCACCTCTGCCTCTGACCGCCATTGGTCTACACAGATCCATGTGAACCAGTTCTAAAGGTCTAGAGGTGGTAACAACTTTCTTTGACTTAAAGGAAGTCCTGACATGCTTCCCCCTAACACAAGCATCACTTACTGTGTTGTCCTCAAACTTGGTTTTAGGTAAACCTAGAACTAGTTCCTTTGTTTTTAATTTGTTTAACTGAGACAGACTAGCATGTCCTAGTCTTTTGTGCAACAAGAGTGGGTCATTTTGTAGAACATTCAGACAAATCAGATTGTTTTTAGGTAGAGAGACCAAAGTAGCCTTAATAAATATAATATTGGCCTTGCTAGCACATGCTTTACTTCCCACGCTATTACGTGGAAGCTCCACCCCGATCAGGATTGGCGATCGGGCATCAATGATGATGTCAGTTAAAATGGTTCTCCCAATAAAAGTCACAATTGATTTGATGAATACAATTAGGGCCTAAGGAGCCCCAATATGTTTTACAAAATGATATTGTGGAAAGTACGATTTTGAAAGTTAACTATTTGGCATGCATTGCATTATTTTATAACTATTGTCCATTATTTAGTAGTAGTTTCGTTATGATGCATAATGAGTACCTATCATGTACTCGAGCTCTCTTTGTCATATTGCCATTTATTTCAGGTGCAGATTTCATGCAGGACAACCATGTGTGCTAGGATTATTCTTGTTTTCTTGCTATTTGGTGAGCTCTACCTTCTATTCGGTAGATGCATGTTGATAGAAACATTCATATTCTTTAGTAAATTCATGCTTTGTTTTATTCATTATGCATAGAGGCTCCCAAGTATTTTGGGGTCGGGGATCTTATTTTTTCAAGAACTCATATAGCATGTATCGATCATTAATTTTTATTATTGTATCTTATTATCGTTAATTGCCCTGAAGGGGGTCAAACGCTAAATATTGCAACTTTTTTTGAAAATGATTATTCTTGAAGTGTTAGCATAGAATGATTAAATGTTACATATTTCATATCACGTATATGGGTATTGCCAATGTTGGTTTCCTCGATGTGTGCTGACGGCATCGGGTGCCGATCATGACAAAAATGGGTCGTGACAATCTGGTCTGAGGAAGGATTCCCTACTATCTTGAATGAAAATCATAAGTATTCTTTTAATGAAATTTTTCTTCTTTCATAGTTCTCTTATTATTCTTTTTCCTCGTTATAGCTCTTGTGATCACCTTCAAACCTCTAAAGGGAACCACAAAGTGGATGATCGGTGTTTTGAAGGTTACAAAAGTTGGAGAAACCTATTGGGAAGCTATTGAAAGACCCATAGGTGGGTTGCTAAAAATCATGGTATATGTCCTTAGTTTTTTTATAGACATCCTTTATTGCTTGGCTTAACCGCCGTTCTCTTCTTTTGCAGGTCTGACTAGCATGAAAAAGAAAAAGATAAAGAAGCTCCACAAGAGTACCAGGGACGCAGAGAGAAAAATTTAGGCAATCCTTTTTTATAAGAAGAGGAAAACTAGTGGCATCAGTTAGTCAACATCTGCAGCTTCTCATTAGAGGCCAAAGATGGAAAGTTCACGGTCTTTGTGTCTTTGTGAAAGCGTAGCAATGTGGCAGCTTAAATTATCGATTGTTGACAATGAAGAAGAACTGGTCTATATTATGATTGCTTCTACTCCATCCCCTGTTGATATTGTTGCCTGCTATTTATCCCCAGCTCATGCTTTAACTATCCTTTCGACTCCTCCAACTGAGAATCAAAATGCAGCTTTTGATGCCCAAGTTGGTGCCCACCCTATTTCAAATGATGCTGGTAGTGAGCTTCCTGCCCGATCTGTCATGATTTCTTTTCCTCTTGGCATTGACTTTTTTACATTCTGAAGTATGTTTAAAATTCCCTTAGTAACATCGTCTTTTTTTATTAAGGTAATTTGGCTATGGAAATCACCCTAGTTTTGTCCAGGCAGTTGATGGAAAGATACTTTCAGGTAATATATTTTTGAATTTCCTGGAAGTATATTATTTCGGCTGATATTATTTGACAGCAAGATCAGGTTTATTAAGAGGGTCTTCGAGCTCTGCGGGATGAGAGAGATGCTGTGCTTGCAATGATTTCAAATATTTCTGCGGAGTTTAACTAGCTTAAGTTTGAATTATCGACTTAACGTTGAAGAGCTTTGATGCTGAAAAGGAGATGGAGAGGCTGAGGGAGCAAATGGCCAAGAGTGAGTCCTTTTTTACGATGAAAGAGTGTAGTTCATGAGCTCTCTATCTCAGGGATGAAGAGTAATTCTCAGTTACTGAAGGACGTGGCCAAGTTGCTCGTTTGGCTGAGGGCCGTGGAAGTAAAAGCCAAAACGCTTGAAAAGGACGTGATGGCTACTATGAAAAAGAGATATGAATTTTTGTGGAAATTGATGTGTGGGCAAAATGCCACACATTACCTTCTATTTACTTGAGCTTTTGTTGTGTATTATTGATTAAATACGCGCACTTATCATGTTTTAGTTTCATACTACAGGATATTGATGCTGTGATGATGAGTCGATGGAAAACAAGTCAAAACAAGCTGAATTGCAAGTTTCTGCTTCTGGCTGGAAAATCATTCATCGCGATCGTGTGTCTGCAGAAGCCAGCGCGAAGGCGCCATGTATAACGCGATCGCGATGAGGAGAAAAGAAGTCTAGCGCGATAGCGCTATGTGTTGCGCGATCGCGCAGAAGCGCGTCTGGACTGCATTGGACAGTTTCAGAATTTCACAGCAGCTGAAGTGGGAACAAATACATAGGCCGTGAAACGATTTAGGGCACATCTTTTGGCCATTTTTCCAATCTTGAAGCAAGGATCCATCAACAAGAACACCAAGAGGGTGAAGATTTGGAGCCACCCATTGATAAATTCTCAACCTTTAGTACTCCTTTCTTTACTTTCATACTTTGTATTGAATATATTTAGTGTTGTTGATGTTATTGAAGAATTGATTTTGTGAATATATTTCATGGCTATTTGTATTATTGATTGGTATGATTTTGGACATGAATATATTAATGAGTCATGACTAGGAATTTATATTGTTGGGTTTTGATTATCTAGCTTCCATTGCTTTGATTGCTTGACTTTTGTACTTGCGACACTTTAGTTGCCCGTCTACTTTGCTAATTAAAGACTCGGGAGAGATTAGTTAGCGTAGAATAGTGAAGCTAGCGAGGATTTGGGTTAATAGGCTATTTCGTAGACTAACTCATCTAAAAGAAGTTACGTTCGGAAGAGGTCTTCTTTCCTTGAGTAATGGGTAGTGCTATATAAGTTCAACCATGGCTTTGACGAGCGCCGTTGAGGTAAATCCCTTCTTGGCCCGAAGGATTCTAGGGATTACATTAGAACGACTCGGCCATAATATTAAATCACTGTTGGGTTTCACGTCAACTTTCTTTACCCTGAAAACTCTTTCATTCTTTTTGGGTAAAGAGGGGCAGCTGTTGACACCCAATTTTGTCCCAAAATTTTTTATTAATGTCTAATTATGTTTAAAATAAGGTTAATTTTAGAATAAATTAAGTTCATAATTTTAAAAGAAAAAGGGTCGTAATCGTTCTTCATTTTAAGTCTTAGCTTATTTGCGCAATATATTTTTCCCATTTTTCCTAGCCCAATTAAAAAGCCCTCACCCCTATAAAAACTTAAACCCTAGCCTCCTACACACTATTCATCATCTTCCTTACACCCCACTATTAAAAAAACCTACAGATCTCCTTACAGAGGAATCATCATCTTTCTTTCAATTTTTTGCCATTCATTGACAACACACACACGGGATCTGCACCATACCCCTCATCTTCTCTACTTCCCACACCCGATCTCTGTCTCACCATCACAAGAAGCACATATATACACACATCCAGAAAAGATTCGTGGGAGCAATACAAAACCAGTAGATAAGCAGATCCGGATTATTTTGTTCATGTCGTGAGATCGAAAAGGGGAGAGGGGGGACGAGGAGGCAGATCGAATAATGGGAAAGTATAATAGTGGTGACACCGTGGTTCTCGACTGAGAAGACCACCGGCAGTCGCCCTTTTCTCTTTGCCGTTATTTCAAAGTCGTTTCCCGTTTTCGCCAGAACCAATGGCGTCACCGGCTACCACTGCCTGAAAACGTCATAATCAATGCCTTGCCCTCTGTTTCTGCTTGCATATTAGGAAAAGAAAGGAGAAATAGAGTAGCAGTGACTCGCCGGAGGACCCGCCGGAAAATTCACCGGAAGTCGCTCCTCTTTTGCTCCTACTGTACTACCTATCCCTATTCACTGGGGTTTTAAATCTCGACCCAGTGAGGGTCAATAACTGATCGATGAGTCTCTTTTAACTCAAAAATTCGTCTCCTTCTCCGACGTCTTTTTCCGGTTAAGTTCGTGAAGTGGGCTTCAAATGTTTGCATTCATTGGCTGTTATAATCACTGTTGATCCGTTCACGTTTTGGGTTTAATTCTTATGTCTTGCAGCTTGTTTCGCTGGCTCTAGTGTCTGAGGCTAATAATGGGTTTCTGCAATTGTCTTGGCTCGTTTGCTTTTCTGGGTTATAATCGAAGTTGTGTTTCATTTGCTTCCCTGAAGTTTACTCAATTTGAAAGCCTTTGAACCATTTGATTATGGTGTTGGATTGCGATTATTGTTGTTTGTTCCAGTTTGGTTATGCAGTTAATTTGTGCACTTTTTATCCATTCGGATGATCCCATGTTAAGCTGCTATGAGATGTTCTGAGATGATGGCTGGTCCTGTTTTAGGATGTACAACTTGGAAATACATTTTTGCTAAAATCCTTTGTCAAATCTCACTGATTTTGGACATGATACTACACTCCTTGGCCTAGGAAAATATTGTAATTTGAGGCCTACACAAGGATTTGACAGAAATAAAATAAATTGACGGATACTATTGACTGATTTCGAATAGATACTACACTTGAACAATTCCGTCCCCGTGTCCCTAAAACAAATAGGCGATGATGAGTGTATGCACTTTAATTCAAAACTAGTTGAATAGAGTAACGGAACTGGTACTTGGCATGGCAACACGACCGGCCGGCGTGTTTGCAACCGTACCAACATTCCAAGCCTCTACATGACACGCCATACAAACCTGAGCCTAAATTTTGCAAAAAACAAAACCCCCTTACTATTATTATTATTTTTATTACTATTATTATTATTATTATTATTATTATTATTATTTTATTATTATTATTACTATTATTATTATTACTTTATTATTATTATTTTATTTTTATTAGTTATTACATTTTATTATTGTAATAATCCAATCCATTTTGTTTGTTTTGCAAGGTACATTTGATTGAATGAATATGCCGCTCCCGGGTTCTGCCTTTTTAACTTATTCTCATTATTTATGTAGTTAGACTTGATAGAATTTGTACAATTTATTTGGAAAATGATTAGTCAATGAACCCTTGATTATATATGATTATTTGATTGATTGCTTTACCTTATAGTCATTGCCTTCATATTTTGGAGTTGTCATTTAATAGAACGTCAATTGTGGAGCCAGTTTAGAAAATGCGTGCAGGTTAAATCATTTTTTTGCAAAAATAAAAGTATTTCGATTAATCATTTTAGATAAATTTTAGAAAATGCACTTGTAAATATTTTGGAAACCTGTCGGATTAACCGTATTTTGCAGAATTTCGGAAGTGCCTTAAAAACCTTCTTTCAAAATTAATAAAACCTCTTACTTAGAATCTCTGAAAAGACTGCCTTTTTCCAAAAACGGAGTTTTTGCACGCATTTGTTAATTTGGTTCCCTATTTTCCTTAAATTGGGTGGTGAATCCAAAAACTCCAAAAGTATTAGTCCATCCTGTCGATATTCCGAAATTTATCCTTTTCGGGGTAATTTTTGGGGTTCAACAATCACGTGCTATAATTGCATCCTAGGCTCAAAACTTCTTTTCCTTGGTTGTGAGAAAGCCATAGATCACATTTACTTGCTTTCCTAATGTAGTTTGTAGTTGTTAATATCGTTTCATCACCTCGTTATCCTAGTTTGGCTTTGTCAAATAGGTTTAGTCCCTCCACTACTTTGATCGCATCACTTTGTTCCTTGTGGATTCGACCCCGACTCCTAGTTGGGTTAATTGTATTGCAATGACTGTTCGTACCTCAAGCCGAGGTGTGTGTTGAGCATTGTCAAAATTGGCGCCGTTGCCGGGGAACAATTGGCGTATTAGAGTAGTTTGAGGAGTTGAGCTAGTTGGCTTAGTCCTAAGCTTTGTGAACCGTTATCGTGCAAATTGTGAATAGTTGTAATGTTCTTTGTTAATTGTAAATATGTGTTTGTGTGTAGTATTTACTTGTATTAGTTAGTTAGTTTAGATTAGTGGTAGTTATCTTGAAATGGCATCATGGAACCAAAATTGGTCCCATATTGAAAATCCATACATGAGTGATCCTTGTTCTTATTGTGGCGCACCTCACTATTGGCAAGATTGTCAAATTATTTCCGGGGGTGAGTTGTGTGCACCTTCTCAACCCTTTGAGTGGGACATATGTCATGAGTGTGGGGGTCAAAATGGCCATTGGGATGGTTGTCTGGAATATTCGTTGTTCTTCTTCCAATGATTTATATAATGATGCTAATGATTCTTATGAGTTTGATAGGTCTAATGCAAACATGAACATGGAGCTTGAACCCGAGTGGCTAGGCATCCAAGAGAAGTTCCAAGAAGAGATAGACCTATCGACTTCACAAGATGAATGCAATGAAAATGAAAGATTGGAATATTTGATGGAGCGGATAATTGAACACCATGTGAGAATGCCGAAGCCTTCAATGAGATGAAAGAAACGATCCATCAAAATGGCTTAGCAATTCACAACTTGGAGACTCAATTGAGCCAATTGGTTGACACTTTCAATGATCAACAAGCTAAGGGTATTGCCAAATTTCAACAAAGACCTTATATGGAAGATGAGGTTGAGTTCCAAGAAGAATCCTCCATGGAAGATGTGCTTGAATATCAATAAAGAATTATTGAAGAAAAGCACAATTGGGATGAAGAAGAAATTGTGAGCCGAGCTTGGCTCCGAGATCAAGCTCAAAAAATGAAAGTCCATGAAGCATGCCTTCATGACTTAAATGTAGATGGTTGGAATCTCGAACATGAAAAAGAAGAACTAGGACAAAGAGTAAACCAATTTGATCGTGAAGCTCGTGCCTTGAACATTCTAGTACATGAAGTGGTTGAAGCCTCCAAGCCTCAACATGAAGAAATCGTGAATGATATGCTAGAAATGAGCAAATTTGCCGAAAAGAGCACAAGTCAAATCATGGGAACTCATGGAAGTGATCACATCTTCAAGATATTTGGTGATGATGCCGTGAACAAGAAAATTGTGTTGGAGTCGAGCGGAAATGAAGAACTCTTATAATGAAGACTCTAGCATATTTGAAGACTCTATGTGTGGATGAGGCAATAGAAGTGGAAGAACAAGCACCATCGGATGATTTTGGCATTGATGAGCAAAATGGGTACATTGTTGAATTTGCCACGCCAATAAGGCAAAATGACATCCCCACTTGAAGGCGAAGAAGTGTAAGATGAAGAATCCGGCTTTGCAAGCTCAGAAATATGTACCCCCGCCTAAAGAGCATGACAAAGAGCATGAAGCCATGTTGGGAAAACATTCACCTTCACCAAGTGGAGAGAAAATCACCACGGGTACCGTCTAGCCAAGACCTTAAATAAAGCACTTGACGGGAGGCAACCCGAATCTCTTTAAAATTTTAGTTGTTTATTGATTGCATGTTAGGTTAGATTAGTTTTTGTTGTTGTTTTTTATCATCTCACATGAACCCTACATTTTTTAGTTGTTAGGATGCATGATCTAAGGCATAAACATGGAAAAATGGATTGCACAGGGGTGTAGGGCGGACCAACCAATGAGATGAGGCGGACCGCCCAATGAAATTTGACATTTTGCATCCCAGTAGGCGGAGCGCCTAATGTTAGGGGCGGACCACCTCTCTGAAATTCTGCTCACTGGATGTTGGACTAAAATTTGCTCATCACCATCGCGTCAAAAGCTACGCGATCGCGCTTCACTGTGAGGCATACCTGCGCGATCGCGTCTTCTACACGCGATCGCGTATGTTCACTTATCAGAAAGGCGCGATCGCGTCTGGTGTCACGCGATCGCGGTGAACAACGTATCAGGCAGATATAGGCAGTTTTAAGAGGCCAAATACCCACTTTTTCTAAAACTCTCATCCTCTCAAATTCCCCTCCCCCATTTTTGCATTCCAAGTGCTTCATTGCATTATCTATTCCACTCTCAAGCATTCCATCTCCATTATCAAGGTATATTTCCCAATTTCCATCTTCAATTTTTTTGGTTAAAAGCATGTGTAAGTAATCCTCCTCTCTTGGTTCCATTAGTGGTTGTATGAATAAGGAAACAAGGGGTTTTTTTTATAGAAAATAGGGGAAGTCTGATGTACCCTTAGAGACAAATTGTTTGTGAAGAAAATGGGTTAGGGTACTAGTTTGTAATGCTCAATTGAACTAAAATCCCTAGTGATTAGATCCGAAAAATTGAAACCAAAACTCATGTTTTTCTTGTTTAAATTGTGGGTGTGCACTGTGATAGATGTGTGAAGCATGAAAAAAAATTCTGGGTGTTGGAGCCGAGGTCTGTCTCCTCCTACTGGAGAAGACAACCTCGCGATCGCGTGACGACCTGCGTGATCGCGCAGCTTTGTCCAGGGCTGACCTTCGCGATCGTGTCAAAGTATCTCGATCGCGCAGGGGTCCTAGACAATACAGCGTGATTGCGCCTGTCATTGCGCGATCGCGGAGAGTCGCAATTTCTGGCAGAAACAGTGAGCTTGCACAACCCACTGCTGAAATTTTTTGGCTTCAACCTTTGGCTCCTGAGCTTTATTAATGCATATATTAAGTACCCAAATCGGGTTTTAACAATGTGGATCTTTGTAGGTACTTTTTCCTTACAATGGCCGAAGGAAACAACCAATAGAACTCAACAGGAGGAGAAGTGGTAGCATATGACAGAACGAGGTTCTTATCCAGATCGTGCTATGAAAAAATCCAGAGGGACCTTGAAAAGAGCTTCATTAGGGAAAGAGAGATCCATATGGATAAAGTGGAAGAGAAACTCCCCAACTTCTTCCAAAGGCTTGAAAATAATGGATGGAGTTATTTTGCCAAAAGACCTTAGAAGGCAAATTCTACCATAGCAAGGGAGTTTTATGCAAATGCCACTTGAACAAATTTTTGTGGTGAGTTGATGACTACTGTTAGGGGCAAGTTAGTGCGGTTTGATGTAGCTGCTATCAATGCGGTGTATGAGCTCGATAATGTTGACAATGCTTTATACAAAGCTCGTGCTTCAGAAGGAGGTATGCAATGGGTGGTTGATATGCTTCAAGGGGGTAACCACTCAGGTTCTTCCATATTCGGACACAAAATTGTATCTACTGACTTCACAGCTGAGGCGCACATCTGGTTATCCATTGTGTGCACTAGAGTGATGCCTTCAAGCAATGAGAGTGATCTGTCTCCTGAAAAAGCTCGCCTGGCGCGGCGTTGATTGATAGGCTCAAGGTCAATGTTGGTGAAATAATTGTTGGGGAGATTGAAGAGGTGGTGCTAGAGAGAACAAAAACCTTATTCTTCCCAAGCTTGATTCACCGACTATGCATGGATGCCGGAGTGGAGATACGCAATACTGATAAAAGTGTGGCTCCTGAAAAGCCTATTTATCCACTGCTGAAGAAAGGACAGGGAGGGGTAACACAGAGCAAGAAAAGAAAATTTGAGATGCCTTCCCAGATTGATGTCGAGGACCCAACTTTTTGGGCAATTCTCTACACCTGCTACTACTGCTGCACCAGGGAGTTCTTACACTCCAGTTCCACCACTTGCATCTGGAACGTCTAACATGAGGTACATTTCCTCTCAAATTTCTTCTGTAGACGCTCGCATTAGACAGCTAGTAGCAGGGCTTCCTTCAGGCCCACATGGAGAGGTTTCTTCCTCCAGGCCTTCGGGCACGTTATCATTGGAGGCAGTAGCAGCTGAGCAAGAGCAGATTAAGGTCAGGCTGGATAAAATGGAGAGGAAGCAGAAATATTTCGGCAAGAGAACAAGCAACTTCCTCAACAAGATAATGAGTAAGCTGAACTCGCTCTGTCGCTCTACTAGTCAGATGAGGGGTCCGAGGATGAGCCTCGCTACCCCAACACTGACAGTGAGGAGTGATCTTTTAGTCAGGGAGTTCCTTACACCCTTTGTATTACATTGTTAGTTGCACTGAGGATAGTGCATAATTTAAGTTTGGGGGTGTATTTGTGTTCTGGGTGTAGTATTGATGTTGCTCGTGTACTTGATGTTTATGACATATCTCCCTCATCTTGTCCTTGTTTTTGAGCAAATTGTGGAAAATTTTGTGGATGGTCATTTTCTTTAATATTAGTATAAGTATTGTGTTAATAGCTTGTGCATATTTAGTATTAGTAGTTATTATAGTATTGTGTTAATAGGTTGTTCATATTTAGTAGTAGTTAGTTAGTTTTTTTTTTAAAAAAAAGGTACTCCCATGAACTACGCTTGGGATGTTGCTTCTTTTTATCTGATTCACCTTTGTGTGATACGTAGGTATCCCACTTGGGTGTGAAAGCCTAATTTGGGTCCGAACAACCATTTTCATTATAAATACCTTGTTGTATAAAAATTTTAAAATAACTTCCTTGATTTTTCTTTGCCATGGTTCTTTTCTAAGGAAGTAATTGTGTTGAACCGGGCATCTCTAGTACTAGTTTAGTAGTTAGTTGTAAATAATGATGATTAGTTGTGGATTTTTGCTCCTTGGCAACTTTTGGCATGTTTGGTTCCACCATTATTTAATCCTTATCATGTGAGCTTGTTTTAAAAAATGAATAGAAAAAGTTAGTTGGTGAATTGTGCTATGATCTTTAAGTTCAACTTTTGGCTCTTATGTTACTAATTAGCTCTCATTAGGCTATGAGTAAACTTTGGATGCTTAATTGCCTTTGATTGGGACTTGAATATACTCGTCTTCCTTGCTTTACTTGTGCCATGTGTGGTGAGGTTTTGGTGTGTTCATGTGTGTGCTTCTTGATCTAGAACATGCCCTAAGTGTGCTTCGAGGCGAAATCCTAGGTGATGCTTGACTTGAAAAATGATTTTAGGCTTTCTTTGGCCAGCTCAGTAATCTAAAAAGCCTACCCTTGCATTGTATCCTTAGTCAACCCCTTTGAGCTTAATATCCTTTCTTTTGGCAACCACATTATTAACCCGAACCAATTCTAAGTGCTTAAAGCACTAACCCTCTTTTTGGCCCTACCTCCTTGAGTGCATTGAAAGACGTGCAACTTAGGCAAAAGCCTAAGTTTGGGAGTGGCACGAGTTATGGTGAAAGTGTGGAAGTTAATGTAAATCAAAAGAAACGAAAAGAAAAGAAAGAGCAACAAAAGTGAGTTGAATAAAAAAAAAGAATAGAAAAGAAACAAAAAGAAGCAAGTGAAAGAAAAGAAAGAAAAAGAAGAAAAAGAGAATTGATGAATAAAGAGGAGAAACATTAGTGTATAATCCTCGTTTTAGTAAGGTGTAAGTGCAAGAAAAATGAAGTGTGCCTTAAAATTTTGTACTGTGTAGTGCTCAAGGAGGTGTGTAGTCACTATTTGTCCATATTTTACCCCACCTTTGACCAAAAGCCTACATTACAACCCTAACAAAGTCCTAATTAATTTCGGGTGAAGCACTCCTACATTAGTGGAGAGGTACACGAAGGGCAAGCTTATGGGTCTTTAGTGTGCATGATGAACTTCTTTTGAGAGAGTGAGCGAATTCCTCCTATCATTAATCTCATTTGTGTTGTCATTGCAATTTTTGTGGTTGGGATATTCTCTTGAGTGGTGAGGGCACTTCTGAAGTCGAGTGGAGGACCTGTGTTTCACTTTTCAATTGAGGCGAGCAAGCAAAGAGGTGAACTCTTGTGACGAAGAGGCAAACTTTGAAAGTCTTGTGTCATGGCATGTTTGCTTTCTTTGGTGTTTTTGCATATAAGAAAGTTATGCTCACGTGGCGTAGCTTAATTGTTGGCACCAACCAATGTCATTAGTTGTTGAGCTTGAATCGAGTTTTGGCTTGTTGTGGCTTTAATGAAAAATGAATGAATAGATAAATTGCAACTTGGGTTCCATTGAAGTGTGCTTTGCTTGAGGACAAGCAATAGTTTAAGTTTGGGGGTGTGATATGTGGGCAAAATGCCACACATTACCTTCTATTTACTTGAGCTTTTGTTGTGTATTATTGATTAAATACGCGCACTTATCATGTTTTAGTTGCATACTACAGGATACTGATGCTGTGATGATGAGTAGATGGAAAACAAGTCAAAACAAGCTGAATTGCAAGTTTCTGCTTCTGGCTGGAAAATAATTCATCGCGATCGCGCATAGTCACACGCGATCGCGATGGAAGTCTGCAGAAGCCAGCGCGAAGGCGCCATGTATAACGTGATCGCGATGAGGAGAAAAGAAGTCTAGCATGATAGAACCATGTGTTGCGCGATCGCGCAGAAGCGCGTCTGGACTGTATTGGACAGTTTCGGAATTTCACAGCAGCTGAAGTGGGAACAAATAAATAGGCCCTAAAACGATTTAGGGCACATCTTTTGGCCATTTTTCCAATCTTGGAGCAAGGATCCATCAACAAGAACACCAAGAGGGTGAAGATTTGGAGCAACCCATTGAGAAATTCTCAACCTTTAGTACTCCTTTCTTTACTTTCATGCTTTGTATTAAATATATTTAGTGTTGTTGATGTTATTGAAGAATTGATTTTGTGAATATATTTCATGGCTATTTGTATTATTGATTGGTATGATTTTGGACATGAATATATGAATGAGTCATGACTAGGAATTTATATTGTTGGGTTTTGATTATCTAGCTTCCATTGCTTTGATTGCTTGACTTTTTGTGCTCGCAACACTTAAGTTGCCCGTCCACTTTGCTAATTAAAGACTCGGGAGAGATTAGTTAGTGTAGAATAGTGAAGCTAGCGAGGATTTGGGTTGATAGGCTATTTCATAGACTAATTCATCTAAAAAAAGTTGCGCTCGGAAGAGGTCATCTTTCCTCGGGTAATAGGTAGTGCTTTATAAGCTCAACCATGGCTTTGACGAGCGCCGTTGAGGTAAATCCCTTCTAGGCCGGAAGGATTCTAGGGATTACATTAGAACGACTCGGTCGTAATATATAAACCCCGTGCTATAATTGCATCCTAGGCTCAAAACTTGTTTTCCTTGGTTGTGATAAAGCCATAGATCACATTTACTTGCTTTTCTAGTGTAGTTTGTAGTTGTTAATATCGTTTCATCACCTTGTTATCCTAGTTTGGCTTTGTCAAATAGGTTTAGTTCCTCCACTACTTTGATCGCATCACTTTGTTCCTTGTGGATTCGATCCGACTCCTAGTTTGATAAATTGTATTGCGATGACCGTTCATACCTCAAGCCGAGGTGTGTGTTGAGCGTTGTCAGAAATATGAAGCCAAGAGGATCAGACTGAGATTATTCACAGTTGGGTGATGATGGGAACACGACTAGATGTTCTTCAACAGATTTAGGTTATGTCTACGGACCTTGATTCAACAATCGAAGAAGCAATGAAATCATCTGCCGTTGCCTGTCGTGTTTGAGCTTACTCCCTACAGAATATGAATCTTATACATCCGAGGATAGCCTGACCTCCGTCGACTACTCAAACAAGGAGGTTGGGTTCAATATGAAGAGGATCTACCTGCAGACCCCGTGGATAGACCTCCAGCTTCTTGATCCTATTTATATGGGCAGGCTTTTGTCAAACTTTTCTATGTGTATTTGTCTATGTTTTTACTTCCATGCATTTGAATGAATGAAATCGTTTGGGCACCTCTTTGGGTTTTTAATGTCTTTTTGCTTGGTGCGCTTGTTCATTTATTAAGAATTATTTGTGGGTCGCATTAAGTAAGGGCTCATTGAATTGTGTACAAGAATGACGTCTAATTCTTAGGACAATGGCTAACAGGACTTAAGTTCCAGCATATCTCCACTCATAATAAATAATTTTATTATGTATTTCCCTTTTTATTCCAATAATATTTTACTATATTACAATAGTTTAGCAAACTACAAAGATAACTCTACCCAAAAATATTGTTGTCGCTATCAATGTCATTGTTGCCCCTCCGTTACCATCATACTAGTCTGAGTCATCATCAAACCATATGCCAAACCATTCTCTAATGTATAGGCAAGAACATACTATTTCACTACTTTAATATTCTTGATGTTGCACATCATGCATTATCCAACCCATAATCCGGTCAGATGCTGATGAAAAAAATGTAGGAATCATGACAATATGTCAATAAAGTATGTCCTCACATCATCTGGCAGACTCTCCTTAACAAACTATTTTACGTGTATTCACTACATGAAAATAATTAATTAGCAACGTGTTTTAAGTATTTAGCGGCGGTTCTAACCGCTGCAAAATGCATATGCCAGCGGTTTAAGGAATCGCTGTTATTTCCTCTGCCGCGAGGTTATTCTACGGAGGTTTCGGCAACTGCTATAACGACTACCATAGATAGTTTAAAGTATTTCATGGTGGTTCTTGGTTAAATTACTGCGGTTCAATTGTAGGCTAATTAGTTCAAAATTTTCAAACTAAGATAGTGACAGCCACACCCCATCCCCTTTAACAAAGGCTCAAACTAGACCCCACCCCAAAAATATTATTGTCGCTATCAATGTTATTGTTGCCCCTCCATTACCATCATTCTAGTCTGATTCATCATCCAACCATATGCCAAACCATTCTCTAATTTATTGAACATATAAAAATTTCAATTGTAGGCAAGAACATACTATTTCACTGCTTTTATATTCACGATGTTGCACGTCATGCATTATTCGACGCATAATCCGGTCGGGATGCTGATGAAGAAAATATAAGAATCATGATAATATGCCAATAAAGTATGTCCTACATCATCTTGCAGACTCTCCTTAACAAACTATTTTACATGTACTCACTATAAGAAAACAATTAATTAGCAACATGTTTAAAAAGTATTTAGCGGCGGTTCTAACCAGTGGCGTAGCCAGAATTTTTTTCAAGGGTGTTCAAGCTTCAAAAAAATCTTTAAAATGTATAAGATGGGATTTGATCCCAAGTTGTTTAGCTAGATTTGACCACCCTACACCACTAGACTAGCACTATTAGTTATGTCAAGGGTGTTCAAAATGTAATATTTAGTCATAAATAGTTAAATTTAATCCACATACACGGTATAATTTTTCGGCGAAGGGTGGTCACTGACCACCCTTGCCACCATGTGGCTCCGCCACTGGTTCTAACCACCGGAACGACCACCATAGATATTTTAAAGTATTTTAGACGGTTCTTGCTTATATTACTGCGGTTCAACTGTAGGCTAATTAATTCAAAATTTTCAGACTAAGATAGTGACAGCCACACCCCTTCCCCTTTAACAAAGGCTCAAACTAGACCCCCTCCCCCCCTCCCCCACCCAAAATGTGTGGGATAATATGTAGGCGTCTTGATGTAGGCGTCTTTGGTCTTTTTCCTCTTTTCTTGATTACTTTTTTCCTTTTCTCTACTTATATGTAAAGTCCTATTATATAGTATTAAATACATCATTATCTTTAATTTAAAGAACATATCATTTTCTAGTATATATTTCTCACAAAATGGTGATTATCACATTCTTAAAATAAGTTATTGCTTGTTTAAATTTATTTTACATGTTTTACTTATTATACCTCAATTGGTTCAATTTTATTTATCATAATTAGTATATTATGTTGGTTGTGATATATATAGAAGAAATACTAAGAAATTCTTTAGCATATATTTATATTAGCAAAATTTAATCTTATGTTAGTTTTCTTTTCCTTTTTCTTTTTGTAGGAGAAATAATAAGAAATTCTTTAGCATATATTTATATTAGTAAAATAATTGCAAAATGTTTCAAAGCGCTCTAATATCTTAAAAAAATTATTTTTATTAAACCTACCCGTAATATTTGCAATTAATTTTTTTTTAAAAATTGCAATTAAAAATAAAAAACTGCCGTAAATGGTGAATAACTGCCGCAAAACTCCTAAAGTTTGCAACACGTGTTAAAACCCCCGTTAAACGAAGTTAAACAGAAGTTAAAATTTTTGAATCCGAACTGAATGTCTTAACCGCCGCTAAATGAGCAAAAACAGCCGCTAAAGTCTTCTTTTAAGGGCAGTTGATCTAACCGCCAGCCAAAAACCATTGTAAATGTAATATTAGCGACAGTTCTTTAAATTGCCGCAAAAATCTGTCGTTATTTGCCTATTCTCTTGTATTGATTATGATTGTAATGAAGCAAAAACTATGTGGAAAGCCTTGATTAAGAATTCACTGCTGAAGATGCTACAAAACAAAAATCTATTTGTCCATAACTTTTATTGAATCGCTAATAAATTGTGAACAAATGAAATATTAGTAATCTTTCAGAAGTTGTGGTAAGATTGTTCATAATTTTCGACACACCTGTAGAACCTTAAAGTCAAGACTAACGAGGACAAAACTCCAACAACCTTGCACCAAAGGAACGTTGGCTCAAAATTTTTGTATTTAATTTACTTTACCGTATGAGACAAATGGCCAATACCATGCATGTACATCCCTTCTTCAAACCATTCTCTGTCATAGCAACCAACCATAATTAAAATAGAGAAACGCCAGGTCTAAAAGGTAGAATATTGTAATGAATAGCAATACACGCAAAGGATAGGAAAAAGTCAACTTCCTAACGAGCAAGAACTTTCTAACTAATTTCCCTGCGCTCTTCTCTTTGTTTCATAGAAACTTAAGTGTTTATCAACTAGACGAATCATCGAACAACCCAAGAAACATCATCACCATTCTAACATAATCAGCTCGACGACTACACGCTTATACCTAAGTCCTGACAAAATAAAAAGCTAAGGTCTTCCACTGGCTCTTTTCCAGGGTATATATAAATGGCCGCGAATCTCATCGGTGGTGCAGCTCTGGGACAAGCATTCAGAATGTTATCTGAATCAATCGTAGATGCTTGCATAACTTCTTCATGTTTGGATTCGAAATTTCGGCGATTAAATTCAATTCTGTTATCAATTAAGCCTGTGATTGAGGATATAGAGAGACTGCAGAAAGCTTTGGAAGGTAGAGATCAATCAGAGATTGAGATATTCCAGAAGCGTTTAGAAGAAGGTGAGAAACTTGTTCGTAAATGCTCGAAAATTAATCGTTACAATCTGTGTAAAAGGTGGTACTATTGGAAGAAATTGGCTGATCTTGAAAATTCTACAGTCAAGTTCTTTGAGATTCATGGACTATTACAAGCATGCAGAAACAGGAAAAAGATACCTGTGGCACTAAAAGAAGAAGGCCAGAAATTGGATGAAATTTACTCGATTTTGAAGAATTTGAAACTTGATAGAAGTAGACTCTCTTCCAGATAATTGAATTATGAAGAGATACTTTTGGAGTCACCATCATGTAGTCATGCTTATGAAGTGTACCCTACTCTTCAAAAATAAGTATTTTGCATGAATAAGTTTACATATTTAATCATTTGCTATCTTAATTGCTTTTAGAATCTTAATTGAATAAGTTTACATATTTATCAATTGTTAGTGTAAACAATAATCAAGTTACAATCTGGTCACATGTAATGTCAAAAAGCAAATTGCAAGAAGGTCTTGGGTATAAGTTGGTTGCCTACGAAAGTACGAATTAAGATAAAAGAAGGGTCTCTGTTGAAGTCATTCAAGTTAATCTGAGCGTGTGAAAACATTTTCTTAAATCATACTCCGAGAGAAAAATCCATAAATCCTCCTTTTTTTTTTTTTCTGGTTTAAACAAACCAAATAAGTTTTTTCTTCATATGGATTTTTATCTGAACAACTAGACACAGAAACGTATACTATGTAGGTAAATTTTATCTGAACAACTATAATACTATACAATTAACAGCTCCCATTGACAGGGATAGCGTTACAGATAGTATACATTGCAAGAAGTAGAGGCTAGAGAGTACGAATTTCGAACTATATATCCTTTCAGATCCTCACGCTGTGTTGCTTCAGCTATCTCTCATCATCCTTACTAACTCCAGTATCAGAGTAGAAAATCAGACAAAACATATCTTTAAGCATGTATTCATCTATTTGTACCTGTAAAATGATGAACCAAAGTTACCATGTGCATTGAATTGCAGGCGCAACTTCATTGTCGTATTTTTGTTTTTTATCTTACTCGTTCTCCACTATTTACAAACTCATCACCCACTTATATATAAAAAGTAAAACAGACAGGAAAAAGATGATGAGTCAGGTGCCAATTGCTAACATAAAGTGATATAAAAAAAACCATTTTCAAAATGTACCACAAAATGCACAATCATTTTTATGGAAACAATTAAAGCTAATCTATAAGCATGTCCGTTTATATCTACTCTTGTACTAGTAACTAACAAGTATTATAGTGGTTGATATGAAATACTAGTATATATAGTCACAGTATAACCAGTTACTCCTCCATTCAACAAAGAATGACACGGTTTGAGTTTGATCAGAGTTTAAGAAATAGAAGAAAATTTTTGAAACTTGTGGTCTAAAATATGTCATAGATACATGTGTGGCTATAAAACATCTCATTAAGAGTAAAATAGCAAAATTTCAAATTGAATTGTTTTCAAATTTAAAATTATGTCATTTTTTTATACGAACTCCTAAAAAGATAGTACCATCATTTTTAGAGTGGAAGGAGCATATAGTTAGAAGTACTGGCCATGGTCCAAAATCTGATAGGAGCAGTACATGATTATAGCTCTTCTAATAGTTTGAAGTCCTTATTGGAGCCGTCCAAAGACTTAGTAATTAAGAGTGCAACGGTACTCTTATAGCCATTTCATGTGATCTTATACCCCTCCTACTGTGTAATTAATGCAAATATAATTGGTCACCGTTGTTCTTGAAATTGCTGCATCTAAAGGTTGGCCCGGCCACCCATTAGATGTCAAGAATGACTTCTAGCTAACGAACTGATACATGAGGGTATTAGCACAGATAAGCTGTCTCCGTGTCGCAGTGTAAATTGTGTCCCTGCAATTTAACTGTTATGGTCAACATCGGATTAGGGAAATGAGACGGAAATGAAGTGTGGGATGGGAAAGTCAAGTGGATTGAAAGAGGAGCAGAAGGCAACACGTGGACGCTCAGGATGACTCTAGAGTTACTGAGGTTGGACCGAGGTGGTTTATTCAGTTTTGTATAAATAGCGACAGTTAATGAAATGTTAGTTAGTTAGGATTTCTGTTAATCAGTTAATACTCCCTCGTCTCCTTCACTACTCTCTCTATCCTTTTACTGTATCTCTTAGCTTTCATAAGCAATTCATCAATAATATTCAATTCAGTTCTGTTAGCTTGGATAAGCTTGGAGTTTTGACTGATAATTAAGGAACGGATTCAAAGGAACTGTTCTTTTGAATCACTACAGCTAAATAGATAATTCGTGCAAAATCATTTAATCTGCGGTATTGTTAATTATCCTTAGACTAATGTTTATCTTGATAATTATGCAGGTCTAAACGTGATATGAAAAGATTACATAAATAATGGATAAGGGCTAAAAGATCCGGATGCTTAAAGTGAAGAGTTCAATTAGGACTCAAACTCTTGGGAGCTTTGGAGTTCTAATTACTCAAAACTTCTTGGTTGCTGAAGCTATAAAACGTGGAGCATATCAGCCATTGAAGAATGCACAAATACAGAGAGAATCGAGCAAAGCATTAAAAAGAGTCATTATCTTATTTGTGTAATCAGTAAGCTACAGGGAACTAAGTAAGAACCTGTTCCTTATATTGAGTCTTGTAAAAGTTCAGTCTTAGTTCATTTGTAGTAGGAATTATCGAGTTGTATCTTTTCAATTCAAGTCGTGTATTTGACAAAGCTTCACTGGTCGTGAAAGAGGTCACCAAAGGATTAGAGTTAGTCCTAGGTTAGTAAGAAGGTAGTCTTATAACCAAGTGAGTCTTTTACATAGTGAAGCTGAAATCCTACTTGGAAGAGTAGGTCGTGGTTTTTTGATCCCGAGTTCAAGGGGTTTTTCCACGCTAATATTGGGTGTTCATTTACTTACAGTTTGAATTCCGCACATAACATAGTAAAGGAACACATTTTAAGGAACTGGTCCTTAAAATAGTAAAGTGGTGTATCTTGGGAAATAATAATTGGTATCAGAGCGGGTTATCCTTGAAAAGGCTAACACCTAGGATTAGATGAGTACATCACGAGAGAACAGTGAGGGTCAATCAATGGTTAGAGCACCTTTGTTCAATGAAAAATATTATTCATAGTGGAAGGAAAGGATGAGAGAACATCTTCAAGCTGAGGACTATGAATTATGGGACATAGTGACTGAAGGTCCTATGATTCCAATGAAAAAGGATGCTGAGGAAAATGATGTTCCCAAAACCAGAAGAGAATGCAATGCTGAAGACATAAGGCAATGGGAAAAGAATGCAAAAGCTAGGAAGTGGCTTGTTGGTGGACTCAGTCCTGACGAGTGCACTAGAATTAGAGGGTATACCACTGCAAAGGAAATTATTTGGGATGCTCTACAAGTTGCACATGAAGGAACAAGTCAGGTAAAAAGGTCTAGAGGTACACTTCTTTTTGCTGAATATGAATATTTTAAAATGAAAGAAGAAGAATCAATCTCTGAAATGTATACTAGATTTAATGCCATTGCATCTGAACTTATTTCTTTGGGAAGGGTTTTAACTGTGGAAGATAGAGTAGAAAAGATCCTAACTAGGGTTTTTCCAAATTCTTGGGAGATCAAAGCTTGTGCTATCATAGAAAGCAAGGATCTGACCACCTTATCCTTAGATGAACTTATAGGTAATTTAAAGACTTATGAACTAAGGAAAAAGGTTAAAAACATAGGAGTACCGGTTAAAATTGAACCTAATCTAGCCTTGACTGCTGCTGATAAGCCTATCGATGATAAGGAACTGGTCCTTATCGCTTAAAGTGTTCAAAAGTATTTGAATATGAAAAAGAGGATTAGTGGACAGGGTAGGTCTTCTAACATGAAACAGGCTGGAGAATGCTTCAAATGTGGCGGCATGGAGCACTACATCAGCAAATGTCCAATCATGGAAGGATAATGGAGGAAGAGATATATTGAGGAAAGGAAAAAGGCTAGGGAACAGGTCCGTAAGAAAAGTGAAAATCTCAAAGCAATGGTTGCAGGATGGCAAGATAGCGAGGATGAAATATCTGATGATGATCTGGATGAGGATCTTGCTCTAATGGCTCTTGAAGACTCAGATAATGAAGAGGATGCTGAGGTATTTTTTTCTAAACTTAGACAAGCTGTGAAAAACATGCCTAGAGAGAAATTAGTTAAAGTATTTCATACTGTGTTAAATGAGTTTAAATCTCTAAGGGATGGCAAACATCAACTGCATGATGAAATTGATAGTTTAGGAGCAGAATACAAAAAGGCAGTAATTAAAAATGTCTTTCTGAAAAGAAAGATTAGCATGATTGAGGAACAGGTCCTCATACTTGAATCAACTGTTCAGGAATTAGAAAATATTAAAACAGTTGAAAATGGTAAAGGCATTACTAATTCTCATCAGATAATTGCTGAAGAGAAACTGAAAGTCACAGTTGATGAATTGTGCAAGAAAGATGAAAAGATAAGATCTTTGGAAGAGGACTTGGTTAAAACTAAAATGGAGTTAGGAAAAAACTGTAAAATGGAACAAGTCCTCTGAAGCATTAGAATGGTTACAGTAAAATCATAGTAGTAACAGGAAGGGTATTGGATTCATGAAAGCACAGTCTTCACCCAAATGGGATCCAAAGAGTAAGTACTTATCACTTCCTGAAAACTAGCTATGCACTCATTGTGGGAACACTGGTCACTCGAAAGAAAATTGCCAATCTTTAAAAATGGCTGCACAGAGGAATAGGTTCTACAAACCTGTTCAAAACTCTGTAAGAAAGAGAACTGTTCACACAAAGAAACCATTACCATTCTAGGCTTGGAGAGATCTGATTCATCCTTTTTCTCTAGGAAAGGAATCCAAACTAGTTTGGGTTCTCAAAATTAACCCCTAGTTTTCTTTTGCAGGCTACAGTGTAGGAGAGAAACCACAAATGGTACATGGACAGTGGTTGCTCAAGGCACATGACAGGACATAAGGAACTGTTCCTTTCACTCTCAGCCTTCCAAGGAGGAAGTGTTTCCTTCGGTAATGGTAAGAAAGGGGAAATCATTGGCATTGGTAAGGTAGGTAGGTCTGATTCACATAGTATAGACAATGTGTTTCTAGTAGATGGGTTGAAGCATTGCTTATTGAGTATATCTCAATTGTGTGACAAAGGTAATAATATTAATTTCTCATCTACTGGATGCACTGTGACTAACCAAACTTCTGGAGAGATTATTTTACAGGGAAATAAACATGGAAACATCTACAAGGTGGACTTGTTGACACTATCTGATGAAAGCTTGAGTTGCTTAAGTGTGGTGCGAAATGATCCCCTCCTATGGCACAAAAGATTTGGCCATGCTAGTCTTTCACAACTGAACAAACTTGTGTCCAAGGATTTGGTGATAGGTCTTCCTAACATCAAGTTTAAGGATGAAAAAGTATGTGAAGCATGTGCCGGGGGGAAGCAGGCAAATTTCTCCTTCAAACCAAAGAAATAGGTAAGTACTACTAAACCTTTGGAACTGGTCCATATGGATTTATGTGGACCAATAAGAACAATGAGTCGTGGAGGTAAGAAGTATGTTATGGTATTGGTGGATGATTACTCTAGATTTACATGGACTATATTTCTTGCATTTAAAGAAGAAGCATTCAATGCATTTTCAATTTTTGCTAAGAAAGCTCAAAGAACTCTAGATAGTCATATTGTTGCCATTAGGTCAGATCATGGAACTGAATTTGAAAATCATAGTTTTTCAATTTTTGTAATGAAAATGGCATTAATCACAATTTTTCTTCACCTAGAACTCCACAACAAAATTGTGTAGTGGAAAGGAAAAATAGGACTCTAGAGGAAATGGCAAGGACTATGCTAATATCTGGAAATCTTCCACGGAATTTTTGGGCTGAAGCCATCAATACTGCATGCTACATAATAAATAGGTGTATGACAAGGCCTTTATTAGAAAAAAAAACTCCATATGAGCTGCTTAAGGGAAATAAACCAAATATCTCTCATCTTAGGGCTTTTGGTTGCAAATGTTTTATACACAACAATGGGAAAGATGCCTTAGGAAAATTTGATCCTAGAAGTGATGAGGGAATCTTTGTTGGTTATTCTTCAAATAGTAAATCTTATAGAGCTTTTAACAAGAAAACATTAAAAATTGAAGAAAGCATGCATGTTAAATTTGATGAAACTGACTGTCTTACTTAAGAACAGGTACAGGAGGATGAAGAGAGTGGAATGCTGATACTTAATGAGCTTGATCCACAAATGCAGCATTTGGATGGGGATACTGTGAGAAGTGAACTGCAATGAACTGTTCCTCAGGACAGAACTGGTAAGAGTGGCACAGAAACAGGGGGAATAAATGTTAGTTCCACCTCACAAATTGGAAGCACCACAACCTCAGGAACTGCTCCTCAACAAGGAACTTCTGAAAATGGATTGATACTCAAGCCTTACAAGTATCAAGGGTCACATCCTGTTGATCAAATAATCTCAGATAAGACTGCTGGGATACAAACTAGATCAGCAGTTAAAAATCACAATCTGTGTGCCTTTAGTGCTTTCCTATCCCTTGTTGAACCCAAAAATATGAAAGAAGCACTGAAGGGATGCAGATTGGATCAATGCTATGCAGGAGGAATTGAATCAATTCCAAAGAAGTCAAGTTTGGCATCTGGAACCTAAGCCAAGGAACAGGTCCATAATAGGAACAAAATGGGTTTTCAGAAACAAACTTGATGAGGATGGTATGGTAACAAGAAATAAGGCCAGGTTAGTTGTTCAGGGGTATAGTCAAGAGGAGGGCATCGACTATGATGAGACTTTTGCTCCAATTGCAAGATTGAAAGCAATAAGACTTCTCATAGCCTTTGCTACATACATGAAATTTACTCTACATCAAATGGATGTTAAGAGTGCATTTCTGAATGGTTACTTAAAAGAAAAAATGTATGTTAAGCAACCTCCAGGCTTTGAGAATGAACAGTTCCCTGAACATGTGTACAAGTTGGATAAGGCCTTGTATGGACTCAAGCAGGCACCAAGAGCATGGTATGAAAGGCTATCAAAATTTCTACTTCAGCATGGATATAAAAGAGGTCAAATTGATAGCACACTGTTTTTGAAAGAAAAAAGTAAGCATCTCTTAATTGTTCAAATTTATGTAGATGATATAATCTTTGGTGCTACTTGTGAAAATTTAAGTAAGGAGTTTGCAAACTTGATGGGGAGTGAGTTTGAGATAAGCATGATGGGTGAACTCAATTTCTTTTTGGGTTTACAAATTAAGCAAACCTCAAACGGAACTATGATCCATCAACAAAAATATGTTAAGGAATTACTTAAAAGGTTTGATATGGATAATGCTAAGGAAATTGACACACCTATTGCCACTGCCACAAAATTGGATTTTGATGAACATGGAATATCAGTTGATCAAAAATTGTATAGAGGTATGATTGGTTCTATAATTTATCTAACTTCTAGTAGACCTGATATTGTGTTCAGTGTTGGTTTGTGTGCTAGGTTTCGGTCAGATCCTAAGGAATCTCATTTGAAAGCTGTTAAGAGAATATTGAGGTATCTGAAAGGAACAGGTCCCTTGGGACTTTGGTATCCAAAAGGTGGTAGTTTTAATCTTGTTGGATATACTGATGCTGACTATGCAGGTTTCCTTGTTGATAAAAAAAAGTACCTCAGGTATGGCACATTTTCTTGGTGAGTGTTTAGTCTCTTGGGGAACTAAGAAACAAAATTCAGTGGCACTTTCCACTGCTGAGGCTGAATATGTGGCAGCTGCCTCATGTTGGTCACAGTTGTTATGGATTAAACAAAAATTACAGGATTTTGGTATTGATGTAGGAATTGTTCCTATCTATTGTGACAACACTAGTGCCATTAACATGACAAAAAATCCAGTGCATCACAAAAGAACTAAACACATTGATATAAGACAACATTTCCTGAGAGATAACTATGAAAAAGGTTTGATCGCCATAGCATTTTGTCCTACTGAAAAGTAAATTGCTAACATCTTTACAAAAGCTTTAGGAAGAGATGATTTTGAAAGAAATAGGTTGGAATTAGGGATGATTAAATTCACTTAAATTCATCAATGCTTTACTTCATAATTGGCTAGAAAATTGCACATAAACTGAATTTTATTCAAGTCAATTTGAAATTTTTAGTCCAGCTTAATACTTCATTGTATACTCTTATGCCATAATTTTTGTTTAGAGTTGCTAAAATTGAATGATGTTACCCTTAAGCTCTTAGAATTTCAGATTGAACAAAAGTGTTTCAAATTGGAAGGACACTGATTTTTTCGTGTTAAAATCAGGTATGTACTCCGCATTATTCATTTATCTTAGAAGATTAAGGCCATATGTAACTTGTAATTAGGATAAATCCCACTAGGAATCCTAATCATATCCAAACTGCATAAGAGTCCTATCGGAGGAACAGTTCCCGTTCAGAAAAGGTAACTTGAAAGCCTAACGGCTCAATTTTTCCGGGAGTTCCTGTAACGGCTGCATGTCTTTCATGAGGTAATAGTGATTGTTTCACACTCAATCTCCACTACCTATTTCATTCTATAAATACACTCTTTCTTCCTTATTATTCTTTCACTTTGCTTTACAATTGCACTCACAAAATTTCAGAAAGAATAATCACATACCTCTTAAATCGTATTGCAAGAATGTTTCTTTCTCCTGAAATTCTTCATCTGCACCCACTTCTGATCAACCACAAAATCTCAACCCTCCTTCACCCATGGACACCACAGACCCAAACCCTGAAATTTCTGAAAATATCCCAGAAGTACCTGAACCAGAAATTCAGGAGGAGAAACCAGTTCCCACGGCCGAATCAATTGTTGAATAGGTTGAGGACTTGTCAAGGGCTATGATTATTTATCAGTATCAGGTAAATTATGCTTCTCCCTTAACTGTAGTAGAGGAGGAAGGGAAAAGGAAGAGGGGTCTGGAACTGTTCCTGAAGGGGAAGGGGAAACTGTAAAAAGGTTGGAACCACCTATGCATGAATCATCTAGGTCTCCTGAGGTTGCTTTTAGAGCACCCATGGAAGATGTGATAAATGTTGAGGAAGCAATAAGTGACAGTGACCGGCCTATTATTGATTTGATAAACATTAGGAGTCTAAGAAGAAAACTTGCTAGGAAGGGACCTATTGATGATAAATGACTCCTGAGATTGCTGCTAAGTTAAAGAAAATTAGTGACAGTTATAAGCCAGGGATTAAGAAGAAAGGTGAAAGTTCCTCCAAGGCAAAAGGACCTGTTCCTTCTGTCTCAACTCCTGCTTCTGGGGTTAGGAGGACTAGGAGTGCTGTCAATGCTGCCCGTGAGAACTTAGCTGCTGCTCTAGAAAGAAGCAGAAAAGGGAAAGGGAAACAGGTCGTTGATCCTGTTGAGGAGGAAGAAGTTGAGGTGATAGAAACTGATGTTGTTGGTGATGAAGGTAATGAGATGGAAGATGTTGAGGAGGTTGTGCCTCCATCTAAGAAAAGGAAAGTTGCACAGAGGCGTGAGACAAGAAGCTCTGTGAAAGCTGCAACAGAAAAGTCTTCTAAGAGGACCAGGTCCTCCAAAAGGACTTTGGTGGATGAAAGTTCTGCTGATGATAGTGACAGTGATGAATCTTTTGCTGGTGATGATAGTGAGAGTGAGGCTGAGGGAGAAGAAGTACTACATTGTGTTCATGATGACATGTTGACTAGGAAAGTGTTGAAATGGAGAGTGCTCTCTGATGTGGGAGAAGAAGGTGTGTTGAGGTTGCTGCAGAAATTGCAAGTCCAGGGCTGGAGGGACATGGTCCTTCAGATTTATGGAAGGTGTGTAAAGGGGATGGTGCAGGAGTTCTACAAGAACTGCTTTATCAAGGATGACAGGATTACCACCTCTGTCCATGACAATGTGATTACTTTTGACACTAGGGAACTTTGTGAACTGTTGGGGATTCCATTTGTTGGATATGATACCTGTGTCAAGAAAGTATGGCCTGACTTAACAAACTTGCCTACTGGATTGGAAATTACAAGGAAGTTTCCTGAGAATGAAGGGGAAGAAAAACCATGAGCTGTGCAGAAAAGTGAGATACATCCACAACACTAAGTGCTATTTGAGTTTGTGAACAAGATTGTGATGCCAAGGCAGAAAAAAAGAGGAATTGCCAGTTTCATGGACCTGGTCCTTATGGAACTGCTTGACACTGATAAGCAGATCAACTGGCCCAGGTTTATGATCCATTTGATCAAAAGGTTTATAGCTGGGAAGAGGAAGCACTATTTGCCCTTTGGTTTCATCTTGACTGACTTGTTTGCAAAGATGAAGATTCCTTTGGAGGGGGTAGTAAAGGCTACCAAAAAGGAGAAGTTTGGATGTGCTACATTGATCCGTTGTGACTTGTCTGTTCAAGCTGATCCTCCACAGGCTGGTATTGGTAGAGAGCCTTTGAACAACAAGGTGAGGGCACTGAGGCAACAAGTTGCCATACAGGCTGCTGCAATAGCAAGGTTGGAAGAGGAGGAGAATTACTGGAAGGCAGAGGCTACAAAGGCAAAGAAGACTAATGAGGGGATTCTCAAACAGATGTTTGAGTTGTTAAACAAGTCTCAGGGACCTGGTCCTTCCACATCCTAATCACCTTAGCCATAAGCCATCTTTTGTCCAGTGGGATTTAGACTAGTTCTAGTGCCTTAGTCTTTTCCTTTTCTGGTTTCTGAATAATTCAGTTGTACTTGCTTGTGTCCCCTGTTTTAACCTTTTGTTAATGATGACTTGTTTTTGATGGCTAATATCATTGTTTTGCAGTTGCTTTAATCTGAATTGTGTTTGCATTTTGAGTTGCCTCACTGGCCATGTGCTGATTATTTTAACACTTGAGTTATATTTTTATGCAACCTTTTCAATGATACCAAAAGGGGGAAGAGTAAGTCTGATTTAGCGTGAACTTTATACCTAATTGAAAATCTGATCCTTAATGATAAATAAGTCTCTACTGATTGCTTTTGAGCTTTAAGTTGTACTTCAGGACATTAAGGATATGCAGCTATGCTTATGAATTTGTCATCATCAAACAGGGGGAAAATGTTAGGTTGGATAAGCTTGGAGTTTTGACTGATGATCAAGGAACGGATTCAAAGGACCTGTTCCTTTGAATCACTACAACTAAATAGATAATTCATGCAAAATCATTTAAGCCGAGATATTGTTAATTATCCTTAGACTAATGCTTATCTTGATAATTATGCAGGTCTAAACGTGATATGAAAAGATTGCATGAATAATGGATAACGGCTAAAAGATCCGGATGCTTAAAGTGAAGAATTCAATTAGGACTCAAATTCTTGGGAGCTTTGGAGTTCTAATTACTCAAGACTTATTGGTTGCTGAAGCTATAAAACGTAGAGCATATCAGTCATTGAAGAATGCACAAATACAGAGAGAATCGAGCAAAGCATTAAAAAGAGTCATTATCTTATTTGTGTAATCAGTAAGCTACAGGGAACTAAGTAAGAACCTGTTCCTTAGATTGAGTCTTTTAAAAGTTCAGTCTTAGTTCAACTGTAGTAGGAATTATCGAGTTGTATCTTTTCAGTTCAAGTCGTGTACTTGACAAAGCTTCACTGGTCGTGAAAGAGGTCACTAAAGGATTAGAGTTAGTCCTAGGTTAGTAAGAAGGTAGTCTTGTAACCAAGTGAGTCTTTTACATAGTGAAGTTGAAATCCTACTTGGAAGAGTAGGTCGTGGTTTTTTGATCCCGAGTTCAAGGGGTTTTTCCACGCTAATATTGGGTGTTCATTTACTTATAGTTTGAATTCCGCATATAACATAGTAAAGGAACACATTTTAAGGAACTGGTCCTTAAAACAGTAAAGTGGTGTATCTTGGTAAATAATAAGTTCCTATAAATCTTTTAAGTACATAAAAAATTGGTATCAAAAGTCCATCATGGCACTGTGAAATATTATGGAATTACGCGCAAAAAGTACGGAAGAACATATATCTTTAAAGTGGAATATCAATTACAACAATACATGGCAAATACAAATAAAAAACTAGAGGATACAAATCAAAAATGATAGAAACAAATAAAAAGCTTGGTGCTGTGGGTACAAAATGGATATTCTATTTGATCGCTTGATGAAGCAACAAGATTCAGGAGGTGAATCTTCAGGAAGTTTAGCTATTCGATCATGAATTCCAGAAAATCAAGAAACTGCTCCCAAGAATCAGGTGGGTTTCTTCCCTCCGAAGTTCAAATTCTCTTGGTTAAGAAAGTGTGAAAAGTATTTTAGCATCTACAATATAAGTGAAAAACAAGTAGAAGCAGCTACACTACACCTTGATGGGAATGCAGAGGCCTGGTTTTACTCTTTCCAAGAAGTAGGGGTATAGTGAAATGGGGGGAGTTCACAATGGAGATGCGTAAAAGATTTGCTGAAGTGGGAAATGACACCTTAATAGAGAAGTTCAATAAAATCACTCAGAGCGGTACTGTTAATGAATATTTAGAGGAATTTGAGTCCCTAAGAACTTGGGTCTTGGGCAGGAACCCCACAATCCTAGAGGACTTCTTTTTGGAAACATTTATAGGGGGGCTTAAAGAAGATATCAAACATATGGTTAGATTCATAGCACCATATTCCCTTAGCCAGGGAGTGGAGAATGCTAGGCACCAGGAAGGAATGATGGGGGTACAGAATAGAAAAACAGAGTAACCCCAGCAAGAAGCATGCAGAACTCTAATATGTCTAATGGGAATTCAAATTACAATAGTAGAGCAAATAATAGATGGGGAAGAGATTCAGCTAACAATACTAACTCTACTGTAGCCCAGAATTTATTTGAAGCAAGAAGGGCAAGAAATGAGTGCTATAAATGTGGGGAAAGGTTCTTTCTTGGTCTTTTATGTAAGAGTAAACAACTGAATGACCTACTGGCAGAGGAGAATGGTGAGGAACCCCAAATGGAGCAGGAAATTTTAGAAGATATAGATGAAATACAGGGGAGTGCACTGAATGAATCCATAAGCTTCAATGTATTATCAGGAACCTCAAGTTCCAGCACCATCAGGCTTAAAGGCATATCAAAAGCAGTTAACTATACTTGTGGATACTGGAAGCACCCACTATTTTTTTGGCCATAGAGACAACTAAGAAAGTGGTTTGTGTGATTAGGGATGATACATCTATGAGAGTCATTGTAGCTAATGGTAGTCAATTACTGAGTGTACAATCATGCCCTAACTTTAGATGGAAAACACAAGGGGGTGGAGTTTGAAGACAAGTTGAGGTTGCTTAATTTAGGGGGCTATGATATCATACTAGGGGTGGATTAGATGAGAAGACACAACCTAGTTCAATTTGATTTTGTTGAAAACAAGCTACAAGCAACAAAAAATGGGAAGAGAATTGAGCTAAAAGGACTAAGTACGGAAGGAGAATTGCATAGCATGACTGGCCAATAAGTTAAACAGTTGCTCAAAAAGGGGAAGGTGCTTTGGGCTCATTTGTTCACTGTGACAGCCAGGGAAGAATCACTAGAATGGAGCATACCTCTGGCAATCAAAGAAGTGCTGGATAAATTCTATGATCTTTTTGCAAAACCCAAATCATTGCCTCCTAGCAGACTGCATGACCACTACTATCTAGTCAAACCTGAAGCAGCACCTGTGAGTGTTAGACATTATAGATGCATCTTTTTCAAAAGAATTAAATTGTGAAGCAAGTCAAAGAAATGCTGGATAGTGGGATAATACAACCATATCATTCTCACTTTTCCTCACCAGTGTTTTTGGTGTAGAAGAAGGATGGTAGCTGGAGATTTTGCATTGATTATAGAGAGTTAAATAAGACAGCTGTGAAGGACAAGTTCCCTATCCCATTGGTGGATGATCTACTGGATGAGTTGAGTGGTTCGAGCATCTTTTCTAAGATAGATTTAAGGGCAGGGTATCATCAAATAAGGATGAGAGAGTCAGATATCCATAAGACTGGGTTTAGGGACCCATATTGGGCACTATGAGTTCAAGGTGATGCCTTTTGGGCTCACTAATGCTCCAGCAATATTTCAGAGCCTCATGAACTATATTTTCAGATAATACTTGAGAAAATTTGTCCTAGTATTCTTTGATGATATATTGATTTATAGCCAATCACTAGATCATCAAGTGGAGCACCTCAATCTAGTGTTGGCAGTATTGAGAAAGGAGACCCTGTTTGCAAAAAGGTCCAACTGTGCCTTTGCACAAGATAAGGTGGAGAATTTAGGCCATTTCATTACAGGGAAAGGAGTTTCTACAGACCCTTCTAAAGTAGAGGCTATGCTGAATTGGCCTGCTCCTAGAAACATTAAGGCATTGAGAGGATTCCTGGGGTTGACAGGATACTATAGGAGGTTTGTCCAATCTTATGGAGTTATTTGTAAGCCTCTTACTAACCTACTCAAGAAGAATGCATTCCAATGGTCTGAAGTAGCAGAATTGGCTTTCCAGCAACTTAAGCAAGCAATGACTACAGCACCAGTATTGGCACTTTCAGACTTTAACAAGCAGTTCATTATTGAAACTAATGCCTACTAAACTGGTACGGGTGCAGTCCTGATGCAGGAGGGCAGAACCATATCCTATTTTAGCAAATACCTAGCCCCAAGACATTGGGGGCTGTCTACCTATGAAAAAGAATACATGGCTTTATTGGCAACAGTGGATAGATGGAGGCACTACCTCCAAGGGGGACATTTTATTATCACAACTGATCATCACAGCCTAAAATACCCGCTGGAACAAAGGGTCACCACTGCATTGCAGCAGAAGGGATTGACTAAGCTACTTGGATTGGACTATAAAGTTCAATACAAAAAAGGGACTCACAATAGTGTTGTTGATGTATTGTCAATGAGGGAGGAGAAAAAAGCTGAAGAAGAGATCACAACTATCAGTATAGTCAAACCTAAGTGGATAGAAGAAGTGGACCTAAGCTATGAAGGGGACCCTGCAGCTGCAGAACTACTAGCAGATTTAATTGTTGATCCTAATAGCAACTCTGACTACTATATTCATCAAGGATGATCAGATACTAGAATAAACTCTATGTTGGAAGCTCTACTGAATTGAGAACCAAAATCGTGGTTGATTTACATGAGTTCCCACTGGGAGGACATTCAGGGCAACAGGGCACCTTGAAAAGAGTGCAGATGGGATTTTTCTGGCCTAACATGAAGCATTGAGTGTTTAATTTTGTAGCCTAGTGTGATGCTTATCAAAGAGTGAAGTCATAAACTGTCTACCCCTGGACTTCTACAGCCCTTACCAATTCCAAATCAGGTTTGGGAAGATATAGCCCTTGACTTTGTGGAGGACTGCCTAAGTCAAACCACAAATCTGTGATATTAGTGGTGGTGGTGGATAGGTTCTCCAAAGCAGGGCACTTTTTGGCTTCGAAACACCCTTATACAGCACAAGACGTGGCAGATATCTATTTGAATGAAGTCTATAGGTTACGTGGGCTACCTAAGACTATATTCTCAGAAAGAGACACATTATTCACCAGTCAATTCTGGCAACATCTCTTAAGAACCATGGGCACCAAGCTCAATTTGAGATTATCCTACCACCCACAGTCAGATGGCCAAACTGAGAGGTTGAACAGGTGTATTTTGATATATCTAAAGGCTATGGTATTTGCTAATCCTAAGAAATATGCTGAGCGGCTACCCATGGCTGAATGGTGGTACAACACAAATTACCATACAGCCTTAGGCTCCACTCTATATGAAGCAATGTATGAGTTCAAACCCTCTCAGCTACCCATGGGATCCCTACCTTATTCAATACAAACACCAGTAGGATCTACCATAGCCCAAAGACAGAATATTTTATAGAAATTGAAAGATAACCTCACACAGGCACAAGCAAGGATGAAATTCTACACTGACCAAAGGAGGTCTGAACGAAATTTGAAAGTGAGGGATCTAGTATACCTTAAGCTACAACCATACCATCACACATCGATGCATGTGCGCAAATATCTCAAGTTAAGTGCCAAGCTTTATGGGCCATATAAAATCATGAAAAAAAATTAGTACAGTGGCTTACCGATTAGAGTTACCACCGGGGTCTCAAATCTACCCGGTCTTCCATATATCGTAGTTGAAGATGAGGATTAGGCCATTAGTTTCAACTCAACTGGAAGCTTCTCTCTGCGATCGTGACGCTTGAGTTCTCATAAGACCCTTGATGGTCTTGCAGCGACGTCGTATTAGGGTAAATGATACAGTGGTAGAGAAATGGCTAGTTCAGTGGGCTAATCTTAGTCCGAAAGAGGCGTCTTAGGATTTGAAGACTCACTTCCATAAATTCATGGCTAACATTCGATCTTGAGGACAAGGTCTGGCGGAATAGGGAGAAATCGTTATGGTCAACATCGGATTAAGGAAATAAGGCGAAAATGAAGTGTGGAATTGGAAAAGTCAAGTGGATTAAAGGGGAGCAGAAGGCGACAGGTGGACGCTCAGGATGACTCTAGAGTTATTGAGGTTGGACGGAGGAGATTTATTCAGCTTTGTATACATAGCGCAGTTAATGAAATGTTAGTTAGTTAGAATTTCTGTCAATCAGTTACTACTCCCCCGTCTCCTCCCCTACTCTCTCTATCCCTTTACTGTATCTCTTAGCTTGGTTCTTAAGAAATTTATCAATAATATTCAATTCGGTTCCTATTATTCTTTTAAGTACATAACATTAACGAATTTGTGAATCCTTTGATCTCTAGTTTTTCCAGAAAGGGCCATACCTCATCATTAGTTTTGTCGAATCTGCTGAATTTCAATTGTTCACGTCATATGCTGGTGTTACTTGTTCTAGTAAAACATGTAAAAAGTTGGGTAGCACATGCAAGTTTTCCAGAGTTGGAAAAACTATTTGTATAACTTAACTTTTGCCGATCCAACAAATCTTTGGATGAACTTTTCCCTAAAGCTGGTAAAGGTTGAAAATCAAGGGTATTTTTGTATAAATTCCTTAAATGGGGACAAAATCTCTATAGAAAAACAACAATAAGGGTTATCCCAAAATAACAAAATCAGGACATTCCAGTGATGAGCCTAACAAAAGGTTTAGTTTTGGGGTGAATTACAAAAAGGAGCACAAATGCACCCGGTCTTTAAAATATAAGCACTTTATTTGTGGTCTTGAAAACATAAGCACTTTACCATTAAATGAAGCTGAAAATACAAAAATACCCTTACTAATAGAGAACTTTCCATAATTAAAAAATGCCATCAACCATTTCTTCAATCCGTAATTATAAAAATGTCACCGTACCTTTTTACCTCCGAAATTGAAAAAAATGCCACTACTTATTACACATCAGAAAACAATGCCAACCCGGTCATGTTTCACGTCCATTTTGTAAAAAAATAAGGCCAAATCAGTATCATTTCGCTCAATTACAAGGCAGTCAATTCGTCTGTATTTCATGACTATTTTGTGCATAAATAAAGTCAAATCATCATCGTTTCTATTATATATAAAACTCAAAGCAAAAAATAATATAAGAAAAATCTGGCATCATTTTTTCATACAATGAGTAAAAAATCATATTTATTTTGTAAATAAGGATGTTAAACCGACTTTACTTTATTCTTTTGCAAGAAATACCTTCAAGTGCTTATATATATTTAGAAATAATTAAAATTCGAGTATATTTATTCATATAACTGTGTCTGTCTTGTGAAGAAATGAGGCCAAATCGCCCTTACTTCACACATCCACAAAAAAAACCTTAAGTGCTTATATATTAGGAATAATGACAATTGGGTGTGTTCATGCATATAATTGTGTTCGTTTTATAAACAAATGAGTGCAACTCATCTTCACTTCATTCATCCATAAAACAATATATGAAAATAATGAATACAATCCAGCCGTATTTATTTATAACTAAGCAAAACGACTACGTCTATTTTACAAACAAATGACACCAAATCGTCATCACTTTGCCGATATACAAACATTCAAAGTAAAAATAAAACAAGGCCAATTTGGCATCATTTACTTATAAAGTGAGCCAAGTATTACATACATCTTGTAAAGAATTGAAGACAAATTGTCACCACTTTCCATAACTTTTTAAATAATTTATATGCGAAACTAGTAAACTTTTTCACACTTCATTTTAACTGAATAGCATTAAAATAGTCTCACACAAATAACTGGAAACTTATTACTATATCATTTAAAATATAGAAAAACATCCTCCATACATCTAACTTGAAAAGCTTCGATTTTATTTTGATGGTGAAGTTGACGAACTTTTAGAGTTATTCTTCAAACTTGTGTAAGTAATAATATAGGCACAACGCTTAGGCTTAACTTGTTTTCAACTGTTACAAACTCCCTCGTAAGCACCAAATTGATCCACCGGCACCGGAGATCAGTAACATCAAGATTCAATTTTTTCTTTTTCAATTCTGTTCTCCTACTAATAATACTTAACTTTCCAGACCTGGTTGGCATCGTAGGAGTAGTTATGATAAACTTGACACTTCTATATTGACGACGGCTTTTTACAGTAAATCCATCATTTTCCGATTAAGTCACATCAGAGAAAATCCAACTTCAAATCACGACGGTGAGTAGCAGAGGTGGCGTTATTACTATGGAAGACGGTGATGGAGAATGATGAGGAAATATGAAATGAACGGCTATGGGGATGAAACTCAATTTAGGGTTCATGGGCAAAATGGTCTTTTTTGTGAAGTAAAATAAAAATACTTATTTTTTCAAGACCAGTAAAAAGTGCTCAATAAATTAAGACTATGCCAAAAACTGCTTAATTCACATAAAAAAAATGTTAGTTCTGGTACATGCACCAATTCATATGCTCATCAATTGTAAAAACTTAACAAGGCAGCCATTTGTACTTATGCCATTAAGTTTTTAGTAATTTTTTAAAACTGTTTGTAAGTGTTCACGTCTACTTTCAAACCATCACGGTTGAAGTTGAATACCCATAGTTATGAAGTTTTGCATTGGGTAAAAACTGGCTCGTATTAGTGACACCTCGGGCGCGTGACTCGAAGTACACCGAATAGATATTCATGAGCTACAGTTCGAGGTGAACAAGATCGCCGAAGTCCTCAATCAAATATATAATAAGGCTATGCCTCGGTGGATCTTCACCTCGGTCAATCAATGGACTCACAGCCTCGAGGTGGATGACTTCAGCCTAGGCGAACCTTCCATTTTCAGGGGGAATGAAGCGCCACGATCTCATACCATTAAACCCACTATCAGAGATGTGGAACATGGGCAAAGAAGTGGGAAACATGGGGGAAATGGCTGGTAACTATTTATCTATAAATAGCAGTTCATTTGATGTGAGAGACATCTAGAAATATATACAGAAACTCTGCCAAAATTTGTACTCAACGCATATATTGAAATCTCGTTTTATTTGTTCATCAACTTTTTCAATTTCGTTGCTTTATTTCAACATTGATACTTAGCATTGCTTATAAACACGTTCAAAATTTGATTAGATTGTCTAAACTGATTTAGGTCAATACAGATTGGCGTCGTCGGTGGGGATTCAACCAATTACGCTTTGTTCCAAGGTTGAACGATATTCCAACTCACTTCTTTCACGTAATGGCTAACAATGTTGATGACAACCACGTACACCAGTTACCTCCCGATGGACAAACTGGTACGTTCATGCCACCACTTCCAACGGAAGATACACCCATACCACCAACGCCTCCGACAGATCATTCTTCATCTGGATCAAACGACCCTTTCCAACCGTTTGTCATACACTTTTTTAATATCCTCCAAGCGCGCTTCGATCAGCAAGCGACTTTTAATGCTGAATTTCGTAGCTCCTTAGAGGCACCCTCGATGAGAAACCATGCAACCCCAACCGATACTCCACATGTAGCCCCGAATAGAGGCATCTCAAATTTCGTACCTGCGGGCGCGACAGCAGGGGGACCTCAAAATGGAGCTACGTCTGGAGGCTCAGAGACTGCACCGAACGTCAATCCACCCTTCAGAACGATTCCCAACGTGTCGGAACTCCAACTCCTCGGTAAATCTTGAAAATTGAGAAGAGAGATCGAGGCTCGAGTCGAAGCAAAAGTCGAGAAGCGACTCGAAAATATCTCCAGGGTAAGGAAGACCCAAAGGGTGTTGGACATCGACAAATGTAGACAAAAGCAAATTTTGAAGAAATATGATGGCACCACCGACCCAATAAAATATGTGAACGAATTCATGGCGATGGTGAAAGGGAATGACTTGTCCGAAATTGAAAAAGAATCTACGGTCTTGAAGAATTCAATGACACTTTGGAAAGGGGGCGCTGTGTTGGTATATACACTTGCCCTCGTAATCTATTTCAAATTTCAAAGAGTTAGCCTATGCGTTCATCAAGGCTCATACCGGGGCACAAAAGATTCTTCAAAGGAAACAGGATATTTTTGAAGTCAAACAACAATATGGGGAGCCCATCAAAGACTTCCTCGAGCGATTCCAAGCCAAGAGGATGGAGCTGCCCCCCATGGGAGACAACTTGCCCATCATGGCCTTCGAGAGAAGCATCAATGTTTGGAACTCTGAAGCAGTTGCCGAACAAAGGACAGAGCTTCAACAGTACCAAGCTCAAACATGGAACGAGTTACACGATAGAGCTGCTACCAAGATAAGGCTGGAGGAAGCATAATGGAGAGCTACAGGATGAAGCTTAAACTGTAGAAATCTCCCCGAGTCATCACGATGCGCCGAAGCGCCGCGGGCATACAATTTGAAAAGGCAGCAGGTGAGCCAATGGCTCGATGGAACACCCATAAGACAATGCCTCGGTGGTCGGGTAAATGATAATGGTAATCAAAAAAACACCACGGGGCTGCTTTGGTATCCAAAGACAAAGATCTGCCTCGGATACCGGATTACAACTTCAATATGTCAACTCTGGTAAATGCTGTGAAGAGGATGACAGAAAAAGGGGTGAGATCCCAAAGATGTGAGGACAGCCCCCGAGAAGAGAGATCAAAGTTTGCATTGCTAGTTGCACGGTGATTATGGTCATCGAACTGAGGATTGCAAGGCGCTTCACCTCGAGGTGGCTCATCTATTGAAGAAATTCTTACTAGGTGAATTTCTCACTGATAAAGGCAAACAAAATTATGCAAAGAACCGTGGGGATGGACAAGCACCAAGGGCACCACCCCTCAAAAGGGTTGTGAATGTGATAATTGAAGGATATTAAGTTAATGGTGTGAATTTCACCGCTGCCAAACAGTTTGGAAAATTGTCAATAACAATGGAGAAGAGGATCGGAACAGGAGGCTCGGGCAAGGAGATTGTTTTTTATGATGATGATTGCGATGGGATGATAATTCCCTATCACGATGCCTTGGTCATCATGATAAGGATCAATGACTCGGATATCAAACGAGTCTTGATTGACCCCGATAGCTCGGTCAATATTATAAGCTACAGGGTTGTTAAGAAGATGTAGTTGAAGGACCAAATCATCCCTAAGGCAACCGTCCTAACTGGTTTCAACAACGCCAAAGAAAAGACTTTGGGCGAGATCACGCTCAACACTTATGCAGAAGGATTGTCAAGGAAATAATATTGCAAGTCATGCCAGAGGAAAAGGCTTACAACGTGATCCTCGGGAGGCCATAGATTCATTCAATAGAAGCTGTACTGTCTGCTCTTCATCAGGTCATTAAATTTCCAATCCCTTGGGGAATCCGTTCGATTAAGGGAGAATAATGAATGGCTAGGGAATGCTATTCAGTTGCATTGATGAGTGGAGTCGTCATGAATAGACCGAAGAAATAGCAATCAGAACAACCGGGGTCTAGTGAAGAGAGATGTTTGGCTTCCCAAATCGACTCCCAAGAAGAAGTAGTGGAAAAGATCCCAGTGTGCATTCAAGAACCTCGGAAGCAAAGATCCGAGGATTCAACCACCAAAGAGTTGGAGTCTTTCGTGCTCTCGAAGGATATCTCAGATAGAAAAGTGTTTGTCGGCTTGGAGTTGGACCCAGAGACGAAAAAAGCTATAAGCGAGTTATTAAAGTCCAAAAGTGATTGCTTCACGTGGTCCCACGCCGACATGGTCGGTATCAATCTGGAGATCATGATCCATAAATTAAACGTGGACCCATGATACACCCCGGTGAAGTAGAAGAAAAGGTCGTATGCTGGTGTACGGACACTTTATACCGATGGGGTAACTAACTCAAAAGGCTCAAGGCTTGGAATCGTCTTGGGGACACCAACGGGGGAAAGGATTAGACACACGATCAGGTTCGAAAAAGTGACCAATAATGAAGTCGAATATGAAGTTGCTTTAGTAGGGTTGGAGCTGGCCAAAGAGATGGGAGTGGAAAAAGTTGTGTTGAGGTGCGATTCTCAGTTGGTTGTGAATCAAGTGCTCCGGGAATACTCTGCTCGCGAGCCCAGAATGCAACAATTTTTATCCCGAGCACAATAAATCTTGGCTAAATTCCAAGAATGGAATACCCAGTAGATGCCTCGGGAATAAAATGCCGAGGCTGATGCCTTAGCTAACTTAGGTTTGGCTGTCGAGGAAGAACACTCGGGGACTGATTCCATTATTCGATTGCTCTATGAAAAATATGAATCTGGAAGTTAACTCGGTGAATCATACTTGGGATTGGCAAACCAAGTTCATCTCTTATTTAGAATCGGAGAATCTCCCAAATAATAAGAGAGAGGCGAAGAAGTTGAGAACTCAGGCGGTTCATACTCGTTAATTTTGGGAAAGTTGTACAGAAGGATGTACTGTGGCCCGATGGCCAAATGTTTGGGCCCGGGAGAAATCGAATACATAATGAGGGAGGTTCACGAAGGCGAATGTGGCAACCATTCAGGAGGAAAAGCTTTAGTGCATAAATTACTTCGGGCTGGATACTATTGGCCAACTATTAGGGCAGACACCAAAGCCTCTGTGAAGAAGTGTGATAAGTGTCAACGACACGGCCGAATGATCCATCAACATGCCGAGCCTTTGAATTCGGTCGTATCACCTTGATCGTTCATGAAATGGGGAATGGATATAATAGGCCCTCTGCCAACGGCAAAAGAAAGTGTTCGGTTTATACTTGTATTAACCGACTACTTCACCAAATGGGTGGAAGCAGGGGACTTTGCCAAATTTAGACAGAAGGAGGTGATAGATTTCATCCGCAAAAATATTATCTACAAGTTCAGTGTCCCAAGAAATATTACTTGCGGCAACGACTCTCAATTTATGGGGTTGATGGTCACTCACTTTTTGAATCAATAGGGCATAAAAAGGATAGTATCAACACCTTATTACCTAAGTGCAATTGGTCAAACTGAGTCTTCGAATAGAGTTATCATTGAGAACATAAAGAAAAGTCTTGACGAGGCAAAAGGTCCATGGCCCGATGAGTTGCCTGGGGTGTTGTGGGCGATGCGAACCACAGAGAAAAACAGCACTGTGGAAACTCGTTTATCCCTTCTCTATAGGATGGACTCACTCATTCCCGTGGAGGTAGGTGAACCCAGCCTCCGGTACGCTCATCTACCGAAGATTTTAACCAACAAGCTATGCACATAGAGCTAGATTTACTTGAAGAAAAAAGGGAGTTACCTTTGATTCAGATGGAGGCTCAGAAGAGGCAAATCGAAGCATATCTCAATAGGAAAGCCAAACTTAGGGATTTTAAGGTTGGTGACTATGTGCTGAAAGCTTCAAATGAATCAACTACGGATAAAAATCCTGGAAAACTTGTAGCAAATTAGGAAGGACCCTATAAAGTCAAAGCTATCATGGGAAAAGGATCTGATCAACTGGAGGACATGAAGGGCAAGCCCGAACCCTCAAATTGGAATATCTCCAATTTGAAACGGTATTATTTCTAACACTAAGTTACATAACCCCTAATCGATAAAACTTCACCCATGGCTACGAGACGAAAATGCTCTGAAGCTTGGGTCGAATAACTCTCACTAACCCCTCGTTTACTTTACTTGACCTTTTCAGGGAGTAAACGGAACAACATAGTGCCCGGATCTTCATCAAGATTCACACCCGAACACTAGGGGGAAGAGACATGGTGTGGTCAAGCTCGAGAAGCAAGCCTTGCATACCGAAGACTAGCTATTCAAGCAACAGGGACTGTCCACCCAAAGAATAGCCTAGTACTTTGTATTTAACGCCCGATAGTGGTGTCATTTTCAAATTTGCCTAAGTCTTTTTATGACTAGGTTTTATGTAAAAGCCAACCTTGGCTCGTTATTATCATCTATGAAATGAACTTGATTCAGCATCTTTTTGTTTCTATGATTTTATCTGCCAAACACATTTTAGTTGATCGAAGTCACTCTCTAATGCCTCAGCTCGAGGGCGAGACGTCGTCCCAAGTTAGCATCGATTTATTATAAGCTATAAAGCTTTACAAGCAAAAATTATCTAAGTGTTCCGTCAAAAATTTCCAAGACAAAATAGAGACTAACACATGGAAACAAAAGGTGAAAATTCATTCATTAACATAAAGCCCGAAGGCTACAAAATATTTTTACACAAGTCGGCTCGGTGGCAAAAACAGAAACAAAAATCTAAGACAAAAGTCTAAGAAGAAAATGCTAAGCTTGGGGATCCTCTTCCCCCTCGGAAGTCCCCTCCTCGGTGCTCTCTTCGCCATCCCCATAATCTTCGAAATCATCATCCGAACTCTCACTCGAGGGAAGTTCATCAATGATCTTTTAGGCCTCGGCTGCATCACCTTGTGCCTTAGCGATTTCCTCATCCAACATAATCCATCCGGCTTTAACCTGCTCAAGAGCTTCAAGCTGACTCTTGACCACAGCCCATGCTTCTTCAAACTTTGCTCTGGTGGCCTTAACTTTAGCTCGCTTCCCGAGGTCTGCAATCTTCTCCCAAAGCCGAGCAACCTTACCTTCGAGCGCCGGAACTTGGCTCACACGACTTTCCAGTCCTTTGAGCATGGCTGTATACTCCTTCAACTTTTCACGATAGTTTTGGCCATTTTTGAGAAGCTCAGCCTTGATGAGGTTCACTTCGGAGTGAAGCCATTGGATCTCTAAATTTAGCCCCATGCGCTTAGCTGAAAAGCTCTCATTCACTGCCAGTAACCGAGCCTCAGAAGCGACGACAGTTTCGTGCCTATTCGATTCAGACTTGGCAGAGGCTTCGCGAGTTTGTTCTAGCGCAAGGTTCGATGCGGCTAACTGGGATTGAAGCTCGGAGATCTGAGCCAAATAACCCCTTTTCTTGTCCTCCCAAACATTCTTGACATTTTGGAGTTCATGCGCTCTGGCACGCTCCATTTGCATAACTTTGAGCGAGAGGACAAGACTCTGAATGGAAGTATTGAAATTCATATATTGCAAAAATAATTTGAAAGAAGGAAAAGTACGAGTTGGAGGAAAACTCACGCGAAGAGTAGAAGCAGCCTAAGTAAACATCGGCTAAGATGTCCAAGTATATTCTCCTCCTTTGGCCCAACGAGCTCCTCAAGATCCATGATGTGTTGTTTACTGCAGTCCAACAAGTTAGAGCTGGTGGAGACCTCCAATCTTCTTGAAGCTTTCACCGAGGTCGGAGACTATGAAAGCTAGTTGCATGCCCAAACCACGTTGGAAACCAAACCTTCACCAACCTTGGCCTTGCCTTTGGCCTTGGAAGCTGACTGGTTTGGTTCCTCAAGAATGATCACCTCGATCTCTTTTACCTCGGTCTCTTTGGGCACCTCAGGGATAGCCTCGGGGACAACCTCATTAACAGCTTCGGGCATCTCCTCGCTGGATTCATCATTGAGACCTCGGCATTTTTCAGCCACAACTTCGGAAGCTTGGGAAGTGGTGACCTCTATTTGAGGATGCTTCACCTTGGTAGACCTCTTTGAAACGACCTTTTTCCTCTTTGAATTTGTGGAGTAGGAGGTAGAAAGCTTATAGGTAAAAGTAGAAGTGGGATTCGAAACGCAGAAAAACCGACCGATAAGGATATCTTCACCTTTCGAAGTCCCTTGGCCCGGGGAGCCCATAGACTTCTTCTCCTCGACAAGCTAGTTCGCCAAGCTCGCCATCTTATTTACGCCATCCTTGGCGCCGATCACTGTCTTTTCCTTCTTCACTTTCTTTTTTCCTTTCTTTTTCTCTTTTTTCTCCTCATCTTCTTTCTCATCCCCCTCGGTCTCTTTGACTGCCTTATTTGAGAAACCTAAAAGGAAGACAAAACATCAATTCGGTTAGGTAACAAATAAAAAGGAAAGGAGAGGACCACAACATGACGAATTACTCACCATGCCTCTTACATGCCCAACGGTTATCAGCCTCGGCAGCCAAAAGCATCCATTGCCTGAGGGGACACGTTCGGATCACCATCACAACCTTCTCCCAATCGAGCAAGCCATTCGGAGGATTAACTGGGACCTTGTTGGCTGCACATGAAGATAAATTACTGAGAAGTTGCTAACCAAAGAAGACGAAGACTAAAAATTTAGGAGAAAACACTTACGATAGGCATTCCACGCCTTAAGGAAGCGGGGGCACTTGACAACAAACTTATTGGTATGAGGACATAGCGATCACACCAACCTCGGTCTCCATGATCCTCACTCTTGTTTAAGATAGTGTATTGGCCTCGATTGTTCAAGGCCACGGCCCTTGCCTTGTGAAAATAAGGGTAATAAAGGGCGATCAGATGATGAAAAGTTAAAGGCAACCCTGCTTGTTGACTTAGGAATTCAAGAGCTTGAACAACCCTCCAGACACTGGGGCCAAACTGTGTCAAGAATAGATTGTATGTTCGGAAAAAAAATGTCTATTATTCGGTGGACTGGGAGAGTGAAACCTAGGGTCAAAAGGTATGTATAAACAAAACAATACCCCGGAACGTGGTTGGAGACGCAACTATTTGGGACTGGAGCCAAAATCTCCACCTCGGGCCCCCATCGGCTATCTTCCCGAATGACCTCTATCAGGTCCTTGGTTATCAAGCTCGGTGTCACATGCACTAGTATATTCCTATTTTTTCCACGTTGGGCGTCTGATTGATTTTGCACTTTGAAATCCTTCTCATTACTAAAATCCGAAGGGATAACCAATTGCGGGTTCGATCTCTTTTTCAATGGGAATATTCTTCCTAGATCTCTTCGAGGTGCCAGCCTTGGTTTTAGATCCGCCTTTGCTAGCCACCTCGGCATCGTCCTCCTGGTTATTGTTATCTTCAACATTAATGACGTCATCACCGCCAACGTCATATTCATCGCCAGCATGACCATCAGTCATGACGTCATCATCACCATTGTCATCCTCTCCCACGCCTGTATTGCGACCAAAGGTGGCTTTGCGCCACCTAGAACCACCTACATGGGACGTCGCTTCATCGTCGCCCGCCGATGATTTGCAGGGGTTACATGATGTTCACCAACTCCTCGGCGACGATCATGGTGGTAGGATTTCCCTCTCAACCACTGGAACCTTGAATAGAATTTGTTGTAGACATGATGAAGTAACAATTACAAAATGGTGTTTCTGAAAGAAGATTTGAGGAAGAATAATTGGGGGATCTTGCTTGCTTTGAAAATGTTTTACTGTTGCTTAAGTGATCACAAGTGGGAAAATAATTATTCAAGTGGAGGTATTTATAGGGGGAAGTCATCATTACAGAAACGTTGGGAAGAGCAAATGAAAAGACGTGATCGTTCGAAGCCAACTAACGGTCACCACGTAAGTCACGGCGGGCAGGTGAAGATATGGATTCATTTTTAAATTTCTTGGCGTGTATTTCACCACTTCATTCTCCCGCTCAAATTTATTCCACTCCTTGGTTACTCTGACACTTACCCGAGGAGTGGGGAGACTATCTGTATTGTGTAAAAACTGGCTAGTATAAGTGACACCTCGGGCGTATGATTCGAAGTACACCGAACAGATATTCATGAGCCACGGTTCGAGGTGAACAACAAGATCGCCGAAGTCCTCAACCAAATATATGGTCAGGCTATGCCTCGGTGGATCTTCACTTCAGTCAATTAATGGACTCGCAGCCCCGAGGTGAATGACTTCAGCCTCGGTGAACCGTTCCATTTTCAGCGGAAAAGCAGCCCCACGATCGCGTACCATTAAATGCACTTTCAGAGATGTGGAACGTGGGCAAAAAAGAGGGACATGTGGGGAAATGGCCTGAAACTACTAATCTATAAATAGCAGTTCATTTGATGTGAGAGGCATCTAGAATATATACAGAAACTCTACCAAAATTTGTACTCAATGCATATATTGAAATCTCATTTTATTTGTTCATCAACTTGTTCAATTTTGTTGCTTTATTTCAACATTGATACTTTGCATTGCTTGTAAACCCGTTCCAAATTCGATTTGATTGTGAAGTTAGGGTCGACTTATTACCAAATTCAAACCTTTTTTATTTGAAGTTGCACAATAATGAAATAAAAAGAAGAAAAAATAATAAATTTTAACTTGCCTTAAAGTTCAACTCCAAAAGTTTGAAGATAGTCAAAGCGACCACATTCTACAAAGGTTCACTCATAAGTGGCTGAAACATAAAGGGCACACATAAAAGTTGCTATTTGTGCACTTCATCCCATAAATAACGAAAAATAACACTGTATATGATAGGGAAGTTTCGACGAATAGCCATGTCCTAAAGTAATCAACAAGGAACAACCAACATTTACAAAGTTGTAGTAGCTTAGTAACACCCGCTCAAAATCATAAAATGTTCATGGATATCTATTCAAAATCATGGAGTTTGTAGTTAAAATTCTTGAATATATAAAAAAAAATTCAATTTTGGAATTTTATGATTTTTTTCCTGAAAAATAATCTTTGCTTCGAACTTCGTGATTTTTTTTTCTGAAGAATCTCTAAGTATAAAATCTTGAAGTTTGAATATGATCCCATTGAAAAATAAAAATCCTAGAAGTTGTGAGAAATATTCTTGAATATGAATAAAAATCTGGTAACTTGCAAATTCTAGGATTGTTTCATGAAAAGTATGACTTTTCATTTCAAATTGGATTTTTTCTTTGAAGTTTCTTCAAGAATAAACTATGAAGATCAAGATTTAATTCCAATGAAAAAAATTACATTGAATGAAGTGTTTGTTCATTTAAAACTTTGCAAATAATGACTTAATCAACGATCAAAACTCTAATAATGGTTATGCTTCCTAAATTGTATGATATTGTCTCACATACATTTAAACTACTTCATGTGTGGACTAACTTATGTTTCTCTTGTTAATTTATTAATATTTTATGTCTGGCCCAACTAATGGAAACACCCATAATTAATATTTAATGACTGGTAAATCTCGTCCGTTCACTGGTTACTTGATGGACGTACCAGATTAAAAGTTAAATCACTATAAATAGGTCCTCCCTCTACCCATTAGCCTTATCATATGAAAATTACTGCAATTCCATCAGTGACAGATGTGATAACATAAGGCTAGGGCAAGGAGGTAGAAAACCTATTTATCAACGCTTAATAGCTTCCGCTACAGGTATGTCTACTTTTCTCCGTAGGATTATTGTGTTCAAAATTCTATTTTAGTACATGAATTATTTTGTGCTATGAATGTCTTACATGTGGTATCAGAGCCAGGTTATTTGAACCAATAATCTTCTAAAAAGAATTTTACATTATTGATTGTGTTGGCATTATGAAATCACAATTTTCTATAATAAAATATTCAAATCACGACTTTAAGGTTTTAATATATTGGATCGCTATAGGAATATGCTGAAACGACCTCGATCAGTCGTTTCGAAAGATAGGACTCCGATTGGCGTGCCGATAATTTTAAAATATTCATAATGTCCATTAGGACCTGTCTCTAAAATTTGAGCTAAATCAGAACTCGTTTGGTAGGTATCGAGAAAAGGTGTCGGTTTTTATTGACAATAAATATTAAAAAGAGATTTTTGAGCACGGTTTTTGCGAACAAACTCCGATTCGAAATTTGAAAGCGCCGTTAGGTTCGCATGATTATGTGTAACTTTTGTGAACTTTCGAAAGTGAATTTCAATGTTGTTCGACTAGTTTCCGCTAAAATGCCGAAAGTTAAATAATTTGACTTTTTTTTCATTTAAATTCGAATCTTGAGTTTCGGAAGTCTGATTTGAGATCCGCCTTCGCGAGTATGTTACATATATTTTGTATAAATCGTTTGGAAAAGTTAGAATTATTTCGAATATAGTAGGGTACTATTTTAATTTTCGTTAAGAAAAGAAAATAAGATAAAAGAAAACAAAAAAAAAAGAGAAAAAGACAAAATTATAAAGTTAGGCGGCGTAGCATATATGCAAGTGCATATATACTAATCTCTTAGCAGAAGCAATAACAAAATGATTTCAGAAGCAGAGAAAAATAAAATGGCGCAGAAATGGAAAAAAATGCCAGAAAATGAGAAAAGGGGCCGGAGAAAAATAGTATTTTCACCCCAGAACATTCAGGTAATGATCTTAATATATTATTTGAGTTTATTACGTATGTTGGAATATATTTTTACGGTAAAAATGGGGATATTAGACATCGCCCTAATGACGTAAATTGATAGTTTAAAGGGTCAAATGGACCCCCCGATAATGAAATTGATTATATATTCGTACTCAGTGAGTTATGGTCAACATATAAATATAATTTATTTGGAGTTTGGTTATGTGGCCTTAAACCCTGTATATAGGCCTGGCCTGCGTATTGCGTATGCGAATAGGGTATCAGGTTCCTAACCAGATTGCCCTAAGATGTGAGGAATGAAGCCTTTAGCCTAATTTGATATATTTTTCTGCTTATTGAATAGAGTGGGATCGTTTGGCAATGAAACCAAAGGACAAGCGGTTATTGAGTGGATGTGCTAACTTTGTAACAGGGTAAGTGTTTATATCCATTTCTTTGGAGGCACTTGGCCTCGTGGATTTTCTACCACGTATTCCTTACGTGTGTAGCTGCCGATAGGCGTACTCATTACGCCTTAGCTTTGGATTTAAATTGTATATTATATGTTGTGTCCTATTGTTGGTATTGCATTGAGGATCTGAGTATTGTACCCTGGCTGTAAGTTGGCATCTACTTCCCGGCTGTCGATGAGAGTCCCGCGCCAGTGAAGGATTATTATTGCATCACATTGCATTCATATACATTATATGTCATTCATATGCATTACATTGCGTCATATTGAGGGTAGGAGGATTCCGCCCTCGGAGCAGGAGGATTCCGCTCCATTGCATCGTATTGAGAGTAGGAGGATTCCGCCCTCGGAGCAGGAGGATTCCGCTCCATTGCATCATATTGAGGGTAGGAGGATTCCGCCCTCGGAGCAGGAGGATTCCGCTCCATTGCATCATATTGAGCGTAGGAGGATTCCGCCCTCGGAGCAGGAGGATTCCGCTCCATTGCATCATATTGAGGGTAGGAGGATTCTGCCCTCGGAGCAGGAGGATTCCGCTCCATCTATTTGGCACATATGACACCATTGCATCATACTGCATTCATCCCATTTCATTGCACCGCATGCTAACTATTGTGTGACTATCATGCTGTGTTTTGTGTATGCGGTACGTATACCATATTGTGGACATATTTCAGTTTGTCTATATATTTTTGGCTCGTATTCTGAATTGTGGGGATCGGGTTGCACGCCACAACGGTATAAATATACGGAACGGTTTGCACGCCGCAACGGTGTAAATATATGGATCGGGTTGCACGCCGCGACAGTATGAATATATGGATCGGGTTGCACGCAGCAACAGGATGAATATATGGATCGGGTTGCACGCCGCAACAGGATGTATTTCTGATTGTTGATATGTTCGGGATACTTATATGTTCTGGCTATCTTACGTTCCTGATTTTAATGAGTTTGTCATTCCATACGTGTTTCTAGTTATTATCTGACTCTGCCTTTTCATAATTTAAATAAGAGGAATTTTATTTATCTGTTTCTTTTCTCCCTGGCTAGCCATCCTATTCTTTGAGGTGGCTAGTCTGTCCCCACTTATTGAGTCCTTTTGACTCACCCTTATTTGTTGTTTGTTTCTTGTCTATCTATTTCGTTTCGGCAGGTTCGCTCCAGGATTGAGTTTGCCACGTTGTGAAGGAGCGAAGACGACTTTAGCTGTCAGGGTGAGCCAGTTTTTATTCCGGATGGCCACCAGTTTATTGGTTGTTATTTCAGTTGCATTTTTCTCCCTTCAGGAGGTATTTGTGTTCTTTCGTACTCTTAAATGTCTAGTCTGGATAGCTCTAAACCTAGTATGCTGGGTAGTTAGCTGTATTTTCTTTTGTACAACTTAGAGGTATCAGTATTTCAGTATTTTTTTTTCTAAGTCCTGTTCTTATTTATGAATTGAATTATATTTATTTTCCTAATTTAATTGGTAAGGGTTCGCCCGACATGTTAGGGGAGGATGTCGGGTGCCCGCACGGCCTAGCCGGATTCCGGGTCGTGTCAGTTGGTATCAGAGCCCGATTTAGAGTCTATCCAGACTAAGACAATATCTAGTAGAGTCTCGCTGATGGGTACGTAGACGTCCGTACTTATCTACGAGAGGCTATGATGGCATTTAGGAAGTTTCACTTCCTTCTTTTCTTATCGTGCATCAGTCTAGGATGCAAAAGTATTTTCGTTAATTCCTTCGTGGTAATTGTGAACCCTCGCGCAATAAATCAGCAAACGGTATGAGTTCAAGACGAAGCAGTCTAGCCTGGGGCTAGCACTGACGAAGCCCTGAGAGTTTTGATCGTGCTGAGGATCTAGTTACGGAGGTCCCAGCTGTACGAGCTCGCGATGGGCAAGGGAGCATGGCCTTGTGGTTCCTTTGGCTCTCTACGATGCTTTACGAGAATCTTGGCAACGCAGATACCGTAAGAACCTATTATTCGCTGGGCAGCCTATCAGGGTGCCGTATGTGCATACGTTCGATCTCAGGGAGCTCCTTTTCTGGTTCTTAATATTACTGCAGTAAATTATATTCCGGAGGTAGTATGTGTTGTACCTCTAATTGTTCTGACTGGTTAGCCAGCCGAGGTATCAGTTCGGTCCGAGTGTTCGAAGAGGTTGTATTATTTTACGCGGTTGAACCTTCCGATATTCTTAAGCAATACATCAGATAAACTCGTGATTCTTTTTAAAAATAAAATGATGTCAGCATATCCTTCAGGATGTTGGTTATCTCGAGCAATATGCTATGTATTATTCTGCTTTCCAGTTTCAAGGTCCATCCTTGAATTGATGGGCCGCTCTCTTATTAGCTAACTTGGTTCGGTTTTTCTTCTAGATTCGTGGAAAGTTCCTTTCGAGTAGCGAGCGAGATGAAAACTATTTCCAGTTTGAGTGGATTGGACAGGGTAGCCTGTCGGTTAGCCTGTTGGTATTTCAGAATATGAGATTGAATTCTATATAATGGCTGGATATGCATTAGAACTAGTTCATGAGCCTTTCGAGAGATTCAAAGATTTATTGATGACCTTTCTTTTTCCTTGAGATCCCAGATAGCTCGAGAGATTGAGGTCGGGATTTCATTTGATGTTGTTGTTGATATTACCCGAAGGTACGAGGCATACCATAAGTTAGAGCGGGGAGAGTTAGAGCGGGAGAGCAAGAGATCCCGTGGCCCCTAGTGGGTAACCATGGTACCTCATTTGGAGGTAAGAGTTCTGATTATTTTTGGAGGTCACCTTCCAGGTTATCTCAGCTTGTGTAATGTGATTCTTAGAGTGCGCCAGTAGCTCGTCAAGATCAGATTCAGTCTTTTCCTTACAGCTATCAACAATCTTTCCAGCTTCCATTTTTCAACGAAAAGGTGGTATCATTGTCGTGAGTCTGGCTATTCTTTGAGGAGTTTTCCCTTACTCCGAAAGGTAGGTAGTCGTCTTTTCTCTCGTCATCAGGCATCTACCCGGTCACAAGGATTTCATATAGATCTCAATTAGCCAGAGAAATGCCACCATCCAGTAGAGGTTGAGAGTGCGGAGGCAGTGGTTCTTCAGAAAGTGATTGTCAGGGTAGTGGCTCAGCTCAGCTGCAGAGGTAGTTCTATGAACTATTTGCATGATGGGATGCTGAGGTATCCGATATAGTAGACCCTGAGATTTTTTTTCCTCTCTTAAATGTGAGTAAGATTTGATTCTTTCGATCGATTTGGAAATGGTTTGTCATATCATGTTTCTATGGTTTCCTTGGATATTGTTTCTATTAAGAATCAATTATGGTGGAGGGGTGAGCTTCTAGTATAATTTATTCAGGGAATTTGTGAGACCCTGCGAGTTTATCTGGTTTAAATGTGAGTGAGTATCGGTATTTTTTTGCTTGGCATCTTGTTGTGCCTCATTCTATTATAATGTCAAGTCAGTTTACCTCTCTTTGGAACTTAGTGTCGGTAGGATGATGGGATTCTTATTCGTCACAATCAGAAAGTGATATTGTTTCTTCCGGTGTAAAGTGATTTGTAAGTGATACTCGATCTACGTGTCTCCTCTTGGTTCAAGATGCTAGTAGAGTCATGTTATACCATGAGCTTCTCTCAGTTGTAAAAGAGTTTACTGATAAATTGTTGGAATTTCTTCTTATGAGAAGGTTAAATTGGCATGGATGTTGTTCCATAAGGGCTTATTTAATATTTATTTCTTCAATTGCGATTCTTCGATTAGCCTGACTCGTAAGTAGTCTAGCTCCGGTAGCCAAATAAATAAGAAGAGGAGCTTCATAAAGATCTAATTATTTCTATCCTCAGTTTATTGCCGTCTCTTCTTCTTTCGACACTGGTGAGCTTACGCGATCAGTAACCTATTGTGATGTTCCCTGTGTTGAGCCAGAGTGTATGTCAAGGTAACCGGGTAAGCATATTATTGTTTAGGTTGAAAATCAGGACAGTGGTGTTGTCCAGACATTCTATCTGCGGATTTGTTATGTCATCCAGTTGTCTCATCTTGTTATCCGCTTAACATGTTTATGTTATCAGTTTATCCGGGTATCTATTCCCATGTATAGTATAGTGCGGGTTCTGTTTTTGCGGATCATCCAGTCTCAGGGGAAACTTTGCCGAAATTTTTATATAGAAGTACCATCCATCAGGCGGTGGTGTTTACAGCAAAGGTATGGAGTTGTGAACTCGAGAGTTGCAGCTGTTTGGCAACTCAAAAGGGTAGTTGGTAGCTTAGGTCTGCCTACGTTCAACTTTTAGCTAAATCTTCTTTAGTCCAGCAGACTGTGCGAGGATGGTTATTCCTATTCAAATAGCTGCATGAGTTTGTGCTTTAAGTGGATGAGTCTTCCTCCAAATACTGAATGGTAATACTAAATCAATTGAGATGTTGTATAGTGCATTCGTAAAAATAATATAGCGTCCATCAAATCTTCTATAATATGTAGTGACAAGGTACTTCAAAAGCTTCCCCTATTGCATCAAGCGTGAGCTAATTCTTAGTTTCATTGACCTGTTCTATATCGAAAGGTATATCGACGAGGTGATTCGTCCGCGGAATCATGTTAACCCATTCAAAGTTTCGTGTATCTTTGCTTTGAAAATATAGAACTCTCTTCTCGTGATCGAAGAAGGATCAGCTTAGACAGAATAAGCTGGGCAATGGCGTTATGATATTATCCAGCTATGTTTTTATTCCAAAAGTTCAATATGCGTGCTATAATTCTGATTCTGCAATCATGAGATAATGTCTGTGGAGTAGCTTATGAAGGTCGTGCAAGTTCTTTTGTTATCCGCGCTATTTTTTTCTTTAGACTTAGGCTCGTTCGAGGACGAACGAGATTTTAAGTGGAGGAGAATGAAACGACCTCGGTTAGTCGTTTCGAAAGTTAGGATTCCGATTGGCGTGCCCATAATCTTAAAATATTCATAATTTCCATTAGGACCTGTCTGTAAAATTTGAGCTAAATCAGAACTCGTTTGGTAGGTATCGGAAAAAGGTGTCCGTTTTTATTGACAATAAATATTAAAAAGAGATTTTTGAGCTCGGTTTTGGCGAACGAACTCCGATTCGAAATCTGAAAGCGCCGTTAGGTTCGTATGATAATGTGTGACTTTTGTGAACTTTCGAAAGTGAATTTCGATGTTGTTCGACTAGTTTCCGCTAAAATGCCGAAAGTTAAATAATTTGACTTTTTTTTTTCATTTAAATTCGCATCTTGAGTTTCGGGAATCTGATTTGAGATCCGCCTTTGCGAGTATGTTACATATATTTTGTATAAATCGTATGCAAAAGTTGGAATTATTTCGAATATCGTAGGGTACTATTTTAATTTTCGTTAAGAAAAGAAAATAAAATAAAATAAAACAAAAAAAAAGAGAAAAAGACTAAATTATAAAGTTAGGCGGTGTAGCATATATGCAAGTACATATATGCTAATCTCTTAGCAGAAGCAGAGAAAAATAAAATGGCGCAGAAATGGAAAAAAATGCCAGAAAATGAGAAAAGGGGCAGGAGAAAATAGTATTTTCACCCCAGAACATTCAGGTAATGATCTTAATATATTATTTGAGTTTATTACGTATGTTGGAATATATTTTTACGGTAAAAATAGGGATATTAGACATCGCCCTTATGACGTAAATTGATAGTTTAAAGGGTCAAATGGACCCCGAAAATGAAATTGATTATATATTCGTACTCAGTGAGTTATGGGCAACATATAAATGTAATTTATTTGGGGTTTGGTTATGTGGCCTTAAACCCTGTATATAGGCCTGGCCTGCGTATTGCGTATGCGAATAGGGTATCAGGTTCCTAACCAGATTGCCCTAAGATGTGAGGAATGAAGCCTTTAGCCTAATTTGATATATTTTTCTGCTTATTGAATAGAGTGGGATCGTTTGGCAATGAAACCAAAGGACAAGCAGTTATTGAGTGGATGTACCAACTTTGTAACAAGTTAAGTGTTTATATCCATTTCTTTGGAGGCACTTGGCCTCGTGGATTTTCTACCACGTATTCCTTACGTGTGTAGCTGCCGATAGGCGTACTCATTACGCCTTAGCTTTGGGTTTACATTGTATATTATATGTTGTGTCCTATTGTTGGTATTGCATTGAGGATCTGAGCATTGTACCCTGGCTGTAAGTTGGCATCTACTTCCCGGCTGTCGATGAGAGTCCCGCGCCGGTGAAGGATTATTATTGCATCGCATTGCATTCATATACATTATATGTCATTCATATGCATTACATTGCATCATATTGAGGGTAGGAGGATTCCGCCCTCGGAGCAGGAGGATTCCGCTCCATTGCATCATATTGAGAGTAGGAGGATTCCGCCCTCGGAGCAGGAGGATTCCGCTCCATTGCATCATATTGAGGGTAGGATGATTCCGCCCTCGGAGCAGGAGGATTCCGCTCCATCTATTTGGCACATATGACACCATTGCATCATACAGCATTCATTCCATTTCATTGCACCGCATGCTGACTATTGTGTGACTATCATGCTGTGTTTTGTGTATGCGGTACGTATACCATATTGTGGACATATTTCAGTTTGCCTATATATTTCTGGCTCGTATTCTGAGTTGTGGGGATCGGGTTGCACGCCGCAACGATATAAATATACGGATCGGTTTGCACGCCGCAACGGTGTAAATATATGGATCGGGTTGCACGCCGCGACAGTATGAATATATGGATCGGGTTGCACGCCGCAACAGGATGAATATATGGATTGGGTTGCACGCCGCAACAGGATGTATTTCTTATTGTTGATATGTTCGGGATACCTATATGTTCTGGCTATCTTACGTTCCTGGTTTTAATGAGTTTGTGATTCCATACGTGTTTCTAGTTATTATCTGGCTCTAAATAAGAGGAATTTTATTTATCTGTTTCTTTTCTCCCTGGCTAGCTATCCTATTCTTTGAGGTGGCTAGTCTGCCCCACTTATTGAGTCCTTTTGACTCACCCTTGTTTGTTGTTTGTTTCTTGTCTATCTATTTCGTTTCGGCAGGTTCGCTCCAGGATTGAGTTCGCCACGTTGTGAAGGAGTGAAGACGACTTTAGCTGTCAGGCTGAGCCAGCTTTTATTTCGGATGGCCACCAGTTTATTGGTTGTTATTTCAGTTGCATTTTGCTCCCTTCAGGAGGTATTTGTCTTCTTTCGTACTCTTAGATGTCTAGTCTGGATAGCTCTAAACCTAGTATGCTGGGTAGTTAGCTGTATTTTCTTTTGTACAGCTTAGAGGTATCAGTATGTCAGTATTTTTTTTTCTAAGTCCTGTTCTTATTTATGAATTGAATTATATTTATTTTCCTAATTTAATTGGTAAGGGTTCGCCCGACAGGTCTAGGGGAGGATGTCGGGTGCCCGTACGGCCTAGCCGGATTCCAGGTCGTGTCATATGCCGACAAAGAATTACTAATAGAGAAAAGCAAACAAGTTAATGTTGAATTATTTTAACTTTAAGCAATAACACTTGTTTCCTTATGAGTGGACTTGAGTATATAGCACTTCAAAATCTTAACAAAAAAACTTGAATCTTGTCCAGTAGATTATTATGACTCATGAGTGGCGCCGTCCCATATGTGGATGGGTTTGTGTTGATTCTGCAGTTATGTTTAGCCCACTGTTTATCTATACATTTCAAATTAAATTTTTTTGATGACTGTTGATTACTTGAACCATGATATAATTTTACTTTGGCTATTTAAAGTGTGGTTAGGCATTAAGTCAATAGACTTTTGTCACTGTTGCAATGTTTAATTTGACATATAACAGATTTTGCCTCTTACACTAAATAATAACTAATGTATGTGTTTGAAGCTATGTAGTTTTTTAGTCACCAAATTGGCCAAACTAGAAAGTATAAAATACACACATACGTTAATTTTATGCATGCATTAAGGTTTATGTATAGTTTGTCAGTCACCAAAGTGGCCAGACTAGTATGTTTATTGAAAGACGTGCATATATAAAATTATCAGTTATCCATGATAATTATGAAATGCCTATTATTGAAAGTTAAGTGGAGAAATTTATATTTCATTATTGCTAGAAATTAAGAATTTACCCAAAGGTGAATTAATTATTCTATGAATAGTAGACATAATGAGGCAAATTAATAGTTTAGTCAAATATATTTATACATCCGAAGATAACATGTATGTTTGATTAAGAAAATTTAATTGCCTACTAAAGTTTAAAATGACATTTAAATTATGTAGTATGTCGTAATATCTACCCAAAGGAGAATTATGGTATACTTTTATTATTTTATCTGAATCCATTGATTCTAATTTGTGAACATGTATATTTATTTTGCAGCTGTTTCTCTTCATTCACAAGTTTCATCTGTTAGTGTGTTCAATGGGTTGAACTTCTCTGAATGGCATGAGCAAGTCCAGTTCCACTTAGGTGTAATGGATATTGACTTAGCTCTGCAGGAAAGTAAGTCTGCTGCTATTACTGATTCGAGTAGTTGGGAAGAGCAGACCTTCTATAAGGCATGGGAACTCTCTAACAGGTTAAGTCTTATGTTCATGCGAATGACTATTGCCAAAAATATTAACAGTGCTATTCCACAAACAGAAAGTATCAAGGAATACCTGATGTTTGTGGAAGAACATTTTCGTTCTGCAAATAAGTCTCTCGCTTGTACATTAATGGCAGAACTTACGACCATGAAGTTTGATGGGTCGCATAATATGTAAAACCATATCATCGAGATGAATAACATTGCAACAAGGCTTGAGTCCTTGGGAATGAAAGTGGATGACTCCTTCTTTGTTCAGTTTATTCTAAACTTGTTGTAAGTATGGACCGTTCCAAATTAGCTATAACACTATTAAGGATAAGCAGAATGTTAGTGAACTGTCCAATATACTTACTCAGGAGGAGGCAAGGCTAAAGAAACAAGAAAGCCATTCTGTTAACCTCATGAGACATGGAGCTGAGAAAGGACTTAAGGTCAAGAAGAAGAAGAAGAAGAAGAAGAAGAAGAAGAAGAAGAAAGCACATGCTAATGTTTCACACGATGCAAAGAAGGAACAAAAGGCATATGTGTGTCATTTCTGCAGAAAGGAAGGACACCATCAGAAAGATTTCCTGAAGCGTAAAGGTTGGTTCGAAAAGAAAGGGACTTACCGTCAGATCTTAGAGAATGGACATCACCTTGATCTTTTACTGATCTTTTATGTACCTTCAGTTTTCAAGGAATTTGATTTTTCCTTCAAGACTTGATGTTTCTGGATTTAATTTTCAGTTTCGACATGGATGTTTCAATTTATATAAGAATACTATTCTTTATGGTTCTGGTGTTCTTGTTGATGGTTTATATAAGTTGAAACTTGATAATGAGTTTTCAGAATCCCTCTTTACCGTGCAACATAGTGTTGGAATTAAACGTAGTTCACTAAATGAAAAATTTGCTTGTGGCATAGACGTTTGGGTCATATCCAAAGAAAGGTTAGAAAGATTAGTTAAGAATGAGATTCTTTCGAATTTAGATTTTACTGATCTTGGCATATGTTTGGATAGCATTAAGGAAAACAAACTAAACATAGTAAGAAAGGTGCCACAAGAAGCACCCAACTTCTTGAAATTATACACACAAATATTTGTGGACCCTTTGATGTTCCATCTGTTTGCGGAGAAAAATATTTTATCACCTTCATTGATGATTTTTCATGTTACGGATTTGTCTATTTGCTAAAGGAAAAATCTCAAGCTACGGACGCTCTCAATGTATACGTTAATGAGTTGAAAGACAATTAGGCAAAAAGGTGAAAACCATTAGGTCTGATCGAGGTGGTGAATATTATGGAAAGCATGATGAATCAGGACAATGTCCAGGTCCATTCACAAAGTTCCTTGAGGAACATGGCATATGTGCACAGTATACTATGTCAGGCACATCTCAACAAAATGGTGTTGCAGAAAGGCATAATCGAACACTTATTAAAATTGTTAGGAATATGATGAGTAACTCTTCATTACCCAAATATTTGTGGATGTATGCTCTTAAAACCGTTGCATACTTATTAAATAGGGTTCCTAGTAAGGCAGTTCCAAAGACCCATTTTGAATTGTGGACTAGAAGGAACCTAGTTTAAGGTACCTACATGTTTGGGGTTGCCTAGCGGAAGCTAGAATTTATAATCCACATGAAAAGAAGTTAGATTCTCGAATGATAAATAGTTACTTTATTGGTTACATAGAGAAATCTAAAGGGTATAGGTTTTACTGTCCTAACCATAGTTAGAAGATTGTTGAAACTGGCAATGCAAGATTCATTGAGAATGATGAAGTTAGTGGGAGTGCTGAACGTCAAAGTGTGGAAATAAATGAGGTTAGAAAAAATGTTTCATTGCCTATAAATGTGCCTACTTCCACACCTTTGAAGAATATTGTTCCAATAGTCGAAGAACAATTAGACAACAATGAATAACATTTGGATGAAGCACTCCATGAAGCAGCTAACGAACCAGTACCCGACATTAATGAACCACAAGGAATGGAATTAAGAAAATATTAAAGAGAAAGAATATCGATTATTTCAGATGATTACGTGGTGTATTTACAAGAGTCATATTTTGACATTGGACTTGATAAAGACTCGGTTTCATTCTCACAAGCCATAGAAAGTAGTGAGTTTGAAAAATAGATTGATGCCATGAAGGAAGAGTTAAAATCCATGGAATACAACAATGTTTGGGATCTCGTCGAATTGCCAGAAGGTTCTAAAAGAATCGGGTGTAAATGGGTCTTTAAGACAAAACACGATTCAAGTGACAATATCGAATGATATAAAGCCAGACTTGTTGCCAAGGATAATACTTAACAATATGGCATTGATTACAATAAGACCTTTTCTCCGATCTAAATAAAAGAATTATTATGGTTTTGATGGCTCATTATGATTTAGAGTTACATCAGATGGATGTGAAAACTGCATTTCTTAATGGACATCTTGAAGAAGAAGTGTATATGGACAAATCCGAGGATTTCAAAATTGAAGAAAAAGGTCAAATGGTGTGTAAGCTAAACAAGTCAATATATGGACTCAAACACGCCTCATGACAATGGTATTTTAAGTTTAATGATATAATAAGATCTTTTGGATTTATTGAGAATATCATTGATTGATGTATATACCAAAAGACCAGTGGGAGCAAGTTTATATTCTTAATCCTATATGTTGATGACATCCTACTTGCTGCTAATGATTTAAGCATATTGCGTGAGACTAAGTATTTTCTCTCTAAGAATTTTGAAATTAAAGATATGGGTAAGGCTTCCTTTGTGATAGGGATAGAAATATTCTATGATAGGTCACAAGGACTTTTGGGACTGTCTCAGAAAGGCTATATCGATTAAATTCTAGAGAGATTTAATATGTTCTGGAGGAATTGTTCCAATTCAAAAAGGGGACAAATTTAGTCTCAAGCAATGTCCTAAAAATGATGTAGGACGAAAAGAAATTGAGTCAATTCCTTATTCCTCTATTGTTGGCAATTTGATGTATGCTCAAACCTGCACAAGACCGGATATTAGTTTTACAGTTGGGATGCTGCGCAGATATCAAATTAATCCAGGAATTGACCACTAGAGAGCTGCAAAGAAGGTTTGAGGTATCTGAAAGGAACAAAGCATTACATGCTCATGTATAGGAGCTCAAATCATTTGGAAGTGACTGGATACTCTGATTCAGACTATGGTGGATGCGCTGACACTAGAAAGTCCACTTTTGGATATATGTTCCGATTAGCTGAAGGAGCAATATCATGAAAAGTGCCAAACAGGAATCAACTGTTGGATCCACCATGGCAGCAGAACTTGTGGCATGCTTTGAAGCTATAAATCATGCAAAATGGTTGAGGAACTTTATCTCAAGACTTGGGTTGTCGATACCATTAGCAAGTCGCTGAAACTTTATTGTCATAATAGCTCAGCAGTATTCTTCGCCAAGAATGACAAGTATTGTAAAGGTGTAAAACCTATAGATTTAAAGTACTTTGTCCTCAAGGAGGAGGTTCAGAAATAAGTAGCATCAATTCAGTATATTAGAATTGATCTCATGATTGCAGATCCGTTAACGAAAGGTTTACAATCAAAGACATTTAAAGAACATGTTGTTAGAATGGGTCTTCGTTGTATTATGATTAATGTACTGATGTTGTTTTTACACTATGAGCTCATTTATGTGTTTCTGACATACATTGATGAATTTTCTGTTTCTCATAATGGTGTACACATTATTGTTTTGAGATATAACAGGATAAGTTTTCGTGAGACATTATTGTGGATCATAATGATAAGTATTTTATAGCGTATGAACCAGGTATGGTGAGATGCTAATGTTGTAGTACATGGAAGGAAGTATGTAGAACATTATGTATAACCGCCATGACTCGCACTCATTATTTCGTCAAATTGTGGTTAGTATAATGGACATAAGAAGAGACTTGTTTACTACGAAACTAATGTCATGTCATTGAATATTAATGTTATGTGATCATTGGGCCAATTGGGAGAATGTTAATTTATTAATAAATTTTTAAAAATAGGCAGCGCACTACCCAAAATTACAAACAGGAAGCCATATTTTTTTTTCATGCATAACACCCATCTCTAAAATTAAAAAATTTTGCATTTCTTCATTAAAAAAAAAAAAAAAAAAAAAAAAAAAAAAAAAAAAAAAAACTCTAGCTACCAAATCTCCCTTCCCCAGCCACTAAGCCGCCGGCAGACACCTTCCCCTGCCAGTGGTGTCGTTACTTTTTTATTTTTGCTGAATTTGTGTTGTTTATTGCATATAAATCATTGCTTTAGAAAAATTTATACACATAAATCTCCACCCAAAAAATAAAATATACATGAATATACATAGATAAATGCGTAACAATGAGAGAAATACAAAAATATATAAAAAAATAAAAATTTATATAAACATCCTTAATATATAGATTTATTCACTCGCATACACATACTTATACAATTTTATACACGTGTATAAATTTGTATAAAATTGTATAAACTTGTATAAACTTGCGGAAGACTGCTATCTCGAGAAAAGAGTGACAGGTCGGGTAAGACTCGGAAATATGGTCTATTTTTGGTAATTTTCGTCTTTTGCTTGTCTTTTAGTGTAATTATTCCTAATATTTATGTCTGGCCCAATTAATGCAAAAGCCGATAATTAATATTTAATAACTGATAAATCTCATCCGTTCACTGGTCACTTGATGGACGTACTAGATTTATAGTTAAACCACTATAAATAGATCCTCTCTCCACCTATTAGGGTTCCATCACTGAGAGATGCAGTAACATAAGGCTAGGGCGAGGAGGTAGAAAATATGTTTATTAATGCTTCCGCTAGAGGTATGTCTACTTTTCTCCTTAAGATTATTGTGTTCAAGATCCTGTTTTTGTACATGAATTGTTTTGTGCTATTAATGTCTTACATATATATATATATATATATATACTATATTAAAAGCACGAAGGCCTTAACAAAATGTTGATTGAACTTTTTTTCCTTTATTAAAAGATCTCAAAATAGACAAAATTGTCATTTACTATGTTTTTATATTTTTATATTTTGTTTATTACATTTAAAATAAATTATTTTCTAGCTAATATTTAGTAATTTGACGTAAATCCTTGGTTTATTCCGATAGGAAGTCAAGTTGAGTTTTATAGCTATATGGACTTCTGTGTCTTACACGTTATTGAGTTCCAAAACTATAGGAATTTGACATGGAAAGAAACACCTTGAACTGGCTCCTATTTATAGAAGTTTCATTGGTCAATTTTCCGTTGCCGAATGTAACCTGTTAAACTTTCATATTTGTTCTTTTACTTTTTCTTCTTTTTCTCTCCTTTTTATACAAAGCTGGTTTATAGAATATGAATATAGATTTGATGATGCTTATAGATTACCGATTAATCCTAAAACTACCGATATCAATTGCGCATCACATGCCTTTTTTTACAGGTATTGACATTCAACAATGACTTTGCAGGATATACGTTATAGAAGAGTCCGTTCACAAATCGCATGAGACCCATTATACAAACAATAGTTTGATGTTTGATCTACGGGAATATATATACGGGTAAATAATTTTAAATTTATGTGTACAGAATTTTAGATTCTTTGCTAACCATTTTGCTGTCTTCCTCTCTCAATTCGCTTCTATTCTTCATCAATTATTTTCTTAGTTATTTCTGCTAATTATTTAGTGTATTTTTAGAATTTTATAACAAAAACTATTGAATAGAAAATTATTACTTGAGTAGAAAAGCAGTTCGGGTAAGTGACATGGAAGAATTACAATTATGTAGTGCAACGTTAATTGGTTATAGAGTCCTAAGCTCAACTAAAATTTGGGTATTAAGACCTAAGCTCAGTTGTTACAAACAAAATACTCAAGTGTTGAACTTTATACCCGTAAAGACTATAGTTTATTCGGTATTTCTTAAAAAAATACAAATACTTTGCCTTGAGAATTATAGTAAACTATAATAGTATTTTGCCCTCGGCAGCATACTCAATGTTGGATAAAATTATAATTATCACAATTAGTGGATAATCTTTTAAATTGGACCCTAAATACAATATAAACGGCTATAGATTAGAACTCTCAAATTAAGATGAACTCTCCAAGATATTTTTATCATTAAATTCCCTCTCAAGTTGTGCCACTTCATGTAGTTTTCTATGTAGTACTGAGATGAAACAATATCTAGGCATGTTCTTACTACCCTTTAAGTTCTACGGCCATACAAATTCTAAACGGATAAGATACCATTCTCATTTTCGCTTAATTTGAAAAAAGGAAAATTTTGGATCAATCTATCTCACTGGCATATAGTGATCATATATATGTGATTCTATTAATAGTTTTATAAGAAAGAAAATAAAACGAAATCCTTTTCAAGGTAATCTATTTTTTTTATTTGATTGTTATATTTTTCCACAAAGTTTCTTAATTTTTTTTGTAATATTTATTATTAATGTTTGGTTATTTAGTATTTAGATTTTGTTGTTTTAGGGATTCAAATGGTAAAGGATCAAAAGTACAATTTAGCCAAACCTAAAACATTATAACTGGATAATGATAATAGGTACTATTCCTCATGATTTTTCTTTTGACAGATTCTTTTCTATTCTTAACTTTCCGCCTTAGAATTATGAAATATGTTTTGACAAGACCAAGACTAAGAAATCCGATCATGTTATATTGAAGCAACCAATTGATAGAGTTATATCCGATCATGTTATTTATGTCTTTAAGTTTTGTGTAGTTTTTTACCGCAGAATTAGTTTAGTAGAGTTCCCTTTTTAAATTTATTATTTGTGATATAGTTTATGAAATTTGTTTTACGAATGTGATATCAGGGAATTGGAACCAGAGAATTTGTTTATGAAGTTCATAATTGGTCCTATGCACTATATTATAGTATACAAACTTATTCATTAATGAAAGTATGAAATAGTTTGAAATTATATTGTTTGAGTTAGTTTTTTTAATGTTGTTGTTTTACATACTAAAAAATTGAAAGCTTAAAAGGACAGCTTAAAATCTTGTGAAGGTTAATGGAAAGAACACTTTGTTTTTGGTTAGTGTTGCCGCTGAAATTCCAAAGGAGTAAGCATTACTCATTATTTTGTTGGTTACTCCAAATACTTATTGACATTCCAGAAGATATTTTTATAAGTTTAAAATGTTATTTTGTTACTTCTTTTGCTTTGTTGCATGCGCGCGCCATAATAATTTACTGATGTAGAAGTACTAACCAAATATTGAAAACGGCAGTGGCTTAAATTTTTATGCTTAGGAAAGGACAAAATGAAGATGATAAATTAAATAAATTATTGCCTTTCTTCATACTTATATGATATATTAGAATAGTTTTACTACATTCAAGTATACTTTCAGTATAATTATATGATTGACTTCCTTGTTTTGGTCATTATTATTTACACCATGTCGTAATGCTTCATTTATATTCGACATATACTTTTTCATACAACCTGTAGTTATTGCAGAAAAGGGATGCTATGAATTAGCAAGTAGCAACAACGTTATGATCAACTGGTCGTGCAATTGAAATTGAAGATATAAAGATAAAAACAGAAGAGATGTCTATCACAGAACCTAATATTTTAACAAGACAACTACGATACCATTAAAAAGGGAAATCAAAATCGACAAGGATTTGTGGTATAGTAATCTATAAATAGTATGAGTTTCAATTTTTTAGTGTACAATTTGTATTGGATAAAATTGGAACTTTAATTTAGCACAAATAATTAATTAAGTAATCAGTATAATAAATAAGTTTGCCTGAGATGTTTTCGTGTCTAATAGAGTGTCCTCCTATAAACATGTAAACTAATAAACCACCGCCTACCATAAATATATAGTCATGTTTTAATTTATTTATTTATTTTTCCAACAGTTTCAGGATGCTAAGGGAGGTAATTTGTTTTGATACTAAACCTTTGATTAATATAATATATTCAATGAATTTCCGATCTTTATTTAAATCTTTACTTCAATTTCCTCTTCTTCTACAATGTCCATTAAACTACATGATTTTTTATGGGCTGTCACTAAGTTCAGGAATATTGGGACAAGAACGGGAGTGGATATTCAAGTATTCGGAAGAGCAGAAAAGAGAAGAATACAAATACATACTAACTATAAAGAACTATGAAACTTGATAGGGGTAAGTTTAGATTTTATATATCTATATATACACACACTTTTTTCTTGAGTTTAATTTATAACTCAAAACCATATTGTTTAATAATATTTCTGATTTTTTTATAATTATGTGCTTATTGCGCTTACCCAGAACTCAATTAATCTTTAATTTTTTTTTATAGTATGGACATTTTAAAATAAATTGAGTTGTTATTAAAACAGTGTTAGGTTTTAGAAAGAAACAAAACTCTTTTAGGTTTAGAACACATTGTATTTATGAAGAATTTCACTAATGGACGTAAAAGTCCATAGCTTTCTCTTTTCCGTTTAAATTGTTTGTAAATTACATACTAAGAGCCTGTTTGGCCAAACTTCTGGGGAGCTAAAAGTGCTTATTTTGTTCAAAAAGCACTTATTTTAAAATTTTAGGGTGTTTGGCCAAGCTTCTAAAGAAAAATAAGTGCTTTTGAGTGGCAGCAGAAGCTGTTTTTCTACTGTAATACGCAGAAATTTTCATGAGTGGTGTCAGGATATAAAGAAGCGAACAAATTAATAAAAACATTGAAAAGTCAGTGCTGTTAGCGGGATTCAATCCCTGAACGCCAAGGTAGAAAGCTGACGCTGCAACCATCTCTGCTGTGTTACCTTTGTTTTAAGTGGTGTCAAGTTATGCTTTTATACAAAACTTTTCTGTTTTTTCACAGCAATATAACATATATATTTAGCAAAATTTTTCGATCCAGTGGGGTCTGATGACACCGGTAGGGTGTGTGTGGGTCCGCCCCTGGTAAGGAAGAAGCGGGAAAAAGTAGCTTCTTGAAAAAATAAGTGTTTTTGATTATTTGGGACAAGATTACCCATATCGAACTTCAATATTTAATCGTTAATATCTATTTTCGTAATTTGGTAATATTTTTAAATATTGGTCGAACAAAAATTAATAACAAAAGCACTTATTCAAAATTTGGCCAAACACAAATTGTTTATCTCATAAAGAACTTATTTGAAAAGCACTTTTGATAAAAAGCACTTCTCAAAATAAGCTTATTTTGACAGCTTGGCCAAACAGGCTCTAAGAGCGTTAAGATTGCATATAATTGATGGATATACGAGTAATGATCGAATTATTTTTTTCTTCTGCAGATTGGGTTGTGTTATGATCTAAGCACCTCCTAAAGACACTAGAAGGGGGAGGATTGAATAGTGTCTCCCAATTTTTCTATGTAAGGACTCGATTCTTCTGAGTCAAGAACCTTGTTCTTGACTTAGCAGCGTACACTCAATCACTTCAACACATACAATAAAAGACACAGAGAACACGGTGTATTTACGTGGAAAACTCCTTGCTCAAGGGAGAAAACCACGATCCACACTCTGGGATTTTAGGACTCAATCCACTAACACAAAGAGCAAGTTTCTGATTACAGGACTCTGTAACCAAGGGGCAGCAATCTCTCAAAAGTTCACCTAACACAACTGCTTCTAACATAAGCTGATAGGTAAAAACAATTATCGCACAAAGCAAGACAACTTACAACTCAAGAACCTAGACAGAATATCTAGACTCAATATATTTATCTCCACCAGTTGTCTTCTTCCGTTATCTCACGTAGAAAGTTACTGGATCGCCTGTGTATGTTCTCAACTCTCTGCTTGTGAATAACTAGTTTCGGCTGCATCACCTACTTGTATTTATATAGGCATTAAAACCCTAGTTGAGTTCCACAAGGAAACCTTGTAATTATGGTAAGACAAGATTCCTTGTAACTCTTTCCTTGTTCAAGTCCAACTCTTATTCGTACTTCGAAGACACAGCCTGGGCACCGCCTCTTTTAGTCTGACTAGGATGCATACTCGTTCACACGCCACTACTCCTAGTTCCGTAGGGATTTGCAACCCTCAAATCTTTTCGATCAGTCGTGCCCTTCTATATAAGGACCAGGTTCTCCTCCGGAACCACTGAGTCCTTCTTGTTTGTCATTCTTCAAAACCTCCTCTCAACAAATTCTCCATTTTTTATGATGACAAACAAATGTTGCCAAAGAACCTGAGTAGACAAAATTTCCAAAAACACAAAAACAAGAATAACAGTTTGAAATTTTTAAAACATATGAGTTAGGTCACAAACACCCCCAACATTTTCATTCTTCCCCCTTTTGGCATCACCGAAAAGATTTAAATACCTGCATGAACCAGTTAGAACTATCCAGTCTAGAGCACAAGGCAACAAGTCAGCTAAGATATAAACACACAGAAATAAGGCTAAGGGCCCAAATAGAACCAGATATAATAGAACAGATCCAAAATAAGCAAGGGAATTTAAAACCATTCATCCAGGGTGTGACAAGCCACACACAGCCCTATTTAAGTACACAGCTGAAAATTAAGATTGTCTTAAAGGCACATATCAAATGAGGAGACAGAGAGATAAGGAAGGGCAATCAATAAGGACAGAGAGAAAGAAGGGTAAGACTCGGAGCTGTAGGTTGAAGTGCTTGACAAGTGCCTCAAGGTTTTTCATATTCTTCGTCCTTTCCATCACCAGCTCGGCCTCATACTTGTGACACTCAATTTTCAAGCGATCAATTTCTTGATCCTTCAACTCCAGCTTCCTATGCAGCTCAGCATTCTCTGTATTCACGTCAAGAACATGACTCTCTAGTTTTTTCACTGCTGCAATTGCTTCATCTGGTCCATAGTCTTCACTCTCTTCAGCCTGCTCCTGTTTGACCTTCATTGGTTTCATGGAAGCTCTTTGCTCTTTGAAGAAATCACAACTTTTCAGCACATTATGCCCAAACATTTGATGTATTGTGGGCTTTTTCCCTGCTTCCAAAGGAACTCCAAAGTGCTCAAGAACCTGCTGGAGGATGTAGGAATGCACTAATGAATGTGGCTTCTGATCAGTGTCTGCAATGGTTTTGATATGTCTGATTATCAAACTAGGTAGGTTAATTTTCACTCCTCTGTCCAGCAAGTCCATGTAGGTTAGGTCAAGAGCACTAGCCTCACTGTTCCTCTCTCCCCTTGGCAACAAGAACCTATGCACAAACTCAAACAACAACTGATGAGCCGGCTCCATTTCTTTTTTGTCAACCTTCTTCTCCTTCTTGAGTTTTGGTTTCCCTGAAAATTTCTTCACAACACTCAGTGGAATCACTCCATCGGTTCTTTTAGGCCATTTCAACTTAATATACCTGCAATAACCCTCAGCAGGTACATCAAGTATCACTACCAACTCAGTTCTCCCAAACTCAATTTCAACTCCCTTCACCACAGAATACACCCTCCTGGCAGAAACCCTGCAATTTGTATAGAATTCTCTGACTTCATCAGAATATAGCAGCCTGTCTTTGTTGGCAAATAGACCTAACCACCCTTGATCCCCTACCATCCTAAGTAAGGGCTTCATGTGGTGCTCCTTTACATCACCCAGGATGCTCCCAGCCAATGTCTGGTGTTTTGCAAAGAAGGCTGCTCTGTCAACCTCCTCAGAGTCTTTCCTTCTTTTCCTGCTCTCCAGCTCACTGTCTGTTTCTGAGTCACTGGGTACCACATAGCTACCAGCTTCATCACTTTCTTCCTTGGCTTCATGCTTCCGCTTTTCCTCCAGTTTTCCGGCCTTCACATTCTTGACTGTTCTTTCCAGCTTATCAACCTTTGCTAATTGTTACTTCGTGGCTGACCTTGTTGCAATCCTTCTTAAGGAAGGGATTGGCTGTGCAGCATTTTTCTCATCACTCTCAGTTATCTCCTCCTGAGAGTCCTCACTAGATTCATCCACCAATCTACTCTTTTGTACAGACTTTTCCCCTTTCAACAATCCTCTTCTCTTATCAGTCTCCACCGTGCTCTCACTTACAAACACCACTTCTTCTTCTTCATCTTCATTCAACAATTTTTCATCCTCCTCTCCAAACCTTCTTTTTACACTCTTCCTTTTTGTTTCCTCGACTTTCCCTGCTATTTTCTCACCTTCCCTATTTCCTTCTAAACCTTTGTTATAATCTATGCACCTCCTAAAGACACTAGAAGGGGGGTTGGATAGTGTCTACTGATTTTCGTTTCACGAACCTGGTTCTTCTGTGTTAAGAACCCAGTTCTTGACTTTGCAATTCTGCTGTTTCAAATGCCGCAACTCATACCAAATATACGCACAGAGAACACGAGGATTTTACGTGGAAAACTCTTTGCTCAAGGGAGAAAAACCACGACCCACACTCTGGGATTTGAGAACTCAATCTACTAACACAACGAGCAAGTTTCTGATTACAAGACTCTGTAACCAAGGGGCTACACTCTAGACCCTAATCACTACTCAAAGCTAAACTCTAGCTTTTCAAGCAATTTCTCACAAGTTCACCTAATACATATGCTTCTACAATAAGCCAATAGGTAAAAACAATGAAAGATCAAACTAAGACAACTTACAACTCAATGAACCTAGACAGAATATCTAGACTCAATCAACTCAAGCACACCAGTTGTCTTCTTCAGTTTACTCACGTAGAAAGATGCTGGATCGCCTTTGTATGCTCTCAGCTCTCTATTTGTGAATAACTGCTTTACGGCTGCATCAACTACTTGTATTTATAAGGGCCTAGCAACCCTAGTTAAGTTCTACAAGGAATCCCTGTAATTATGGTAAGACAGGATTCCTAGTAACTCTTTTCCTTGTTAAAGTCCAACTCCTATTCACACTTCGAAGACACAGCCTGGGCACCGCCTCTTTTAGTCTGACTAGGATACGTATTCATTCACGCGCCACTATTCCTAGTTCCGCAGGGATTTGCAACCCGCAACTCTTTTCGATCAATCGTGCCCTTTTATCAAAGAACTAAGTTCTTCTCCGAGACTACTGAGTCATTCTCGTTTGTCATTCTTCAAAACCAATACTCAACAAATTCCCCCTTTTTGATGATGACAAACAAATGTTGCCAAAGAACCTGCATAGACAAGATTTCCAAAAAAACACAAAGCAAAAGATAACAGTTCAAGAAATGAAACAGATGAATTAGGTCACAAACACCCCAACATTTCTTCTCTTCCCCCTTTTGGCATCATCAAAAAGATTCAAATACATGCATGAACCTGTTAGTGCTATCCAGTCTAAAGCACAAGACAACAAGTTAGCAACCAACACACAGAAACAAGAATAAGGGCCCAATCAAGAACCAAATACTTTAAAGCAAACAGTCATAAGCATAAGAAAATTTAAAACCACTATCCAGGTTGTGACAGCAGCACAACCCTATCAATTAGTACACAACCGAGAAATAAATTGTTTGAAACAACCAACACATGTGCAGGGGAGAATGGAAGGAATTGACAACATGTAGGAGAAAGGACAGGAGGACAGAACAGGAGGACTCAGGGCTGAAGGTTGAAGTTTTTGACAAGTGCCTCAAGATGCTTTGAATTTTTGACCCTTTCCATCACCAGCTCGGCCTCATACTTGTGGCAGTCTATCTTCAAACGATTAATTTCTTGATCCTTCAACTTCAGCTGTCTGTGGAGCTCTGCATTTTCTCTATTCACTTTAAGAACATGACTCTCCAGCTCCTTCGCAGCATCAATGGCCTCCTCAGGTCCATAGTCCTCACTCTCCTCAGCTAGCTCTTGCTTGACCTGTATAGGTTTCTTAGAAGCTCTCCTCTCCTTGAAGAAGTCACAGTTTTTAAGCACATTATACCCAAACATCTGATGAATGGTTGGCTTCTTCCCAGCTTCTAGAGGAACCCCAAAATGCTCAAGTACTTGCTGGAGGATATAGGAATGCACTAAAGAATGTGGCTTCTGATCAATATCTGAAATCCTCTTAATATGTCTAATGATTAGCCTAGGTAAGTTGATTCTTACCCCCCTATCCAGCAAGTCCATATATGTCAGGTCCAGAGCACTAGCTTCACTGTTTCTTTCTCCTCTAGGCAGAAGGAACCTGTGCACAAACTCAAACAACAACTTGTGTGCAGGTTCCATCTCTTTTTTATCTACCTTTCTTTCCTTCCTTAGCTTGGGTTTTCCTGAGAATTTCTTGACCACACTTAGAGGAGTTACTCCATCAGTCTTCTTGGGCTACTTCAATTTTATATACCTGCAATAACCTTCAGCAGGTATGTCCAGGATCACCCCAAGCTTAGGTCTCCCAAATTCTATTTCCACTCCCTTCACAGTAGTGAACACTCTCCTGGCAATGACTCTGCAGTTGGTATAAAACTCCCTGATCTCATCAACAAATAACAACCTCTCTTTGTTAGCAAACAAACCAAGCCATCCTTGGTCACCAATCATTCTCAACAATGGTTTCATGTGATGCTCCTTCTCATCATGCAAGATCCTACCAGGCAGTACCTGATGCTTTGAAAAGAAGGCCACTATGTCAACTTCTTCTTCAGAACCTCTCCTTCTCTTCCTGTTCTCAGCTTCACTATCAGTCTCAGAGTCACTAGGCTCCACATAACTACCAGCCTCATCACTCTCTTCCTCTACCTCCCCAGCTTTCTTCTCTTCTTCCTTTTTCTGGGCTTCTCTGTCTCTCACATTGGCTATTGTTCTCTCCAGCTTCCCAACAGTCTCCAGCTGTTTCTTCAGGGTAGACCTAGTGCCAACTCTCCTGGCCACTGGCTCAGCAACAGTTCTGTCACCACTTTCCTCACTTGATTCATCCACCAACTTGTTTTTAGACACAGGTATTCCCCCTTTTCACCAATCTCCTCCTTTTATCAGGCTCTACTCTGTTTTCCCTCACAAACACTACCTCTTCTTCCTCTTCCTCACACGCCAGCCTCTCATCCTCCTCACCAAATTTCCTTTTCAACCTTTTCTTGGTCATCTCTTCACTCTCATTTTTTTCTTTTTCAACAACCTTATCCTTTTCTTCTTCTGAATCTGTCCAATTGAGTTCTGCATCATCAGCCTCAGTAGGATCTGGGCAAGAAGCAGGTTCTTGACTTAAACCCTGTGAAGCCTCAGCAAGACTAGGTCCTCCAACTACTGGACCTTTAAGGACAGATACCCCTTCACTCTCCTCAGCACCCACAGCACTAGCACTTGGTTCATCCACACGTTCCTTAAGGGACTCAACAAAATCATCCTCCCTTAGTCGTTCTATCACTCTCCCAGCAACATCCACCCCTAAATCTATCTTTTCTTTTACAGGCACATGCACTTTTACCTTAGGTTCTTCATGAACTACCTTTTGCTTTGCTTCAACTATGTTCCCCCTACCAGTTTTGTCACCAGTCTCTACTGCTCCTACGATTTCATCTAGTCCTGTTACTAGGGTTTCCGTATCCACTGTACCAAGGGTTTTTGTACCTTCTAAACCAACAAGAGTAGATGGGATAAGATCAGGAGTTACCTCAGTAGATGGCTCGGATGAAAATTATGCAGTAGGCGCAGTAGAAAAAGATCTTGACAGCATTTTCTTGACCAGTTTCTGGTCGCCCTTTTTGAGAAATTTTGCCCTAGCCTTAGCAATTCTTTGTGCGAGGGTGGATGAAGGTGGTTTTGCAGATGATTTCTTGATAGCCTTTGTGGGTGAAGCGGATGAAGATTGTACTTGAGACATGATGAAATTTGTTAGGGTTTTGACTGAGATTTCAAGAACTTTTTCAGTCTTGAACTTTTGAGAGAGAATGTAGATTTGAAGAGGCGATGTAGTTGAATGTGTGAGTTTTGTGTGTATTTGACGAACGGGAAAGGGTTTTGGTGATTAGACGGTTTCTAGGGAAGACAAAGAAATAATGAGATAAAAGAGAAAAGCTGCTTTTTGAAAACCGGGAAGGGTTATGGATTTGACAGTTATGGACTTATTTGTTTTATCCTTTTCAAGTAGTGGGGTCCAAACAAGTCAAATAGAATTCTATTCCAAAAAGGAATGTGTTCCTATAATTTAGGACAGTTACAAGAACATGGAGGATCTCTCTTGACACACGTATAATTGACAATTTAATTTCAGTTATGACTTCTATCATGCAGGATAGTGTGACTGTACCTGGACATGATTCCTCATGCTTCAGTCGGTTCCTTCTCAGTACATAGTCGGTTCTTTATGGGATCACAGTATCCTCACCTGATGCTTAAAAGCTGAACAAGTATACTTAATAAAGTACAAAATTAGACTGAACAATAATAACAGAATTTTACACAGAGATAATTGAATACTTAACTAACCAATCATTGAGGTAACATCTGCTGGGTCATCCGTGTATTTTGGTCATCCCTAATTCCACCATGTTCCTCTCAAACTGTACCTTGTCCAATGCTTTGATAAATATGTCAGCAATTTGGTCTTCAGCCCTGCAAGAATTCATAGTAATCAGACCCTTTTCCATATTATCTCTAAGGAAATTGTGTCTAATATCAATATGCTTGGTTCTCTTTTGTTGGACTGGGTTCTTGGCAATATTCACTGCACTTGTGTTATCACAGAAAATTGGCACTACTCCACATTTTATACCAAAGTCGTCCAACTGTTGTTTGATCCATAGCAGTTGTGAGCAACACGATGTAGCTGCTACATACTCAGCTTCCGCGGTAGACAGGGCAACTGAGTTTTGCTTCTTTGTAGCCCAAGATACCAAACAAGGACCAAGAAAGTGTGTCATTCTTGAAGTGCTTTTCCTATCCACCAAATGACCTGCATAATCTGCATCAGCAAAACCAATTAGTTCAAAAGTACCTCCCCTTGGGTACCAAAGACAAAGGTCCTGAGTTCCTTTCAAGTATCTCAGGATCCTCTTCACAGCTGTCAGATGTGACTCCTTAGGCTTGGACTGAAATCTAGCACACAGTCCCACACTTTATACTATATCAGGTCGACTGGCTGTGAGATAGAGGAGTGAACCTATGATTCCTCTATATTTTGTCTCGTTTGTTGAAGGACCTAGTTCATCCATATCCAGCTTGGTTCCAGGAGCAATGGGCGTAGTCATTTCTTTTGCTCCCTCCATGTCATATTTCTTCAGAAGTTCCTTGACATATTTTTGCTGATGAATCATAGTCCCTTCAGGCATTTGCTTTATCTGCAGTCCAAGGAAGAAATTTAGCTCATCCATCATGCTCATTTCAAATTCACTTCCCATCAGATCAGCAAACACATTGCATAGCTCCTCATCAGTAGCTCCAAAGATGATATCATCGACATACACTTGAACCACCAATAAATCCTTTCCTTTCTTCTTGAGGAATAGCGTGTTGTCAATCTTTCCTCACGAGAAACCATTCTTCAGCAGGAATCCTGAGAGTTTTTCATACCAGGCTCTAGGGGCTTGCTTCAATCCATAGAGAGCCTTGTCCAGTTTGTAAACATGATCAGGAAATTCATTGTTCACAAAGCCTGGTGGCTGTATTACATATACCTCTTCATTCAAGAAGCCATTCAGGAAGGCGCTCTTTACATCCATCTGATATAGTGTGAACTCCATGTATATGGCAAAGGCAATCAACATTCTGATGGCCTCCATCCTTGCAACTGGTGCAAAGGTTTCATCATAATCTATTCCTTCTTCCTGACTGTATCCTTGAACCACTAACCTTGCCTTGTTTCTTGTCACTATACCATGCTCATCCAGTTTATTCCTGAACACCCATTTTGTTCTGATTATTGATCTGTCCTTCGGCTTAGGAACTAGGTGCCACACTTTGCTTCTTTCGAATTGATGCAGTTCCTCCTGCATGGCTAGAATCCAATCTGGATCTTCTAGAGCTTCTTTTACATTCTTTGATTCCAGAGGTGAGAGGAATGCAAAGAATGCACAGAAGTTCTTCAAGGCTGACCTGGTCATGATTCCTGTGTCTAGTTCAGACAAAACATTCTCCAAGGAGTGAGAGCTTTGATGTTTCCATGGCATGCTTTGAATATGACTGGAAGAACCTGCACCATTATCTTGAGGGGGTTCTTCCTGACTTGCAGGATCATCAGCTTCATCTGATGTTCCCTCTGTCATGTTGACTCCTTGTTCTAATGTGCTCAGAATCTCACCTGATGTCTCTTTGTCTTCCGAGTCTTCCAGTTCAACTACACAATCTTCCCGACTTAGACCAATCACTTGATCATCTGCCTCAATTTCCCCCAATGCCTTATCAGATTCATCAAATACGACATGCATACTTTCCTCCAATGTTTGTGTTCTTTTGTTAAACACTTTGTATGCTTTGCTTTGAGTGGAATAACCAAGGAATATTGCTTCATCACTCCTAGCATCGAACTTACCCAATGGTTCCTTTCCATTGTTGTGAACAAAACATTTACAACCAAAGGGTTTCAGGTGAGCAATATTTGGTTTTCTTCCTCTGAGTAGCTCATATGGAGTCTTGTCAAGAATTGCTCTGATGGAACACCTGTTCAGCAGATAGAATGCAGTGTTTATTGCTTCAGCCCAAAAGTTTCTTGCAAGCCCACTTGACAACAGCATAGTCCTTGCCATATCCTCCAGGGACCTGTTCTTCCTTTCAACCACACCATTTTGTTGGGGAGTTCTTGGTGCAGAAAAGTTATGATCTATGCTGTTCTTTGCACAATACTCATAAAATTTTGAGTTTTCAAACTCAGTTCCATGATCAGATCTGATGCTGATGAGTTCTAGAATTAACCTTTTCTGCACTACACCAGCCGAGTCTTTAAAGCTGTCAAAAGCTTCATCTTTAGATGCCAAGAACAAGGTCCATGTGTACCTAGAGTAGTCATCAACAATCACGAACACGAATCTCTTTCCTCCTCTAGTCCTGACTCTCATAGGTCCACACAGATCCATATGCAATAGTTCCAGTAACTTTGATACTTACCACCTTTTTGGATTTAAAGGATGATTTCACATGCTTCCCCCTTATACACGCATCACACATTTTTATGTTTTCAAATCTCTTGCTTGGCAATCCACGAACCAGCTCCTTAGATACAAGCTTGTTCAGTTGTGAGAGACTTGCATGACCCTTCCTTTTGCTCCACAGTTGAGAGTCACTTTCTTGCACATTCAGGCATGTTAATTAAGTTATTTTCAGGTAGTGACTTCAGCGATGCTTTGTATACATTGTTCACCCTCTTTCCTTCCATAACAATTTTTCCACTCTGTAGGTTCTTCACAATACATCCTACAGATGAGAAACTCACTTCATTACCTCTATCACATAGTTGGGAGATGCTCAGCAGATTGTGTATGAGACCGTCAACATAGTAAATATTTTCAATTGCATGATCCAGAGTTCTCCCAATCTTTCCAATTCCCACGATTTGACCACTTTTTCCTCCTCCGAAGGCCACACTGCCTCCTTGAAATACTGCGAGCCTCCTTGAAATACTGCGAGTGAGAGAAAATTTCTTCTATCTCCTGTCATGTGCCTTGAACAACCACTATCAATAATCCAGCTTGGGTTGTTCTCCCTCACTCCAGCCTGCAAAACAGATTAGAGGTTAGCCTTAGGAACCCAGACAAGCTTTGGTCCCTTCTTACGAGAGAATGGATAAATCAGATCCTGTCTAGCCCATTTAGGTAGAACACTTCTTTTATTCTTGGCCTTTGCCTTGTTGACATTCATGCACTTTTGTTTAAAGTGTCCAGTTTCACCACAAAAGGTACACAACATGTTGCAAGACAACCCCACATACTTGCTCTTAGGGTTATATGGAGGCAATGATTTCTTGAATCCTAGCCCTTGTTTTCCTTTGTTTTGATTTTCAAGAGCCCAGTTCATTGCCTCCGATGATTTATTCCATTTAGTCAATCTAGTAAGCTCAAATTCAGATTTTTCAACCTTTTGATTTAAAATCCTGTTCTTTTCAGTTTCCTGATACAGAATCATTAGCTCTTTTCAGTTCATTTTCCAGAAAGGTTTGAACTTCACTTGTTACTTGCTTACCATTTACACTCTCTCTTAACTTATTGCATTCCAATTCTAGTTCAGTGATCTTAGAGTTTGACACAACAGTCTGCCCTTTTAAGATGGCATTGATTTCTTCTAGTTCAATGTTTTGTTCTAGGAGGCTCTTGTGCTTGGTTCTGAGATCACCTAGCTCTTCAGTTAATTTATCCTTTTCAATTTTCTCCTTTTCATAACCCTCAATCAAAGTGGCAGTGATTAGAATCAAATTTTCAGAAGAATATGTATGTAAGGTTTCCTTAAGGTCAGATAAACATTCCTCTGCTGAATGAGCAGCTTCAGCTCCATCATTTGCCATAAGGGCGGAGTCCTCCGTTTGGTTGTCATCTCTGTACAACTCCTTCAGTTTTTCCCAGACTTCCTTGGCAGACTTGTATTCAAGTATCCTTGCAAGCACATCATAGGTAAGTCCTCTCCTCAGGTACAACTCAGCCTTGGAATTTGCCGGCAGCCAATCTAGATCTTGAGGATCTAGTTCTTCCACCTTCTTTGGCACCAGAACTCTATTTGCTGCTCTCTTCACAGGGACATGAGGTCCTCTCTTCACAATCAGCCACAGACTGTAATCAGTTGCTTGCAGGAAGATTTTCATCTGTTTCTTCCAGCTCTTATAGTTAGTCCCGTTGAACACATGTGGCTTTGACAGATCTCTCCCTCCTCTGAACTCTCGAGGGTCTTCTTCATCCGAACTGATGTCTATCAGGCCCATTAGTGCTAGTGGTGAATCATCTCCGGATTCCTTTTCATGATCAGATTCACTGTCAGTTGGTCCCCATGTAGCATAGAAGGCTTCCTTCTTCTTTCTTCTTTCAGCTCTGAAGTTCGGAGGTCGTCTTGACTTCTTCTTATCTTTGTCATTTTTCTTTGACGTCTCCTTCTCCTTTTCCTTAGATGCTCTATTTTTCATCCACTCTATTTCCCACATAGGACAATCCATGACGGCGTGATCTTTCTTGAAACACTTAAAGCATCCTGAGTAATCCGGACTGTCAACTATGTTCTTCTTGCCAGAATTCTCCTTTCCACTTCTTTTAAAGCCTTTGAATCTACCCAGGTTCAGCTTCTATCTTAGGACACTAACCATTGCTGCTTCAACTGATGGAAAATCAACATATTCATCAGTTTCCTCAGTTGCTTCAAGCACAAGGGTCTTGTCCTTCTTCAAAGCTGGTTTAGCTTTTGAGTCTTTCATCATTTCATGAGTTTTCAAGCTACCAACCAGTTCTTCAAGTTTGATGGATCTTAGAAGTTTAGACTCAATGATGACAGTCATCTTAGGTTCCCACGCTTCAGGAAGCACATTTAGAATATTATCAACCATCTCTACTTCTGCAATTCCATATCCAGGGATCTCATCTCATTAGTAATGATGGTCAACTTGGTCATCATATCCTGGATTGATTCCTTCTCACCCATAGAGAACAGCTCAAATTGTCTCTTCAGCATCCTTCTCTTTGAGTCTTTTACTTCGGTGGTTCCTTCATGCGCAACCTGCAGGGCATCCCAGATTTCCTTAGCCGTCTTATAAGATGATACTCTGTTAAACTCCTCAGGACCGAGACCACAAATGACCAGACGTTTGGCTTTGTGATTCTTTTCAATCATCTTATAATCCGCCTCATTGAACTCCTCTTTCAGTTTAGGTTCTTGTTTGGCAGTAGCTCCTTCACCAACTATTTTAGTGGGGATCAGGTTTCCTTCAGATACTATCAGCCAGAGTTGATAGTCTTCACCACATATGTAATTTTCCATCATGTTCTTCCACCAAGCATAGTACTGCCCATTAAATTGTGGAGGCCTTTGAACTGATTGTCCTTCAGTAATAGTAGGTGGTGCACTCATGATTCTGATCTTTCTCAAGGTGTTAGCCTCACACGAGAAGACCAGCTCTGATACCACTTGTTATAATCTATGCACCTCCTAAAGACACTATAAGGAGGGTTGGATAGTGTCTACCGATTTTTGTTTCACGAACCTGGTTCTTCTGTGTTAAGAACCCAGTTCTTGACTTTGCAATTCTGCTGTTTCAAATGCTGCAACTCACACCAAACATACGCACAGAGAACACGAGGATTTTACGTGGAAAACTCCTTGCTCAAGGGAGAAAAACCACGACCCACACTCTGGGATTTGAGAACTCAATCCACTAACACAACGAGCAACTTTCTGATTACAAAACTCTGTAACCAAGGGGCTACACTCTAGACCCTAATCACTACTCAAAGCTAAACTCTAGCTTTTCAAGCAATTTCTCACAAGTTCACCTAATACATATGCTTCTACAATAAGCCAATAGGTAAAAACAATGAAAGATCAAACTAAGACAACTTATAACTCAATGAACCTAGACAGAATATCTAGACACAACCAACTCAAGCACACCAGTTGTCTTCTTCAGTTTACTCACGTAGAAAGATGTTGGATCGCCTATGTATGCTCTCAACTCTCTGTTTGTGAATAACTGCTTTACGGCTGCATCAACTACTTGTATTTATATGGGCCTAGCAACCCTAGTTAAGTTCTACAAGGAATCTCTGTAATTATGGTAAGACAGGATTCCTAGTAACTCTTTTCCTTGTTAAAGTCCAACTCCTATTCACACTTCGAAGACACAGCCTGGGCACCGCCTCTTTTAGTCTGACTAAGATACGTATTCATTCACGCACCACTATTCCTAGTTCCGCAGGGATTTACAACCCGCAACTCTTTTCGATCAATCGTGCCCTTTTATCAAAGAACTAGGTTCTTCTCCGAGACTACTGAGTCCTTCTCGTTTGTCATTCTTCAAAACCAATACTTAACAACCTTCCTCATTATTTTCCTCTTCAGAATCTGTCCAATTTAGTTCTGCATCCTTAGCCACAGTAGGATCCGAGCAACAGCCAGGTTCTTTACCTAAATCCTTTGCAGCCTCGGCAGAACTAGATCCTCCAACAACTGGACCTTCACGTACAGATATATCATGAACTCCCTCAACACACACATCCTCCAACCTAGGTTCACTCACGTGCTCCCTTTGGGATTTAGCACAATCCCCTTCTCTCAGTCTTTCTATCACTTTTTTCAACTACATCAACCTCCACCACATTCTCAGTTACTAAGGGCACATTAAAACTAGACTTAGGCTCATCCTGAACAACCTGTTGTTTTTGCTCAACTACCTTCCCCCTATCAGATATTCCACAGGGCTCTACCTTTTCTACGATTTCATCTAGTCCTTTCTTCAATGATTCAGTACTTAATTTTCCAGGACTTTTTACAACTTCTAAAGCAGTAAAATCAGGTAGAGTAGAGTCAAGCGTTACCTCAACCGGTTTTTCAGATGAAACTGGTTCCGCCGATATAGGAGACGAGGATCCCACCACCGTCTTCTTGACGCCTCTTTTCCTTGCTCTTTTGAGAAATGTTACCCTAGCTTTGACGATTCTCTCCGCAAGAGTAGATGGAGGAGGTTTTGGAGTAGATTTCTTGGATTTGTGTGTTCCTGAAGCCTTAATAGGAGATGTCGATGTAGATTGTGCTTGAGACATGATTATTTTGGTTAGGGTTTTGAGAATGAGATGAAGGGGATTTCTGGTTAGGGTTGTTTCAATTTTTGGTGAGAGAAAGTAGACAAGGCAGAGAGGGATTGTTTTACAAGTATATCTGTTTAGCTTTTGTCAAACTAAAAGTGAGAAGGAGTAATAGTGGTGGGGTTTTTACTAGGGAACTGGCGTTTATGATGGCTAAAAGGTGAAAAGCAGCTTTTTGAAGTTTTGAAAACCGGGAAAAGATGGATTGATTTGACGGTTACAAGACTTACCCAAATAAGGACTTTTTAATGAAGTGGGGTCCGGTGAAGTCTAGTAGAAGTCTAACCTAAAAAAATTTGTTCCTATAATTAAGAGCGGTTACCAGAACATGGGAGGACTTCCTTGACAGACGTATAATTTGACAATCAATTTCAGTTATGACACATAACATAAATAGCTTGTGTAGCTGTACCTGGACATGGTTCCTCATGCTTGACTTGGTTCCTTCTACATACCTTGTAGGTTCCTTCATGGGAACACATTATCCCATCCTGGTGCTAATCAGCTGAATAAGTGTACTTAATAACGTAAATAGTTACAGGCAAGAAGATGAACACTTGACTAACCAATCATTGGGGAAGAAACGTTGAGTCATCCGTATATTTTGGTCATCCCTAACTCCAACATGTTCCTCTCAAACTGAACTTTGTTCAGTGCTTTGGTAAATATGTCAGCAATTTCATCTTCAGTCCTGCAAGAATTCATAGTGATCAGACCCTTTTCTACATTATCTCTAACAAAATGATGTCTAATATCAATGCGCTTTGTTCTTTTATGATGGACTGGGTTCTTCGCAATGTTCACTGCACTTGTGTTATCACAAAAAATAGGCACAGCTCCACATTTAATTCCAAAGTCCTCCAACTGCTGTTTGATCCATAGCAATTGTGAGCAGCATGATGCAGCTGCTACATACTCAGCTTCTACAGTAGATAAGGCTACTGAATTCTGCTTCTTTGTTGCCCAAGAAACTAAGCAGGGACGAAGAAAGTGTGTCATTCCTGAAGTGCTCATCCTTTCCTCCAAGTGAACTGTATAATCTGCATCAGCAAAACAAATTAGTTCAAAAGTATCACCCCTTGGGTACCACAGACATAGATCCTGAGTTCCTTTCAAGTATCTCAAGATCCTCTTCACAGCTGTCAAATGTGATTCCTTAGGCTTGGACTGAAATCTAGCACACAGTCCCACACAGTATACAATGTCAGGTCGACTGGCTGTGAGATAGAGGAGTGAACCTATAATTCCTCTATATTTTGTCTCATTTGTGGAAGGACCTAGTTCATCTATATCCAGCTTGGTTCCAGGAGCAATAGGTGTAGTCATTTCTTTTGCTCCTTCTATGTCAAATTTTTTCAGAAGTTCCTTGACATATTTTTGTTGATGAATCATGGTTCCTTCAGGCGTCTGTTTTATCTGCAGTCCTAGGAAGAAATTGAGTTCTCCCATCGTGCTTATTTCAAATTCACTGCCCATCAATTCAGCAAATCCCTTGCATAGCTCCTCATCAGTGGCTCCAGAAATGATATCATCAACATATACTTGAACCACCAATAGATTCTTTCCTTTCTTCTTCAGGAATAATGTGTTATCAATCTGTCCTCTTACAAAACCATTCTTCAATAGAAATCCTGATAGTCTTTCATACCAGGCTCTTGGCGCTTGCTTCAATCCATAGAGTGCCTTGTCAAGTTTGTAAACATGATCAGGAAATTCACTGTTCACAAACCCTGGTGGTTGTATTACCTAGACTTCTTCATTTAGATAGCCATTCAAGAAGGCACTCTTCACATCCATCTGATATAGTGTGAATTTCATGTATGTAGCAAAGGAAATCAACATTCTAATGGCTTCCATGCTTGCTACTATTGCAAAAGTTTCATCATAGTCAATTCCTTCTTCTTGACTGTATCCTTGAGCTACTAATCAAGTCTTGTTTCTTGTCACTATACCATGCTCATCCAGTTTATTTCTGAACACCCACTTTTTTCCAATTATTGAACTGTCCTTCGGCTTAGGAACCAGGTGCCACACTTTGCTACTCTCAAACTGATAAAGTTCATCCTGCATGGCTAGAATCCAATCAGGGTCTTCTAGAGCTTCTTTTACATTCTTTGGTTCCAGAGATGAAAGGAAGGCAAAGAATGCACAAAAGTTCTTCAAGGCTGACCTTGTCATGACTCCAGTATCCAGTTCGGATAGAACATTCTCCAAAGGATGAGAACTTTAGTGTTTCCATGGCCTGGGTTAAGTATGACGAGAAGAACCTTCAGCATCGCTTTGGGTAGGTTCTTCCTGACTTGTTGAATCATCGACTTCATCTGATGTTCCCCCTGTCATATTGACTCCTTATTCTCGTGAAGTTGAGTCCTCACATGATTCTTCTTTATCTTCTGGATCTTCAGAGTCAGCTGCACCATCTTCTCGACTAAGGCCAATCGCTTGATCAACTACCTCAGTTTCATCTACTGCCTTATCTGATTCATCAAATACCACATGCATACTTTCCTCCACTGTTTGTGTTCTTTTATTAAACAATTTGTATGCTTTGCTTTGAGTAGAATAACCAAGGAATATTGCATCATTACTTCTAGCATCAAATTTCCCCAATGGTTCCTTTCCATTATTGTGGACAAAACATTTACAACCAAAGGGTCTCAGGTGTGCAATATTTGGTTTCCTTCCTCTGAGTAGCTCATATGGGGTCTTGTCAAGAATAGCTCTGATGGAGCATCTGTTCAGCAAATAACACGCAGTGTTTATTGCTTCAGCCCAGAGGTTTCTTGCAAGTCCACTTGATAGCAGCATAGTACTTGCCATATCCTCCAGAGACCTGTTCTTTCTTTCAATCACTCCATTTTGCTGTGGAGTTCTTGGTGCAGAGAAATTATGATCAATGCTGTATTTTGCACAATGCTCAGAGAATTTTGAGTTTTCAAACTCTGTTCCATGATCGGATATAATGCTGATAAGTTCCAGGCTTAATCTTTTCTGCACAACACTAGACCAATCTTTGAAGCTATCAAAATCTTCATCTTTAGACGCCAAGAACAAGGTCCATGCGTACCTCTAGTAATCATCAACAATTACGAACACAAACCTCTTTCCTCCTCTGCTCCTGACTCTCATAGGTCCACACAGATCCATATGTATCAATTCCAGTGGTTTGGAAGTACTCACCACCTTCTTTGATTTAAAAGATGATCTCACATGCTTCCCCCTTACACAAGCATCACACATTTTTATGTTTTCAAATCTCTTACTAGGCAGTCCACGAACCAGTTCCTTTGATACTAGCTTGTTGAGTTGTGAGAGACTTGCATGACCCATTCTTTTGTGCCACAACTGAGAATCACTTTCTTGCACGTTCAAGCATGTTAAGTTGTTTTCAGGCAGTGATTTCAGTGATGCTTTGTACACATTGTTCACCCTTTTTCCTTCCATAACAATTTCTCCACTCTGTAGATTCTTCATAATGCACAGTTGAGAAATACTCAGCAGGTTGTGTTTGAGACCATCGACACAGTGTACATTTTCAATTGCATTGTCCAGAGTTCTCCCAACTTTTCCAATTCCTACGATCTGACCACTTTTTCCTCCTCCGAATGCTACACTGCCTCCTTGAAATGCTGCGAGTGAGAGAAAGTTTCTTCTATCTCCTGTCATGTGCCTTGAACAACCGCTATCAAGAATCGAGCTTGGGTTATTCTCCCTCACTCCAACCTGCAAAACAGATTAAGGGTTAGTTTTAGGAACCTAGACAAGCTTGGGTCCCTTCTTATGAGAAAATGGATAAATCAAATCCTGTTTAGCCCATTTAGGTAGAACACTTCTTTAATTCTTGGCCTTTGCCTTGCTTGCATTCATGCACCTTTGTTTGTAGTGTCCAGTTTCACCACAGAAGGTGCACAACATATTACAAGGCAAACCCACATACTTTCTCTTAGGATTATATAGAGGCAATGGTTTCTTGAATCCTAGACCTTGTTTTCCTTTGTTCTGATTTTCAAGAACCCAGTTCATTGCCTCAGAAGACTTATTCCATTTTGTTAATCTGGTAAGCTCATATTCAGATTTTTCAACCCTTTGATTTAACAACCTGTTCTTTTCAATTTCCTGATACAGGATCTCATTTGTTCTTTTAAGTTCATTTTGAAGAAAGGTTTGAACTTCACTTATTACTTGCTTACCGTTGACACTCTCCTTTAACTGATTGAATTCCAATTCCAGTTCTGTGATCTTAGAGTTTGACACAAGAGTCTGTCCTTTTAAAATCGCATTGATTTCTTCCAGTTCAATGTTTTGTTCTTGAAGGCTCTTGTGCTTAGTTCTGAGATTACTTAACTCTTCAGTCAATTTATCTTTCTCAATTTTCTCCTTTTGATAACCCTCAATCAAAGTGGCAGTAATTAAGATCAAATTTTCAGTAGAGTATGTATGTAAATTTTCTTTAAGATCAGATAAACATACCTCCGCTGAATAAGCAGCTTCCTCTCCATCAGTTGCCATAAGAGCTGAGTTCTTCTTTTGGTCACCTTCTGTATATATTTCCTTTAGCTTTTCCCACACTTCTTTAGCAGACTTGTATTCAAGTATCCTTGCTAACACATCAGTAGTCAACCCTTTACTCAGGTACAGTTCAGCTTTGGAGTTTGGCTGTAACCAGTCTAGGTCTTGAGGATCTAGTTCTTCTACCAACTTTGGAACCAGAACCCCATCTGCTGCTCTTTTTACAGGAACATGAGGTCCTCTTTTCACAATCAGCCAGAGACTGTAATCCGTTGCTTGAAGAAATTTTTTTATCTGTTTCTTCCAGCGCTTATAGTTAGTCCCGTTAAACACATGTAGTTTTGAGGGATCTCTTCCTCCTCTGAACTCCCGAGGATCTTCTTCATCTGAACCAACATTTGACAACCCCATCAGCACTAGTGGAGATTCATCTCCAGATTCCTTTTCATGATTAGATTTGTTGTCAGTAGGTTCCCATGTAGCATAGAAAGCTTCCTTTCTCTTCCTTCTTTCTGCTATGAAGTTTGGAGGTCGTTTCACCTTCTTCTTTTCTTTGTCATTCTCCTTTGACGCCTCATTTTCCTTCTCCTTTGTTGCTCTATGTTTCATCTATTCTACTTCCCACATCGGACAATCCATAACAGCATGGTCCTGCTTGAAGCACTTGAAGCATCCCGAGTAATCAAGACTGTCAACTATATTCTTTCTTCCAAAATTCTCCTTGTTATTTCTTTTGAAACCTTTGAACTTTCCTAAGTTAAACTTCTGTCTCAAAGCACTAATCATTACTGCTTCAACTGATTGCAAATCAACATAGTCATCAGTTTCATCAGTTGCTTTGAGTGCAAGGGTCTTGTCCTTCTTGAGAGCTGGTTTAGTTTTTGAATCTTTCAGCATCTCATGTGTTTTCAAACTTCCAACCAGTTCTTCAAGTTTGATAGATCTGAGAGGTTTGGACTCAATGATGGCAGTCATCTTGGGTTCCCAGGCCTCAGGTAGCACATAGAGAATCTTATCCACCATCTCTACTTCCGGCAACTCCATATTCAGGGATCTCATCTCACTAGTAATAATGGTCAACCTGGTCATCATATCCTGGATTGATTCCTTCTCTCCGATAGAAAACAACTCAAATTGTCTTTTCAGCATTCTTCTCTTGGAGTCCTTTACTTCAGTGGTTCCTTCATGTGCAACTTGCAAGGCATCCCAGATTTCCTTAGCAGTCTTATAAGATGATACTCTATTACTCCTCAGGGCCAAGACCACAAATTACAAGACGTTTAGCTTTGTGGTTCTTTTCAATCATCTTATAGTCCGCCTTATTGAACTCATCTTTTGACTTAGGTACTTCTTTGGCAGTAGCTCCTTCACCAACTATTTTGGTAGGGGTCAAATTTCTCTCAGATACTATAAGACATAGTTGGTAGTCTTAAGCACATATATAATTTTCCATCCTATTTTTCCACCAAGCATAGTACTGTCCATTGAACTGTGGGGGCCTTTGAATTGACTGTCCTTCAGTGATGGTAGGTGGTGCACTCATGATTCTGATCCTTCTCAAGGTGTTAACCTAGCACGAGAGGACCCGCTCTGATACCACTAGTTATAATCTAATCACCTCCTAAGGACACTAGAAGGGAGGTTGAATAGTGTCTCCCAATTTTTCTATGTAAGGACTCGATTCTTCAGAGTCAAGAACCTTGTTCTTGACTTAGCAGCGTGCGCTCAATCACTTCAACACATACAACAAAAGACACAGAGAACACGGTATTTTTACGTGGAAAACTCCTTGTTCAAGGGAGAAAAACCACGACCCATACTTTAGGATATTAGAACTCAACCCACTAACACAAAGAGCAAGTTTCTGATTACAGGACTCTGTAATCAAGGGGCTACACTCTAAACCCTAATCACTCAACAAAGCTAAACTCTAGCTTTACAAAGCAATCTCTCAAAAGTTCACCTAGCACAACTACTTCTAACATAAGCTGATAGGTAAAAACAATGATCGCACAAAGCAAGACAACTTACAACTCAAGAACCTAGACAGAATATCTAGACTCAATCTATTTATCTCCACCAGTTGTCTTCTTCAGTTATCTTACGTAGAAAGTTGCGGGATCGCCTGTGTATGCTCCCAACTCTCTGTTTGTGAATAACTAGTTCCGGCTGCATCAACTACTCTTATTTATATCGGAATTAAAATCCTAGTTGAGTTCCACAAGGAAACCTTGTAATTATAGTAAGACAAGATTCCTTGTAACTCTTTCCTTGTTCAGTCCAACTCTTATTTGTACTTCGAAGACACAGCCTGGGCACCGCCTCTTTTAGTCTGACTAGGATGCATACTCGTTCACGCGCCACTACTCCTAATTCCGCAGGGATTTGCAACCTTCAAATCTTTTCGATCAGTCGTGCCCTTCTATATAAGGACCAGATTCTCCTCCGGAACCACTGAGTCGTTCTTGTTTGTCATTCTTCAAAACCTCTTCTCAGCGGGTTGATTCAACACAAAATATGTTTTCTTCATGTTGATGGTTTTCTTTTACTTAATTTACTTAATTGCTACATGCATTACGGTGTGAGCTATCAGCATATTATATAGCTGAAGGTCAAACAATTTTTTTTAATTTTCATAAACTTCAGCAGTTCATAATATATATATACACACATATATTCATGGGTGCTGAGAAAATACATACTAATAGTTTTTCACTCATAAAAATTGGATTACAAAAGGTATGTAGAGTTAGCGAATTGTTGCATTCATATCTATAATTCTTTATCTTTAAAAATAATGTTTTAACTTTTTATTAAAAAGTAGTATTTTTCTAAGTTCTCAATTGTTACTACATCATTCATTATATTTCTGTGCAGCGTTTGAAAATAATAGAAAGCTACAACGATAATCTCAAAGGAAACTTCTGCAATATAAATTTGTCATCTCTAGATTTTAGTAAAAACATGTTTTGGACCCTTTTTAAAGCAATAGAGTTAGATTTTAGCAAAAACATGTTTTGGACCCTTTTTAAAGCAATAGAGTTATAATTAAGTAATTTATTAACTTTTTCCGCAGCTCCTACTCATGAAGAAAGAAACAAGAATTTCACATATGGAGGAAAACTACAATGTATGTGCAGTGCCTAATTTGTGCTAAATTAAAACAACAATGTTTAACATAATGACACTTAGGGTGTTCACGGTCCGATTTGGATTGATTCCTATTTGAAAGATAAACAAACCAATTAAATCGAATTTTCAATTACAAGAGACGAACCAAACTAATTAAGTTGGTTTTTATAAGCCACGCGTGAAACGCGTACCCAGAACTATATATATATATATATATATATATATATATATATATATATATTCTCCCCTTATATATAAAAGAGAAGTGAAGCTGCTCAAGGTCTAGCTATGGGCAAATCTGGAATATCAATTTAGCCGTGCTTAAGCTGTGCTATACATGATGCACATGCAGCTGTACCTTTTTGGCTTTAATAGAAAGAGACACAACTTTATTGACAATACCACGTGCATCCATTGAAATATCTGCCACTGCTTTACTAGAATATCCTCATTCTTTTTAAATATTACCATGCCAGCTGCCACCTCAACTTCTTTGTCTCACACCGTCACACGTACAAAATTAGACACGGAGCATGTAGCTGACAAGATTATGTAGATAGAGGAAAGTGCACTTGGTGCACGCATGAGCCCACTAACTGTCTTGGCAGTTCATGGGGAAATTTTGATGCGTAGTCATTTTTGGACGCACTTAAAGAGTTTTATCTACCGTTTCAAAATTCATTGAGAAATAGCCAAAAATTTACGCGCGCACTTAAGCTCCATTAGCGTTGGAAAAACACCCCGGACTAGTCCCATAACAAAATACTGAGGAACTTGTTCAAAGCCCAAATATTTTGTAATGGGACTGAAGAAGTCCCATAACAAAATAATCCCATAACAAAATAATGAGACCTTTTCGTTATGGGACTTTATACCATAACAAAATAATGAGATTTATTCCCAGATACATCCCATTATTTTGTTATGAGACTTTATATATAAAGTTTCAGTCCCATAATTGTTCAAAGCCCCAACATTTTGTTATGGGACTGAAGCTTTATACAAAGTCCCATAACAAAATAATGGGGCTTTGAACAAAACTTGTTCAAAGCCTCAATATTTTATACTGGGGTTAGTTTACTGAATCTTCCCAGTATGTTTTGTTCAAAGCACCAGTATTTATACTGGGACTTGTCCGGAGGTAGATATTTCTCAGCGGATTTGTTTTTGACGGCTATAAATCAATTAGCGCGCACCAAACAGGCTCCTACGCAAAATTTTTACCAGTTCATGACAGAAGCGTAAAAATTTCGCATAGGGGCCTGTTTAGCGCGCGCTAATTGATTTGTAGCCGTCAAAAATAAATTCGCTGAGAAATAGCCACCTCCGGACAAGTCCCAGTATAAATACTGGGGCTTTGAACAAAGCTTCAGTAAACTAAACCCAGTATAAAATACTAGGGCTTTGAACAAGTTTTGTTCAAAGCCCTATTATTTTGTTATGGGACTTTGTATAAAGCTTCAGTCCTATAACAAAATACTGGGGCTTTGAACAAAATACTGGGGCTTTGAACAAGCTCTATTATTTTGTTATGGGACTTTGTATAAAGCTTCAGCCCCATAACAAAATGTTGGTGCGTTGAACAAAACTTGTTCAAAGCCCCAATATTTTATTATGGGATTGAAGCTTTATATATAAAGTCCCATAACAAAATAATGGGATTTATCCCTCTTGTCTTGGCCCAGGTGAAGCACATGACCGGTCAAGAAAGTTCTTATTTTTAGATTTTGCTTTCGCTACGGCTACAGTCAAGGTCTCATCAAAGGGATAAATTCCATTATTTTGTTATGGGATAAAGTCCTATAACAAAATAATGGGACATTGAACTATTTAGTTCAAGGTCCCATTATTTTGTTATGGTATTATTTTGTTATGAGACTTTGTATAAAGCTTCAGTTCCATAACAAAATACTTGGGCTTTGAACAAGTTTTATTCAAAGCCCCAGTATTTTGTTATGGGACTAGTCTAGGCTGTTTTTCCAACGCTAATGGAGCGTAAGTGCGCGCGCGAATTTTTTGGCTATTTCTCAATTAATTTTGAAACGGTGGATAAAACTTTTTGCGTACATCCAAAAATAGCTACGCATCAAAATTTCCCGAAAGAAGCCTATAAAAATGGTTACTCAGTACGTACTAACCAACAATTTGCGCTAATAGACACCTCTAGGGTTGCTTTCACACTTATAGTCAATATAAAAGATTCCTTATTTATAGCCTCAATTACTAGAAATTGCAGATACATGAGTTGAAATTTGTAGACATGCGCCAGATATTAGTCCAAAATTTATAGCGATTGTCAGGACTTTCCATTGAGTTTTGTACTGATATGGAGCTAAAAATTAGAAATCTCTTTATAGGGATAAAAAATGTAAATATGTTCTATCTCTGTATATATTTTATAGCAATACCTACTGTAAAAATTTAGCTCAGATGCCAGTTTTGCCACTGATCTTTGCTTTTATCTTAGGCATGAAGTTTAGCCCACAGGGATTGAATTGGACTTCAGCCCACAAGGTTTGAACTTCAGCCCACAAGGATTGAAATTCCAAAAAGTGGCATCTCATGTAAAACTACTAATAAAGGGCCTCAAACCCAAAACTACTGGCAAAAGTGGCTATTCGTGCATTTTCCCATACCTACTCCAATAAGATCGACTAAATATGTGACCCGCATGTTCACCCAAAAATCTAACCTCATTTTTTCATAGAATGCAAACGCAGTTGTTAAACAATATATTGTGAATCGTAGCCTTTACATATCTGGTTCACAATTTGTTTAACTAAAGTAGTAATCCTATAAATTATATAACATCTTTTACTGTAAAAAAATAAATGAAAGATTATGTACCTTCAATTTAATAATTTTCAGTGGATTTCTATTACCATATTTATGTATGAAGATGAATTTCAAATTTCCACCAAAATTTGTACTCCCTAAGATACATGTTATAACATATCAAATGAAGATAAGACACGTTAATTCAACCAAAACGACAACATAAACTTCAAAAGATATAAGAAAAATGTATCACAATTTGTACTTTAATAAAGACAAGCTGCTTCTATTTTCTTAAGTTCCTAGAGTGAATAATCGCTTGCCTTAAAAAATAAAGCCTTAAGTCTAATTTTTCCATTGGTTACACCAAAGAAAAAAATAATAATGTAAAGATGATGTAAAGGTTCAAATTTAGGCAAATGAAATTCTGAGATGCATAGCAAAAAATTGTTTGAACAAGAACGGTAATTCTATGACTTCCCTTTCCAAAAAGAAAAAGAAGAAACGTATTGCATAACAAATGCTTGCAAGAATTGCTAATATCAATTTATATTAAAATTCAACTAATACTTATTTCGAGATTGAAGTGTTGGGTTTGGAAAGAAGGTAAGGTGGTGTGAATGGGAAATGAAGGGAATATTTATTAAAGATTAATATTTATATTAATATTTATTTATTAAATATTAATATTTTATTTGAGGCCGTTTTCGTAACGAAATTAAAGAGTGGAATACTTATGCAAATATTCCAAAGTTCCCAAAAGCTGCAACGTTAATGAAAGGGTACTTTTTCATTGAACAGCCACCTTGAAGGCTGCCTTTCATGAACAGCCACTTCAGCAAAATGAAAAGACACCTTCATGCCTTTTCACTCCAAATCTTGTGGCTATAAATAGAGAGGCATTTTGCCTCATTTTGGTCATCCAAAAAAATTTCATACTCTCTCTCTCTCTCTCTCTAATTATTTTTTGCATTTGTTTTCAAAACAAAAGTAAGTTCTGAGTCAGTGTGATTTGCTACCATTATTTGAGTTCGTTGTTCATTGTGATTTGAATTACCGCTATCACAGTGAGGATAATTCCATTCTATCCTGGGAGAAATTAATCCACAAACCTTGGGTAACTGTGAGGGGATTAGATTTCTTAAGGACAGGCAGTGTATACTGTTGGCTTGGAATTTTTCTGCTTCATCTATTTCTGTTTTGGTCATTATCAAAAGGGCAGACATATAACAATCTCTAACAATCTTAAGAAATCTAATTTGTATTCTGGTCTGCTAATCGATAATAGACTGTTTGTGGAGACGAAAATCTGAAAAGATTTTCTACTCCAAATTTAATATTTCGTTTTGAAGATTTAAATACTTCAAAGGATTATTAAAATTATTGTGTGTTTAATCCGTTCAGAAGATTAAAAACTTCCGGATTATTAAAATATTTATATTGTTATTTGCGGTTTGAAGATTAAAAACTTAGCCGCTATATATTGAATCGGTTTCGAAGATTAAAAACTTCGCCGGGGTATTAAATCGGATCGAAGATTAAAAACTTCACCGTTTTAACGAATATGACACAAAGAGATGTTGTGAATTATTTTTCTGATGTCAGATAGGAGATTGGAGAAATAGTCGTGTTTCTTGAACACGCGGGAATTGGATGAATTACGTTTCAACCATGTATCATACGCACAAATGGGAAAATGCCATTATAGATCGGCAGTCCAGTGTGCATGAATTGAGAAAAGTTACATTGTTTCAGAAAAAAGTAAAGTACGTAACCTCACTTTGAAGGTTGAATACAACCAAAATGGCTTGGCCTACTTTATGTTTGCTAAGAAAATATTAAGGCAGGTTTGAGAAACATTCCCTGATTGAAACTTTTGCAGTAAAGGTTTCTATTGGTCATGGGTCTTGAATTAGTTTCTCAATTCTAATACCTTACAGTGGCAATATTGATGAGAGAATTAATTCCCTTCAATATGCCAATGATGTAGTCCACGGGACTTTGGCAAGAATGAAAAACTTGAGTGAAAAAGATCTTACTGCCGCTGTTAACTCGAAAGAGTGATTCAACTTCTTCAAGGAGAATGTAATATAGCATTCACTATTGGCAGTTGAAATCTTATATAGAGGTTTCTTTGGATGGAATAGTTGTTCTGATTGTAAGAATTGGCTCCATAGTGTACTCATACTGGAGAAGAAAACAAGTAAAAATATGAAGAGACACGAAACGTTACCACTCTATATCACTATGTGAGATGAGTTCGTAAAGTCATTGCCACATGGTTAATTACTCTTCAATTATGAGCAAATATGATTTTTGGATGTGGCAGTGGCGTGGAAGCGGTTGGTTCTCTCCCATATAAATTATGTGCATACAAATCACTGTTTGATGTGATTATATAATTTAAATTTTTATACGAGTTATGAAAAGATTATTGAAATATTTGAAATGTGGGGGCGTTTATCTTATGTATGATAAAAGTCAACTTAATGTCTATATTACTTAGAAGAACTTGACGGTTTAATCCCACGAATCCTTTGTGGATATTGACATAGTAGTTAGTGAATTAATAACTAGTATATTTTGGACTGACTAGTTGATGAAACTACCAATATGATGGTTGGCCTTGCGCTCTTTTAGAAAGGTTGTATTATTTCATGAAATGGTGCCAATTGAAAGGTTGTGACTTTTCATGAAAATAGTATGTTGGTTGAAATATTACCTTTTATTGTATAGACCTGACTGTTTATGAACACATGTATTACAATATTGGTCTATTAAACGGTAAATCAACTATTAATACTAATGATAAAATTCATATCAAGTTAGATTTAAACGGTGAACCAACTAAGTATAATTATGAAATCCATATTGAGTTGGATTTGAAGCGATGAACCAACCAGTGATAATTTAAAAAAAAAATACCATATTGATTTGGATTTGTATAATGATTGAAGGTTCTATAATTAAGGCATCAAGTAAATAGCAACACGGAAATGGTTGAGAAATATATTAAATATTAAAAGGTTGTGGCCACAATTGATGCAACCATTCCAAGCTATTGATGGTGATGCTATATTAAACGGTGAAGAAGCTGAATGGCTCCGAAACTTCTTGGAAGACATTCCATTTTGGCCTAGGTCGTTGACACATATATGTATACATTGCAATAGTCAATAGGCAATATCGAGGGCTGGGAGCCTTATGTATAATGGTAAAAATCGTCATATACGACGAAGACATAAAACCATTAGACAACTTATCTCTAGAGGAATTATCACAATTGACTATGTTAAGTTAAAGGATAATGTATCGGATCCACTTACTAAAGGTTTAACTAGAGATGATGTTGATAGATCATCAAGAGGAATGGGACTATGGCCGAGGACAAGTCGTCATGGCAGTAACTCTACCTAGAAGACTGGAGATCCCAAGATCTAGGTTCAAGGAGCTCAAACAAAGTTGTGTACGACCGCTCCAACATTGTCAAACAACTCAACCCATCCTCTTAATAAGACAATGTTTAGTACTAAGGATAAAACGTTAAAGACGTTTTTTAATGATTATCTAAGTTTTATACGGGGTTTGTCAAATAGTGTAAATCTACGGGATTACACGTTTAGAAATCACTTATGTGAGTGTAAAGTGGAAGCCGCTTCAAGGAGAATTCTGTAAGGCCAATTCTCTACGCACTCATGAACCAGGCGATGTTCATGGCTGAAACGAACACAACAATGAGAACCAAAAATGGTCAAGGATTAATTGTGTGACATATGTTGTCTAGGTATACACCAAAGTTCGACGGTTCAAAGATATCAAATCTACCGATTGACCGAGTATATTCGATATATGTTCACTACGGAAAGTTCAAAGGGAAACCCACTTATCCAGATGCAATTAATTCTTACTTGCAAATCACACAGTTTTCTACATGTTTTCTTCATATAGCCATTCCCCATTCATGTGGGGGATTGTTGGGTTTGGAAAGAAGGTAAAGTGGTGTAAATGGGAAATGAAGGGAATATTTATTAAAGATTAATATTTATATTAATATTTATTTATTAAATATTAATATTTTATATTAATATTTGATTTGGGCCGTTTTCGTAACGGAATTAAAGAGTGGAATACTTATGCAAATATTCCAAAGTTCCCAAAAGCTGTAACGTTAATGAAAGGGTACTTTTTCATTGAACAGCCACCTTGAAGGCTGCCATTCATGAACAGCCACTTCAGCAAAATGAAAACACACCTTCATGCCTTTTCACTCCAAATCTTGTGGCTATAAACAGATTCATCCAAAAAAAATTCATACTCTCTCTCTCTCTCTCTCTCATTATTTTTTGCATTTTTTTCAAAACAAAAGTAAGTTCTGAGTCAGTGTGATTTGCTACCATTATTTGAGTTCGTTGTTCACTGTGATTTGAATTACTGCTATCACAGTGAGGATAATTCCATTCTATCCTGGGAGAAATTAGTCCACAAACCTTGGGTAACTGTGAGGGAATTAGATTTCTTAAGTACATGCAGTGTATACTGTTGGATTGGAATTTTTCTACTTCATCAATTTCTGTTTTGGTCATTATCGAAAGTGCAGACATATAACAATCTCTAACATGAAGCAATAAAGCAATACATTGAGTTTCAGCGATAACATATATTCAAAATGTAGTTATGCTTAAACGTTACAATTAAAAGAAAAAATGGGAGCAATTTAAGAGAGGTATTTATTGGGCATGCGCTCACCGCAAACTTACTGCCCCTAGTCTTATTTTACTATATAATAAATGTGAGTTCCCATAAACGACCAAGGGCACTTCGGTAAATTCAGCGAAAAGCCAATTTTGATTTTTTTTTAAACCAATGACATATAGCCAAAGCCAACAAAGAGTGGAACAGGTGGATTTTTTACTTTGCCACGTACAACACATAAGGGTATTGTGGTAAAAAGATTAGACTTTGATTTTTACAGCTGTCCAATTCTTTTACCCACATTAATGTCCTCTTAATTTGCCTACACCCCATTTTTGATTTCTTCAGTTCACTCCATCTACCTACTGCTTTCTCTGTTCCTCTCTTTCTTCTTGGTAAGTTGTTCTTTATTTTCTCCTCTTTTTTTTTTGGCGCTCGATTCAAATATTTGCTAGATTTTCACAATGAAATCGTTGATTGACATTTCTTACTGTGTAGCTTGGAGTTTTTATTGGTTGTAAATTAGGACTTCTAAAAATGAAATTCATGTCTATTAATTCATTTTCTAGGCATTTTATATTAGGTTTCTAACATAGGTACTGTTTCAGTATTCCATATATTTGATGTGTAATCAAAATCTTGTACACTCTTTGATATACAATGCTGATTTGTTCTCTATTATGTACTCAATTGATTTCTGAGCTAGTCGAGATGCGCGTAAACTGGCCCGGACACCACCGTTATAAAAAAAAATATTGATTTGTGAGTTTAATGTGATAGTATTCCTTAATAATTCACTCCATGCATTTCTGAAAAAAAGACCATTTTAAAAAAAAATAATAATAATAAAAATGGAATTTAATGCTTTACTGGTATTTACTGGTTCTTTATTTTTTGTTTCCTCATTTTTAGGAAAATTTGTTAGAGATATTTGGTGGTTCCAGAAGCTAAATGGTGATTTTCTTGGTTTTTGTATTGCTAATTAACTTAAATAGTGACATATACACTGTATGCGACTTCCGAGTCTGTCTTTGAGGCTGCTGAGCAATGTAGAGAAATTGTGGTGTTATAAAAAAATGAATATACCTTTTAAGTTGTAAGTGGCAAATCATAGCATGTCATCATTTAAATATATGCACCCACGCATATAATAGTAACGTAAGATATCAATCATGTTTATAGATTGTATTGTGTTTTGTCTTTATCTATCATTGGGAAACCAGCTGATAGGACAGGTGTTGAGTTCTTATGTTAATGGGTTAACTACTTCTCTTTTTCTATGCAGTTCTTTCCTGTTTTTCAGCTTTCGTCCGAAATGGCACAACGATTACGTATATGTGAAATTACTCCTTAAACATGCAACTGGACCTGCAAATTAGGTTGTGGATAAATTTGGTCCACGAATAAGTAAGGATAAAAAGTTAAGTTATCTGAATATGATCTTCTAAGATGAACAGGTACTTCTGCATGCTGCCATTAAATCATCCATTACATCACATACGTCTTTAACTATTTTAATTTCTTATACATGTGTTTTATGTCGAATATTTACAGGAAGAACATATAAAGGCAAGTATTTATGGCGAAAACATCAAATCAGAAAAAGTATTTCTAAATTGTTTTTACTCTTTGGTATTCTCTTGGATTATCTGGTAACTTTTGAATTTAATAAATCTTCTTATGAATGGAAAAAGAAAGTGCATTGGTAGTGTAGTGTCCAAAACCATATCAAAATAGGACTACAAAAATTTTTATATAGGTTGTTTCACTCATTGGATTTGAATGAGTTGTCAGTGATATAGATTATTATGAATAACTGTAAAAGATTCTGTATGAAATTGGCTTGGTCCAAATTTAGAAATTTACATTTGCTACTGGCCAACTGGAGCTAAAATAGAGGAAAATTTCAATCTTTAGACAATTTATGTTTGAGTAGATTTTTCATATTTATAAAGGCTAGTATTCTCTGAAAAAGTAGATGTCTTCTGGAAACAATTAAAGAGATAATGAATAATAGAGAGGTAAGTACCAGAACAAGAAAATAAAATTCAAATGCAAACAGGAAGTACCGGAGGATGAATACCCAAATTTTGATCCTATGAAAAAAAAAACAATGGGAAGGAAAGAAGATAACGCATAGCTAAAGCCCCTCCCCTGCATATATACTTCTGTAGTCGAGTTCAGATATTGTATGCTTTTATTTCAATTCGATTAGTTTGAAAATGAGATAGTTCAAGCAAACAATATAGGACTAATAGTTGCACAGCCTATTAATTTTCCTGAACTAAGCTTTCAGTTCTCCATTCTAAAAAAAGAATTTGTTCGAGTTTTTTTTCCTTCATATTAGGACCGATTTATCTCTGCTCTTTCTGTATTTCTCAGATTTGGTAAGTTATCTCTCCATTACCTTTGATTACTGCACCTGTATGCCTGAATCTATACAGGAATTTTATTTTATCTTTACCTGAATGTTTAAAAACAGATACTTAGGTGCATTTGGCGTGTATATTTTTGGGTATTTGATGTATGCCCTTTAACTGATTCTGAACATGCTTATGTTCTTTGATAGTCTTGTATCAATTTACGAGCAATCAACGGTACTAAAAGGAACTCAATGTGAATTAACAGAGGCTCCATAGAAAAAAATTCTTAAAGGTCACAACGAATTTAATGAATCATCTTATATCGCAATGAGACATTGCTATTTCTTTCAAGGCACAGACCAGACGATGTTCCTGTTTTCTAAAAAAAATTAGTTGACAACAATTCTGTTAGTCTGGACTTTTAGATTACTGTATCATGTTGAAAAGGAATCTGTATTTGATGTTATTTACACTGATTTTGGCTATTAATCTATTAAAGGTCATGGAAGAAGCATCTTGAAACCTCAATAGCTTGTGGCTGGAGTTTGAAGCGATTTGCCTGAATGATAAAAAGAGATTAAATTATTATGCATTTGAAGAAGTACTGGAATATACTCAAGTAATTTCTCCAATGCCACAGTTAGAAGTTTGACTCTTTATGTTCGTCACTCAGTCCGCTTGATATCGAGTTTAGTAAATCTGAACATGAAAGATCCAAAAAGAAAATAGATTTTACCTTGGATTTGAAATTGAGGTTTAGAGAATTTGAGTTAGAAAATTTGTTAATTGGTGATTTAAGTGCTTCAAATTTATCAGCTTTGATTTTGTCCAAGAAAAAATTCTCAGGTTCTATCCCTGAGGAGATTGGTTCTCTAGAAAAACTTCTTGATTTTGTTGCTAATGATAACCAGTTTTCGGGGCCTTTACCTATTAATATAGTGAATCTTGTACAATTGGGAAGGCTGGATCTTCACAACAATGAGTTAACTGGTAAGCTTCCAAGTGGGATTCATTCTTTGGAGAAACTGAATGAATTGAACTTGGCAAACAATGATCTTTCTGGAAATATCCCTAAGGAAATTGGGAGCTTATCTGTTTACTTTTACTTCTCATCCACTTACTTAAAACCTGTTTCTGGCTCTCAATATTCCTCATAGTACTCTTTATTTTATCATGAGTTACTGCTTAAGTAAGTAACTCTCATTTACATTACATTATGTGGTTATGAATCACACATTAATATAATAATTGTTTCATATATTTCTGTTTTTTTTTTTTTTTTGTTTTAATCATTTGGAAACAGGTTTGCAGATCTATCCTAAAATGATAACAAGATAGCAACTATGCTTGGTTGTGAAATCACAAGGGCTCATTGCCAACTCGAAAGAAAGATAGCAACATAGCAACTGATAGATCAAGGGGATAACTGCAATATGCTTGAAAATATTTCGAATTTCAACTTATTTTGGGATATGATGTATTTCTAAATTATATTACTGTGACTACTATGTATTTTTGTACATGTTCATAAAGTCCTTTCACTATGGTTGCCTACGATGTTCTCAACCAGAAGACTGTAGATTACTCTACGTATTATTTCAAACAAATTATGTTTGTTCTATTAATTATCCGTAGAAGGCCTTTTAGGAAGAAAGGTTACATTCAAACAAACATGTCAAAATTGTGAAGTTAACCTAAGATTGTTCAGAGTTAGTTTAATAGGTGAAAGCAACGACGACATCAGGCACCCGTGCGAAGCACGGGCACGGCATCTAGTACTACTATAAGAAGCAGTAAGCAAGAGGCGGTCGTCCTGCTTTGGGTTATTCTGTTCTGGGCCGTCTGTGAAGCTGACGCATGTCCCACCTTTAATTTATTGGGATATTTACATAAATAGACAGTATTAGAGACCTATATTACATAAAATAGCTATACTATTTTGTTTACATAATATAGCTATACTTTTTTTACACTTTATAAAATATTATGGTATCTTACTAAATTGGTGTTCTTTCTATCTTCTTCTTCTTACAAACCTAACCACCACTATCACGTCCCTCCCCCTCTACCATCCACTACCGCAATCGAAAAAACCACCAAAAAATACATATATAAACAAAGATATAAACTCGTAGATATATAAAATACAAAATTATACATAGTTATACAAAGTTATACAATGTAAAAATATACTAAGAAATACACTTGTAAATAGTAGAAATACGAAGGAATACATAGTTATACAACGTTATACTAAATTATACAAAGTAAATATATACAAAAAAATACACTAGATATATAAAAATACTAAGATATACATAATTATACATGTAGATACAAAGATACAAAGATATACCGTTGTAGATATATAGAAATACAAAATAGCTATATTTTGTAAAATACTTATTAAGATTTGCTATTTTCAATAATTTTTTTAAAAATATAGTTATGTTAGCTAATTAAGTGTCTTCAGTCGTCTATTTGTGTAATTTTTCCTAATTTATTTTTGCTCCACTTTCAATTTGCTTTGTGAAGACTGAAGGGGATACTCTGGGTCCTACTGTAAACATACCGGTTTATAATTTGTCTCTTGTAAATGACAACATTTATTAGCATGGTTAAACAAAATGTAAGGTTATTCAATATTTACCTGTTAGTTGCCTACTAACCTACAGGTTACATATTTGGGTGGAAAAGAGAGAATTTTTTTTAATAAGCTAGCAAAGAGCTTTGAATTATTACGCTGATGAATCATGAATTACGTGTTCAGTACTACTATAATTTATTCTATAAAATGAAAATTTTTAATTTCAAATAGAGTTTTAAGCAGCCCTTTTTTTGTATTTCAGTACCTATCGGACGCCTTGAAAGGTGGGCCTTAGGAAATGTCTTCCTTGCGCCTTCCCCCATGTGATTATAATTTCTACTACGAATAGGACATGTCAAACTCAAACATAACATGGGCCCCTCTCTTTGTCTCTGAAAAGTCAAAAATTACAACTTTTTATGAAATTTCAGCGTTTTGTTACCGCATCAAACATCAAATCACTCTAGAAATCTGCATAACATCATAAAGAGTTGCAATCCGCCAGAGTTAAAAAAAATTAAAGGTCGCCACAAATTTAAGGGAAAGTTAAAATTCTAGAACCCAAAACTCATTATACCAAATTTATAGTTAAAGTTACCAAATTCAAATTCATACTTTCTTATTTTCTATTGATTGCAAGTAACTTTTTTAGCTTCCTTCTTCTCTTGCTCAGTGACTTTTTCTTATTGGGTTTAGGTAATGCTTTATCTTGATGACTTTTGTCTTTTGAGTTAAAATTTGAGTTTTTGGTTAAAGTCGGTAATTGAATGAATAGTTCCTTGCCAGGACATTTACATGCATGTAATCAGTTGTATCTAATTTGTAGAACTTTGGAAAAAACAAACTTGAACGATTGAGTCTAAAGGGAGTTGATTCAATGTCTTGAAAATATTACTCATTGCTTCGTACATTTAAAGTGGCTTGGCAATTGCCCCCGATAATTGGGTTAAATGCAATACGGATGGTGCAAGTCGTGGTAACCCAACGAGAAGTTCTTTTGGTTTTTGTGTGCGTGATGTGGATGGAGATCTTATTTTCGCACAAGCTAAGGAAATTCATAACACAATAAATACAGAGGCTGAAGCGATTGAAATTAGAGAGGCGCTTGGGTATTCTGTTGCAAATCATTTTTCTCATGTGATTATAGAAACTGATTCTTTGTTGATGAAAAATGTGCTAGATGATAAGTAGAATATGCTATGGATAGTTGTATTGACCTAAACTGATCTCAGGACAGAAATCGAATTTGGATTGCGAATACAAGCAATTCAGTGTATCAAAGTCGGAGTTACAACAGAAAAGACAGTAATTATGCGTAAATAACTGATATTTCAATATATGATCTTGAGTACAAAATTTGGCAGAGTTTTGTATATATTTCTGAATAGCTACAACATGGAAACTAGTTCTATTTATAGATGAAAGAAGCCTTGTCCACGTTTTCCATGACTGATCATGTTCAGACCCACGTTCAGCACGTATGTTGGTGGAGTTAGTGGGCTGAAGTAGTGGGCTATTATGCCGCCGGGACGGAGGTATTCCACCGAGGCCCAGGTATGTGACCCCGGTGGCGCAATCTTGCTGCTCGATTGAAATGAATCCGTACCGAACCTCTACGTGAGATTCACCTTCGGTGATGAACTTCGACGATCAACTTCGGTGATTCTATCATTCGCTCCAATCTTCATCCCTCGGAGCATCAGTTCAATCGAGCTCGGTTTGTCCTACCGAAGTACTGTCCGAGCACGTCGAATTTTACCCAATACAGATAGTCCCCCCACTCCTCGGGTGAGTTTCAGAGTCACCGAGGAGTGGAGTGAACTTAAGCGGGAAAGCGACCTGGCTTATCCCTATCCAAGGATTCCAAAACGTCGCAAGTCTTTTCAGATTACCGTTCCGCATTACGTGGTGACCGTTCATTGGTCACCGAACGGTCACGTCGAATTATTTGCATTCCCAACGTTTCAAGTGATCATTACTTATCCACTTGCATTTGCTCACCCCTAAAAATACCTCTATTTGAAGTCTTCTTCTTCTCCACTTTACAATATCAACAATAGTGAAAAAAAGAGATTTACCACTAGCAACAATTTCGTTCCATCCCATTTTGAGTTTAATCCTTCCACTTCTTGAGCAAGCTTCTTCTTCAAACTTTATTTTCACCATGTCTGCTACACACTCAGTGCAGGGGTCTAGCGATTCCCTTGAGAAACTCTGACGCCCTGCCACAGTGATGGCTGGCGGCGATTTTTTAGATATAGCTCAGCCACTACCTGTGGTTGTGCCAGAAGGCGGTGGTGAGGAGGTGACCTCTTTGGCTGGCAGTGTTAGGTGGAGGAAAGCTAGGGCTGGTCGTGCTATGGCAGAAGTAAGTGAGGATGTTGATCTTGGTGATGGTGATGATGTCACGGGGGGTGACATCATGGTGGGTGACGTCATGGAGGGGTGACGTAGAGGAGGTAGGCAATAGGGTTGATAATACTGAGGTGGCAGGCAGCATCGAAGTGGAAACCAGGGTTGGTGCCTTGAAGAAGTCGAGAAAGAAGATTCCTCTTGATGATGATGTCGATCCTCGGTTGATCGTTCCTTCAAACTTTAAGAACGACAATGTCTTCAAACTCCAAGATCAATTCGATGCCCAAAAGGATTTTAACCAAAATATACCAGTAGATGCTAACCCAAGTCTAATAACCAAGGGCCGTATAGAGGCTGTCAGGAGGGATTGTAAATGGGGACCCGAGGTGGAGATAAGGATCCCTGCTCCGAAAACTGCCGCTTCGAGCCACGTCCCCGGATATTCTACAGTTTTTACTTATCCTTTTACTATTGGATTCACCCTGCATGTCCACCCCATAATCGACACCTTTTGTCGATCTTACAACTTGTGTTTGGGTCAGCTGGGCCCCGGGTCTCGAGGATTATTCAGGGCCTCGAATTCTTGAGTCAGCAAGCTGGGTTGCCTTTCACTTTCCAGCATTTGATTTCACACTACTACCCCCTATTTCCATAAGGCCAGGGTTGTGGCGATGTTGCCTCGGGGGACATACGCCATTTTGAGTAAACGTGAGGACCATGGCGATCGAGGTTGGTGTGATCGCTTTGTTCTTATCCCAACCAGGCTATTGTCCGCCGAAGCTAATTTTCCAGAGGAGTGGAATGCACGACGTAAGTATCTATTACTATTGCATTTGTACTTTGGTTGTTATGCTTTTCACAAGTGAGTTAATCACTTTTGCTTCATGCAGCGAACAAGGTTCCTGTCGATCCACCAGAGGGGTTGCTCGAGTGGGTTGCAGCAGTGCAAGCGAAGCAAGCTCGCCCCCTTTGATCATGGATTCTCATGGCTGCTAAAAACCATTAGTCATGCAAGAGGCATGGTGAATAACCTGTCACGTTTTCCCCAATCCGGTAGTAAAAGATGCCGATGAGGAGAAAAAGAAAGTGAAGAAGAAAGGTAAGGAGAAAGAGAAGAAAGTGATTGACCCCTCGACGGGTGTGAGACAGATGAGGGCCATGAAGGCGAAATTCGCCGAGGCGAAAATATCCAAGGGCTCTCCGGGCTAGGAGACTTCACAAGGTGATGACATCTTTCTTGGTCAGTTTACATGTGTTTCAAATTCTACTTCCTCTCGTATTTACGAGTTTGTTCCTCTCTCTTCCCCAGGCTCAAAGAGGAAGAGAGCTGTGTCGAAGAGGGCCACTAAGGCGAAAGGACCTCGGATTGGGGAGATTGCTACCCCCGCTTCCGAGGCGGTAACTGAAGGACACCGAGGTCTTATTGACGAGCCTAGTGATGAAGAAACTCATGGGATCGCTCGCAAGGTAGCTTCAGAACCAGTCCCCGAGGCCCTTAAGGAAGCCGAGGTTATAATTGTCGAGGAGTCTGATCAAGAAGCCGCCAAGAGGAAGGGAAAAGCCAAGGTGAACGAGGGCTTGATTAAGAATATGGTCAAAGCTACTCGAGGCTCTGCTCAAGCTTTGGCTGCTACCCCTCGAGCTTTGGAGATTTCTTCTGAATCCAATATGTTGGATGCTACCAAAGAGGATATCACCGCCATCGATGCTTTGCTCGGATCCAATGAGAATCGTGCTCTCAGCAAGCTTAGCCTTATGAGTCTGATGGGTGTTTCAGCTGCCTCTGCCCTTCGTGTAAGCTTCTCCGCATTCCTGTTCGTATATTTTATCGTCTCCTCATACTTAACGCTAGAGAAATTTTTTGCTTTATGCTGAGTTTGGTCCTCGCGTTGAAGGCTTTCCACTTAGAGAGTGAACGAGCTGAGCAGGTTCAAGCGGCGACACCTGCTTGGGGAGAGCAAAAGAGAGAGTTCGTAGCGAGAATCGCCGAGCTAGAGGCCTGATTTTTCGCTTTGAATGAGGACTTGGGGCATGCTAATGAGGCTGTAGCTAGAGCAAGGCTGACTTGCAAGGGGTTCGGGATTCTGCCGAGGCGAGGGTTCAGGCCTTGACAAACGAGTTCATGAGTGAACGCTCGAGGCTAAGCTTGGAGGCTGAGCGGCTCGAGGCTGAACTTTTCCGCGCAAAAGCTGAAGTGCTGGAAGTGGGTGAAAGGTACCGTGGCAAGTTAGAGGAGTACAACGCCAAGCTCAGTGGGTTGTAAAGCCAGGTTGATGTAATCCGGATTGGTATCCAAAGCCGTGAGGAGCTTACACTCAACATGCGGAACTTAGGACGCTTCAAAGAGAGCTTGGGAACCAGGATTCAGGTCAAGGAAGGCCAAAAGACCAAGATGCGAGCTTGCTGGACTGCTGGAAACGCAATGCCCTGCACGATCGCGAGCTTCTCTGCGCGATCGCAAGGAAGGATTATGTTGTTCTGCGCGATCGCGACATTCCTTGCGCGATCGTGATGAAGGATCGTTCAGACAGCTTTCCAGAATTGGCTGAAAGGGCATTTTTGTCCATTTATTAGGCTTAGGGGCTTTCTAGTCATTTTACACTTGTGTATGGGAAAACTATATAAGCTTCCCTTAGCCCTTTATTTCATTTAATTAGTTTTTGATTGAGGATAGAGATAGATTAGGCCGAGCCTATCTTGTGAAAGCCCGAGGCTTCACGGACCCCCTTTACTTAGAACCGAGTGGATGTCATCCTAGTATGGATCCTCGATAGGTTCAGGTTTCTTTCTCTCTCTCGGATATTCAATCTTGTTTGAATCGAATATCCTTTCTTTCTTCTATTTCTGTCCTTCCCCATCCCCTATTTTCTCGTTGTGTGTTTACTTTATCGCTTCCGTTACTTCAACTTGTTTCCGTATAGTTTGGTTCGTATCATTTGGTATCAGAGCAAGGCTCAGGTTTTCGGTCTTACGAATCCAGGTTCCTTTTTCATCCTATCTTTTAGTTTAGTTTATTGTTATTGTTGTTCTTGTTCTTGGAGAAAAGAAGAAAAAATAAAAAAATTGAAAAAAAAGTGAAAACTACAAAATAATTCGTGTTGTGGACTGGATTTGATGATCCGCTGGTTGTTTGATATCTGGGATTGATCTATGATGATTACCCGTTGATTTGGTACCCTTGTTACGTGATTTGGTGTTGAGAATCAAAAGTTCAAAAAATCAAAAGAACCTAAAAATTGAAAAACCCTTGAATTTGATTGAAATTTCTTGATTTGGATTCGTTATGGATTGGGTGTTGTTATAATTCATTGGAGATTGATTGTAGTAGTTGAAAACACCTTTGGGTACCTTGGGAATTGAAGAATAAGTTGAATCGAGGTGATTCGAGTGGAAAAATTGAAGTTCAAAGTCGGATTCTAGTTCAGCAGCAGCAGACCTGCGCGTTCGCGCAAGCCCGGGCGCAACCGCGCTGAAGGAAAAATTTACTCTTCGCGATCGCGAAGAGTTAAGCGCGATAGCGAAGAGAAAAATTAATTTTGGAATTTTTTGTTCTCCGCGAACTTGCCCGTCTGTGCGCGATAGCGAAGAACAACCAATTTTCTAGAATTCCAGTTTTGAGACAGAATGTTCGCAACAGCTTCCGAACAGTTTTCAATCATCAAAACTCCTATTGTATCATTAAATATGGTGAGTTTCTAGATCACAAACAAAATTCCATCCAATTCCAAATCCGTTTAGTGCCAATTCGATTCGAGTCTTTCTTGTGTCACTTCCTTAGTAGTCTTGCAACTTCTCTCCTTTAGTTTCATTGCTCGTTTCCTTTGTTCCTAGTTTGCTTGTGTGTCCTTATTCGTTCTTTGGTGTCTTATAAACTCCATTCCGAACCTATACTTGGACGTGCTAGTTGGTGATCATTTCATTTTGGTTCCTATAAAGGGGATAAGGCTAGGATTGAGAGGAAAAAGGCTAAGAGTGGTGAGAACAATAGAGTGTGGTCATAAAAGCCAAAGATCTTGAGTGTATACACGAGTGGAAAGAAAATTGAGTGAACATTACTTGAGTGATACACGTGAGGAAGTGAACTTGTAAGGTCCTTTGTTCTTATTTGTTATAGATATGGCGTCAGATGATTATTGTGGCGGATATAGTTCGTGTGGAGATGATGGAGACTATGGGTCCTATGATGGTGATGACGGATGTTGCTATGACGATTCCGGGAACTATGGTTCGTATGAAGATGAAGCGGGTCACTATGATGATCGTGGGGTTGATGAGGACTATGAAGCTCATGATGATGAATGTGTTGAACCTAATGCTTCTAGTCAGGAATCCGAAGATGGTGACACTTCAAGGTATGATGTTCCTACTTACTCTTCTTGTGATGAATTTGAACATGATGACAGTGACATAGAGAGAACGGAGGATGAAGTTGATAATATGAATTGTGCATATGCATCTCCTCTTGGTGTTGCTTGTGGTGTACAAGGGAGTAGTAGAGGTCCTTCCATTAGTATGGGAGGAGGAGGTAGTTGTTCTATGGAAAAAAGGAGGATTGACTATCCTACTTGTGCTAAAGGGGTTAATGCTCATAATTCCTATGTGAAGGGTGGAGTGAGAAGTCGTAGGAGTGGTGCCATTGACTATGAGACTCCTTCCTCGACTTTCAACAACACTTCTAATGTTGGAAGAGTGACGGGAAATGGAGGTTGTTCTAGTGGTGTTGCCAATAGAGGAGAGATAAGGGGGACCCAACTTAATAGTGGTGTCTTTCTTGGACTTCCAAACTCTTACTTGGATGATCCTGTACGAAACTTGGGTCTAAGGTGGTTCGATGTTGAGGTGGAAGGTAATGGAAGGTACTTGCTCAAGCTTGGTGACATCGATGCCAATTGCATTAGTCCCTCGGTGGTTGATGAGCTAAGGCTACCTTGCTATGCCCTAGAGCATCCTTATGAGTACCACGGAGTATGGGTTTCCAAGTAAGCTCGGGTATGCATATCTCATAGGAGTTATTGGGGGTGATATGTGGTGTGATGTGTATCCCATGCAACATTGTGATGTGTGATTAGGTGAGCCATGGTTGCAAGACAAGAAGGTGCGATATAGTATTGTGCATGATAGGTATCTTGTGAGCAAGGGTAAAAAGATTTGTGACTTTGAGCCTCTTCAGGGAAAGATCATTTTACCTCCTAATATACCCTCTTGGTCTATGCAAAAAAGAAAGGAGCAAGTATTTCAATCCAAGGATGAAAGGAAGCAATCAAGAAGTCTTACAAATACAAGAAATGGTGGGACCAGTGCAAGAGAAGAGTTGGCAATTGCCAACAAGGTGAACCCGAAGCCACAAGTTCCAAAGCCAAGTGGTTCACCAACAATGAAGAAAGAGACCTCAAGTGATGAGTCTCTTAGTCCTAGATTCCGGGTTGATGTTAAAAAGTCCACCTACTCCGGCTATGGGTATTCTTGGGCCTCGTCTAAATTCACCCGAATTTGAGAGACAATAGATTAAGAGGAGTAAGGGAGTGACCGGTGACATTCCTCGAGCGAAAAAATGAGAGGATGTGTTGAGTGATGTGAGTGGGATGTCACCATCCGAATCTACACCCGACCTTGAAAAGAAAATGAGGGAAAAGAAAGAGGGAAAAAGAATCATTGAGAGTGAGGACACCCCTTATTCTAACCTTAACCCTTTATCTTTTTCTTCTACTTGTGTGAGTTCTTGTGTAGGTACTCTTGGAAGCAAACCAATGGAGCCTCAATCATATTCCAAAATGGAAGGACAAGGTGAAGAAGATCTTCACTGTGAGCTTCAAGGTGAAGGAAAAATTCATGACACCTCAAGTGCATTGAGTGAGCAAGATGGCTGCTCAATGATATGTGAAAGTTCTCCCTTTGAACTTGTTACTTCCTTGTCATGTGATAGTGTTTGTGGAAACTCTATACTAGTTGATGAATTGTGTGATTACAATGTGTTTGCAACTAGTGTAGAGTCGGTTGGTCAACTTGTGTGTGATAGTGAATCACTAGTTGAGAGGAATGATAAGCCACATCATGATGTGAGCTCAATTTTCATTGAACCTCTCTTAAGTGAAGAATGTGTAGTTGACCTTGCTTGTGAACCTTGTTATGACACCCCACCTATATTTGATAAAGGGGAAGACGAGTTGAATGAATATCCTATTCTTTCCCTTGATGAATTGCTTGATAATGGTGGACCTATGTGTCGTAGTGAGGATGGTTGTGACCTTGAGGAGTCCCTAAAGTGTGAGATAGATCGATTTGTTTTCCATGACTCCTCAAGTGAGTGTGAAGAACCTAGTCTTGATGCTATGCTTTTATTTGACCAGAAAATTGAGGTGCATGCTTTTACATTCTCATTGTGTGAAGATAATCTCAGTTGTGATAGTGAATTGTATTGGACTAGGGTTGGTAGTAAAATAGAACCTCCATGGTTTGTGAAGTTAGGCTCTATGGATGATCCATTGGTGGGAACTCTAAGTGGGATGAGTGGTCTTGATATTGGTTGTATTGAACCATCTTCTAGTAGTCCTAGCCTTCGTTGTGTGGACTACAATGATGAAGGACCTATTTTGGAGACCTTTCTTTGGAGTTTGTCAAGTGAGAGAGATTGTCTTGGAGTTGGACTTGGAGGTGAGGAAGTCACTCTTGGTGTGTGTAAGAGTTCTTCCAAGTAGGGGAGTGGAGTGATTGATGTTAGTTGCCAATTGAACTATTTTATTTACTCTACCCCACATGTTGGTCACACCTTGGGTGTTAGGCATGCCAAAGCCAATGTGTCACATTGTGATAACATTGAATTGAAGGCTTGGTGTGTTGATCATAAGCTTAGGGGTCATAGGGAATTTGATCGCTGTATCTTGCATGTTCCTTATCCTATTGATCTCTTTGCTTGTTCTTGTTTTGGATGCACCTTTCTTTGGAGTCAAGTACTTGTTGTTTCCTTTGGAGACATAAGGTTATTGATGCTTGGCTCTATCATAAGAGTGTGTTTTCCACACTTTTGGGCATTAACCTACTCTTCGAGTAGGAAGTTCGTTTGTCTTTGCCTTGCTTGTAGGTCTTGTTGGCTTGATTTCGAGGACAAAATCTTTTTAAGAAGGGGAGAATGATGCAATCTGGATTGGTATCCAAAGCCGTGAGGAGCTTACACTCAACATGCGGAACTTAGGACGCTTCAAAGTGAGCTTAGGAACCAGGATTCAAGTCAAGGAAGGCCAAAAGACCAAGATGCGAGCTTGCTGGACTGCTGGAAAAGCAATGCCTACGCGATCGCGAGACTCTCTGCGCGATCGCGAGGAAGATGTTATTCTGCGCGAGCGCGACATTCCTTGCGGGATCGCGATGAAGGATCGTTCAGACAGCTTTCCAGAATTGGCTGAAAGGGCATTTTTGTCCTTTTATTAGGCTTAGGGGCTTTCTAGTATTTTACACTTGTGTATGGGAATACTATATAAGCTTCCCTTAGCCTTTTATTTCATTTAGTTAGTTTTTGATTGAGGATAGAGATAGATTAGGCCGAGCCTATCTTGTGAAAGCCCGAGGCTTCACGGACCCCCTTTACTTGGAACCGAGTGGATGTCATCCTAGTATGGATCCTCGATAGGTTCAAGTTTCTTTCTCTCTCTCGGATATTCACTCTTGTTTGAATCAAATATCCTTTGTTTCTTCTATTTCTGTCCTTCCCCGTCCCCTATTTTCTCGTTGTGTGTTTACTTTATCGCTTCCGTTACTTCATCTTGTTTCCGCATAGTTTGGTTCGTATCACAGGTGGATCAAGTGCCTGCTCTTCGGAGCAAAATTTTAAAGCTTCGAGGGAAAATCGCCGACCTCAATCAACGAGCCGAAGTCAAGGCTACGAGAGCAAAGTTTGAAGAGGCTTGGGCTATTGTCAAGACCAGGCTTGATACACTTGAACAGGTCAAAGCTGGGCAGATTGTTCTTGAAGAGGAGATAGTTAAAGCGAAGGGCGATGCCGCCGAGGCTCAGAAGATAGTGGATGAGCTTCCATCGAGTGAGGGCTTGGATAATGGTGAATCCGAGGATGATGAAGAATGCGAGGAGAGCACCAAAGAGGATGATGAAGGCGCCGAAGAGGGGAACCCTTAGGGGAGGACAGTCCCCAATCTTGACTTGTTCTTTTTGCTTGTTTATCCTTTGTGATTTTTGTTTTGTTAAGGCCTTCAGGCCTTTTGATATGTACACTTTTGACCTTCGGGTCATTTTTTATTGATGTAAATGACTTTTTAGCCTTCGGGCTTTTAATAAATGAATCTACATTTTATGTTTTAAGTGTTAGCTTTTGTTTTTCCTTTCGAGGGTTTTTGAGCTGAACACTTAGAGTAATTTGTTTGCAAGACTTAATCGTATAAAATCGATGGTAGCTCAGAACGACGTTTCGTCCCCATGCCGATGCATATTAATAACACTTCGATGATAATCATAAAAATAAAGAGACTTTGAATCAAGTTCATTTCATTGATGATATCAGTTGAGTCCCAAAGGGCTTTACATAAGGCTTAGCTTAAACAAGGCTTAGGCGCAAAAAACAAATTTAGAAAATGCCACTACTGGATGAAAATACATAGCGCTAATCTACTCTTCGGATGTTAGTCCCTGAGTGCTGAATAGATAGGCTTCGGCAGGAAAGGTTCAGTGTCGACCTCGATTGCACCCCGCTTCTCACTTCCTCCCATTGTTCGAGTGTGAATCTTGACGAAGATCCAAGCACTGGAGATCGTCTTATTCGCTTCCTGAATAGGTCAAGCAGAATAAAACGAGGAGTAGGTAAAATATTTCAACCAAAGCCTTTGTAGCATTTTTTCGGCTCGAAGTTGTAGGTAAATGTGAAATGATCAAGGAATGCGTACCCTGATGTCAAAAGTAATACCGCGTTAAATTGGACTTGTGCCAATTTAAGGGTTCGGGTTTTCCTTGCAAATCTTTGATTTTATAAGATCCCGTTCCCACAATTGCTCTAACTTTGTAAGGTCCTTCCCAATTTGCTATGAGTTTTCCCCCATTCTTTTCCTTCGTTGATTAATTCGAAGCATTTAACACATAATCACCAACTTTGAAATCCCTAAGTTTGGCCTTCCTATTGAGATATACCTCAATTTACCTTTTTTGTGCTGCTAACCGAACCAAGGCTAGCTCTCTTTTCTCCTCGAGCAAGTCCAACTCTATGCGCATTGCTTGTTGATTGGCATCTTTGGTGGTGTGAGCGTACCGAAGACTTGGTTCGCCCACTTCCACAGGGATAAGTGAATCCATGCTATAAGCAAGGGAAAATGGGATTTCATCGGTGCTGTTCTTCTCCGTTGTTAGCATTGCCCATGACACCCCTGGTAATTCTTCAGGCCAGGAACTTTTTTTCTCATCAAGTCTCTTCTTGAGGTTTTCAACTATCACTCTGTTCGAGGATTCGGCTTGTCCATTGGCACTTGGGTGGTAGGGAGTCAACACTAATCTTTTTATTCCCCACTTCTTAAGGAAATCAGTGATAGCTGCCCCCATGAATTATGGACCATTGTCACAAGTGATCTCCTTTGGGACACCGAACCTGTAGATGATGTTCTTCTTAATAAAATCTATTACCTCCTTTTCCCTTCGCTAAGGGGCTAATGATATCCATTTCCCACTTCATGAAGGGCCATGGTGACACGACCGAATATAAAGATTCAGCTTGCTGATGAATCATTCGGGCGTGGTTTACCACCAACTGCGAGTCACACCTTAATTCGACTCTTTCCACCACCATCTCCTTAGCCAACTCCAAGCCTGCGAAGGCCGCTTCGTATTCGGCCTCGTTGTTGGTCACTTTTTTTAATCGAACTGAATGTCTGACTTTCTCCCCGGTGGGTACTATCAACACTATGACTAATCCTGAACTATTAGAATTAGTCGCCCCATCGGTGTAGAGTACCCATAATCCCGAAGTCGATCCCTTCGACACCAAGTTCTCCTTTTCAGCTTCGGTGAGATCCCAACACTAAAGTCAGCCACGAAGTCAACCAAGACTTGGGATTTAATGGATGTTCGGGGTTGATAGGTGATATCATATTCACCTAATTATACTGCCCATTTAGATAAACTCCCCGACAACTCCGGTTTATGCAATATACTCCTTAGAGGGAAGGTGGTAACTACCGCTATTGGATGACATTAAAAATAGGGTCGTAGTGTCCGAGCAGTAATAATTAAAGTAAGGGCTAGTTTTTCCAAGTGAGGGTACCTGGTCTCAGCGTCGAGGAGTGTTTTGCTCACATAATAAATAGGCTGCTGCTTGCCATCCTCTTTCCGAACCAACATAGCGCTGACGGACACCTCGGACACAGCCAGGTAAACTAGCAAAGTTTCACCATCCTTTGGCTTAGCAAGCAACGACGTGTTAGCCAAATAGCGTTTCAATTCCTTCAGTGCTTCTTTACACTCCGGTGTCTACTCGATGTGATTATTATTCCTTAGGATTGAGAAGAATTTGTGGCATCGCTCTGATGACCTTGAGATAAATCTACTCAAGGTAGCTACTCGGCCAGTCAAGTGCTGAACTTCTTTCACCCCGGTTAACTCATCAGGGATTTCCTCAATAGCTCTGATCTTGTCAGGATTGGCTTCGATTCCACGCTCAGAGACTATGAATCCCAAAAACTTGCCCGAACCCACACCGAAGGCGCACTTCTCAGGATTGAGCTTCATATTGTATTGCCTTAGAACAGCGAAGGCCTCTCTCAAATGGCTAAAGTGCTCCTCCACCCGAATAGATTTGATCAGCATGTCGTCTATGTAAACCTCTATAGACTTTCTGATGTAATCTTTTAACATGCGACACACTAACCGTTGGTATGTCGCCCCAACATTCTTCAGATCGAAGGGCATTACCTTGTAGCAGAAGGTACCTCGGTCAGTGATGACAATGTCTTTTCTTCATCCTTCGGGTCCATGAGAATTTGATTATACCTCGAATAGGCATCCAAGAAGGTTAATAGTTTGTGTCCAGCCGTGAAGTCTATTAGCCTGTCTATCTGTGGCAGTGGATAAGAGTCCTTAGGACAAGATTTGTTTAGATCAATATAATCTACACACATTCTCTACTTGCCATTCTTTTTGGGCACAACGACGACATTAGCCAGCCATTCGGGGTACTTCACCTCTCTTACGAAGCCATTCTCCTGCAGCTTCATAGTTTCATCCTTGATTGATTTCTTTTTGACACCGGCGTGCGGCCTTCTCTTTTGTTTCACTGGGGGTAAAACATGGATCCACGTTCAATTTGTGGGTCATGATCTTCGGATCGATACTGGCCATATCTGAATGGGACCAAGCAAAGCAATTATCGTTGGACTTAAGACTTTGATTATAGCTCTCTTCGACTCTGGGTCCAACTCTGAGCCGACAAACACTTTCCTCTCTAGGAAATCTTTTGATAATGTGAAAGATTCCAACTCCTCAATAGTTGAGTCCTCGGCCTTTTGTTTCCGAGGTTCTTGAATGCATTCTGGGATCTTCTCCATTGCTCCTCGGAGGTCGTCTTGGGAACTTGACCCTCCCTCTTCGTTTGACCCCGGTTGCATTGGTTGCTATTTCTTTGGTCCTGACGGGACGACTCCACTCTTCAGCGCAACCGAATAGCATTCTCTCGCTACTCGCTGTTCTCCTTTAATCAAATGAACTCCTCATGGGGTAGGGAATTTGATGACTTGGTGGAGAGTGGATGGAACAGCTTCCATGGAATGAATCCATGGTCTACCGAGGATAACATTATATGCCATGTCCTCGGGCAGAACTTGAAACAATGGTTCCTTTCAAACTCCTTCAGCGTATGTTTTGAGAGTGATTTCGCCAAACGTCTTTTCGGTGGAGTTGTTGAAACCAATCAACACAGTTTCTGTTGGGATAACCTTAACCTCTCCCTTTAACCATATCTTTTTGATGGCCCTGTAGCTGATTATGTTGTTAGAGCTACCAGGGTCGATTAAGACACGTTTGATATCCGAGTCGTTTATCCTTAGCATGATGACAAAAGCATCGTGGTGGGTAAAAATCATCCCATCACAGTCATCATCGTCGAACACTATTTCCTTTCCCGAGCCTCCAACTCGAGTTCTTTTTTCTATCGTTATTGACAACTTTGCAAACTTCTTGGCAGCTGCAAAGTTTACTCTGTTCACCTCTGACCCCCCGGTGACTACATTCACAACTCTTTCATGGGGTGGTGCCCGAGGTGGTTGGCCATCACCTGGATTTTTTGTATAATTTTCCTTCCTCTTATCTGTGAGGAATTCAGCCAGCACGCCCTTTTCAGCAAATGCGCCACCTCGAGGCGCAAGGGTTTGCAGTCCTCGGTGCGGTGACCGTAGTCTGCGTGAAACTCACAACGTAAACTTTGATCTCTCTTGTCAACAGGAGTCCTCATATCCTTCGGTGCTCTCACCCCAGCTATCCCCTTCACTACATTGACCTGCTCCGAGGTCAATATGTTGAAGTTGTAATCGGGGATCCGGGGTAACTCCTTATTCTTTGAAACCAGAGCTGGGCTCGAGGGGTTTCTTTGGTTCGTGCTGGGGTAAACCTTTCAACCGAGCCGTTGGCTCACATGCGAAATTCCAAGCCTTTGACTAATAGGCTGCCTCGATGAAGTGTACGATTCATACTTTGCGTTTGAATTTCCTCGTGGTGCCTCGGCGCGATATGAGAATTCAGATCGATTCTTCTAATTGAAGCCTCGACTGTTGTTCTTCCACTCGGCTTCCTCCAACCTTATCTTGGTGTATGCTCTGTTGTGAACATCATCCCATGTTAAGGTTTGATACTGCTGGAGCTCTTTTCTCAGTTCGGCGGTAGCCTCAGAGTTTCAAACATTAATGCATTTTTCAAACACCATGATGGCCAAGGTATCATCCATGGCAGGCAACTCCATCTATTCGACGTGGAAACGCTCGAGGAAGTCTTTAATAGGCTCGCTGGGCCGTTGCTTTACTTTGAATATATCCTCCTTCCTTAGGAGGATTCTCTGTGCCCCGGTATGAGCTTTAACAAACGCATCAACCAGATCCTTAAAACTAGAAATTGACCCCGCTGGTAGACGCATGTACCAACGTAGGGCTCCCTTCTCCAAAGATTCGCCGAATTTTTTCAAAATCATCGACTCATTATCTATCTCCGTTAAATCATTACTCAACACCATCGACATGTATTCAGTCACATGTTCAATGGGGTCGGTAGTCCCATCATATTTTTTCAAAAATAGAATTTGAAAGTCTTTGGAGTTGGTGCTGGGGCAGCCTTAGGTTTGTATGGCAATTGCCTGTACTGGTCGATATCAAGTGCCCTTTGGGTCTTTGTTACCCCAGGGACACTCTCGAGCCATTTTTCCACTCGAGCCTCGACTCAGGCTTCGATCTCCTTGCTTAGTTTTTAGATGTCCACCGAGGAGCTAGCTTCTGCCACAATGGGAATCGTCCCGAAGTAGGGCGTAGTGCTCGGTATTGTGCCCGAACCCCCCAGATGTGGCTCCATTTTGAGGTCCCCCTGTTATCGCGCCCGTGCGAAAGAAGGGCAGGATGCCTCCGGTTGGAGCCACAAGTGGAACTCCATTCAGAGCTGAACTATTCCTCGCCTCCAATGAGGCATGAAACTCAGCGTTTATAATAGCCTATTCGGCTTGCTGTTCTTGAAGCGATTTCAAGGTTCGGATGACAAATTTTTGGAAAGCTTTGTTGGACCCCAAAGAGGAGGGGTCCCTACTGGTGGCACTACAGGCGCATTGGTGTTCAGATTCGTATGAATGCCATTTTGTTCATCGAGAGTCGGTTGAGGTTCAACGGAATTTCCATCGCTATTAACAATCTTGTCAAGTAAACACAGGAATTCGAACGAAAAGGACGTTCAACTTTGGAACAAAATATTGATGATTGTATCCCTACAGATGGTGCCAATTTGTATTGGCCTAAATTGATCTTAGGATACAAATCGAATTTGGATTGCGAATACAAGCAATTCAGTGTATCAAAGTCGAAGTTACAACAGATAAGACAGTAATAATGCGTAAATAACTGATATTTCAATATATGATCTTGAGTACAAAATTTGGCAGAGTTTTGGTATATATTTCTGAATAGCTACAATATGGAAACTAGTGTTATTTATAGATGAAAGAAGCCTTGTCCACGTTTCCGATGACTGATCATGTTCAGACCCACGTTCAGCACGTATGTTGGTGGAGTTAGTGGGCTGAAGTAGTGGGCTATTATGTTTTCGGGACCTAGGTATTCCACCGAGGACCAGGTATGTGACCCTGGTGGGCAATCTTGCTGCTCTATTGAAATGAATCCATACAGAACCACAACGTGAGATTCACCTTCGGTGATGGACTTCGACGATCGACTTCGGTGATTCTATCATTCGTTCCAATCTTCATCCCTCAGAGCATCAGTTGAATCGACCTCTGTTTATCCCACCGAAGTGCTATCCGAGCACGCCGAATTTTACCCAATACAATAGTTGTTGCAATTGTTGAAGAAATCAGAGTCTTTGTGACTCATTTTCAAGTGTTATTCCACCATGTTTATCGTGAAGGAAATAAGTTTGTGGATTATTTAGCGAATCAAGCATTGGATGAGGGTGGTGTTATACAATACTCCTCTTTTCAAGAACTATCGCCAAGGGGTAGATTGATCCTTAACCATGATAAATGAAAATATCCTAGTTTAAGGACTCGACCAGTTGGTAGGAAGGGAAGATGAGGTGCTGGAAAGATTTCCATGCTATGCGAAACAATGGAAAGGATGCATCCTGATTACCAGCTTGTTCAAGTCCTAAAGGAGGAGAACACGCTGGTTTTTTTCACTAATGAATTTTTTTTTTTTTGCAGGTCTGTTTTATTGTTCATTTTCTGATATATGCAGCTACCTAATCGATTTTGGGCAGTGATGTAGTAGCAGCTCTAATGATATCCAGCTTTTTCAGACCAGACTCAATTTTTGGTTGTTATGTCAAGACGATGTGACATCAACTAAGCAAAATTAGAACCAGCGTAAGGGAGGTGAACACAGCTTCGTTTTCACAGGTTGCAATTTGTCTAGGTGCACCAGCAGTTCTTGTGGTATTAAATCGCAACAAGAGCAGCAACAACAGCTTGCTTTGGCACACTCATTTAATATGCAGCAGCAACATGTTTTTTGGACCCATGGGTTTGAGGAGCAAGCAATAGCAGAACGGGTAACATGTAGCAGATTATGGCTAACTGGGACTGTTCCTTGGCGTGTTTCAGCACGCTAAAGGTTGATACTTTGAGTTTGATACATAGTGGGCAGCAGCTTGAGAAATCCAGTGGGTACAAGTTCAAGGGCTGGAATTCTCATTTCAGATTTCAGCAGCAATATCACAAGTGCAGCAGCTTGGGAAGAAAGAGGCAGCAAACAGTGGGGCTCGTGATTACATGGAAAAATGCAGCACCAGAACTTTGGAGATTGTTGAGGGGTACATTGCTTTGCAAGGCCGCCCAGAATTTTATGTTACTCAACGAGAGCCTGGACGAGCACCATTTAGAGGCAACGAGCATCAAGAATTTTAGCTCGCCTAGCGAGCAAGGTGAAGCAGCGGGAATTTTAAGGCAGCAGGCGGGCAGAATCCTTGGTAGCGCAACGAGCAAAGTCAGCGAGCGAGCGTGGGAGTATATTTTGGAGGTGCAGAGTAGCGTGGAGGAGCTAGCGAGCAACCTCAACGAGCGCTCCTTTTTTCCTTTGAAACTGGGCAGATTTTGGATAAGCTCAATGAGCCTTCATGAGGGGGCTGCTTATACATATTTTGGCCTTCAATCATAGTATTTTGGGAGCTTCATCTTGAATGCTTCTCAAGAAAGTCAAAGACTTTTTTCAAGATCATTAGTATGGAATTTATTAGCATTATTTTTAGAAACATACTTTAATTATTTTGCATTAACTATATTCCTAGGCAGGGTGGTGGTTCATGTAAAGTTCATTATTCAAGTGTTAACTTTACTTCAATTGGTGGTATTTAACATTGTATGATGTTCAATAAGGTAGATGCAATGTTTGAATATGTTGTTATTTTACCACATTCTAGGCACTATTTAGTTATAGCAAGTTTATATTTTATTCAAGGATGTAACGACTTTATTTATTTTATGTTTTTTATTAGTCGTTAAGCTGCGTGCTTAGTGGTATTTGCTTAAAAAAATTTGTGGCGAGACTAGGGGTGTACGAACACGGTATTTTCCTGGTTTCCAATATCTGTAGGGTTAAATTGATACTTACAAATTCATTTATAAAAAAAATCTGTACTATTGGTAACACGTGTTTGCCTCTTATCCCTTGTACAGACCATACTTTTCGCTTGAAGTTTGATCCTTCTTCTCTTCCATCTCTCAGAACACTTATAGTAAATGCTTATCCACACTGAATATTTACACCAAGCCAATGTATGGATGCCATGTGTTTTGAAATAGAGTTCCCTCGCCTAACTATGGTTCATTAATGCATATATTTACATTATTAAATCACATAAGCAAGGTAACTCAACATATTTTGGTATAAATACCCGGTGCGGTTAAATTTTTATCGAACAGTTATTTCTTGATTTGCATACATCTTCGTCCCTAAGGTACTTTCTTATTTTTCTATTGATTGCAAGTAACTTTTTTAGCTTCCTTCTTCTCTTGCTCAGTGACTTTTTCTTGCTGGGTTTATGTAATGCTTTATCTTGATGACTTTTGTCTTTTTGAGTTAAAATTTGAGTTTTTGGTTAAAGTCGGCAATTGAATGAATAATTCCTTGCCAGAACGTTTGCATGCACGTCATTAGTTGTATCTAATTTGTAGAACTTTGAAAGAAAAAAAACCTGAACGATGGAGTCCAAATGGAAGAATTTCAAGGAATAGATGAAGTAATATTTACTATTAATCATTTATGTAGCCTAGGGCAAATGGAAGACAAAGAAAACTATTTTTGCAGAAATCGATTACGCGGAAGGTATCAAACTTTGTTGTAACGGCACAACAACATTACAAAGATTAAGAATTTAGAAGTAGTCTATGCACTAATGTTATTTGATAATATTCCCGACTCATCTTAATTATGTGGTGTTCCTATTTGGGGTTAAGTTCTTTAGTTTGTGACCAAAACAAATCATGATTTAGTTTGTACATTTATCCTTTAACCATACTTTTTGGGTTACTCTAAATGGTGCAATACATCTACAAGTATTCGCCAAAAAAGATGCAACTTCTCTCAAGACATGCTTCAATCTATATATATTATTTATGCGAATCTTTTGTTGGACATAATGATAGTTTAGCTAGTTTAGCTTCAGGATAGCTTTGCATACTTTGTATCAATTTTGTATAGCTCGATTGTATATAGGCTATTTGTAAATAAAGTCTGATAGTTAGTCCATTAGTCAATAGCTTTTAGTTACTGGGCTAAGGCCCATTGTATATATAGGGCAATTGTATCATATCCTAACCAAGAAATTCATTTTACATTTTCCTCAATTCTGGAACCGACCTTCTCTCATTCTCTCCTTATGACCTAATCAATTCTTCATCACGATTTTGCTTATTATCAGTTTAACATGGTATCAGAGCCAAGGCTCGTGTAGATCTCGTCTTAATCTTTCATCCAATCGTACCCTCGAAGGGTTTCATCGACGAACTTTGATTTTCCGGCGTTTCTGGTTCTTGTGTCATATTTTTACGGTGGTGGATCGTTGTATGTTGTTGGCGACGGTTGAAATCACGACTTTCTAATGGGGTTTTCAGGTAGAGTTTTCTGGCGATTGAAAATTAGGGTTTTCCGATGACGCGGTGGTTTAAGATCAAACTTTTGGTGTCTCAGTTTGCTTCATAATTGAAGGTCGTTGCTTCTTTAGGTTGCAAAGAAGTCTGGTATTTTCTTCTTTTTTCACAATCACTGAGATTTAGGGTTTTTAATCGAGTTATTTGCGACTTAGGGTTTTCAACTACTTGTGTAACTGGTGTCTATGGCTGCTCCGAATAATCAACCTAATGCTTGGCGTAACCCTAATTTTACCTTTGACTCTTCGAGTCCTCTATATCTCCATTCCCCTGACATCCCTGGCACTTGTCTTGTGAATGTGCCTTTCTCTGGATGTGGTTTTGAAGGGTGGAAGAGAAGTAGGATGGTTTGTCTTTCTGCTAAAAACAAAATGGCCTTCTTAGATGGAAGCTACCCTAAGCCCTCCCCACAGGACCCTGAAATTAATCAGTGGAACCGTTTTAATAACATGGTTATTTCTTGGCTCACTAACTCCCTATCTCCTAAGATTGCTGAAAGTGTTCAATACTCAGACACAACTGAGGAAATTTGGGCACAATTGGAGAAAAGATATGGGAGTGTTAGTGGGACCAAGGTCTTTGAGCTAAAGAGAGAACTCGCCTCTACTCATCAAGGAAATCTTGACATAACCAGATATTTCAATAAACTAAAAAGATTGTGGAATGAACTCAAACTAATGCGCAAAAACCATGTATATTCATGTGTGTGTCCTGCAAAAGATGGCATAGAAAAGGAAGAGGAAGAGGACAAGCTTCATCAGTTCCTATTGGGTCTAAATGACACATGTGACTGTGAGAAGAAATCTCCTCATGATGCAACATCTTCCTAGCCTTGATAATGCCTATAACATCCCGATTCAAGATGAATCTCAAAGGCAATTTCAGAATAATCCCTATATCAAGCTAGAATCAGCATCCTTTGTTGCAAGCTCCAATAATAGACCACATTCACCCTACAATCAGAAAATAAATTTTGAATACAAGCCTCCCACACAATGACAGAATAATCAGCAGAGTCAATCCTACAACAACAGGTCACAGTCCAATTATAAGAAGCCATCTAATAAGAAGAAACAGGATGAATTATGTAGATATTGTAAAAAGAATGGTCATTCTATTGGGGATTGCTACAAACTTAATGGGTTTCCTGAGGACTTCAAGTTTACAAAGAACAAGAAGACAGCATCTAATGCCACTACAGAGACTGGATCAGGCTCTCATCGCAAGTAAAAATATATAATCCTTGCACTTTATAGTTATATGAGGAAATAAAGGTATGATAAACTCTCGTATATTATAATGCAAAAAGCTTTCATGATCTTATCAATTGCTTGAAGTGAACCTGCCCACAATCCCCTTATACTTATATACATAGTCTAAAAATATTTGGTAAGCTAAGAGAACAAAATGCAATTGCACTGGTGATCATAATTTGACTATCCCCTTATACACTAAACTTGTCATTTTTATATTGCACTATGAGCTCATAATCTAGAGTCTAAGAAAGCTGCTTGGTCAGCCCACTGGTAGTGAACAATATCCTATATAACAATCTTCGCATGAATCTCATGGAGGTAGAAACCTGCTGACTGAGATTCTAAGCTCATTTGTGTAATCTATGTCCACAACTTAAATAAGCACAAGCCTTTACTATTTCAAGAAAAACTAAACTGCTGTTTAGTGAGAACTACAAGATGAAGAAGATTAAACTTTTTTCAACCAATTTCACCTCTAGATAAAATGAAATGAAACAGTTCAATAATTTTTTTGAATGAAACATCCAAACATCTTCTCAACGAAAAATTGATTATAATGAACTGAAGGTAATTGATGATGAACATAGATCTGCTTCACTTTTAATGAGTTCTTCACACAGTTGGCATTCTCACTTCCATCATATTGATATGTAGGCAAAGTTTACCTCAACCATCTTGTAGTGATTTCACAGCAAGGTTCCAAACATGAGAAATAGATTAATTTCCTTATTGCACTATGCTAATTCAAGAATCAAAATAAAATAAAGAACGTAGAGCGTGCTTAATTCTTACTTAAGACATCAAATTACATCAATCAAATCTAACAAAATGACATACCATCTCTACAACTGGACATTATTCAAATAAACCACAAGAGAAACCATTCTGCAACATATCAGAATTGAGAGACGTGGTACCGCAGAAGTTTGCTTAAGGAAAAGACAAGCTTCAAGTCAACCTAATGAATTTGGACTTCATTGTATCTTCAAAGTACATTCTTGGGACATTGCAAGTACATGTTTAATCCAAAATCCAAAATCAGCTATTTCACTACGTACCTGCTATATCTCCTCTAAGAAAATTAATAGCCTAACACATCTTTCTCCATATTCAAACACAACATCATATAATAAAATCAACCATTTATAAAACTAATTAACAAGAAACGATAAGTACTTGTCCAAATTAAGCTAACTTAAGAACCCCATCATTCGAAATCAACAAATTAGATGGTTTCAAATTCCTATGCACAATGTTATTCCTATGACAAACATCTACCCCACTAAGTATGTGCACTATCTTTAACTCTCCAACACTCACTCCATTTTCCCAATTCTTCTTTGCGTCCCTAATAAGTGAACCCAAATCAGTTGATCTTCAAATAAACTAGAAATAAAGAAATTTCTGAAATGCTAATGCAACCTAGCAAGTTAACCAAAATAGGTGCTCCATTATTTTTACAAAGATTGTTTTCCTGAACCACAACAAAACTCAACCAAATAAATTATAGGAGTAAAACAAACCCCTTTTGGTAGTTTTCATTTGTGTAGTACCATGTCAGTCAAGTTCCAACTCGAGAAAAAAATTAGCTTGTAGATAATTTATGAACACTATTAAACAATTCAACACAAAATAAAAAAACTAGACTAAACAACCTAGAAAATATTATGTAAAAGAGAAGCTCTGTAGACGTATTAATAAGAAAAGAGAAACTAGAAAACTCGAAACACATACAAAAGAATGAAAAACAAAAAAAATCCCCAAAATAATAATTCCAATAACCAAGATTTTGAGAGCTAGCGAAAAATTGAACGAGAGAAGAAGCAAAGAAATAATATCGAAATCTTTCTTACTAACTGCATTACAATCGAAAAATATTTAGCATTTGTGGTTTGAGTAGATACCTGATGGAGTAAAAAAATTTGATTAGGACTTTTGGGTTTACAATTGATGGGTCACAACTGGTGGGATGAGCAGACAGATTTAAGAGATATGAGCAATTCGAGATTGGAAGAGACCATGGAAAGATCTTGACAATATGGTCGAGTTTCTTGTGTACATCTTTTTAAGTTGTGAACTTGAAGGAAAGCTTAATATAGGTCTTTTATTTCTATTTTTTATTTGATATTTGGAATTACTTTAATGATAAAATAAAATAAAAATATATTATTAGTGGCGACAATGCCGCCACAATTATTCTTTAACCGCGACTTTATATGTATCGCCACAGTATCTATGGAGCCAAATTTTTGGCTTCGCGGGAATGGCAAATTTTGTCTCTATTTTCACTTATCAGTAGCGACATATAAAATTTCGCCACTAAATATTTATTTTTTGTGGCGACAATAAAAGTCGCTACAAAAGCCTTATATATTGTGGCAACTTATAAGGTCGCCACTGAAAGTTGCCACAGAAAATCAGATTTCTTGTAGTGCCTAGAGCTGGGGGCTAGTAGTTCTGCAATCCAGTTCTTTAATGAAAATGGGATCATACACCAAACCACATGCCCTCATTCTCCACAATAGAATGGAGTTGTGGAGAGAAAACACATAACTCTTTTTGAAGCTTCTAGAACCTTAATGTTTCAGTCCAAAGTTCCAACCAGGTTTTGGGGTGATTGTCTGTTAACTACAACATACCTCATCAACAAATTACCTTCCAGATTACTTCACAACAAATCCCCTTTTGAAATATTATATGGCCACCTACCTCAGTATTCCCACTTAAAAACCTTTGGATGCCTATGCTATGCTACCATTCCCATTCCACAAAGAGATAAGTTTAAGCCAAGGGTTGTTCCTTGTGTCTTCATAGGTTATCCCTTTGCCAAAAAGGGTTACAAGTTGTATAATCTGATTACCAAGGCTGTTTTCTTCTCTAGTGATGTCAAGTTTCATGAAACTTTATTTCCCTTTGCTACTACTCCATTCCCTACCTTATCTACACATTCCCCTCCTTCTCACTCTATTCCTATCTTTACAGATTCACTAGAACCTCCACCACCATCTAACCCTAACTCTTCTTCCTTCCGTTCTGACTCCTCATCTATTCCCATAATTGCTCCTATTCTTACCATTCATGATCCTGCTTCTGCTATAAGAAAATCCACCAGAAGTCATTCCACACCTGCTCACCTCCAAGACTATGTTTGTCAGCTTCCTCCTTCCTTCTCTGGCTGCACCACTTCTTATCTCAAGCATGCAGTTTTTGAGCCTAGTACTTACTCTTAGGCTGCTTCAATTCCAGCATGGCAGGAAGCCATGACAAAGGAATTTGAGGCCCTCCAGGCCAACAATACATGGAAAATAGTACCCCTCCCATTAGGGAAGAAGCCCATTGGATGTAAATGGGTTTACAAAATCAAACATAGAGCTGATGGTTCTATAGAGAGGTGTAAGGCTAGGTTGGTGATTAGAGGAGAAATTCAAGTTGAAGGTATTGATTTTCATGAAACTTTTTCTCAATTAATAAAGCTCACCACTGTGAAGTGTTTGATAGCCATAGCTGTCAAGAAACACTGGCTTTTGTTTCAATTAGATGTCAACAATGCATTTTTGCATGGTGACTTGGATGAGGAGGTCTATATGAGGCTTCCTCCTGGACTTACTCTCTCCCCAGCCTCTACTTCTTCTACTCCTCTAGTTTGCAGATTGACCAAGTCCCTATATGGGTTGAGACAAGCATCCAGGCAATGGTATGCCAAACTGTCTCAAGCCCTCTATTCCAGGGGTTATGACTACTCTTTGTTTACCAAAGGTCTACTAGTTCATTGGTGATACTTGCAGTTTATGTGGATGATATCCTACTCGCAGGTGATGACATTGATGAGATCCATTCCTTGAAAGAATTTCTGGATGCTAAGTTCCAGATTAAGGACTTAGGATCCATGCATTATTTTCTTGGTATTGAACTGCACTCATTCCCTATTGGGGTCCATCTCAATCAGAAGAAGTTTGTTACTGACTTGTTAAGGGACTATGCTTGTTTGGATGTTACTCCTGTTGTGAGCCCACTGGAACTGAATGTTAAGCTGAAAGCTGCAGATGGCCCCTTACTTCCTCAGCCTGAGAAGTATAGGAGCTTGATTGGCAAACTACTTTTCCTAACACATACTCGACCAGACATTTCCTTTGCTGTCTAACATTTGAGTCAATTCATGCAGACTCCAAGGATTCCTCACATGTCTGCAGCCCTTCACTTACTGAGATACCTCAATGGCATACTGGACTATGATTTATTTTACTCTTCTTCTGATTACTTTACATGCCTATTGTGATAGTGACTGGGCTGCCTGCCCAGACACTAGGAGATCTGTCACAGGCTTTTGTGTTACTTTGGGTGGTAGTCTGATCAGTTGGAAGTCCAAGAAACAGCTTGTCGTTTCTCTATCTTCTGTTGAATCTGAGTATAGAGCCATGAGCAAGGTGGTAGCTGAGCTCACTTGGCTTACTCGAGTGCTATCAGATATGGGTGCTCCAGCCTCACTGCCTATTTCTCTCTATTGTGATAGTCAGTCTGCCATATACATTTCAAAGAATCCAGTGTTCCACGAGCGCACCAAACACATTGAGGTGGATTGCCACTTTGTGCGTTCCAAGCTACTTGAAGGTCTGATTTCCTTGCAGCATGACTCTACTACTCAACAACTGGCTGATTTTCTTACCAAGCCTTTACCAGGGGTTCTGCATCACCAAATTCTGTCCAAGTTGAAGGTCTTATCCCCCTCCAACTTGAGGGGGTGTGTTGGACATAATGATAGTTTAACTAGTTTAGCTTCAGGATAGCTTTGCATACTTTGTATCAATTTGTATCACTTTTGTATAGCTCAATTGTATATAGGCTATTTGTAAATAAAGTCTGATAGTTAGTCCATTAGTCAATAGCTTTTAGTTACTAGGCTAAGTCCCATTGTATAAATAGGGCAATTGGATCAGATCCTAACCAAGAAATTCATTTTACATTTTCCTCAGTTCTGGAACCGACCTTGTCTCATTCTCTCCTTATGACCTAATCAATTCTTCATCACGATTTTTCTTATTATCAGTTTGACATCTTTATTGTGCATATGTTACGGTAATAATTGTGAAGATATGCTGTAAAAATCATTTGTATGTATTCATATCAAACTACTCAATGCTAATGAGACATTCTCAAAAACGGGAACTGGACTCCTAAATGAATGCAGTTATATGGTTTTACATAATAGAGAGAAGAAAGAGACCAAATCCTAAGATCAGCTCCCACTATTAATTAATTTTAAAAAAACGATCACTAAGAAACACATGGCTCAGAGGAGTAACAAAGCCAATTGGTAAGTAGAATGTAATGTACATTCTCGGTAGAAGTACACAAGCTACTGCACAATGTGTACTCAACTTTTGGCTCCTTATTCATTTTTGTGCGGAGTTGGTCGATTTCTCATTCCGCTGTTCTGTCCATTGCCAAGGGAGTGTTCCAAAAGAACTTTGAGAGGCCTGAAATTGTTGAACAGGTTCTCTTTTCATCTCCATTGTGAACCTTTTAAGACCTTTATATAATATTATCTTGAGCATTGTTTTCAATTGCTTATAATTCCTTAGTTATTATGGTAGATAAAGAACCTTGGTAGATTGAAGGTAAAATAACATGAACAATCTAAATTTTAATTTGCTTCGTAGTTGTTTGTTTATCTAATGTAATTGAAGGATAGGCAACACCTCTAATATCCTTCACTTCGATTGATTGTCCAGTTTGGTTGCATTCTTATTCATAGTAGGAATCTGTAATTTTTAAAAGATTAGTATAATTTAGAAATATCTGCAACCTGAAATTATTTTTGCGTCTATGAAAGTAGAAAAAGTAGGGATGTTTTACAGGGATGGCTGCTTTGTATAATCACAAGCAGTCATTGGATTTTACTTTCTTTTTTTTGTCAGTCAATTTTCCTTAAGGAAAAAGCTACAATGTTACTACCTCAAATCAGCTCCAAAATTTACTATTGGAGATTTCTCGTGTACATAGTAAGCATAAAGAGAGTCTCCGACAGTGTGCTACATGCCCTTAAGGGTATCTGTTATAAAAGAAAAGTAAGAAGAGTTAAAAAATCCTATAGGATGTTGCACAATGCATTAAAGAATAGAGGCTTCATTTAAGAACATTAGACTTCATTATATATTTCCATTGTCAAACTTTTACATGTGAAATACTGTATATGTGAAATACTGCAGGATAGAGGTGAATTGACTTTCTTGACTACAAATTTGTGTATCTTAGCTATCTATTAAATTGTTTCTTCATTGAAAACTTTTCGACAGATATATTTTAAGTATAAATTAATGATAAACTTTATAGTAACAGGTGAGCAGTTTTTAATGATCTTGCTATTACTGCATAAGTTTCTTTTGATGCAGTGCATCTTAATTGGTGTTACGTCAATACTCTTAAGCTAAACATTGATAATTTCGGAAGCTATATAGTAGGAGTCAATGTTGTTTGATCTCCTACCGTTTATTTTCAAGGCATTCATTATTAGTCATAACTTTTATCATCCTGCATATCTTTGATTTTTTTCCCTTTACTCCTAAAAAGGTAGTCTTGGTGCAATAGTTAGAACTTATTAGTGTAAGACGTAAATCCTAGGTCACATCAAAAACCAGATGTGGTGGTTGTGTGTGTGCCTCGCTGATGGGGTGCGTCAAACACACATGACGTTCTGCCTCTTATTTCCAGGACAAAGACTTGAGCACAATTTTAAGTGATTTAAGGGTCCTTGATTAGATTCAAAAATTGTATTTTTGCATTCCATGAAGATGACTACTGATTCATTATTTCTAATTCTACTGGAAGTTAATATAAGTGCATTGTAACTATAAGTTGTTGAGAACTACTTTGAAATTGGTTAAAGTGTGCCTTTAGTCTTTCTTGATGTAAAATTAGTAGGAATATGTTGTAATTCTGTGGGTTTTGAGTCATCTTTGCCAGGTATAACTTATCTACGCCTTTTCCCAGAAATGTTACCCTTGGACTCGCTAATACATTGAAAGATTAGGTAGGCGAATTAAAATCCTCATTTTTTCATCCATTTATAGCTTGCTTCGTGTAAGTAAATAAGTAAAGATGATTACATTTACTTATTCAAGAAACATGTTTTTAAATTATTAATGTCAAGATGATGCGTTTAAGCTTCAAATAGTACCAGATATTCAGGACTTAGAAGAATTCTTGCAGATTGTGTTTATGTGGTTGACGCTATTGTTAGTTTGGACTTTTTAACTTTTCAAAGTTGATCTGGATTTAATGTCTATTATACTATCTATTGACATCCAATTTTGTCCCAAAGTTTTTGAATTAATCTCTAATTATTTAATTAAAAGATAATTTTGAAATTTAAATATATTTGATTAATTTTTGAGGAAAAGGGCAAAATTTTGCAAACAGCAGCCTAAATTCTAGCCTACCCCGCGCAACCCTTCCATTTTTAACAATCCTAAATGGCTAATTTTGTTCTTAGCCTTAAACCCAGCCTACCTTTGCAAAAGCCATATTCACACATATACACTTATACCCGAATCAGCCCCCCCCCCCCCCCCCCCCAAAAAAAAAATCTTGAACCCGTTTTCCTAACATCGAACACTGACGACCCGATAACCCGCAACCTTTTCTCAATTTTCCCCCAAATTCGCTCAAAATCCTTGGTCCCCACCCCCTCTCCAGGTGTTGAATCGTACAAAAGCCTTATCTATTCATAGCCGTTAGGGCTATTTCCATCAAAGAAGGGGATCCGAAATCCTAAATTTTAGAGGTATAAATTGGAAATGTTAATAAAGGGGATGAGGGTGGAATAGATAAGATTTTTTACACAGAAACGACCAAAGTATGCATACTTGATTTTTCTCAGTTTTTTTTAGCTTTCAAAAAATAGACAGTGCTATTATTCCTATTGGATTTTGGTTTTGGTATCGCTTTTTGATGTAGATCATACTAAAACTAAGGCAGAAATTAAGAAAAGCTAAAGGAAAAAAGTAAACTACTCAATTCTCATTTTGTGATTGTAAAAGTGTGCCTCCCATACAATATATACTACTCTCTCTCTCCTCTATTCACGTGACTTGTGTAACTAACACCCAAGGACCAATGCATAAAACTAAACACTTAAAGGACTGATTTATGTATTATAATAATAAGGACTGAAATGAAAAATAGAAATATCCCCTCTTTAACTAACTTAACCAATATGTACTCCTCTAATAGCTCAATGTATCACTCTCTACTTCCAGATCACATCATTACTCTCCGCAAAAAAATTTTCTGGTCCTCAAGGAATGAAGTGTAGAAACCGCAGTTTCAAGGCAGCAACATCCTCCCAGATGGACTGATCTTCACTCAAATGCTCCCACTAGACTTTAAATTGCACCACTGCTTTGTTCCTTTTCTGAATCATTCTCATGTCCAAGACTTTAACCGGCTCAGGACAAAAAGGACTAGCCAAATTCAAAACAGGTGGATGGGTAACCTTATCAGGAAATTGACGACATAACTTGAGAAGTGAAACATGGAAAGTAGGGTGTGGTAGAAACTCAGGTGGTAGAAGCCAGTTTATAAGCAACAGATCCTACCTTCTGAATGATTTGATATGGGCCAAAGTATTTAGAAGACAGTTTGTGGAATCGATGGGTAGACATAGTGAGCTGTCTATAGGGTTGAATCTTAAGGAACACCCAATCCCCCACAGAGAACTGCCTATCTGTTCTATGCTTGTTAGCTTCATCAGACATCCCTTGTCGAGACCTTGTCAAATGATACTTCAATAGCTGAATCTTGAACTCTCTTGTCACCAAACTCCTGTCCACTTCCAGCATATTTGATTCCCCAGCTAAATATGGCAAGTGCAGAGGAGGTGGCTGACCATACAGAGCTTCATAGGAGTTGTTTGGGTAGAAGTGTGAAAGGTGGTATTGTACCACCATTCTGCAGCTGATAAATAACTAACCCAATCAGTTGGTGAATCAGAACAATAACACCAGGGATAAGTTTCTAAGCACCTGTTAATCACCTCAGTCTGCCCATCTGACTGAGGATGATAAGCAGTAGAAGTGCTCATATTCTTTCCCTGGATAGCAAACAACCCTTGCCATAACTTGCTTGTGAAAATAGGGTCCCTATCACTCACCATACCTTCAGATAAACTATGCAACTTGTAAATGTTATCCATAAACAACTGAGCAATATCCATGGCAGAATAAGGATGTAACAAAGCCAAAAAATGAGCATATTTGGTTAACCTGTCAACAACTACCCAAATCACTATCTTGCCTTTAGACTTCGGAAAACCTTCAATGAAATCCATACTAATGCTGCTCCAAGTTGTGGCAGGAATGTCAAGAGGTTGCATGAGTCTAGGATAAGCGGCTGAATCATACTTGTTTGTCTGACAAACAACACATTTCTTGATGTAATCCCACATATCATCCTTCATCTTCTTCCAGTAAAAGAGAGCAGCCAACCTTCTATAATTGTGATCCACTCCTGAGTGTCCACCAGAGGTAGAATCGTGCCAAATACTGATCAACTCCTTCCTCAAAGCAGCATCAGGACCTATCACCAACTTGCCATACCTTCTCAGATGTTGGTGTATAAAAGCATAACCTTTCACCTCCTCACCCAAAGTTAGCTTGTCAATGATAGAATCAATTTCAGAACTGAGCTTCCAACTGTTAATAATAGTCTGCAGCAAATCACCCCTAACACTAGTAAGAGTCACTGCAGCCAACTCAGCAGCAGGTAACCTGGAGAGGGCATCTGCTGCCTTATTTTTCTTCCCTTGCTTATATTCAATTGTAAAGTCATACTGCATCAATCTAGTGATCCACTTGAGTTGAGACCCTATGTGCAACTTATGTTCAAGCAAGAATTTGAGAGCCTTTTGGTTAGTTTTTACCACAAAAGGTCTAGTTCTCTATTTCTCCCAAACGCACATGCAAGTATACGTGGTCGACAAGTAATAAAGTGATAAGTTGAGTATCGTTCCCACGAGGCTATTGTAATAACTCTATTCTAGTAAACAATTTCCTAAAAACTATTTAGGGATTTTTTTAGATGGTTGTAATTTTTACTAACTAAAGAAAGCAATAACTAAACCAAGTAATTGAAATCAAATAATAGAGTGTAAATTATGGGTTGTCATTAATAAAAGAGAGACGGTCCAAAGTTAGAGCTTCAAACAATCCAGTTGAGTTTTTCTAATTGATTCTACTTCTCGATTTCCTAGATTGCTAGCTAACAGGTTAATTATATTCGTGAAAACCTGTCGATTCTTGACTAGTCTATGCAAGCTACTCTAACGCATATATTTCTATGGAATTAAATCACATGCATGCATTAAAGAACTCAGTATTTTTCTAAGTAACGCGAATAGGTATATGTCTATCCTACCCGCAAATCGATTCCCTAATGCCCAGGTTCACAATCAAGCCCTATTCTGTCTTATTTGCGTTCACAAGTTCCCTCTATCGAGTTCAACTTGTAAACCTTAGATAGTGTTCAATTATCAGGCCTCAATAACTAAACAATTAGGCTCAAGAAAGAATAAACAATATGTAATGGTAAATTAATAGGAAGAATTTAACTTTCAAACATCAACTTTCAAACATCAACTTTCATGTATTTGCTCTAACTCTAGAACGATATGTTTAGCTACTCATGTTCATAACAACAACACAAGAATTTATGGAAGAAATATGAAAGATTGTAATAGATTAAGTAAAGGAATTAAACCCTTGGTTCAATGTATTAAGAACTCAATATTTTCTCCCAAAATCTGACCTCACCCCTCAAAATAACGAAATAATAATGTTTTATAGTGTTTACAAAGTCATTCCATAAGTTAATCCAAAGCCTAAACTAAGTTGGAAAAGTTGGGGTCGCTGAACTTCAAGCTATAGGGCAAGCGTCGCATGGCTCATAGACTCTGGATGTCGCGCGCTATACCCTAAGCGTTGCATGGCCTGTAGCACTCCAAAGTCTGAAGCTGTGACAGATCTACAGCTTGCACCATAGCTTTGCATTCTAATGCCATATCCCACAATTAGCTAAGTTCATCAACTTCTTGCTCGATTATATCCATCTTCGCTCCGTTTGCACTCATATTCATCCAAACCATTCCTACAATCACAAACACAATAAGTGAGCGCAACAATCGCAATTATTTCGTACAATAGGCGAATAACGTATCAAAATGCGAGTAAATATTAAGGTAAAATAGGCAAATATTACCAAACATCACCACCCCACACTTAGACCTTTTTCTCGCCCTCGAGCAATCACCAAAACTAACTCCCTAACTTAATACCAACACTTGATAGAACAAGTCTACCTATGGTTATAGTTGATACCGACCATTAAATAAGAGCATAAATACATACCATGTGACCCACAACATGCCAAATATTCACCAAATTTTAAAACACTAGAACAACCAACTCAAGACATCTCAATCTAAAAAATTGGCTCAATGAAACCAAGCTTTCACAAAATCACACCCATTCACTCAACCAAGAAGTCAATAACTTCACCTATCTTGCGCAAACCATATGCCATCACCAAAAATCAAGAGAGCGTCCCAAATATCACACAAAGAATATATTTCAAGAATAAATTAGAGACATAATATAGGAAGAATTCACTCGCTCTCAAAAAGAAGTTTACGTGCCACACGCAACATACCATAGGCTTGCCCGTAGTGTATTACTCCACTAATATAAGCTCACTCTAATCGGGATTAACTAGGGACTTTACGGGTTGTAATGTACGCTAAAGGACCAGTTAGATAAATATGGATAAAATAGTGACTACCTCCCTAAGCACTTTAGTACATCACTTTCAATTTTTTCATACTTCTTCTCAAAGCCACCCAAGCAACCGCCCAAACATACACAAAAATTTCCCTCTCAATTTCAAGCAATTTGCAACTTTACTTTTTGCACAACACTAGCAAGGATTGAGATTTTTCTTTCTTTTGTTTTCTTTATTTTTCTCTTTTCTTTTTTTTTTCCATTCATTTTTTTTCTTTTCAATATTTTCTCAACCTTGCCAATGATTTTTTTTTCAAAATGCACCATATTTTTCTTTCATTAGTTCCACTCAAAAGCCATCCAGTTTCTCCAACCACAACTCCACAAACATCAAATATTTTAATTAAAGTGCTCTAAGGAGTACGGGTTCAAAAAGAAGATAATTTAGAACAAAAGGGATAAGGCTTGTCCTGTGGGTGCCAGCAAAAAGGTCAATAGGCTCAAAAGGGCTTAATCAAAGAAATACATGTATCATCTTCCGACTAGAGCAAACCTAGAATTTCACTTTGAACGCACACGGCGCAAGTTCTAGACATCAATATGAAAACACGGAACATAAGAGAGGATGTCTCACATCACACATGACACATAGTTCACTCAAGAAGATCCATTCCAACTCTCGGTTTAAGCAAATAAGGTGCAACTCTTGAAATTTAAGCACTAAGGCACAATGGTTCACAAAAGAGTCAAATAGTTGAACCTAAGCATCTCAAGAAGGTCATTCAAATTTTTCTAGGCATGCATCACAATTTTAATACATAAAGGGATTCACAAATAGCATATGCTCAAGTCCTAATTCACCGGTATCAAACAAACCAAAGGCGCCTAGCATTCTACCATTTTTCTAAAAACATTCTACAAACTAATACTATACTGCTCCTAAAAATAAATATTACCCGGTTCAAAGGTATACCCATGGAAAAGAACCGAGGCCATAAGAAAAACCACGGGGCGGATGACTTGCACCACTAACAAAGATTGAAAAAAAATATTTCCGAAATTTTTCATTAGTTTTTTTTTTCATTTTTTTCCATATATTAAAGAAAGAAACAAACAAAAAAGTCAAGTGACAAAAATAAAAATTGCTAAAATTAATTTCCTAATGGTACAATCATCCATAACCTCAAAAATTTCGGGAATTCCCCCACCCCACACTTAAAACTAAGCAATGTCCTCAGTGCTATAAATAAGAAAGTACAAGAAGTAAAGGAACTTCCCTGAAGGCCAAATGGCCTAATCCGCCGCATCCTCATCGGAATCGTCCCGCTCAGTATGCTCGAGAGTGACATAACCGGCAGCCATGAGAGTAGTAGTAGTAGGGACAACTGCCTGAGCTCTCGAGGGACCTCCAGGACTATGTGGTGGAGTGCGAGCCTCCTGCTCCTCTTCTTCCTCTTCACTACCCTCTTCTTCGTCACCACTCTCATCGTCGTCATCGCCCTTGTCTTTATCCACTATTTCAGAATCTGTGTTCTCATCCTCCTCAGGGGGCACCACAACTTTCTGAGTCATGCCCAACAGTCGCTTGGATGAATCCAACAAAGGAACAGCTCGATCAAGTGCCTTTATATCCATCCCTGCTGCCTTCGCTAGACATTCTATCATCATGTATTTACGGGCTGACAGGTTGGCGTCTGTTTCACGCCACTCATCCGCGGTGAATTTGGCAGGGGCACTAGCAACCACACCCTTAACTGCTGCAATATCAAGCTTTATCTCTATACCAGGGACAATAGGATCACCAATCGTATCAATAGGCACCCCCTCCTTCTCTAAATATTGTTTGAGAATATTACAGAAAAACAACCAGTTACACTTCTTTTTGAGGCGTGCCCTCCTCATCAATTTAAGCATATAGTATCCAATGTTTATCGGTTTCCCTACCATGAAGAAGTAAATTATGCATGCTCATGTCTTGGTCACAGTAGAAAAATGTCTCGGCGGTTGAATGCGAGCATTAATCAACTTCATCCAGACACAGGCTGTCTTTTGAAATTGCGAGAACAACATACACTTGTGCGTTCCAGTCTCCTCTGAGCGTTCCCACAGATGTGTAGAATCCACACCACATAGAGTGTCTCGCATAGCCTTATAGTCAGGCCTCTTAATGAAGTCTCTGAGCTCCTCCGTATCATGATCATCCACCCCTAAAAAATTGCTCAAGGCAGTGGCATCCAACTTCACTTTACAGCCCCGAACCTGTACCATATCATCATCTCGCCAAGCTTCTTTCGGATCCCAATTAGCGTAGAATTCCGACCCAAGATCAAGATTTGTATGCCCTGGACTCGCAAATACCGAACCCCACTTCATCCCGTGAATTTCTTCTCTTATTGCTCGACACTTTTGGATCATTTTCTTTTCATCGATAGCTTGTTCCGGAATGTAGCCCAACAGCTTAACATTTTTGTACCAAACTTGGCTCTCCCCTTTCTTCACAAAAGACAGACCAAACCTCGTCTTCCCCTGGCCTTGGAATAGGGATTGCATCTTTTGGAACCCTTGGTTTTTCTTTGTTCGTTTCTTTAGCCTTTGCTTTGCCCTTTTTCGCTTTACTAGTCGAGGCAACTCCCAGTTTTGGCCTCTGGGAAGCCAGTGCAGCAGAAGAAGATGAGGCTTTTTGTGTAGTTTTCACCATAGTATCCGTACCACAAAGTCGGATTTTAGAATCCCAAGTAAATAAGCAACAATCTCACGGGGTGTAGGAATAACCCCACACTTGTTTCTAAATAAACTACAACCACTAAAACGATATGAAACAACTAATTTACCTAAACTAATCAAAGAAAATTAACAGGGCAGCGGGAAAGGGAAGCAGTACATCTCGGCGCATATAGCGCGCAACATTGCCTATGGCCTATGTATTTCATGATCACGTCAAGTAGAGCAATAAAAGCGATCAATTCAATCATTCGGACATCAAGTTATTCAATTCATACCTTTATGTAACTATGTTATTAAAGAATTCGCAAAGTTTTAAGCTTTTCTTCATTGTGGCATTATGTCAAACACGTTGTGTGCATCGCTTTTAAGCTTTGGTTTCACAAGTATCTAGAGGGAAAGAACCCTCCCAAATCTTTATGGGAGATCGCTTACAACACCAGTGTAAAGCAACAAGATTCTATGTTCATACTTAACCCGACAAGGGTTCTCTTAAAAAAATTCAGCATATACACTGTTGCGCGGCGCCCTTTTAATGCGTTCGCGTGCGTAACGTCTTTGCACCACAGGTGGGCCAGAGGAGTGTCAGCCGCTCGGCCGAGTGCCGGCCGTGCGTTGGACGAGTGTCAGTCGGCTAGACGAAGGCTAGTCGTGTGCTGGACGAGTATCAGCCGCGTACTTGAGGAGAAGCCTTAGCCATGTGCTGGACGAGTGCTAGATTAGGGCCAGCAAGGTGCTAGACGAGTGTCAGCTGGGCACGGACTGAGTGTCAGCCGTGCGAGCTGTGTGCGGGCACGAGTGTCAGTGAACCACGTTTTGGAGCTATAGTGAGAATCTTGGAATATAGGGTGAGGGCCTTGTTCCTAAGATGCTATAGAGTGTGCATACCAAGTTTGGTGCCGATCGGAGCTTGTTTGCCTACGGGCTTGGCTTAGCCAAGAAGCAGTGGCATTGTGGTAATTATGCTGATCTTTTGAGGGTTATATCTCCTTCCACGAGTATGGGATTGAGATAAAACTTCATGGAGGTGTGAAGGAAGTAAAGAGGAATATCTAAGAACAAACGGAACCTCATTTGGAGGTCGAACTGGAAAGTTAGACCCTTGTACGATTCTATGGACAAAGGATGTCAAGTGATATGACATGGGTTTATCTTTTTAAGACATATATAGGGGGGGGGGGGCAGACATGGTGATAGCCTACCAGCCCTCCCCGTGCACTTTGTCGGGAAGTCGCACCAAGTGAGCTGCCTTGAGGAAGGACCTCAAGGGACTACCTGGACATCTTAGAGGAGTGTTCCAGGTATCCATACGAGTCAGGCGACTCTATGGACGACGCGTGGCAAGAGGGCCAACGTTGGGCGCACAACGGGCGGCAGAGGCTTGACGGAAGGAATGACTAAGCACCACGAGCTGTCTTTGGATATGATAAAGACCTCTGTGCCGATTGAGTACTCGAGCAGCTATTGACAGCCTCGTGTATTGACTTGCAAGCATGGCAAGGCTTCAACCATGCAAGCAAGGGCTCGTTGGCCTAGACGTGCAGTCGTGGGGCGACGCTGCACTACTCAGGAGGGAGGCATGATGGGAGGGCTACGCTTGCCAATTTCATTAGACATTGGGAGGTATCCTTGGAGTCGCACATGACAAGGGCCAAGGGCCAAGGGCTAAAGAGTTGTCCTGCTCGGGCGAAGCCAAGACAAGTGCCAGGGCACAAGGCGAGGGCCAAGCTTGAGGATTATACTTCGCGCGCAGGACCGATGCATAGTGCTAGGCGAGGGACGGGCAGGTCCTAAGCCAACCCCGGATGTGCGCATAGTGAAGTTTCCGCATATGAGATGCGCACAAGGGAGAGACCTTCGGGCTGCACAGTTGAAGCTAGGCCACTGAGGCGAGCTTCCTAGAAACCTGAGATAAGGAGTAGGCTGGCTTGTAGTTAGGTGGGGCTACGAGCGCCGCACGGGCCAAAGGTGTGCCGCTGTCATTGGAAAGGTGCTGCTCGTGACAGTTGGTGTCAGAGCAGAGGATGCTCAGGATGGTGTGGTTGGTACCAAGCAGATTGGCACAAAGCAGGAGCTTTGCGCCGGTAATGGGAATTTTTTTTTTTAGCATTGTGATTTTGAGATGCCATCAAAGCACAATTTTTACTTGCATAAGGGCTTGCAGCGCATTGTGAGCTAAGCCATCGGGGAAGGTTGATCCGTGCCAACAAGGAGTCGGTTTCGGTGAAACGCAAGAGGCCATGGTTGATGTCACAGCTTAAGAATGCTGAATTGTCAGTGCAATATGGGAATGTCATTATGGAGATAATATCAAAGAAGGAGTGATGTTCAATATGCTATTTGAGACGGAGGACCCTATAGGGCTGTTTTCAGAGGTTTTCAAATAAGGCATAGTTGGTCAGCAAAGAGCGCCAACGTGCTGTGCCGTTGGGATGATTTTGCAAAGATAGGACAGATGGTTTGCAGGAGCTCAATTGTCTTGATTGCGGGATATCCATCAGTTGTAAAGAAACTCTGCTAGCAGCTGGGGAAATATTGAAAAGGGGAAATTTGTGTTGAAAAAATATTTTCTTTCGAATACTAGGCTTTTGTTCAGAGAGGGACACGCCGATGATTCGGGTGGCCAAGAAAAGGGCCATGATTGCCAGGTCGAGCAACCATGTTGTGAACAGGTGCAAGCCGTGGGCTATTCATATCGAAGCAGAACGTGGAGATCATGCCATAGATGCGAGTGGCGCATCATTTGAGTGTCTTTCCAGTTGGATTGACTTGAGCAACCTAAGGGCATTGTAATGCGCGGAGCATAAGATGGATGCTAGAAGTGTGTGAATTAAGGGGCCTTCCAGAGGGAAGACTTAAGCACCGAGGAGCATCGAATGGAGTCCACCTGAGGAGTTGGATATTGTGAATGCCTAGCCATCTTAAGGGTTGCAATGAATGGAAGGCGAGTCCCTCGACAACCATGCTGGTTGAGTAGGCTTGGTGCCTACAACATGGGGTAAGCATTTCTTGCATTAATGAGTGTTACGTTAGGCAGGAGCCGAGCTAGTACGGGGGTGTTGGCATGACTGTCGCACCAACAACTGCTTTGGATGATTAGGTAAGGCGCCTACCATCGGGGGGGGGGGGGGAGAGCAATCTCCAAATATGAGCTCTATGCATTGGGTGATGCCAAAGCTAGGGCGGGGCGTGCCACTGGACCGCGACAACTGTGATGAAGGGCTTGAGAGCAAGCGTCTTTGCAGAGTGTTCGAGTGTCATGATGAGGTGGAGTCAGCCACCATGCTTGCGACGGAAAGGAGCCAACCTACCTAGTAGGGAGGAAAAGTTTGAATGGATAGCCAAACTACTTCGTGTGGGGAGGCAAATATGGAACTGTGCGGAGCAGATGGATGGAATGGGCCAAACTATTATGTGGGGAGGCATTCTGTGCGGAATCAAAGTAGGGATAGCAACACTACGGATTGGATGGTTTTCCAAGTTTGAGAATGGAGTCATTCCAAAGCTAAGAGTACAGAGGTACACCGAATCGGGAGGCGCATACAGGTTGAACAAGGCGTTCTTGCCAGTTGGGCCGAGTAGAAGGAGTACAATTCGGGATCTGCTAAGGAAGTGATAGTTTGAGAACAAAGAGCTTTTTTCGGGAATGCAGCGAAGCTACCGCTTTGAGAAATGAAGTACTTAGAAGAGTATGTCCCAAGAGCTTGCTAAGTACGAGAGGGTGCGAGGGTATTCGAGGAGCCAAATGTTACCAGGCATGGAGCGTGGGTTTCTAAGGCTGGGGCAGATGTTAAATTGGGGCAGAATTGAGCATGAGCAGCCACTAGTGTATTTGTGTCGGCTATTGTTGAATCAGTCGTGATTTGCCTTGAGTATGGGATCAAGCAACAAGTTACTCCGACTTATGGGATCGGGATTTGATAGTGTTCGCATAGTGGCATAGTGGAATCTTTCCAGAAGGAAATGGCGGAGAAGGACCATGAGAGTATTGTTGGTAAGGAGCCAAATCAAGGGATGCCTACCTGAATTGAAGAGAATCTCCTACTTGAGTGGGGGAGAATTTTCCTATGATGAGGCATTGTGCTTAAGGGAAATCCTGAAGGGAGAAAATCGTCTAGAGGTGGAGAATAGGGCTGGAAGGCGCGGTTGGACTACGTGTGCCACACCAGAGGGTGCCTGAAGTACTCACCAAAAGTGAAGGGAGCTAGCTGGATGGATGATGGCCATATGAGCTATGGCGTGATTGGAAGGTATGCCAACACAAAGGAGTTGTCTTCAGAAGAAGCAACAGTTAGTCACTGCGGAGGTGCAAATGCGGAGGCATTGTCCAAGTGATCATCGCGGAGATGGAGTGCAGAGGCACGCTTGGACGAAACTTGGGAGGAGCAGTGATGGGCACGACTCCTATTTTAAGAGAAGAGACTTGAGAAAGTCCAAGGAGCCTTGGAAATGAGAACCGTGATGGAGAATCCCGAGGAAGCAAACTCTGGATTTTCGTGGGCGTAGACAGTCAGTCATCGAGGACGATGCCTAGATCGAGTGGGGGAGAATATTGCGTGGTACCCTTTTGATGCTTTTGCACGCACAATGTCTTTACACCACAGGCGGTCCAGACGAGTGTCAGCCACTTGGCCGAGTGTCGGTCGTGCGCTGAACGAGTATCAGTCGGCTAGACGAATGCTAGTCGTGTGCTGGACGAGTGTCAGCCGCATGCTTGAGGAGAAGCCTTAACCATGTGCTAGACGAGTGCTATACATGTGCTAGATGAGGGCCAGCAAGGTGTTGGATGAGTGTCAGCTGGGCGCAGGCTGAATGTCAGCCGTACGAGCTGTGTGCTGGTACGGGTTTCAGTGCCGCACGTTTGGAGCTATAGTGGGAATCTTGGAATATAGGGTGAGGGCCTTGTTCCTAAGATGCTATAGAGTGTGCATACCAAGTTTGGTGCCGATCGGAGCTTGTTTGCCTATGGGGTAGACTTAGCCAAGAAGCAGTGGCATTGTGGTAATTATGTTGATATTCGAGGGCTATATCTCTTTCCACGAGTATGGGAATGAGATGAAACTTCATGGCGGTGTGAAGAAAGTCAAGAGAAATCTCTAGGAACAAACGACACCTCATTTGGAGGTCGGAGTGGAAAGTTAGACCCTTGTACTGGAAAGCAATAAGAAATCAGCCTGAAACACTACTCCTTGTAACAACCATTCAAACCCCTTACAGATTTTAGTCACCTGTACCACATTTCCATCGTCTACTCTCACACTATAAGGCTTTCAATCTTCCACAATCCAACCCATCCTAGTCATCAAATCACAATCAATGAAGTTATGGGTAGCTCCACTATCAACTAATATGTTAAGTGCTCTGCTTTGGCAATACCCGGTTACCCTGAGTGTATGACACCCTCTAGATCCATTGAAGGCTTCAATTGAAATCTCACAAGTTTCTACCAATGCACCCTGACATTCCTCTTCCTGGATATGGTCATCCCCAAAATCTCCTTCTAACATTTCCAACCCAAATAGTTGCTTCTGGTTCTTACACACATGACCTGGCTAGGTACTTCTCATCACACATATAGCATACTCCTCTAGCCTTCTTATCACTTAACTCAGCCGGGGTCAATCTTCTTCTCCTAAGCTTATCCTCAAATTTGTTAGCATCTCTAAGAACTGGTGGTGCAGCAAATGAAGTAGGTCTATTGTTCAATTGCATGTTCTCTTCTCCCCATCCCCTATTGCTCATAGCATAAGCAGAGGTCAAAGAGCTTTTCAGTGCTTTGGTTTGTTTATTAAAAATAGATTCCTCAATCCTTGCGAGGTGATAAGCTTAAGGCAAAGAGTAAGGCATATGAACCCTGACTGCATCTTCCAACTCAGGTTTTAACCTCGTCATGAATACACTAATAGCATCCTCAGGTGCTATGTTCCCTCTAGTCATAATCCTATTAAAAGCTTCTTGAAACTCTGCTACAGTTCCTGTCTGTCTCAAATTCACCAATTCTTTCATTGGATCTTCATAAACAGCCCCAAACCTGTCAGATAAGGCATACAAATACTCCTCCCAACTAAGTGGGGGTAAGTGACATCTGCTAAACACGAAAGCTTGGTGCCACTGAATGGCCACATCATCCAAGTGTAGAGAAGCCACTGTAACCTTTTGATGGTGCGGAATTTCATCAATTGAAAAAAATTGCTCCGCCTTATACCACAATGACTTGAAATCCGTTCCATTAAATCGTGGAAACTCAATTTTGGACAAACGGGTAAACATCTGATTGTTGGGTTGTTGATGGGTAGGATTGATGGGAGGTTGTAGGTGAGATGGAAAACCTTGACCCATTGAATTAGGATAGCATGGAGTCTGTTGATATACATGCGGTTGAGATTGGGGCATGTGAGTAGAACATAAGTGGGAAATTGTGTGTTAATCTAGGTTACAACACGAATTTGGGTTAGGGAAGAACTCCCAGGTAGTGACCGGAGTGGGGGTGTGAATTGAATAGGGGTAAACTGAGATGAAGTCGAAACAAATCTAGAATTACTGAAATTAGCTATCGCAGAGCTAGGGATTTGAGAATTTGAGCTAAAATTACCTCATCCCAAATCAAGGCCAACTGTGGGGAATACAACTCTTCACGAACTCCAATAGAACTCACCGGAGTTTTACCATTTCCCACCAGTTTACTAGCTTCCAGCTTTTGATTGAGCTCGCGCATAGTTTTCTCATGGATTGTCTCCAGCTGATCCTGTCTTGCTATATACTTAGCTAAATCTAACGATATCCGGTCCAGTCGCCGGAGAACTTCAGTGAGCTTTGTCTTAGTTGATGCAGTTTGTTAGCATCTTTACAATAGTGCATTATTTAAAATCACTCCTACTTTCCTGAAGGTTCAGTTTTGAAGTCTTTATGGTTGTATTTCAAATGCAAATTTCTGTTCGGTTTTCCTCATTTGTTGATGTTCGTAATTAGTTTAAAATGCTTGGCTATGCATCCAGTTTCTTTCTTTTACTAAGTTTATGAAGATTATAATTGACTCTTGAATATTTTACAATCTTTTTTTACTTATTTATTTGCATGATTAACCTTGGGATTGGGATGACTTAAATTGCATTGGAGCCACTTGGGGCTGTGTCCGGATCAAGTATTCAAGAAATGAAGATCTTAAAAATTTTAAATAAAATGATTTGTTGAGCCATATGATGTTTTAGGCTCATGGGCATAATGTATAAAAATAAAATAAATTCAAGGCTCTCGTGAGTTTTACCAAATTTTCGGGTTCTTCTTCTAAACCTCCTCTCTTCCATATTGCACTTAGAATCCGTGTTTATAGGAATCCTCGTAGATAATTAATTATTGTAGAATAATTGGTTTGATTATTTATGAATGAATATTTTATTGAGTTATTTGGTGAATAGTTTATTTCTTTTGAATTTCCATCTTCTTTAGAAATTTCGAATCTTTTAGTTAAATATTCCGTGCAAATTAATTCGAAATAATCAAAGTACTTTTAAATTCCTCTGTAATGCAATTCAAAAGCTTTCCAAAATAAATAGATTGTCTTATTATATTTATCTGAGTTTTAAAGTCATTTTTTATATATAATATATTTATAAATAGACTTAATTGGCAATAATTTTGAATATTTTTAAAAATTGTATTTATTTAGCTATTTTGTGAAAACCGAAGGATTAACCACAATTTGTGGATTTTCGAAAGTGCTTTCAAATTGAAACCTTCTTTCGAAAATAATTGAACCTACTTAGAATCTGAAAAAAAATCATTTTCCTTAAACGGAGGAATTGCACGCATTATTTAGCTAAAGGGTTCCTAATTCTCCTAAATTAGGTGGCGACTCCAAAAAATTCTTTATAATATATATGTTCCCGATAGAGAATTATCAGATATCAGAAAAGTATGATACTTCAATTTGAATTTTGAATTGACTCCTATCTTTTCTTAAGAAATGTTATTTTTTAGGGTTCAACACTATCCAGTCATTAAAGTGGTCGACATACATCTGCTGGAGGTGTTAGAGTCCGTAGCTCTTCAAAGGAGTTATGTTTCATTCTTCAACGTGGAGAAACTAGAAACTACACTACTGCCTCACGGTGAGCTAGAGCATGTACAAAACACATTAGATGATAAATATATTAAGTTGATACCTTAATCTGCGTTGTGAGATGCAACATGCTTATGGATGATTGATCAGTCTCATACACTGATGAATAAAATCTCGCCTTACAGCAAATTCGATTTCATCGTATGATTTTATCACTTCCTCTAAACTCAATTGACTTCTTTTTCTTGACAGAAATCTCCCAATGATGATATGCGATGATATGGCGCAGGGAGTAAGCTCTCTTGAAGTGGCAAATACATTGTAGCATAAAGGTGAGAGTCATTGCATTTTCATCTCTCATACCACTTTGTCCTGCTGTTATTGCATAATTGTGGATGTTGTTTCTTGTCTATTAATATTTGTTTATAAGCCATAGTGATCAGCAAATGCCTTTGGAGAATAATGTGTTGTAACTAAACAATTAATGATAAATACAAAGATTGATGTTTTACTGGAATACTCTATTTGAAAAGACTTGAAGTTGAGGAATTGACACACAAAACAATTCTAGAGGTATACTTGACGCTCTTTTCTTATCTGGTTAAGAATTAAAAGAGAAGATGTAAAGAAGGGGGAAAGAGCTCTATATTCTGGAGAAGTAAATTAGTTCGTTCATTTTTTCCTTCCATCCAATCACGCATACACAGTGACTATAATAGAGTCTGTCAGATAGATTTTCAACATTAGTTCTCACTTTTGGATTTTCACATATCATAATAAGATACTGATGACTGAGAGACAATGTTTTTACTTGCTTGTGTGCTTCTTAGGAACAGGATGACCTAACTATTCTGGAAACGATGTTAACCATGCACTGCATCAGGTAAGCAAAGTGGCCAACAAAAATTTCAAGTATCCAACTCTTATTCATATCAGACACTCATATCTTTGAGATTATCCTACGAACATAGATGCAATGATTATTTTTCTAAACCTGAAAATGTAGGCCACGCATTACCGTTAAGATACTCACAAAACTGTTATGTCAAAAGAGTAGAAAGGAAGTAATAGTTGAAAATGTTGAGAACTAGGAGTTGGAAAAGATGAGTACTTAAATAACTTGTTCTACTCTGATCAGCCTCTGAAGCAACTTTGGCTATTCTCAGATAAGTTAACTCTAAACTAGATTTCATATCCCAATCAAGACTTTATTCCAATGTTCTTGAGCTTGACATGACATTTGTTTGACTTACAGATCAATGGCTGAAAAATTCAGTTCAAACAATGTTTATTTCTTAGTTTCATGAATGAGTTTTTTCTGAAAAATATGGTATTGAGCGCAATAAATAGCTGCTCTCCGGGGGCTACAGGAAATTACATGTAATCTCGCTTTGCCTCCTATGCGAAGAGGTGTCAGCACAATAATTGTCTTAACTGAAAACAATTGCCTATAGGTCTATGCAATGGCTTCTCTTCTTGGAAGGAGGCGGTGAATCTTTGTGATATGATGATTATGCAGTAGTAGGCTAATGCTAGATGCATATGAGTGATATCAGAAAGCAAAGTTACAATTGTTGCATTACTAAATTCTTTTAGACTTTGCTTACTATTTTAGTTGTTTCAGATACCATCTACACTCCATGGGTTCACACATCGTATTTGCCAATTGAGTTAATAAATTTGAGTTGCCTGGTGTAAAAAATGGTAATTTTTGGGAAACTATCGGGCAGGAAATCTCCCATTTAGGAACATCTTGATTTTTCATTATTGAACTGACCTTTTTTTTACAGTGTTCAATTCTCAGTGGCTATTATTTTTCCCTTTGCGCTTCGAGTTTTCAGTCTTCTGGAGTAGTTGAGTTGTTTGTGTTCTCTTATTTCTCACAGATACGTCAACTGATGAGCACCTCTCTGCTGAAGAAAAGGCTAGAGAAAACCAGTCTCCTTGTTATGTAGGACAATTTGGTCTTGAATATTTGCTTGTGTTGATTTTTGTGAACGAAGATGTATTTTGGTAGAAGTTTTAATAGTGTTGTATGAAACTGAGGAACATTTAGTGGCTGTGATATGTATTAATAAAGATCAAGCTCATATTTGCAACTTATGTGGCACATCAATGTCACCAAATAGCTTCCCCAGACTATCATAATAGAAATAGCAACAATTCCACTATTTAAAGTGTTGGGCTCGTGCTTTGCGCAGGCGGTTCTCTTCTAGTATAATAAATAATAGTCAGACAATAAAATTTTTGTCAAGTAAAGAGAATTAATAAATGTCAAAGAAATAATAAAAATGTGGGGGCTGGTAAGAAATCTTGATGACGTACTTTTAGTTGAACTTTAGAAAAATGGCAGAAGCAAACTTCCAATGACTGATTTAGCGTGTGTGCAAAGAAACTATGTGTCATGTGATGTAGCACCACAAGAAAGAATGAATAATTAGGAGAGGAAATAAGTAGGAGATGGAATCAAGTCATAAAATGATATTATCATGAACTATACAAAAATGTACAAGGATATTTGATTTATAGTAGAGAGTCTTGTCCAAGATGTAAGGAATCAAAGTCTTCTACATTAAAACTTGGCTGATAGTCATATGATTAGGTAGATACACTAAGTAAGGATTAGGTCGCATATTTTTCAAATAGGGAAAGGACCCATTGCGTAGGTATGGAGTTTTTTTGAAGGAATTTCCTAGCAGGCGTTCAGAACGAATTTTAACCATAAAATAATCTCCTACATTAAAGTCCTTAGCTCTACGATGCCATTAGATACTAATTTATATTCAGCATTACGCGTAGCAATTTTTTGTCTAATCTCAGTATATAAGTCTTAAATATGGATAGCAAAAGTTTTTGCGAAAAGTGAAATATCTTATAAAAGCTTGGTGGTGCAAGATCAATAGGAGAGCGGGGGAAATATTCACACAAAATATTTTAATGTCCATTTTCAAGTGGACCTACTAGCAGAACAATTGTAGGCAAACTCAACCAAATACATGCTAAGTCCCAGTGTCAAAGTTTGTCCTCGACAAAGTATCTAAGCAAGTCCGAGTTCCAAATTTTGTCCCCAACAAAATATCTCAGTCACCTAAACTTTAGTTAACAAATCCAGTTTGCCCATCAATTTGACGATGAATTGCAGAGGACGACTTTAACTGTGTATGATAAAGTCTCAGTGCCCACGAAAGTGGACAACAATTCAACAAACCTAACATCCTTATCAGAAACTAAGAATGAGGGGTACCCATCAAACTTGGCAACCTCCCTAAAGATTAACTTGAAAACATAAGATGCACCACTGTTCTTAAATACTATGGAGAAAAAGTGTCATTTTAGAAATTCTATCCATAACGAAAAAAATATAGTGTGTTCTTAAGATAGAGCACATGCTAATTTATTTCCATAGTTCATGTGGACTAGGAGAGTAGTGTAAGACAAATGTTATGCTTCTAGTTTTTGCTATACAAGTACAAAACTGTATATAATCGTTGTGACACCTTTTCGAAGGGACGACTTATATAACCTATCAATCACTAAGAAAATGGTCTTATCTCATACTAAATGACCACCTAATCCTCCATCCATCTCCTAAATGAAAAAAAGTATCAAAAATTAGATGTTAGGAATGTATAACTTAGAACTTATGAAGAGATAATCGTCTCTTATGATACAATCTCTAAATTACTTATGATTACCAGATGAAAACTCCTAAAAGATACGACCAAAGTTAGGATAATATGGGCAATCACCGTTCAACCTATTAAATCCAATATCTACCTTATGTGTATGAAGAAGGGTAATGACATGACTAAGAGGATCATCGATCTTATTTTCAACCTCAGATTTGTGTTTAAAGACAAAAGAGAACTCATTGATGTGTCCAATCCACCTAGAAAACTTAGGATCCAAATTTACTTGGGAATTGACATACCTAAGAGCTTGATGATTAAAACAAAAAAAAAATCATTGGGAATGAGGTAGTACCTCCAATGCTGAAAGAATTTAGGGTGATGATACACACCATTCCAAATTGTCGCCCGGTTTGGCGCACCTGACGTGGCCAGCGTGTGAAAAGTCCAATTTGCACTTGGGCTTGCAACTCTCACTTTAACTCGCCGAGAGTGGGCAACGTTTTGCTGCTTTACTGAGTTGGCATATGGCCCACGCGAATTAATTAGATCTTTTTGTTATTATTTTTTTGGGAGATAATTGTATACCACATTTCTCTATTTATTTTTAAAAAGTACCACTTCCATTATCCCATCCCAACCAAATTTTTTCAAAGTCAACATTTCTCCTAAAATAACGTAGATTGTGTTTAATTATTTCTTTCTAAATAATCAAACTCTCCTGAATTGTTATTCCTCTCCCCATTTACATAGTTGTCTTATTAATTGAATATAAGGACAAAACTTGTTGATAGAAAATTCAATGTGAATAATATAGCGCATATACTATTTATATTACTGTAATATACTATACATTAATATACTATATATTGATATACTATACATAATATATGACTATTAATATACCTTCTGTATGTGCATAGTATATATTGTTATACTATATATTAATAAACTATATATTGATATACTATGTATATTATCATTATTGTACCATATTGTTTATATATGATATTATAGTCATATACTATATATTTGATCACAAATTTGAAATTTGTTGGTTTGATATAAACCAAGGTTCAGAGGTGGCGGTGATAAATTTATTTAAATAACAATATTTTATTTATGAATGCACTAGATAGAAGTTTGTGGGAATATTTGTTGAGATTGTAATTGACTAGGATTCCGTTTAAATATGCTTAAATTTAGGAGTCCTCTTCCAGTGATGGTTTCAGATGTAAAGGGAGGATTTACTGATAACTACCTATAGGGATAATAACAATTGTGGTATATTTGCAATTTAATAAATAGTACCATAATTAAATGGCATCGAATGAAATAAAATCTTATAAATTAGGCAGTTGTGAAAAAATCCCTATTTTTTTTCCGATTTCTCTCTCGTCTCTAACTCTCCCTCCTCTCCCTCTCTTTTTATTGAAGTTCATTTACTACTGTTTTTGGCCGTTGTAAATTTTTTTTTCACTCAAACTCAGCTCGAAGTATTGTTCACTCAGCTGTAGTGTTTATTATCCTCGTATAGTTTCACAAATATCTGGAACAATGCAGAAAGAAAGTAATAATTTTTTTAAAAAAACTTGATTAAAAATTTCGAATGAAGCCCGTGTACTCACTGAACTCGACCGGAAAACTGAATATTTGTTACTCGCTTACATTGGCGACTACCAGGTAACGACCCTTGTTCCTCCACTTTTCGAGCAGATGATCTTCGATTCGTTTGTTCCCCTCCCCTCCCCCGGCAATTGCTTTAACTCACGCGTATGAGAAGACGATTAATTAAAGAAAATGCTATTTGATGATGATATAGTTGAGTTGGTATTGCATCTGTCCATGGTATTTTAGGATCAGTCCGTTCTTTGAACATCGTCTAAATACAAGATTTTTTGTTCTTGCTGCGCTTGTTTGTACCGGAAACTTGTCTAGTTACAGTATTATGTGGTGTAGTATTCCGTGGTGTAGTATTCCGTGCACAGATGTTCCTCCAAATACTCCGCTCTTGACTAATATTGGTCTATGTTCCCCCGAATGTCATATTAATTTATGTTTTTATTTCCAATTACCATTGACGAATACAATTGAAGTCAGAAATCAGTCCATTAGACACGAACTAAATCAAAACCACAAATTAATAAGTACTGCATCAGGATTGAGCAGGCACGTTGTCTAGACACCTATTCATCCAAAGTAGAAGCAGGTGTTTCGTGTGAATCAACGCCTTCTGCTTGACACCATCAAAGAGCGGATAAGTTAATCCGAAAGTTTCAATGTCAACAACACGCAGATGACTGTTAACTAACGGGTGCAATATTGCCATGAATTGCATTATAAATTCATGTGTCCTGCTCCGACTTCGCCTCAGAACTTAGAATCCATTAATTTGCTGCAGTTACCATCACTAATGGCAGGTCCTCTGGTTTTAACCACCGTACGTATACCGTCGTCCTCAACCAATAGGGTAATCAACGAAACCATTGCCGTATTAGTTCTAATTTGTTCATTCTGTCAACAGGAGCAACGCAAACACATAATTGGACTATTTTTGGGCCACAGCTGATTAATTAGCGAATTGGGCCGCACCATCAATGAAGCCATGTGCTCGGCCCATGTAGAGTAAGCCCTCCAGCACGTTTTCAGCGAGTCCCCAGGAGTTGGGTCGCATAATCTATTCCCGCACGTATGAATCCTGATAGGAATTCAACATTCCCACACTCGCTGGCGTTTAAGTTTAGCCAACGACATGTGTAAAACAAGGACACTTGTTTAATCGAATTTTAGGTACTCTTTAATATTGAGCAGCTATCACATGCCCTGTTACTTTATTAATCAAGATGGGTAGAACTTGTTTTGGTTAGTAGACAAGTTCTTTGCCCTTGCAACAATACAAATAACGGGAATGCACGAAATCAGCCCAGCGGATGCAAACTTGGTGTATCGTACATGGACAAAAAGGAGAAAGTCAATACTGCTACTAAGTACTAAGTACATTACAACTTCAGACTGGACAATCGTTAGACAAGTACAAGCGCACGATCAGTCCACGATGAAGTAAGTACTGCATATATTGAGCCCAAAAAGGTGATACAAAGTATACACATCCCTAATAATCCAGACTAGAACCAAAGCTACCATCATCCAAACTTAAATCTGAATGACAAGGAGCTCCCATCTCAAAGTCAAACATCGGAAAGGTTAATTTCGTGGTTTCAACGTCAATGAGACATAGATCACAATTGACAAATAATTCACGGCAGCCGTAAATATCTGTCATATATCCGTTCCAGTGCCCCGGCCCCTAAAAGTGACAGCACCCGGTCTCTACGACTTTGCTGCAGTTTGCCGAACCAATCATCCTTTTGAGACGTCTTCTGCATTCGATCGTCTTATTTCTTCCGTCGGGCTCCTTCAATAGACTAAGCAGCACTTCCATCCCCGAGTTGATGCTAATTTCATCTTCCCTATCACACATCAGCAATGCAATCCCGTAATTGTACTTTGCTTGGGCCACAGCTGAATTATTAATGAATTGGGCCTCGCACGAAGAATTATTAGCGACTTGGGCCATATAGTGTAACCCCTCCTTGTTACCGGCAACAAAAAACACATGAGTCCCGAGAAGTAGGGTAGCATAATCAATTCCTTTGCTGCTCAGTCCATATAGAAATTCAAGATTTCCACGGTCGCAGCGTTGCAGTTTATCCAAGATCTTCTCCAGAGGCAGGTATCGTTGAAATTGCCCTGTAAACACCAGCTTACGTGTAAGGTCGCACCTGAAATTGTAAAATGCATGCATGATAACGTCGTGGCAAGTACTAAGGTATAAAAAAGTGCATTAAAGAATCAACAAATCATTCTTGAACTCACACTAAGGTCAGATTTGAGATATCAGCAACAGAAGGGTCGGATTCCATAAATTTATGGATTATTGATTCTACAACTGTTGCTGGAAGGTCCAGTAGACACGGTTCTTGCTTCATCACGTTTGGACAAGTATACGAGCACAACAATTATTTTTTCAAGATGGAGGACTGAAACCCCAATATGGTTTGTGAGAAGTATTTAAAAGCTCCACTTGAACTTCATAGATGATGCATTGAAACCATATACAAGACATAAATACTACAACCCCAACTACCCTCATCAAAAGTCCAACTACACTGGATGCACTAAATACGCCAACTACCGCTTTAGAACGCGAAACGTCAACTCAAATGACTAAATGGAGGTCTGCAACTATATTTTTGGAGGAGTACTATTACAAGTTTCACTTCAAATAAACTCAATATAAATTAGGTAACCTTGTGCTGTGAAAGGTGTATGGGTGGCTAGTTAATGGTTACGATCAACAAGTAATACGATGACCAAGATTGGGTTTTTACATCTACTAACAAGAACCACCATACCCCTTAATGCTCATAGAATAATATGTTCTAGTGTTGGTAAAAAACATTGCTTTAGGACATTTTTCATCAAGAATATTCAAAATAATATTGCTAGTTCTGAATTTTTTAAACTTTTGTCATTAATAAAGAGAAACCGAAAAAAAAACATTAGACCGGCTTCGAAAATTAACAGGATGTTATAAATTCATTTATTTGTGTGGATGACCACTACTCACTATTGTTCAATTGTAACATATGGTTTACTACCCCACTTTCTCCTACTTAATTCCTCCCCACTAAGCGACCCCTAATTCCTTATTAAGTCACTACTTAATTCTTGTAACCTTTGGGTTGATTTGTAACCTATGTATTTGTATCCTATAAATAGAGCACATTTTGCTCTATGGAAGACAGACTTGAAACACTTTGAGAATACAAGTTCTACCTACTCCTCTCATATACTTTTAATTTGTATTGTTCTTACTTTACTACTATTAGTTTTACAACACAGGAGTTTTTTAAGTAAAATGACTTATGATTAGGGGATTCCCACTTTAATAATAATAATAAAGAAAGAAGTAAATATATATAACATGATGTCATAAAATATTCAAAAAGATTTTGTTAAATGTAATTTGTATAGAGTAATTAATTTAATTACACTTTTTAATATCAGTCTAAAATTTGCAATTATAGGGGTGAGAATTTTAAAAAACCAAGTCTTCTTAACGTTTATGTTTATAATTTCATGTCATAAAGTGTGCAGAAATTAAAGTGATTTTTACATTGTATAGACATTTGGAAGTGTCTTTAATAGAAAGGAGGGTGCTATTTGGCCACACCATTCTTGGCCAAACGAGTGTTCCTGTAGGTTCCATGGTGCTTTATATTTCTTTAAATGCATATCGACAACCAGTGCAGAATCAAGCTCCAAAGTTAAGTTGTTTGTGCCTCTGCTAAGTCGTTTGTGCAGTTGTAGTGACTTAGAAAATTCTAGAATCATGCAAGCTGAATGATCTCTAAGTACTCCCCCTACTCCTACCATCCCTTCTGTGATCACTGAGTTCCCATCAGAGTTAATCTTGAAGAAGTTTTGATGAGGTTTCTCCCACCCGACAGGAAAATAAGACTATAAGAGAGGGGCATCTTGTATGAATCAGTATATTCAAAGATTTCCTTCCAAGTCGACCTTTCAATTGCTCAAAGTTTTCAGCAACTAAAAATTTCACATCATTAATAACCTGATGAACCACTCTTGATTAAAAAAAAAAAGCTTTGTTGACCATACTTGATAGTACATCTTCTTTTCCAAAGATCAAAAGTGAAAGTAATTTGGTAAAGTTCTGCGAATAATAGCTCTTAAACCATTTTCATAGTGACAGCCCCACCAACTCCACACAGCAATTCTACTATGTTGGACGTTCTGTGCAACTCCAAGCGAATTTGCAAAGAAATGCCATATTTTCTTATCAAATATTCCATTGTAATGAAATAACGGTCACCTTAATGTTGAAATAGTGCGTGTACTTCTGCATTGAGGCTGCTGAATAGATAAACATGATCAGTTGAAGAATGCATAAAAAATGATCTCGAAAACCAGATACACTGAATTGATAAGATACAACTGTACAAATACAGGAATTCCAAAACATGCAAAGCTACAATGATGGGAACCACAAACTAAATGAATCTACTGGGCCTTCGTGAGTGCTATAATGAAGCAGAGATGGAAAGAGAATTGTTTCCACCCAAAGTAGCGTTAGATTGGACGGGAAACCACACCACGATGCAATCTATCAATCTGATATTCGACGCGCATTTGGTCGTGGTGGTATTATCAAGCCAGACTCCAGTTGTGTTCCTTCACTGCGGTCTCCACAACCATAAATGGGAGTTACATTTGTAGTTGCAACATCTCCCTTGCAGACAGGGCATTCCCTTGTAGCATTCGTTGAAGTTGAATCAACGCAAGGTAACTGATAAAAGCATGGCCAGCAGTACATGTGCCCACAACAAGTCAAGATTGGTTCTCTAGGAACTTCCAATCAAATTTTGCATTCGAAAGGACCAGCTGGTACCTCACTATCCTCATTGACAGCAGATACATTCCCAGCATCCAAAGTAGTATTCCGAGCCTCAGCGTACACTACACCCATTAAATACTCAAGCAGTTCGACCCTCCTTTGCATAGGAGCAACCATATCTGAATGAGGAGATGGGGACTCAGAAGGTTGTTGGTTCCTAGGATCCATAGGACACGGTTGATCTAGTCAAACGAAAAGGATAATACTAACATATTGAAATGGCAATGACAAATTGATTACAACAAAAAAACTAAGTTTTCTAATCATATCACTAACAACAACAGCTCAAAACAAATAATTTAATAGACGGAAAGGGCCAACAAGCCCCATCAAAAAAAAAAAAAAAAAACAAAAAAAAAAAAACAGACATTGAAGTAGAGTAGTGACCTTACAATGGTGGAAGCAAACGGCAAACGTAGGACGTCACCAACAACAATTATCCTACCTAATGGTTCTTAATAACAGCCTCTTATCCAACAGAAACCCTTGATCTTTATTCCCACGAAAATACCTATAGAATGACTAAACGTTTAGAGAGCCTATTTATTTATTTATTTATTTATTTATTATTATTATTGTTATTATTATTATAAAAGTGAGAATCCCCTAATCATAAGTCAAAATTCATTTTACTAAAAAATCCTGTAAATTATTAATGTTACCAAAATAACCCTGATAACTATTTTAATCATATGCTAGGGAATTTTCTAACATGCATATGTCGAGGGTAGTCACAAGAACAACTCCTTTTTGTATCTTTCTTACTTAAAAGGTGCTATCACACACCTAAAATAGTTTTGAGGAGGTAAGGTTCTATGTTCCCCTCCTTAATGTATTTACTTTTTGGATCTTAATATACATAGTAGGGTTCTAAGCCTAACCCCGCACCAGCATAGGAGATGAAAGCCTAGGTGGATGGACTTTATTTTTTAAAAAAAAATTAATATGCATGAGAAAAAATATTGAAATTAATTAGCGCGCAGCCTTGTATTATATGATATGTATGCTTACAATACGTTTTTTAGAATCAAACAAACAGACCTTTCAAATTTCTCACACAATACACAACCAATATTAATGAGTATCTTAACCACCAAAATGTGGCCACTTCTTTAATGTAGAATGTGGATGGCCGTGTAGTTATGGTTCATTTATTGAGTATGAATGTGGATAGCTATGGAAAGTAGAGTACTGACTTGGTTATGTGAGGACGCATGCAGAAATGACTGCGATTGTGGTTTTGCTCGAAATATGCAACACTTAAATGACAATATTTATACCAAGAACGGTGTGAACATAATAAGTTTTGAATTTTTAAAACTTTTGTCATTAATAAAGAGAAACCGAAAAAAAAAACAATAGACCGGCTTCGAAAATTAACAGGAGTTTTTTAAGCAAAATGACTTATGATTAGGGGATTCCCACTTTAATAATAATAATAAAGAAATAAATAAATAAATATAATTTATTATAATAAATATATAATATGATGTCATAAAATATTCAAAAATATTTTGTTAAATGTAATTTGTATAGAGTAATTAATTTAATTACACTGTAATATCAGTCTAAAATTTGCAATTATAGGGGTCAGAATTTTAAAAAACAAATTCTTCTTAACGCTTATGTTTATAATTTCATGTCATGAAGTGTGCAGAAATTAAAGTGATTTTTACATTGTATAGACATTTGGAAGTGTCTTTAACAGAAAATAGATACATTTTTTCTAATTTACTGCATATAAATATTTAGACTTACGTAGGTATCTTTTTTTAGCCATTTTCAAAAACAGATTAAGCGTGCCTACTTTTGTGGGAAGTTTGATTTTCTATTTGACTGCATTTAATATTATTAATTAATATGAATTAACTACTTATTTACCTTGTGAGTCATCTCCTAATTTTTTGCTCATATCACTTTCGTTCTTTATTTACAGTAGGCACAAAGACATTCTAGGTGTCATTTACTCCATTGTTCATTCATTATATAAAGTAGGCACAAAGACATTCTAGGTGTCATTTACTCCATTGTTCATTCATTATATAAAGTATACTACGATTATTATGAATATGTATGCACTCAGTATTGTTAATATTTACCAAATACACTGGTTATCATTAATTATGTATTTACATATTAGTATGCACAATATATACTACGAGTGTTATGAATATGTATGCACTTAGTATTCCTAATATTTACCAAATATATTGGTTATCATTCGTTATTACAGATTAGTATGCATAAAGTACTACAAAGTGTTATGAATATATATGCATTCAGTATTCCTAAAATTAACCAAATACACTGGTTATCATTCATTATATATTTATAGATTAGTATGCATAAAATCTACTACGAGTATTATGAATATGAATCAAATATTTCAAGTTTATAAACTGTACATAAAAAATATACAATGCATAAGAGAATAAAAGTGTATTAAAAAAATATTCTAATTATTATAGAGCTAGATAATAAAATAAAAAAAGGAAGAAGATTGTGTTTTAATACTACCTTTCAGCGCGATATATGGTAAAGCATAAGATCCCAAATGCTGTTGGGATTCTGCCACGATTTACGTTGTTGTTTCCCAGTAGTATTTTTAAGGCTTAGAATTACCAACATCCTAATTGTTTATCTTCAGAATTTAGGATATGCATGAACCTATTTTTTAGCATCTTTTTTTGGTTAGCGATGTATATTAAATATGTCTATTAAACAGTAGGGTCAACTTTAAACAAACACCCTTTGTGAACAGGTATGTTTGTCTATTTAAGCACCTTAATTAGTGCTTCTCACCCTCGTTATCACTACACTTAATCTTTTTTGCGACTGTTCATTTCTTGCGTCTGTTCACACAACTTATTCATTTGGATTTCTTCTCCTATTTGCTTTCTACGTAACTATCTCTTTCCCCTTTCATTGCCCATTCAATCTCACAAATGGAAAACGTTGCCGATGTTTATACACTCAATGCCAAACAACAGGTTTCGTTCGTTGTTTCACGTACCATCGATTGTGTAGTCTTTAATTATATTACGTAATCTGTCAAATTTTTTGTTTTTTTATTTTTGATTTTTGATGCAGAGGGACCATGCTTTGTACCTGCAAAAATTAGGACGGTTTACTATAGCTATGTCAAAGGTGAATCCGTTGGAGCTCCGACTGAAGGAGGCAATGGTGGAACTAAGGGCAGCGCATCATGACCTATGCGAAGTGGACGCTGGTCCAATTGCGCCACCGAAGAATGAAAAGGAAGCCATCCTGAAACCTTTGAATAATGATTGATTTTGCTAGTATTGTATTTTTAATTTTAAGTTGAATACATTTGGATATATTACAAGCTATTTTTGTTGGTTTATGGTGTTTCTTCATGTTGAAAACTTTTATCCACCAGTCGTTGCTATCGATGCATGTCATTAAATTACACTTCAATCAGTCCATATTTCAATATCGATACTCTAACTAGATAAGTTATAGTCTGTAATGGGGAAGTGCAAAGGTTAAATGTCCATTTGTGTCTTCAAAATGCGAAAATGATGGACTAAATATCTTAAATTTAACAACTAAAAATGAAAAATTTGCAGAAAAAAACAGCACATAGCCAAACTACTCCCCTGACATCTAATCAATTTGAACCGGAGCACCAAGGGTTCCATCACTATCATAAATAAAGAAATAAAAATAATTTATAATAATAAATATATAATATGATGTCATAAAATATTCAAAGATATTTTATTAAATGTACTTAATTGTAATTTGTATAGAGTAATTAATTTGATTACATTGTAATTTTCTGCATAAAATTTGCAATTAGGGGGTCAGAATTTTAAACAATAAAGTCTTCTTAACGTTTACTTCGTATGTGTGCAAAAAATACCCTTTATGAACAGGTATGTTGCTGTAGTGTCGTTTCAAGTGTGCAACAGTAGTGAAAGCTTTATTGAAAACTTTTCTCTCTCTTCGGTCTCCCCCATTATTGTTCTCTCCTCTACGACAACTTTTCTCTCTCTTCTACGCACCATCTTTTGTTACTTTTCTTTCCCTTTTCTTTCTCTCTTCTATAGGCTTTGGTATCTGGCAATTATCATCCAGCTTTTTATACTTCCTCACCATAGTTCTTCTTCAAGTCTTTCAGCTTTTCATCTTCATCATCTATCGCATTCTGGAAGGAGTAATAACAACAATTTACAAATCGACCACAAATCATAGGGAGGACTCGGAATAAAGGTTCAACTAGAAATTCAGTATTCGTTAACATAAATGTTGCTACCTATGAAGATAGAAGTAAAGCAAAGCAAAGCAAAAAAACCTAGAGTTAGCTGAAATCCAGCAGTCATATATAAAGTTAGTGTTGGGAGAAATTAATCTATAGATATGTGATTTTTAGTTTTGGTGAGTTTGAAGCCAAGAGACACCTGACTGATGTGGTAGTACTTAGTAGTCTTTAGTTGCGCGTTGGTTGTTAATTGTCTGACATTGCTACACAGGTTTCTCATGTTTATGTGTTTTTTCAAGAACTTTTGTTGTCTATGCATTCTCGTATCTTTATTGAAATCTGGAACATCTAATTGAGAACAGTACTAATCGGTGTGAGATGTTGGTTTGAAACAGAGCGAGGATGTATCATAAGCAGCAACTTCATGAGTTCGCGGTAAGACATGGAAAGTCCTTACCAGTCTATAAAACGACTAGGGATGGGGGTCCGGATCATCTACCAAAGTACATAACTACCGTCACTTTCAACGGTTTCCGATATAAATCCAAATCAGCTGGACGCTCTGTTAAAGCGGCAGAGCAACTGGCTGCAGGAGAAGTTCTTGCATTACTCCCCAAGGAGGTTCCTGCGTCGCTCTCGGGTAAGAAAGTCCTATAATTAAAATATTTGAGATAACTGTACTTGTCGAGTCGCATCTCATTTTGTCATGTGGTAGAAGAAGACTCTGATGGGTATTACGAAGAAGACACTTATGCAGAAGAAGACATGGAGGTAGAAGACATCCAAGATAGCCGTGAGGTAAAACACATCCACTTTGCTATTTGCCATATATACTTGTTTTATCTGTTCAGAGAGTGCTCATTTATAACACGTTATGCCGTTTTTTTCTTCAAACCTGGTGGTCGTCTTGACATTGAGGTAGAAGTATTTTGGTGACTGCTGACTAATGAACTCAGTTGCATGCAAAGACTCGACTCGTCTCTTTGTAAAGTTGAGGATTCAGTGTTTTGTGTTTAATTCCACGGAGTTTGTGCTTATTTCTACTGATTAGTAATATATAAAAGAACATTCACTGGTACAACTAGGATAACGAAAGAAATAAAATCATGAGAATAGATTGTAATGTTCAAGTCACAGAGGAGTGCAACAGGTTTCTAGGAGTCTCTATATTTAGGCTAGGTTAAGCCTCTGGCTTCTAATCCAAATGAAGGCTCATGTTACTCTTTTCTGCTCAGTATGGTACTCTTTGACAACGCTCAACGCACACCTCGAATTAAGGTATGAACGGTCATCGCAATATAATTTACCCAACTAGGAGTCGGGGTCGAATCCACAAGGAACAAAGTGATGCGATCAAAGTAGTGGAGGAACTAAACCTATTTGACTAAGCCAAACTAGGATAACGAGGTGATGGAACGATATTATCTACTACTACAAACTACACTAGGAAAGCAAGTAAATATGATCTATGGCCTTCTCGCAACCAAGGAAAGCAAGTTTTGAGCCTAGGATACAATTATAGCACGGGGTTTATATATTATGGCCGGGTCGTTCTAATGTAATCCCTAGAATCCTTCCGGCCTAGAAGGGCTTTACCTCAACGGCGCTCGTCAAAGCCATGGTTGAGCTTATAAAGCACTACCCATTACCCGAGGAAAGAAGACCTCTTCCGAGCGTAACTTCTTTTAGATGAGTTAGTCTATGAAATAGCCTATCAACCCAAATCCTCGCTAGCTTCACTATTCTACGCTAACTAATCTCTCCCGAGTCTTTAATTAGCAAAGTAGACGGGCAACTCAAGTGTCGCGAGCACAAGAGTCGAGCAATCAAAATAATGGAAGCTAGATAATCAAAACCCAACAATATAAATTCCTAGTCATGACTCATTCATATATTCATGTCCAAAATCATATCAATTAATAACACAAATAGCCATGAAATATATTCACAAAATCAATTCTTCAATAACATCAACAACAACAAATATATTCAATACAAAGCATGAAAGTAATGAAAGGAGTACTAAAGTCTAAAGGTTGAGAATTTCTCAATGGGTTGCTCCAAATCTTCGCTCTCTTGGTGTTTTCGTTGATGGATCCTTGCTCCAAGATTGTAAAAAAGGCCAAAAGATATGTAAACTATGGTAAAACTATCTATTTGAAGTCCCAAAGTAATTACCATATTTTTCCCAAAATTATCCCCAAGTTAAAATAATGAAAGAGCTGAATTTTCATCCCGTAGCCACCCTGGTACCGAACGTTCACCAGATATCCACTTTTTCGCAGCTCAGCTCAGTCGCTGTTTCACGCATAGCCACTTTTCTGCTGCATTTTTGATAGACTAGTCAGTTTTCTTCTTTTTCAACTTGGCTTATTTTGGACTTGTTTTCGTCCATAACTCTTCTCCAATATATTCAACCTACAAAATGCAACAAAACCATGATAAGTTCACTTATTTCATCAATTTTGCACAACAATAACTCAAGTACAAGTATGTAATATGTGGTATTTTAGCCACACATCACTCTTTCCCAATCCTCTTGGATGCGCCTTTCGTAGCTCAAGGATAGATTTGAACACAAAACAGTGCGATATAGAATTTACATATATGTTGGTATAGTTCCAATACTTTCACTGAACTGTACTGTAAGTTAGATAATCACTCCCAAATCATCAAAGAAGCTCTCTACTGCCTATATTCGTTAAAGGTCTAGGTGGGGATTTCGGACCCTAAAAATTTAATATATTTCTATGTTACTATATTGTTATATTATCTCTTGGTAACTATCCTCCACAGCAAGCACCAAGAGGTGGATATGGTCAAGGTAGGGAGCAGATGCCCTCGGCATCCATGCAGGGCCCTCCGGGCTGGGAGCAGATGCCATCGGCATCCATGCAGGGCCCTCCACGGCAAGCACCAAGAGGTGGACATGGCCAAGGTGTGGAGCAGATGCCCTCGGCATCCATGCAGGGCCCTCCAGTCTTGGAGCAGATGCCCTCGGCATCCATGCAGGGCCCTCCACAGCAAGCACCAAGAGGTGGACATGGTGAAGGTGTGGAGCAGATGCCCTCGGCATCTATGCAGGGCCCTCCAGTCTTGGAGCAGATGCCCTCGGCATCCATGCAGGGCCCTCCACAGCAAGCACCAAGAGGTGGATATGGTCCAGGCTGGGAGCAGATGCCCTCGGCATCCATGCAGGCCCCTCCATCACAGTTTGCGGGTCATGTTTACCATCAAAGAGTACAATACACATCAGATAGCCCACAATATCCACCTCCCTATGGTAATTATCCTCCGCAGCTAGCACTAGGATGCAGCATATATGGTTCAGGTTGGGAGAAAAAGCCATCGGTATCCATCCAAGGCCCTGCATTACAGGTCGGTTGTTATAATTACAGCAGGCATGTCTATATGGTCGATGCCTCAGCATCTGCTGTATTCTCTTAAAATCATGCTTACGCTTCTGGCCCTTCTATTGGTCCACCTTCTCAGGAAAATTACAGCTACAGGGTTTTACCTTATCAAGCTTACGATCTTCCACAACCTGGTGAAGTGCCATATCAGTATGTAGTTCCATCAGTTCAAGTTTATGGTCCTCGCATGGCCCTTCCGCAGCTGTACCTCTATGATCGATCCATGCCTCAATCAGGTGGTTGTGTTATTGTACCTGCTGCTATTGTACCTGCTGATGCTAGCTATGTGAACAGTGTGTCACCCCAGCCAGGCTATAAATACTGTGATGCTAATCAGATGACTCGTGGCCCTTTGTGAATGAGATTGTTTCAAGGAAATTGTTCAATGTTCTTGTTTGTGTGTTGTAAATTTCCCTTAGTTCTTGTTCCATCCTTATACTGGACATATTTGAGTATTGCATTTGAGATACTCTTTTACGTTTTTACAACAGGTTGGAGGTCACATACATAATAGTCACCCTCTTTCGCCAATAGATATGTCTCTTCAACTTAAGACCTCCAATTATTACAAACTATTTCCAACATTATCTTGCCTGCATGCACCCTAAATATTAATAAATAAAAGATTAAAACAAATATTCAATCCATTATAGTGTCTATGTAAGTAAATTTGACCTCATTTCCTTCATCTTGCACATTACTTAACCAAATCGTCTTTATCATTCATCAAACTATCGTCTGATCTCAACCCTAGAGATCTGTCTATTTCAATCCTTAGTTAATCTTTGTTTTTGGGGTTTGTGAAATGGTGTTACTCAAAACGGTAAAGGAATAACAATGGAATTCTAATATACCATATATTTGGTGGTACTCAATTGCGTATGGTGTAGGAAATGCATTCTTCTCTAATAAATAAAACGTATACTGATAAAAAAAAAGTATGATCAGGAACTATGTACAAAGGTACACGGATTTTCATCTCCCATGCATGACTTATTCGTATGGTTCAAGGTCTTGGGAATAAGTCGTATTAGTATTAGTTAGTTGGGAAGAAGGTTTTGAAGGGGAAAAATCTGTTTGAGTGACCAAACACATATAATCTTATGAATAGATTAAGCATAACATAAGGTTAATTCATACTAGTTTCGTGGAAACATTTCCATTCCATAACTTCAGCAAAACACGACCAAGTCACGGCAATAAATAAACGACACAACCATAAGCAAAAGCAATAAAAACACTACCATTAGTGATAGTGATAGACGGTCTGTTAATGATACTGCACAAACATAACAACGAGTAATATTTTTGTCGTAGTTACAATCCTAAATTAACGTTTAGTTTGACATCAAAAGGAAAATAACGTACGGCTAAAGTAAGATACCAATTCGTCAAGACTAATGTATGATCATGGGATCTCCATTTTGAACCATGTTGTGAAATGCTCTTCAGATCCTCATGTCATTTAGTTTAGATTTGATTTAACTATTTTCTTGATTTAATTGTCAGAAATTAACTATTTTCTTGATTTCAACCATGTTGTGAAATCCTCTTCAGTCCATCCTCCACTTTAATTTTCCATCCACAAATATTATTTGACGTTTTATTTAGTTTAAAATCTGTGAATACATTTCTCCCTCCTTGAATAACCCCCCCCCTACAAACATAATGAGCGTACAACATTATGTCGCGTCTATCCATTTTTATCAAGAATCCTTATCACAAAATTATCATCTAAATACTAGTAGCACACAAGCAATATATTACACTGCCGACTAAGGGGGGAAGAGGGGGTGGGGACCAAAACAAAATCAACTCATGACCTTCCACATCACTAGCTATTCCACCGTCACTTTTATGACCTTCCACCGTTTGAATGACACTGTAACGAATTATGGTGTAGATTAGAATATTGAACTTCCAATTTATCAGTCACGCCATCTCATGGAATGAATTATGACCACTTCGCTATAAAACAAAACTATTTCATATATCAATGCTCTATGACTTAGTAATTAGTAAATGCAACCAAAACAAACACAGCTAACAGCGCTCCATCTTTCCAGTTTCAATAAGAATAACAGCCATCAAAACCTCAATTGGGGCTGCTATTTCCTAGTAAGCAATAAGATTGGTGAGTTAGAAAATCACGATGGAGGAACCATCCCTCTCAAATCTCCAAGATGATTTGAAGGCATTAATCATCGAGAAAGTGGTTAGCGACGAGCCATCGAGAACGTCTTTAAGGAACATATCTGAAGTGTAAGCACTAGTTACAGTTGTTTCATTCCACAATATATGGAATTACGTATAAATTACTGCATGCTTTTTTTATTTGGCAGGAGCTGGGATTTTCGACGTATAGTGTTCTCGAGCAGATTCCAGTACTGCCTGTCTCTGTATCTCAACAGTTATAAGCTACCATATGTCGATGAAGCAACTATTTCCTTTATAAGAAGGCTCCATGAAGAAAGAATTGACCACGCATCTCTGTTCTTTGGCATCTACAAGTTCTTTTACGAGCAAAATACTGATGGTTTACCCATCCTGCAGCAAGTTGCTGACTCTGGTATTGGCGATGCAGTATATGCTTATGGGATTGCATAGCTTTGTAATGGCCAGCACTATAGTGGAATAGAAGAGCTTCGGAGGATATGGTCTGACGAAGATGGTAGACTGGATATGATTGTTTATCGTCGTGAATTAAGAAATATGCTTGGTCCTGAACGGTTCGAGAATATCCGAGTTCTCAGATTTTGTGTAGAGAATAGCGCTGGTCACTGGGCTTCTATGAATCCATACATCATATATGGCTATGGTGAGTTGGACATAACTTGTGAAAGGTGTATGCTAGCTGTAGAACTGTTCAAGCTTGCAGTGCCACTGGGTTGGGATACTGATTTGGGGGATTAATTTGCTGAAAGTTTTCGGACAAGTCAGCTTTAGATGGCCTCTTATTTGACTACTACTTTAGTACTAGCATTACGTTCTATATCGTGGATTGTCTATATAATGTGTTTAAATGAGACTTGATTATGGAGTCATATTATAATTTGGTTTCCAATGGACGCATTCATTGTTAGTTATCTCTCTCTCTCATCATTTCCTCTTTTATTGTTTTTTATTTGCTTGTTTGATGTATCTCTCTCACTCATCTTTTCCCTTTTCTTTGTTCTTTCTTTAATTTGTGTCTATCCTTTGCACCTTATTTTATGAGCAACTTATTTTGATTGATAATATGAATTGATTTTAGTTAATATATAGTTTTTATCTTTATGATGAGGCGTCAGTCAGATATAAAAATTGAGAATAATTTAAGCAATATATTTTATTGCTTTTTGAAAAATTAAGTGGCAAATTAACAGAAATTTTGAATTATTTCTCATAAATTAATATTTGAAGTTTCTATTGTTTGTAAAGAAATTTTGAATTATTTCGCATAGGTTTAAATTTTGATGGTTACCAAACATATATTAATTGAGGGCTATTTATGTGGAAATCCCATTTATAAACTTATAAGCCAATTTTAAGCCCACCCAATCTATCTCTTGGTAGGGTTTCAGTAATTCCCATTATCTCGAATTTACTTATATATTTTTGGAGTATTTTTTTTGATTTCCATTGGAGATTAGGAATAGATGGACTTTCGATAGGACCCATTTTATTAACAGGACTCTGACTCTCCCACTCCAGTCGTTGCTTTTCTTTCTGTTATCTTCTACCTTCCTCAAAGATATGCCGGACGCTAGTGACCGTGAAATCTGGCCTTTGGGATGGTTCATCCGAACTGAAAACCGTACATGTTTCAATATACGAATATGCAGATCATACTCTACAACTGACGATCTAGTAAGTTTCGTACCACATTTTTAAAATCTCGGTTATGTTTAATGTAGTTATTTTATTTTAAATCTATTAAACGGTGAACTATTTTATTATAGATTTTCCCCGCGCGCTTAAACCTTCTTTTACTAGACGAAACGACGAAAGCTTGTATCTACAGTGGTATGCTTAGGTTCAACATGTATCTCACTGTGTCGCCGTCTCGCAAAAGGCTTCAGCGCGGTTGGTTGCGGTTTGTTACTAGGCGTCGTATCACAGTAGGACAAGCTCTCCACTTCCAAATTTTACCACTAAATCCCCAACAAGGTTTCTGTTTTCGCGTTCATATCATCTCCGAAGATGAGGAATAGATGGATGGTATGTTAGGATATTTGGTGCAGTTTCTGACTATAACTTGGATATGTAGTATTGACTAGATTTTGTGAGAATTTGATTTTGTGCTGTCTCTGACTTGTTTTGCTGTTCAAAGGTCTAATTCTAATGCCATACTTGGTTCAACCATTGCTATATAAAGAAGAAGTAGTATGTTCGTGTAAAAAAATCAATAGTAGAATCGTGCTTAAATTACATGTCACTAATATTAAGTAATTTCTAGTATTACCTACACATTAAAGTTTAAATTCAACAGGAAAGCACAAAGGGGAGTTTCACAATTACAAGAGTCACCATAGACTACTTTTTAAATAGGAAAATAACAAATGGGAAAAGTACAAGATAAAATTTAAGTTCCATTGCCGGTGAGAGGAGAGTTGGGCGGTGTGAAATATACGTCGTCCAAGGACTTGCCCAGAGGTTGGAGGAGAAGTTCAAATATCCTTTTAATCCTCCGAATATCCATAAGTTGGCGGTCCCTTGCTTCTATTAGGGCTCCCTTCACTTCATCAAGATCTTTCTTCAAGTCTGCCATCTTTATAACTGGACGCCTTGCCATGATGTTTCTACAGTTTTGCTATAGTTATTGTTACTGTTTTTTCTTGTGTGATGATGATGAAGAATTTTCGTGCATTTATAGTGAAACGATGTGTAGTGCACTAGTGCTGCGTCCACGCATGATCCACCACGATCTGAATTAACTAGTGAAGGGTTTCCTGTTTAATAGAAACGACAGTTTCTTGAGTTATACGTTGCATTGCACTCTTTTCAATATTTATTGGGAGTAGTTATTGTAGAAATTATAAAACGTAAACAAATTTTCTCTGTTAATCATTTTGCTTTGCTAAGCCTTACATCATCTTTGCCTTAGGGTCGTGGGGCTCAAAATGCACCCAAAAGAATGTGCTTTCTAGAATAATCACAATGACAGTTTTACAAAGAATGTGCTCTAGTCGTATTGTGATATTACTAGTTCTGAATACGCACGTTGCGCGTGTACCCCATAGACCCATACTAAGGAGTATTAAAAATTTAAAACTAAAAAAAACTTATTCTTGTAATGAAAATATGTTATTCACTAGTTATGTTTACCACTAACTGATTTCTTTAATTATGATATTTCTTAATTTTTGAAAGGTGAATTTCAAGACTGCTTATGATTGTTTAGTAAACTTTAGTATCAAGTGAAAACGAAACAGAAGAAAAACACATACAAATGAATCTGACAAAATCTTCACACAGTTGAGAGTTAAGACTCCGTACATTACCCAGGTTACTAATATGTACAAACACCACATATTTGATAAGGTGTTTGGATGTAACTTATTATAACACATTTTGGTCTCTATATTCAATTTGTCTCTATATTCACGTTGCATATATTATTGATTAAATTCTTTTCTTCCCGGACAAAAACAAATAAAAGTACTCCCTCCGGTTCATTTTATTTGATTTTTTAGCCTTTTTTTTTGTCCACAATATTTGATATTTTCGGAAATCAAGATACAATTTTACAGTGTCACCCCTTGCTAATAAATAATATTAAACAAAATGATAAGTAATAATAGCTTGAATAAGGGCTAATATAATCAATTATATTGCTAATTAATGCTTAAAAGGTAATTTTCTTAATACGCGTGAAAACACCCAAAAAATTAAATAATATGGACCGGAGGAAGTATTACATTCCAAAGTAAAACAAAAGTAGCAATGCGACAGTAGCATCTTCACTGCTTCTTCTTTCACCACTATAGAGGGAATTTTACAAATCAAGTCATGATTTCATTGTGGTATAAATCGAATACCATCTATAAAATGAAAATTTTGACGATAAAAAACGGGAAAATAGAAATACCACAGAAAAAGTAAAAACATTATTGTTGTTGACAAAACAGTGGGATGAAGTTGTACTAACATATATACTTACCAGATGGCCAAGCAGAGGTACTTCAGAACATAGTAGGGCTTTACGCATATTAAGATGTATACGCAAAATGGATATGATATATCAAACATGTAAATGAATAAATAAATTGAATGTAAATAACCATTATGAGATATAATCACAGCTAACAATTCCACTATTCAGTAATTACGGGCTGGCCAGCGTGTTGTAAAGATTAAGATGTCTAAAGTGATGTATGAATATAACAAATATGTACCGAATCACATAATTCTGATAAATATCCATTTAAGAGAGTAAGTAAATCAATGAATAGATATCACAGAAATGGGGCAAAAGGCCATCTATGTAGCAATTGCATTTAACAGATACGGAACCTGTATATATATTATCAATTGCAACTACTATTCAAATTCTTCAATTAAATACAGTTAAGAGATAGTATTTGGTTTAATGTACCCATTTAAGGAGGAATATTTATCAATGCAACTCTTCAAAGTCTGCACTTTCAGATTCACGAGAAATATTTAATATACCCATTTATGGAAAATACTAATACTTTTATAACAAATAATTCATGACTTTTTATTTAAAATTAAATTAACTTTTTAGTGCTAAAATTATAGTAGGTAGTACCCAAATCTAGTTTTTGGGTACAAGCATTGCGCGAATTCACATAAAAAATATTACTGTAAAATAATAAGTTAAAAAAAAATCAAGTCCTTGAAATGGTGAGTCAATCATATTTGGCTAAAGCATCAAAACAAAGAGAAAAAAACCGTAACCAACAAAGGTTCTTGAAACAAAAGCAGAGTTAAGCAGTTCCATCATGTATTATATCATTACATTGTGTATGGACCATTTCTTTCATCCCTCGATGTTGACAAACTTAAAAGTATTTATTTTTGTACATATAAAGTCACAACAATCTTGACATTAAAGTCATACATACAAATACCCTAACATAGAAATACAATCTTGACATTAAAGTCATATATATATATATATATATATATATATATATATATATACAAAAACAGAAAATATATATATTACTGTAGTTTTGTTGACAATGACTCTTTAAGTGAGTAAAAAAGACCCTAAGAAAATTAACTTAAGGTCCTTTATAGATGTAGTGCTAATTCAATTATCTTTCAAGGGAGAAGGAGCATTACAGCTACATGTACATTGGGTGATGGGGCATATGGTGACATACCACAAAAATGTGGCATGAGTGCTCCTTAATTGGTTTTCAAAATGCAATGACGGTCTTATATAGAGGAGTAATATAAGATACAACAGATCAAATAGTTTAAAGGAAACGGAAGAGTTAATGTGACCTTTCATTTCACCAAATTGCAGCTTTAAATACGTGAAGTGGAAGAGGGAAGCAAACAAGCAACCTAAATCATTGGGAACGACTGCATTAAGTGGCTGCACTAAAGTCCACGTAGGTGTCTTTCTAATCACTCAGTTCATTGTAAGTGGAAGCCTGGAAGGTAAGTCTATCGGTTGGTAAATGTATTTGTAAAAAATATAGCTATGAAAGGGCAAAACGGTCATTCACTTTTAACTTAGAGGATTGGCTCTTTTATGATGATGATGATGATGATGATGATGATGATGATGATATGATATGATATGAATGATATGATGATGATATGATGAAGTATGATATGATATGATGATGATGATGCACGCGCCATTATTTAAATAATGACCACAGTAATTAAGAGTACTAAACACTTATGCAATGTATACTGTAGTGTCAAATGTTCAATTATAATTCAACGTGTAGCAGCCATGATTTTTGAAGAATTATTAACTTAAAATCTTCTACGGTTGGTATTCTTGTAAAAATCCCGAAATTATTTATATCATTAATTGCAAGAGTAAATGGAAATTATATAATTATGACGACATGAAAATCACAATCATATCACGTGAATACATATTGCAAGTTGCAACGAGCTGCGTCCTCTTAATGTTATTCTCTAATTCTCTTATAATTTATTTATCTTTTTAACTTTAGCTATTTGAATGAGTTCTATGTTTCGCAGCCATAAGATTAGTCATCTAAGACTGTTTCCATAACATTAATATGTGCTTCAATTTTCTTATCTCGGGGTGAAAACTTTATGAAACTTACACAACTGATGTGAGTGGGATTAAAAAAAAAGTCGCATATTGAAGGCTTACCTTCACTAACACATTTCTCATTTGAAGCAAGTGAGGTGTCCATAATCCTATAATAAAAAATACATGCAATGCTCCTCTTCAAAATTTGAATAATCGACACAAAAAGGGAATAACACTACGAAGACGCAGTTTGCCGAACGATGTGTGTTGCAAGTTGCAACATGCCATAATTCCTATTGATGTCTATGACCAGTTAATGCTACAACTAGCTCGTGGCTACATATATTGATACTTTTGCGACTCAAACTCAAAGTCAAGTAGGGCACATTTGATTTCTTACAGAAAAACATATCATATATTAAATATAGTTGAACTGTACACGGAGAATACGGAAGAAGTGGAGATATGAGACATATAGCCTTACCTTTCCGAGTGCATTGATTAAGTTACTAATACTAATAAATACTAAGATAAAATTCATATATCTTTAATCCTCCGTATTAGGAGAATTTGGTGGGGTCACGAACTGGTCGGGATTCACCTCGTTGACGACAAGCAGCGCGCGAAGCATTCTTTGCATGCGCCTCGTGGTCCTGCTGCTTTCCTCAGCGACTCTAAAAAAACTACCCCTAAGACGCCAGATATCATTGCTCATCAGTTCAAGCGTGCGGGAGTTTTCCTTGACGTTGGACTCAATAACAGCGATATCCCACTTATTCAATGCGTTGTTGTTGCGGTTGTTGTGCGGGCTATGGTGCCCGTTTTTAGTGAACCTTGTTTCGTTGTTCGACATGCCTCTTTCAGATCTGAGGTGGAAAAATTTTTAGGGTTTAGAAATGGCACACAGAAAGGGTGGGAGCTTTACAGTATTAAGACAAATGTGAGGTTTGCAATGGTAAGCACGAACTATTTATAGAATATATGATGGCCGTGTTGCGGTGGTGCATTTGATAATCGTTTGGTATGATGTATTGACTAATTTAGTCCATGAATTAAGTTTTATCCCTTGTTTGGTAGCAAAATTCAATCAAGTACTAGGATTCCATATACAATTTAATGCCTCAATGCAATTGTAGTATAAATTAACACCAAGGCCAACATGGTATTAGTATAAAATTATAAATTGTAGTGGTATAAATTGTAGTAATACCATGCTTATTAATATATGGATAGATAATAAAATGACAAAAATACTCACTCTCAAACCCTCATTTTTAATACATGTATAAGAATTCATTACTAATCCCTGCACTACTAATTCTTATATTATTAATCCATGTATAACTCGTTTCTCTACATAGTATATGGTCAATTGATAACTCATTCTATATCATGAAAGAATTTCACCAAAAACCAAGACGCGCCATCGGCCTCCTGAAAAAAATCTTTCGTTCCCTGTTTTGCAGGATAAGAATGAATCTTTTCCTGCAGAGTTTGGCATTGGAAAAGGAAGGAGCTGTCAGGTGAGTTTATTGACTGCTCCATATCTCGTACTCCAATAAGTTAGACGTGTAATGGCTAAGTTTGCAGCCACATTCAGTTTGTGTAAGATGCAGTGTATTGTCATTTAGTCTTGCAGTTTTGTTTTCGATGTACTGCATGCTTTCGGGCAATCCCAATGGCAGTCATCTTGGCATGCCACTCTACTTTCTACAACTATCTGCGTCCATACTTAAAGCGCAACACTGTCCTTGCCCAATTTGTGATTAAAGGGATATGTACTACTAACTACTACATCACGATTGCTACCCATTCCAATGAAACCTTTTCAAATTGTTCTGCCAGCATATGTCACCCCTTCATGTTATCAACATATGTCACCGATTTTTGTTGAGAGTAGTAAATGCTGCAATGATATACGATACGACCAGCTCCCATATCTTTAACCTCCAACCCATCAAGTTCACTATTGACTGTGTACTAGCTGGTTAAAACTGTCGTGAAATGACAGTTCATTCGTACCAAACAACTACTAAGACGGGGGTTGAAAGGATTATTTATTAGAACGTCCTTTGATAGTTTTTAACTAGTTTAACGAGTTCTTCTTCATCTTGTGATCAGGTACTAACTGATGAGTCCCCGAACATCAGATCGTGTAATATGACCAGGATAGCTAGCTGGCCAGTGGGAGATTTAATATTCTTCTTCAAAAAATTAACTTACGCATTCGACGTGTACTGATGATACATTAACCTAATTAATGTTACAAAAAAGAGGTACCTAGAAAACCTAACCTTCAATTTAGGGCAATGCAAATTGGCCTATATGGTTGGGAGGTCATCAAATTACAACTCTTCGTTTTTGGTAAGCACTAACCAAACCATGAAAACCTAGGATCACAACGACCCCCTAACATCTTCTGCATGGGAGCATTCGAGGCGAGAAAATACTCACTGGCCTATCGCAAACCGACTTTTTATTCTTTTGACTTCCAGATTCATTTCTAAAACATTTTAATTTAATTTCACTGAGCGTATAAAAAAAATATTATGTGAGGTCATTACAATTAGATTCGCTGCTGGGCTCAGCGTAAAAAAATTATATTAATCACCACCACTTTCATTAATATCAAAGCCACGTTCGATATACAATGTAAAAACAAGTTCCTTACAGGGGGAATTCGGCACCCCAACAAAAGTAGCACTTTACGGGTGATGCAATCTCCTAAACACGCCACTCAAATCTAAATATTCGAAGCTAAAGCAACCTCCAAACTGCAAACAAAGGATACACCTTGCTGATTTGCCATGTGAAGGAGAGAATACTGTAGAAAACATTAGATCATCAGATAACACATGAGTACTATATCTTCATAGGGTTTACATTTCATCCTACGCAAATGCATATTGAACTAGTAGTTCATCAGATGCGCGCATGGCAGTAGAAGACATCAACAACATACTAAATTGATGGAATGGCTCAAATAAAATATATAAAAATCGAGGCTGAAGAGAAATTACCTTTGTAGGGTTTATTACTTGGTCTATGGTTTTTGGTAGCATGTACTTTCGTTGATCTGTTACTAACTATGTTTATATTTAATGTATGTTTTTATTAAGTTTGCCCAGATTCGTAGTTGTTAAATTTAAACTCATTTTTAGTCTAGAATTTTTTTGTCACATTTGAATGCCTTAAATAATGTCAACTGGCATCAATTGAGAATAAATAACTTGTCAAATAAATATTTGACAATGACATAGAACAAATCTTTCACGTATCATCATTCTTATAGTAAATCTTTGACAATCATCATCTTATAGTAAATCTTTGACAATCACATAAAAGAAACGGAAATCTTCCATGTATCATCATTCCTATTCTAACAAATCAGGTTGTCCCATATTCTAACAAAGAATATATTCTCCTTCCATGTCAGTTGCTACATCATACAATGCGTAAAACATTCTTCTTCCATAACATCTTTTCTTGTCTTTTATGAATCCATGTATAGTCGTTATTGTAAGTTGCAACTTAATTGTTACATTAGACAAAATAAGTTCTTGCACAAGTACGGGACATTATTATTTACAATAGTCAAACTTATACATGAAACAATATATACAACAGCCTAAATTAAACATACATTCAACATAAATTAAAAATTCAATACTTAAAATACATGAAACAACATATTTAACATAGATTAAAGTCTTAAAAAACTAAGTACAACCAGACGTTAACGTCTTGAAAATACATAACATATCAACAAAAACCTTAGACGAACATTGTCCTAACCCTTACATCTAATCAATTTGGACCGGATCATCAGAGGTTCCTTCGCTAGCATAATCAGAACCATCACTTGATGAACATAATGCATCATCATCAGAATCACCACCATCAGGACTTGGAGGGTTTCCCATTATGCGAACATTGAAAACTAATCGACCTTCACATAGCTTGTCCTTGATCTGGAAAAATAAATACTTACAGACCATGATGTCGTTGGCCAGTACAAAATCTAACCAACCATTGCCCAGCCTTTTACACCCTTTTTTAACAAACAGGCGCATGTCGTATTCATCTGTCCCACAAATAACACGAACCGGCAGTGGTTCATCAGGCAATCGGCTAAGCACATGTTTTGGAAAGATCTATCACAGAAACAATTATCAATAACGACACTAAATAGAGGCTATTTTAAATAAAAAAATAAAAATTGCTATTAACCAATAAAACTTACAAAGTCATCAGTTGTAACATCTTCCCAACTTAATTCAACTTTCACAGGATCATTAACAAAAACGATTGTACCGGGTAAATGGTACTTTGAATTAGTAGAACCGACTGACATTTTTTTTCCTAATTCTTTGTTAAGGAATGATTAGAGTTAACAGATGGATGAATTTTTTTTTTTTTTTTTTTTTGAAAGAGGGATGAATGAATATCTCTTGGTACAAATGAAATAATGCGTGTTTGGGGCGTCTTTCAATAGGGAAAGTTGGAAACCGCCCTGTTTAGTTTTACGAGGTGCAATTTAGGTTTTTCAATGACCAACTAATTCATACAAAAAGGGTAAAGGACTGCTGAAGTTGAACAAAGATGATGCTGTATTTAAGGAATGAATGGAGTAGAACAGATGGATGATTATGGCTGATTAGTATATAGCAGTGTAGCAGTACTTAAATGCATTTTCATGATGTTGTTTAATATAGTGACTGTTGTTGATCCAAATTACAGAATTATAATCTTTACAAATTCCCTGGTCAACAAACAGATTTGCGTATAATCCAGTCGTAGAAACGATTAATGTACTTACGGGGTGTTTTTCAATCAAGATCCAATTACGCTTTCACAATTAAGCACATTATATTGAGTTTTTTCTTAAGGATTACTATATTCATAGTTCAAAATGCCCAATCATTTTGGATTGTGCACCCAATTGACGCCCTAATCGTTATGCTTTAATTCTTCCATGTGCACTAATCATTGTAGGTAACACAATAAGCAAACTTATACTGTGTAAAAATTGGCAGTTAAGCTTTTTGTAATATCATTATAACTAAACAATTAAACTGGCCACAGTGCAGATTGTTGTAGTAGCAAAATATGCATTGTAATAGTAAGCACCACTGTGAAATTTTACAACGCGGGAGGTATAACCAAACCTCAACATAACAAAACCAGCAGATAAAAATGTGATTCAATAGGGTTACTACTAGTAGATTTTGATCTCACAGACATACATTCAGTTAATAAGCCACATGCTGTTGTCAATAATCGAGATCATCACGGGGTAATCCTTGTCGTCTATCACAGCTTTTTCTGCCGCCTTTACCAAATCCTCTGCATGTTTTTGTTCTGCTTCTTTGCCTTTTAGACTCTCTTTAAGAGATGCAAGTCTACCCACCAAAGATGCAATCTCTCCTGTCAGACTAATAACTTCGCGATCTAAATTATTTGTCGCTTTACTCACACTCTCAAAGCGAGCAACTTCCTCATTACCCTCCATGTTCATTTCCTGAAAAAATTGAATCATATATCGTTAAACTAATCTAGTGGAGCCAGTGTATAGAGAAATGACAAAAAATAAGGTAAGAGAATTAAGTACATTGGACGGGTTTGATGAGGGTCCTTCTTCACGTTGAGGCTTATATAAAACATCATAGTAATTCACTCGGCGGATGATGCGAACTTCCCACCTCACAATTGCATCCCCACGTTCAGAGAATCGAAACAGCACACTATCTCCCTCCTCTAAATCATTGTCCGTAATGAATTTTCGCCACCCAGAAGTAAATTTAGTAATGATACCTTCACTTTGACCAACTGCAACTGGCCAAGATCCTCTATCACCGTGAAGAACGCAAACTTCTACCTTATCCGGCATAAATTTAATGATTCTCTCCGGCAGATGCTGTAGTTAGACGAAACAGTAAAAATAGTAGTAACATCTTAAAATTCTATGTTATAACAAATCGTGCAATATGTTTAAAGAGAAGTACCATAACATCCATGTTGATGTACGATTTGGACATTAGCACCTCAAATTGTAGAGGTTCTTCCATTGTTGCTTCGCTGACGCCTCTAGGTTCCATCCTTGGGAGCTGTAGGTGAAATGTCTTTAATTACCGGAACTTCCCTACACAAAAAATTTATTTCCCGCCAATATCATATTAGGTGCCATTAAATAACATATAGTAATAGACGTGTCCATTCACCAAATTGTGCAATTTGGACTTTGCACCCTTGACGATTGGGGGTATTTGGGAATTGCACCTTATCCTATTTACTTTAACGATTTTCACCATAATTTCCTTAATTTGTTGAAAAATAATAAGGAATCAATTGATTTGTTTTGAACTTCCACGACAGTTTTACTCCCTTATTTGAAATTCTTGGATTATAAGTCCTACACCGGAATTGGTATATAACATTACTCAACTACATCTCCTCTTTGATCATCAGAAGGAAAAAATTGCCTTCGGTTTTTATATCAACTAGCCTTTGATTGGACATGCAATTAGCAACTATGGTGATGTTTCCATTCCATTAAGTTCTACTAACGGGCTAAAATGCAGTATTGTTACTTTTAAGTTGTAGTAGCGGAGTATAATGTTATGAAGAAATTTTTTGCCAACAAAAAACATTCAACCATTTCATTAACGGTTTACTAATAAAAAGTTTAGTTCGCAACTAAGATTATATAGATCGCGAAGTGAAGTGAGGTTTGCGCGTCTTGTTTTTGCCTTCTGTACAGGGTAATATTTGAAAACTTCCTGAGGATATAAATAAGGTGGCCTTTTTCTTTGCAATGGTAAGCACGAATTATTTATAGAATGTGGATGGCCGTGTTGTTGTGGTGCACTTACTGTAAGTATGGATGTAGATAGTTGTGGAAAGTAGAGTGGAAATGCCGAGATGACTGCCATTGAGATTGCCCAAAAGCATGCAGTACATCGAAAACAAAACTGCAAGAAAACTAAATGACAATACTTTGCATCTTGCACAAATTGAATGTGGCTGCAAACTTAGCCATTACACTTCTGACTTATTGGAGTACGATATATGGAACAGTCAATAAACTCACCTGACAGCTCCTTCCTTTTCCAATGCCAAACTCTGCAGGAAAATATTCACTCTTATCCTGCAAAACAGGCAATGAAAGATTTTTTTTCAGGAGGCCGATGGTGTGTCTTGGTTTTTGTCTTCTCGACTGGGTAGTAATGGTTGGGTTCTCGTGAATATAAATAAGATGACCTTTTTTTTTGGGATAATGAGCACGTACGAACTATAATCTAATTAACATTGAAAATTTTTTGAGCAGGTTTAGGGCAAAGTGGAGTATCTACAACCGAGATTCACCTGGCCTATCATGGGTGCTAACCAACCGTTTCCCTTCAAAAACTACTACTCCCTTATTTAGATTTAATTGTCAGCAGAATATTTCACCCGCCAATGTCAATCGACACCTCATGTTAATGGTGAAGTTCATTTTTTACTACTTCCAAAGGGAGAATTAATGATTTTTTTTGCTAAATCACGCTTGATGTACAACATTCAGTGCAGTGAATGAGCAAGCTTTTCATCGTAAGAAACTATTGACATCGTTTTAGCTGGTCCCAGTTAAGGTGTGTGATCATGTAGTCGTTGTGTAAAGCACGTGCTCCCGACTCCGTCTGTACGTTTCAATTTGTTAGAACCTACATATTCTTCTTTTTTGATTCGTTATAAAAGAATGACTACATCCTAAATTTGAAAAATAAACTTTTTGTTTTATCTTCAATGAATTGATATGTATCCACGCAAACATCTTCAATTACTTTAGACCATAGCTAATCAAGTGTCACAATTTCTTTATTAAACTTCGTGCACAAGCAAAATTTTTCAAATAAATTGAAAGCGATGGGTAGCTAGAGCCCTATTTATTGAGTATGATGGTGGATAGTTGGGGAATACTATTGATTATGTCAGAACGCTGCTAGTAATGTTTTGCCCTTTCCTCAAAGGGATGGGAGTAATACATAAAAGAAAAGAAAGACGGAAACAGTAACCCTAAGTCCCTAACTGGCGCTGGATCCTAAATTGATTTTCTTTCATGATATAGAATGAGTTATCATCTGACCATATACTATCAGCGGTCCACTGTCCTTGCCCAACTTGTGATTAAAGGGATATGTAATACTAGCTATACATCACGATTGCTACCCATTCCAATGGAACCTTTTCAAATTGTTCTGCCAACATATGTCACCCCTTCATGTTATCAACATATGTCACCGATGCTTGTTGAGAGTAGTAAATGCTGCAATGATGTACGATACGACCAACTCCCATATCTTGCACCTCCTACCCATCATGCTCACAATTTACCGTGCAGTAGCTGGTTAAAACTCTCGTGAAAGGACAGGTCATTCGTACCAAACAATTACTAAGACGTGGGTTGAAAGGATTATTTATTAGAACGTCCTTTGATAGTTTAACGAGTTCTACTTCATCTTGTGATCAGGTACTAACTGATGAGTCCCCGAACATCAGATCGTGTAATATGACCAGGATAGCTAGCTGGCCAGTGGGAGATTTAATATTCTTCTTCAAAAAATTAACTTACGCATTCAACGTGTACTGATGATACATTAACCTAATTAATGTTACAAAAAAGAGGTACCTAGAAAACCTAACCTTCAATTTAGGGCAATGCAAATTGGCCTATATGGTTGGGAGGTCATCAAATTACAACTCTTCGTTTTGGCAAGCACTAACCAAACCATGAAAACGTAGGATCACAACGACCCCCTAACATCTTCCGCATGAGAGCATTCGAGGCGAGAAAATACTCACTGGCCTATCGCAATACCGACTTTTTATTCTTTCGACTTTGTATACTATGGTAAAGCCTTCTATTTGTAGTCCCCAAAATAATTATAATATTTTTCCCAAAATTATCCCGTATTTAATATTTTCAAGGCCTTGAAACAACCAATGGATAATGATGCGACTTGTTCTTATGTCGATGTCGTGGATAATGATACAATTCCCTGCAACTAATTACCACACTTATGTTTCAGTTTCACTTGAGAAATCTATAAACACCGCTGATGGTGGCTGAAGCAGGAGCAGCTTCCTAGCTACATCCATTGCTTTGTGTGCGTACCCATTTGGATGCTCCACAATGCTCATTTTCACAACTGATGTTGAATTAAATAGAGGGAACTGGTTAAACTCCAACTGATGTTGAACTAAAGAAAGGGAACTGGTTAAACTCAAACTCAGGATCGAAACCTGAGATTTTCGTTAATTTGACGAAATGAAGCTTGTTAAGGGGAGAATTTTTGCAGTCATGGAGTTTTAGACAATCTGCGCATGACAAGAGGAATATCACAACATTCGTTGCGGTAGGTGTTGAGCGCACCGTATTCAGTTCACACACTAAATTGAAGTCATTCGGAAGAACGCAATAAGGGTCCCGATTAGTCTTCATGACTTTGGGGACTCCGTTCAACCAATCTTTTATGGAATAAGTATAACACAGGAAGAAACTGTGCATATTATTTGATATACAAATTTCTCATACAAAATCCATTCTGAATGAAGGAGTTGTTCTGAATGAAGGAGTACTTATGAAATTCTCAAATATTTGGATTGAATGAAGTGTTTCCGAGAAGAAGATTTTTGAATCTACAACTACCACAACCCCCTATATATAGGCGACGCAATATGGAGATCGTGCCGTATAAACAGTCCTGCTCTATTATGGCTACTAATACGAAACCAGTCGGGGCATCGGTATTTGAACCATTCCAATATTAACCAATAGGTGAGATTTAAAATATGAGGGGTCGTAAAATTAATGTCTGAAGAATTACTCCCTCCGTCCCAAATTAGTTTTCACTTTAAGAGAAATCGTTTGCCCTAAATTAGTTCTCTATTTAGAATTTCAAGACTAAATTTATTAGTTCTTTCCAAAAATTCTCCAAAAAAGTTACTCCTTAACATTAAATAAGGGTAACATAGTAAAATGCATACTCTCTTTATTGATTTTCTTATTGGGCGAGCAATAGCTGAACGTGTCAAATAATTTGGGACGGAGGGAGTAGCAACTATTGAACTATTGAAGCCACTTGCCAACTCTGGCCGTTATGTATTCTTTATTTTTATTTTTTGAAGTGACGCATTCGTTGTTTGCTTCAGATTTGAATTGAAGGGGCTAGCCATTAGTTTTATGATGATTTGTTTAAAAAATTCTACTAATAGACTACTGGAACTATATAAATAATTTTCAAACATTAACAATAGACTAATCGAACGAGTATACGATGATTCGTATCGCCATGAAGATGTTATGACTTCCACGGTAAGGATTAGGCACCTCCTGTTCACAATTAAAACACGTGTACTAACCCTAATTAACCATTCAATATGAATAGACACCTCTTCAAATCATCACATATGCAATCGAAAAGGCACCAAGCCTGGCTTCTATAAATGATAAACATCTGCAAAACAACATCTTAGACAACAACAACAACAACAAGAACAACAAAAACAAGGCGAAACAACAACAATGCCTCGAAGAGTAAGGCACCCAAGAACACCAGAACATGATAGTGGAGTCCCAAGTGATAGTAGGTTCACTGAAATCGATCATGTCCGTGAAGATATTGCATCCTTGACTTCAGATGTTGATCAGTTGGCAGTATATATAGGAAATGTGGAGGATCAAGTGATGCGATTAAGGACTAGCTTCGATGAATTCCGTGAGGATATGAATCTTATTAAGCGTATGCTTCGAGGTATTCAAGTTGAACTCAAGATTGACCCCCAGAACTACCCTTCACCAGCACGTCCTCCAGCGGCACACATGCATGTGGAATCATGAAGAAATAATCTCCCTTTAAGTATAGTCATTAAAGAAAAAATTTTGGGTTGTTCTGAATGTCGTGTTTTGAAGTGTTGTCGTTTGGCAGGCGTACAATTTAATCCATGTAATGAATATTTATGAATATTGTTTTGCATTAGTCTGAACATCCCGTTTGCAGTATTAGAACATTCGTATGATGATCAATTTGAATTATATACGACAAAAATACTAGACTGTTGGAACGCCATTGATAAATGCTCGAAACATTAAAAAGTTAAACGTTCAAATATATAAACAATTTGTATCAAATAAACCTAGCTACTATGAAACCAAAAAAAACTGCCCAAGACAATAAGAAATACATCTTCCACCGTTGCAATTTATAAGTTAGCCTCTTAACTTACTAATCTTCAATAAATTTGTAGCATTGCAAGCCCCTAATTTGTCCACTTCCTTCACCAAATTGGCCCTTTCTTCACAAACTTCGTCTAGTGAAATTAACTAGGCTGGTTCCGATAATCTTTCAAGAATCGATCTGTCAAATCTCGAAGCTTCAGTGGTGGTCGAAGTCATTAGTATACTGTGGAATGATATTGGGTTCTATGTTTCGCAGGAGATGCACGAATCTAACCTGTCATCGCTTGCCATCACCCGCATACCAATGGAAAGAAGAAAGGGTCGTCAGAAGAGATTCCTTTCCTGAATATTCCACATCAAAGAAATGGTCAAGTGCAATGGCCACTGTACATCCTTTTCAGGTTTTCAACTTACAGATGGGCGTGACCTTTAGCAGTCTTGGATGCATGTTTTGAGATTCGGCTGCAATGATAAAACCCAAGAAAAGCTATCCTCATATGGATAGGGAAGGACGCAATATATTCCCTCGTTCTGGAGGTAGAGTGTAACAAAATCTGTCCGTAGGATTGGTATGCATTGAATATGTAGATAAGTATGCAACTTGAGGTGCAGAGGAACGCATTGAAAGGGTAATTCAGTGGTATACTGTAAGCAGCCTTTAGGTATAGGGGTCAGTTCATGCGCAATGAAGGCCTGGCATATCATTACACCTCACTTATTCTTATCTGATGAAGTGCAAGGACCATCTGATAAAGTAGTTCGTACATTTCATTAGTTACGATAAAAGCAAATTAATAAAACGTTTATTTTTCATATATGAATTGTGGAAAGACTATTAAGAAATGTCGCCTGCATATGTTCAGCTTGGGTAATTTATTGCACGTATTTCGTTCAACTAGCTTTTTTCGTTGCATATTAAACGAAAATGGCCACCTTTTCTGTTTAGTGCCAACTTCTATAAAAAGAATATAGTTAGTAATACAAATATTTTATATAAAATTGAGATGGAGTATTATACACATTCATATGATCATATGATACCCGAAATATTTTGTGTCCCTAAGATATGGCTAACAAGTAACAACTAATGCTTCAAATTAATTATGTGTTTATTTCGTTAGTTCTTCCTTCAAAATCTTTATGTATCGACTTACAAATAAACCACATAAACCACAGGCCAAATAACGCATTAGATTACAAGGTGAGCCCACTAATCCATCCCGAACGTTAAGTTAATATCCAACACTTAAACTACAGTAGTTTGAATTTTTTTGTAAAAGTATAACCAAAATTATTGCTTTACAAATTTGGTTTTTTAATTTCAACATTAATTTCAAATTGGTCAAAGGGATTGAACTTCTCTCGCATAATTATTGAAGTTCAGTCCATACAAATTCAATATGAGAATATGAAAAACTTCTACCTTATGGTTCAAATTATTCACATAATACAATAACCAGAATTAAAGGAAATGCAAACATGAATATACATTCCATTACTTATAAAATATCATTTCAAAAATAGAAACATCTAATTACTTGAAAACATAGTATCATATACAGACCAACAACATACTGAAATTAAGAACAAACCATTAGGGCATTTAACCTCCTACAACTAATACTTCAACCGATACATTAATAAAATAATAACTGGATCACTAGCAGTTCCTGCACATGGGGGATCGTTGGAACTTCCTTCGTCATCACTTCCTTCATCGTCTCGGCAACAAGAATGACAAGATCCACATGGGGGATCAAAATCACTGGAGTCAAAACAAGAGACATCAAACTTCACAGAGTCAACGCTACTGTCAACACGCGTAAAACTAACATAATCGCCTGTCTTCAGATTGTTTTCTGTTACAAATTTTACCCACCCCTTGATTAACATATCTCTTCCACCCATAAGGTCAATAACCCATTCCTTCCTATTACACTCTAGAATGACAGTTTTCGCCTCAGGAGGAAGACATCCAGGGATATCAAGTGGAAGAATCTGCGAAAAAACAAATATATACATTAAAATGACAATTAGTTAAAAATTTACTCTAGAGCAAAATATAAAATTTCAAAGGGCAATGTAACTACAAAATCTATGAGGTGAACACAGAAAAGGGTCATCTTATTGTTGTTCTTCATGGCCAAAATGAGGGGTATAAGAAAATTAGAGAGGAAACAGAAGGAAGAAGAGCAGACAACATTTAGGGTTGTGGCTAAAAGAAAATGAAAAAGAAGAGTAATTTGTTAGGGTTAAAAAGAGGAGAATATCGTGGGACCCGAATTATAAATAGAAGATTTCGCACTATCAAGTAGTAGTATAACATAATGATCAAGTATGCTTTTCAAAAATTGGTGATTAATGACCAATTTATGTTGTTCGAGTTAAAGCTAATTTGAAATTTGTCATATCGATGTATCATAATTAGTACTAATACATTTATTAGATACGTTACTACTCAGTGGATCGTCTTCAGTTATCAGTGTACCATATGATCAAGAAGCTCATAAGATCAAGGATACTTTTCAAAAATTAGTGATCAATGACAAATTTATGTTGTTCGAATTAAAGCTAATTTGAAATTTGTCATATCGACATATCATAGTTACTACTAATACATTTATTAGATACTACGTTACTAATCAGTGGATCGTCTTCATTTACCAGTGTACCATATGAACAAGAAGCTCATATGATCAGGGATACTTTTCCAAAATTGGTGATCAATGACCAATTTATGTTGTTCGAATTAAAGCTAATTAGAAATTTGTCATATCATTATAGCATAGCTAGTAGCCTAGTACAAATGCATTGACACGAGACGTAACGGTTCAGTGGATCGTCTTCATTTATCATGTACCATATGATCAAGTATAAATCAAATCGACTTATTTAATTTTTCAGGGGTGCCAGATGTTCATTTTCGCTGTTACTTCGTTAACCCTCATGAAAAGATTGTCTAGAAAAAAAAATAATAAGACGATCAAATTTTTTTTGGGCTGAAAGTATGTTGTATATTAGATCAAAGATGCAGCTTGACTAATTAACATCAACATGCCATGACAAAAGTAATTGCACCAATGATCAAAATCGATAAGGTAAGAGATCCATTCTATACAGCCAAAGGAAACCAAAAGATATATCAAAGAGGAGTAACAACATCCTCTTTTATTTTACCGAATCTTTTTTCTTTTATGCGAACATTGTTCAGTGAAAACCCTAAACTGCACCTCGTACTTCTAAATGGTGCGACTTTCACATGCCCTAATTAAAGAGTCACACGCACTAATTCTTTCCTTTATATCAAGAGAGTTGGTTCATTCTTAATATTTCTGAAATTTCCTCATTTTCTTCTCCAATCAACATCTTAACAGAAAGATCGATCCGAAACGATAATACCAATTCTGAGTACTTTCCACGCAATACATATGTTGTTTGTCCTACGGCTTATGCAAGAAAACCCGGCAACAAAATGCTCCAATGCCTCCTTTCAAACAACGTGATCAAGAAACAACTCTCCCTTAGCTTGGATGCACCACTTTTCCAACGGATAAATATGGTAAAGGTGTTGGATCATGATGATTCTTTTGGGCAAAGAGCGTATGGGAGAGCACCCGTAGGATGCAGGATATAAAAAATAAAAATGAATTAACAAAAACATAGATCGTCAGATAACAAATGAGTTCTTCATCATCATAGAGTTTAAAATTCATCCTCCGCAGTGTGGATTGAACTAGCTCATCAGAAGCGAGCATGAAAGTACAAGACATCAACAACATACTAAATTGAGGGAATGGCTCAAATAAAATGTATAAAAATCGGGGCTGAAGTTTGAATATTTTTGTAGGGCAGCTTGTCTGATCCATTAACAATGGGAGTATTCCCTTATAAGAGGAATTTTGGATGTTTCTGAGTGAAAATTTGAAATAAACATATACTGAGAAAGCTCTTTTATAGCCACAAGAGAGAGGGTAATAGGGCATGGGCAGGGTTAACAAGTGATTCGGCGAAATGAAATTATCAGAGCAGTAACAACAAAGGTGGGGAAAATCGATGGAAACTAATCAAAATATGACGCGTGGAATTCTGGAATGAACTAGGCGTCTTAATTTGATCCACGTGATTGCGAGCTTCATGAAGTACTGATTGAGGTAACATTTCACATTTTCACATTATTTTAAACCATTACTATCTATCTATCTTCTATACAATACTATACTAGTACTAGTATTATAAAAGCACGAAGCCTTAGTGAAATCACTGAAATGTCATCCGACTTTTTTACCCTTTGTAAGTTGTTTTAACTTTTAAGTTGGATAAAATCGTAAATTTTGTTATATTTTAAAAACTTCATTAAAGATAAGTTCCCGTTAACTAAAAGATACGTACTCTTGAAAACATGAGCTAACTTGAATAAGCATGGATTTCTAATACCCAATAAAATTGGTCGTTATATTCAAAAGATAGTTACTAATATGCATCTGATCACTTCAAATACCAAAAGGTTCCAAATTTTTAGGTTTTTGAATACCATGTCCTACAGTCCTACTACCGTTGAAGTTGTAAATCATATCAATTTCGGGAACAAGAAAACTTATTCCTGATTCCTTCATGTGAAAGTAAAAGTCAACCTTCGCAACTAAAATTGACTGAATGGATTATATTAGATGAATATTACAAATTCAATTATATGCTACATAACATATGACAATGATAAACAGCATATCCTCACCATCCGAGTTAGATGTTCAAATCTGCTTTGCGATTTTAAGAACTTATCTTTACATCGTGGGTAATCCCTCTTCAAAAGAAACTTTTTCCATCTATTGTAGTGCATATCATAGGAAATCTCTGGCATTCTAGTGGATGATATGGTCAAGGGAGTTACTCCAACATCAGTTTTGAGACCATGGTGTGTCAGTTTCTCCATCTCAGGGGATTCACACTCAGAAAAACTCTGATTCTCCATTCCAGAAGATTCCCTTAAATAATGCCTTAATTGACTTTCAAGTGAAGGATATTGTGGCAAAACATTCTAGAATATTATTTTAATGGAGATACCTCCATTGGATTTGCCTAGAGTCTGCTGGGAAGAGATACATCACAGCAAAGCTACTGGCCACCCAAAATGACAGAACAGTTGGACAGACAAGCTGAAATGTTGAAATCAGATGCAAAATCGAAATTGTGTATTCAGATAACGAATGAGTTCTTTATCACCCTAGGGTGAATATTTCACCTTCCGCAATGTGGACAGAACTAGTTCTTGGAATAATGTGTTTGTACCCGTATATATTCTTCAAAAAAAAAAAAAAATAATAATACAGGTACAATATAAAAAGAAATAACATTTCCTTAGGTCACACACACATAGTTCAAGACTTCAAGTTAGATAGTATGATAGTTAATGTGATAGACGGATATATCAAGAGATACACCTATATATATACATATAGCAGATGGCGTAAGTTAGAGGGTACAAAAACAAGTCATTATCCCTCTTTAAAGTAATTCCTAGGGGCGCGTAAAAGTTAACGTTACAAATACTCCGCGACGGATGGAGTGTTCGATTATCCCTTTAATATGTGGGCCTCCTCTCCATTAAATTTTCCCACCCTCCATTTCCCCAATAACGTAAGAAAATTAATGGTTGTGACTTTTAACAAAACCAAGGTCCCTACTCTGCTCCTTTCTCCAACCTTGTGCACCATTTTTTGCACCAAAATAGTGCATGCACCAAAATGGTGCAAATTAACTCCAACCTATTGCACTATTTTTTGCACCAAAAAAGAATATTCCATTTATATTCTTTTCTCTCTTTTACATTATATTATACTTTTACTTAAATTTTATTTTTTAATTTCTTAAAACAAATCCTTTCTTTGTTATTTTTTACATATTTATCGATGTAATTCATAATCCATTGTTATATAACCATTTAATATCAAATTATTTTGTACCATTAATTTTTAAATAATATAAATTGTAAGCAAATATTATAAAATATTAAGACACTCCATAATTAAGATATAAAATTGTAAGACACTCCAAAATTAAGATGTAAAATTAATATTATAAAATATTATATAAAAATTTATTAGGTATATTAGGAATCTAAATGTAAAAATTAAAATTTAAAATATGTTAAAATAAAAGCGTTATATCATAAAAAAATAAAATAAAGTATTATTGAATAGTAATTGGGTAGATGAATAGGTATATTAGGAATGTAAATGTAAAAACTAAAATTTATATGTTAAATTAAAAGTGTTAAATAATAAAAATAATAATAAAATAATGTTGAATAGTAATGGTGCAAGTGAATAGTGTTGCACCAAATTTGGACTGACACTATTCATGCACCAAAATGAAGCAAAAAATAGTGCAAGGTTGGAGGCTTGGAGCTCCATTGCACCATTTTTTGCACCAAAATAGCATTTGGTGCAAGAAATGGTGCAAGGTTGGAGATGGTCTTACTCCAACAATAACACCATTTTTTTACACCAAAAGAGAATATTCTTTTTATATTCTTCTCTCTCCTCTATATTATATTATTACCTTTTATTTAAATTTTGTTTTATTCTTTCCATTAAATAAATTTTATCTTTTATTTCTTTTTTACATATTCATTACATATAATTTATATTCCTTTATTGTATAACCATCTAATATTAAATTATTTTAAACCATAAAATTTTAAATAATATAATTATAGGAAAGCATTATAGATTATACATATTAACGGATAACTAAAAAAAAAAACGAAATCATTGAAATACAAGAAAATAAAATATATATTACATTACATTACGGTAAATTAAGTCTAAATACAACAAATTTCTTCAACTTCCACCTCTAGTATGCTCCCATAGATGATCTATTAATGCATTGCGAAGTTCATAATGAGCATTTTGAGATTTAATTTCTTTGTGTCGAGCTAAAAAGTTAACAAATCGCTGAGTTTCATTTACTGCCATTTCAACCGTTGGAGTTGGACTTTCACGAGCATCTTGAATTGGTGCACTAAGATCACGCTCATCCTCGATTATCATGTTGTGTAATATAATACATGTAGTCATTATTTTTAATTTTAAAATATTTTTATGTAATGTACTTTCACTTTTAGCAATATTTTATATTTTATAGCTGCACTCTTTTTTATGGTTAATATTTTTTATAATTATAGTTATAAAATTAACTTTTACGAAAATTAATTTATAAAAAATTATATACTAAAATTACGATGTAAAGTTAATATTGTGAAGATATTAAAAATGATTAAATATAGGTAATATATTTAATTAAAGGGTTAAGTAATAATAATAACAATAACAATAATAATAATAACAATAATAATAATAAAATAATAATAAAATAATGAGTGAATAGTAAATGATGTGATGAATAGTGTCACACCAAATTTGGTGCGGCACTATTCATCACACCATTTTGGTGCAAAAAATAGTGCAAAATGGTGCTTGTTGGAGTTGAATTTGCACCATTTTTAACACCATTTTGGCATTTGGTGCAAAAATTGGTGCATTGTTGGAGATGCCCGTCAACTACATTGCTAATTCATTACATTGCTAATCACCTGACGAGTGGTGGTACACAAAAGTTTAGTTTATTATATACTAATAAAGATTGCAATTGGGAAGATATTATTTCGATGGGAAAACCAACGTCATTAACTGAGGAGATTTACAGAAACCAAAAGGCATCATAAAGGAAGCTTACACGGGAAGTTTTGAACATTTAGCATATCTCACCTAAAAATTTCGTAAGGAAGCTGGTGGCATTATTAAATCAACAATGGAAGGAAGTCTAAATTTCGAGATAGTCGTCATCCGCAATACGTACGTCTTGCTGGGTTATTTGGTACGTACTTATGTTGCACTTTTTTCTGATTTTCTTATAATTATCATATAATTGTTTATAATGGACATTAATTTTATTATTGTGTCTCAATATAGAACCTGCGTGCAAGTGTTATTAAACTAATTTGTAATAGGGTAGGAAAATGCCAATTTGAATGTTATGGAAAAGTTTGGGATGTAACATTTGGCCGCCGTGGAGATAAAGTGTATGGTTTTGGATCTGGTTGGGCAAATTTTGTTTATGAAAATTGTATAAAGGATGGTAATCTTCTGGGTTATCAATTGTTGTAATGTTCGGATTCAGATTTGAAGTCGAAAGTTGTGGTCACTCGACAATTTATCTACGTAGACACTGTGCTTAAGCGTCACTGTGGTGAAAGAACCTCATCAAACCCTCCTAAGGTATTAGTGTTGAATTATGCTAGTTATTTCTCTTTTTGGTGTTGCCATTATGAATATGTTTACATTTCTTCAGACAGTGATGGAGAAAATTGAACACTGGGTGTACATATTCCCTTTACGGTAGTGGTTAATATGTAGTTATGTACTAGTACATGACAAAGCCATGATGAACGATCATTTGCATACAAAAACTACAATCATATAAATCCAAACGACAATCCTAACTTTGGCACAGTTTAATTTGCTCGCTTCATTATCATAACTTTGGGCACAGTTTGGGAGGAAATATTCATCTTTACAGTACATGAACAATCCTATAACTCCAAATAACAATCCTATATACTATGTCTCTTATTAAAGATGACAGAAAGATGACGAACTGTACCACCGCTTGGTCCTTCTACTAGTATGTTGCGCATACATGCAGAACGTAAAAAGATTTTATGAATAATTCTTGGAACCGGTGAGGCAGCCGCAGGATTTATGTCCAATATAAAAGCTTGGTAGTTCCCGATAGAAGTTGTTGAGAACTCACGACTGTGTATCAATTGAACAGATGAATAGCAAGCCGACAGTCTTGCGCATGTTTACGCGTCCTGACCATGGGTCGAGGCAGGCATGGCATCGATCGGGAATGAGATCTCGCGAGGAAAGAGAAACAATTGCGTGGTAGGAAGATCGACTCGTTTAGTTAACATTGGCCTACCCACCGAAGGAAAGTTGAAAAACTTCAAATAATAAATGAGTTCTTCAAGGCAAATCTACTATCAGTCTTGAAGAGATCAACCCTGAAGAACTCATTCATTATCTGATGTTTTAACCTGCACTCAGTGGCCAGAACAATGTTTCCATGACGATTTGATCGACACACTACGCAATCAATTCACTTTCCCCGCGAGACCTCATTGCCGACGGAAATTCTGTTGTGCACGAAAAGACTATATTGTTCACCGCGAACATGCATTCATCATAAATTCTTTTAACTTTATACCTGCACAGACTAGCATTATCACAACATATCAGCCTGTTTCAAGTCACAACCTCGAGAATGGATGTTGAAACTTTCTTGCAGTTGTTGTAAAAACCATCGTCATCACAACCTCGAATGAACTTTTTACGGCAAATCACACATAGTTCTGTGTGATATCGCCTAGCTCCACGATAAATGCTTGTTGCCTCCGTTCGACCCGTCAGAAGATCATTTTTGCCTCTTTGAAATATCTGTCAGTTTAAAAAATAAAATCCCTTATGCAAACATGAAACCACCTAAATGCATGTTAAAGTACTAATTAAGTAGTAACACAAACCTTAGAAGCATCCGACACGCACATCCACAACGTACAAACTATGCCGCTCATAATCATGGATGAAGGGCTATATCGGGCAGGACTAAAAGTATCTTGAAACTGACATCTTCTCTATGTGAAGGAGTAGGAAGGTGTGAATAAGATCTGTTTGTCCAACTGAACGTTTTTAAACTTTAATACTAGGTCTGTTGGAGCGAGCTAAGTTTCTTTTCCTTTAGTTAGGTTCCACACTTTATAGATTTTACAGTGCAGTACCCCTACCTTTTCATATCATCATCATATGTATCTAATCTACTGTCTTCTAATCTAATCTATCTAACTATACTAAAAGAGTCATCTAATCTTCTAACTATACTAAAAGAGTCAATCTCAAAAGCAAAATGTAAAAGACCATTTTGCCCCTAAAATAGTAATGAACACCAATTTTGCCCTTACTTAAAAAATTAAAATACATCCATTTAATTATTTTAATTTTAACATAAAATATTGAATGACTCATCTATATATCACAGTAATTTTTCATTTGCTTAACGTGCACTTTGTTGTTGTTATGAATTAGGAGAACTTGAAGAGTTGCATTTAATAATGCAATATAGAGTAAATTCATTCCCTTAAAAAAATGTGAAACCTCCAACTAAGTGGAGGCTTTCTACTGCACTCATTAACAATTTATGAGGTATTCTTTGAACTTGTGAAATCTTTTAGTATTCCAACCCAAATTCATCAAATATTTACTTGGTTAGAATGGCCTGGCCGGTATTTCACCACAAACTATAAGCTGATAAGTTATCTTTCTCTTCTTCTTTCTTTGAAAAAATTATGATCAACAATATTGGAAATTTTTCATGTTTCTTTTGCTTTATGTATTAATGGTTACCCAAAATAATATGTGTATATATATAGCATTTAGTTTTCTATAGTATGTTATATGTTCGATCCACATCAAAAATTTATATACTGATCTCTTAAATCGTTTATGCAGGATGTGAGAAAAAATGACGTATGTAATTTACCTAAAGGAAGATTTGATGATAGACCCTAGAAGCAATAAGATGGCATTATTTTTTGTTTTATGTAGATGAATTTTATTTTTGTTGTTTGATTTGGTTTTGGTTATATTAGTAAATTGAATATGTAGTACAATCCTTCTTTTTATCCTTGGAAGAGCCGGAAAAATTAAAAAGATTGTACGATCTTTGGTCACTTTTTCTTTGGAAAATATGTATTCAAAAAAGAAAAACATAATTAGCACTATTTTTTAGTCTCATACATTTCAGACTATAGAGTTCGAGATTGCAAAGAATGTTTTTTTGTCATTGGAAAATTACTAGAAAAGATATGCATCATGACAATGTCTTATTGAGCTAATTATAATAAAGCAGAGGTCATGTTCTCACACAGCCAACATTACGTTACACTATCAAGAGTGATATCAATATTGACAACAAGAGTCTTGATGATGACAGAGCGACCCAAACAGATGATGAGAGAAAATATACTTAGGATTATTGTCTATAAATGAACTAATAGATGATAATCACTTCATTATATATTACATCATAAGATGTAAAAAAAAATATATTTATCTAATTAATCTTCTGTTTATCTATATAGGCTCAAAAGATACCTAATAATCATCTTGATCTCCACAAATAAGTTATCAAACGACAATCAACATTGGTCACTCAGATAAATTTATTTTTGATTATTTCATGTATAATTATTGACTTAAAGTCTTACTTTATTAGTTCGATTATTTTACAAAATAGTGTACTACATCACTTAGCATACACGTGCAACCTACGTGTCGAAAAACTAGTACTGGTAAAATTATTGTTTGACGCTATCGAGCAAATCTGATTAGGGGTCATTACTCTAACTAAGCAGCGTGCAAATGTGTATGGTATAAGAAATGTATTCTAATAAATAAAGTATATATACGTATACTAATACGTATTTCTATGTAAAATTAATATATTGACCTTGCATCTCCCACACATGAATATTTTGTAGCGCTCAAGGTCTTGGAAATAAGCTATATTTATTACTCCTAGTAGATTGTTTGGAGGGTAGGTTTTGGAGGGAAAAAATTCCATGAAATTCTTTGAGTGGCCAAACACATATTAAGGCTACATTGGTCTTTATACGAGTGATCCATAGTTGGCATTGAACCCATTCATTAACTTGTACCATAAATACACCACCTACTAGAAAAACTTAAATCCCTCTACGTACGGTATTAGCTATTCCTTGAGTTGGTATTCCCCTTTCCAACAACTAACTCCGATTAAAAAAAAAAATGAACAGGACTTTCAGAATGGAGGAAACATATTTACATAGACTCCCGATGGACCTCTTGGAATGTATACTGGAAAGAGCTATGGATTTAGCGTGGAATTTGTCGTCGATTTCTTCTGTGTGAGTACTACAATATATGTTCTGTAGCGTCGATATAAATGGCCGGTGTTTTTTTTTTTTTTAACTACCAGTATCAGTTTGTACTGATACTTTGTATGCACGGGTGCAAGCCGTTCCGGTTGATCGTATTTTCTGAATGCTCTGTAGTTCGTTTCGTGATGCAGTCTAATCATTGGAAACTAAGATTCATGGAAGAAGACATAGTCCCATTTTTAGAATGGATGCATGTAAGAGGACTCGTCGAGGCTACGCTGATGCTGGGCACATATAGATTTTTCTACCAAGACCGAGAGGAAGGTGAAATCTTACTAGGCCAGGCTGCCGCTGCCGGTAATGAACAGGCGAAGTACATGCACGCTATTGTGATGGTAAAGCTAAAACGTTTCAGCACTGCGCTCGATATATTTCGCCAACTGTGGAGGCACAGACTCCGTATCCATGCCCTTCGTGAAGAGATGAGGTTAATGATTGGTCCCGCTAATATTGTCAAGGTTCGAAGGACCAGAGTGTGTAAAAGAAAAGGAGAAGGGCACTGGTATCCCAAGAGGAGAGCCGACATACATCCACACGTTAAAGAATTAAAATTTTCTTGTGAAAACTGTTTGATTGATATCGAAACATGTCAACTTAGTGTTCCAGAGTATGAAAGTAAAACTTTCCTACTCTTCTAGGAAGCTGATGTAATCCTTTAATCAATAATCATCATATCATAAATAGTACTTGCTGAGTATTATTTACTGCAAATATCCTAGAGTAAGGTGAAATCTCTGTCTTGGTAGTTGCTGTTCTTATCTTGGAGTTGGACTCTCTTACGGCAAAAATTTTTTTGAAGAAGCAAAGCAAAAAACTTAAATTGAAAGCAGTCTTAGATGATACTCATATCTCAGTTGTAGTTACCAAGTAAATTAGTGCTATTATTTACTCTCCTTAACTGTGTGTAAACAACAAAAAATCCAAATACTCCCTCCGTCAGCAATTTATTTATCATCTTCTAATTTGCGCGCCCCTTGAGAAATCATGTGATAATTACACCGAGTATAACTTTATCTAATTTTGTTACAAAATATATAAATATTTTCAAAACATACAAAAAATAGCAACATTTTTATTGTTTGCTACAAAAAATAGCAGAATGTATTTAAAAAGAGAAGAAATATAATTAAAAAAAAGATAAATCTAATCCTATATATAAGCACCCAAATCATGTTAGATGGGTTTAAATATTTTTACATTTAAGACCCATATTTTCACTCTCCCCTCAAAACCATCTATTAAAAATTGACAATAGACTTAAGTAAAAAACAATAGCCATACAATACACATACAATAGCCATACGATAGACATACAAAAGACTAACAATAGCCATACAATGGCCATACAGTAGCCATACTATACACTTACACCATACGATAGACATACAAAAGACATACAATAGAATTAGTAATTGGGTAGTTGTAATCCCAAAAAAGCAGGAACAGATGAAAAGACATGCCTATAATTATGGGCGATTTAGGTGCATGCTGTATCTTCAATTTTATTGAATAAATCTTTTTTTTTTAAAACTTGTATATACAATGTTAAGAAAGTAGTGCTATTCTTGAAAAGTGACATAATGTTGCTAGTATTTTATTGTAAACCTGCTATTATGTTGGTATATTTGTATAATTTAGCCAAAAATCATTAATGACTAAGGATTATTAATTAATTGTCATCTAATTTGCTCGCCCCTTGAACAATAATTCTTCGTTATAATTCTCGATCGCTCTTATAGCTTGTAGTCATTCATAACCAATTGAATTAATAACACATATTTTTCACAGTTGCTTATAGTTCTTGGTTTACCATCGCAACGTGTGGAAGCATCATACTAACCGCAACATGAGGTATATCCAATCCATCAATTTCTATATCATTCAGATTTTGTTTTATGACATTGTGCTTTGTATCCTACTAAAAACAAGTTGTGCAAGAAGTAAAGAATTCAATGCACATGATCCTGAAAGGTTAAAATTGCAAGGGAGAAGAGGAAATTAATAGAATATCAAGGAAGGACATCAGTGATGCCTTTAATCAATGCTGAAAGACAGTAAAATTAGCGGGAACAATCAAGATTGTAGGTACAATTCCCTTGATTCTTCTCGCTAAATATTTATCCATAAAAAAAAAAACAGATTTAACCTTGAACTCTATTTTCGTTAACTTTTTTGAGATGCAAAGTTATTAATAAGATTACACTAATCAAATTTTTCTGATAAGTTTTTCTTAATTGATAATACATAAAATTCATTTAATCTTACCCGAGACATTGTTCTAATTAAATTCGTGGATTAGTTCTGTTCAATTTTTTATAAATTCACTTTTTGATTTTAGATGACGTCTTTTTTTAACTCACATACTACGTCTTCTAACACTATCGTATTACTATCTTTTTACATTAGTTTCTTCTAATCCCGTCGATCTACCGACTAATTATGCACGCTAACGGATATCGCTACCGATGTCTTCGAACTCAATGCTACTCAATAAAGCCAACATCCTTATTAATATTCAAAGGTCGTCGATGTCATTGTCTATTATGCGTAAAGATCTTTCGTTCTATATTTTTTGCAGGATATGAAGGAATCTGATTGCATCACCCACGTGTCAAGATACAGAGGACGGAAGTGATTACTATTGATACAATACAATATAATCGAATATACAAGGTAAAAAATAGGCCATCAAGACTCGATACATCAAATCTATTATCTTCTGTGTTTGTCCGTGTCATTATGTATAGTATTGAAAGATCTTTCCTTCTCCTTTTTTGAGGGATTTGCAGGAATCTTTACTGTGGTGTGGCCTGCATCACACACCTGCCGATGAAAAGAAGAAAGTAGGTCAGTGAGATTGCGTTACTGAGTATTGAAAGATCTTTCGTTTTCCTTTTTTGAGGGGATTTGCAGGAATCTTTACTGTGGTGTGGCCTGCATCGCCAACCTGCCGATGAAAAGAAGAAAGGGACGTCAGAAAAAAAAGGTCAGTTGCAGTGGCTAGGGTATTTACTTTCTGGATTTTCAACATATACACGTCGGCGAGAGCATGCAGTTGTCTTGTTGATGCTTTACAAGTGGACGGCAACAGTAAAACTCAAGAAAATCTATCTTCATAGGGATAGGGCAGGAGGTAAGATTTGCCTCGTTCAGGTCAAAAGTCGAGTTAAATTTCTCCATAGGGTTGGTGCGCATTCAATACGCAGATAAGAATGCCAAATGAGTGAAACAGGAATTGGCCTACGGAGCGCGTTGAATGGCAGGCATATTCAGTGGTATCGTGAAAGTGTATTATTATTGGTTGGACTTTGTGTGTTAGGGTTTCTTGTTTCGAGGGCTTGCAGCCCCGTTAAATGTTTAGATCTGACATGCGAGGCTTGTCCATTGAGTGCTGATGAGCTTGTGGGACGTCCGCAAAAAGTAATAGGTACAGTAACATTCAATACAAGACATTGGAGGGGTTCAAAGATTCAATGAATGCAAATCAGAACACCTAATTTATGACAGTATCATATCTCAAGAGGTGTAAGTGACTATCTAATGAAAGAAGATCTGATAGGGCTGGAAGGAAATGTGTATGGTTAATTTGACTGTCCCATGTACTGTACTGCATTGTAATTATGATTACAACATCTAATTTGATTGTTACTTTAAATATCATTGCGGTGGATGAAAAGGTGTGGTGGTGCATTCATCAAGTATTAATGTGGATAGTTGTTAAAATTAGAGTGGCATGCCGAAAATTCGTTCATTTGTGGTATTGATGATACTGATGAAATGCATCAAAAACAGAACTGCAACGCTAAACGACTGAAACGACCTCGGTCATGTCGTTTCGGAAGTTAGGAGTCCGATTGGCGTGCCAATAATTTTAAAATATTCGTAATGTCCATTAGAACCTGTCTGTAAAATTTGAGCTAAATCAGACCTCGTTTGGTAGGCATCGGAAGAAGGTTTCAGTTTTTATTGGCGATAAATATTAAAAAGAGATTTTCGAGCTCGATTTTTGCCGAATGAGCTCCGATTCGAAATCCGAAAGCGCCGTTAGGTTCGTATGATTATTTGTGATTTTTGTAAACTTTCGAAAATGAATTTCGATGTTGTTCGGCAAGTTTCCGCTAAAATGCCGAAAGTTAAATAATTTGACTTCTTTTCATCTAAATTCGTATCTTGAGTTTCGGGAGTCTGATTTGAGATCCGCATTCGCGAGTATGTTACATATATTTTGTATAACTTGTATGCAAAAGTTGGAATTATTTCGAATATCGCAGTGTACCGTTTTAATTTTTACCGTAACTGCGAATTAAAAAAAAAAAAATGACGAACAAGGAAAAAAGACAAAATATATGGGCGGTGGGTCCTTAGCAATATGCTAAGGACCAGTATAACGTAGAAGTGGGGGGAAGCTAAAAAAGGAATTAGAACAGAATCATCGAAACAGAGAAAATCAAACGATGCAGTGGAAAAAAATGCCAGAAAATGAGAAAAGAGCCGGAAAAATAGTAGAATTTTCACCCTGAAATATTCAGGTAATGATCCTAATATAGTATTTGAGTTTATTACGTATTTTTGAATATGTTTTAATGGTAAAACTCTGAATATTATACCTCGTTTTAATAAGTTCAATTAATAGTTTAAAGGGTCAAATGGACCCCGATAACGAAATTGATTATATACTCGTACTCAGTGAGTTATGAGCAACATATAAATATAATTTATTTGGGGTTTGGTTATGTGACCATAAACCCTGTACATAGGCCTGGCCTGCGTATTGCGTATGCGAATAGGGTATCAGGTTCCTACCTGGATTGCCCTAAGATGTGAGGAATGAAGCCTTTAGCCTAATGTGATATGTTTTTCTGCTTATTGATCACAGTGGGATCGTTTGGCAATGAATTCAAAAAAATAACGCGGTTGTTGGTCGCAATGCTAACTTTAGAGAGAGGTAAGTGTTTATATCCATTTCTTTGGAGGCACCTGGCCTCATGGATTTTCTACCACGTATTCCTTACGTGTGTAGCTACCGATAGGCGTACTCATTACGCCTTAGCTTTGGATTTACATTGTATATTATATGTTATGTCCTATTGTTGGTATTGCAATGAGGATCTGAGCATTGTACCCTGGCTGTAAGTTGGCATCTACTTCCCGGCTGTCGATGAGAGTCCCGCGCCGGTGAAAGTTTATTATTGCATTACATTGCATTTATATGCATTATATGTCATTCATATGCATTACATTGCATATCATATTGGGAGCAGGAGTATTCCGCCCCAGGAGCAGGAGTATTCCGCTCCATTGTATCATATTGAGGGCAGGAGTATTCCGCCCCAGGAGCAGGAGTATTCCGCTCCATTGTATCATATTGAGGGCAGGAGTATTCCGCCCCAGGAGCAGGAGTATTCCGGTCCATTGTATTATATCGGGTGCAGGAGTATTCCGCCCCAAGAGAGTGCAGGAGTATTCCGCCTCTGGTTTATATTGTATCGGGTGCAGGAGTATTCCGCCCCAGGAGCAGGAGTATTCCGCTCCAGTTGGTTATCAGATTGGTTTCCCCTCGAATGCAGGAGTATTCCGCTTCGAGATGGGAGGACGGGCACATGTGACCCTTTGCATCAGATTTCATTTCATTTCATTTCATTTCATCTCATTTCATTTTATTTTCATACCATTGCGTAGACTTGTGGTACATAACTACTGTTCTGCTCATACGTGCATTGCTTATTTGTTGATATGTTTCTAGCTCGTAGTCCTGGCTGAGTTTAAGGTTTCATACGTGCTTCTAGTTATTATCTGGCTCTGCCTTTTTGTAATTTAAATAAAAGGAATTTGGTGCATCTGTTTCTTCTCCCTGGCTAGCTACCTTATTCTTTGAGGTGGCTAGTCTGCCCCACTTATTGAGTCCCTTTGACTCACCCTTGTTTGTTGTTTGTTTCTTGTCTATCTATTTCGTTTCGGCAGGTTCGCTCCAGGATTGAGTTCGCCGCGTTGTTCAGGAGCGAAGACGACTTCAGCTGTCAGGGTGAGCCAGATTTATTCCGGATGGCCACCAGTTTATTATTCATTATTTCAGTTGCATTTTGCTCCCTTCAGGAGGTATCTGTCTTCTTTTGTACTCTTAGATGTCTGGTCTGGATAGCCCTAAACCTTGCATGTTGGGTAGTCAGCTGTAATTTCTTTTGTACAGCTTAGAGGTATCAGTATGTCTGTGTTTTTATTTTAACTCTTGTCCTTATTTGTAAATTGTTATATTTATTTTCCTGATTTAATTGGTAAGGGTTCGCCCGACCGGTCTAGGGGAGGATGTCGGGTGCCCGCACGGACTAACCGGATTCCGGGTCGTGTCAACGACAATACATTAAATGTTGTTGTTGCCAAGTCCACACATTGGGTGTGGCTGCAATCCCTCTAATTCAAAAGCACTATGATCTGAAACCTATAATTGAACAATGCGTCGTCTGCCGAGCCAAGCAGCTCTCACGTCTGCTGATTGGATGTCCACAACCCTAAGTGCACGATATGGAGCAGTAAAAGCACTATGATCTGAACCCTAAATTACTCAATGCGTCGTCTGCCGAGCCAAGCTGCTCTCACGTCTGCTGATTGGATGTCCACAACCCTAAGTGCACGATATGGAGCAGTAAATGATCTCACCTGACAGTTCCCTCATTTACAGTGGCATTGGGTGGAGAAAAGGTTCATTCCTATCCTGCAAAATAAATAATGGTTAGCTTCTTGATAATCTAACTCAGATAACCTTTGTCTCTGCAATTATGAGCACGTATCAGTTAACATGAGATTATATAGTTTGAGTCGGTTAAGTGGATTATTTACAACCTTGATTGACATCGTTCCATGTCCTATTTACAACCGAGATTCACATAGTTATGTGTTAAACACATGAATTGCATTATCGAATTCGAATCCCCCTTACGGATTATCAAAGCATGGACTACATGACCTCGCCATTTTATACACCCTTCCAACTCAATTAATGCTTAGGCTATTAAAGGCATATCGCCCTTCCTCTATCTACATAAAATTACATTTTATCATCGTGACATAGCGACGGGTCCATGATCCCATTAGTTTAATGACTTTTAAGTCTCCGGCTCCTATAATTACTTTAAAATTGAAATACGCGACCTAATTTTTTCTGGTTTTCTGTTACGTATTTTAAGTATTTACTGTACCGCTTATACTCTCTGTACATTTCCACAGACCGCCATTAACTCCTCACGATACTTACTCGTTCGCTACTCCTTTTGCCTATAAATGGGGTACCCCAGCAGATATCCTTCACAAATGCTCTTTCTAAAATCATCATCTCGCCTTTGAACCTCACTTTTCATCGAAAGGATCCTGCTCCTTTCTCCGAAATGTGCTTCTTTGATCGTGGTTCCATATCTTTGAAGCATCTTCTTTATTCCGTACAGACGGTATATAAGAAAGCTGGAAACAAGTATGCTTCAACTGTCTGCGTTCACCACCCTTCTCTCTATGTTGAGACGTTTGTAGTTCTCCGAGTCATTAACCTTGATCGGGATCCTAACGACGTTCTTTGGAATGTCATCTCCATGAGATGTGCAGTCACACAGCGATTATAGTGCGCTCGTTTTCTAACACAGTTGTTACTGTGATATTCCTCTTGTCACGAGGTGCAATTGTGCAACACTCTCTGCATAGGTATTCAGAGGTTTGCATATATGATTGCACCACTAGTCCATGTATGTAGTGAAATGTAAAGAACCAAATCCTTCCGGGTATAAGGAGCTGAAGTTGGAATATAAGGCGGTGTGGTTCTTGATAATATTATGCTAACACACATACAAGTTGGAAGAGGATATACAATTGTTATTATACTGAAAAGTGTTATTCCTGTTGTAAAAGAATTACCGTGGGTGTCAATGCATCTACTATTCATTGAAGACTTCCATTACCCATCTTTTATTTAGTACTATTGGATTTGAATAATGCATAGTTACAACTATAGTTTATCCCTCACCATATGTCTATAAATGGAGACTTGCATTACATTTGTAAACAACAATTCAATATAGAGCAATAAAATTACTCTTCCTCTTCTCTCATCTATTTAGTTATTATTATCTTTTATATTCCTAGTTAACTACTATAATTTCATAACACGTTATCGTTAATCACAACTGTACGTACAATTCCCATGATTCTCATTCCGCCGTCGCCGGGTGCATCGGAAGAGGTACTTCGTAGATGTTTAGCTGATTTAAATAGTACAGTCAAGGAGGCCCGAGAACTTCTGCAAAGGATTAAGGAGGACTCCGGCGCAGATGGACTGACGAAGCTGCTCCTTCAAGAATCCCCAATGCCAAAGCTCTTCCAACTGTCGTTAGAGCCCGCACCACCAATAGGGCCCGCAGAGCTCATTGTTATCTCGAACAATACAACTATTGAAAATGCCTCGGGGGCTGGTGAAAGCTCCAGTGTTAACCGCTAGGGTATTGCCTGCTGTTTTAAGTTTGTGCGATGTCCCTGTCAGGGCGCTCTATGTTTTATTTCGCGTTTGGTACGTAGGTAGTTCGGTTGTTTGGTTTTGTTTGTTGTTCTGATGTGAACCTACTTTTTTGTCGTTGTGGAGATTTTCGGCATGGCTTAGTTGGATGTTTTGCGTTGCTTGTACTTGTTCAATGAAATTTTATGGCGTTATTGTTGTGTTACCGTCGTCTCCACTATCATTCATGTACGATGTTTAGACTAATGTTACCCAATACATCTAACCAATGCGTGCTATCTCTAAAAACGAGCCCATCCTAGGTCGGATGTTCGTGACCGTTATTATCATTCAACGAGACTGTACGTGTGCGACAAATTGCTTTAGGTTAGCGTATGTACCCGTCTTCATATTGTGTACGTATGAAATTGAGGTATTAGGCCAAAATAAGGTAAAATACAAGTACTAATAAGGCTATGGACCTACACCTGATCAAGACAGTAGTATACTAAACCTTAACCAGGGTAAAATTTTCACCCAAAGGCCACTTTTGTCACTAGTATTTAGTTTGAAGCCACTTTCTTTTATTGGTCTTACATGAGATGCAACTTTTTGAAACTTCAATCTTTGTGGGATGAATTTGAACTACTTGCCTAAATTATGAAATATCAACTTCAATCTGTAAGGGCTGAACAGTCGTTGGATCTAGGAGTGGGCGTAGTTGCTCGTTGCCCGATGACTTCTAAGATAAGCCTAGTCTCGACAACTGGACTCGTATCACCGTAACAATATGTGGCGTATGTTTGGGCACACAGTCAATCCCCCACTTGCTGAGTGCTGACGCAAGCAGTCGGGAAGTGGTGTGATGCATTGACTATAATGATACCTCGCGTGCTTCCTAGCCATAATGATGCACAACCGTTTCGTGCCTCAACCTCATCCCTTTCTGACTATAAATAGTGACTTTATGAGATTGGAAAATCACAACTATTCTCGTCAAAACAAACCACTTCTTCAGCAACTTCCTCATGCTAACGAGAAGCTTTTGTCTCCCAAAAAAATGTTCGCCCTTGATCATGATTTGATATTCCCAGAAAACCTTCGTTGCTCTGAACGGACGACACTTAAGAGAATTATAGGAGGAAGTTCATCTGCAGTTGTCTTCTTTTCTCTCTTCATTCATGCGGGAATGAATGAAGTCCCCCGAGTCATGAAGTTTTATCGGGATTCTAATGATGTCCTTCGGGATGTCTTCATTATTTCACTTGCAGTGATTACGGTGCGCTCAGCTTCTAAAGCATCAGTTGCTGTGATATTCTTCTTGTCATGTGGGGTTGCTTCTTTGCCTCTTTGGCGGACGAGGGTTGAAGCTGGCTTTTGTCATTCCTCTTCATGGCAGGCAAGTAGAAGTAGTCCTAGGTCGTGAGCGGATTAACGAATCACCAACTTTTTGCTCCGCCTACGGTTCTTCTATACTGTCTGTTGGTCTGCTGGTACAGTGTTGTCGGCTTTGCAATGCCTCGTCGACCGTTCGCTATGGGATACCCGGGGGAAGAGGCTCCCATATGGGAGGTTTCAACCTCAAGCCTTCATGCTCTAGTTTCCCAGCTTAAGCCATCCCTCCGGTTTGGCTAGCTGAGGTTGAAGCAGATGGTCAAACTTCACCGCTAGTCTTCTAGTTTCTATTCAAGTTCAACGGATGAGATGTGGGAAGGTCAGACGTGTATTCAGGTGCTTCCGGAATCCCTTGCTTTCGAGAAACGCGGACGAGTACAATACTCCACCTGGAATAACCGAAATATTATTTAAGAAGATAAACTTAATTAATCTACTCGTATTAGATTACTAGTGTCTACGAACGTGCGTCGCACGTTAGCACCTTGTATTGTTGAATAATCAAATCTATATTTTAACATTAAAAACGGCATAAATTCCATCAACATATCTATGCATAAAATACACGTAATCATCTTTTTCATATTAACGTGTCTGATTTTATTTACCCTTTATTTGTATCTCTTCTCTTAGTCCATCCTTCTCCTATTAATGATTTCACTATTATTTAGATGCAAACTACGTCAAAAAAAGTATGAGAACTCACTCAAAGGAACAATAACATTAAGAAAGAGATTAGAGGTTCGGTCATACGCTGACATGGGAAAACCTAAAGCTCTACAAAACTTTGTGTTGAATGTTGTTGAATCGTCTCCAGTGCTAGCAATAGCACTATTTTATATAGAATGTTAAAGTAAATCTAATTACTAAAAAATAATGGTGGAGGGCGAACCTGAAGGCACAAAGAAGATCTAGTGTAGTGTGCGGGGAACAGCCAAATGCATTTTCAATATATAAATAAATTTAAACTAAAAGTGGCAACTCTTCGCAAATGATGGTGGAGACCCTTTGGCTGAGAGCAACGATTGAGTACATGCTGTAGAGGTGTACTTTCTTTTTTCTTTTTTCTTTTTTCTTTTCTGAAGTAGAGTATTGTTAAATTTTAGAAGGGTGTTATGGTAATCTAACTTTTCCTTTTTTAAGGACATGCTTTTATAGTAACTAGTTTTAGGTACGCAAAGTGCCCTATATTAATAAATAACAATTTTTAAAATATATAATTATCACCAAAAAAAATGTTTTTGCATTAAAATAAAGTTGACGGATCATGGGGTGGGGGGGGGGGGGGGGGAATAAAAAGAAAAGAAAGATAAATTCAAGTCTATTAATAAGAAATAATTTTTCTAATTTACTCGAGATAGTACAGGTAAGGACTACGTATACTTCTCACTCCCATAACCCCACTTGTAATAGGATTATAGTTGGTGTGTTGTTGTTGTAGATAAATTCAAGTTCAAGAATATAAAGGAACGAATGGTGTACATTCAACAATTGATGGGTAGGCTTACAAACTATTGGCAAAATACTTGAAAATGAAACACACAAAGTAACATATTCTCCTTTCAAAAGCAGTAATAAAATACATAATTGAATTGCACATGTCAAAATCAATGTAAAAATTTGTAAATGTCACTCACAAGAAGATAGGATTACTAACACAAGGATCAATCTAAAATAAGAAAATAGGCGATTAAAAGTAGCAGATTGATATGAGAACTATTTCATATGTGATATTCTACATCTGAAAATAAAATTGGGACTCAATTTTCCCATTTGGTCAGTATCCGTATAGGATGAACGACAGAGAACAACAAACATCAGTTTCTTCTAAAACAAAATTAAAACTTGGCTTGCAATTGAAGCAAACTCTACTTGACTTTTTTACAACGTCGTCAATAGACTCAACATATTCATTTGTACCTTATACGTAATACCATGAAAGAATGATAAAGGACTAACTGGATCTCCTCAATGAAAGTCGGAACAAATGTATATAAAGATTGATGTGTCAATGAAGCTTCTATATAAGAGGTGTTCAATTAAGTAAAAATTAGATGTAATTCTATATAATGGGATATGTTGTATATTACGTAATCAATACTTTTTTTTATATTTAGTTAAGTAATAATATATCTTTGTGTACTTTCAGTTTCTCTATTATGATCAATACTTTTTTTTGTTACATTATTATACGCCCTGATAGTGCAACATATCAAGAGTAAGTCATGATCGACCGTCACTTAATCACCAGCATTGCGATGCCTTTCTAAATAAAATAAATCTGTTTTAAAAAACTACAATAGTAAAGGTCAATCATTGTACATATTTAGACGGGACATTACTCACTCTTAGAAAGTAACATTAGAGTTTAATTTAGAAGCGTTTGATTTATCAAAAGATGGTATCAAGTGTATGTATGACACAATGGCATTGTGATCCTTCTAACTTTCTCGGCCATTTAATTACTAATATATTAATATTTATTTTTAGTTTACTGGTATTGCAACAATTAAATGAGAATAATTGAAAACTATATGTTGGGGGGTGGGGTGGGGATAAAAATTGAAAAGCACATGAACATATATAATATCACGCAAGAAAAGGAGAGATCCAGTAAAAAAATCATTACCAAGTCCAATTCAATTCCTTTATGAGGTAGATTCTCAAATAACACAAGTATTTCTAATATAGATTTTTTTTCCTTCTTAAAATATAACATACAATCATTCAACAGACATCTGGATATATTACTTAGTAGATATAGTTTGTAGATAATGTTTTTTATCTTTTCCGTTAAAAGGTCTTTTCAATTTAGTGTTAGATTTTATTTTGAAGTATACACAATGACCAAGTATTTTATCAAAACCAAACTTAATCAAACAAATAAGAAATGTGCATATACACAAACTAAAAGGACAGCATAAATAGATTATATAAAATAAATTCGTGTTGACAATTTTACCTTTACAAAAATAGATTTTGAAGGGCGCGTTGCACGTGTAATCATGTCATAAATCCTCTTTAATATAATTTTTTTATTTCTCATCTAGATACGGTGTTGCTGCGTAAATCAAAAGTAAAAGTTATTCTTGAAAGTAGCAACATGAAAAACCATAGGTGAGAGTGGTAACAAGGAAATGAATATCAACCTATAATTTCTTACGAGAGAAACATAACTTACTCCATATGTTCCAAATTATTTTGGCAGTTTACTTATAATTTTTTCTAAAAAGAATAAGAAACTTCTGTATATATTTAGAAAACAATTGACTATTGCACATAAATTAGAACGAAAATACTTACTGATTATCACTTTAATAGAGTAATTGTGTAGGATGAATCTATATTCAGAAAGTCAAAAAGTTAACGAAAAACACCAAAGTTAGCAAATAAGCACTGTCCAGTATAATGGAATGTAGATAATAAATCCGTAATAAATTACCTTGGTTGAAAATCACCAAACGGTTTTCCCATAGGTAAGAGTAATTAAATCGGAGATAAGATTCCTGCACAAAATATGGCTTTGATGAGAAAACAGTCATAAATAGATATATGAAAGGTACAAGCAGTATTAACGGGCAATTCAATAATAGAAACATAAAAGAAATAAACCCAAAAACAAAAATAGACTGTGAATTTACATAAAAGAGAATTAATAGGATCATGCATCAAAAAATTATGAGAAAGTAAAACTAATTACGAAGCTCCTGATAGCTAGAGAGGCAAGATACGTTCATAAAGTATTTTGTCGATTTAGAGTTGTCATGACATTGTAACTTCTAGAATATTCAATTGTATAAGAATTCAAGTTAGAATGGTTATTATACTATACGGTTAACGTTCTATATAAAGTAGATATGTGTCTTTAGGTTTAGTGATAGATTAGGACTCCACAATGACTTGCGGAAATTAATATAACTCACACTTTTAATACAAATAATAAGCACGAAATTTAATTATATGACATTCCAAAAAAAAAGATTTAAAATTAATATTATAATATAGGTGTATTACGTAAAAAATTATTTGGTATATTAGGAATTTAATTGTAAAAATTAAAATTTATATTATGTCAAAACAAGTGTTATAGTAAAAATAATAATAACATAATGTAGAATAGTAATTGTCGATGTTAATATTTTCATATATGCAGGTGTCAAGCAGAAGCCGTTGGTTCAGACGAAACCAGATGAAGTACTTTTTTGTTTTAAATATCTGGAATTGGGGAAAAATAGGTCTAATATTCGTGCAATATTAGTCAAGAGCGCGGATTATTTGGAGGAACATCATTACACATAATACTACTCCAGATACTAATTACAAATTGAGCTACCAGCATACATACACAGATTGATGTTCACTACCACGGGATGGAACAAATAGTGCTGCATATTGACATAGGATCGGAAATATCAAAATTTTGCAGTACCCAAAGTAAACTTCAAAAAGGAACAGCAGACTCAGACATAGGGAAATACAGATACCATAGAAAGAGTCAAATTAAACCCCCTGCCGTGGTGAGGCTGTAGGAGAGGCTGTAACGACCCTCAAATAGTCGTTACGGGATCCGGGACCTCGATTTGCGTTTCGACAGTCCCAAAAGCTCCGTTAGGTCATTTATGACCCGTCTGTGAAATCTGAGTCGAAACGGAGTCCGTTTGATAGGTTTTCGAGAAAAGGATCCGTTTATGAAATTCCGGAAAGGAATTTGGAGTTTCGATAGGTCGTTTTGAGTAAACGAACCCCGATGGAAAATCCGAGCGCACAGTTAGGTCCGTCTCATCATTTATGATATGTAGCAACCTTCAAAATTGAAAACCAACCTCGTTTGATAGGACTTTTGATAAAGTCCCCGTTTCGGAAGTTTAAAAGAGTTAAAAGAGGTTTCCGAGCTCGATTTGAGCAAATAAGCTCCGATGAGAGATCCGAAAGTTCCATTAGGTTCGTATAGTCATTTGTGACTTGTAGCAACTTTTGGAATTGGATTCCGAGGTCGTTTGGTTAAATTTCGCTATTTTGGCGAAAGTCGAAAATTGAACCTTTGCCGTGGGACCCACTTTTTGAGTTCTGGAGGTCCGAATTGAGTTCCGTCTTGACGAGCATGTCACACATGTATTTTATGACTTGTGTGCAAAATTTGGGGTCATTCCGAGCTTCGTAGGGTCCCGTTTGGACCCAAAACAGTTCGTATTTTTCTGCTGTTTTCTGCTACTGTTTCTGTTGCGAGCAGCCGGAAATATGGCATTTTTCCGGCTAATCCGTAAGGAATTAGGAAAAACTAAAAACATGAAAGTTGTAGCCCTTTGGGTTATGGTTCTAATGGCACCGGTTTCAGGTCATTTGGACATTCCTATCAAAAGTTATAATTATTGGAACAGAGGCTGTTACAGTGGCAAAAACTGCTATAAAAGGGGTCATTTCGGGACAGATTTCGGGAAACCGAAATTTTATTCAAAGGAGGCGATTTGGAGGCGATTTTGGAAGGTTCAAAATGTGTATAATCATAAGGTAAGCCTCCATAACTCATTTCATATCATATATCATGAGAATCAAAGCTTGATTCATAGGAAATGAGTTAGAATCCTAAATTTTAAGATTTGGGGAAAATCAACGAGCAAGGCTCGTATGAGAAATCTAATTGCATATTTGGACTCACGGGAGTGTGGGGAGTCCGGAAATGTATATTTTATTAATTTTGGGCTCGGTCCCACTCGAGGGTATTTTGGTTATTTTACCCTAAAATGCTTAGAAGCTTAATTGCTTATAATTGAGCACTAATGAGTGCTATATGGTCTTGATAGACTTAGAGGAAAGTTCCCCGAGGACAAGAAGAGCATGAAAGGAGATTTGCTTCCTAGCTTTGAACCGGAATTCGAGGTAAGTGAGACTTGACCTCTACTTTGCTTGTGGATACGTCCAGCATGCTAGTACGCTTCGGGTATTCTTATGTGATTAGCTTAGGGCTATGTGTTAAATATGAATTGACTAGCGTTGGCTAGGTATATTACTATTAATTAAATATGAATAGTAAAGACATGAGTTGACCGAGGTATGTGCCGGTCTAGACGCTATATTGAGATAGCGATTAATTATATTGTGGGATTGCTTACTATTAATTGATCATAAATAGTGAGTACATGAGTTGACCGAGGTATGTGCCGGTCTAGACGCTACATTGAGATAGCGATGACTTATATTGTGGGATTGCTTGCTATGTCATGATTAGGTAGCAAGGACCTGGGGATATGGCCGAGGATGTTGCCGGCATATCATTGATTATGTCTTGCCGAGGTTTCTGCCGGCTTATGTACGAATTTGGTACTTGTATGGTTATCATGACGGGTTGTGTAGTGCTGACTCCTCGTAACCTTTGGTTAGACGACACGGGAGGAGGGATTGTACCTCCAAACCGTCGTCGGGTTAACCTCCGCTTTACATTGAGCTAGCATAACCAATCTTGGTTACAGTGACTGTGTAATATTATCGTTATTAATATTTCTGTTATTATTTCTGTTATTGCTATTAATGTCGTGGATATTAATACTGTTAGAGGGACACTTGACAGGGGGTGTGGTGTCGCCTATACTATGAGATGTGTCACACTTGACAGGGGGTGTGGTGTGGACACTTGATTATTGAGATGTGACACACTTGACAGGGGGTGTGGTGTGGTCACTAGATATTTGAGATGTGACACACTTGACAGGGGGTGTGGTGTGGTCACTAGATTGTTGAGACACGACACACTTGACAGGGGGTGTGGTGTGGTCGTATATAGATGAGATGAGACAATGACTACGGGTCATTGGTCTACCTCCTTATGATTGAGACAGTGACTACGGGTCACTGGTATGTTGTTTATATTGACAATGGCGTTATGGCCTATAGACGGAGCCGCACAGGGTGCGTGCTGATATTGAGTGATGAATGTATTGTTGCCTACGTCCGTTGGCGTCGTTGCTAGCCTACCGTAGGTTTAGGTTAGTCGGCGTGGGAGTAGAGATTGGACCTCCAAACCACTGTTTGATTGATCTAGGCCTTACGTTGGGTGGGCATAATCCTCTTTGACTTGTGTATGATATTCTGAGACTACTGGCTTACTTAATGTGTATGTGACATATGCTATCTGTATGTACATAGGTACATATATATATATATATATATATATAATTATATATACTTGGATAATTATATTGTGAATATGTGCGACTGCGCTATTTATTTACGTAGAAACGACGTGCTTAGTTGCTTGCGATGCATGTTTGCGACTTGTCCCGCAAGGGTGATTTAGCGGGCCTGTCAGTGATCTTACTGGGCTTCGGCTCATAACTTACTCTGCCACATGTGCAGGTACTTCTTCTAGATAGCCATCGAAACAGTAGCGACCGTTCGAGGCTGCTGTATTATTTTGTTGAGGTGAGCCAACCGTACAGTCCACGGTGGCGTACCGCCAGTGTTGTATAGAGATAGACTCCACTTCACTTCTGTTGTATTTTATTTCGATTGAGTCACTCTATAGATGCTCCATTGGTGTTTGTTGGGTATAGTAGACAGGGGTGTCTACCTTCTTTTGAATTCCAATTTTATATATATATATATATATATATATATATATATATATATATATATATATATATATATATATATATATATTGCATCATGTTTCTCTTCTTTCAGTTTATTTCCGCATTTTTGTTTCTGTTGGTTCGCCTAGGCAATATCGTTTAGGTGCCATCACGGATCCAGATTTTGGGTCGTGACAGAGGCGATTTGTGCTCCTTCACGACAATTGCCTTGGTGATTACTCAGTACTCGCTCTAAGATCGTCGCGAAGTCTTCCAAACGCATCAGCAGCAAATCCACCTGGCGAGAAAGACGATCGACCCGCACGGCCAATTAACGTCGGATTTCACCGTGTTTACCGAGTGGAACACTTTGTTATCCACGACGACGCGCGGACGTAGGCTGCATCTTTCTGCAGGCATATCAATTTAATTCACTATGTTAGAAACGGCGAAAAGAAGATGATATGCTTGGTTTTTGAGACAAATAAGGGGGTTCTCAGTGACAATTTTCGCTAGGGCTATGGGAGCATATATAATGGGCCGGGTTGGCAAGTTACTGCCAAATATTTCGTAATTTTAATTTTTACTTGGAGGGAAAAATCTTAAATCCGCGAACCAAAACTGGTGGGATAATTAATCAGTTGGAGGGAAGTTTCTTTTTTAGTACAATATTAATTGGCAAGGCATGCCTTCAAATTTTAAACTCCACCTGGTTCTGCCGCTTTGCTAAGAGTTACTGTTTTAGTAATGTTGACTAAATATATCACGTAATTGGATATTACTTGACAATTAATTATCACTCCATTGCTCCATTCCTTTGTTATGTTGCCGCGCGCGCTATGGTTATGCATATCGGACTGCTAACTATATTTTTTGTTGATTAGTTTAGCCAAAGAGGCTGTGCGTTGTGTGTCAACTATATATGAGTACGTCTAGGAAGAATGGTTAGTTAAAATCAACAAAAAACATTTCGTTGAAAGCGTTAATAAACCAGAGCTATGTTTAATGCTCTGGTGTAATAAGCTTTATTCGGTCAGGTTTCCAGACATTCTATCCAAGGATGTTGCGAGGGATGAAACAATTTCCTTTTTAACAGTTTGTTCACTGCGCCGTGCTTGTTACGCACCAAACGCGGACAATGCCCACTATGGTTCAAAATTCAAATTCATCGTGAAGCATTACAACTGCAAATTTCTCTGGGAAACTATGAATCCTGTCCTCATTCAAAATACTGGATTTATTTCACCAGCCAAAACAAAGTCGACGAATTCTGAGTCACAAGCAGCAAATGATTCGGAATTTTCGACTTGTGTGAGTAACTCAAGGGGTTTGTAATGATCCATCTCCGAAATTTGTACTCTTTCTACCGAATCAATTTCTAGTGGTTGGTGCGTGCAAATTGCAGTGCTCGTCGAGCTTCTGACGTCCCCTCCACATGCCCCTTGTCCTGCAACAACATCACGTACAACATCACAACTTGTTCCAGATATATCTCCAGCCTCGTCTACTCCAGCTCCTCCCGCACATATACCATGTCCTCCGAATGCATCACTTAGACTACCTGAATCCCCAGCCTCCTCTACTCCGCCGTGTTGTTGGAGTAGGGACAGAGGATCGACGTGCTCCGGATGGAGTGCCTTTGTAACTGCTGTCGCCCCTTCTAGCTCTTTCCTCAACCTGTCGATCTTTTCATCTGGCAAATCGGGGAGGGACCTAAATTCATTCAAAGACGGTTGATACGATTCGCGAAGAGAAGGGACAAGGAACGGATGCACCTCTGCCTGCAGCGAACAAATATAAAACCAGTAACGAGCATGGGATCAAACGAACGGAAAATAAAATATTAAATGCATTCGACTTACATCTACGTGCTCGACCTCACGTGCGCCAAATGGATCAACTTCCTGCCACTCCAACAGCTTCTTAGCCCGCTGCCACTTTAGCATCCTCGGCATCTTCGGCTCACGTTCTTTGTGCAATATACGTCCAATGGAAGGTATAGCTTCATAAATCCAGGCCTTAAGTGGAAGGAGTATTATCAGTCCATCACGCCGTCTTATGTTTTCCAATCATAAACACCAGAACGCAGAAAAAGCAAAAAAAATTATATGCATATTGAAAATTGATACCAAGAAAGCATACGAGAAGCCAAGAATGTGATAGTGATATCGAAAAGTGTTGTCGTCATTATTGAAAACGCGTTTGGGCTTCTTCTTTAAGCTCTTCAATAGATACGGAAATGTTACAGAGGCCCATGGATACTTGGCAAAAAACTCAATATCGTTTGCCATCAGTATCCACTCATTCTTGACAAACTTTTTATTTGGGGGCCCCATTAAAACCATATGCACAAACCAGACCATGCTCATCTTGAACTTCTCTACATAACTCAAGTCAACGGACTTTATTCTCATCTCGAGTTCTGTCCCGGTTATTTTCTTTTTTCCATCAAGGACTTTTTCCAGAAGTGCATTAGCACTGCCAGAATTCAGGAGCGAACTGAACTCTTCGTCGAATGGGTTAGGCCAGCATTGAAGCCCCGTCATGATTACATACTCTCTCAGGCCAAAACAGAGTGGCTTCCCATTGACTAGGAACCACACCTCGTTTTGCTTCTTGCAGTGCATTATTCGACGGACGAGAATATTATGAACCAGCTCTCCGTTGAAGGTCCACCCGGTAGACATGTCTAGGAAACGACCAAAACAACTGTCCTTGAATTCTCTGTATATATTATATTCCTTTAACAACTCCTTAAATTTGGCAAAGTTTTCCAACGAGCATCTGTTGATAACCCTGGCTCTGGCGGGCCCGTGTTTATCCAAAGGTGTCTTGAATCCGTAGGAGGTTATGTCTATCTCCCTCACGCAGTCTGGAATTGAGGGTTTCTGCCAAGCCTCTTCACTGACATATTGTTCCTGGGCGTCGTCGGGAACCACGAAATGTTGTAACAGTTGATTTAAAGATTGATGATTCGAATGAATAGCAAAAACAAAAGGACAAAAATAGAGCAACTAACAGACTAATTGAAATAATACCTCGAATGCGGGCGCGGACTGTTCACGCATATCGCTGGTATCCTCTCCGCGATCGTCCTCCCATCTCCCTTCCTCCGCAGAGTTGGGTATGGAATCAGAAGAATCTTCAATTGCTGCAGGGTAGTTCCCAATTTTTCCGTTATCGCAACTTACCCATGGTTTGCCGGCGGGTCGGGTTCTTGTATATGGACGGCGTGAGGGCCGTAAAGGTACTACGTATAAGAGCTTCCTTTTAGTGCCCGCACGCCTGTTCGCTTGTAATGGTATCTGAGGGTTCTTAATCCTGGCCATGATTGCAACTTAGCTTTTATGCGTAGAGATTTTGGTGTTTTGGCGGCTGATGAGGCTGAAAGTGTTGAGATTAAAATTCGGGGGGAAGGGTATGGCTAATTCTAGGTTTTTTAATCCAGCAATTATCGACTCTCTCTATCTCTTTGATTGTAAAATTTTGGGGAAACTCTGACCTATACTATAGTTTAATCTAGCGTTTGGACATAGATTCCCAAATATTTTTTGGGAAATACTTTTTATGTGAAGTTTGATATTATTAAAATGAAAAGGTGTTTGGACGTACTTTTTGTAAACAAATTTTTGCCTCAAAAAAAGCCTTTGAGCTCTTATAAGAATGAATTTTGATGTGTAAATGTTAGTTTTTTGCCCAAAAAATCCCTCCAAAACTTATGTCCAAACGGGAGCTTAAATAGGAGTATGTATTTTTTCTAATGTATTTTTTGCCCTTCAATGTTTATTAAACAGATACTCGACTGTTTATTAGTTGTAAAACATTACCAGTATATTCCTACACTTTATACTCGTAACTACATACATCCATAATTCCACTTGTATTGATGCTGTCGTGTTAATCATACAAACTTTTCGAATGAAATGTCTTCAGCGACTCTCAACTCTTTGAGCATGTTTGGTATGGTGTATAGGTATACATATTTGTGTTCATACTACGATTAACCTTTGGTTGAATCGTCAACCAAAGCCATTTTGGGCCCTGCTGTCTGATTTTATCTTTGGTTGATCCATCACCCAATGATATTCTACGAAAAATACTATTGCTTCTGGCTGATGCGTCAACCAAGGAATTAGAAACTCAAGCCAGATGCTGGGAGTTTTTAATATACTCCTGGCCCAATGTCCAACCCATGTGACTAGTAAATCTGCGCAGCGGCTTCATGCGTGCCTTACATTGAAAGGGTCACGAGATCGAACCATCCTAAAGACTTATTTATTTTTTAAAACATTTTTGTGTGTAGTAAACTGAATAAAATAATCAACCCCTAATTCGACCTTATTTCGGCTTTGGTTGGTGCAACTACCAACTACCAAGTACAACGAGGGATGCATTTGGCCCTCGTTCGATTTGAAATTTTGGGAGATTTGGAAAACTTCCACGTTTTTTTCAAGTGAAAATGTATGTACAAACACAATTTCAGGTTCCAAAAACTATTTTTCAACTCAAATTCAAATGTCCAAACTTTCAAGTTTCAATCAAATCCCTGTCCAAATACCAGTACCTAACTACGGTGCGATAGTCAAACGTATGCTAATAATTTGGTCAAGTGCTCGAACATAAAGGAGGAGGGAAGAATAGGGGGGAAAACTAAAGAAAATTCGGGACTAGGCGGGTGGGGGAAAGTTTTTAAAAAGTTTAAGTTTATGTGGGAAGCGATGTCTCTCTCTCTCTGTCCCTCTCTTTTTTTTTTCCGGCAATTGTGATGTCTCTCTTCCTCCAAACGTCCACTTTTATCCCCCTTCAACAAGCAGAAATCTAAAAGCCAAGACCCTAATCTTTCATCCCAAAAAGGTCTTCCCCCAACTCGCACACAATACCACCCTAATGGACCTTTTTTGAAGAGCGGCGGAACGGACGTTTTTCTGCAATTACATACTCGACAGATTGAAATCATATAAGCAGAAGACGGACGCCCGTTGTGTAAGTTAAATATCAGTCATAACAATAACGTTGTTCAATATGTAGCCCATTTTGTTACAATAATACCCCTTTTCATGTTTATAAACATGATCTGAGCGTCCATAAACTTGGAAATCTCGGCGCTGGCCAGATGACGAAATTAGTTCATTGTAAAAGATAATTATTACTAGACTTATTTGTCGACAAGTTGTTGAGTTTGAGAGTCTTTTTCTTGTCATACTCATCGTACAGTGAATTACGGTGCCGTCCTTAGAAGAACGTGGGATGCACTTTTGTTTACATCTTAGCCTATACTTTTGTTTGTCATCTTTTCTAGTAGTATCAATGTTATCCTAGCTTACAGTTGCTTTCAATTTCGTTCTATTTTTTGGACTGGTAATAATTACCGTGCTTCAGTTATACTATTCCCATAGATAATGGCTCGTTTTAGATACGCGCACACCTCATACCACAATCGTACAACTACAAGAAATAAAACTGATTGAGAAACGTCTCAACGCACAAAATAAGCTTTAACAGGGCATCACTGGCATTTGCTATTGAGCACTCAACAACTGCATCATCATCACCTTCTCCACGCTTGCATCAAATTGTGCAATTGCCTCGACGTGCATCAACCCCACTGTTGCCACCGGTTGCGTTAACCACACAGGCGGTTGTTGCATCAACCGCAGCATTGCCTCTGCTTGCATCAACGCCACCATTGCCATTGCTTGCATCAACCCCACCACTACCACGTCCTGCTCCGGCGTCTCCAGCTCTACTTCTACCCCATCCTCTTCGTGATGTTCCATATGTTCTTTGCCTTCTGTTCCAATTGTTCCTAACACGGATCAGACAGGGCCTTCCTTTGCTCCTCAAAAATCTAGGATCAAGGATGGGAACATCACTACGATGGTCCTCCACATCATGTATGTCATCAGGGACAGGGTCGTCATTGTTAGGCTTGCCAAAACTTGCTACGAGCTCGAGCCCAAGTTTGCGCGTCAACTTGTCAGACTGAATAGCCCTTTCCGCGCATTTGTAGAAGATACCCTTAAGTCCATGGAGCCTTTTGAATTCATCGGACATCTGCGGATAACCTTCGGGCACATAAGCCCACAAGTGCGGTCGACTGATGTCTCCACGCCATCTTTTCATTATGTACCTTTCATTCAATTCTGGAATTTGGTGATATTTCACCACGAGAATCATGTGCCTGCATATAATCCCACGAGTGTTGAACAGCTTGCAAGTGCAATCCAAATACTGGCCATCCCGTTTGTATACCACAGTCATGATGTATTCAGTGCCTGCGTAGTTAAGACCCATTCCGGTGTCGCTCACCGAGAAAGTCTCCACTTCGTCCTGCACGTTGAACCCGACAAAGTTACAACCGATCGAGTCTTGGATTTGTTTTCTGTGCATATCATAGATGTTCCGCGTAAGACCTGCCTGGAGCTGTTCTTCCCACTGACTGCCGGTCACACTAAATAGTCGGGTATTCTTTGAACTCTCTTCTTCTTTTAACTCTTTGTCCAGTTTGGTTTTTAGAGCTACCTCGTACTGCATCACGAACGTCAAAAGGTTTGTACGACTAGTAATAAACTGGTCAAAGAATGCGTGCATTGACTCGCTCCGCTGTGTGGATCTCATACCAGCCCAGAACGTGTCTGTCAGGTATACCGGCACCCACTGGCTCCTTATTGAATAGATATCATCAAGCCATTGATTCTCTCGTAAACGGGGATCACAAATGAACTGAGCCCATCTTCCTTCGAATTCCTCGACCGTGAAAGACATGTAGACGATGTTGTTGAACTCTTTTACGAGAGCGTCCCTGTCTCTAAGTCCTTTGAACTTGGAACCCACCTTTGAACATATATGCCATATGCACAGACGGTGGGTTGTGGTAGGAAATTCTTCCCTTACGGCTGCCCCCATGCTCTCACATTGATCAGTTAGGATGGCACCTAGCACGATGCCCCCCATGTACCTCACCCATGTCCTGAATAACCACCTGTATGTTGTGATGTCTTCATGGGATAGTAGTCCAGCCCCAAGTAAAATTGAGTGACCATGGTGATTCACGCCCACGAACGTTACAAACGGCATGTTATACTGGTTAACTTTGTATGTAGAATCCAAGGCAATCACGTCATTGAAATGCTGGTATGCAAGAAATGCTTGCGGGTGAATCCACATTACGTTCCTCAGTCAGCCCTCATTGTCTAAATCTATATCGTAAACGAATCTTCCATCCGCAGAATGCATACGTTCAAAAAAAATTTTTAACTCTTCTGCGTCACCGTGTTTCAATCTCATCCTCCTATGTTGATTAATAAAATTTCTGCAGTCACGTGGCAAGCATCCCATATTTTCAGTCCCCCCATTCATGATTTCCATTGTTCTAAATGACCGGCAAGGCCTGACCCCTGCAGTGTCCGCTGCCACGAGATCCTTCTTGAGTGCAGGAGTTACTTTCCTATGGGCTGCCATTAACCATGAAAGACGTGGTTCTAAATCATGGTTACGCTCAACCGTAACCGATTTGACTTCCCATGAAGTTCGATCTGAACAAAGGGTGGCGTAAATTCCAGCCTTGCAATCAACTTTCTTCGAGGTTTGATATCTCGCTGGTTTTCCAGCTTTGTGACAAGACAATCTTCGCCCTGTTATGAGGTCATATTCACTCGATTGCTTCTTGCACGACCTTTTAGTAATGCTGAATCCGTGTTTTTTAGCGTGGTCCTAGTAAAAATCAACCATTGCTTCTAGGCTAGGAAACTTCATCCCTACGGTCGGACCTCCTGCTGGTGCCCGCGGATTAATACCCGGGCCCTCACCAGTCGCGACGTTGGGGTCATTGTTCTCGCCAGCCATACTACTATTTGACCGATTGTTGAACAAGTTATCGTCTTGATGTACACCTAAAACCTGGGAAAGCACGCTCGCGGTATTACCTGGCCCAGCCTGCGAGTTGCTACTTGATTCTTCGACATCCATGAATGACTGCATCTTTATGGCTAGAATGATTTTGTAGATAGGAGTAATATATTTTCCGATATCCGTTTAAACTAAGGCGGAAGAGACGACTCGAAAAGGGGAGTCGACTGCTAGGTTGTAGGAGTACCGGGCATAGAAAATCTGTCCTACACCTTTGGGCGGCAAGTTTCTTAAGGGACGACTCAATTCGAAATAAAACAAGTCCCTTCCTTATTAAAGTCAACAGATCTAAAATCTCGTTTAACGATGCCAGCGCCCATGTTTAACATTAAAAATCCTACAATTAACATTGGTTTTGGTGATCGATTTTCGCATCTCCTACAAACAAAGTAAGAATTGAAGTTACATTTGAAATACAACTCCCATATTTTATAGTGCTAGATTTATAAGTTATAATAATGTATGATTCTTTATACTTTCAAACCTAATATTTGTTTGATTAAAATAATTCATAGGTATTTGTTTGAGTATAAAACAACGTAATTAGTTTAGGATAAAATGAAAATTTTAAAGTTATATTGCTTTCAAATTAAAAAAAGGATCATTATTTTTTTTAAAAAAAATATTCTAAAGAGTGATGGTTGGACGTCAGTTGGTGCCAAAATATGTAGTACAAGTAAAGGGAGCCCATGTCAAAGTGTCAATATTGGCTACAGTAAAATAGATCTCAACAAGTACGAGTACAATTATTCAATTTTACAAAGTGGGGACAGGCGTGGTGTTGTACTATTGTTATTCTTATGCTTTGAGATTTTAAATACGTGAAGATAGTGGGACCTAAATTCTAGAAGCTGTGGTTTGTATATGTGCTCGAATGTTTCCAGAATGTTGTGGAGTAAAATTTTTTTGAACTAACTTTCAAACTGAAATTACCGCTGGTTGAAACACAAGTCACTTGTAGTATAAGTAGTAATGCAAACACGGCCCAAACATATCGTAAGAATTTTGGTATGAACATGCGGCTTCCACGACATGCATCTTAAGCCCTTGGTAGTACTCGTATTTTAGTAATCTCAATATCAGCAAAGCAGTTTTCGCCACTGAACTTAATCTCGTCGAAAGGCTGTATGGACTCTACGGACCTTAGGGACCAATGGGTGAAGAATGTCTTACCACAAATATAGGGCCAGGTTAGTTCGCTATATTTGTCTGGACCAATCGTCTTTCTAAGCCGATTCCGGCATATCATCAAACACAATCTACCTCCAGGGGCGGTCCAAACCTTACGAAGCCAATCGACCCCTCTAAAAAAGCAGTCGCGTAAGAGATGGCACCGCAAGCCTCATGTTCCTCGCCATTTTATCTCACCACAAACGCTTGGGACTGAGAGCAGTTCCGTCCCTTTTTTTTTTGAGTCCCTTTAAGTTCCCCAATTGCAATGCACAACCACAACTTCGACTAGTGCGCACAATTACCTATCCAAACTTGAATTAGTGACGGTCTGTGATCAATTGCACTGCACGATAAAATGCACTGCACAATAAAATGCAATGCACGACGCACTTCCACGGTCTTTTTTTTTTTATATTTATCCCAATGACCAAGAAAGTATGATTACTTGAGCAGACAACCCAACAATCACATCAAATCCTATAAGAACACTCTTGACGGTTTGCTAGTGTGGTGACGGTTTGGGTATGCTAGTGTGATGAATCCGAACCAAAATTACATGTACATAGTTAGTTGGTACCGTAGTCAGTATGTATTTTCTAGTGTGGTGACGGTTTGGGTATGCTAGTGTTATGAATCCGAACCAAAATTACATGTACATAGTTAGTTGGTACCGTAGTCAGTATGTATTTTCGGATCTATAAATCATAATAATTTAATTAACCTAAATCCGAACTACTAAATATAGATACTAGAGAAAATCAAAAACTAGTGACATGTACAAATGATTATATATTTAATTAAACTGATAATATTTCAGTTCTAATGCCTTACTATAGAGAGTTTTCTTGTGTTCTAATTTAGCTACATATGTGGAGTAAGATTGTAAATCGCATTGAATGGGAATATTTTGAGTAATCTTGTGTACTAAAATGGTAGTTAAGTGTACATTTTGGCCAGTGACATTTGTAATTTTGAACAGTGGGATAATATATGGAATGGAACGAACCATAATTAATTAGTTTTGAAAGGTAATGACATGACATTTTATAAAACGTAAAATCAAAATTTATGACCGAAATGTTTAATACCATACCGTACCTCGGACACCCACATGTTTCGGTGTTCCAACCCAACAACATTCCTTAGTCCTTACACAATTTTTGCGTGTGATTAGTGTAAGTTGCTCATAGACACGATTACTATTCATTACTGATCGACTTTGTTGAGTATAAGTTTTAGTTTAGGCCGTTTTAAGTCTCAACTTTTTCAAATATTAGGCTGCTAATATAACTAATCATATTTAAAGTAATATCCTTGTAATAGTAATTTTACTTACTGATTTGGTGTGCAATTCTTATTGCTGTACAAGTTTTACTATTAATAACGCATCGCGTCTGGTTACAACTTAATATTATTTGGAAAATTTATGTTGAAAATAATTTCGTACACGATTTCATATTATTTGGAAAATTTATGTTGGAAAATTTACATAGCGCCTGGTCACAACAAGGGTGTAATGGGTGGGAGTTAATTTTCACCATTTTGGTGTCAAAAATAGGGTAATGGGTTGTCATAAGCGTGTGAAAACAACCAAACGCGTAAAGGGCACGGGGTGTGTGCGGTTCAGCCTGTGCGACGGCAATCCAAGAGAATGGATTTACGTTGACAAGGCAACCAATTTAGTGGAGCCTTTCACTAACTTTTACATTTAAAACGCCACCTACTACAATTAATTACATGAATAACACTATAAGTATTACTATCAATTACTTCGGTGTACTCCACCAGCTACTATCAATTTGATCAGAAAGTTGAAGTGCATATTCAGAATGGAAGAATCATATTTGAATAGACTCCCGATGCACTTATGGGAAACTATACTGGGACGAGCAATGGATTCAATAATGAATTTGTCATCCATTTGTTCTGTGTGAGTACTTGTACTAGACTAGATTCTATGTTCTGTTAGTGTCGATATAAGTGACAAGTGGTTTTATTTTTCTTCAATAACATTTCAGTTTGTTCTGAGACACCATATGCAGGACCAAGCCGTTCCGGAAGATTGTATTTTCTGAGGTCTCTATAGCTCGTTTCGCGCCGGAAGACAATCGTTGGAAATTAAGATACATAGGAGAAGAAATTCGTTTTCGTGAATGGCTGCAAGTAAGAGGATTCGACGCGGATACGCTAGCTGATGCTGGGTATTGACAGGCCCCCAAATTATGTAAGGCTCGACTTTTTACTACCATTAGATATAAATAGTAAATAATTAGTATAACTCTTATTCAATGAACTTATGATATCATGTGAAAAGTGTATGATTGATATCGAATCGTTTGAGCTTAGACGTGAAGAATATGAACCGACGATCTATAATGATACAATGGGCTAGTATAATCCATTTTGAACTTGATATCTTATATACGTTGTTTTCACTATGTCGAAATGTAATAAAGACAAAATTTGTTACTTATTTTCGAACACTTTTTTGGGTGGAAAACTTGCTTGGACATACTTTTTGACCAAGTTTTGAAAATTTTTTGTTTCTCACACTTGCAGAACAACAATTTTTTTTTTTCAAATGAAATGTATGTCCAAATATTAACTTTTAAGTTTAAAATTTTTTTTGTCAACTCAAATTCAAAAATTAAAATTCCCAAGTATCAACCAAATCTATGTCCAAACGCTAGCTTAATATTGGGCTTAGACTAGTACGAATTATTAAATACGGAGTACATTAGGACTTTGGCGGCCTCACATGTCCAAGGTAGATTGTGTCCAATTAAGCGCAGTAGGTATTTGTTGATTACGTTGGGGGAATCTACCAAAGCTAGGCAGATAGATAGACTCCTTTTCCTTGAATTACTATGTACTATTGTCATGTGGACATTAGACGACCTTTATCTCGTTTTTTTTTGGAGCATCTCTACTCAATCGCCCGACTTTCCACCGATAAACAATTTAAATTAGTTAGTGACGCATCATTTAAATATGTCTTGTATGTTGATATCGTTAATAGGCGTCATTTCCGTATTTTTTTCGCGTTTCATTTCCTACTAGTAATAATCATGCTATAATCGCCCAACATGCACGACACAATCACTAGAAGAGCAAATACATACAAGAAGAGCTGTAGAACAAATACAGCAACGGTGGTGGAAAGGGTGATTGAAGGAGTCTCCAAAATCCAATACTTGCTTGATCTGATTTGATAGCACAACATATAGAGCAGGGGTGATGCAACAACTCGTCTATATGGACTGGTTGAAAGGACTTGCGAGTGTACATTTTCTACCATGCCGCCCCACTTGCATAGTATGGCATGATTTTTGGAGGGAAAATCGCTTTAAAGCGGGAAAGTTCTGAGATTTCTTAACCTATTATTTTCTTAATATAAGTGCCATTAAACCAGGGGATAAACTTAGAAAACACAACACAAAACATGAAGGGGTTGGATGCACAAAGTAGATTTTCACCCTCAGGACGTTCATCACTAACGTGTGCTGTATATATCTCGGCATCATGCCTTAAATATGGACAACTGGTATCTTATTTGAGAATTTAATTGCTCCTTTTTTATTTCTTGATTGTTCTTGCATGGGTCCTTAACTGATGCTAATGCATATCTTTATGTATAACGACGCTAACACTGGTCATGACTAACTTATTACAGCACTTACCGATTAAACTGTCAAGAAATCTTCCAGAAGATGCATCTAAGTGCATCCTCAATTGTTCTTCCCAGCAATGGGGATGTTCGCTACTCGGGCAAAGGTCAAAAAAAATAGAAAGTGGTTTCAAGAGGTTTGCAAAGGCGGTGCAGGTCCGGGCTGGGGACATAGTCAACTTTCAAATTGAACAAGTTGCTGGAGGTGTGGCAACTTTTAGAGTTATCGTCAATTCCCCAGCTGGGGTCAGAACTCCAAGTCCGAGTAAAAGCCAAGAGGCGAACTCTAGCAGCCCAACTAAGGTTGATTACCGTATTTGTTCTTGGGTTACACTGTTAGTATTAGTTATTAGATGACTTTAATAATGTACTTTAAATATCGTCAACCTTGTAACAGGTTCTTCAACAAACCGTTGCATCGAAAATCGACTTATATGGTGTAGCCATAGACATCCGCAACAGCTTGCAACAAGAGGTGCTGCGCATATGGAATGATATAGGGCATGTCAGGTCGGTGACCCTATTAGGCTTGGAACGGCAGTTGGAACAAAAAATTCAGGAATTGAATACTGCTGAGTCAAATGTTGCGCACGCCCAAGCTGCTGTCCATGCTTATATCAACTTCATGGGCACACCCGTGAAAGTATAGCTTCGTTTGGGCGGCTTTGTAATGTACAGAACATACTATTTGATGTTATTTTGTCTCTACGGTTCTGTACAATGGCAAAGCCTCTCTTTTTGACTTTTTTTGGTTTGGGTTTTTCTCTGCTTTGTACTTATCCAAACGGAGGCTTGGTTATACCCACCTCCTTCTAAACAATCATTTTGCTCAATATGCATCTAACGGATACTACTATAAGTGCATGATTGTTTGGTCTGTATGAGGTAGAATCACTTCGGTCTTCTAACCATAAAAGTATATATCTTGGTGCTTCTAACAAGGAGAATAAACTTACGATTATATTCTTGGTACTGGGAAGTACACTTTCAATTAGAAATAACAGTGACGTTCTTAACCCCAAACCAGAAGAGAGAGGTTAACGTGCCAACCGACCTCTCTATGAGCTGTGAACTAAGCATGTTCATCTGCATTAGGGTGATCATGCTCCTCTCCATCACATAACACGTGTCATGATATTCAAAGATAACGGTTGAGATTAGATTAATCAAATTAATATCTAACCCTGATTGGGTTGATGTAAAAGAATTATTTCCATACATTATCTCACCATTTTTCCAAGTTAGATTTGTTCTGTTTTGTCTCTTTATTTCATATATATAATATATACTGTATTAAAGATCTTCCATTAGTTCCTACTTCATACTAGGACTTAGCTTTCGCCTTTTCGACAGGCATATATATCAAGAAATCAATACAAAAAAGAACTAACCAATGACGAGATGATGTTTCATGAAACCAGTATTTCATGAAGTTGTACTCACTAGCTCATAGAGTCACTCCTGGTTCGAAAATAAACATGTTTATTTAGTACAATGACACATAAATTTAGTAGAACTTAAAATAACGTTTATTCAGGAACAATAATTAATAGAGCAGTAAATTCTTTTTATAGGGTCTTTCAGAAACAACTTATCCACCTTGGTACTTGGTAGGGGTGCGTTCTGCGTATACCTCACCTTTCCATACCCCTTCACGAGTGATAACACTGGGTATGCTGTTGTATTTTATTAGAAAATTCTCGTTTATTTATATGACTTATAAAATAAAGCTGGTGATTGTTCATAGGTTTTAAGACACACTTTTGTTTAATATTAAAACACAACGCACCTCTGAACCATGAACTGCACATGTGTTCACCAGTCAACCAACCATTTGTACAAAAGGCAGGAACTGGTTGTCACGACCCAATTTCCAAGGGCTCGTGATGGCACCTAAACAACATTTGCCTAGGCGAACCAATGAAACAAGATGCGGAAAAGAACAATAATGTGAAAAGATCATAAATGGATATATAAATATAAAAGTGTGAAGTCCAAAAGAATATATCCACAAAAGAATTGGAGCATTCTAAGAGTGACTCAATAAAGTATGAATATACATCAAAGAAATTTGAGTCATATCTCTAAGTGACTCCGGCGGTATGCCACCACGGTCTGTGTGGTCGGCTCACCTCAATCAAAAGTCTCAGAAGCCTCGGGAACCGCTAACGTCCGGGCTGCTGACTGGATGAAGGACCTGCGTACGTAGCAGAGTAAGTTATGAGCCGAAGCCCAGTAAGATCACCGACAGGCCCGCTAAGGTACCCTTGCGGGACAAGTCGCTACATGCATCATAAGCAACAACATACTATAGTAATCATACAATAAAGTAGTGAATCACAAATAGATGTAACACATTCCATACACACAAGTAGTAACCAGAAGTCTCAAGGATTATGCCCATCCAACGTAAGGCATAGGTCAACTCAGCGGCGGTTTGGAGGTCCAATCTCTACTCCCGTGCCGACTAACCTAGACCTACGATGGACTAGCAACACCACTACTAAGTATCAACCATATACCATGACCCGAAGTCACTATCACAATCATGAATAAGTAGACCAACGACCCGTAGTCGTTGGCTCATCTCAAATCTGTCTACGATCGCACCACACCCCCTGTCAATTTCGTCGTATCTCAATAAATCAAGTGACCACACCACACCCCCTATCAAGTGTGTCACATCTCAAAGATCAAGTGTCCACACCACACCCCCTGTCAAGTGTGACACATCTCATAGTATAGGCGACACCACACCCCTGTCAAGTGTCCCTCTAACAGTATTAATATCCACGACATTAATAATAATAACAGAAATAATAACAGAAATATTAATAACGATAATATTTCACAGTCACCGTAACCCAGGTTGGTTATGCTAGCTGAACGTAAGGCGAAGGTTAACCCGACCACAGTTTGGGGGTACAATCCCTACTCCCATGTCGTCCAACCCAAGGTTACGTATAGACAGCACTACCCAACCCGGCACGTGAACAAATCAAGTACCAATATCATACAAAAGCCGGCAAAATCCTCGGCAAGACATTTATCATGACATGCCGGCAACATCCTCGGCCATGTCCCAAGTTCTTGCTATCTAAGCATGGTGTAGCAAGCATTACTACGATATAAATTTAAGCTACCTCGACGTAGCGTTTAGACCGGCACATACCTCGGTCGAGTCACAATCTCGCTATTTATAACAAACAATAATAGCAAGTAATTCACATCATTAATCCTAACCATTGTTAGGTATATATATGCGTACATGAAGCATACTAGCATGAAGGAAGAGTCCACAAGCACAATAGAGGTCAAGTCTCACTTACCTCGAAATTCGGGCTCAAATGCCGGGAAGAATCTCCTTTCCCGCTCGCCTTGTCCGTGAAGGACTCTCCACTAGGTCTATTAAGACAAGATATAGCCCATATGAGTGCTCAATTATAGCTATTTAAGCCTATAGGCATCCTAGGGTAAAAATTACCAAAATGCCCCCGGGTAGGGCCGAGCCCTGAATTTACAAAATGTACTTTTCCGGACTCCCCACGCTCCCGTGAGTCCAAAAGTACACTTAGATTCCACATGCGAGCCTTGCTCGATGTCTTTCCCCAATTCTTAAGAATCTAGGGTTCTAACCCATTTCCAAGAATCAACCCTTTGATTCTTGTGTTAATCAACATAAAGATGGATTGAAAGGGCTTACCTTAAGTGTAAGTATGATTGGGTCTTCAAGAAATACCCAAAAATCGCCTCAAGAGCTCACCAAATGATTTTTATAAGTTATGAACCGAAATGGCCCGAAATTGCCTTTTTATAGCAGTTTTTTTTTTTTTTTTTTTTTTTTTTTTTTTTTTTGGCCTCTGTGATAGCTTCTTTTGAAAAAATCATAACTTTTGATACGAATGTCCAAATGACCTGAAAGTTGTGCCATTAGAACCACAACTCAAAGGGCTACAACTTTCATGTTTTGAGTTTTTCCTAATTCCTTACGGATTGGCCGGAAAATCAGCTTTTATCCGGCTGTTTGCGCCAAAACAGAACAGAAAAGTCGCACTAGATTTTCTACTGTTTTAAGGGCAAAATGGGACCCTACGAAGCTCGGAATGATCCCAAATTTTGCACACAAGTCATAAAATACGTGGGTGACATGCTCGTCAAGACGGAACTCAATTCGGACCTCCAGAACTCAAAAAGTGGGTCCCAAGGCAAAGGTTCAATTTTCGACTTTCGCCAAAATAGCGAAATTTAACCAAACGACCTCGGAATCAAATTCCAAAAGTTGCTACAAGTCACAAATGACTATACGAACCTAACGGAACTTTCGGATCTCTCATCGGAGCTCATTTGCTCAAATCGAGCTCGGAAACCTCTTTTAACTCTTTTAAACTTCCGAAACGGGGACTTTATCAAAAGTCCTATCAAACGAGGTCCGTTTTCAATTTTGAAGGTTGCTACATATCATAAATGACGAGACGGACCTGACGGTGCGCTCGAATTTTCCATCGGGGTTCGTTTACTCAAAACGACCTATCGAAACCCCAAATTTCTTTCCGAAATTTCTTAAACGGATCCTTTTCTCGAAAACCTATCAAACAGACTCCGTTTCGACTCAGATTTCACAGACGGGTCATAAATGACCTAACGGAGCTTTTGGGACTGTCGACATGCAAATCGAGGTCTCGGATCCCGTAACGACTATTTGAGGGTCGTTACATTCTCCCCCACTTAGAGTCTCGGCCATCCTCGGACGAGCCTAAGTCTAAGGTAGGATCCAGACACTAGCCACGGAGCTGGCACAGATTTCGAGGACCCCTCGGTACCACCCAAAATCAATAAAACTTAAAAATGCAAATTCAGGCTTAGAAAATACAAGGATTTCATACCTGAATCATCGAACAAGCGCGGATGCCTCTCACGCATCTCGGACTCAAGCTCCCAAGTGTCCTCGGCAATGGAGTGATGCCCCCACTGAACTCTCACAAGCGGGATCACCTTCGATCTCATCTTACGGACCTCTCTAGCCACAATAGCAATAGGCTCCTCCGAATAAGCTAAGTCGCCATCTACCTCCACGGAAGCCATATCGATCACATGAGACAGATTGTGAACATACTTCCGGAGCATGGACACATGGAACACCGGATGAACAGACAGAGAGGGAGGCAAAGCCAGTCTATAAGCAACGGCGCCAACGCGCTCCAATATCTCAAAAGGCCCAATGAACCTAGGACTGAGCTTGCCTTTCTTCCCAAATCTCATAACACCCTTCATGGGCGACACTCTGAGGAATACCCGGTCCCCAACCATGAACTCAAGATCTCTCCGCCTCCGATCTGCATACGATATCTGCCGGCTCTGAGCCGTGCGGAGTCGATCCTGAATAACCCGGACCTTATCTAAGGTCTGCTGCACCAAATCGGGCCCCAACACCTAGACCTCACCAGACTCGAACCAACTGATAGGCGAGCGACATCTCCGACCATACAATGCCTCAAACGGAGCCATCTGGATAGAAGCCTGATAGCTATTATTATACGCAAACTCTGCTAGCGGCAAATGGCTATCCCAATGGCCTCCAAAACAATAGCACACGCCCTCAACATATCCTCGAGGATCTGAATGGTCCGCTCAGACTGGCCATCAGTCTGCGGGTGAAATGCAGTGCTGAGATCGACCCGAGTACCCAGCTCTCTCTGAAAAGATCTCCAAAACTGAGCTGTGAACTGAGCACCTCGGTCAGAAATGATAGAAACAGGAGCACCATGCAATCTCACAATCTGCTCAATGAAGATACGAGCCAGACGCTCCGAGGTATAAGTAGTCCTCGCTGGAATGAAGTGAGCCGACTTCGTCAGTCGATCAACTACTACCCACACCGAATCATGCTTACGCACGGTCAGCGGCAAACCAACTACGAAATCCATAGTGATCTGCTCCCACTTCCACTCGGGAATGGGCATAGACTGGGTCACCCCGGCTGGCCTCCGGTGCTCATACTTCACCTGCTGGCAATTCAAACACCGAGATACATAATCGGCAACATCCCTCTTCATCCCTTTCCACCAATACAGCTCTCGAAGATGATGATACATCTTCGCAGTACCCGGATAAATGGAATATCTCGAACTGTGAGCCTCTGCCAAAATCATCTGCCTCAGCTCCACAATGGCTGGAACACATACCCGGCCGTTAAGCCGCAAAGCACCATCATCACCAATCACGAACGAGGACACTCCCCCACTCAGTACCCTGTCCTGGAGATCTCTCAGATAAGGATCCTCGAACTGCCTTTCCCGAATCTGGGAAGCTAAAGACGACTAAGACCCCATATATGTAAGCACCCGGCCTGGAACAGAATCATCAAACCGAACCCCACTTATGGACAAAGCCTGCAACTCACGGGCCAACGGCCTCATATCAGCATCAAGATAGGCGAGGCTACCCATGGACTTCCTACTCAAGGCATCGGCTACAACATTAGCCTTTCCGGGATGATACCGGATAGAAAGATCATAATCCTTCAGCAGCTCTAACCAGCAGCGCTGTCTCCTGTTCAAGTCCTTCTGAGTGCACAAGTACTGGAGACTCTTATGATACGGTGAATATCTCACATGGCTCGCCATAAAGATAGTGCCTCCACAACTTCAGTGCAAACACGACAGCTAACAGCTCCAAATCATGGACAGGATAATTCTTCTCATGGACCTTCAGCTGTCTCGAGGCATAAGCTATCACCTTACCCTCCTGCATCAGAACGCTACCCAGGCCAACACCCGAAGCATCACAATATACGGTGAATCCCCCGGATCCACTAGGCAAGGCCAACACTGGCGCTGAAGTCAACAGAGTCTTAAGCTTCTGAAAGCTAGACTCACAGGCATCGGACCACAGGAAAGGAACATTCTTCTGGGTCAACTTCGTCAGAGGTGCTGAAATAGAAGAAAACCCCTCGACGAACCGCCGATAATAACCTGCCAAGCCTAAGAAACTCCGAATCTCTGTAGGAGAAGTAGGCCTAGGCCAACTCTGAACGGCCTCTATCTTCTTCGGATCAACACACACCCCATCCTTGGTCACCACGTGACCTAGGAAAGATACAGAACTGAGCCCAAATTCACACTTGGAGAATTTGGCATACAACTGCTGATCCCTCAGAGTCCGAAGAACAACTCTCAAATGCTGCTCATGCTCTTCCCTGCTCCTCGAATAAACCAAGATATCATCGATAAACACAATGACGAAGGAGTCAAGGTAGGCCTTGAACACTCAGTTCATCAGATCCATGAAAGCAGCTGGGGCATTCGTAAGCCCGAAAGACATCACCAGAAATTCATAGTGGCCATATCGGGTACGAAAAGTAGTCTTGGAAACGTCCTCGGACCGAATCCTCAACTGATGATACCCCGACCTCAAATCAATCTTCGAGAAGAAGGTAGCACCCTGAAGCTGATCAAACAAATCATCAATACGCGGCAAAGGATACCTATTCTTGATAGTAACCTTATTCAGCTGCCGGTAATCAATACACATCTGCATAGAGCCATCCTTCTTCTTCACAAATAATACCGGGGCACCCCATGGAGACACACTGGGCCTAATGAAACCCTTATCGAGCAAATCCTGAATCTGCTCCTTCAGCTCCCTCAACTCAACAGGAGCCATACGATACGGGGGAATAGATTTAGGCTGAGTTCCTGGCAATAGATCAATGCAAAACTCTATCTCCCGCATAGGCGGCACCACCCGGCAAATCATCAGGAAATACATCCGGATACTCACAAACAACCGGAACTCTATCAAGGGATAACTCCTCGGCCCGGACATCCCGAACTGAAGCAATATATCCCTCGCACCCACTAGATATCATCCTCTGCGCCTCCAAGAAAGAAATGATCCTACTCTTCGGAGAAGGCCTGGAACCTCTCCATACAACCCGAGACTCACCCTCTGCCCCGATCGTCACGGACTTGGCATGGCAATCCAAAGTCGCATGACAGGAAGCCAGCCAATCCATGCCCATAATGACATCGAAATCAGACATATCGAGCAGCATCAGGTCCACTAAGGACTCTACACCACAGATGGAGATCATACACTGCCGATAACCCCTATCTACACATATAGAAGACCCGACAGGGGTGGCAACCATAAAGGGATCATTTAAGAAGACCAGATCCCTGCCCAAGCAAGGGGCAAATCCCGGCGACACATACGAATAGGTAGACCCCGGATCAATAAGAGCATAAGCATCGCGGCCACAGACAGAAATAATACCTGTGATGACATCATTGGATGCCTCAGCATCCTGACGAGTCATAGCATAGACCTGCGCCGAGCCTCCTGAACCCGGAGCTCTCTGAGACTGCTGTCTAGGAGGAATCTGAGAAACGGGCCTGGCGGCCTGAGGACCAGATGGTACCATAGCTGCGGATCCCTGGCGACCTGATGAAACATAAGGGCAACTCCTGACATAGTGCTCTGGAGACCCACACTCAAAACATCCATCACCTCTACCTCCTCTACCGCCTCTACCACCTCTGCCACGACCACCTCCAGACGAACACCTCCCATGATGCCTCTGATGGCACCTCCCGCACTGCGGCGGACCAGACTGCGAAGAGCCACCCCGCCTCTGGGATGACTGAGGCCTCGGGGTCTCTGAAGAAAAATCCTGGGCAGGCAAAGCAGCAGCCTGGGGCCTAGACTGAGAACGGCCCTGATGACCCTGACACCTCTGAGCGGATCCACTATACCCACCAGACTGACGCGACCTCTTGGCCGCCCTCTCCGCGTCAGCCCTGGAGAAGATATCCTACATCCGCCGCGCCACATCAACTATCTCAAAATATGACTTGTTGCCCATATCAGGGGCAACAGCTACCTGCAAGCGGGGATGAAGACCCTCAACAAACCGGAGGACCTTGTCCCTCTCCTAAGCCACCATAGCCGGTGCAAACTGAGACAACCACAAGAACCTGGTGTCATACTCTGAAACAGACAGGTTTCCCTGCCTCAACCCCTCAAACTCGCGCCTCTGAGCATCGTGCTGACTCTGGGGCACGAACCTGCTCATGAACATAGACACGAACTCAGCCCAAGACAAAGGAGGGAGGTCACTAGACCTCTGCCGCATCATGGAGACCCACCATGTCTCCGCATCTCCCGATAATCTGAAAGAAGCACACTGCACCCCTAAGGTGTCTCTAGTACCAAGAACTGTCAAAATCTTCTCACACTTCTGAATGTACCTCTGGGCAGTACATGTAGCTGAGGTACCGTCGAACTCTGGAGGCTGAAGCTTCATGAATGACTCTATCCTCCTGGCAACCTCCTCAGTGCCCATAGGAGGAGTAGAAATAACAGGACATGCCTGAGGAGCAGAAGCAGAAGGCTGGGCAATATGATCAGGAGCAGCCTCAGAAGTAGGCGTGCTCATAACAGGAGCTGCGACATCATCTCTGACAGGGACCTGATGGCTAGACAAGGCCATCAGTCTCATATACTCCTCTGAAGAGATCACAACGGTGCCTGGCACAACAGCAGGCACAGGGGGAATAGATGCTGACAGAGTCGCTGCGGACACCGCAGGGATAGCTGTGTCCTGCCTAATGGCTGACGGGCGACCTGCCCGAGTCTTCTTAGCAGCTGGCGGCTGCGTATGTGCTGATGGCTCTCTCGCAGACGCGGGTGTAGAAGATGCAGCCCTCCTGGCTGAGGATGCTCGCGTCCTCGCCATCTGATACAATACACGAAAAAGGGTAAGCACCTATATAAGTTACTCAGCACGAATAGAGATGAAACGAAGGGAAAACATTTCCTAACATGCCCTTGTAGCCTCTCTCTCATAAGTATGGTCGACAACATACCCATAAGCAAGACTCTGCTCAGACACTGCTCCAAGACTCCTAGGACTCGAATTAGAACCTAGGGCTCTGGTACCAAACTGTCACGACCCAATTTCCAAGGGCTCGTGATGGCACCTAAACAACATTTGCCTAGGCGAACCAATGAAACAAGATGCGGAAAAGAACAATAATGTGAAAAGATCATAAATGGATATATAAATATAAAAGTGTGAAGTCCAAAAGAATATATCCACAAAAGAATTGGAGCATTCTAAGAGTGACTCAATAAAGTATGAATATACATCAAAGAAATCTGAGTCCTATCTCTAAGTGACTCGGGCGGTATGCCACCACGGTCTGTGTGGTCGGCTCACCTCAATCAAAAGTCTCAGAAGCCTCGGGAACCGCTAACGTCCGGGCTGCTGACTGGATGAAGGACCTGCGCACGTAGTAGAGTAAGTTATGAGCCGAAGCCCAATAAGATCACCGACAGGCCCGCTAAGGTACCCTTGCGGGACAAGTCGCTACATGCATCATAAGCAACAACATACTATAGTAATCATACAATAAAGTAGTGAATCACAAATAGATGCAACACATTCCATACACACAAGTAGTAACCAGAAGTCTCAAGGATTATGCCCATCCAACGTAAGGCATAGGTCAACTCAGCGGCTGTTTGGAGGTCCAATCTCTACTCCCGTGCCGACTAACCTAGACCTACGATGGACTAGCAACACCACTACTAAGTATCAACCATATACCGTGACCCGAAGTCACTATCACAATCATGAATAAGTAGACCAACGACCAGTAGTCGTTGGCTCATCTCAAATCTGTCTACGATCGCACCACACCCCCTGTCAAGTGCGTCGTATCTCAATAAATCAAGTGACCACACCACACCCCCTGTCAAGTGTGTCACATCTCAAAGATCAAGTGTCCACACCACACCCCATGTCAAGTGTGACACATCTCATAGTATAGGCGACTCCACACCCCCTGTCAAGTATCCCTCTAACAGTATTAATATCCACGACATTAATAACAATAACAGAAATAATAACAGAAATATTAATAACGATAATATTTCACAGTCACCGTAACCCAGGTTGGTTATGCTAGCTGAACGTAAGGCGAAGGTTAACCCGACCACAGTTTGGGGGTACAATCCCTACTCCCATGTCGTCCAACCCAAGGTTACGTATAGACAGCACTACCCAACCCGGCACGTGAACAAATCAAGTACCAATATCATACAAAAGCCGGCAAAATCCTCGGCAAGACATTTATCATGACATGCCGGAAACATCCTCGGCCATGTCCCAAGTTCTTGCTATCAAAGCATGGCGTAGCAAGCGTTACTACGATATAAATTTAAGCTACCTCGACGTAGTGTTTAGACCGGCACATACCTCGGTCGAGTCACAATCTCGCTATTTATAACAAACAATAATAGCAAGTAATTCACATCATTAATCCTAACCATTGTTAGGTATATATATGCGTACATGAAGCACACTAGTGTTGACACCCAATTTTGTCCCAGAATTTTCAAATTAATGTCTAATTATTTCTAAATTAAGGTCAATTTTATATTTAAAGTGAATCAATTTTATTTTAAAAGAAAATAGGCTAAATGTGCAAATCCATATCTCAATTCCGGCCTACCCGTGCAACCCCTTTAATTTCCTTAACTTATCCTAAATAGGGGCTACAATCGTTTTAAAACCTAATTTTTAGCCTACTTTTGCAACCCCTATATACATATACACAACACACATATCTGATACCCCCCTCTCCAATTCTTTTCGGCCCATTTTTTGTTTTTTCTCCCAAACCCGTTTCCCCTCCGTTCGATTTTAGAACCCGAAAAACCCATTTTCCCTCTCTAATTTTGAACGTGAATCAGTCCAAAAACTCCAGCTCATCCTGTTCGTACAAGCTTTTGTACCGTTAGGGGTCGTTTTGGGTATTTCCCACAACCCTAGAACCTTAAATTTTGGGACTGGTATAAATAGAAGGTGAGTGGTTTCAAGAGGGGGGATTCAGTTTTGGGGGGCAGCGGCAGTAGTAGGAAGAAGAGAGAAAAAGCATAAAATGGAAGAGTATAAACCTTATACACTATAGATTTCTTTTCTTAGTTTGAAGTTCAAACATACGGTGTTCGTGATTTGGTTGATTGTTTTTGATTGAGTCGTCGCTTCGCCTTTCGAGTTGTCAACCTCATTCAAGGTGAGTCGCGTCATCGTTGGAGTCGTCGATCTCGCTCGAGTGGTTTGTTCAAGTCGCTTTACTTTGGATCCGCGCCCCGGATCGCTGCATCGCAAAAGGTAATCTCTGTTACTATTTGTCGTTTTAATTTATTTTTGTGTCTCTATTCTGCATACGTTGTAAATGAATATGTTAGGTTCACTGTAAGTATGCTTAAAGTCTTAAAATTTAAATTTATGTATGAGGTTTCATTGATTATATTCGTAGATAGTGATTTAGTTAAAAGCAACTTCAATGGCTCATTTTCTTAATCATTGTATCTGTTTGATCTTTCTTTTAGCTTTTTTTTTAGTGGTAAAACTTGTTATTATGAATATTAGTGTTTTGATGGAAAGGGACAACAAATGATATCGTTTATGTATGTCTGCTCTACCCATTGTATAATCTGATAGAGTTCACGATGTCGCTGACCTTAAGACAACTTCTTATGGATTTGCAGTAACTAGATCGCATTGAATAGCCTAGCCTCATGTCAGGTTGCTTTAGTCATTGTGTAATCTGCAGCAGTAACTAAGAAATCAGTGTTAAAATTGCACCTTTATGAAGTTTGTTATGTGTACATTTGAATTCTGAATACTCAGGGCAGTTTCTTGTCCATTTTTCTAGTTTTCCATATGTGTATAGATGTTAGGATGGTGCAGAGAGGCTGGTGAGAGATTGGAATGGGATCAGTTCAGGCAGGGGTGTTCAGGTTGAGCTTGTTTCTGTGTGCTTGTGTATGCAGCCTGGTAAAGCTGGAAATTAGCTCCAAGCCTGGTTCTTTTGCATTGTATCAAGGCCGGCATGTCCTAGTTCTTGAATGGTTGTTTCCTGGAGCTTGGGGAAGGTCAGTTGATGGATGCCAGGAGTGTGAGGTGATTGTATGAGTTGTTCAGGCAGAGATGTATGGAGTTCAAGGGGTCTGCTTGGTTATTAGTTGCAGGGAGTGCAGGGTCTGCTAGATATAGGAGCTGGATTTGATTTCTGGTGTTGTTAGCAAAGGCTTAAAAGGGGTCTGTGAAGGGGAAGAAGCAAAGAGCCTGTAGTTGTGTGAGTAGAGGGAGTCTAGGATGGCGCATAAAGGTGTTTCAGGGAGTTTTGTAGAGTAGTTCGGATGTCAAGTTTTGTTCAGGTTTGAGTGAGTTTGGTAGAGAGGGAGTATGTGATGTTGCTGTATTATTTTGGATTTCTAAGGCTGCTTGATGTTGTTTAGAGTGCTGTGAAGGAGTGCTTTTTCTTTTTCTTTCGAGTTTTCCTGGTAATCTGCTTTGTCCTTGTTTTCTGGTGTCTAGGACAGCTCCTAGTTTATTCTCATCAGCATGTTGCAGAGTTGTCCAGACCTAAATTCTCGCCAACATTTTTCTGTCACATTTGTATTATTTCCTAAATGTTAGTTAAATCATTTACCCTTAGTCTCAGTGACTCTAAGATAAGTGAGGTGAACTAAGTTTTGGTTTTAAGTCCACTGTTTATTGCTTCCCCTAGTTATAAATGGATGTCTTAACTGGCCGCAATTGGAGTCCTTATGTTTCATACTTCTACGAGTTGGATTGTAAATTGATTACTTTCTCTAAGCCAAAAGTAATTTATCTATTTCCTTTTCTAGGTTGTTACATGCAATATATATCTCATTGTCTATCATAAAGATATTTGGGAATGAGACTGGATAATTACTCTCTCAACTGTTTTGGATTGTTTACGAGTAATTTAAAATGGAAAAGGGAGCATGTCTTCTGCCTAATTACACAATTATAGGGATTCTAGACCCTTTTATGTTTACAAAGAATGAACTCTTGCCTTATTAATAATTTTCTAATTCTTAATACTCCTCAGCTTGTAGCGTACATATTTTATGCTCCCAACTAGCACTTCATTGATAATGTTAAGTGGTTGGTTGATCTATAAATTGTGAAGGTCTGACATGAGAAAAGTTTTGGCTGGCTATCGAAACATCAGTCTTTGGTTATTTTTTTTTGGGGTTATAAATCAAGTGCATATTTATGTCAAAGTACTTTTCTGTGAGGTTTTTCTTTCTTTTTTTTGTCAAATAAACTATTGTGTCTGGATTTAAATAGTAGTTCATGGCCAAGTTAATTCGTTTCTTCATAAAGTACTTTGCTATTAGCTTCTAAATAAAAATATTAAATCTTGAACATTTGTACTCGAAAGTAATTGCATCTTTAAGAATGAGTCAAATGGGCATTCAGAATCTTTCTTGCTTCTCAGGGCTTTGAGAGTTTTGCTGTTCCAATTTCGGGATTCTATTTAGTATTTTGTTACCAGCATTGTATTGCTACAAATCCAAGTTGGTCTGCATATTCACTAAGTACTTAGTAATTACTATGTTATTCCTCTTCATCGTCTTCTCCTCATCTGTTGTTGATTCCATTTGTTTGCTACGCTACATGGATAAGGCTGTAAGTCGGCTTCTAGCATTTATCTTCTTTGTCCTAGTTTTGTTGTTGAAATACTTTTCTCTCCTTTCTTTCTGCTAGAATAATTAGTTTACTGATTAGCTTGGTCACCCTGAACGTGGCACTCTTTATTTTGGTACACATCTAAATTATGTTTAGTTACAATTTCACCTTGAACTTGGCTATTTAGTAGCTGCCAACAACGTGGATCTCTATTATAGTCATGGGAGAGTAGAAAAGTTTTAAGCCTAGTAGTTGGAATGTTTATTTAAAGTTCCTTTTGTCACTCTGTTTAGCCAATCTCCCCTTTGTTTGATTCGTCTAATGATTACCATTATAGTTGTTAATTTAGTACTGTCTTTTATATGAAATGCATTTGAATCATAGCATTTGAGTAAGCACAGCAATATGTATGTGGTTTTGTAGTCTGATAGACTCTTCTGCTTGCTTACTGTGTAATCTGTTATTTTACCATTGTGTAGTTACTAATCCTTATCTCCTTTATGTTTCTTTGCATGATCTACACTTGGGATCGAGTTGGCTAAAAACTCACCAATTGGGGTTGGCTTATGTTGCGTTGCATTGGGGTCAAGCTCGGCTCAAGTTTTCAGGATTCCAAAGCAGTTAGAAAATTTTAGAAATCAAGGCTCCCGCGAGTTCTGTCAATTCCCGGGTTTCATCTTTCAACTCTTATTTTTTCTTTCCCTTTAGAATATTTATGTAAACTCTGTAGAAATATTTTATTTATTAATATATATTATAATTTGTTTAAGTTATTTGATTCACTTTATGTTCATTACCTTTAATGTTTGAGTTGTTATTTAATTTATTGCAAATCAGGACATTTAAGCAAATGCGTGCAAATTTTTCACAAATTTTCAAAAAACCACGAATAATAATGGCTATAAGAAATGACTTCTATCTTATTGATACGAAGTAGTTTCTTTAAAAAGTCAAAAGTTATAAAGAAGTTTTAATTAACTTCTAAATGTCCCGAAACAACTTTGCAAAAAGCGACTTGAAATCTAAGTTCCATCTTATGATGAGACACTCGGGTTTTAAAGTTGAAATTAAGCCAGTGCTATTTATGCGCTATTACATACGAGTTGGCAAAGAAATTAGGACGATCAAATCGCTCCTTTTTTCAAAAGAAAATGCGCTTTTATTTTACTTTATTTTATTTTGAAAAAATATAGTTAAAGCTTTCAAATAAATTGCAAATCTTTTGAAAACTTACTAAATTTAATTAGTTGAATTAATTAATAGTTCAATTAATTATTTTAGAAAAAAGCGCATAAATAGCACTTGCAAATATTTTGGAAACCTGTCGGATTAACCGTTTTTAACGGAATTTCGAAAGTGCCTTAAAAACCTTCTTTCGAAATTAGCAAAACCTCTTACCTTTAGAATCTCTGAAAGACTGCCTTTTTTTCCAAAAACGGAGTTTTGCACGCATTTGCTTAATTAGGTTCCCTGTTTTTCCTTAAATTGGGTGGCGACTCCAAAAACTCCAAAAGAGTTAGCCCATCCTGTCGATATTCCGGAATTTAATCCTTCGGGGTAATTTTTGGGGGTTCAACAGCATGGCGACTCCGCTGGGGAACAATAAAGGTTTTGACCATAAAGGTTTCCAATTATTTGCAACTAGCATGCCTAATTTATTTGCTTTATTATATCTGTTTGTTTGGTTTGCCTTAGATTGTATGAATCATTTCTTTATTTGTGCATAGTCCGCATTCCGTTCATATTTCCTCCCTCATGGAGCCTGTCAATTCTCTTTCACCTCCTCGATTTCATCACGGGGTACCCGCTTGACGGGTAGCTATGCAGGAAGGGCATTGCCCTTACCTCACTCTTTGAAACTTCTTTCGTGTCACCAAAGTTAGTTGGGATATGGTTTGCCTGGTTTTGTCATGGCCGGTTTTACTGGTTTATGGGGCCAGGTTTATCCCGCATAGGTCTGAATCAGCCTCAACCGTTAGCCCACTCTTAGAAGGAGATTAGGTCATGCATGCATATACACCTTAGTTTGGACCCGGTCCTTGATACCGTTTCCAAGAATTAAGAAACCGCCCTTTTGTCAACGGGTTCTTGAAACCCAACGACAATGCATATTATGTGCTGTGTGATAACGAATCCTCAGTCCTAACCATGTTTTGAGCAAAATCAGATTTGGAATTTTGTCTCCAATGTTGTCTTTAGGTCAAAATGGAAGAATTTAGCAAAATTGAGATCATAGACAGAATTTCAGTCGGGGGAAAGTTAGGCAGATTTGGTTGGTTCGTATTTTGGAGATAGTCTGGTGTGGTGAGATCTAAGAGGCGAAGCCCCTGGTGTCTTTAAAAGGATCAGTGGGGTCCCTCTCTTGAATGGCTTTGCGTGTGTGCAGGCCTATGTTGATTATCCAGCTGCAACTGTATAAAATTGAAGTATGCTTGTCGCATACTAGGAGAGCGAAGCCCCTGTGTCTTTGAATGACCAGTGGGGTCCCTCCTTGAAGACCAGTGCGGTCTTGGCTACCTAGGAAACTGAGAGGCTTAATCAAAGCCGAGGACCAGTGAGGAGCCCTATGAACAAGGTCTGTGAGCCTTGCAAAACCTAGGAAGCTGAGAGGCTTGTCCAAAGCCGAGGACCAGTGAGGTTTTTCTTGTAAAAGGTCAATTGGAACCTTTTATGATTTGCAGTCTGGTATTGTGAAGGCGGTTGGAAATCTCACCCCTGGATGTTGTAAATAATTGGGAGTTGTGTTTGGAAGAGTGTGGATGTTTACAAAGGTGTATGGGGATTGTTTCAGGTTTTAGGCATTTGAGTTTAGAATTTTGTGCAAATGTTGTGAAGAGCATGAGCTGTGTTAGAATTCCGAGTTGACACCAACTTTTGGGAGTTAGTTGGGATAACAGAATTGCAGTGACAAGGCGGAGAGATGATTGTTATCAATTATTATTGCTTACTCTAAGTCTGAATTGCTCAAAACTGGCATGAACTATTTTTCGTTACTACTTATTTGCGCGATTAGGCTTACCTCTAGCACAAAGAGGTACCTTACAGGGTAGGACACGCCCGCATTTTCATTTACGCTCAACTAATTGTGATTGCCACATGTCAAACTTGTTTAAAATGCAAAGCGCTACGTGACGCGTGCTACGTGATTGCATGCAATGTTGTTAATGACACGCAAACTAACATAGTTTACTTTTTGAATTTTTCTTTTGTTTGATTATTCCCCAAACAGAGAGAGTTTGATTCATGTTGACTCCCGAGTTGGTTAAGTGTCTAATCTAAAGTGAAGTAAGCAATGACTGATAATCAGACTGGTATCCCTGCATCTTCTAATGAGCAATCAGTTGTTGTTCCTGATGAACAAATTGCTAGAATGGCTAAGCAGATTGAATGTATGCAAGCTGAACTAGAAAGAATGAAAGGATCGAGCCACCAAAACGCGCCAGCCATGCTATCGACTCTGAATCCCAATGTTGAAACTTCCAATCCAAACACGCCTTTAAATTCCAGTGTCATTCATATGCTTGCACCAGTTAACAACATCCCGAATGCATTCATTAACCAGAACAACTTGCCTCACTATCAAGTGCCCATAACTGTAGAAAAGCAGGGAAAGACAGTTGAGCAAGAGGAGATAATCCAAACGATGAAAATCATGCAGCAATCCATCAAGGATTTGCAAGTGTCTAGAGGACGTCAAAGCATCTCCTACCGCAATCTTTATCTATACCCTGACGTTACTCTTCCTCCCGGGTTTAAGGTGCCGAAATTTGATATGTATGATGGTCATAGTGACCCATTTGTCCATTTGACCAAATATCTCAACCGAATGAGGGTTGCGGGAGGTAAAGAGGAACTTCTGATGGCCTTCTTCAGTCATAGTCTGGAAGGTATTGCTGCTGAATGGTTTGCAAGACAGGATATAAGCAAGTGGCGTGAGTTTGATGACATAGCCAGTGATTTTACAAGGCAGTTTGAGTACAATGTCGAGATGGCTCCCGACCTTATAACCTTGTCCAATCTGAAGAAGAAACCAACAGAAACCTTTAGGGAATACGCATTGAGATGGCGTGAACAGGCGGCAAGGGTGCAACCACCAATGACTGAGGAAGACATGGTAAAATACTTCATCCGAGCCCAAGACGATTCTTATTACATGCACTTGCTTCCTATGATGGGTAAACTTTATTCTGAACTTCTTGTGATGGGAGAGATGGTTGAAGAAGGGGTTAAGACGGGGCGAATTGTAAGTTTTGCTGCAGTGAAGGCAACTACGCAAGCCATCCAGACTGGTATGGGTAATTTTGAGAAGAGAAAGAGGGAAGATGAATTTGGAATTGATATGGCTGATATCGACCAAAGGCCGAACAAGAAGCCAACCTTCAGAAACTCATCAAACCAATCTATTTACAGAAGCACACTATATCCAACTTATCCAAGTCAGCATCAAAATCCACCCGCTCCATGTCCAGTCTACAATACTCAACCCAATTACCATCAATCTAGAATACCCGCTTATCAGCCTTATTCACAACCGCAAGCATACAATTACCCTCAACAACACCAGTTACCTGTAGCCCGTCAGTCTATGCCAGCAGGGTCTCGTCCCAAATATGAAAAGAGACAACGCCGAAAGTTCACTTCTTTAGGTGAACCACAAGCTCAATTGTACGAAAGATTAATAGATATGGGAGTGCTAAACCCTTTAGCAGGAGATGGTACGTTTGACCCTCCCCCAGAATGTGTTGATGGAGCCAAATATTGTGCTTACCATGCAGAATTTGCCAAGCACGACACTGAGGAATGTGTCCTTCTTAAACATAAGATCCAAGATTTGATTGAAGACAATACAATCCAGCTGAGTGAACCAACGCAGGGGACTTGGTTGTGAACTAAAAGACCTTTGCAAAACTTCGATTCAGATTGAGGCCCTGAATCATGCTTGTTAAAACTTTATCATTTTGCCTCAAGAAAATATTTTTTCTCATTTCCATGTAATTTTGATTGTAATGCGAACTACGCGTAACCTGATTCCCAAGGCGGGATACGTAAGCAACTCACATAGAGCTCGGTTACACTAGCATAGGAATTCCCTATTTCCTCTTTTATGTAATTTTGAACTACTTTTTGTCTGATTCCTAGAATGGCAACAGGATAAGTAAGCAATCCACATCGGACTCGATCAGATTTTGTAATGCTTAGGGTTTGTTTATCTTTGATGATGTAATTCCGAACTACGCATCTGGGCAGATGTGTAGGTATTCCAGTTCGGATTCGGCTTCGCACTTAGATTGTCATATTCCCCAAAAGCTTTATGTAAGCAGAACTACGCACGGTCTGATTCCCAAGGAGGGACACGTAGGCGCTCTCAACGGGCTCGACTCTATAATATTAAAATTTCCAGTCTCCCCTAAGGCAAGCAACTGGGGCAATTTTGCAAGATAATTTGAAGGTTTGAAAGATAGCAACTGGGGCAAATTTTGCAAGGCAAGTTGGAGATTTGAAAGATCATAACTGGGGCAGATTTTGCAAAAAGCCGTATTGCTTGACAAAGATAAGTTGGCCAAGTATCAAAAGACGGATCGCAAATCTAGACAAAGGGGGAAGAAGTAAGCGGTTGAAGGATGAAGGCTCGAGTCAGCATGAATCAAACGCTCCCCCCTCCTTCCCAAAACTAACGATTTTTCTTTGAGTGCAGGAATTCCAAAGCAACAAGATGAGGAAACTAGCAACTATAAATTCCTCATAGAGTATTTGTCATACACATTGAACAATGTTGCCAAGATAACTGATCGAGATTGGAGGCGTTATCTGACTCATTGCATACGCAAAAACGATCTTATTTCTCTCTCTAATTCTGCCCTTGCCTAATCAAAATTCATTGCTTTATTGACAACTTTACTTTATACTTTGGAGGAATTAAGCAATAACTCAGTGTTTCTCAAGGATAACACTCAACTCTCTATGGCTTCACCAAATATAAGCCGTTATTCTACCATTTATTTTACAAGTATCAACATCAAGTCTATTGTAAACAATTGAGGGCGCTATTGTTAAGAAGCCTACCGTAGAAAACGGGAGACTCGATCATGAGTCATTGCCGAAAGGCGGAATTTCTATTTTCCCATAATTATTGCAAATTGTTAAACATATCGGTTTCATTTCTCATTCGCTTTATGAGAGCGCTTACTAAAGTTCCATTTTATGATTTACAGATATTGCCAATCCTGGGGGCTCACTTTGTTTCGTAGTCAAAGCCATTCCTCAATGGAAGAGTTCAAAGAGTGCAACGCATTCACGCTTCCGAGAAGCGTCATTATATTCCACGCTTTCGATAAGCGTCTTATTTCACGCTTCCGGTAAGCGTCTTTATGTGTTTACGCTTTCGATAAGCGTCCTTATATTTCACGCTTCCGGTAAGCGTCTTTATGTGTTTACGCTTTCGATAAGCGTCTTTATTTCACGCTTCCGGTAAGCGTCTTTATGTGTTTACGCTTTCGATAAGCGTCTTTATTTCACGCTTCCGGTAAGCGTCTTTATGTGTTTACGCTTTCGATAAGCGTCTTTATTTCACGCTTCCGGTAAGCGTCTTTATGTGTTTACGCTTTCGATAAGCGTCCTTATATTTCACGCTTCCGGTAAGCGTCTTTATGTGTTTACGCTTTCGATAAGCGTCTTTATTTCACGCTTCCGGTAAGCGTCTTTATGTGTTTACGCTTTCGATAAGCGTCTTTATATTTCACGCTTCCGGTAAGCGTCTTTATCTGTTCACGCTTTCGATAGGCGTATTTATATCACCTCGAAGGTGTTAGTTATCTGAATGCCTCTAAGGCGTAATTTTGTTGCCCCGGAGGCGTATTTATGTCACCTCAAAGGTGTTAGTTATTTGAATGCCTCTAAGGCGTAATTTTATTGCCTCAAAGGCGTATTTCTGTCACCTCGAAGGTGTTGATTATTTAAATTCCTCTAAGGAGTAATCTTTTATGGTCTCGATAGACGTTTGCACACTTTCTTGAGCACATTTTGTATCCTGCTGAGGCATTTATACATTTTCTATACATACTTTTATAGCCTTACATTGCTAATAAGTTTGTTAAGACATGCAGGATAATGTGAATACTTTCGGACGTATTCCTACTTTTGGTTGGAGCGCAATCTAATATATTTTCAAATTGCCTCTTCATGATTTAAAGTTTCTACCAACGGCCCCGAAGTCATCTTGCCTCACAAAGCCAGATTTCTCCATTAGTCGATTGGAGACAAGCTTATCATTGATATTGCAACCAGCATCTACAAGTTTTATAGTCGTTATTCCTTTATTACTTCATTTATTAAGCTTTATTTGCAGTTACTCGCTTACCGTTCGTCAAGTTTATTACAGGATATTAGCAGCACCGCAGCAGCACCGCAGCAGTGAACTGGAGCATAACGTGGAACTCTTTCTTAGCAGTGAACTGGGGCAATCGTTGATATGAGCTAGACTCGTCAACGAGGATCTGAAGAATCGCACTCGAACAAGCAAGTCATCCTAATCTTTCATTTCGGATTAGGGTGTCAATTTGGTTTCTTTCCTATTCGTGTCGTCTTTTCTGCCTATCGTGCGAGTCTTCGTATATAAGTGTCGTCGAACTACATATGGCCTGATTCTCTTTCAGCCCGAGATATGTAGGCAACCCGGAAACCAGAGTTCTGCCATGTCTCTAAGCCTCGCACTTTGGTTCTTGGAATCGAAGTCCTAGGCTTTCTCGCGACAAAATTGGTTTTCCGTCAACTTCTTTACCCTAAAAACTCTTTCATCCTTTTCCGGGTAAAGAGGGGCAGCTGTTGACACCCAATTTTGTCCCAGAATTTTCAAATTAATGTCTAATTATTTCTAAATTAAGGTCAATTTTATATTTAAAGTGAATCAATTTTATTTTAAAAGAAAATAGGCTAAATGTGCAAATCCATATCTCAATTCCGGCCTACCCGTGCAACCCCTTTAATTTCCTTAACTTATCCTAAATAGGGGCTACAATCGTTTTAAAACCTAATTTTTAGCCTACTTTTGCAACCCCTATATACATATACACAACACACATATCTGATACCCCCCTCTCCAATTCTTTTCGGCCCATTTTTCGTTTTTTCTCCCAAACCCGTTTCCCCTCCGTTCGATTTTAGAACCCGAAAAACCCATTTTCCCTCCCTAATTTTGAACGTGAATCAGTCCAAAAACTCCAGCTCATCCTGTTCGTACAAGCTTTTGTACCGTTAGGGGTCGTTTTGGGTATTTCCCACAACCCTAGAACCTTAAATTTTGGGACTGGTATAAATAGAAGGTGAGTGGTTTCAAGAGGGGGGATTCAGTTTTGGGGGGCAGCGGCAGTAGTAGGAAGAAGAGAGAAAAAGCATAAAATGGAAGAGTATAAACCTTATACACTATAGATTTCTTTTCTTAGTTTGAAGTTCAAACATACGGTGTTCGTGATTTGGTTGATTGTTTTTGATTGAGTCGTCGCTTCGCCTTTCGAGTTGTCAACCTCATTCAAGGTGAGTCGCGTCATCGTTGGAGTCGTCGATCTCGCTCGAGTGGTTTGTTCGAGTCGCTTTACTTTGGATCCGCGCCCCGGATCGCTGCATCGCAAAAGGTAATCTCTGTTACTATTTGTCGTTTTAATTTATTTTTGTGTCTCTATTATGCATACGTTGTAAATGAATATGTTGGGTTCACTGTAAGTATGCTTAAAGTCTTAAAATTTAAATTTATGTATGAGGTTTCATTGATTATATTCGTAGATAGTGATTTAGTTAAAAGCAACTTCAATGGCTCATTTTCTTAATCATTGTATCTGTTTGATCTTTCTTTTAGCTTTTTTTTTAGTGGTAAAACTTGTTATTATGAATATTAGTGTTTTGATGGAAAGGGACAACAAATGATATCGTTTATGTATGTCTGCTCTACCCATTGTATAATCTGATAGAGTTCACGATGTCGCTGACCTTAAGACAACTTCTTATGGATTTGCAGTAACTAGATCGCATTGAATAGCCTAGCCTCATGTCAGGTTGCTTTAGTCATTGTGTAATCTGCAGCAGTAACTAAGAAATCAGTGTTAAAATTGCACCTTTATGAAGTTTGTTATGTGTACATTTGAATTCTGAATACTCAGGGCAGTTTCTTGTCCATTTTTCTAGTTTTCCATATGTGTATAGATGTTAGGATGGTGCAGAGAGGCTGGTGAGAGATTGGAATGGGATCAGTTCAGGCAGGGGTGTTCAGGTTGAGCTTGTTTCTGTGTGCTTGTGTATGCAGCCTGGTAAAGCTGGAAATTAGCTCCAAGCCTGGTTCTTTTGCATTGTATCAAGGCCGGCATGTCCTAGTTCTTGAATGGTTGTTTCCTGGAGCTTGGGGAAGGTCAGTTGATGGATGCCAGGAGTGTGAGGTGATTGTATGAGTTGTTCAGGCAGAGATGTATGGAGTTCAAGGGGTCTGCTTGGTTATTAGTTGCAGGGAGTGCAGGGTCTGCTAGATATAGGAGCTGGATTTGATTTCTGGTGTTGTTAGCAAAGGCTTAAAAGGGGTCTGTGAAGGGGAAGAAGCAAAGAGCCTGTAGTTGTGTGAGTAGAGGGAGTCTAGGATGGCGCATAAAGGTGTTTCAGGGAGTTTTGTAGAGTAGTTCGGATGTCAAGTTTTGTTCAGGTTTGAGTGAGTTTGGTAGAGAGGGAGTATGTGATGTTGCTGTATTATTTTGGATTTCTAAGGCTGCTTGATGTTGTTTAGAGTGCTGTGAAGGAGTGCTTTTTCTTTTTCTTTCGAGTTTTCCTGGTAATCTGCTTTGTCCTTGTTTTCTGGTGTCTAGGACAGCTCCTAGTTTATTCTCATCAGCATGTTGCAGAGTTGTCCAGACCTAAATTCTCGCCAACATTTTTCTGTCACATTTGTATTATTTCCTAAATGTTAGTTAAATCATTTACCCTTAGTCTCAGTGACTCTAAGATAAGTGAGGTGAACTAAGTTTTGGTTTTAAGTCCACTGTTTATTGCTTCCCCTAGTTATAAATGGATGTCTTAACTGGCCGCAATTGGAGTCCTTATGTTTCATACTTCTACGAGTTGGATTGTAAATTGATTACTTTCTCTAAGCCAAAAGTAATTTATCTATTTCCTTTTCTAGGTTGTTACATGCAATATATATCTCATTGTCTATCATAAAGATATTTGGGAATGAGACTGGATAATTACTCTCTCAACTGTTTTGGATTGTTTACGAGTAATTTAAAATGGAAAAGGGAGCATGTCTTCTGCCTAATTACACAATTATAGGGATTCTAGACCCTTTTATGTTTACAAAGAATGAACTCTTGCCTTATTAATAATTTTCTAATTCTTAATACTCCTCAGCTTGTAGCGTACATATTTTATGCTCCCAACTAGCACTTCATTGATAATGTTAAGTGGTTGGTTGATCTATAAATTGTGAAGGTCTGACATGAGAAAAGTTTTGGCTGGCTATCGAAACATCAGTCTTTGGTTATTTTTTTTTGGGGTTATAAATCAAGTGCATATTTATGTCAAAGTACTTTTCTGTGAGGTTTTTCTTTCTTTTTTTTGTCAAATAAACTATTGTGTCTGGATTTAAATAGTAGTTCATGGCCAAGTTAATTCGTTTCTTCATAAAGTACTTTGCTATTAGCTTCTAAATAAAAATATTAAATCTTGAACATTTGTACTCGAAAGTAATTGCATCTTTAAGAATGAGTCAAATGGGCATTCAGAATCTTTCTTGCTTCTCAGGGCTTTGAGAGTTTTGCTGTTCCAATTTCGGGATTCTATTTAGTATTTTGTTACCAGCATTGTATTGCTACAAATCCAAGTTGGTCTGCATATTCACTAAGTACTTAGTAATTACTATGTTATTCCTCTTCATCGTCTTCTCCTCATCTGTTGTTGATTCCATTTGTTTGCTACGCTACATGGATAAGGCTGTAAGTCGGCTTCTAGCATTTATCTTCTTTGTCCTAGTTTTGTTGTTGAAATACTTTTCTCTCCTTTCTTTCTGCTAGAATAATTAGTTTACTGATTAGCTTGGTCACCCTGAACGTGGCACTCTTTATTTTGGTACACATCTAAATTATGTTTAGTTACAATTTCACCTTGAACTTGGCTATTTAGTAGCTGCCAACAACGTGGATCTCTATTATAGTCATGGGAGAGTAGAAAAGTTTTAAGCCTAGTAGTTGGAATGTTTATTTAAAGTTCCTTTTGTCACTCTGTTTAGCCAATCTCCCCTTTGTTTGATTCGTCTAATGATTACCATTATAGTTGTTAATTTAGTACTGTCTTTTATATGAAATGCATTTGAATCATAGCATTTGAGTAAGCACAGCAATATGTATGTGGTTTTGTAGTCTGATAGACTCTTCTGCTTGCTTACTGTGTAATCTGTTATTTTACCATTGTGTAGTTACTAATCCTTATCTCCTTTATGTTTCTTTGCATGATCTACACTTGGGATCGAGTTGGCTAAAAACTCACCAATTGGGGTTGGCTTATGTTGCGTTGCATTGGGGTCAAGCTCGGCTCAAGTTTTCAGGATTCCAAAGCAGTTAGAAAATTTTAGAAATCAAGGCTCCCGCGAGTTCTGTGAATTCCCGGGTTTCATCTTTCAACTCTTATTTTTTCTTTCCCTTTAGAATATTTATGTAAACTCTGTAGAAATATTTTATTTATTAATATATATTATAATTTGTTTAAGTTATTTGATTCACTTTATGTTCATTACCTTTAATGTTTGAGTTGTTATTTAATTTATTGCAAATCAGGACATTTAAGCAAATGCGTGCAAATTTTTCACAAATTTTCAAAAAACCACGAATAATAATGGCTATAAGAAATGACTTCTATCTTATTGATACGAAGTAGTTTCTTTAAAAAGTCAAAAGTTATAAAGAAGTTTTAATTAACTTCTAAATGTCCCGAAACAACTTTGCAAAAAGCGACTTGAAATCTAAGTTCCATCTTATGATGAGACACTCGGGTTTTAAAGTTGAAATTAAGCCAGTGCTATTTATGCGCTATTACATACGAGTTGGCAAAGAAATTAGGACGATCAAATCGCTCCTTTTTTCAAAAGAAAATGCGCTTTTATTTTACTTTATTTTATTTTGAAAAAATATAGTTAAAGCTTTCAAATAAATTGCAAATCTTTTGAAAACTTACTAAATTTAATTAGTTGAATTAATTAATAGTTCAATTAATTATTTTAGAAAAAAGCGCATAAATAGCACTTGCAAATATTTTGGAAACCTGTCGGATTAACCGTTTTTAACGGAATTTCGAAAGTGCCTTAAAAACCTTCTTTCGAAATTAGCAAAACCTCTTACCTTTAGAATCTCTGAAAGACTGCCTTTTTTTCCAAAAACGGAGTTTTGCACGCATTTGCTTAATTAGGTTCCCTGTTTTTCCTTAAATTGGGTGGCGACTCCAAAAACTCCAAAAGAGTTAGCCCATCCTGTCGATATTCCGGAATTTAATCCTTCGGGGTAATTTTTGGGGGTTCAACAACTAGCATGAAGGAAGAGTCCACAAGCACAATAGAGGTCAAGTCTCACTTACCTCGAAATTCGGGCTCAAATGCCGGGAAGAATCTCCTTTCCCGCTCGCCTTGTCCGCGAAGGACTCTTCACTAGGTCTATTAAGACAAGATATAGCACATATGAGTGCTCAATTATAGCTATTTAATCCTATAGGCATCCTAGGGTAAAAATTACCAAAATGCCCCCGGGTAGGGCCGAGCCCTAAATTTACAAAATGTACTTTTCCGGACTCCCCACGCTCCCGTGAGTCCAAAAGTACACTTAGATTCCACATGCGAGCCTTGCTCGATGTCTTTCCCCAATTCTTAAGAATCTAGGGTTCTAACCCATTTCCAAGAATCAACCCTTTGATTCTTGAATTAATCAACATAAAGATGGATTGAAAGGGCTTACCTTAAGTGTAAGTATGATTGGGTCTTCAAGAAATACCCAAAAATCGCCTCAAGAGCTCACCAAATGATTTTTATAAGTTATGAACCGAAATGACCCGAAATGGCCTTTTTACAGCAGTTTTTTTTTTTTTTTTTTTTTTTTTTGCCTCTGTGACAGCTTCTTTTGAAAAAATCATAACTTTTGATACAAATGTCCAAATGACCTAAAACCGGTGCCATTAGAACCATAACTCCAAGGGCTACAACTTTCATGTTTTGAGTTTTTCCTAATTCCTTACGGATTGGCCGGAAAATCAGCTTTTATCCGGCTGTTTGCGCCAAAACAGAACAGAAAAGTCGCACCAGATTTTCTACTGTTTTAGGGGCAAAACGGGACCCTATGAAGCTCGGAATGATCCCAAATTTTTCACACAAGTCATAAAATACTTGGGTGACATGCTCGTCAAGACGGAACTCAATTCGGACCTCCAGAACTCAAAAAGTTGGTCCCACGGCAAAGGTTCAATTTTCGACTTTCGCCAAAATAGCGAAATTTAACCAAACGACCTCGGAATCCAATTCCGAAAGTTGCTACAAGTCAAAAATGACTATACAAACCTAACGGAACTTTCGGATCTCTCATCGGAGCTCATTTGCTCAAATCGAGCTCGGAAACCTCTTTTAACTCTTTTAAACTTCTGAAACGGGGACTTTATCAAAAGTCCTATCAAACGAGGTCCGTTTTCAATTTTGAAGGTTGCTACATATCATAAATGACGAGACGGACCTAACGGTGCGCTCGGATTTACCATCGGGGTTCGTTTACTCAAAACGACCTATCGAAACCCCAAATTTCTTTCCGGAATTTCATAAACGGATCCTTTTCTCGAAAACCTATCAAACGGACTCCATTTCGACTCAGATTACACAGACGGGTCATAAATGACCTAACGGAGCTTTTGGGACTGTTGACACATAAATCGAGGTCCCGAATCCCGTAACGACTATTTGAGGGTCGTTACATTGGTAATGGAGAGGAGGCAAATCCGAATATGGGGATGTCTAGTTCGAACCATTTGAAGCGGTTCTAGCAGCAACGAGTACACTGCTTGGCTACCCCCAAGATCGTCTAAAACTTAACCTTACAAGACACACAAATTTGAATAAACTCCTATCAAATACACGTATGTCCAACATAGGAGCGCCGCACAAACTATTATGATATGATTCAACACCCTTGAAATAAAGTCACAAATTACGAGTATTCCTCGACTACCCTCTCTACCTCTGGGGTTAATGTTAATTTCCTAGACTCAACATCAATGAGACACAAATTACACGTCACGTTTAGTTCACGATCTCCAACTATGGACTGTATACATTTCGGGTTCCAGTGAGTAGGACCGACTACTTTACAGATTGAATACCTGAATAGATTCTTGTGGTAACCACCGATCATCGTTTTGAGAACGTTGCGACAATTAATTAATGAGTATCTGCCGCCGGGCCTACTCCAAATGCTACGTAGCAGCCTAGCACCTTCGGGTTCACGCAGTTTAAGCATGGCAACTCCACAGTTGTACTTACCCTGGTCAAGATGTGAGGTAGCGGCGACGTCGGCCAAAATGGCTATAGCCCCATTGTTGCGCAGGATAAAGAAATTGTAAGTCCCAACGAGGATGGAGCCATGTGCAATTCCTGCGCTGCTCAATCTTTCAATAAATCGAAGTATAAGTTGGTCACAATCCTTTAATTTATAAAACGTAAATTCCAAATTTAGAAATTGCTGAAACTGTTTTGTGAAAAGCAGACGCCTGACTTCCCAGCACCTGAAATAGAAAATATTTTACAGCTGCTATTATCAAACGTCTCATATAAACTTTGCTGAATAACTCAACAAACCGAGAACTTACACGACCGAAAGGATAAGCACTTCACTACGTGACGGGCGTGACTCTAAGAATAGACGAATTATATTTTTTCCAGACAGGGAGTTGGTAGTACGGTAAGAGGCGGCTCATGATGCGTAATATTTTGCTTCATATTGTGACAGCGCATATAGACTGCGTGTTTTTTGGTTATGGAATGCCAAGTCGTCCGGAGTCCAAAATTTTTACACTAGAGCATACTTTAGCAGTGGATTGGGAGTCCATCCATATCAATAGCCCAAATATATAGGGGTAGGAGGAACCAAGTGCCAATGACTCATTAACCATATACTCGTATACGATAACAAACTTACTTTTAGTTGAGGATATATAGCGCCACGTCAATAAATGACAGGGACCTTTTACATTCCGTCTGGATGGTTATTACACATCGATTCATAATGTGTTGTATAGTATTTTATCGTATGGTACTGTATTGTAATGTGGTGTACTGCGTTTGGATAGACTGTATTGTTTACCGTTGTTTAAGAATTACAAATTACCTCTTAGAGTAAATTGTAAAGATTAAATAATAAGTGAGGGCATGATGGGTAAGAAAAATAGGTAACGAGACGGTTCCACCAAATTGATTGTCATTACATGTCTTGTATGTGACAGTATTCATGGCTACATAACCATGGATTTAGCGACACCATATAATGTTAGTAATTAAAGAAACATCCAAAACAAACGTCATACCAATGGTAACAATACAATACCATACCATGGGTTACAACCATCCAAACAAGCTGTTACTGTGGATTGTGGTGAAGTTTTTTCCAATTATCGACCGATACAATGATAGTCGTTTTGGTCCACGAATATTTAGTGTAGACGTCAATATTATTCCTTTAACGTTTTTAACCTGTATTTAGCCATTTATTAGCAATGCGATATTGGAAGAACCTATATTTACTTCTGGAATGATCAAGTATTATGGAAAAAAAAATAGCCTAAAACCTGTTGTAAAGTGGACCGGAGTAATTATTAACCGCAATTGCTGTAAAAATGATGCACGAAGAAATGATGTATAGCAAAACCCCTCCACTTCTTAACTAAGCACAAATTACAAACAAGCAGATATTAACAACATCGAAAAATTTATTCATCTAGATCGTCATCGTCCGAGTCATATGCCCCACCTGAATTTGATGAACTTGAGTACTCTTCATATTCTAGGTAAAAGTCTGCTGGTAAGCTAAGTTTGATCGTTTCGATATCAACAATGCAGTAAGGACAAGTTACATTAAGCTCAGCAGAGCCAAATATGGAGACCTCCAATTTTGGGGACCAATGAGTAGGGCCGGTCTTACAACAAAGGTTGGTCACCACTATTTTTCTACAATAGTTCTCACCAAGCATTGTTATGAGATCAGTCCGACATTCTATCATCGCCCTTCTACCATCACATTTGTTGAACAGGCTACGCAATTCTCCGGTACCACCATAGCTACAACCCAATTTTATTAATGCAATACCATAGTTATACCTTGCTTGAGACAACATTGTGGTACGAGCAACTCTCCCTAATAAGCGTATGCTGGCTAAGTCACCCGCTATGAAAAAAAGATACGTTCCAAGGAATAGGGTTGCATACTCAATCCCAATAGAATCCAATCTTTTTAGGAATCTAAGAATAACACCGTCACATTGTTGAAGTTTTCTGCTAACTAAATGAAGCGGCAAATAGTTCTGAAAACGTCTTGACAAGGTGAGAGATCGAATTTCATTGCACCTGCAGTTAGCATTCCGGTGATCCAAATAAGATTATAATCAACTAAAATTGCTTCTTATCAAGACAATTAGAAATTAAGATGACTCGCGTTAGAGAAAGGCTGTATATATCGTTTCTTGGGGGATTTGACTGGAGAAACATTTGGATGATCGTCTCTAAACAGTCGGTCGGGAGTCTTGTGAGTGCTGCTTCCACACGCCTCACGTTTCCCCCCATCTTTTGACAAAGTCCACAGCTAGTGTAACTGTCTCAGCCTCCAGTATGAGGTTTACATAACCAAAGTTGGATGGGTAGCCCGAATGGACAGTTAATACATTGGAAAAGATGGCACACTATCTTCACTGCGGGTGTCTGTAAAAGGTACATTATGGGAACTAAACAATCATCATTACTAGTGGGGGTAAGTGTGGAGGGGCGGCGTTTGGATGCCAGCTACTGATTGTTTCGCCCGATGCATCTAGTTGGATGAAGGGCTGATGAAAATTGAATTTGTTGTTAAACGTATGTGTCAGTTAAAAAAAAAGGAATTAGTAAATTTTTAGCAAGAAACAAAGACTTTTAATACAAATACGACTCTTTATCCGAATGCGAGAATTTGAAATTTTATTTTTCAAAGTTTGCGAAGCTACTGAACAAAGAATATTTCGAAGTTATATTTTTCGTGAAATACCACTCCCTCCCTCATTAATGATTTCTTAATTGACGTGTAAAAGTTAACACCCCCTAGAATTTTGTTTATGTCATTTATAAGGAAGGGTGACATTGAAGGTTTTTTTTGACCTATTAAAAAACGCATACAAACTATAAATTGTAGTCCTAAAGAGAACACGTAAATAACAATATTGCATTATTCCCTTCTAACTGCGTTCAAGTGTGCATTATTATAGTCCAAACGTCACAAGAATGTCGTTACTTCTTTGTGAATTAAGTACTTATGTCTCTTACTAAATGGAGAACTAAGACGTAAAACAAATTGGATATTTAATTTCACTAATGGTGCATGGAATGTGATAAACATGTACGAAATGGAGTCGTAAGAGACTGAATATACATCAACATTTATACAATGTTTTGTAACATAAGCTTACTTTTTGGTACTTACCATTTTTAGGAATAATAAGCCAAGGCCCAGACCTATCCCCGTTGTTAATTATGAGTATTAGTAAAAGTAGTCACTTGATTATCCAATTTTGATAGAAACGAAAAGAGGCACTGCTTAAGGCAATTCTACGTACAAAAGAAAAGCGACTTCATTTCATTCAACATGGTGTTAAAAATGGTGCAAATTCAACTCCAACAAGCACTATTTGATACCATTTTTTGCACCATTTTGTTGTGATGTGAATAGTGCCGCACCAAATTTGGTGTGACACTATTCATCACACCATTTACTGTTCACTCATTATTTTATTATTATTTCATTATTATTTCATTATTATTATTATTGTTATTATTATTATTGTTATTGTTATTATTATTGTTTAACCCTTTAATTAAATATATTACCTATATTTAATCATTTTTTAATATCTTCAGAATATTAACTTTACATCGTAATTTTAGAATATAATGTTTTATAAATTAATTTTGTAAAAGTTAATTTTATAACAATAATTTTAAAAAATATTAACCATAAAAAAGAGTGCAACTATAAAATATAAGATGTTGCTAAAAGTGAATGTACATTACATAAAAATATTTTAAAATTAAAAATACATCAGAATTTAAAATGCATTAAATTAAAATACAATAAAATTGAAACAACATTAAATAACAAACAACTATTTAGTAATCAGGTAGGCCGTCTACTGGTACATTAAAGTCATTGAAGAACTGAGTGAATGGGGCAAGGGATTGTTGTGGTTGTGGTTGTGGCTGTGGCTGTGGAATTTGTTGACTTCTTCTTTCCAATATTCTTGTTTGTTCTTGTAAAATATGTTCACGAATAGCTGGATTGGTAATATAACTCATATCCATGAACAAAACTTTATTTTCTTCAGCATATCTTCTTACTTCTGTAGCTTCCTTTTTTACTCTTGAGGCTTCAGTTTTTGCCTCATTTGATTCGTTCATTGACGCAACAAGCTGAGCAGTATGATCAGTGACCATTTCGATATAGTTGTCATCAATTTTCCTCTTCATTTTTGCTTTCTTCACCCCAGAAGGTCGCTGTAAAGATGTGGAACCACTTGCAACATCCTCATTTAAATTTAGTGAAAATGATGATAAGTTAGGAGATGATACTATGGGAGAATCGGGAGTAGGAGCCTCAGACTCTGATGATACATATGCAAAGGTATCATTCCTTGATTTTTTTTCTTCCCTCATCTCCATCGTTGATCTTCCCAAAATCTTTCATCATATTCCACACATGATCAAATTTAAAACCCTTTTTGAAATTCGAATCTTGCATGAGTAAAGTATTTGCCTGAATTAACAATATGTAAAAGAAATAAAAATTATATGTAATGAATATGTAAAAAAGAAATAAAAGATAAAATTTATTTAATGGAAAGAAGAAAATAAAATTTAAATAGAAGATAATAATATAATATAGAGGAGAGAGAAGAATATAAAAAGAATATTCTTTTTTGGTGTAAAAAATGGCGTTATTGTTGGAGTAAATTTGGTGCTACACCATTTTGGTGTAAAATTTGGGGTAAAAAATGGTGCCCTTGTTGGAGATGCCCTAAGGCAATTCTACATACAAAAGAAAAGCGATTTCATTTCATTCAACATGGCTAGAAATTGTGAAAAACCCGTTAATATTAGCGGCCCCATTACTAGAACCTAACAATCGGGACACGCTATGAGGATATCGAGAAATTTTATTATGAGTCTCACACGCCATATCATAATTGTGTGAGACACTTAATTATTTGACAAGTGGACTTATGGGTCCCATTTGTTTAAATAAAAATAAAAATTAAAAATGGTAACCTTATAGTCAATATTTATTGTTCTTGGAATCATTAATTGCAAGACTAATATGGTAATAATATTTAGGGCAACACCATTATGGTATATAAAATATTAACCATTACGTGACTCCAATTTGGACGTAGCTGGGCAACTTCTTCCAAGTTCATCTTTTTATTGCTATTCTTACTTTTGGGTCAACTATTTCTTTTTCTTTTTAAGTTTAGCTATTTGAATGAAGTTCTACGTCATTAGCTATAAGATAAGTCATTTTCGATTTTTTCTACATAGTCATCTTCCTTTAAAATTCATATTTAATTAGAAAAATATTTAAATAATTTGTTTAATTAACAAAATGAATTACATATTGACGACCAATAAAACTGCTATTTCTTAGTGATCAGAAATACTAATTACTCAATATTTTTGAGTTAGTACTATATTAACGTCTTATTTTTTTAATCATGCATATATATTTACTTCAATTTTCTTTTTTCGTGGTTCTAACTTTATCAACAATGTACCAGTAACATACTAATGAGTTTTTTGCTGAGGTGGAATGTCTCAAATAACGTACACAACTGAGGTGAGTAAGTTGAATAAAATACAGCCTATTGAAATCTTACCTTCATTAACAAAATTCTCATGTGAAGCAAGTGCAGTTTCCATAATTCTTGCACGACGACCTTGATGAAAATTGTTTTGAACTAATATTGAAGCCCACTGTCGACGATTCTTGTTCAGACGCAACTGGTCATGTTGATAAAGGATATGGATGACGGGACATGAAAAGAGTTTGACATCAGAAATGGATTTGCCCACTATCCGCTGATGATTATATATTGGATATCTTGATGCGTTAAAAGTGACCTTGTATTACTTACTCCATAGAAAGGCGATTAAGTGCTCTGTCGGATTGATACCTACTACATATTCATTGGAAGCCTATCCAATCGGAGAGATGCCTTGACCTGGTGGTGTAAACGTTTGTGTGTCTTTTTCCATCGCATAAAGAAGAACCGATTTGTTTAGAAGGTTCCCTCCTGCGTATAATTGGACATTGTCTACCTAGATAAAATGACGCCATCAAAAGTGTTTAATAGTCCGTCTTGGTATGTAAGCCCAATATTAAAGATAAACAACAAGACACGATACTAAAGGCAACCACAACATGTGACAAATTTTGTCCTAACTTCATATCAACATATAGAGCAAACATCAAAATATGATATCACGTGCATAGTTGATTATAATAGGCCCTTATAATTCAAAGATCGACACTTCATATTCATGACGTCTAAGGTCAAACGATGCGATATCTACTTTTTTTATACGATACGATTGTTAGGTCTGCCTCTGGGCGAAAACTTCGTTCACATATTTATATTGGTGATTCCCAATTTTGTAGTAATATGATATGACTGAATAGGTTCTGTTTGGCCTGAAACCGTCTCTTTATACTCTCTTATTAACTAGACGTTTAGTATTTATATTTGATTTGAATCACGAGTAGTTCATATCCAATATGTTGGCGTCTGTGTGACTGTGTCTATGTGCGAACACCACTTTGTATACTTATTCGACAGCAAAGAGTACCCAAAGGCCATTAACTAACACGCCAAATCATTGGTGTTAATGCAAAAATATTTTTGGGCGTATTTGATTTCCGCTGCCAGTTTGTATGACTGGTGAAATGTTTCCATTTTGTTAACGGTCAAAATATTATTGTTCAAGGAATAGGGTGGTGCAATTTACCGTAGAGACCACAAAAATATAACGGATGCAGTCAAACATTACTTCCAACGTAAGAGGCATAGAAAAAAAAAAAAAAAAAAAGGCCACAGCATAAAGACGCCCGTGTATACTTGACTGGCTTTATGGCAGTTCTTTGACCGCACGATAGCTACTGTTCATACTTTGACCAATTCTTCACTTAGTATTTATTATGGGAGAATGACCGTGAAACTACACAGACAGAAAGTAATACTTAAATTAAGCACTCGGTGAGGTTCATTCTCCTCTTCCTCCCCTATTTCCTGTTACAACGAAATTATATCTTAATTGTAAGCAAATATACGAAGGAGTAGAGTATGTTAATCTTAGTTGGATCAGCAGCGGTACCACTTCTTGGTGATTGGTCTTACAATTAGATATCAGCTACTAAATCTACAAATCAATTCCAAGAAGTGCTGCCGCTCCTGATTCAACTTATGAAATCCAATGTTGGTACGCTTAGGTATTCGGAGTAAAAAAAACTTATTTTCTGCATTCAAACTTCTGCAAATTGTTACGTGCCAACAGACAAATGAGGTTATATTATAGATATTTTTCAATACCTTACAATCTATTTGCTATAACTCTACATTGTAATTTCAGGGTAAATATGGATAGTATCCAACCACTGTCTCCAGTTTCGCAAAGGACACGCATCCAAAAGTCAAGCGAGTACTTGGTAGCTATACGAAGCGAGATCCGCCTTCTGCTCATAAGAGTGAGGTGCCAGTCGAATGCCGCGTACGTGCAGAAGCTCTTGCTTCAAGAACCTGCATTGGAAATCATGTACGGAATTGCTGTTTCATGGGGATGACTACAAGCAAGATTATTGATGGTTCTTTTAATTTGTCATTGATATCTTTTCAAGCATCGAAATTTTGTGTTAAATGGCTGGGTATGCTACTATTATATTTCTTCTGAATGAGTGCCGCTAGCAGCTATTCCAGTTCATTAAGAGACGTGTTATAGAAATAAGGCTATTGGCGCATTTGCAATGAATTGAATAAATTTTCTGAAATACAGAGGGAATGATCTAGCCGTAATTTGGGAGGAAAAATCTAAATCTTTTGATCTATGAACCTCTGAGAAGCTGACTAGATACTACCAAATTTTATAAAGCTAGATAGTTTATATGTATGTGGTCTAGCTGAGTACTTCTAATATATTAAATCATATATTGGATCTTGACTTATTTTCGAGTATCAATGTATCATGTATACTATTGAGGTGCATGTACGTGTTAAAATTAACGCGTAACCTGTTTTAAAACTAATAGTAAAGTAGTGCAAGAACAAGACAAAATATATTAGAGTAGAAAGAAGAACTTGTATTATTCTCAAAGTGTTTCAAGTGTCTTTCATAGACAAAGTGTCATCTATTTATAGGACACCAATACATAGGAAGTTACAAGTCATCCCAAAGGTTACAAGAATTAATAGGTGACTAAATGAGGAATTAAGTATGAGAAAGTGGGGTAGTAAATCATAAGTTAGTGGTGAGTAGTGGTCATCCACATTAACACAAATACATGGATTTACAACACTCCCCCTTGGATGACCATTTTGAAGGTGATGTGCCTCGTTAAAACCTTACTAGGAAAACCCGGTGGGAAAAAGCCCAGTGAAGGGAAAAGAGTACACACTTCCTTTAATACGCCTTTAGAGCTGCCTCATTAAAAACCTTACAAGTAAAACCCAAGTGGGATAAAACCTTGTTAAGGGAAAAAGAGTGCAACGCGTATTTTACTCCCCCTGATGAAAACACCATTCAATATCTTGGAGATAACACATTCCAATCTTGTAAATAAGCTTCTCAAATGTTGAGATTAGCAATGACTTAGTGGACAGATCCGCCAAACTATCACTGGAGTGAATTCTTCAGCATTAACTTCATCATTTTTTTTGAAGATCACGACTGAAAAGGAATCTTGTTGAATATTTGTCTCCTAAGTTGTATCTTCCTTTTAGCTAAACTATCCATGTAATATTTTATATAATATTATTGGGATCCTCGTCTTCAAAGAAATACCACATCGTTGCTGAATATGTAGAGTCCTTGATATCAGTCGCCAATATTGTCGCATAGCTTCAAGCATGGCTATTATCTCTTCATAAATTGAAGATGTAGCAACAACAATTGATTTTAGAAAATTCCACAATATAAGTATTCTACCACAACAAATAAATGCCAAGTTGATATCAGACTTTGTGGATCAAGTAGATACCATGTATTCTTCTGATGTCTTCGCATTGAGGAAGAACTACATCTTACCAATAAGCTTATAACAAAAGCTATAACAAGTGGAGTATATTTGGTAAGATACTTCAACGCACCAATTTTATTAAAATATAATATTTCAATATCAAGAAGCTCGCAAATGCAATTTTACCACATGTGGCCGGATTGTTTTAATCCGTATAAATATTTATGAAGCTTCATTGAATAGGTTTCCCGGGAACCTTTACATTCTTCAAGGATTTTGAATCCGTCAAGGATAAATATATTGCTGCTCAATGAGCCATATAAAAGGCTATTACAACATTCATACGCATATCAAGTCTTTCATGCACTGCCAGACATATAACATACCCGAAGGTGATTGCATCCACCAAAAGAGAATATAGCTCTATATAATCAATGTCATATCTTTGTGTCTCAAGTCGTACTTTATATTTAACGACTTATTATTATCAAAATTTTTGCACAAAAATATCTTTGTACATCACTGGCTTTGCACCTTAAGGTGTTTGGACTATAGGTCCAAAAACTTCACGTCACTCGAGTGAAACCAACTTTTGCTTGAATGCGTTTTGCTATTTTTGGCCAATAATTTCATGTCTGTATTCCTAACAGACTTAAGCTCAAGATCCTCATAATCATATAATATTGAGCTTTATAATATATGTAAGATATCGTCGACGATACTTTCATATCTCAGTTCCCAATCCGACATAACATATTGAGATCTCTTCACATGCATAAATTTTCAGGTTCCTGAACCTCTACTGATGAGGTTTTATGAAGTGTTATGTCGTGGGCTATTTTAGAGCCCTGCCTCCTTATTTGACCATCTCAAATATTTGTTCCTTTCCTTTTTCAAGGACTTATCTTTTGGAACCGAGTGGTCTATCATGCTTCAAGCGTGCCTTAGACTCATTGACATAAATAGATTGTCTCACCAGGACATCAGGAGCATTAACAGCTGGAATATAATATTTTTCTTTAGGTCAGTAATGCATCTGGCAATGACTTGCATTATCTTTGCAAATTAAGTTTTTCTTGATACCCTTTTATGATTGCTGAAATGTGGATTTTCATTCCCTCAAATCCAATGATCTATGAACACTCTACAATTCTAAGCATCACGTGCGGTGCACGCGTAAAAAATTTAAATATGTAGGAGTAAATACATTGTCCCCCCTTCGTTCTATCTCATTCACTCTCATGCTTTCTCATTTCCAATTACAGGTTGCATCCTGGTCACATGTCGGCAAACTATTATGTAGGCACTACCCAATAACCAATCCAAGTCTTAACATTCACTTGAGCTGAGAGAAAACCGTTATCTAAATATTGTGACTTCTTGCTCCGTGGTTTTATATAACTGTAGATACTGTTTTACAATTTGTTGTTCACCCACTCTCCCATGACGGTATTTTGTTGCTGGCTTATACTTCCATGTTCATTCATTGGGATCTAATTCAATCCACACAATGGATGAAGAACCTCCCACACATTTTGTGATGGAGAACTCATTCGTTATCTGATTAAGTTTCTGTTTAAGCATAACCATCACGTTTTTTATTTCTTCTTCTGCCATGATAGGCTGGTATGCCATATCCTAAATTTTTTCTTTGACAGGTGGATTGAGTCAAACACGTTCCACAATGAAGAAGAAGGCCATGTTGCATAAAATCTAAGTATGTGGTTCTTCGTCGGTTATGTATGCAAAGTTTTACAAGATTCCTAATCTTATAGGAGTAATAATTAATGATGCGGGTATATTGCCATATTGGTCATCACAGTGGCGAGGTAGTGAAGTTATATCTTTACGTTCAACAATCAATGGATGTTCAGGTAATAAAAAATTAGAGCACATTCAATCTATCGAAAATATATAGGGGTGAAGTGGAGGGCTTGTTATACACTCATCTCATAATTCAAATACAGTCAAGACATAAATAGGGATAAAATATAATGTTTAATAAATCATTCTCCTTATTGATTTAGTGAGGGGCGTGTAAAAGTGGAGAATGACAAAAAAACTGCAACATTACCTATCTTAAACGCATATTATCCATATATATATATATATATATATATATATATATATATATATATAATTATTTATTTATTTCCGTGTATGCAACCAGTGTTACAGATATTGGTAAATTTTTTACAATTTCCACAATGATAACTTAATTACCACATCGCAAATATGTCACGAAAGTAAAACGTTTTATACTAGACAAGTATAACAAACCAAAACCAACTGCATCATTCATTAATTATTAGTCATACATACATTACATAGAAGATCAATTGTTTGATATCCTCATGCCCACTGATATTCCAATTACAATAGCATCTAAAATACCACTGGACGAACCTTCTCCTTCTTCAGCTTCTTGCTTGTTGAGCTTTTGAAATTCAATGTAAGCTTTTCTAGCTTTTTCTAGGGAACTATATGACTTGTTGTAGTTCTGCTTCACGCCAATAACATTTGGAGAACACTCCTCCCATGTAAGGTATATACCCGGCTTTTTACCGCTAAACACAACATACACCTTGCCCATATTTTGAGATTTTGAAGGGAACAACTATATTTTTGTTAAGTGAAAGACAAGAAGAACAAGAAGAGGATAAAGCCCGAGCCTAAATAAGTGGGAGGATATATGTGGAGGGTGTATGGAAAAATGTTGGATTTTATATGATTGCACAAGAGTGGAATATTGATGGTAGGGGTGTTCAGGGTTTTGGTTTGGCAGGTTTTCAATTTTGTTCTGTCACAAAAATAATGAAACATTCTCTAATTTAGTAACAATTCAAATTTATGGATGATTATCAATCAAAAAAATTTCTAAGGTTCACCTAACTAATCCTACACTGTTGCCCTTTTGATACTACATCAAATCTTATTGATAAATACTCCCTACGTCCCATTTTAGTTGTCACCTTCAACTTTTTCACTCATATTATGATTACCATTAAATAAGGTGTATATTTTACTATGTTCTCCTTATTTAATGTTTGATTATTAACTTTTTTAGAATTCTGTTTTACTATTAATGGTATAGTTGGGAAAAACTAGTAAATTTATCCTTGAGATCCTAAGGAGACAACTAATTTGTGACAAACCATTTTTCCTAAAGTGGTAATTAAATTGGGACGGAGGGAGTATTTTATATTTAGAACAAAAGAAAGAATTGAAGAATACTTATACCTACACGATGTTCTAACTTTCGATATATCATGGCCCGTATGTCAAGTTAAACATGGAATGGTCAATAAAAAGGCGCCGTCATAACTATATTGCTTTGACTTTAAGTCCCTCCATCACGAATCAGTTGACACTTTCAGCTATTGCGACAACTAATTTGTGACAAATGAAAATGAATCTTACTAAAGCGTCAACTAATTTGTCACAAATTGTGCCGATATACCCATTTTTGTTACAATATATTTGAGCACCCCATTTCTGTTGCATTCTTAAATTTTTGACCCATTTTGGCGCCGGATTCGTTTATGCGTCTTATAGTCAGATGGAGATGGAGCACGAAATGCAAGATACAGAAGACGGAAGTAATTAATATTGCTACATTACAATATAATCGAATACGCAAGATACAAAATAGGCCATCAAGACTCGATACATCAAATCTATTATCTTCTGTGTTCGTCCGTGTCATTACGTATAGTATTGAAAGATCTTACAATTTCCTTCTTCGAGGGATTTGCAGGAATCTTTTCTGTGGTGTGGCCTGCATCACACACCTGCTGATGAAAAGAAGAAAGTAGCGTCAGTGAGATTGCGTTACTGAGTATTGAAAGATCTTTCGTTTTCCTTTTTTGAGGGATTTGCAGGAATCTTCACTGTGGTGTGGCCTGCATCACCCACCTGCCGATGAAAATAAGAAAGGGGCGTCAAAAAAAAAAAAATGGTCAGTTGCAGTGGCTAGGGTATTTACTTTCCGAATTTTCAACGTATACACGTCGGCGAGAGCATGCACTTGTCTTGTTGATGCTTTACGAGTGGACGGCAACAGTAAAACTCAGGAAAAGCTATCTTCGTAGGGATAGGGCAGGATGTAAGATTTGCCTCGTTCAGGTCAAAAGTCGGGTTGAGGTAGTGTGTAACAAAATTTCTCCATGGGGTTGGTGCGCATTAAAAATGCAGGTAAGCATGCCAAATGAGTGAAACGGGAATTGGCCTTCGGTGCCCGTTGAATGGCACGCATATGCAGTGGTATCGTGAAAGTGTATTATTATTGGTTGGACTTTGTGCGTTAGGGTTTCTAGTTTCGAGGGCTTGCAGCCCCGTTAAATGTTTAGATCTGACATGGGAGGCTTGTCCATTGGATGCTGATGAGCTTGTGGGACGTCCGCAAAAAGTAATAAGTAACATTCAATACAAGACATGGGAGGGGTTCAAAGAATCAATGAGTGCAAATCAGAACACCTAATTTATGACAGTATCATATCTCAAGAGGTGTAAGTGACTATCTAATGAAAGTAGATCTGATAGGGCTGGAAGGCAATGTGTATTGTTAATTTGATTGTCCCATGTACTGTACTGCATTGTAATTATGATTACAACGTCTAATTTGATTGTTACTGCAAATAGTTTAAGTTCTATGCACCGTCGGTGTATACAAAATTCTACACCATCAAGTAATATTGACCTGCTATAGTAGGTTGCCAATATTTTTCCTAATATTTTGCTTTTTCCTAATTAATCAAACAATAAGCCCCCTCCCTTCAAACCCTTAGGTCTTCGTCATCTCAAAAATCTGTCAATCCATTTCTATTTTTGGCTTTTTCACCCTGTTTTCCCTCTACATCACACTACCCATAACCGTTTCCCTATGTTTTGATAACAGATAGTATGTATTATGAACGACTTTTGCTGGAGAAAAACTTTTGAAATGAGTGGTGGAGATTCTAGAGATGTGTGAGAATTCTAAATAAATGTATTCTTTGACAAATGATTAATCCTACTACTGCATTGATTTTAAAGAAAGGTGTAATCCTACTATTACGATGATGGCTATCTCTAGTTTGAAGCAACTGTGATGGTGATAGCTCTTCAGATCGGTTATACTTAAATTAGTAGTTTCAAAGCACCCATAATAAAACGTGGATCGGAGAAAGACGAACTGTTAAAGCAAATGGATATCAAGATCTAGATTATTATTTTTACTTAAGAAGTACTTCGATGACATTTTGAATGATGTCAAGAGAAAACCATGAAAACTGTTAAATTTTAGTAAATACAATAAATATGCTAGTTACCAGAATTGGTAGGATTTTGATTGCAAGTTTTGTGTTTTTGTTCTTGTTTCTATCCATTAATTGCTCCTTTAATTATAATAAATAAGAAGGTTATAAATATTTATCTAAAAAGTTACCTGATGGTGTAAAAATATGTAAATACCAACAGTGCATAGAACTTAAACTCATAGATATCATTGCGGTGGATTCATCAAGTATTTATGTGGATAGTTGTGGAAATTATAGTGGCATCCCTTGTGATCGTCTTGTCACGAAGGCAAATGATCCTTTGGTAGTTCAGGGAGTTCCCTCTCGTTGCTTAGACGATATGGATTGTATCTTGGTCTTTTGTCGTCCATTTTGCTTAAAGTACTTTGGATGTAACTGAACCAAGGATTTCATTACACTATGATCAGTCCAGGAACTCCCTTCCAAAATAGCTTAGAAGCGTTGTGCAACACTCTCTGCATAGGTATTCAGAGGTTTGCATATATGATTGCACCACTAGTCCATGTATGTAGTGAAATGTAAATAACCAAATCCCTCCGGGTATAAGGAGCTAAAGTTCGAATATACGGCGGTGTGGTTCTTGATAATATTATGCTAACACACACAAAAGTTGGAAGAGGCTATACAATTGTTAGTATACTGAAAAGAGTTATTCCTGTTGTAAAAGAATTACTGTGAGTGTCAATGCATCTACCATTCATTGAAGACTTCCATTACCCATCTTTTCTTTACTACTATTGGATCTGACTAATGCATAGTTACAGCAATAGTTTATCCATCAGCATATGTCTATAAATGGAGACTTGCATTAGATTTGTAAACTACACTTCAATAAGTGCACATGCCACGAAAAAGACATTCCGACGAGTGTCAGTATGATCCCCATCAAGTTTAATGACTCCGGGGACGCAAACCATATCAATAAAGTAACAATTAGGTCGTGGAATGAGAGTGACCAAAGGTACTATGTACTCAGTCTTATGAAACACCATATATAGAATACGAATAGAACTACAGTTCTGGGATCATGGAGGCAGGATCAAATGCGAACAGCACAAAGAAGAATCAAGATTACTTTCTTATAAGAGGAGTTTATGAGAAAGGCAATATAATGTTTCTGATGGAAACTTGAGATCAACTTCTGATGAGATGCTTCTTTTATATGAGGAAGGAGATCAACTTCTGATGAGATGCTTCTTTTATATGAGGAAGATGATAAGGAAGTCTAGGAGTAATTATAGCCAGGGATACAAACCGATTCAGCGCAGTAAACACAGACATATAGTAAAGGTGCCTAGAACGGAGTTATATTCATCGCACCCTGCACGTTTTACGTAATATACAGAATGGAGGCCCAAGGGCTAAATTGGCACTGTCCAGTAAGAGTGACGTGCCGTTCCAATCTTGGTTGATGCATTTATCTCTTGTCCACTATATCGAATCTGTACCCCATCTTAATCAACATAAGTAAAGACATCGCCCATCCACGTCACAAAAAATGAGAGATTTTTAAATCTACCGTAGTACGAGTAAGATGTAACAATCGAAACAAACGTTAAGTATATTGTTAGTAAAATTATACGGTGCTTTATGTCTAAATTCGGACTATCAATGAAGCTCCAACTACCAAGAACTACCTAGACGTGCAGTCCAATTTACCGTACATCAACTTACAATGAATTTAATTACTCATATATTTTAAGATTTAAATAAGAAATAAGAATAATTTACTAAAAGTGACCGATACGTAGCCGTAAAGAAACTCACATTAAAACCATATTTTTTCCAATGACGGTTGATGTATTTCTCTTTTTTCCTTACTACTCCCTCCGTTCCAAAGTAGTTGTCATAGTTCGGATTTCGAGAGTCAAACGAGTTTATTTTGACCGTGAATTTAAACATATAGAGCCTGTTTGGGTGAGCTTATAAGCAGCTTATTTTAAGTATCTTATAAGTCAAAAAGTGACTTAAAAGCCACTTTTTGAGAAGTTAGGATTTCCTAACTTCTCAAAAAGTGGCTTTTAAGCAACTTATGGCTTATAAGTCCAAAAATATTGATGTTATCAAATATATATTAATGAGCTTATAAGCTTATAAGTCATTTTTAAGCTCACCTAAACGGGCTCATAATCTTTAAGTTTTTTGTAACGATGTTTATATATTTAGTAACTATATAAAAAATACTATAAGTCACAATAATTAATAATTCAAAATATTTAAAAGACATATGAAAATACTACGGTCAAAGTTAAACTCGTTTGACTCTCGGAATCCGAACTATGGCAACCATTTTGGAACGGAGGGAGTATAACTGTATTTTCAAATATAAAGCGGTTGAGCAGTAAACAACATGTCACTACAAGAGGGAGTAAATTAAGAAAATGACATACATGATAAAAATATGAGAGGGAGTAGCAGTCTATTGCACGAGGAAATACGTTTCACTAATCATTTATAATCTGAAATGTTTGTTCAAGTAAGTTGGGGTTTACTTTACTTTATATTGGGCTATTAACACTGATGAAAAATTGTGCTTAGCAATAGCTGCTCGTCAAATCCCAATAGCTGCTTTTCTAAGAAAACGGATTCTTTTTTTTTTTAATTTTACTCCTCATTTAACACTTTTCTAATTAAACGTCACTAGACACGTTATCTATGGTTTTTTTGTTTATCGACTCACTCTTCGTCTTTTACATATCCCGTATATTAATAACAGATTACTTACATGGGGAATAAAAAAGACCTAAATTGGCTGGGACTGTTCGTTTAATTCGTATTGTATTGAATGTTACTTTGTTCCATGTAACAACATGGAATCGTGTCCATTCTTTCAACTGATTAGATACTCTATTTAATTTGCCAAATTAAAACTATCATTATAAACAGCGAATAACGAGGAAAAAAATCCTTAACTCAAATCGCGATAGCATTTAACCATCGCATTAAAAAGCCAAACCAAAACATTGGAGGTTGCCACAGTCAACGCTGCACCCACGCAATATATTAAGTTACTCCTTCGATCACGCGCACCCACGTGTCCACACATTCATTCTGGCTACCAACTCACTATATAGTTAGATTTTGCGCTGAACGATATCTGTCCAAATAATAAAGGATCTATTGTTGGTGCAATAGATACGTGCACACATTGCATGCGACTGCAAATCCTCGAAACTACAAACCCTAATGCGCTTTAAATAAGTGTCTAAGTAGTAGCCTAGCCCTGATGATGCAATTAACATTACACCGCTGAAAATTTCATCTGCCACGGCCAATTGCACCCATCTGGCCGTCACGTCAACATGAATGTTTAAATCACAGACCAAAGAAAAGAGTAATAGGAGTACGCTTTAAATAAATAAAGCTTTTTGAGACTTTGTTTAGTGGACCTTGTGATGAACAATGGGGATAGCTTGCGTCCGACCATAACTGATAACCCTAGGAACATAGCTTTTCTTGAGTTGTATCAGTGCTCTTGAACGTGCAGCATCACTAGGACAAGTGCATGCTCTTGCCCAATCTTTAAGCTGAAAGCCTGAAAAGAACATCAAGTACAGTGGCCATATATTGCACTGAACCAACCGATATGGAGCAGTCAATAATCCCACCTAAGGGGTGACGGAAAACACAGGAAAAGATTCTTGTTTATCTGCCCAAAAAAAAAAAAAAGTAAAGTGAATGATCTTCCCACACAATACATAATGACATGGAAGATCTTTGAAGATCACAGATTTGATAGATTGAGTCATGATTTACACTCTTCATTGCCTCCTGAAAATTCGAAAGTCTTATACTGTAGCAATAGCACTTAATTACTTCTGTCGGTTAATGAGAAAAAATAATACATTATCATCCATCCATCAATTCCACCCACTATTCCACACATTCAATGTGGCAGCAAGCTCACTTAAAAGTATATTCCAATGCACATGTTTAATTTTGTGCTAAACGATATCCATGCAATGAGTTAACCTTCCAAGTGCAAACGACATTTCGTAAATGTCCATTGACTACAGTGAACAATGAAAATGATATAAATCTCTTCCGCATTAGTTTATAAATTAAATTAATTTCCTATATGTACCCTTCGTCGTCTAAGACTAGATAAGTTAGGTATGTACCCTTCGTCATCATCAATACGTTCTAAATGCATGTTAAAAAGGCTTAGAATATTAAAAAAAAGGGTAATAGTCAAGAAATCCCCCCTCATTAATTATTTCTTAAGTGACGTGTAAAAGTTAACAGGACAAAAAATTTGAGACGGAGGACGTATTATTACCAAGAATTTTGTTTATGTCATTTATAAGCAAGGGTGATATTGTAGGTTGCATCCTGATCACATGTCGGCAAACTATTATGTAGGCACAACCCAATAACCAATCCAAGTCTTAACATTCACTTGAGCTGAGAGAAAACCGTTATCTAAATATTGTTACTTCTTGCTCAGTGGTTTTATATAATTGTAGATACTGTTTTATAATTTGTTGTTCACCGGCTCCCCCATGACGGTATTTTGTTGCTGGCTTATACTTCCATGTTCACTTATTGGGATCTAATTCAATCCACACAATGGATGAAGAACCTCCCACACCTTTTGTGATGGAGAACTCATTCGTTATCTGATTAAGTTTCTATTGATGCATAACCTGATTAGTTTTTATTTCTTCTTCTGCCGTTATAGGCTGGTATGCCATATCCTGAACTTTTGCTTTGAAAGGTGCATTGAGTCAAAAGCGTTCCACAATGAAGATGAAGGCAATGTTTTGGTAATATCTATGTATTGGTGGTTCTTCATTGGTTATGTATGCAGAGTTTTACAAGATCACTAATCTTATAATAATTAATGATGCGGGTATAGTGGTCATCACAGTGGCGAGGTACTGAAGTTTTATCTTTACGTTCAACTAGAGAAGAAAGAACAACAATGGATGTTCAGGGTAAAAAAATTAGAGCACATTCAATCTATCGATAATGTATAGGGGTGAAGTGGAGGGCTTGTAATTTCGTGCAAGCACTAAATTAACTTACTGTAAACACCAGGTGCAGATAAGTTTTTGTCGTTGTAGTTTGTCTCTTGCGGCGTACCCGCTGCTGAGATATTTTCTCTTCTATTTGGGGAAAGTTTCACGTCTTTCTTGAGGATCAGTGAAAGTCCCTCATTTCTGGCTTAATTAAGCAAAAGTTTATTCTGGAAAATGATGTTCAAATGCCATTGTTGTCTGGCTTGTGACAACGAGGCTACTTCGTTAAATGCTTCTCTTCGCATCAAAGAACTAACTGTCGTCGTCATTTAATATCCAAACTGTGACTATTGCACGACTTGTTTTCATGTCCCAAGTTGGCGAGTTGCTCAATGTATTGAATACAATTCGGTAGCACAAACTGTTGAAATATTTGGGGTCCCCGGAAGCAAGTGCGATAAATTAAAGTCTCTCCATAAGGTCTGTGAAAAAAGCATGCATGTGGATTTGTATTGAATTTGTTTCCGTTAACAAAACTACTTGAGTACGTTCTGTTTTACAAATTAAAATCGGACTACAAATCACCAAAAACCATATATACTTGGCCGTGATATACTCTTCTCACAGTTCAAAACTTCAAATACAATCAAGACATAAATAGGGGTAAAATGTTTAATAAATCATTCCCCTTAATGATATAGTAAGGGGCGTGTAAAAGTGAAGAATGACCAAAAAACTGCAACATAATATATATATATATATATATATATATATATATATATATATATATATATATATATATATTCGTGTATGCAACCAGTGTTACAAGGAGAAGTGAAGCACTGTTATCGAGAGGCTAACTTCGTGGCAGATGCTTTGGCACATAATGCTGCTCTGAATGGGAATTCAAATACTTGGACATCAACTCAAGAGCTTCTTTCAGCTGCTAAAGGATATCTCAAAATGGACAAGATTGGACTGCCTATGTTTAGAATTAGGCACGAAAGAAATGGTATCGGCTGACTTGTGCTCGAACAAATGAGGAGTTCCAACAATTGAGTATAAGTCCTCATTTGTTCAATCAAAAATACACCTTTTTTTGAGAGCTTATCAGTTGGTCGAATGTAAATAGAGGGAGTCCCTATATAAGACTTGTTTATTTTTGTATTTTACTTCCCTCAGGACTTGAGTCCTGTCCAAGCCTTTCTTAATCATTTAGTGGCTATAAAATTCTCACCTGTTCAGGGTGTTTCTTTAAAAAAAAAAAAAAAAAAAACCAATGTTACAAATATTGGTAAATTGTTTACAATTTCCACAGTAATAACTTAGCTACCGCATCGCAAATATGTCACGAATATATCCCATTATACAGTTTATACTTTATACTAGTCAAATATAACAAACCAAAACCAACTGCATCATTCATTAATTATTAGTCATACATACATCACATAGAAGATCAATTGTTTGATATCCTCATGCCCACTGATATTCTAATTACAATAGCATCTAAAATACCACTCGACGAACCTTCTCCTTCTTCAGCTTCTTGCTTGTTGAGCTTTTGGACTTCAATGTAAGCTTTTCTAGCTTTTTCTAGAGAATTATATGACTTGTAGTAGTTCTTCTTCACTCCAATAACATTTGGAGCACACTCCTCCCATGTAAGGTATATACCCGGCTTTTTACCACTAAACACAACATACACCTTGCCCATCTTTTGTGATTTTGAAGGGAATGGTAATATTTTTTTAAAGTAAAAGACAAGAAGAACAAGAAGAGGATAAAGCCCGAGCCTAACTAAGTGGGAGGATATATGTGGGGGGTATCTGGATAAAATGTTGGATTTTATATGATTGCACAAGAGTGGAATATGGATGGTAGGGGTGTTCATGGTTTGGTTTGGCAGGTTTTTAATTTAAATCATAGTATCGTAACCAAACATACATCATCGATTTTTAAGTTCGTTAAACCAAACCAAATGAAAATTATATCCAACGGGTTGGTTATTGTCAGTTTGTTTAATCGGGTATTGAGAAATAAAATAAATTGAAGATAATAAATTATTATAAGAAGTTTTCCTAGATAATTTTAAATGATAAAGAGAATTTTTCGTAAAACAAATTATAAAGAGAACTACACGTATTTTGTTATATCCGGTCTGGGTGACGTTTTTATTTGTAGCTTATAGTATGAGCCATAAGTTGCTTATAAGACACTTTTGAGAAGTTAGTCGTAACTTCTCGTTTTTGGGTTATTTTAATCTCAGACGTGCTTATAAGCTCTTTGTTCTTTTAGTTACCAAAACACTCAAAAAGCAGTTACGTGCCTATACGATATTTTTAGGCTTGACCACACGGGATCTTACCCTTGTACTCCCTCCGTCCCAAGTTATAGGACACATTTTCATTTTTGGTCTGTCACATAAATAATGAAACATTCTCTAATTTAGCAACAATTCAACTTTATGGATGATTATCAACCACAAAACTTTCTAAGGTTCACCTAATTAATCCTACAATGTTGCCCTACTGCTACTACATCAAATCTTATTGATAAATACTCCCTCCGTCCCATTTTATGTGTCACCTTCAACTTTTTTGCGCATATTATGAAAACCATTAAATAAGGTGTATATTTTAGTATGTTACCCTTATTTAATGTTTGATTATTAAGTTTTTTGGAATTCTTTTTTACTATTAATGGTATAGTTGGGAAGAACTAGTAAATATAGCCTTGAAATCCTAAAGAGACAACTAATTTGTGACAAACCATTTCTCATAAAGTGCTAATTAATTTGGGGCGGAGGGAAAATTTAATTTACAGAACAAAAGAAAGAATTGAAGTATACTTATACCTACACAATGTTCTAACTTTCGATATATCATGGCCCGTATCTCAAGTTAAACATGGAATGGTCAATGAAAAGACCTAGTCATAAATATAATTGCTTTGACTTTAAGCCCCTCCGTCCCGAATCAGTTGACACTTTCAGCTATTGCGATAACAAGGACACCATTTTTTACACCAAACTGGTGTAGCACCAAATTTACTCCAACAATAACACCATTTTTTACACCAAATGAGAATATTCTTTTTATATTCCTCTGTCTCCTCTATATTATATTACTATCTTCTATTTATATTTTGTTTTCTTGTTTCATTTAAATAAATTTTATCTTTTATTTCTTTTTTACATATTCATTATAGTTTTTTAAAATTATAGTTATAAAATTAACTTTTAAGAAAAATTAATTTATAAAAAATTATATACTAAAATTACGATGTAAAGTTAATATTGTGAATATATAAGTAATAATAATAATAAAAACAATAATAACAACAACAATAATAATAATGAAATAGTAATAAAAGATGGAAGTAATTAATATTGCTACAGTATAATATAATCGAATATGCAAGATACAAAAGAGGCCATCAAGACTCGACACATCAAATGTATTATCTTCTGTGTTCGTCGCCATCAAGACTCGATACATCCAATCTATTATCATCTGTGTTCGTCCGTGTCATTATGTACAGCGTTGAAAGATCTTTCGTTTTCCCTTTTTTGAGGGATTTGCAGGAATCTTTACTGTGCTGTGGCCTGCATCACACACCTGCCGATGAAAAGAAGAAAGGAGCTTCAGTGAGATTGCGTTACTGAGCATTGAAAGATCTTTCGCTTTCCTTTTTTGAGGGATTTTGCAGGAATCTTTACTGTGTTGTGGCCTGCATCACACCCCTGCCGATGAAAAGAAGAAAGGACCGTCTTTGAGATTGCGTTACTGAGTATTGAAAGATCTTTCGTCTTCCTTTTTTGAGGGATTTGCAGGAATCTTTACTGTGGTGTGGCCTGCATCACCCACCTGCCGATGAAAGGAAGAAAGGAGTGTCAGTAAAATAAAAAAATTTGTCAGCTGCAGTGGCCAGGGTATTTACTTTCCGAATTTTCAACGTATACACGTCGGCGAGAGCATGCACTTTTCTTGGTGATGCTTTGCGAGTGGACGGCAATAGTAAAACTCAGGAAAAGCTAACTACATAGGGATAGGACAGGAGGTAAGATTAGCCTCGTTCAGGTCAAAAGTCGGATTGCGGTAGCGTCTAACAAAATTTCTAGATAGGGTTGGTGCGCATTCAATATGCAGACAAGCATGCCAGATGAGTGAAACAGGAATTGGCCTGTTTACCGCGTTGAATGGCAGGCATATTCAGTGGTATAGTGTAAGTGTATTATTACTGGTTGGACTTTGTGCGCTAGGGTTTCTAGTTTCGAGGGCTTGCAGCCCCGTTAAATGTTTAGATCTGACATGCGAGGCTTGTCCATTGGGTGCTCATGAGCTTGTGGGACGTCCACAAAAAGTAGTAATACGTAACATTCAATACAAGACATGGGAGGGATTCAAAGAATCATTGAATGCAAATCAGAAACCTAATTTATGACAATATCATATCTCAAGAGGTGCAAGTGACTATCTACTGAAAGTAGAACTGATGGGGCTGGAAGGCACTTTATTGTAATTATGATTACAACGTCTAATTTTATTATGACTTTAAATAACATTGCGGTGGATGAAAATATAATGTGGATGGCCGTGTCGTTGTGGTGCATTCATCAAGTTTTAATGTGGACAGTTGTGGAAATTAGAGTGGCTTGCCGAAAATTCGTTCATTTTTGGTATTGATGATACTGATGAATTGAAATACATCAAAAACAAAGTGCACGTATCAGTTAACATTAGCTTATATAGTTTGAGCCGGTTAAGTGGATTATATACAACCAAGATTGACATCGTTACATGTCCTATTTACAACCGTGATTCACATAGCTACGTGTGTTAAAAACATGTATTGCATTATCGAATTCGAATCCCCATTACGGATTATCACATCATGGACTACATGACCTCGCCATTTTTTACACTCTTCCAACTCAATTAATGCTTAGGCTATTAAAGGCATCGCCCTTCCCCTATCTAGCTAAAATTACTTTTTTTCATCTTGACATAGCGACGGGTTCACCATCCTACTAACTTAATGACTCTTAAATCTCCAGCTTCTAACATTATTTTAAATTTGAAATACGTGACCTAATTTTTTCTGGTTTTTTGTTACGTATTTTAAGTATTTACTGTACCGCTTATACTCTTTGTACATTTCCACAGACCGCCATTTACTACTCACGATACTTGCTCGTTCTATACTCCTTTCGCCTATAAATGGGGTCCCCCGGCAGACATCTTTCACAAAATGCTATTTCTCCAATCATCGTCTCGCCTTTGAAGTTCACTTTTCATCAAAAGTATCCAGCTTCTTTCTCCGAAATGTGCTTCTATGATCGTGGTTCCATATCTTTGAAACGACTTCTTTATTCGGTACAGACGGTATATGAGAAAGCTGGAAACAAGTATGCTTCAACTGTCTGCGTTCTCCACCCTTCTGTTTATGTTGAGACGTGCGCAGTTCCTCGAGTCATTGACCTTGATCGGGATCGTAACGACGTTCTTTGGAATGTCATCTCCATGACATGTGCAGTCACGCAATGATTACGGTGCGCTCGTTTTCTAACACAGTTGTTACTGTGATAATCCTCTTGTCACGAGGGCAAATGATCCTTAGCTAGTGTTTACACAGATTGCTTCTGTCCCTCTGTTGGTTAAAGCATATCGATTGCATCTTGGTCTCTTATCTTCCAAGTTGTGTTTAGTACTTTGGCGGCATTTGGGCGGAGCAGGGTGAATGGTCGGAAGCTTGACCTAGATCTTTTGATGACAAGGGGATAAAGTTGACTTCACTAACTATCTGTTGGGGTAGTGACATGTAACTACAAGAGATGGTACTACTTAATCTAGTATTAATGCACTCTCATGTCTTTCTTGGAGTAACTCGTGACTAAATAGAGTACGATCTATGTCATTCGTCTAATGACGCCTATGGTTATATATCTATAAATACGTATGTACCACAACATTTCTGTGACGACATACACTCTATGGCAAGAAAACCCAACATGAACCAACATTATCAACTTGACGTGGCACATGTTGAATAAAGTACATAGTATGTTAGTCCATTTTGTCTTTCTAAGCGCGTAGCCTCCCATGCTCGCACTCTCACGCAGCCCGGAAAAAGGGTCATTTTCCTCTTCTTGTCTCTTTCTCACCCTGGAACCCTTCAAATGTTGGAAGAGGCGTCTTTCTAAATCAACGCATGACCAAGGTGGTCGTGGAGTAATTGTTAAATCTTAAAATCAAAGCGGGCAATTCAGTGTAGCAATTGTATATAATTCCTAGTAAATTACATATGATCAATCGCACTTAGAGATCATATGTATTGGCCAATGGCCACCCATAGATGAATACAGTTGGTCAGTGTATTTGTTAGTAAACCGGTAGTAAGCCGTATTGTAATTTGTACATCATCCTATTGTGGACAAGCGCCCGATCACATGTGTTCATGTTCTCTTGCCTAGAAACTTTGAAATAAAATTATCATGCTCCAAAAACCAAAGCACCTGCTATGCTAGAAACTTTCCCTCAATCTTCATTGCTCTTGAGGCTATTTTGCGATTTCTGTAAAAGTATGATAAGTAAGCTTGCGTTAATTAATTGTAATAGATTGCTTAAAATTAATCAGTAGTGTTTAATAGTCCCTGAGATATGTGAAAGTACTATAGCACAAACCATTTCAAATTATTTCTGTATGATGTTTTTTTTTTTGTCACTCTTAAAGTCCTTATAGTTTCTGTTGCCCTAAAAAATGTAACATATTATCAAATTAAAGAGCTGGTTAACTGTTAACATGAGAACTACATATATATTTTTTCATGAGATACACTCAATAAAACAAGATCATACTCAGTGATATCACACTAATCGTGTTCACACTTTCCTTTATCTATTTCATATACACAATTTCAATCCCAACCAAAGCCAACAATCATAAGTTAAAAGTTGCACTGCGTCGTCAACGTGCACAACTTGGAAAGACATCAATTTACGAACAGCCTACTAATGCAGGAATCTTACGTGAGACTTGTTTTATTTAAAATTTCAACTAATTTTAATGCACACGTCCCTAATCGTTCACATTTGTCGGTACACCTAGTTATGGATTTATTTATAATGTATTAGCAGTTACATGGAAAAAATAATGTATGAACTTTAACATTTTGTAATGAATGAAATATGAGAGCCCACTAACATTTTAAAGTTAACATGTATTTTTTGCGTACTTTTCGAATATAACCGCTAATGAGACATAAACATCAAATGCTAGTCTACATATATGTCGACATCTCATTAAAATGATAATGAGAGTTCCGTACAGCCGCTGCCATCGTAGGACTTCAGAAGCACCTGAGTACAGACACAGCCTTGCCCTATCTCGTCTGCAAGGCCCAACGAAAGCCACGAGAACTGGATCCCGTGCTCTGCAAGAAAGGTTGACCATCCGCGTCAACCTCAAATGGTCGAGCATGATTACACAGCTCCGCAGATATTCAAGCACAAAAGTGTGTTGGTGTCTTCTTCCATAGGATACAAAGTTTAAGAAGACAACGATGCAATAACATTTTAAAGTTAACATGTATTTTTGCGTAATTTTCGATTATAACTGCTAATGAGAAATAAACATCAAATGCTAGTCAACATATATGTCGGCATCTCATTATAATGGTAATGAGAGTTCCGTACAGATGCTGCCATCGTAGGACTTCGGAAGCACCTGAGTATAGACCTAGCCTTGCCCTATCTCATCCGCAACGCCCAAAGAAAGCCACGAGAATTAGATCCCGTGCTCTGCAAGAAAGGTTGACCATCCGCGTCAACCTCAAATGGTCGAGCATGTTTACACAGCTCCGCAGATAGTCAAGCACAAAAGTGCGTTGGTGTCTTCTTCCATTGGATAAAGAGTTTAAGAAGAGACCGACGCACAAGTAAGCCGGTCCAGTTGAAGAAAGCACCAATGCACAAGCCATGAGCCTGACCCAAAGCTCGACGACATCTTAGCCACCCGTTGGGGTGAAATTTGTTGACTAACCATGACAAGAGGAATATCACAGTACCCGCTGTTGTAGAATATGAGTACACCCTAATCAGTACGCATGGCATAATGAAGGTGCTCTGAAGACCATAGGTAGAATCCCGATCAAACTTCATGACTCGGGGGACATTTACCTTTCCATATGAGTGAAGACAGAAAAATAGTTTTCTCCCAGGGAGTCCTCCTGCACTATCCATTCAGAATAAGGAGAGGCTTTCATAAAGAAGTTTTTTCAAACACAAATTATCTAAGGAGAAGGAAACTGTTCTGAAGAAATGTGTGATCTTTCCTACTTATGAGTTCGCTATTTATACGAGGAATGAGATAAGGTTGGAGCCCAAAATGGTCCAGCGTCATAAATGCTGAAGGCGTGACTTGTGAGACAACCAATAAGTTTGAAGGACGCGAAGTTCTTGAAGAAATTTTGTTTAGGATACAGAAAGGTAGCAGACGTTTCCAACTTCCAAGAAACTCATTAATTAATTATTATTCGACAAAGAGTATTTGAAAATACTTAAGCGTGTATCACACATTAATTTTTATAATTTTTTATTATAAAAATAATGTTAGTATTAGAATGTGTAACAGAATTACTTGTAAAATTTTTTGCGAAAGCCAGTGCGATTGTCGATCCCCCCACTTGCTGAGGGCTGATGCAAGCAAGGCAGGAAGTGAAAGCGGTGGGATGTGGTGAATAGCCTCAAGGCCCACTACCTACTGCAGCTTGGGCAGAGATAGAAGAGTCAACCGATAATGTCTTAGACACCGCACAATTTATAAGACCCATATTGAATACCCTTATTAAAAACCAAGCATAATATTGTGAACAAGAGAGTTCAATTTACGAACTGCTACTACGGTAGAAATCTTACGACAAACTTTGATTTATTTAAATTTTCAATTAATTTCAATGCATACGTTCCTGAATTTTTATACTTTGTCGGTACAACTAATTATCGATTTATTAACAGTATTAGCCGTTTAATTATAGAATAATAATGTGTCTCGGTTAAGTAGGGTCGGCGAATTTCCCTCTAGAAACAAGCACGAACTTCAACTAACAACAAACACCAATGTCACCCTCGCTTATAAATTCCTTAAAAAGGTTAGTATCGGTGCATATCTATTCCCCATTCGTTTTGTCTCATTCACTCTCATAGAAGAATATTACATTTCAGAAACTAAATTGCATTTGACCGACCTTTCGGCGTTATCAATTCGTTTTTTTTTCTAATATACCCGATTTCGATTGCGTCCATTCGGTGTACATATTAACCAAACCAAAACCTAACATTCACTCGATCCGACAAGAAAACCCTATTATCTACTTGTTCCATGTGCTTCAACTGGTACACGCTTTAGATGCATTTTCTAAATCGTTGTACACTCGGTCTCTAATCGTTTTACTCTGATGATTTCTTCCTCTTCCATGATCACTAATTCGGAGCTTCTTTAGTCCGCCGATTCACAGGATGCTGAAATTTCCATCTAATCGTTATGAAGATCTCATTCGTTATCTGATGAAATTTGTAAATTGTATTGCATCATGCCTAAATTTTCCACTAATTTACACAGTGGAGAAACATCCTACAGAGCAGAAGATGATGCTAGGTATAAACCTCCAGAGGAGGAATTAAATCAGGATAACCATGCTGATGTTCACCGGAGATAGTGGAGTGGTGGAGGAGGCAGCGGTGGCACGTGACATGTTTTTTGGAGTCTTTTTTATGACAATCTTCATGGACAAAATGAGAGTGGCATGTGTCCGGATAACCATGCTGATGTTCAGGATTTTGCAATTTTGAAGTCAATCTCTCATTTCTTCTACAGGAATGGTTTCGTTCCATGTCGTTCGTCCGATGTACTACATAACTACATCATGGATTCAGTTGCCAGGCTGAGGATCCTTGGAGAGGACTTGGTAAACAGGATTGTCACTTTAGAGGATAATTTCAGAACTGTGTGGTCACTGGATTCAGTTACTAGTTCTGAGCTTTTAGTGTCAACTGTGTTACTTAGCCTTTAATTGGTCTTGAAGTAAAGAAGAGTAATATAGTTAGTTTGCCTTAGAATGGACTTTGTAGTTTACTCTGAAACTTGTAATGGGATATTATAGCACATGCATGTAAGGTATATTTGGTAAACTCTGTTTCCATTTTAGATTTAGATTAATATATGTTCTTCTACTTATAGAAACAGAGATGTGAAGATGACAATGGTTACTAACATGTTTCCAATGAGAGAACAAAAAAATTGTATAATTTTTTTAAATAAAGATCTTGTCCAAACTAATGACTTAACTTCCATAACAACTCAAATTAATCGCTTTTTGGAGGAGAATAATGTTAATCGACCATATAATAGTAGAATAGGAGGAGTACATTTCAAAACTAAGTTGAACGAAAACATGGCACTAGTAATTGATTAGTTCGCTTAAATTTACAAACAAAACTTAAGCTTCAAATTACATTTTTTTATTTTCTATTTTATCAACTACAATAAGCAAATTAAGGAGAAATATACTCTAAGATTTTCCAAGCAAATTATGTAGTTCAATCTGAATATATGATTTTTCAGTCACATAATGAAATTTTGAACAAAAGAATCTTCTCTCTTTTTTGCATATGCCAAAGAGCAAAGACATCGAATTAAGAATTTAAAAACATTGAGGGTACAAATCTGGACCCTACAAATTGTGTGTTAACACTCAAACTCATTTTGTTCGAGATACTCTTCATACTGTGATCATTTGAATTTCTTTCTTAAAAATACTTTTTGTTTTTAATTGGAAAATAAAACGAAGTAACATGAGATGAAAGGTGTTCAGCATGAATTAAATGAACAAATAGGCGCCAAGTGAAATATATGGTTCTCTAAGCTGACAGAAGACTAAAAAATCTGTTAAAATGTGACAGTTAAGTCCACCAAAAGGAAACTTTCTTCATTCACTTCATGAGTTAATTTCACCGGTGGTTACTGAACAATTGTTTCGTTACCACAAAGTCACTTTTGTTTAATGTGTTACCCTACAAAAGTCACTCAACTTTGCTCCGGTCCACAACAAAGTCACTAAAGCCGGATTTTGTTCAAAACTGGAAAAATGATGTGGCATCATTGATTAAAGATAATTTCTTAATTAAATTTTTCATCCATTAGTTCACTTTTGTTGGGTAGATTGGTAGAATAAGAATAATGAATTAAGGAATTGGATTAATGGACGACAAATTTAATTTAAAAAAATTATCTTTAATAATCAATGATGCCACATCATTTTTCAATCAAGTTTTGAACAAAATTCGGATTTAGTTACTTTGTTGTGGACCGGAGCAAAGTTGAGTGACTTTTGTAGGGTAACACATTAAAAAAAAGTGACTTTGTGGTAACAAAACAATTGTTCAGTGACCACCGGAGAAAGTTAACCCTTCACTTCATACATAAAACAAGTGTATCCAGCACTATTAAATGCTAGTAGTATTTCACATTTTCTTACCAGACGTTTCCAACTTCCAAGGAACTAATTAATTAAGAATTATTCCGATAAAGTGTATTTGAAATTACATAAGCGTGTATCAAACATTAATTATTACTAGTTCTGGAAACGTGCGTTGCACGTTGTATTCCATACTAATTATTACTCTACAAAATTTGTGAGTGGAAAATTCTTTTTCTTCAAGAGATCTAACAAATATGAGATACCATCGAACTACACATCATCATAAAAATATGTTTTCATGTCAATTTGGTACAACTATTATGATAGATATTCTCATGTGTGTGAGTGTAAGGATTCAAAATTTAGATAACTTCCAGAATAATATGTTCATGATCTATGTTATGACAAGAAAAATACAACAATAGCTATGTAACTAAATAAATAAAGAAAAAAAATTCATCCACTTAAACAAAAGTAATTTTTCAGATACACAAAAATTCTTTAAAAAAAAAAAAGAGAAACTTCAATTTTTTCCACATTCACATTCAAATGCTTGATATCCACAATATTTTCATTGTTTGATTTGTTTCCTCAAGGATATTTCTTTTTCAGAAGAAAAAAAATAAAACAGAAATTACATTCAACTACTATCAACAGACTAAGAAACATTAGGTTCTAATCCTTAAGTACTATTCCATCAAAAGAGAATTAAGTTAGTAATGTGGATCTTAACAAAAAAAGTTACAATATATGATCTATACATCGTAGCTCAATAAGATGAACTCACGAGAAGCAATGTACATCATCAGCGATGTACCTATAATGTCAATGATAAAACTATTTATAAGGGCAAGTGCAAATATTTTTAGGATATTTTATTTTAACACAAAATTTAAAGCAACATAAAGAATTATAAAAGAATAGCAGTAACTATTTTTGAAGAATCCTTTTGACTTTCACTCTTTATGAAGGAGTGTGTTTAATATACCCAATTACCATTTTACGAACTCACACTGCTGGTAAATGATGCAAGAAGATCAAATAGAACCTGAAATATGAATCCTGGAACCCTCACATTACATTGATAGCTACAAAGGAAATGAGGAATTTTTTATTCATGTAGAATTAACATATTGCAACACTTCTGACTTACTTTAGCCTTTTAATGACTTCCCTAAAATAAATATCCTTTGAACAATTGACGGAAGTCTCTTCATATTCTATGTTTATTTACCTTTTTTAAGAGTAAGATTATCTGTATTGAGAGGAATTTGGAAAGGTCACGCTTGGATAAGCAAGAATTGTAAAAGCTAGTTCTTAAATGGTAAAAATACATGCATGAGAATTTAATGTAAATACATCAATTTTTGGAAGAGCTAATGAATGCATCATGAATTGTCAAAATTCACCGGAAGGCCACCGATTATATAGAAAGATTAGAAAAATATTATAGTTACTTAATTTTTAGGAGTATTTTGGTCTTTCACTTTTTACTTTAGGGATTCTTGCTTATATATATATATATATATATATATATATATATATATATATATATATATATATATATATATATGATATGATAAATTCGTATTCTATTTGACTAAATAATGTTAGTATTAGAATGTGTAACAGAATTACTTGTAAAAGTTTTTGCCAAAGCCATTGCGATTGTCAGTCCCCCTACTTGCTGAGGGCTGATGCAAGCAAGGCAGGAAATGAAAGGGGTGTGATGTGGTGAATAGCCTCAAGGCCCTCAACCTACTGCTGCTTGGGCAGAGATAGAAGAGTCAACCGGTAATGTCTCTGACACCGCACAATTTACAAGACCCATATTGAATACCCTTTTATAAACACAAGCATAATATTGTGAACAAGAGAGTTCAATTTACGAACTGCTACTACGGTACAAATCTTACGTCAAACTTTGATTTATTTAAATTTTCAATTACTTTCAAATGTTCAATGCATACGTTCCTGAATTTTTATACTTTGTCGGTACAACTAATTATCGATTTATTAACAGTATTAGCCGTTTAATTATAGAATAATAATGTGTCTCGGTTAAGTAGGGTCGGCGAATTTCCCTCTAGAAACAAGCACGAACTTCAACTAACAACAAACACCAATGTCACCCTCGATTATAAATTCCTTAAAAAGGTAGTATCGGTGCATATTTATTCCCCATTCGTTTTGTCACATTCACTCTCATAGAGGATTATTTCATTTCAGAAACTAAATTGCATTTGACCGACCTTTCGGCGGTTATCAGTTTCTTTTTTTTTCTAATATACCCGATTTCGTGTACGTCCATTCGGTGTGCATATTAACCAAACCAAAACCTAACATTCATTCGATCCGACAATAAAACCCTATAAATTACTGTTGTATGTGCTTCAATATGTATACGGTTTAGATGCATTTTCTAAATCGTTATACACTCGCTCTCTAATCATTTTATTCTGATGATTTCTTCCTCTTCCATGGTCACTTATTCGGAGCTTCTTTAGTCCGCCTCTTCAGAAGATGCTGAAATTTCCAACTAATTGTTATGAAGATCTCATTCGTTATCTGATGAAATTTGTTTGTGGCAACTTGTGCAGGTGATCATTTTGTTCATAAGTGATATGACACATAAGGATATTATTCGGAATATCTTTTTCGTGGCATGTCCACTAGTTACAGTGCACTTTTGTTCTTACGAAGAAGTTGCTATTATGCTCCGCTTGTTCTGAGGAGTTTAACATCAGGGTTTTGGCAACCGTAAGTTGCCTCTTTATTCCTGGGCAATGTTCATGATCCTGAACCGTTGTACTGACGAGTTCCTCTAAGGGAGTACTTCGTATCTCCAAATGATCACAATACAGTATGCTTAGACTTTTTAGTTTTTGAAGAACACTTATTATGAACAGTTTTGTATTCCTAATATATGCCATGGACCTTTTATATTGATGAAAGAGGAGGTCAGTCAATACATATGTCTTTTTTTTTTTTTTTTTGCAGAAACAAGAATGCTTAAAAGTTGTAATTTTCCTCCAAAATGGCAGTTCCATGAAACAATATTACGATACTTTATGTTTCACTTTCCCTTGAGAAATCTATAGACACCGCTGATGGTGGCTGAAGCAGGAGCAGCTTCCTAGCTAAATCCAATGCTTTGTCTGCGTCAAGATTTGGGTGCTCCACAATGCTCATTTTCATAAGCGATGGCGCACTAAAGAGAAGGAACCGGATAAACTCAAACTCAGGATCAAAACCTGAGATTTTCGTTAAACTGACCAGATGAAGTTTGTTAAGCGGAGAAATTTCGCAGTCCTGGAGTTTTAGATAACCCGAGACGTGTTCCTGGTTTATCTCAACTGTAGAAGCCTCAACATGAAGTTCTTGCAAATTCCGAGCACTTCTAATCAAGCATACAACTGCAGAGATCTCATCAAGAGCCATAAAGTTCATATCTGTGAGTTCAAGAAATTGTAAAGAGTCTAGCATTGGCGACAGCACACGCGGAACTGGTGTTCCAGTTGCCAAGAACTACAGAAACTTGCCATTTAGACAAAGTATTTTGACTTTAGGCAAGCTACCCACAAACATAACCAAACCAGTGATAGGATTGCCTCCAGCGTAATAAAAACTTCAGTCAAGTTAGGAGCATTTTCTAAGGAGACTGATTCGAACTTATTGTCAGCCTCGATCTGCAACCCCTTGAGTTTAGAACCACTGATATTAAAATGACGAATGCTGGAACATCGATGCAGCACTAGGCAATTAAGGACGGGGCAGCTGGAAATCAAACTTTCAAAGCAGTTGTTTGCAAAGTCAACCCCGCTAAGTATTAATTGGTTGAGATTTAAGAAGCCTTTAAACTCTATCGGCGGTGAAAGAACATAATTCCGGAGCTTCAAGAATGTCAAGTCCAGACAAAAGAAGAAATAAGGAGGTAACTTCTGACGTTCAGTATCCTTCTCGTATTTTAAGGTTAATTTCTTGATATTCTTCTGAGATAAGTACAATATCCATTTGTTCACATCAGGAACCCTCATTCTATTGAAATCAGGAATCCATACTGTAAATTTCTCTATACCACCAGGATGAAGCATAAGAAACTTGGTGACAATTACGTCAAATAGGTGCTTGAACTCATATGCAGAAAATGTAGGAGCATACATCCTTTTGGTGAAGTCATAAAGTTCTTTGCCGAACTGATGATCAAACACTAATTGTGGAATGGTTAAGTAGTAAAATCTCCACTTCTTTGACAGAACACTCGTTCTTACAGCCTCACGTATAGGCATTTTCCCTAGAATGCAATCTATCACATTCCTTGGCAAGTCACTGATTATATCCTTATCAGCATTTGATTCCTGACTTGTATCTGATTGTTTACTTTTGATACGTTTTGGAGGCATATCTCCCAAAGATCCAAAAAGATGGAGTTGAAGTCTTCTGCTGTTAGCTACTCCATATTATTTGTACATTTTTCAAGTCCAATACATATGTCTAAATGCGAATATCTACGTATCTACTTGTAACGTCGCCAGGTGACATTCGCCTTTTCTGGAGTTTGTGAATAAGACTTTTGTTTGCTTCACATACATAGATTAGTCAAGATGAAGACGTTTTGGACGACAAAGGGAGACTGTGAGTTAAGTCTCCTTATGGCGTTTGTACGCTTATATGCTTGGGTGTTTGAGTTAAATAATATCATAATGTATCATGTTGCATTGTACTCTCATGTATTGCGTTGTTGGGTACAGCGTTTTTGCTATATTGTATTCCTTCCATCCCACTTTATTTGATATTTTTTTTTTGGCCTTTATTTTTCCTGGTTCAGAGTAATTGTTTTATTCAAAGTTCAATAAGCCATTAAATGCTAATTGCTAAGTCGCAAATACTCCCCTTGTTACTAAATGATTTAAACACTTTTTCGCAATTTTCTATGAGTAAATTTGAGAGAGCGGAATGCTAATTTAGTAAACTTCCTAAGTATTTAATTAATGCTAATGGGTAGATGCCTTGGTATGTGTGAAAACAGTCAAAGTCTCAAATTATATGGACAGGTGGGAGTATGTTTTATGGTGTTTGGCGAAGTAATACTCAAATTACGGTACGGCCAAACAAAACAAGAACTTCCACTAGATATATATATGTATGCGATGGTAAAAGAATAGTAAATGAGGTTCCCTTATTAAAATGAATGATAGTTTCCCCGAGTTCAATAATTTATCAATTAAAACAAAGAACAAGCATTCGATCAGTTGGAAGGATTACAGATACATTCATTACACGACATGGGAAATGTACAAAGCATACTAATCGAAGATTCCATTTTTTACTTCAAGTTGTTCGCTTGATACTTGATGCGGTCGAATTAAAATTAAGATCCTTAATTAGCCTTCGTATTGAACTGCTGTCCCTTAATTGCATACGATGGACGCTTAATGGGAATTAACTCAGGCGGAAGAGATGATAAAAGAAAGAAAACGTATTTTTCATTTCTGAATGTTGAATGGAGTATTACGAAGGGTCGCATGCATTTAGAACGTATGGATGATGACGAAGGGTACATACCTAACTTATCTATGGTAATTTATCGCAAACATATGGTGGAGGGAGCGAACCTGGGAACCCAGCAAGTTGAAAGTGCATGCATTAGGCTACTGTCTGTGTTGAAAATTCCGTCAACGCATTGAGTGGCATTTTCCAGCGGTGTACTAATGTTAAGTGCATTATCAATGCTAGGACTTAGTGTGTTAGGGTTTGTAGTTTCGATTTTATGCGGTCGCATGCAATGTGTGCTCGAATCTAGTAACCGAGGGTGGATGAGCACTGAGAATTATTTGGTTTCCGTAAAATTTACTAGCTTTTATGTCAAAAATAAGCTAGACGCAATAAGATAGGCAACACCCAGTCTCCAACTTATTGCTTTAGCCTTAAAATTTATACTGTATGACCAATAATTTTATCAATTTATCAGTAATATTTTTTGTTTCTGATTTCCCTAATATCCTCATAAACGAAGGGCCTACATTATACTCCCAATTTTTGTATCATATTATATCCGTTTAATATAACTAAACTTTTTGTACCAAACAACTATGCAGCGTATTTTTCAATTTCTGCACTTCTATCCAAACAAATAACCGCTTATTTACCAAAGCACTTCAGAAGTATTATTAATGGCAAGTGCATATTGCTTAAAATTAGTCCACCCATACGGTCTCATTCAGCGGGATGCACTTCCGCTAATATGAATAAAGCAAAATTCAACAGCTGTGTTGGGAGACGTAAAGGGGTGGAATCAATGAAGGCAAATCAGTACGCTTTATTGAGGAGTACAATGTATTACTATCTCGAGTAGTGCACGAGACCTAGCGTAGAAATTAGTTTAGACTTTTGATGGGTTGGCAGCGAAACTGTATGCATACTTAACGTATTTGGGCAAATGAACCGTTTCCAAGAGATGCTGGGCTCGAAAGTGTAATGATGATTCTTAATTAGACCACTAATTAAACCACTGATACCTAATTGCATGCGATGGTACATATAGGAAATTAATTTAATTTATAAAGTAATGCGGAAGAGATTTATATCATTTTTACCGTTCACTGTAGTTATAGTGGACATTAGAGAATTGTCGCTCGCACTTGGAAGGTTAACTCGTTGCATGAATATCGTTCAGCACAAAATTAAACATGTGTGTTGGATTATACTTTTAAGTGAGCTTGCTGCCACATTGAATATGTGGAATTGTGGGTGGGATTGATGGAAGGATGATAATGTATTATTTTTTTTATTAACCGACAGAAGTAATTAAGTACTATTGCTACAGTATAAGACTTTCGAATTTTCAATAAGCAATGAAGAGTGTAAATCATGACTCAATCTATCAAATCTGTGATCTTCAAAGATCTTCCATGTCATTATGTATTGTGTGGAAAGATCATTCACTTTACTTTTTTTTTCTTTTTTTTTTTTTTTTTGCAGATAAACAAGAATCTTTTCCTGTGTTTTCCGTCACCCCTTAGGTGGGATTATTGACTGCTCCATATTGGTTGGTTCAGTGCAATATATGGCCACTGTACTTGATGTTCTTTTCAGGCTTTCAGTATGAAAGATTGGGCAAGAGCATGCACTTGTCCTAGTGATGCTGCACGTTCAAGGGCACTGATACAACTCAAGAAAAGCTATGTTCCTAGGGTTATCAGTTATGGTCGGGCGCAAGCTATCCCCATTGTTCATCACAAGGTCCGCTGCACAAAGTCTCAAAAAGCTTTATTGATTTAAAGCGTACTCCTATTACTCTTTTCTTTGGTCTGTGATTTAAACATTCATGTTGACGTGACGGCCAGATGGGTGCAATTGGCCGTGGCAGATGAAATTTTCAGCGGTGTAATGTTAATTGCATCATCAGGGCTAGGCTACTACTTAGACACTTATTTAAAGCGCATTAGGGTTAGTAGTTTCGAGGATTTGTAGTCGCATGCAATGTGTGCACGCATCTATTGCACTAATAATAGATCCACCTATGTTTATTCTTTGGACAGATATCGTTCAACGAAAAATCTAACTTTAAAGTGAGTTGGCTGGCAGCCACACTGAATGTGTTGACACGTGGATGCGCGTGATCGAAGGAGTAACTCAATATATTGCGTGGGTGCAGCTACATCTACTGTGGCAACCTCCAATGTTTAGGTTAGGTATTTTAATGCGATGGTTAAATGCTATTGCGATTTGAGTTAAGGATTTTTTTCGTCGTTATTCGTTGTTTATAATGATAGTTTTAATTTGACAAATTAAATAGAGTATCTAATCAGTTGAAAGAATGAACACGATTCCATGTTGTTTCATGGAACAAAGTAACTTTCAATACGATACGAATTAAACGAACTCTCCCAGCCAATCTAGGGCTTTTTGTTTTTTTTTCTTAGATGTAAGTAATCTGTTATTAATATACGGGATATGAAAAAGACAAAGAGTGAGTCGATAAACAAAAAATCCATAGATAATGTGTAGTGACGTTTAATTAGAAAAGAGATAATTGAGGAGTAAAATAAAAAAAGAATCCGTTTTATTAGAAAAGTGTTGTAAAACAAATAGTAAAATAGTACAAGAACAAGACAAAAGTATATGAGAGGAGAAGGAAGAACTTGTATACTCAATGTGTTTCAAGTGTATCTTCCATAGAGCCAAATATGCTCTATTTATAGGATACAAATACATAGGTTACAAATCAACCCAAAGGTTACAAGAATTAAGTAGTGACTTAATAAGGAATTAGTGGTCACTTAGTGGGGAGGAATTAAGTAGGAGAAAGTGGGGTAGTAAACCATATGTTACAATTGAATAATGGTGAGTAGTGGTAATCCACACAAATAAATGAATTTATAACAAAAAGCAGCTATTGGGATTTTGACGAGCAGAGAAATGTGTCGGCATATATAGTTCACTACCGAGCCATGTATGCTATATTGCTTATCACTATTTTTCATCAGTGTTAATAGCCCAATATAAAGGAAAGTTAACCCAACCTTAGTTGAACAAACATTGCAGATTATAAATGAATAGCGAAACGTTTTTCCCCGTGCAATAGACTACAACTCCCTCTCATAGTTGTATCATGTATGTCGTTTTCTTAATTTACTCCCTCTTGTAGTTACATGTTAATTGTTTACTGCTCAACCTCTTTATATTTGAAAATACAGTTTTAATAAGGAAAAAAGAGAAACACATCAACCGTCATTGGAAAAAATAAACCGTCATGTGAGTTTCTTGACGGCTACGTATCGGTCACTTTTAGTAAATTATTCTTATTGTTATTTAAATCTTAATAGACAATTAGTAATTAAATTCGTTGTAAGTTGAAGTACGGTAAATTGGACTGCACGTCTAGGTAGTTCTTGGTAGTTAGAGCTTCATTGATAGTCCGAATTTAGACATAAAGAACAGTATAATTTTACTAACAATATACTTAACGTTTGTTTCGATTGTTACATCAAATATTATTAATCGGCATATATGTAGCTTTAAAAATCTCTCATTTTTTGTGACGTGGATGGGCGATGTCTTTACTTATGTTGATTAAGATAGTTGGGGGTACAGATTCGATATAGTGGACAAGAGAGAAATGCATCAACCAATATTGGAACGACACGTCACTCTTACTCGACAGTGCCAATTTAGCCCTTGGGCCTCCAATCTGTATATTAACGTGCAGGGTGCGATGAATATAACTCCGTTCTAGGCACCTTTACTATATGTCTGCGTTTACTGCGCTGAATCGGTTTGTATCCCTGGCTATAATTACTCCTAGACTTCCTTATCATCTTCCTCATATAAAAGAAGCATCTCATCAGAAGTTGATCTCAAGTTTCCATCAGAAACATTATATTGCCTTTCTCATAAACTCCTCTTATAAAAAAGTAATCTTGATTCTTCTTTGTACTGTTCGCATTTGATCCTGCCTCCATGATCCCAGAGCTGTAGCTCTATTCGTATTCTATATATGGTGTTTCATAAAACTGAGTATATAGTACCTTTGGTCACTCTCATTCCACGACCTAATTGTTACTTTATTGATATGGTTTGCGTCCCCGGAGTCATTAAACTTGATGGGGATCATACTGACACTCGTCGGAATGTCTTTTTCGTGGCATGTGCACTAATTACGGTGCGCTCGTTTTCTAACACAGCGTATGCTGTGATATTCCTCTTGTCATTAGAGGCTGTCCGTCGGAAGATTGGTCACCAGGCACGGCTCTTGACCTCTTCTTCAATAGGACCGCCGACAACACATGGAACACGTGTGTCTTCCAAGGCTTATTTGTTTGAAAAACAGGTATTCTTGGCTTCTGAAGCTTATTTCTCCAAGAAATCCGAGTTTGAGAAATTAAGCAAGGAGAATAACCCAAAGAATTGTGATCAAATTCAGCCTGTTGGGGCATCGTTGTCAGTGGATATTGATCAAACCTTAAATGTTGATAGTTTGGGTAGAATTAAAACAATCGCTTCTCACGAAACAACACATTTCGTTGGAGTTCGCAAGAGAAAGTCAGGGAGATTTTCTTCTGAGATTAAAAACCCCATCAGTAAGAAGAGAATTTGCCTGGGAACTTTTGACACTGCTGAAGAGGCTTCTCATGCTTATCAATCTAAGAAGCTCGAGTTTCAGAAACTAGTTGAGGCGAAGCAGCAATGTAATAGGCAAGCTCATTCTAGTGCAAGGGTAGAGCAAGATGGAAAAGAGAAATTAATCAGTGCCTGTTGGGATATACTAATAACCATGCGGTTTTGGTTGGATTATTTCTAGTTGAACAATTGGTTATTCATTTATTAAATTAATGAATTATTATTTATTTAGATCAATTGTGTCACGTGTGTCCTATTATTTATATAGTAGTTGATTTAGTGTGTAGAGCCAAGCTTATACACGGAAGATTAAATCACCGGTTCTTATAAATAATAAAGTACTGTTCACAATCTAAGATGGAAATTGGACAAAGCCATTGGTATGATTGTAGTACAAGATTATATATAATTTATCTTGATTATGGGAATGGTATAGTTCCAACTTCTTGTGCTAGTGCGCTTTGTGTGCATTGAACGGACCAAGTAGAGATAAGTGTTTTTATACTGACTATATCTCTCTAGCTCATCAAATGTACTTATACTCTTAATCTTGATATAGCTATTATTAGTGGTGTATATTATTCATTGTCTTGATTTATCAATAGGTGAGGTCCAGGATATTTGGGTCAAATAATTCCTGATAAGTTGGATAATGATAATATGCATTTGCGAAGTAATAGCTAGTTGATAGAATCCACGTCTCGTAATAGAGATTGATGACACCCCTTTATGAAAGCTTATAAGTTTCTATGTGTAAATCTGGCCAGTGGATTTTGTATCCGGCACATGGGATAAGTTAAGCGGAACTCTAAAGGATATTCATTTAGTCAATATATTAAATTGTCAGTAATTTAATATTATTGATTGGTGTCTGTAATCTTAACGTGGGGAGTTAAATAAGATTTGATGGAAGAATTCGAAATTCAACTGAGGAGTGCAAATACGAATTTCTAGTGGAAATAATTTGTAATTTATTATGGAAAGATTAATTCTGGAGAAAAAGAATTAATTCCATAATTGGAAGCCTCATTAATTAATTCTGTGGTCCCTGTTGTGACCGAATCCAATTAGGACTATGAGAGAGGTTTCTTGGTGGAAAAGAATCCTATACAGTTTTGGAAAAGGGTTTTACTGTTAAAACTATATAAAGGGGATTCTTGGCCAAAAGGAAGAATACACAGACACAAAAACCCTAAAGAGTTTTTTCTTTCTCTGAAACACTTGTTCCACCCAAGTGATTATTAGTCTGGGTATTGTTCGGGCACACGACAGAAGATCATGGAACTGGAGGACGACCCCGTAGATGATCCTGCTCGTGATTGAAGATTTGTTTCAAGGTTGAAGTCACGCTTCAAGATGTATTCCATTTTATGTTTATGTAAAACTAAATAGCCTGCTAGTTTGTCTAGATTACATGTGAGTCATGATCCTGGAATTGCTTCCGCTGTGTTTATATTCCTTCAGACGTGGCATTCACCGGAGATAGTGGAGTGGTGGAGGAGGCAGCGGTGGCACGTGGCATGTTTTTTGGAGTCTTTTTTATGACAATCTTCATGGACAAAATGAGAGTGGCATGTGTCCGGATAACCATGCTGATGTTCAGGATTTTGCAATTTTGAAGTCAATCTCTCATTTCTTCTACAGGAATGGTTTCGTTCCATGTCGTTCGTCCGATGTACTACATAACTACATCATGGATTCAGTTGCCAGGCTGAGGATCCTTGGAGAGGACTAGGTAAACAGGATTGTCACTTTAGAGGATAATTTCAGAACTGTGTGGTCACTGGATGTAGATAATCCTGATTTGCCTAGTCCTATTGGTAGAGAAATTTTCGATTTGTCTACGAGTATTTGGGTTGATTTTGAAGACGATGCTGAACAAAACAAGCGAACTTATGATGTGAATATACAATACAGTGCAAAGACCATGATGTTGAGCTACCTGATGGTCCTTTTTCAAACATTCATTAAAGGTCTTTGTATAGGACTTACATGCAAAACTTGTAAATCTTGAAGCCATGACCTAAATGGGACGTAATAGAATAGGTCATCACTGAAATTTAAAGATAAGATATGTGGTTGGCTTGACTTAACCCATAACTGCTCAATTGTATATGTTGACGGTGTGTAAATGACAATATCCAAACTCAAAGATTCGGGCATTTATGTTTTAAAATAAAGTTAACAAGTGGTCGAGTTTGAAACAAATGGTCAAAGGAAGACTTGTATGCAAATGTTGCAACAGTGAATAAAGTTAGGATTCAAGACTATTTCAATCTTAACTTGATGACCAACTGAATATCCCCATAAATAAACAATAAAGTTTATGTCAAAGTCGTTTAGGCCAAATTATGAGTATGATTTGTGATATACTTATTAGGTAAAATGTAGATACACAATTTTTTGTTTAACACAGTCGAAGCGTGACAAAACTCTTACTAAAATCAATGAACAACAATCATAATTCGCAAGAGTCGAACAACGCCAAAAAATCAACTGTGATTGCACAGGATTTTAGGATGCCTAACCCTTTCTGGAGAGTCAACCGAGAGCCTTTCTCGGAAGGCCGGAACTCTGAAGAAAGGAGTGGAACTGCCATAGGTAGTTGTTTGAGTGTGCGAACCAAGTCCCACATCAGAAGCTGGCAAGGATTATAATCTACTTATAAGGTGTAGTGATCTCTTAAAGGTGTTAGTTCTTTTGGGAAAACCGTGCGGGCTCAGCCCAGAGCGGACAGTATCACACCATGTTAATGGTGTTTGTCCTTTTGCGAAAACCGTGCGGGCTCACCCTAGAGGCCTAGAGCGGACAGTATCACACCATGTTAATGGTGTTAGTCCTTTAGGGAAAACCGTGCGGGCTCAGTCCAGAGCGGCCAGTATCATACCATGTTAAGAGCACATTGGGCTGTTTTAGCCCAACAGTAGTGTGTTATTTTCTGCGATACATTGATATTTGTTCTTTTTTTTTTTTAGTAAACTTTAGATCCACGTTCTGTAATGTATTGACAAACAATCCTATATATGATGGCAAGACAAAAGTCTATAGGGAAGGTTAGACAAATTAAATTTCATAATAAGCTACTACTTAATAGATTAACTAAGTTTATCTTCTTAAATAATATCTGGGTTATTCCAGGTGGAATATTGTACTCGTCCGCATTTCCCGGAAGCAAGGGATCCCGGAAGCACCGAAATACACGCCTGACATTCCCACGTCTCGTCCGTCGAACTTGAAGAGAAACTAGAAGACTAGCAGTGAAGCTTGACCATCCGCTTCAACCTCATCTGGCCAAACCGGAGGGCACAGTCCCACAGATCTTGAGCTGGAAACCTCCCACAGAGGAGCCTCTTCCCCCGGGTATCCCATAGCAAACGGTCGACGAGGCATTGCAACGCGGACAAGAACGTACCAGCAGAACCAACAGACAGCATAGAATAATCGTAGGCGGAGCTAAAACTTGGTGATTCGTTAATCCGCTAACGACCTAGGGCTCCTTCTTCTTGCCTGCCATGAAGAGGAGTCAGACAAGCCGGCTTCAACCCTCGTCCATCAAAGAGGCAAAGAAGCAACCTAAACACCAAAGAAATCATGGCGGAGAAGTTTCTTGATAGTTGAAATTGATAGGCGTCCTGACCCCACATAACAAGAAGAATGTCACAGCAACTGATGTGTTAGTAGCTGAGCGCGCCGTAATCACTGTACGTGAAATAATGAAGACATCCCGAAAGACATCATCAGAATCCCGATAAAACTTCATGACTCGAGGGACTTCATTCATTCCCTTATGAATGAAGAGAGGAAAGAAGATAACTGCAGATGAGCTTCCGCGTATAATTCTCTTAGGTGTCGTCCGTTCAGAGGAACAAAGGCTTTCTGGGAATATCAAATCATGATCAAGGGCGAACATTTTTGGGAGACAAAAGCTTATCGTTAGCATGAGGAAGGTGCTGAAGAAGTGGTTTGTCGAATCGAGAATAGTTGTGATTTTTCCAATGTCATGAAGTCACTATTTATAGTCAGAAAGGGATAAGGGTGAGGCACGAAACGGTCGTGCATCATTATCATTATGGCTAGGAAGCACGCGAGATATCATTATGCTCAGTGCATCACACCACTTCACGACTGCTTGCGTCAGCACTCAGCAAGTGGGGGATTGACTGTGTGGGCAAAAATACGCGACATATTGTTACGGTGATACGAGTCCAGCTGTCGAGATTAGACTTATCTTACAAGTCACCGGGCACTGAGCAATTACGCCCGCTCCTAGATCCAACGACCGTTCAGCCCTTATAGATTGAATTTGATACTTCATAATTTACGCAAGAAGTTCAAATTCAGCTCACAAAGATTGAAGTTTCAGAAAATGGCACCTCATGTAAGACCAATAAAAGAAAAGTGGCTTCAAACTAAATACTAGTGACAAAAGTGGCCTGTGGGTGAAAATTTTACCCTAGTTACGGTTTAGTATACTACCGTCCAGAGGTGTAGGCCCATGGCCCTATTAGTACATGTATTTTACCTTATTTTGGCCTAATACCTAAATTTCATATATACGTACACAATATGAAGAAGGGTACATACGTTAGCCTAAAGCAATTTTTCACACACGTATAGTGTCGATGAATGACAATAACGGTCGCGAACGTCGGTTCCAGGATGGGCTCGTTTTCAGAGATAGCTCGCATTGGTTAGATGTATTGGGTAACATTAGTGTAAATTCCGTACATGAATGATAGTGGAGACGACGGTAACACAACAATAACGCCATAAAATTTCATTGAACAAGTACAAGCAACGCAAAACATCCAACCAACCCAAGCAGAATATCTCCACCACGACAAAAAAGTAGGTTCACATCAGAAGAACAAACAAAACCAAACAACCGAACAACCTACGTACCAAATTAAACGAGATATAAAACATAGAGCGCCCGGACAGGGACATCGCACAAACTTAAAACAGCAGGCAATACCCTAGCGGTTAACACTGGAGCTTTCACCAGCCCCCGAGGCATTTTCAGTAGTTGTATTGTCAGAGATTACAATGAGCTCTGCGCGCCCTATTGGTGGTGCGGGCTCTAACGACAGTTGGAAGAGCTTTGGCAGTGGGGATTCTTGAAGGAGCAGCTTCGTCAGTCCATCTGCGCCGGTCTCAGCCTTAATCCTTTGCAGAAGTTCTCGGGCTTCCTTGACTGTATTATTTAAATCAGCTAAAATTCTACGAAGTACCTCTTCCGATGCACCTGGCGACGGCGGTATGAGAGATCTGCGTGCGCTACCGAAGTTACGGGGTGGTGTGTTATCCATCGTAATGTGTGTACGTACAACGAGAGACTGGAGAGTTTCCCTTTCTGACCACAGGATAGGAGTGTTATTTGACAAGTGGCGAATTGCGTAAAGAGCGATGATAGGTATATGAAGCATATACCCATACTTAAATAAATATAGTAGCAAATAGCCCAACTTGTTTGTACTATATATTGTGTGTATCTGTAGGTGATGTAATGAATAAGTTTAATACGACTAACTGACATGGGAAGGGTGGGCTCTGTTACTTTGCCTTGTTTAAAAGACACTACCTTAGTAAGGTACTCACGGACATGGTGGTTGATGACTAAACAAGACACTTCCTCTGTCCCACTTTGTTTGTCGTATTTCGGATTTCGAAATTCAAACTGGGTCGTTTGTGACAACAAATAAAAAGTTTGACGCTTGAAACACTAACTATGGCAAATAAAGGAGATAATAACTCAGATTGTAATCCCTTAAGAAATCATTAATGCAGATGGAGTATGCACTATTTTATCCTTCGTTAATCTTCATTGGTATTTGGAAAACTATAATATTTGAGACGGCTATTTTTAGAAATAAGGACAAAAAATTTGTCGCGGAGGGAATAATTAGGGAGCAAAGTCAGTGGATGTATTTTTAGTACTTATCTACAAGGGCACTCATGTTTGCCCATATAAGATTTCCTTCCTCTAGAAAGATGATGTGGGCTGCCAAGTCACCATAATAAACTTTCATTGTTATTTTCCAATCTTAGATTTTTTCTAAAATTTAATGTTGTTTCTTAAATTGACTCCGTATCTGATCAAGAGTACTTACTCGATAAATATTATCTTTCGCAGAATAATATTTGTCGTTTTCTTCTTTACCAATGTATCTATTATGCTATTGATAATCCGATTAAACTTACTCGGTAGATTTGTTTGAATTAAATGATAGTTGAATCGAGGAGAATGGAAATTTCGAAGAATTGATGCAAAATAAATATTACATTTTATTTGTTAAATAATTTCTTTCATTACATAAAAATTAAGAGGAATCGCATTTATTGAAGGGTCGGAACAAAAAGTTGATTGACAGAATAACAAACTTAAGATTTTCCAGATCAATATAAAAATCTCTAAGTACGAAAATGAGCTTAACCATAAACTTGGAGGATTTTGTCCACCGTATAACTGGAGCACCAAAAATTAAATTAAGATTTTAGCAACCTTTAGTAGGAGATTTTTTTTTTTTAATTATTGAGTTATCAATTTCCGTTGATTACACAAAATTTTATCTGCCTTTGTCATACAAATTAGATGATCTTTACTCCGATAAAATTTTGTATTTTTGGGTAAATGAGTAGGTTTTTTTTAGGTAAATAAGAGAATATTTTGTTTGGTGAGGGGGATATCGACTATACTAACCAATAAGTGAGATCTTTGTGGTCTTCAAAAAATTTATTACTATGGTAAAATGTGGAAAAAAATTAAAAATTTTACCTTTAAATCCTAAGTGGACAAATATTTTGAGACGACTATTTTAGAAATAAGGACACATAATTTGTGACGGATGGAGAAAATGTTTGCCTACATATGGTACTAAAAAATGTCAACATAAACTGCCTTCCACCATCAAAGTCAGAACTACTTTTTCAAACAGTCCCATGCGCTTCCTGAGATAGATTTGTAGTGGATATGGCCGGCCCTCAATGATTCTTTATGTTTCCCATATCTATTACGGTAGTTAAACTAACTGAATATATTAGTAGTACATATTACAGAGCTCAGATCATGCGCACCCAAGCACAAGATTCGGCTGTCAAGCTCTCGAGACCATAAAACCCTAATGCACTGATCATTCCGACCCCAGACATAAAGACTGTTTACACTATACCACTGATTTAGCCAGTCAATGCGATCCAATGCACCTCAAGTTGCATTTTCTGAGTATTTTGAACTGAACGAGTGGATATATTGCGTCCTTCCCCATTTCCTAAGAGGGTAGCTTTACTTTAGTTTTATCATTGCAGCCGAATCTCAAAAAGTGCATCCAAGGCAGTGAAAGGTCATGACCATCTGTAAGTTTTCAAACCTGAAAAGGGATCACAGTGTCCAGTGTCCGCTGCACCTGACCAATTTACGGAAGTGGGGGTATTCGGAAAGATCCTGCAAAAAATATTAAACGAAAGATCTTTACACTGAATACATAATGACATCGACGACCTTTGAATATTATAGATTTGATACAGCGATTCTTGATGTACCCACTTCTGTCTCATACCATCTTTGATTAGCATTGAGTTCGTAAAAGTCGGTAGCGGTATCCGCTAGCTTGCATAATTAGTCGGTAAATCGTCGGGAGAAGAAGACACTAACGCAAAAGGATAATACGTTAGTGTTAGAAGACGTAGTATGTGTGTTAGAAAAAGACGTCATCTGAAATCAAAACGTGAATATATAAAAAATTGAACAAAACTAGTCTAAGAATTTAATATGAACAGTGTCTCGGGTAAGATTAAATGATTTTATATATTATCAGGTGAGAAAAACTTATCTGCAAAAATTGATTATAATCTTATTAATAACTTTGCATCTCAAACAGTTAACGAATGTAAAACTCAAAGTTATAGTACTCCCTCCGGTCCACTTTATATGTTTTTTTTTTTGTATTTTTTCTTAGGTCCAAAAGATTTGATTTTTTCAAAAACCAAGATGATATTTGTTTTGACTTTCCAAAGTTACCCTTACTAGTAAATTAAACACATAAAGCTCTCACAATTTTCAATGAGTAAATTTTGAAAGAGACGAAGGTTAATTTAGTAAATGACATCTTTAATTAATGCTTAAAGGTAGATTCCTTGGTCTGTGTGAAAACAGTCAAAAAATCAAATAATATGGACCGGAGAGAGTATCAATTATTTTTTGGGAAAAAACATATGTAGCCATAAACTATATGTCACGTACATCTATTTGGCGAGTTAATTCCTAAAATGGTGACTCAACTAATTCAAAGTATCTAAAAAATGTCACTTTCCTTTGGTTTAGAAAAAAATATCATTGAACTTATTCAAAGTGTCTTAAAAAGTCATTCTCCCAAGTTGTGGGTTAAGGCTCGCCGTAAAATGCTAATGTGATATTTTATCTAAAAAAGTCACTTTCCTTTGGTTTAGACAAAAATATCGTTGAACTTATTCAAAGTGTCTTAAAAAGTCATTCTCCCAATTTGTGGGTTAAGGCTCGCCGTAAAATGCTAATGTGATATTTTATTTAGTTCTTTATATTAAAATAGACCCAACAAATATGTTTAAATTTAAAAAAATACCGAATTATATATATTTATGAGATAATTCACTTGAGGATTATTTAATAGTCGTCTTTATATTATAGGTTTATTTGGTATATGATGTGTGGCTAAAATGCCACACATTACATACTTATGCTGAGCTTTTGTTGTGTTAAATTGATGAAATAAGTGCATATATCATGGTTTAATTGCATGTTGTAGGTGGATTGAGTTTTGGAAGAGATTGGAAAGAAAACAAGTCAAAAAGAAGTCAAGTTGAAGAAAAAGAAGAAAAATGACTAGTCTGTCAAAAACGTGACAGACCAGTGGCTATACATCAATCAGAGACAAAGCCCAACAGCGAAAAAGTGGCTGTTGCGTGAAATTTATGTACCAGCTTGGCTATGGAGTGCAAAATTACTTGTAACTTCATTCTAACTTAGGGAGAATTATGGAAAAACATGGTAATTATTTTTGGCAACATATAAGTAGTATTAGTCTACATTTTTATCTATCTTTTGGCCATTTATCCAATCTTGGAGCAAGGATCCATCAACAAGAATACCAAGAGGGTGAAGATTTGGAGCAACCCATTGAGAAATTCTCAACCATTAGTACTCCTTTCTTTACTTTCATGTTTTGTATTGAATATATTGGGTGTTGTTGATGCTATTGAAGAATTGATTTTGTGAATATATTTCATGGCTATTTGTGTTATTAATTGATATGATTTTGGACATGAATATATGAATGAGTCATGACTAGGAATTTATATTATTGGGTTTTGTTTATCTAGCTTCCATTGTTTTGATTGCTTGACTCTTGTGCTCGCGACACTTGAGTTGCCCGTCTACTTTCTAATTAAAGACTCGGGAGAGATTAGTTAGCGTAGAATAGTGAAGCTAGCGAGGATTTGGGTTGATAGGCTATTTCATAGACTAACTCATCTAAAAAAAGTTACGCTCGGAAGAGGTCTTCTTTCCTCGGGTAATGGGTAGTGCTTTACAAGCTCAACCATGGCTTTGACGAGCGCCGTTGAGGTAAATCCCTTCTAGGCCGGAAGGATTCTAGGGATTACATTAGAACGACTCGGCCATAATATATAAACCCCGTGCTATAATTGTATCCTAGGCTCAAAACTTGCTTTCCTTGGTTGTGAGAAGGCCATAGATCATATTTACTTGCTTTCCTAGTGTAGTTTGTAGTTGTTAATATCGTTCCATCACCGCGTTATCCTAGTTTGGCTTTGTCAAATAGGTTTAGTTCCTCCACTACTTTGATCGCATCACTTTGTTCCTTGTGGATTCGACCCCGACTCCTAGTTAGGTAAATTATATTGCGATGACCGTTCATACCTTAATTCGAGGTGTGTGTTGAGCGTTGTCAGTATATTACAGGTGTATATTAATGTCCTATTTGCATATTAATAGTATATTTGATTCCTACTATTTGCATAATGATAGTACGAGTAGTATATTTGATTTCCTTCAACCGTAAATTGTGCACATAAAGTGTGAGACCTTAGGGATTATGGAAGTATACTCCCTTGTAATTTGGTATTCAGTTAAGTTGATTTTAAGGAATGCTCATTGGAAAATATCAAAGTGTAGAAATAGTATTATGGTAGTTTTGTATTGGGTACCACAACAAATATGTTAAAGAGTGTAATTAGAAAGTACTCCCTCTGTCTCATATTAGCTGTCGCTTTAAGCTTCTTTCACGCCCATTAAGAAAGTCATTAAGGTGTTTATTTTACTATCTTATCCCTATTTAATGTTTCACCATTAATTTTTTTTGAGATTTTTTTTTAATTTTTAGTAGTATAGTTGGAAAGAACTAATCAATTAATCCTTGAAATCCTAAAGTGACAACTAATTTAGGACAAACACATTTTGATAAAGTGACAACTAATTTGGGACGGAAGGAGTATACTGATGTAGTTATTTGAATCTTTCCCAACTATTATAGTTGAAAAATGTAGAACCATAAGTTTTTTTCTATACATATTTTTGGGCATAATAATTATTGAATTTATATGTTTTCGTATGCGGTATATCTTTCAGATATTTTGATTGACAAATTTGGTTTTTACTTTAACTTGAATCTTTTACCATAGCATGTTGTTACCTTTTAGAAAAATTTAACAAAATTTGAGAGGTTTGAGGTTTGAAGTTTGAAGTTTGAATTGTCATAGACAAACTTCATATTCAAAGTTTGATGTTTGATTTACCATTGATCAAACGTCTAAAATTTCGAGGTGGCTAATACCTTAAATATTTGCTATTGTGTAAAATTTCGAGATGGCTAATACCTTAAATTTTGATTTATTTAAAATAATTAAAAAATTTCTCGGTCCATTTTTAATAAAAAGAATTAAAATAAAATTACACATAAGCATTTTTCGATAAACTTTAACCCACAATTTGGTAGAATGATTTTTTAAAGTACTTTGGATAAGTTGAGCAATATTTTTGTCTCAAACCAAAGAAAAGTGACTTTTTTTAGATATTTTGCATTAGTACGGTGACCATTTTGGGAATTAACTCTCTATTTGGCCTTAGAAATTTATCAACAAGTGATAGCCATTTTATAGCTTTTTTTAATGAGAGATCTCCTTAAGAGGCTGCACTATATCACACAGTTTGTGCCAAAAGAATGTAAAGTCAGAGTTAGGATATGCCTTTCCAAGAGCTGCTTTGATGTTCCAGAAAATACTGTAATTCCAACATTAATGAAGAATCAAAGACCATAATATCTCATGTCAAGTCTGTGTTGGTGTTGCAGCTCACTTCTGGGAGCCTAAAAAATGTGGAATCTATGGTCAAGTTCTCGAATAACGCCTTCTATAACTTGCATTTGCTTGGAGCTGATCATACTGATTTCTACAAGGATGTCAAGGATTTCATTACTTATCGCTATGATTTGGTCACAACAAAGAGACAGAGAGAGATGCAGTCTTTTCCGGAACTGATCATAGTGTTATGAAATCCTCGGTTCAGCTGCAACCAAAGTACTTTAAGCAACGAGGACGATAAGAGACCAAGATGCAGTCCATACTGTTTAAGCAACGAGAGGGAGCTCCTAAAGGATCATTTGCCTTCGTGACAAGAGGAATATCACAGTAACAACTGTGTTTGAAAACGAGCGCACCGTAATCAGGGCGTGACTGCACATGTCATGGAGATGACGTTCCCGATCAAGGTCAATGACTCGAGGAACTACGCACGTCTCAACATAGACAGAAGGGTGGAGAACGCAGACAGTTGAAGCATACTTGTTTCAAGCTTTCTCATATACCGTCTGTACCGAATAAAGAAGTTGTTTCAAAGATATGGAACCACGATCAAAGAAGCACATTTCGGAGAAAGAAGCAGGATCCTTTTGATGAAAAGTGAAGTTCAAAGGCGAGACGATGATTTTAGAAAGAGTATTTGTGAAGAATGTTTGCCGGGGTACCCCATTTATAGGCGAAAGGAGGAGAGAACGAGCAAGTATCGTGAGTAGTTAATGGCGGTCTGTGGAAATGTACACAGAGTATAAGCGGTACAGTAAATACTTAAAAATAATTTCAAAAAACCAAAAAAATTAGGTCACGTATTTCAAATTTAAAATAATTTTGGAGCTGGAGACTTAAAGGTCATTAAGTTAATAGGATTGTGAGCCCATCGATATGTCACGATGAAAAAATGTAATTTTATGTAGATAGAGGAAGCTAAGGGCGATGCCTTTAATAGCCGAAGCATTCATTGAGTTGGAAGGGTGTATAAAATGGTGAGGTCATGTAGTCCATGCTGTGATAATTCGTATGGGGGATTCGAGTTCGATCATGCAATTCATGTGTTTAACAGACGTAGCTATGTGAATCTCGGTTGTAAATAGGACATGTAACGATGTCAATCTTGGTTGTAAATAATCCACTTAACCGGCTCAAACTATACAAGCTAATGTTAACTGATACGTGCTCATCATTGCAAAGAAGAACGTTACGTGAGTTATATTATCAAGAAGCTATTTCATTTCCCTCTTAAGTATTTTGCAGGAAAAGAATGAATCTTTTCTCCACCCAATGCCACTACAAATGAGGGAACTGTCAGGTGAGATCATTTACTGCTCCATATCGTGCACTTAGGGTTGTGGACATCCAATCAGCAGACGTGAGAGCAGCTTGGCTCGGCAGACGACGCATCGAGTAAGGCTTAGGGAGAGCTTAGTGCTTTGGAATTAGAGGGATTGCAGCCACACCCAATGTGTGGACTTGGCAACGACAACATTTAGGTCCCCAACATTTAATGTAGGGCAATGTATTATCGTTTAGCCTTGCAGTTTTGTTTTTGATGTATTTCATCAGTAGCATCAATACCAAAGAAGAACGAATTTTCGGTATTAGACTCTAATTTCCACAACTGTCCACAGTAATACTTGATGAATGCACCACAACGACACTGCCATCCACATTATATTTTCATCCACCGCAATGTTATTTATAGTCATAACAAAATTAGACTTTGTAATTATAATTACAATACAGTGCCTTCCATCCCCATCAGTTCTACTTTCATTAGATAGTCACTTGCACCTCTTGAGATATGATATTGTCATAAATTAGGTTTCTGATTTGCATTCAATGGTTCTTTGAATCCCTCCCATGTCTTGTATTGAACGTTACTTATTACTTTTTGTAGGACGTCCCACAAGCTCATCAGCACCCAATGGACAAGCCTCGCATGTCAGATCTAAACATTTAACGGGGCTGCAAGCCCTCGAAACTAGAAACCCTAACGCACAAAGTCCAACCAACAATAATACACTTACACTATACCACTGAATATGCCTGCCATTCAACGCGCTGAACAGGCCGATTCCTGTTTCACTCATCTGGCATGCTTCATATTGAATGCGCACCAACGCTAAGGAGAAATTTTGTTACACGCTACCGCAACCCGACTTTTGACCTGAACGAGGCAAATCTTACCTCCTGCCCTATCCCTATGTAGATAGCCTTTCCTGAGTTTTACTATTGCCGTCCACTCGTAAAGCATCACCAAGACAAGTGCATGCTCTCGCCGACGTGTATGCGTTGAAAATCCGGAAAGTAAATACCCTGGCCACTGCAACTGACAAATTTTTTTATTTTACTGACACTCCTTTCTTCCTTTCATCGGCAGGTGGGTGATGCAGGCCACACCACAGTAAAGATTCCTGTAAATCCCTCAAAAAAGGAAGACGAAAGATCTTTCAATACTCAGTAACGCAATCTCACTGACGGTGACGGTACTTTCTTCTTTTCATCGGCAGGGGTGTGATGCAGGCCACAGCACAGTAAAGATTCCTGCAAATCCCTCAAAAAAGCAAAGCGAAAGATCTTTCAATGCTATACATAATGACACGGACGAACACAGACGATAATAGATTTGATGTAGCGAGTCTTGATGGCCTATTTTGTATCTTGCATATTCGATTATATTATACTGTAGCAATATTAATTACTTCCGTCTTTTGTATGTTGACACGTGGGTGATGCATGACATGAACGATCAGATTCCTTCATATCCTGCAAAAAATATAGAACGAAAGATCTTTACACATAATAGACAATGACATCGACGACCTTTGAATATTAGTAATAAGGATGTTGGCTTTCTTGAGTAGCATTGAGTTCGAAGACGCCGGTAGCGATATCCGTTAGCGTGAATAATTAGTCGGCAAATCGACGGGGGAAGAAGAAATTAACGCAGAAAGATGATACGACATTGTTAGAAGACGTACTATGAGAGTTAAAAAAAGACGTCATCTAATTAAATCAAAAAGTGGATTTATAAAAAATTGAACAGAACTAATCTACGAATTTAATTACAACAATGTCTCGGGTAAGATTAAACGAATTTTATGTATTATCAATTTAGAAAAACTTATCAGAAAAATTTGATTATGATCTTATTAATAATTTTGCATCTCAACAAAATTAACGAAACTAGAGTTCACTGTTAAATCTGTTTTTTTTTTTTAATGGATAAATATTTGGGGAGAAGAATCGAGGGAATTGTACCTACAATCTTGATTGTTCCCGCTAATTTTACTGTCTTTCAGTAATGATTAAAGGATTTGTATATCACTGATGTCCTTACTTGATATTCTCTTAATTTCCTCTTCTCCCTTGCAATTCTAATCCTGCAGGATCATGTGCATTGAATTCTTTACTTCTTGCACAACTTGTTTTTAGTAGTATGCACAGCACAATGTCATGAAACAAAATTTGATTGACATAGAAATTGATGGAATACCTCATGCTGCGGTTAGTGTGATGCTTCCACACGTTGCGATGGTAAACCAAGAACTATAAGCAACTGTGAAAAATATGTGCTATTAATTCAATCGGTTATGAACGACTACAAGCTATAACAGCGATCGAGAATTATAACGAAGAATTATTGTTCAAGGGCTGAGGAAATTAGTGTTAGATGTCTGCACTTTCGATAATGACCAAAACAGAAAGAGATGAAGTAGAAAAATCCCGAGCCAACAGTATGCACTTATTCTATTGCACCCGGTGACGAGTAGAGTTCTTCCTTAGTGCATTTAATTAATGCAAGTCCGACGCCTAACCAGCGTGACATAATGGACCAAGGAAGAAAAACAACTACTATAAAGTTATTTTCACGAAGAATAGTTTCACCCATATCATCCACTTTCATTTCGTAAGCATTTACTAAGAGATTTATTCGCTGCATATGGCAAGTTGTGATGGTTACTTCAAATAGGCAATCACCATGATAGCAGTATGACGAGTGCCGTCGTTTAAGGGCAGCCCTTGGTGCAATGATACGAGCAATCCACATGGCTTCTACATTTAAATCATTGTCCAACCTCTTTGATTACAAAGGACAAGAAATTAAATGGAAAAACTCATTCACCATCTGCTTGCATTGTCCAAACATAACACAATCCTTATTAGCTTTATTCAAAGAATCATATATAGCAAGACTCATAAAGATCTTCCTTTTAATTTGCCAAAACAAACGTGGCAACTAACATGGCCAATGCCATGAAGAACAGACCACAACAAATAGTGGTCAGATTTATCCTTTTTGTAAAGGCAACGTGAGTTTTATCAGGCTAATGCCAACCATTGTGACCATTCAATATCTCTTACATACTTTGACTAATTGCTTTATGATTTTAATCTTGAATATATATGGACATTCTTAATCTAAAGCATTAAGAATTATTTGACCATTTTTTTCAAGATGACGATTTAAAAAGACTATTGGAATGAACAAAACAAACTTTGTTCCATTCTAGTTTACGACTCATACGTGATCCGACGCATACTTAGCCCTCACATTAATGTAGTCATTTTTTAGCCAATACGTTGCACAAATATGACAACACCCTTTAATAAAAAGCCACATTCGTCCACTCTTTCTTTGTAACTCGAGTAATAAATCGGTGAAGTTTTTAATCTTGAAAACCAATTTCATACAACGGCAAAGTGTTTAATCTTCAAGCCGGTTAATTAGTATGGCGAAGTTTTTAATCTGCAAACCCGATTTAATACATTGATGAAGTTTTTAATCTTCAAACCGCAAATAATAATATAAATATTTTAATAATCCGGAAGTTTTTAATCTTCTGAACGGATTAAACACACAATAATTTTAATAATCCGTTGAAGTATTTAAATCTTCAAAAACGGAATATTAAATTTGGAGTTTGGAGTATTAGTCTCCACAACAGTTTAGAGTAGAAAATCTTCAAAAACGGAATATTAGTCTCCACAACAGTTTGGAGTAGAAAATCTTTTCAGATTTTAGTCTACACAAACAGCCTATTATCGATTAGCAGACCTAAATACAAATTAGATTTCTTAAGATTGCTAGATGTCTGGACTTTCGATAATGACCAAAACAGAAAGAGATGAAGTAGAAAAATTCCGAGCCAATATGCACTGCTTGTTCTTAAGAAATCTAATTTATGTGTTGGTCATTATCGAAAGTGCAGACATATAACATTCTCTAACAATTGGAAGATGACAATTAATTACGAGTAATAATCCCCTGTCATTAATGATTTCGCAAGGGGCGCGCAAATTAGAAGATGATAAATAATTTGCGACGGAGGGAGTATTTGGATTTTTTGTTGGAGTTAATTCCTGAAATGGTCACTGAACTATTGATAAGTATCTAAAAAAATCAGTTTACCTTGGTTTGAGACAAAAATGTCACTAAACTTATCCAAAATACCTTAAAAAGTCATTCTCATAAATTGTGGGTTAAAGGTCACCGGAAAATACTGACATGGAATTTTATTTTAGTTTTGTTGCTTATTTCAGCATATTTCAGTTCTTTTTATTAAAAGTTAATCCAATAAATATTTTAATTTTCATTTTCATAAAATATCAAATTATTTATTTATGAAATACCGACATACTACTTGACCCAAAAATGGGTCTTCTCAAGACTTCTTTATTTTAGTTCTTTTTATTAAAAGTGATTGCAATAAATATTTTAATTTTTTTAAATATCACACTATTTATTTTTGAAATACTCACATGCTACTTGACCCAAAAAGGATCTTCTTAAGATTATTTGAACGAGTTTTATTGATGTATGTTATTTGTGTTCTCAAGTCATGATACAGGTAAAATACAAGATAAATTTTAAATCATCCTAAGAGACAACTCTCTTTAAAGGTTAATATTAAATTTTTTTAACAAACAAAAGCTTGTCTAAACGTCCCACTAAATCTTGGGAGCGCCAATGTCAACAGAAAAAAACATATTATGCTAAAATAAGTTCTTTCCATAATCCCAATAAGAGTAACATAGTGCACCTTTTTCCTGCATTTCTTGAGAAGGCCCGTTTTGGGTCAAGTAGCATGTGGGTATTTCATAAATAAATAATTTTTTTTTAAAAATAAAATTAAAATATTTATTCAATTCACTTTTAATAAAAAGAACTAAAATAAAGTAGTCTTAAGAAGACCCATTTTGGGTCAAGTAATATGTGGGTATTTCATAAATAAATAATTTGGTATTTTAAGAAAAAAATTAAAATATTTATTGGATTAACTTTTAATAAAAAGAACTAAAATATGCCAGAAAAAAGAAAAATAAAACTAAAATCAAATTCCATGTTAGCATTTTCCGGTGACTTTTAACTCGCAATTTAGGAGAATAATTTTTTAAGGTATTTTGGATAAGTTGAGCGATATTTTTGTCTCAAACCAACGGAAAGCGGTCTTTTTAGATACTGATCAGTAGTTCAGTGACCATTTTAAGGATTAACTCTTTTTTGTTGTTTACACACAGTTAATGAGAGTTAATAATAGCATTAATTTACTTGGTAACTATAACAGAAATATGAGTATCATCTAAGACTGCTTTCAATTTAAGCTTTTTGCTCTGCTTCTTCAAAATATTTGTTGCCGTAAGAGAGTCCAACTGAATTAAGTATCATGCTGGAGTATCTGAAATATAGTGACATTTATATAGCCAAGATAATAACAACTACCAAGACCGGGATTTCACTTTACTCTTGGATATTTTCAGTAAATAATAACAGCAAGTACTATACTATATGATATGATGATTATTGATTAAAGGATTACATCAGCTTCCTATTAGAGTAGGAAAGTTTTACTTTCATACACTGGAACACTAAGTTGACACGTTTCGATATCAATCAAACAGTTTTCACAAGAAAATTTTAATTCCTTAACGTGTGGATGTATGTCGGCTCTCCTCTTGGGATTCCAGTGCCCTGTTCCTTTTTTTTTTACACACTCTGGTCCTACGGATCTTGACAATGTTCGCGGGACCAATCATTAACCTCATCTCTTCACGAAAGATATAGAAACGGAGTCTGTGCCTCTACAGTGGACGCAATATATCGAACGCAGTGCTGTAACGTTTCAGCTTTACCATCGCAATAGCGTGCATGTACTGCGCCTGCACATTACTGGCAGCGGCAGCCTGGCCTAGTAAGAATTCACCTTCCTCTCGGTCTTGGTAGAAAAATCTATACGTGCCCAGCATCAGCGTAGCCTCGACGAGTCCTCTTACATGCATCCATTCTAAAAATCGGGCTATGTCTTCTTCCACGTATCTTAGTTTCCAATAATTACCCTGCAGCACGAAACGAACCACAGAGCCTTCAGAAAATACGATCATCCGGAACGGCCAGCACCTGTGCATACAAAGTATCAGTACAAACCGATATTGGCAGTAAAACAAAAAAAAAAGCGCCGGCCATTTATATCGACGCTACAGAACATATATTATAGTACTCACACAGAAGAAATCGACGACAAACTCCATGCTGAATCCATAGCTCTTTCCAGTATATATTCCCAGAGGTCCATCGGGAGTCTGTGTAAATATGATTCCTCCATTATGAAAGTTCTCTCCATTTTTTTTTTTATCTAATCGGAGTTACTTGTTGGAAAGTGGAATACCAACGCAAGGAACAGCTAATACCGTACGTAGTGGGATTTCAGTTTGTGTAGTAGGTGGTGTATTTACTGTACAAGTTAATGAATGGGTTCAATGCCAACTATGGCACACTCGTGTAAAGACTAATTTAGGCTCAATATGTGTTTGGCCACACAAATAATTTCACGGAATTTTTTTCCCTCCAAAACCTACCCTCCCGGCAATCTAATAAATACTAGCTTATTCCCAAGACCTTGAGCGCTACAAAATATTCATGTGTGGGAGATGTAAGGTCAATATATTAATTTTACATAGAAATACGTATTAGTATACGTATATACACTTTATTTATTATAGAATACATTTCTTATACCATACACATTTGCAAGCTGTTTGTTTAGAATAATGACCCCTAATCTGATTTGCTCGACAGCGTCAAACAATAATTTTACTAGTATATGTAAAGGTAGGGGTACTGCACTGTAAAATCTATATACTGTGGAACCTAACTAAAGGAAAATAAACTTATGACGCTCCAACAGACCTAGTATTAAAGTTCGCAATCGTTCAGTTGGACAAACAGATCTTATTCACACCTTCCGACTCCTTCACATAGAGAAGACGTCAGTTTCAAGATACTTTTAGTCCTGCCCGATATAGCCCTTCATCCAGGATTATGAGCGGCAGAGTTCGTTCGTTGTGGATGTGCGCGTCGGATGCTTCTAAGGTTTGTGTTACTACTAAATTTACTTTAACATGCATTTAAGTGGTTTCATGTGTGCATAAGGAATTTTATTTTTTAAAATGATAGATATTTCAAAGAGGCGTACACGATCTTCTGCCGGGTCGAATGGAGCGGGCAAGCATTTATCGTGGATCTCGGCGATATCACACAGAACTATGTGTGATTTGGCGTAAAAAGTTCATTACAGGTTGTGATGACTATGGTTTCTACAACAACTGCAAGAAGGTTTCAACATCCATTCTCGAGGTTGTGACCTGAAACAGGCTGATGTGTTCGATAATGCTAGTCTGTACAGGCATAAAGTTCAGAGAATTTATCTTCAATGCATGTTAGCGGTGAACAATATAGTCTTTTCGTGCACGACAGAAAGGCCGGTCTGTAATGAGGTCTCGCGGGGAAAGTGAATTGATTGCGTAGTGTGTCGATTGAATCGTCATGGAAACATTGTTCTGGTCACTGAGAGCAGGTTAAAACTTCAGATAACGAATGAGTTCTTCAAGGTTGATCTCTTCGAGACTGATAGTAGATTTGCCCTGAAGAACTCATTTATTATTTGAAGTTTTCAACTTTCATTCGGTGGGTAGACCAATGTTAACATAACGAGTCGATCTTCCTACCACGCAGTTTGTTCTCGTTCCTCGCGAGATCTCATACCCGATCGATGCCATGCCTGCCTCGACCCATGGTCAGGACGCGTAAACATGCGCAAGACTGTCGGCTTGCTGTACATCTGTTCAATTGATACACAGTCGCGAGTTCTCAACAACTTCTATCGGGAACTACCAAGCTTTTATTTTGGACACAAATCCTACGGCTGCCTCACCGGTTCCAAGAATTATTAATTAAATCTTTTTACGTTATGCATGTATGCGCAACATACTAGCAGAAGGACCAAACACGCGTACTATAATATATATAACGTTTAGTGAATAATTAGACATGATAGAATAACGTATACAGTTGACATAAATGAACAATGTGGATTGTCATTGATAGTAGACATATGTTGCTTGACAGCATGTATGTCAAGTTTTTGATGCTTGTAGACATATAGAAGTAGTAGTTGACACAAATAACAATGATATTGCCCCTTCCTCAACCTTGTACCATGCATATTTGTACGATCTTATAGCTCATTATCATATATGAAAAATTCGAAGGAAGAAAAGAATACACACCAATAACTTTAGGGTCCGATAACTTTATTACTACGTAACATTCTTGAATTATACCACAACACACCCATGTTTAGAGTGCATAATGTTAATTTTGAAGACAAAATAGATTTTTAGGCAATGAAATAAAACTTGGATACACATGTTAAGCACAAATATTGAAGACACAGCATATCAAAGCAATCTACCAACAACAAACATGGAGAGTAATTAAAACACTATTATAGAAATTCATACTATGACGAATATCAGAACATAGTAAATTAAAGTTTGGCATATAGTTGCTTTTAGATTTTTATGTTTATTAAATTTTATTCTAAAAAAATCAATTACCTTGTCTTGATAAATAAAAAGGTTCGCAAACCAATTATAGTATATGAGTACGTACCTATTCTCTAGATAAGTGTCCTTCATCATTCATGCCCTCTGATTCATACCAACATTTGTTGAAAAGTTATAGCTCTGATCCAACATGAAATATTAGAAGTTAGTAGAACTCAGTCCAATGTTTATACTTGAAAGTTCATTAAAACAACAAAGAAAAGGAAAAGGACCCTAAATGGAAGATCTATTCCTTCTTATTATCGCATATGTGCATTGGTGGAAGGGTAAGAATTGAAGTTAAAATTGATTCTTTGAACATGTAATTGCAACTCAAGTTTTCTTTATATCTGCAGCCATAATAAACAAAGTTTTCTTCACATCTTGACCATGTCATTTATAAAAAAATACCACTGTTGGTTCGCTCTTTAACAATCCTTACATACATTTTACATTACATCATTCAAGAAATTAATCTATCATTTAAAATTTTACATATAATTAAGATAGACGTTGATCCTATACATACATTTCCTTTATGACCGTTGAATAGTCAAGTCCAATTATCTTAAGAAGCTACAGTTATTATATTAGACTTTAGTCAAAACCAATAATCCATTCAAGTGTTAAACTAATTTAAATACGTATATAATGAAAACAAACCTCATCTCTACCATTAAGATGACATCTATATCACAAACCTCAACCAGATATAATCCATTAGGAGAATAATCAGTTTCTTTCTTTTGCAGTAGGAAGATGATATTCAACAAGTAATCCAAAGGAATAAAACAAGTGTGTCAGAAAAGTCAAAGCACAAAGAAGAAAGGCAAAAAGATAAAGATTTAAGTCCTCATGTGATAGAGAGGACTAACCTTAAGCCAATACATACATTGATGATTGAGAATAAATAACCAAGGGACAATTAATTTTGAAAGGGATCAAATAAAGCGGTGGTATTTTTGCACCAAATGCCAAAATGGTGTTAGAAATGGTGCAAATTCGACTCCAACAAGCACCATTTTGCACCATTTTCTACACCATTTTGGTGTGATGAATAGTGTCGCACCAAATATGGTGTGACACTATTCATCACACCATTTACTATTCACTCATTATTTTATTATTATTTTATTATTATTATTATTATTATTGTTATTATTATTACTTAACCCTTTAATTAAATATATTATCTATATTTAATCATTTTTTCATATCTTCACAATATTAACTTTACATCGTAATTTTAGTATATAATTTTTTATAAATTAATTTTCGTAAAAGTTAATTTTATAACTATAATTTTAAAAAATATTAACCATAAAAAAGAATGCAACTATATAATATAAGATGTTGCTAAAAGTGAAAGTACATTACATAAAATAATTTTAAAATTAAAAATACATCAGAATTTAAAATACATTAAATTAAAATACAATAAAATTTAAACAACATTAAATAACAAACAACTATTTAGTAATCAGGTAGGCCGTCTCCTGGTACATTAAAGTCATTGAAGAACTGAGTGAATGGAATGCCAGCGGATAGTACTGATTAATATTTGAAAATTGGTGAGTCAACTGCAATTGAAAGCATGAAAAGATTTTGCCGAGCTACCATAGAGGTCTTTGGTGAGAGTCTATATGAGATCACCAACAGCTAACGATGTTGCCAGGCTTCTTCAAATCGGTCAACAACGGGGGTTTCCAGGAATGCTAGGCAGTTTAGACTGCATGCACTGGAAATGGAAAAAGTGTCCAGCGGCATGGGCTGGACAACAATTATTCTTGAAGCTGTAGCTGATTATGATCTTTGGATATTACATGCATATTTTGGTATGCCCGGCACCAATAATGACATTAATGTTTTAGAGCCTTCACATTTGTTTTCTAATCTTGCTAATGGTGTTGCTCCCCCCGCCTGTTATGTTATTCAAGGAAAAGAATATTCCATGGGCTATTATTTAGCAGATGGTATATATCCTAAATGGGCTACCCTTGTGCAAACTATTCATGCGCCGAGTTCGCCGAAGACAAAATATTTTGCGATGAAACAAGAATCGTGTCCAAAAGATGTTGAACGTGTGTTCGTCGTTTTGCAATTATCGCAGGGTCGTCACGTTTTTGGATGAAAGAAGTGCTACGTGATATAATGACTACATGTATTATATTACACAACATGATAATCGAGGATGAGCGTGATCTTAGTGCACCAATTCAAGATGCTCGTGAAAGTCCAACTCCAACGGTTGAAATGGCAGTAAATGAAACTCAGCGATTTGTTAACTTTTTAGCTCGGCACAAAGAAATTAAAGCCCAAAATGCTCATTGTGAACTTGGCAATGCATTAATAGATCATCTATGGGAGCAGACTAGAGGTGGAAGTTGAAGAAATTTATTGTATTTAGACTTAATTTACCGTAATGTAATGTAATATATATTTAATTTTCCTGTATATCAATGATTTCGCTTTTTTTTTGAGTTATCAGTTAATATGTATAATCTATAATGCTTTCCTATAATTATATTATTTAAAATTTTATGGTTTAAAATAATTTAATATTAGATGGTTATACAATAAAGGAATATAAATTATATGTAATGAATATGTAAAAAAGAAATTAAAGATAAAATTTATTTAATGGAAAGAAGAAAACAAAATTTAAATAGAAGATAATAATATAATATAGAGGAGAGAGAAGAATATAAAAAGAATATTCTTTTTTGGTGTAAAAAATGGTGTTATTGTTGGAGTAAATTTGGTGCTACACCATTTTGGTGTAAAATTTGGTGTAAAGAATGGTGCCCTTGTTGGAGATACCCTGATAGCAACCAACGTGAAGCAAGTATATGAAATTAAATGGCTATATATACATTGCCTATGAGTAATATTTCAGGCCAAACAACTAAAGGGTGCGAAACAACTAAAGGGTGGCAACTATTTGAATCAACAACTGACGTGAAACAATAGGCCTAAGTTTTTTTCCCTTAATTATGGTACTAGATGGGCATTTTGGCAATCTGAATTTTACTCTTTTTGAGGACATGCTTTTACGGTAAATAAATAAATATCTCCCACAATTAATTAACGTAGATGTATATCTTTTACGAGGTGGCCCAGTGGGCTCACCTTGTACTCTAACGCTGTAGTTGGCCTATCGTTTGTGTGTTCGAGACTCTAATGCTACATTTCTCCCCCAATTTATTTTTTTTCCATTTGTTAACATTTTCCACCTTACAACTTATGTCTAACGCATGCAAGGCACCCGCCACGTGTCTTTTCAGTAATGATGACAGTGCCACTCATCTATCTTAAAAATTTTGCTAAGGAGTAAATATTCATGCAAATCCGCCTCAAAATCAAACAAAGATTAACATTTTGAGTTATAAAAAAAAAAGCAAAAAATTTGTGGAAAATGGCTCATCCAAATAGAGAAATCAGAGATAGACGTAACAATGCTGCCAATGATATCCGTGCGATCCGTATGATGGTAGACGATGTTATTGAGTACATATTGGTGCTCATCAACCAAGTTGATACTGAGAATCGACGCATGAAGAGAATGCTCCGTTCCATACTCCTCCATCTTGGCCAGTCAGATGAGTACGAAACTCCCCCAGGATCTCCACCAGCACTTGACTGATGGTTTGGTTAGTAACGGTGGTGTTTTGCTAAGTGGTATATTTTGCAGGATTTTTTGGTGTTAGTTAAGTTTATGATGCTCAGCACCTTTAAATTGCATGTGGTCATCAGCCTTTGTAAGTGTTGGTTTGGTTATCATTGGTGGTGTTTTGCTACGTTATGATGTTGATCACCACCTTTACTATGATGTTACTCTGCATGTGTTCTTTCTGCCTTTGTAAATGAAATCTTTTGCTTTGATTTATGGTGTTGAAGATTAAGATTGGTAATTGGTTTTTTCTTTTCTTTGGTAGTCAAGCCAATTATTTCTAATTTGTTCTAACGTTGGCTAATTAGTCATGCTTAGTGCAGACAAATGTAATATGATTTGGGTAAGTTTCATTACGCATAAATATTTCTTTATACAAATGGTTCTAACTTCTTTATGCATAAAGTTTTCTTTAAAATTGGTATCATTTAAAAATAAAACAAAATTCATTTAAATTAACATTTTCAACAATTATGGAAATAATTTTTTTTTATTGAATTAACTGTAAATTTGTTAAACGCTAAGTAGTGAGAGTGAAATCTTCTCATTTTGGTAACAGAATAGTCATGTTGCACAAACCAATGAAAGCAATTAAATTACGTCGGGTAGCTTTGCTTTGAACAACACGTGCATCACTGGAGGAAAAGTCCCTTTTCATCTATAAAACGATAGAAAAAATTCTTTAGCCCTCAAACAAAAGAATCCGCATATGCATCCAGGAATCCTCTAAGGTATGAATTGGAACAACCATTCTGAAATGTTTCTTTCATTCAACTATAATTAGCTTTATGACATTCTACCATACTAAATGAAAATTTTATGTTACAACTAATTGTAGCACAAGGTTGTCTCGTCCAAATTCATCAACAATGCCCATCGTCCCCATCAATTTCCCTCTACTGACAAATTGTACCCAACTACAGGAGGTGCGTCCTGAAACTGCACAGTTATATAAACAGCAAAATCAGGATATGCAGGCATGATCGGAGATGATGATGCTAAGTATGGCTATTGCGACCGCAAATTTTGAGGGCATATTAAGCACTTGTGTGGGCAAGATAAATAATGATCCACAAAGCTCTCCTTACAACCTTAAGATATTTTAGAGGGGTGTTTATCTATTGTCTTTAGGAAATTATGTGTGTGTGCTTCCAAAGGTTGGATTGAAGTCAATGAACTGATGAGTTGGTTCAATTTTTTGCTTCCATCTTTTTTTAAGTTTATTAATTGTCGGGTTGTGTTATGAAATGTTCTGTTATGTTCTATTTTATATAATTAAATAGTAAAAATTAAATGAACTACTAAGATTTATGAGTTTAAAATAATATAAATTATAATGATGAAAAAGGAGTGGTACATTTCAGGATTACACTATAAAAGGGTCGCTTATGTTGAAGATTTCTATAGTTAATGTTTCGTTCATGGGTTTCTATATTCAAATAGTGGTGTTTTGAGCTTGTACCCCGTCGGGATGGAGGTAATACATGCAGTTTACGCTAGCGTTTGGACAAAGATTCCCAAATAGTTTTCGGAAAATATTTTTTGGGTGAAGTTTGATATGAAAATTAAAAAGTGTTTGGACATACTTTTCTAGAACAAAATTTTTGGCTCAAAAAGAGCATTTGAGCTCTTACAAAAATGAAATTTGTATGTAAATATTAGTTTTTGGCCCAAAATGAGCCTTTGAGCACTTTTTGAGTTTTTGGGAGAAGTTTTGCTCAAATATAAGCAAACAAACAGTTTTCTCCCAAAAACTCCCAAATAATGTTTCGAAAAACTATAAACAAACGGGGGAAGTTTTTAAAGTGTCACCTCATTGATTCTTCCAACCATATATTTTGCGTCTCTAGGTAGAAATCATCATGCTTTTACCTTCCCTAGGATGAACTTAAAATAGACCAATAAAATCACTTGCTTACCGTAGGAGAAAATAGACGATGACATAGTTATACCTGCCCTTTATAAATTTGAATAGTACTTGGAAAGTTCCATTTGTAATTTTCAGTTTTATTCACAAATACAAATTTTGGTATAAATCACCTCTTAGCGCAGGCATGTAGTCAATGTAACTTACTATATTCATGATGCATTTACCTACAATGTTTACTGAGTACCCCCTCTGTATTGTTTTATTTGTATCATTTATTTTTCACGTCACTTAAGGTGGTACATCTGACAATTTGACCCATTTTAAACTTCTCTTCACTAAATTTTAAAAAACTCTTATTTCTACCTTCAAATTCAATCAGTACTACGGGCAAAGTGAAAAAAATATACGAGTAATTAATTTTGCATTGAACTCCTAATAAGTGGACAAATAAATTAAGCAGACTATTTAAAGTTAGGAGGAGAAATAAAACAAGACGAACGGAGCCGTACTCATAGCTTCTCGGTTGTGTTACCCACTCGGAAATGAAGTAGGTTGTGTCTTGGATTGTTGCAACGATTAAACTATTGTAGATTAGTGCAGTTTAAACGGGGGTACGGTAATGAAACGTAAATGCACCGAATATTTAAATTTTAATTGTTAAATTAGATTGAGATTCTATTTGTCAAAATTGTAAGGGATTTAAAAGAAAAAAAACTACTTATAGGCTCATTCATATTACTCCTTTGTTAGTGGTAACTCAAAAAACAATTAGTAGCGCATAACCGATTGTATGCGTAAAATATAAGTCAAAAGTGAAAACTTCTCCAAAGTGGCTTAGGCCTCATTTGTTTGCACTTAATGGAGGTCTGAATCTGAATAATTTAGATAACCACCCATTAAGTGCATTTGTTTTTTATTCTTAAAAAGTTCTTAATAGACCTTATTAACTCTTAATAAATAAGATATTTAACTATGTCTTTATACCATACAGACTCTTAAAAGTGATATAGCTTCTTTTTCGGAAATCTTCTCACTCCTCTCTTTCTCTCTCCAACTACCAAAGCCAAAAGTATAAAATATACCTCAAAACTTTTACTGAAAATTTTAGAATTGGAATTAACAAACGTGAATCCTTTTCCTAATCATATTTTTCATCTTCAAATTTGGAGTTTAACAAGATCCATTTCAAAATATTATTTGAGAAGAATAGAAGCAAAAAATAGAAGTAGGCGTAATTCAGATTCAGATGTTGAAAACAAACAGTCTTAATTAGTTAGTATTCAGTTCTAGATATCATATCTTAATATTCAGATGTGTATTCAGGTTCAGGCGTCTTAATCTTAATAAAAATAAATGGCCTCTTAGTAGACTCAGCCAAACGGTATCTATGACTTCCTATCAGTAATTTCCCGCCAAAACGTGTGGGCTACATTTTCAATTCACTTTCCAATCTAGAAAGTACTGCCTATAAGTGTTTTCGTTTCTTGGGAGTTGGGATACATACGCTTCTCTTGATTACTTCGGTCCGCTCATCTTCCTCCATAGCTAAAGCCATTGGAATATCTTGGGGACAATAGATGGAGAGAAACATGAGGCAAAGATGGAGAGATATATGAGCGATGCGGAGACCACTCTCACTACCCTGCCGACTGTGTGTTTAGTGGCTGTCGTCCATAAATTTCTCGGTTCGAATCCCACAGTGCAGGATATATGCAGCTTTTCTTCAACGTGAGTACTTCCAAAATAATTAGCATTTTTATTTTAAATTTTATTTATTTTGTGTGGAGATAAATGTATCTGCAGGTGCAGGGAAATTCGCACCCTAACCTTATCAGGGCCTTTTCAACATGGGCTAAAGATTGAGTTCAGGCCGGAAAAGTTGCAAGATGTTGACGATGTTATTCTGAAGTTCCTCGAAAGGTTGGACGTTGCAGGGATTGATTATGCCTCTCTACTCCTTGGAACGTATCATTTTTTCATGGAGGGCCGCTTAGTTGGATTAACCTTATTATGTCGACTTGCTAGCGCTTCTCCTGCGCGTCACGCGGGTCAAGCTCGTCAAGCACAATATAACTTTGCTATTGCCGTGTTACTGAAGGGCTGCAATAGAGGAGTACAATGCCTTCGTTCGGTTTAGGCTAGAATTGGAGGTAGATTTGCTATGAGAAAATGTCGGGATTGCCTTTGATCGATGATTGGCGCTGAACAGTTTAGCAAAATAACCATGCCTTATATTTGTAGTGAAATTGGACGCACTCATTGGTCTTCAAAGACCTTAGCCCCCTTAGATTGTTACTTCGACGAACTAAAGGTGACCTGCGATAAGTGCATCGCTGATATAGAGATGTATAAACTTGCGTTACCAGAACTGAATGTAGTAGTAGAAATTGATTACTCCACATGTTCATCAGATTCAGGTGATGCATATGAGACTGAAGCGGTGGTGTCGGACGACGACGAGTCTGATGATGACAACTCTGGTTCGTCGAGGTAGTGCATAAGATAATTGTTGAAGGGGAAGTTTAAGGTGCACCATAATCATGCTCCTTGTTTTTGTGTTCTGTTGATGTACGTAGCCTGTAAATTCCTTTTGTCTACGTTAAGGAGTAATCAAGTGCTGCAACTAGTTATATAATGCTTGCATGGTTTAATTAGACATTTTATGATATGTTTTTGGGTGCCGCTGGTAACACCACTTTTATCATTTCACTCAGACAAAGAAGATAGTGTGCTAGTTTCATCATGGAATATGCATTCAGGTTCATCGCTTTAGCACACCCTTCGAATAACAATCTCTTTTTCTAAATGTCGTGGAATTGAATACAAAGCTTGGTTCGTACCAAAACTCATACTAGCAACATTAATCAATAGTTTGTCGCGCGAGCGACGTTAAAACTGAGGGTCCGTAAAACTAAAGTTGGTTTCGCGTTTGCATATCAAACTTTTGTAGTTCAGATTTTAACTACAATTCTTAGTTTTTTGTAGGAGTTGTGCGAAAGTGGAAAACCAAAATCAAATATTAATTTTTAATTTTTTCAATATATTGGGAACAACTTCACTCACACTCACCTTTTCAATTCACAGTCGAATTGTCACTTCACAATCCGTTAAGCAACTTCCCGCCCAAATTGGAGGGTCAGATTTTCAATGCCAACTTGCTCAGTACTCGTACGAGCTATCAGTCGATTCCTTGAGTGTCACCCACCTCCTCCTTACGTCGTCTCTTCCTCCTTAAAAAGCCATCGGAAATATATTCATTCTAGCAATAAAAATCAATAATGGATGTTGAAGAATCAAATATCCTCTGCCAGATTTTAGGTCTACGTCGAGACGATAGCTTGTTCGACAGTCGGTCAAATATTTGTACGACTGGCGAAAATAGTGAGCCCAACGTCGCGACTGGTGAGAGCCAAGGGGTTAATCCGCGCGCACCAGCAGGAGGTCCGACCGTTGGGATGAATTTTCCTAGCTTAGAAGCAATGTTTGGTTTTTACCAGGAACATGCTCTACAAAACGGCTTCCGCATTACGAAATACTCGTGCAAGAAGGATTCGAATGAATATGACCTCATAGCTGCGCGAAGACTGTCTTGTCACAGAGCTAGAAACCGAGGCAGAGATCAAAACTCGAATAATGGATGCAAGGCTGGAATTTACGCCACCCTTTGTACGGATCGAACTTCTTGGGAAGTCCGATCCGTTACGGTTGAGCATAACCATGATTTAGAAACACGGTTTACAAGTTTAATGCCATCCCGTATGAAATTAAGTCATGCACTCAGGAGGGATCTCGTGGCAGCTAACACAGGGGGGGTTAGTCCTAGCCCGTCATTTAGGACGATGGATATCATCAATGGGGGGGCTGAAAATATGGGATGCTTGCCAAGTGACAGCAGAAAGGGTGTCGATCAAGATAGGAGACTCAAGTTTATTCCCGGTGATGCAGAAGTTTTAAATCAATTTTTTCAACGTATGCGTGCCATGGATAACAAATTCGTTTACGAGATGGATTTAGACTACGAAGGCCGGCTGAGGAACGTAATGTGGATTCACCCGCAAGCAGTTCTTGCATACCAGCAGTTCCATGACGTGGTTTACTTCGATTCGTCATACAAAGTTAACCGGGAAACCATGCCGTTTGCAACAGTCGTGGGCGTGAATCACCATAATCAGTCAATTATACTTGGGGTTGGACTACTATCGAGCGAAGACATAACAACATACAGGTGGTTATTCGGGAGTTGGGTGAAGTGTATGGGAGGAATCAAGCCACGTGCCATCGTAACTGATCAATGCGAGAGCATAGGGGCAGCCATAAGGGGAGAATTTCCTACCACAACCCACCGGCTGTTCCTATGGTGTATGTTATCAAAGGTGCGTTCAGAGTTTAAAGGAGTTAGAGAGAAGGATGCTGTCGTAGAGCAGTTCGAGAGCATCATCTACGGGTCTATGTCGGTCGTGGAATTCGAACGAAGATGGGACCAGTTCATTCGTGATCCCCGTTTACAAGATAGGCGATGGCTTGAAAAAATATATTCAACAAGGAACCAGTGGGTGCCGGTATACCTGAAGGACACGTTCTGGGCTGGTATTAGCTGCACAAAGCGGAGCAACTCAATCCACCCATTCCTTGACCAGTTTATCAACAGAAAAGCTGACCTTCAGACATTCGCGAAGCAGTACGAGGTAGCTATCAAGTCCGAAATGGAGAAAGAGTTAAAAGAAGAAGAGAGTTCCAAGGATACCCGACTAATTAGTCTGACCGGCAGTCCCTGGGAAAAACAGCTACGTGCATGTCTTACGCGGAACATTTATGATTTGCACAGAAAACAAATCCAAGAGTCGTTCAGTTGTAGATATGTCGGGAACAACGAGCAGGACGAAGTGGAGACTTTCTCGGTGAGCGACGCCGGAATGGGTTTAAACTACGCGGGGACTGACTACATCATGACTGTGGAGTACAAACGGGACGGCCAGCATTTGGATTACAGCTGCAAGATGTTCAACACTGATGGTATTATACGCAGGCACGTGATACTCGTGCGGCAAAAGTACGGAGTGGAGCGATTGAACGATAGGTACATACTGAGAAGATGGCGTGGAGACATAAGTCGACCGCACTTGTGGGCTTATGTGTCTACTGGTTATCCGCAGATGTCTGATGAATTCCAAAGGCTCCAGGGACTTAAGGGTATCTTCTACCAATGCGCGGAAAGAGCTATTCAGTCGGACCAGTTGACGGACAAACTTAAGCTCGACCTCATGGCAAATTTTTACAAGCCTAACAATGACGACCCTATCCCTGATGACATACATGATGTGGAGGACCATCGTAGTGATGCTCCCATCCTTGATGCTAACTTTCTGAGGATCGAAGGAAGGCCCTGTCTTGTCCGTGTTAGGGACAAATGGAAAAAAAGGCGCAGAGCAAATGGAAGCAGAGGAGGAAGGGGTGAAAGTAGAAGAGGAGCCAGCGGAGCAGGACGTGGTAGTGGAGGGGTTGATGCAAGCGATGGCAATTATGGCGATGATGCAGGCAGAGGCAATGGCGCGGTTGATGCAACAACTGTGGCAAGGGGTGGAAGAAGAGGAGCCTGCAGAGCAGGACGTGCGACATGTGGTGTTGATGCAAGCAAGGGCAATGGTGGCGTTGATGCTAGCAGAGGCGATGGTGCGGTTGATGCAACGAGTGGCGGTGGCAACAGTGGGGTTGATGCACGTCGATGAAATTGCACAATTTGATGCAAGCTGTGGAGAAGGTGATGGTGCAAGTGCCCAGTGAAGACTTGTTTAAGCTTATTTTGTGCGTTACGAATTTTTCAATCAGTTTTAATTGTATGATGTTTAAGCTTATGTGGTTTGTTCACATCTAACTTTACATTGTCGATGGGAATAGAATACAAACTAGAGCAGAGTAATAATTCTACAAGATGCATCACATTCCGTCTCACAATTGCGTTAGATAATACTCCTCCATTTAGTGTGGCCCACGATATTTGATTACCGCACTTCTATAATTCATGTTACCCCAGGCCCACCCATTACTTTATCTTCTTCTTCGCACCCCCACCCACTACCCCCTACATTCTTCACTCACAGAGTTAGCAGAATCCAACTATTCATTTTCCAGTCCTGTTTATCCTCCACCATAGTTTCACGCCCGCATCTTCTTAACTACTGAGTTTTTGTCTCTTTGAATTTCAATAAACAGTGCTGAAGAACGAGTTCTGATTTCAAAAAGAAAAATTAAAAAAAAACTGCAAAGAACAATTTAAGACTCGCAAAAATCCAATTTCAGATTCTCTATAAAAGGATTTCAACGCTAACAAAGCACAGTATGACAGAACAAATAATTTATTATCTTGGTCAAACAAATTACACAAAATTTCAACTAAATAACATGATGAAAGCAGAATGGTCGAACTCGTTAACTCTATTTGCTTCAACTAAGCTCTATTTGCTTCAAGTATGGAAGGTCTAGGAAAAACAGCTGTAAATAAAACAACCTCACACAAATGTGACGTGGAATGCGATGCACACAGTGGATTTTTTCCTGAAGCAGAGTTATAATTATAGGTCGAAAAAATAGAACGAAATTGAAAGCAACTGTAAGCAACGATAGCATTGATACTACCAGAAAATATCACAAAAAAAAAATATCGGCCAAGATCAGAAACAAAAGTACAACCCACGTTCTTCATAGGGACCGCACCAGAATTATCGATACGATGCGCATGACAAGAAAAAGACTCTGACTCAAGAAAATTCTCAAACACGTCTTGTAATAGTTACCTTTTATATTGGATTAATTTCTTCATCTGGCGAACGCCGAGATTTCCAAGTTGTTGGACGCTCTGATCAAATATATAAACAGGAAACGGCGTATTATATAACAAAATGCGCTACATATTGAACAATGTTATTGTAATGATCGAAATTTAACTTACACAACGGGCATCCGTCTTCGTCATATAGGATTTCAAACTGTCGAGCATGTAATCGAAGAAATACGTTTGTTGCGTCGTTCTTTTTATTTCATAAAAGGTTTGTGGAAGGGTGGTATTGTGTTGAAATTGGGGGAATCTGACCTTTTTGGGATGAAAAATTATGGTATTGAAAGGGGATAAAAGTGGACGTTTGAGAGGCGAATGAGAGGGAGACATCGCTTCCCCCCTAAACTTTAAACTTTTGAAAATAATTCCCCCACAAACCCGCCCACCCTATTCCCGAATTTTCTCTCGTTTTCCCCCCACATCTTCCCTCTCTCTTTTTTCCTCTGAATCGTCGGGCGAGTTGTTTAAACAACCTAGGATATGAAGCTTGCTCGATGGTGATTCAGATTCAAAAGGAGATGGATAATTAATAGGGACAAAGGAGATAATTTTACTTTGGAAAAATAAATTCAAATTGTATAGGTAAATGTAGAGGATAATTATGTTAGTAAATATAGAAAATTCCAAAAACGTCGGTTTAATTTCAGTTATTTACATTTTCATTGATAATAGCTTAATTTGATTATAATTCTATTTATTCTTATAACTAGAATTCATAGGTTAACAACAAATTTTAACCACAGGGTTAGTGTATGAAAATTCTTCAAAGATAAAAATGATAAACCAATTTGGAGTCAGTCAATGATGTCATGATGTGTTACATTCATTAATACGTAAAAATTGATCCATAACAAATTCAAATTTAAAAAACGACTAGATAACGTGCCCGCGCAAAGAGCAATCTAGAAGAACAACAAAAATAATATAATTACTTCAAATATCTAATTTTAAAATTTACTTATTAATCTAAAAATCAAAGGTACAAAAAAAAAACATATAAAAAAATATAGAAAGAAATAGTAATGATTATACCAAGTTTGTCCCTTATTATCAAATTTTCTCTTCCGTTAACCCATCTCTCCAATATTTCCTTTTTTTCCTTTTTGTTTCCTTTTTCATTCTTCTTCCCGTAATCTCAAGACTGTCAATGCGGTGAAGCATCTCCTCTCAAAACATAAATAAATCCCTCTATTTGATGTGAAATTCCAAGAAACATACTTCTCTCTCCAAACATTCTTCCTGCAGTTTGGTCACTTTGCGTTTATTTCTAGTTTTTTTCTTTTACTTATGTGGAGAGATAACTTATGAGAAACAATTATTCAACGCTAAATTTGAGATTGTTTGTGAATATGAAGAGGAATAAAAAAGTAGCTATTTTTTGCCATGTTGTTAGAAGCTTGGTGATGGTTCGAAGGAGAATACATGATTATTTGTGCTTAGTGGAATCATTTTTATACTATTTATTGGTGAAGTTATAATTATAGACAATATAATAGATAGCTCGTTTTTTCTTAGTGCATATTTTGCTTTGACATAGGAGTTATCACCAACATAAATCCTAGGATTAACACTATAACTCCATTATTTTCTCCCGTTTGCAGCTATGGGTTTCATCAATCCAAAATATATAAACATTTGAATTTCCTTACATTACGTAAACTTGACCGTTTCTTTATTTTGAATATGAATGATCACTAATAAAGATTTAAATATAGAAGGGGTGGGGAATTGTTTGGTCAGTGAAGGAGCCGTTTCTTAAGAACCATTTCTGATTACGAGTAATTGGTCATTACTTCATTATAATGATTAAAATGCTCCCTACATTTAAGTTCGTGGAGAAAACAAAAAAAAATGAGTAGCTTTGTGTAACTGCGCATGATTAATTATGATGAAGATAAATGAGATATATAATGTTATGCAATTAATATGATAGAAATTATATCGACTAATTTCAAACTATTACACGGGAGAAGAAAATTGTGATGGGAAGAAGCCAAAAGAAGAAGGGTGAAATATGGCCAAATAGAGAAATGCTTCTCCTAACTCTTAAATGGGTTGAGAAGAAGGGGAGCACCGCCGCTGTCGTCGCTCGCTCGTATCGGCTTCGGATTGACTTAATTTTTTGGACCAACAAAAACTAAAAGTGTTTAATAATATTAATATTTGGTATTCCGTTTTTGTAACGGAAATATGAATTCAGTTTGAATTCATTCCTCTACTTAATTTTTTCCCATTATGTTTCAATGCAGCCATTAAGTGTGGACGTTTTCTGAAACAGCCACAAGTTGAAAGGTTTTGCCTCTTCATTCCAACCTATCCTTTGGCTATAAATACGTGCCCTTCTTTAGTCTTTTTCTAACACCAAAAACATCCGACTATCACCTCCATTTCTTCTGCATACAGACAGTAAGTGTCGTGTGATTTGCTCCGCTTCTTTGAGTTCGCCGAGTTCTACAGTTTGAAGTGCCACTACAGTAGAACTGTAATCCTGTTCCATCCTGGGAGGAATTAACCCGTTAACCTTGGGCAACAGTGAGGGGTTATATTCCTTAAGGAGACAGAAAAAACTTGTGGGCTCGGGATTGTCCGATATATATTGTTTATATAATTCTGTTCTCGTATTTTCTGATAATTTTTTAACGCAGGATTAACAATAATTTGATCAAATGATTGGGACATCGTTGTGGTTTCATCGTGTACACTGCGGCTTTATTTGGCATTGTGGTTGCGTGTTATCGACCCCAATGTCATATATTGTGTTAGTCCTGCGTTCAAAAAATATCATAAAATACGACAAACTTAAATATATAAACAGTATATATCAGACAATCCCGAGCTCACAAGTTTCTTGTGTCTCCTTAAGGAATATAACCCCCTCACTGTAGCCCAAGGTTAACGGGTTAATTCCTCCCAGGATGGAATGGGATTACAGTTCTACTGTAGTGGCACTTCAAACTGTAGAACTCGGCGAACTCAAAGAAGCGGAGCAAATCACACGACACTTACTGTCTGTATGCAGAAGAAATGGAGGTGATAGTCGGATATTTTTGGTGTTAGAAAAAGACTGAAGAAGGGTACGTAATTGAAACAACAGTCCACACAGTTTTGTAGTGATTTTTAAACTAATGATTTTGGAAGGCAGAATTACCAAGCTTGATGTTAAACTTCATTAAGCGCTAGCGAACTCATCTTGGATTTTTTCATTTCCAGTAACCATTGAATAGGCGTTTGCTCCGTAATTTTACCAAGCTGTATAAGTTTATTATTGGTTTTACACTTTAATGAACTCTTTCGCAATCTAATCTTCAGAGATTATCAGTGTTCGCAATATGTAAATTTATCAATACGAAAAGGAGATGTAAAATTAAATAGTAGAACGCAAGTGTTGTTTAAATTCCTACGTCCTAGATAAATCTTCGAGATTCCACAAGCAACCTACCCGAATAGCAAACAGATAAGGGGAGTTATAACCTTAAAGTTTCATAAAAATTCACAACTAAAATGCATATAAGAATTCCAGAATACTAAACGCTTTCAAGCGCAAGAATATCAATGTTCCAAGCTTTAGATTACATAATTCACAACAATGGTACTAGTATGTAGACTCATACAGCAATTCTAATCGGCCTAGTAATTTTAATTGGGCTTAATTGAATTTAGTTTATAGTTTTAAAAACCAATCGTTCTTCATATAGTAATAATTTAGGAGAGTTTATAATAATCTTTTTATTCTATCAACATGTATATATTTCTGAATATCTTCTTACAAAAATTGAAGGCTTGCTTGTTGCATTAAAAGCTCGTTGGAAGAAGAACAATAGAGGCTGTTAATGCAAAACTAATACTCCGTAGTTGATTATAGGCTGTTAATGCAAACGTAATAGTTGATTGCTTGCTAAACGAAAAAGAACACGGTAAATGAAAAAACTAAAACGAGTCTATCCATAATCGAACCCTAAACCACCAGGGCCTATCATGACATTCTCCACCGGTTTGCTGGAATACGTTTTTTCAATCTTCTGTTAATTAAAAGCTGTGCTACAAATAGGGCCTCACAATTAGCCCAAAAGTACTTTTTGACGATTCAATGCACTTATTTAAGATACAGATCCACTTCCTGCTTAACCTAGTTTTTACACTCTTCTTCCTCCCTTAGTTACTTGTTACACATCTCTCCTGAAACACAATGAGACTCGAAGAGTTGTTTCCATATTTCTATATATATAACGGTTTTCCATGTATTCAATTTCTTCTTTCAAAGTCATACATCCAAACGGACGATTTTGTACTTCAGTTTCTATAAATATAAAGTTAAATTTAAGATAAGCAGTGTGTATAACTATACACGGGTTCATATAATGTGGTGTACTTCCTGGCAAGATGAAACACACTATAAAAGAGAAGTAGTGATGATATGGAATAAGAATATTCTGCACAATGTCATGTAAGAACTGACATGGAAGAAGAATATATATTCTCCACCATGTAGGAGACCCGAATTGTCTTGTAGAGTTAGGATAGGATTGATGGATGATACATGAAAATATTTCTTTCCATGTGATATGGATTGTTTGATGTAACAATGCATTCATGCACGCCCAACAAATTGTAGAATAATATTGAGTCCCTGAATGTGTATATGATGACCTGAGGCTTTGCTAAGCTTAAATTCGCTATGAATGCATTAGTTTTAAACAAGCGTGTAGAAAATAAGTGATATGGCAGCTTTCATTATGCCCCTGAAGCCTTACAATCGCTATGCTTTAGAGGCGTTTACAAAGTAGCCTATCACTTGACTAACAGGAGAGATCATTAGCCAATATAGATACTCTAATCATCTAAACAAATTACTGTGTGAGACTCAAAATGCACCAAAGGATGTGCTTTCTACAGTGGACAAATTTACTGCTCAACAAATAAAGTGCTTTCACATTTGTCATGTCAATTTAAATGCTTGCAGTAAAGACATGGGGAAGCTTAAGCAGTGCCTTACTAGTTACTACTGCGTCACTAGCTATTCTACCGTCGATTTTATAACCTTCCACATATAAATGCTCTCTGAGCAATTAGTAAATGCAACCACAAAATTACAACGGACAAACGGGCCATCTTAGTTTCTCCTTGCCACTTTTAATAAGAATAAGAGGCATAAAAATTGGGAAAATTTCATTTCTAACCAAATATATATATAACATGGCTCTACAGTTTAATAGACACAATTAATATACAACAATGGCTAGCCAAAAAGATGGTAGTAAATAGGTTTATGTGTATCCTTTTTCCTAACAAAGCTGCGTTAATTATGTTCTAAACACACGTAATAAAACCAAATCCTACATTTAAGGAGTCCCACAAGTCATGTAATCCACAATCTCTTCCAAATATATATCCAATGCTACTGATTTATTTTTTACCAAATATATCGCATGCAAATATATTCCCCATAATATATTCAGCAATTTATTCAATATAATACATATGCAATTGAAAGAGATACTGTTCAATAATATGCAAGGTATACTATATATGGAAGGTAATATGCAACAAATATCTACTGTATATGCAAGTATTCACATTATATAAATGAATATCAGTAATATGCAAGGAATACCAGACTGTAGAGAAGAAGATGGAAAGGCTCTGTTCACTGAAGGGTTTTTCGGTTTACAATTCCAAGATAAAGTGAGAAAAATATTGTTAGATGAAAAGTCTCGTGTATTTAGTTTTGAATTTTTTTAACTTTTCAATTACCACTTGATTGACGTATTACCTTAATATTAGGAGATAAAATCGTGTGTTTTAATTAGTTATTATCAGATCATTATTAAATGATATGCATTAACAAAAGTTGTCTATCACATATCCCACGAAAATAGGCATTAAATAGCGGAAGTTAATTGAAATTCTGAAAAAATAATAAATGCAGTGAAAAAGAAAAACGCAAGTTCCCACAAAAATACGCACGCTTAGAGGGGAGTTAATCTGTTTTTAAAAATGGCTGATAAAAGATACCTACATAAGTCTAAATGTCTATATACAATAAATTAGAAAAAATGTACAGTATTACCCTAAGGCACATCCAAATGTCTATACAATGTAAAAATCACTAAAAAAAATTAGTGAGTCTGAATAGTACACTGTTTTGGGATTAAAGAGTTTTAGCAGTTTAGACTTTACATAATGTGTGAAATTTGACGTCAATGAGGAAAAGAATTCACAGGTAATGAGGTAGGGCTTAAGTGGCGTCATTCATAACCTAACTGTGCGAAGCACGGGTAAGTTTACTAGTTAGCTTAAAAGAGATAATTAGGTCAAAGGAAATATTACAAAAGATTTTTATGTTCAATTGACATCTAAACATAAGAATTACAGTAAAAATTAAGCAGTCAATAATCCGCTAGGTGCTATAGTCGTAGTTGCAAGTCAAGTAGTTTTTCAGCACAAGTGCATAAAAGGAACTTTTAAATGTTGGAGCTTATTTTATGAATAACCAATTACGTGTTTGGATAAACAGGTTCAAATTGAAAAAGATGTTGCATAGTTGTTTGGTTTAAAAATGTTTTTTTAATTTAAAAGATTGAAATAACCTTTAAAAAAAATGGGAGGATAATCAAGGGCCTTTATTGATGAAGGTATTTGTGGAGCTGGGAAATTTTTTTAAGTATAATCAATTCTTAATTATATAGCCACATATGTCTGAGTACACACCTGGTATACATGAGGAGGGTCGATTTTTCTACACCCAAAAAAAAAATGTCCCAAAAAAAATAAAAAAGCATTTCATGAGGCACAAACCTTTAGCAAGGTTCGATCTCGTGACCCTCGCTATGGATGACCCAGCAGACGCCGCTGCGCCGGAACAGCTACGACTCCGTGGCCTTTCAGCAGAACTCTGATTATTACTAGTAAAGTAATAAATTGTTCAAACATCTGTCTTGAGTTTCTAATGCCTTGGTTGACGCATCAGGCTAAAACAATAGTCTGTTTTGTAACCTAAGCCTTGGTAGTTGCATCAACCAAAGGCGCAATCAGGTAATATGGGCGAAAGTAGCTTTGGTCGACGATGCAACCAAACGTTACACCGAGTATGAAGACAAACAGTGAAGAGGCGCTAACAACTTCTCCGACAAAATGTTCAACGATTTTGGACAAAACATGCAAGTTAGGGAAATAACGCTACACATTACGTAGGGGTTGAATGATAATATCCCGCCTCATACATCCTCCACTTACAAGCATGCCTTATGCATACGTATTAGAACTGGAGCCAATCAAGTTAACCTCAATATTTGACGAGCGACTCATTTTGAAATTCAACCCGTGTGAGACCAGGATCGGGAGGATAATCAACTCTCTCTTGAGGATCACTATCAGGAATTGTGTCTGTTTCATCATCAGAAATAACAATAAGTTCAGGTTTTCCGCACCACTCGATGGCCCTCTAGAATTAGGATCCTCCTCCAAACTTGAGAAACAGCTTCTTTTGACACGGTTCTCATCAAAATCAGTGGAAGGCCCGTCATTGGCATAACAAGAGCTCACCAGACTTTGTTTTTCCTCAGAGACGTTCACTACCCAAGAAGATCCTGGAACATTAGTAGACTCTCTAGTAGTAGCATGATTTCCATTCAAATCGTCACTGCAGAGATGATGTCACATTCTTAGACATCCTGCATTCATCTCTAGTCCCAGGAGGAATTAGAAACAAAACATTTTCTACAGGTTCAGAAGTCGCAGTCCTGCTGTCGTTGATATCATCTGGATTGAGGGGTAAAGAAGCAGGATCAAGTTCACAAGATCTCGTGGGTGCACCATCTTGTTCAGTTCTAGTAATTCTGAGAAAGGGAATAAGTTCGGGTTTTCTAGGACCACCTGATGACAGTCTAGAATTAGTCTCTTCCTCCAAACTTGATGCGTAAACATGAGCAAAACCATTATTAAATTGTAACAGGGTATCGATTGCGCCTTGGTCTCTCGGCCTTATCAGTTCGGACCTATTAAATTTCACTGTAAAATGCAATAACTTATCTGAAGGATCAATGCCTAATCTGTCAAAAACTGCATTGACAAAATCATCATACGATGATCTGATCAGCGATACCTCCCACATATGAAGTGGATCCATGTGGAAGTACCTTATTCTTCCTACCCCAGTGACAGAAACAAAGAAGCGTTTTTTCTCCAGCTCATCAAGAAGTAATATAATGTACTTGACCACAGATGCTCGAGGTGTAACAATCTTCAAAACCTGACAATGCTGGTAAGAAATAAAATAAGTACCTTTTTAGAGTGAGTTACTAAGTACTTATCGAGGATGAATATTGTTTTATCTATAGTATTACTCCCTCTTCCACTTTAAGTGTCACTTTTGTAGGAACAATGTGGATGTTTGGCGAAAATATTGTTGAATGTAAAATAAGTAAAAAATAAATACTAGTTATACTGTCTCAAAGATGTACAATGCTTTGATTTTGGATGGTAGTGAGATGGTGCTCTTGGCTGATGATAGTCTCTATTTATAGGGGGTGTTTGCATGTTGTTCCCTTTCTTATTATTTAATCAATAATATTTTCTTACAAATTACTACTATTTAAAATTTTATGGTAATAAAATAATTTTATATTGAATATCAATTATATGCGATGAATATGTAAAAAAGATAGAATTTGTTTAATGAAATTAGAAAATAAAATAGAGATAAAAGATAATAATATAATATAATTAAAAGAGAAGAATAGAAAAAGGAATTTTTTTTTGGAGGAAAAAATGGAGAAATGGTTGGAGTAAACTAGCCTTTTCATCAATATTGTACTGTTTTGGCAGCCACTCACGGGTGAAAGAGGTTCATTATTTTATTTATTTTACTACACACAAAAAGGTTTTTAAAAAAAAAGTACAGTTCAAAAAGTCAGGTGCCTTTATCGTGGCTCGATCTCGTGACCCGTATCATATCATATTATATATTATATATTATATTATTATTATTTATTATATTATTATAAAAGTGTGTATCCCTAAAGTAAAAAGTGAAAGACAAAAATACCTCTAAAAATTAAATAACTATAATACTCTTCAAAATAAATAATTAACTATTTACTATTTGTTATAAATCATTACATTAAATATTTGATCATTTTGAGTACCACACCAGGTCACTAAAATTAGATGACGTTTTAATTTGGTTTATCTTGCACTTTTTTTTTTTGGGTGCATAGCTCAAAAAAACTTAGTCCTTGAGAGACCTATACATTAACTAACTGTTTGTTGATTTAAGAACTTGGAGAATTCAAACAGTTGCAGTAAATGCTTCGACATTGATCAACGTCTAAATTCATTTATACATCAGTTTTGGTGATGCTTAGCATTCTGGAAAAAATAAGGTAGTGCTTTTTGGCCTTAAACCAAGACTTCTCTTCTTATTCTTAAAGTTTGGAGAACTTGAGGGGTTGCCGCAATTAATTCCATCTACGTATACCAGATTCATTCACATACGTCACGTCTATATGAAATGGTCACCACTCTTCATTGAATTGCTTAATTGCTTAATCACAACATTGCTAATGGTGTGAACTTTAAAATAAATCAACAACGTACTGTTTAATATCATCATTAGTGTTGAACGGTTGGAACAACAAAGTTATATAGCATCTTGTTGGTTCATTCAATTAGCAGCAACACAAAGAGTCATAAAAAGAATTATACCAGCATTGTTCACAAAGCACTTACGACCAATCAACTTTGGTTCCCTCAAGAATGGTTTAACTGAATACATATAATTTGAATCAACTGCACATGAAAAAAAAGATTTTATTTTTCTCAGGTGATTTATGGGGAGAAATGATGCAACTGAATATGATGTTATTTACCTACCGGAGATAGAGTGGATGAGTAAAAGCTTGAATGTTTCATTTTTAATTGTTACATACAGCAAGCCGAAAATACTTAAAAGCATTCTATTAGTGAGGTGATTAAAGTATTTGAGATCATCATTCTACCTTCTCGATAATTGATTAATTATTTTTTCTATATTTATCTCGCTAAAGTATTCAGGGATACTACGGGAGAGAAGCCTGCGGGGAAGAAGCAAAGATCATAAAGCCCGGGAGTAAAAGAGCCTGATAAAGAAGAGCGTAGCGATGTAAGACACTTAAAAGTTAAGAATTTATTTACTTCTGATTAATAGTTCAAAAGATATTAGTTACTTTAGAATAGAAAATCTGTATTGGTTTGTAAATATTGATCAATGAATATGCCTATTTATGTAGTACTTACAAGTATATGTGTAGTGATTCTATTGTTTAGAGCCGAAGAACTCAAACCCATGCTTAATCCCATTCATTGCAGCTTTTATGCGTTATTGAAAATACTTTTTAATGTATGTTTATGTTTGTGACCATTTGTTACTACTCATATTAATGCTCACGTTGTTCTTTTTCTTATATATTGGAATGAAAATAATAGACATGCACACAGAAAATGTATGTCGCATGTATTTTCTTCATTTCAGCTACTTTAGGAATTTGATTTATGCAGCATATTTCATTTCCCGGCAATGTTTCTTTTTTTTATCGTACTTTCTTCATTTCAACTACTTTACTTTTAATGTCGATTCTATTCGATTTTGGCTTCTTTTGTTCTTTTATTTGATTCTTAATCTATAATGTACAGAATCTTTAATAGTAGTACCATCATTTATGTGATTCTTAAAAAATTGAATGCGCGAGGTACACCCGCGGCATGCGTCTAAGTTTGAGATTCAAAATCAAATTACTATAAAATTTTTATATTGTTACGATACACATTGATATGATTTACAAGTTTATGTGATCTAATAAAGAGTCCACGTGTAACACGCATGCTGAAAAACTAGTTATGAAAGACACACCAAAAGCTGCTGCGCAAAATTAGCCACATCTGTTAGACATTGGGCCAAAATATAATAAAAACTGATTATTTCTGTGTTGAGTTTCTAATGCCTTGGTTGACACATCAGGCAAAGGCAATAATATTTTTTGTAGAATATCATTGGTTGATGGATCAACCAAAGATAAAATCAGGAAGCAGGGGCCAAAATGGCTTTTGTTGATGATTCAACCAAATGTCAATCGGAGCATGAACACAGAGACTGGAGAGTCGCTAAAGTCGGTCTTTCACGAAATGTTTGTGTGATTTAACACGCCGACAGCAATACAACTGGAATTATGGACGTATGTACTTTCGAGAATACAGTGTAGAAAAATACAGGTACTGTCTTACTACTTTAATAAGCAGTGGAGTTAATGTTTAATAAACATTGAAGTGACACTATTCATCACATCCATTACTATTCATTATTACTACTTTATTGTTATTTAACTCTTTTAATTTATCTCTTTATATACACTTAATTATGTTCATGTAACTGTTTTATAATATTTATTTTATATCTTAACTTAGGCGTATATTATGATAAATAGATCATTTATGCGAGCATACTAGATGGGAGATTGAATAGTTATGTAGTATTTCAATTGAATTTTACCGTAATGTAATATGAATTTTATTGTATTGTATCGGAATGATTTCACTTTTTTTAAAAAAATTATTCGTTAATATATTTAATCTACAATATTTGCTTACAAATTACTATATTATTTAAAATTTTATGGTAATAAAATAATTTTGTATTGAATATCAATTATATGTGATGAATATGTAAAAAAATAAATAAATAAATAAACGATAGAATTTGTTTAATGAAGATAACAAATTAAAATTGAGATAAAAGATAATAATATAGTAACATAGAAGATAGAGAAGAATATAAAAGGGAATATCATTAATTTTGGAGAAAAAAATGGAGAAATGGTTGCAGTAAGTTTACCAAATATAAACTAGCATTTTCATCAATATTGTACAGTTTAGGCAGAAATCAAATTAAGCAATCAAATATTAATTATAGTGGAAAAGAGCCACTCACACATGAAAGGGATTGATTAATTTATTTATTTTACTACACGCATAAGGGTTTTAAAAAAAAACTTCTGTTCACAGAGTCACGCGCCTTTATTGTAGTTCGATCTCGTGACCCTTATTATTGAAAGACACACCAGAAGCCTTGGTTGACGCATCAGTCAAAAGCAATAGTATTTTTTTGTAGAATATCAATGGTTGATGGATCAACCAAGGATAAAATCAGGAACCAGGGGCCAAAATGGCTTTGGTTGACGATTCAACCAAATGTTAATCCGAGTATGAACACAGGAGAGTCGCTGAAAACATCCTCTACCAAATGTTTGTATGATTTAACACGACTAATCAATACAACTGGAATTATGGACGTATGTACTTTCGAGAATACAGTGTAGAAAAATACAGGTACTGTCTTACTACTAATAAGCAGTCGAGTATATGTTTAATAAACATTGAAGGGCAAAAAACACTGTAGAAAAAATACATAATGTCTAGTATAGGTTGAGTTTCCCCAAAATTTTACATGCACCCTTCATCACAAAAAAGTATATAAACCATAGCGCGCGCCGCAACATAACAAAAATGGAACCGAATTATGCGATATTTAACGGAACCCTATATTTAATCTGTGTTACCAAATTACTAACTCTTTAACAAAGCGGCAGAGCCAAGTGGATTTTAAAATTTGAACCGAAGCCATGCCAATTAGTATTGCAAAAAAGAAACTTCCCTCCAACTGATTAATTAATCTCCCACCCATTTTTTTTTTTTTTGCGGTTTTAAGTTTTTCCCTCCAAGGAAAACGAAATGTATGGCAGTAACTTATGCGGAGTACAACCCGGCCCATTATATACTGTCCCATAACCCTAAAAAAGGAAATTGTCACTCATAAGCCCCCTCAGTTCTCTAAAAAACCACACATATCCTCTTCTTTCCGCCTTTTCCAACATAGTGAAGTTAAATTGATATGCCTGCAGAAAGATCTAGACATTTTCCGCGCGTCATCGTAGATAACCATGTTTTCCACTATGTAGACACGGTGAGGACTGACGTTAATGTTATGGTCGTGCGGCTCGATCGTGTATCTCGCCAGATGGATCTGCTGATGATGCGTTTGGAAGGGTTCGTGACGACCTTAGAACGAGTTTTGCATAATTTTGGAGGCAATTGTCCTGAAGGAGCGCAAATTGACAGTCCTATAGCCTCACCGCGCCAGGATTTGGGTTTGTTCGTTTAAAGCCGTACTCGCGTTTAATTTGACTGTAATATATATATATTTCCCTCTGTCTGAATCTGCTGTTCCTTTCTGAATTTGTCTTTAGGTGCTGCTAAATTTCTGATCCTATGACACTTGCAGCACTAGTTTGTAATTGCACGACCCTTGTTCCTCCACTTTTCGAGCAGATGATCTTCGATTCGTTTGTTCCCCTCCCCTCCCCGGCAATTGCTTTAACTCATGCGTATGAGAAGACGATTAATTAAAGAAAATGCTATTTGATGCTGATATAGTTGAGTTGGTATTGCATCTGTCCATGGTATTTTAGGATCAGTCCGTTCTTTGAACATCGTCTAAACACAAGATTTTTTGTTCTTGCTGCGCTTGTTTGTACCGGAAACTTGTCTAGTTACAGTATTATGTGGTGTAGTATTCCGTGGTGTAGTATTCCGTGCACAGATGTTCCTCCAAATACTCCGCTCTTGACTAATATTGGTCTATGTTCCCCCGAATGTCATATTAATTTATGTTTTTATTTCCAATTACCATTGACGAATACAATTGAAGTCAGAAATCAGTCCATTAGACACGAACTAAATCAAAACCACAAATTAATAAGTACTGCATCAGGATTAAGCAGGCACGTTGTCTAGACACCTATTCATCCAAAGTAGAAGCAGGTGTTTCGTGTGAATCAACGCCTTCTGCTTGACACCATCAAAGAGCGGATAAGTTAATCCGAAAGTTTCAATGTCAACAACACGCAGATGACTGTTAACTAACGGGTGCAATATTGCCATGAATTGCATTATAAATTCATGTGTCCTGCTCCGACTTCACCTCAGAACTTAGAATCCATTAATTTGCTGCAGTTACCATCACTAATGGCAGGTCCTCTGGTTTTAACCACCGTACGTATACCGTCGTCCTCAACCAATAGGGTAATCAACGAAACCATTGCCGTATTAATTCTAATTTGTTCATTCTGTTAACAGGAGCAACGCAAACACATAATTGGACTATTTTTGGGCCACAGCTGATTAATTAGCGAATTGGGCCGCACCATCAATGAATGCATGTGCTCGGCCTATGTAGAGTAAGCCCTCCAGCACGTTTTCAGCGAGTCCCCAGGAGTTGGGTCGCATAATCTATTCCCGCACGTATGAATCCTGATAGGAATTCAACATTCCCACACTCGCTGGCGTTTAAGTTTAGCCAACGACATGTGTAAAACAAGGACACTTGTTTAATCGAATTTTAGGTACTCTTTAATATTGAGCAGCTATCACATGCCCTGGTACTTTATTAATCAAGATGGGTAGAACTTGTTTTGGTTAGTAGACAAGTTCTTTGCCTTGCAACAATACAAATAACGGGAATGCACGAAATCAGCCCAGCGGATGCAAACTTGGTGTATCGTACATGGACAAAAAGGAGAAAGTCAATACTGCTACTAAGTACTAAGTACATTACAACTTCAGACTGGACAATCGTTAGACAAGTACAAGCGCACGATCAGTCCACGATGAAGTAAGTACTGCATATATTGAGCCCAAAAAGGTGATACAAAGTATACACATCCCTAATAATCCAGACTAGAACCAAAGCTACCATCATCCGAACTTAAATCTGAATGACAAGGAGCTCCCATCTCAAAGTCAAACATCGGAAAGGTTAATTTCGTGGTTTCAACGTCAATGAGACATAGATCACAATTGACAAATAATTCACGGCAGCCGTAAATATCTGTCATATATCCGTTCCAGTGCCCCGGCCCCTGAAAGTGACAGCACCCGGTCTCTACGACTTTGCTGCAGTTTGCCGAACCAATCATCCTTTTGAGACGTCTTCTGCATTCGATCGTCTTATTTCTTCCGTCGGGCTCCTTCAATAGACTAAGCAGCACTTCCATCCCCGAGTTGATGCTAATTTCATCTTCCCTATCACACATCAGCAATGCAATCCTGTAATTGTACTTTGCTTGGGCCACAGCTGAATTATTAACGAATTGGGCCTCGCACGAAGAATTATTAGCGACTTGGGCCATATAGTGTAACCCCTCCTTGTTACCGGCAACAAAAAACACATGAGTCCCGAGAAGTAGGGTAGCATAATCAATTCCTTTGCTGCTCAGTCCATATAGAAATTCAAGATTTCCACGGTCGCAGCGTTGCAGTTTATCCAAGATCTTCTCCAGAGGCAGGTATCGTTGAAATTGCCCTGTAAACACCAGCTTACGTGTAAGGTCGCACCTGAAATTGTAAAATGCATGCATGATAACGTCGTGGCAAGTACTAAGGTATAAAAAAGTGCATTAAAGAATCAACAAATCATTCTTGAACTCACACTAAGGTCAGATTTGAGATATCAGCAACAGAAGGGTCGGATTCCATAAATTTATGGATTATTGATTCTACAACTGTTGCTGGAAGGTCCAGTAGACACAGTTCTTGCTTCATCACGTTTGGACAAGTATACGAGCACAACAATTATTTTTTCAAGATGGAGGACTGAAACCCCAATATGGTTTGTGAGAAGTATTTAAAAGCTCCACTTGAACTTCATAGACGATGCATTGAAACCATACACAAGACATAAATACTACAACCCCAACTACCCTCATCAAAAGTCCAACTACACTGGATGCACTAAATACGCCAACTACCGCTTTAGAACGCGAAACGTCAACTCAAATGACTAAATGGAGGTCTGCAACGATATTTTTGGAGGAGTACTATTACAAGTTTCACTTCAAATCAACTCAATATAAATTAGGTAACCTTGTGCTGTGAAAGGTGTATGGGTGGCTAGTTAATGGTTACGATCAACAAGTAATACGATGACCAAGATTGGGTTTTTACATCTACTAACAAGAACCACCATACCCCTTAATGCTCATAGAATAATATGTTCTAGTGTTGGTAAAAAACATTGCTTTAGGACATTTTTCATCAAGAATATTCAAAATAATATTGCTAGTTCTGAATTTTTTAAACTTTTGTCATTAATAAAGAGAAACCGAAAAAAAAACATTAGACCGGCTTCGAAAATTAACAGGATGTTATAAATTCATTTATTTGTGTGGATGACCACTACTCACTATTGTTCAATTGTAACATATGGTTTACTACCCCACTTTCTCCTACTTAATTCCTCCCCACTAAGCGACCCCTAATTCCTTATTAAGTCACTACTTAATTCTTGTAACCTTTGGGTTGATTTGTAACCTATGTATTTGTATCCTATAAATAGAGCACATTTGGCTCTATGGAAGACAGACTTGAAACACTTTGAGAATACAAGTTCTACCTACTCCTCTCATATACTTTTAATTTGTATTGTTCTTACTTTACTACTATTAGTTTTACAACACAGGAGTTTTTTAAGTAAAATGACTTATGATTAGGGGATTCCCACTTTAATAATAATAATAAAGAAAGAAGTAAATATATATAATATGATGTCATAAAATATTCAAAAAGATTTTGTTAAATGTAATTTGTATAGACTAAAACAAAAGAAAATCAGAAAGTGAAAGAGTCATTTAATAACAAAAATAAATAAAAAGTAAAAATAATATATGTTCTGAATATTATGGCACCACAGAACATTTTTGATACAATTTTTCAATGGTTTCTCTAATTCTAAAATTGTGTCCGAAAATAAAACAAAAGAAAATCAGAAAGTGAAAGAGTCGTTTAATAACAAAAATAAATAAAAAGTAAAAATAATATATGTTCTGAATATTATGGCACCACAAAACATTTTTGATATTTCTCTAATTCTAAAATTGTGTCCGAAAATAAAACAAAAGAAAATCAAAAAGTGAAAGAGTCGTTTAATAACAAAAATAAATAAAAAGTAAAAATAATATATGATCTGAATATTATGGCACCACAAAACATTTTTGATACAATTTCGAAAATAACGACCTTATTTAAAACAAATATTTGAATATAGGCCCTACTAAGATTTCAATAATTTAAACTAAAATACTTAAATAGGCCTTGTTAAGATTTCAATAATTTAAACTAAAATAATTAAAATTGGGCCCGCAGCGGCTGAGTGAGAGAGTGAGAGGATTCGAGTGTGAGGCCACGCGCCTAATACGGACAAAATAAGACTCAAGGCTATTTCCATCTTTTCATACGGCAGCCACGTATGGTGCGGCAATACGCGAGCCAAAATGGTATGCCGCGGTTCTTTTCCGAAGAATTTAACATTAACTTAAAGCTCTCTGCTATGTTGTCGAGGATTTAATGCTCTTTTGCTTAATATCACTAAGCTTTTCGTTAAAGAAGGCTATGGGATGTCCCTATTGTCTTTGTCGCACCCCACTTTTTACTTCCTCGGACCGCGAGCCTGGAAAAAGTAGTTTCCGATTTGGGTAACTCGATTGGAGTTGGTTTTGAAGTCGCCACCTAATAAATTATTTAACTAGGTGTATTAGGTCACCTAAAAACATTTCTAATTAATTTAAAAGTTTACTTCGGGTTGGTCAGGCTAATCTGAGATATGGGTAAGTGTTCGAAATAACCTAGAAGGAAGGGATTAGGCACCTCCTAAGTTCCACTAAATATGGTTCCCGACCAATTTCTATAATTTGGTTCAAATGTACGAGTTATCTAAAAAGTGACAAAGTATAAAATAAATACATAAAAGAGAGCATGATGCAAAACAAGTTAGAGCTAAGTAAAACATGTAGAATTGTAAAGATAAGTTCGAATCAAAGTTGCATACACGATTCTAACTTAAGATTGTCCAATTTCTCGCAACATGGTCAAAATCCAAACAAGGTCTTAATTTTGGGACATTTCCGCAAATGTTCAAAATTAAGCTTACGGAAACAAATTTACGCTAACAATTCAATAATCTCCTAAGGCAGTTCTAAATATCAAGCCAAATTTTAAATGAAAAAATAAAGTGGGAATATATAATAAAAAAATATTCATCACTAAAGGATGACATTATGACATAAATGATCACATACCGTTAACTTCAGTGACGACCTAAGCATGAGGCCGCGTTTAAATAAGTTGCGTTTATATATATATATATATATAGATGAAAATATAGTTAAACACATAGCTAAAGCAAATAATAATAATTAAATTGAGAGCAAATATGACATATAGGAAAAGTTAATAATAGACATAACAAGCAAATAATTCAAATTTGAGTTTTTGCCTTATATAGAAAATAATATAATTTTAATGGGCTTGACCTCAAAGTCCCCAAATCCCTTACAAAATATCAATTAGCTCGGAGAAAATTAACAAGTGTGGCATAGGTAACTTTTTTTAAAAAAAAAAAAAATATATTTTCACTGATTATGAATTGCAGACACGATCTAGTTTAAAGACAACCTTCAGCTTTAAACCCTTTGCAGAGATAGTCTCGTCTTAAGCCCTTGCTATACTTGTGACCTTTCAAAAAATTATTTCGTGAACTTGCTATTTTCAAGATTTCAACATTCGCAAAAACAGTCCAATTTTCAGTTTCAAATTCAGTTTTAGGGCTGCTGCGTATTCATTTTAGCATTCAATATTAAAATTGAAGAAACAGACTAGCCTTACAATTTTGGTCTTGTCAACATATAACAACAAAAGAAAACGAGAGAAATGGCCCCTGTTTAGTTCTTGATCGCACATAGCATCAACTTGCACATATAATACTTGTCTTCATCAACTAGATTAAATTTTAGGTGCTTATACAAACAATCAATCAAATACAAATTTTAAATGTTTTTCTATTCTAGCTATACATAATAAACACGTAAGAAGAGCAAGTGAAAGAGTAGGGTCTTTGTACCTTGAATTCACAGGTTCTCTTGAACCAAATATAGACTCTTCCCAAGATCATGAACCTGCCAAAGACTTAGAGGCAAGAAAATAACTATCGCCTATCCTCTCTCTACTCTAATACCTGCAATAAATTGTTAACACATGGTATAGCCATTTGGCTATCCTAAAATCTGCATAAAAGGATTAAAAGGTGGCCTAAAACAAGCCCACACAGTATATACACACACAATAGGCAAATAATTCAACAACCACAGATGGACTTAGGCCGAGTATAAACTAAAAATTAACATGTATGCTAGCACAAAGAAGTCATTCCATCAGTTTTCGAGTGTTATACCATATGAACTTTTAAACGACATAAACATGTAGGCTAACATGGTACTAAGTAGCGAACAACAGTGGGAGGAACCAGGCTATGCCTCGGCTTAGCAGGTGAAGGAAAGCCTTCAGTGACCAATACTTTAGAGAAGGGATAGAGAGAGTAGTATGCTGCCCGAGAAGAGATAATGTTGAAAGGTGTATGTTCACCTTGTAAGTGTAGAGAGAGGTGCTCAAGGTGTGCTTGTGTATTGTATCCTTTCCGATTTGGTACATATTCCATGATTTTGTGCCCAATTTCTTGCTTTTTTTTTGGGTCAAATAGAGAGAGAGAGAGAGAGAGAGATGGAGATTTGATTCCTTCTTCTTCGTGTGAAAACAACAACAGAGAGAAAGCGAGAGAGACGCTGGGGTCGCGACGTGATTTGTCGCGGAGCCATGGTGCCATTGTGGTGGAATCGAGACGGGTTTGAGGTGAAGCGGTAAGAGAGGAGACGATAGGTCGGCTGGGTTTAAGGAAAGGGGGAAGTTGGAAGTGTTTTAGGATTTTTCTCTAGATATGTACCTACACCTCACTAAAATACACATCTCTAGCATAGGTACATATAGGCGTAGGCTTAGGTGGAGCTTAGGTGGCATATATGTGGATAAAAGATGATGACGGGGACTAGATGTAGTAGAAATAGAGTTGTAAAGTAACAAATTAGCTAGTATTTAATTAAAATATTTATAAATATAAATAATTATAAATAAATATTTAATCACAAATAAATATAAATGAGCTCAAATAATACTAATTAAATATAACTAGCTACATATAATCGTTAAATGATGTCGTAATGCATTAAATTACGCAAATAGCGTACGTATTTAAGAAAATAGCCTAAATAATGCAATTACGTAATATAGTCTCCACTAAGTAAATATAAATAGTGGATTAATAGTAGTATTACACATGTAAATGCATGCTATCTAGTGCGATTTTTTTAAAAAAAATAGTATTACACTTTTTAATTAAATATATCCAAATTGTAAAAAATTGAAAGACAAAATTAGGTGTGAATAGCTGCCCTTCTTTACCCGGGAATGATGAAAGAGTCTTCGGGCAAAGATAGCTTGACGGAGAAGCCAATTTTGTCACGACGGACAGAATGACATATAGCTTGTGTAAAAGGGTTTATGACACACGAGTGAAGGTCTCACGCACGATTTTAGGAATGGGAATAGAAATTTATAATAAGAAATGGGAAAGGTCTGATCTCCCTAAAAACTTGTCTGGAAACCTCTCTCTGCCACCTATTGCAACTTTGTATGGGATGTCTCATTCTGACCATCATGCTGAAAATATCCGCTTGTCTGTCATATGAATTGTACCGGTGCTTGTATTCAAAGATATTCCTTTCCTGGAGGTATTATCTCCTTATTTCATATGTATCAAATCCTGAATTCTGATTGCCTTGCTTTCCAATCTTTTTTATATCCCAATACGGGCTTGAGTTGTCTTTTCATTGCTATGCCTACAAACGCGGATCCTATGCTTGCTTGATTTATGTCTCATCCACATATGCGAACCATGTACCTTTTAAATTTTATGTCCACCGACGCGGACCTTGTTCTTCGAATTGTTGAGCTATGCCCGCAAACGTGGACCCTACTGTGTTTCAAACTGTTAAACTATGCCCATAAACGCGGACCCTACTCTGCTTCAAATTGTTGAACAATGTCCACAAATGCAAACCCTACTTTGCTTCTAATTGTTGAACTATGCCCACAAACGCGGACCCTACTCTGCTTCAGATTGTTGAACTATGTCCACAAATGCGAACCCTACTTTACTTCTAATTGTTGAATTATGTCCACAAACACGAACCTTACTTTGCTTCCAACTGTTGAAATATACCCACAAATGCGGATCCTACTCTGCTTCAAATTGCCAAACTATGCCCACATACGCGAACCTTAATCTTCTTCAAATTGTCGAACTACGCCCACAAATGCGGACCATACATTGCTTCAAACTTTTGAACTATGCCCACAAACACGGATACTACTCTGCTTCAAATTGTTGTCATGTTCACAAATCCAAACCCTATATATCCACCGACGCGGATTCTATGCTTCTCAAATTGATGTCATGTCCACAAACGTGAACCCTATATATCCATCGACGCAGTCTCTATGCTTCTTCAATTCATTTCTTGTCCACAAACGCAAACCCTATATATCCACCGACGCAGTTTCTATGCTTCGATATTCATGTCATGTCCACAAATGCAGACCCTATATATCCACCAACGCAGATTCTATGCTCTCATAATCTGATAAATTTTGTTTTGCAAGAATTGTTAGGTATACTCGGCACCTGTGTAAACCTGCAATCAAAAAAAGTTTGTGAGTATTTGGGGGAGGTTGACTTGCGCATTCACTGTGTTGTACTTTGATTTTTTTCCGCATCTTGCATGTTTGTCTTCTTGTGATATCTCCCTTTTCGAATGTCGAATCATAGTCGAACCTTAGTCGAGCTGCGAGTAAAAGGGATAAGGAAATGGGATATGCATGTGTTTTGAGAAAAATAAAGTTTAAAGAGTAATGCAAATTCATTCCATTGAATCATAGACTGCGACGTGTTGTTTGGATATAATCTTTTATATGTCCATTTGCTGCTCAAAGATCATCCGTTTTGAAATTTTGAGGGAATCTGCCCCAGTGTGTTGCTTGCACTTTCCTTGAATTTTTAAGGTCCCTCAAAAATTCTGCCCCAATGTGCTGTTATGCTTTCTTTGAATTTTTTGAGGGAACCTCAAAAAATTCTGCCCCAGTGTCCAATAAAATTTCCTGATGACGTGATCGTGCCTTGAGTAGGCTGCCTACGTATCCCTTTTTGGGAATCAGGTCGCTACGTAGTTCAAATTTTATTAAGATGAATGTTGCTGGATTTATAATGTCTCTTGATTGCATCTGAGTAAAAAGGATTTTAGTTGTACTTCACGATCCACCTTTGTTGATATTAATATTCCTCTTATCAGTATTGTGTGCATGGCATAAGGATATTGCTTTGTCTCGATTTTGAGAATTCTATTTAGGATCAACTGTTTTGCTCTAACTTCCTTGGTAAATGCCTTTGCCATTCTATTGCTTGTTATATTCATACTTTGCTATCCACGAGCGTCAGTTGCTCGGGTGGGCTTTTGACCCATTAAAGATTGTCTCATTCTGCTTCTCATATGTATTATATTATTTTTCCTTGAATTGTAAGTCATCTTCCTCAATATGCTCTTGTCTAAGTTGTCTGCTGTAAGATTTCCGTGATTAACCATGAAGTTCCTTAAATATCCTTTATCGAATCATCATAGCCTGACTTGTACTTGTCGTTTTGGACTGCTTTCTCACATCGCAGTCGTAGATTAAGTGGAATTAAAATAATTTCGCAGAAAGTGAATGATGCATACTCAAAAAGAAAATTAGAAAATGCTTTTATTATTGGACTTGAGAAATAGTCTTCGAAAGGAAACAATGATGCAATAAAGTTGGAAAAAAAAAAAAAAGCTAACGACTCGGAGTCGTGTTTCATTTAAGAAAACAACTAATTTTCCCAGCTCCACTAAGGTTCTCGGCATGCTCGAAATATGCTGCAGGTTCAGTTGTTTGGCATAATTTCAATTGCAGCTTTCTGGATGTTGAGGGCCTTAGTATACGTTTCAGGAACTGCATCATATTCTTCCATGAATACCTCCTTTAGACCGGTCAACTAATCTTTCTACATCATGAACACCTTTGACAAGTCCTTCTCTTTGGAGAGTTTTCATGTAGCTTAAAAAGATGGATGCTTGTTTAAGAGTTGGAATAAACTACTCTAGTGAATGATAACCTCTTGTATCCTTTGTTGTGCTTTTTCCTTTGCAAGCCAATATGTACCCTATGCAAACTTGTATTCATCAAACATTGTTCTGCTTTTATAATTATACCTAGCAGATTGTATTCTTTGCCGAAGTCGATCATATTCACCTTCTCATATCCATAATTAGGCAGTGGGTTATTGCGCATATTTGGTACCTTCAGATGAATGACCTTTACATCGATTAGGTCCTGAATCTTTTCTCTCAGTGCAAAACATTTCTCCATCTCATGCCCTGGTCCACCTGAGTGATGTGTGCACCTTTTACTGTAACCAAAGTTAGGTGAAGGGTTGTCTACATCTTTTGAGGTATTGGGATGATAAGCTCGCCAGCTTTTAATCTCTCGAACAAATGGGTGCGGGATTCAGCTAATGGAGTGTAGTTTCTTTTGCGACTTTGTTTTGCATCAAGGCGAGGCCTAGGAGGGTACGATGGTGTATTGCGGTGGTTGGATTGAGTGTTTTGCTGGTATGGTGGACGACTTGGTGCTGGGGTATAGAATATAGGCTGAGTGGGCTGAGTGTTGTAAACGAGATATTCAGGTGGTATGTGAGAGTAGGGATAGAATGGTGGCGGTTTTTGATAATAGTGGTTGAAAGCAGGGTCTTGAATAGTTGCAGCAAAAGAGACTTCATCTTTCTTCTTTTTGGAAAGACTCACATTTCCTGATTGGATAGCCGTATTAGTAGCTTGTAATGCAGCTAAGCTAATAATCATTCCACTTTTTAACCTTTCTTCTAGTCATCTCCCATCAACACCACATCTGCAAACTTTTGGCTCTCCATATGCAACAACTTGTTGTAATAGACATCCTCTTGTATGCGAATAAATATGTTAACTATTTCTTTTTCATCCATAGTGGGTTGTACCTTGGTAGCTTCTGCTCTCTACATCGTAGCATATTCTCTAAATGTCTCTGTGGGTTTCTTTTTCAACTTTTCCAGGTAGAAACGATCTGGTACCATTTCAGTGTTGTACCCAAATCGTTCTATGAAATCTTCTGCCATGTCTTCCCAACCGAGCCATGTGCCTAGCTTCTGCTTAGAGAACCAACTCAAAGCCTCTCCAGTCAAGGTTCGGCTGAATATCTTTACTCGTACTTTATCGTCTTCCCCTGCTCCAATCAATTTGTCACAATATATTCTCAGATATGCCATAGGGTCTCCAGTGCCATTGAACAGGTCGAACTTTGGTATCTTGTATCCGTCTGTCAATTTCAAAGTAGGATAGATGTACAAGTCTTCATAAGCTAAACCTTTAGTGGTTTTGCCTAACTCAAACTTCTTAAAGGCTGCCTCCAGCTTACGAACTTTCTCTTTTGTCCCATCATCATTGGCTACTCTTTCTTCATCTTCCGCCCATTCACAATTTTTGTGGGCTTTGACTGACGAAGTGAGTTGTTTGGTTTCAGCAGTGAATATGGGATTGTAAGGCTGTGGATATGTGGTGTTGGTGCAGGGTAAGTTTGTGTAAGTATGATGTGCACGGGGTGGTGCTTGATAAGTGGTGGGTAGGTTGCCTGGTAAGTAGCAGTTGGTGCTGTTTGGTAGATAGCGGGTGGTGTTGTCTGGTAAGTAGCAGGTGGTGTTGTTTGGTATGTGGCTGGTGGTACTTTTTGGTACACATCGGGTGGATCAATTTGGTGTATAGGATCCTTTCCATTAGGGCGGGCAGACCCACTTGGATCGACTGGTTCTCTCGGATGGACGCAGCTAACAACGGGTAAACTGGCCATTGTCAGTTTCTCTTCAAGTTCTATAATTTTTTGTTCTAAAGTAGCAACATGTTCATCATACCCAACAGGGGAAAGCTTGCAGGGTGTCCTACTAGTCTCGATGTTACTGTCACTAAGAGCAGCGTTATTCAACTCAGGCATAATGTTTCGTCTTCCTCTTCTTCTAAATTGTGGGGGGGGGGGGGGGGGGAGTTATGATGGGGTCTTTGGCTCTTGTCCGGTACTGATGTTTGGCCAGAATGCAGAAGTCAACCTCAGGAGTGGGAGTAAAACTAACACATGAAAGCAATAAGTCAATGTCGAGATAATAATTTTCATATGCAAAATATATCACGTCCTACAATGCAAGGGACCTCTTTTTTTGCCGGAGGTAGGCCTAATGAGAGCAACATATATAATATGCATAATAGGCGTCATTTGATGATGTTTTTTTTGAAGAAGTTGGCTAATGAACTTTAACATGCCAAGAATGTTAAGCCTTCCTAAGTTTGAGTATGGTATTTAAAATTGAACGTGTATCATGCGTCATCCCATTTGTTCTAATAACCCAACAATGAACTAAAAATAATTTTATTAAATAATTGATTTTGTTACATAAAAGTAGAAATAACAATTTTTTGGGGGTAAATAGAAATAAATAATTTATTTTGTTACATAAAAGTAAAAAAAATAAAATTAATCTAAACGTGCATGTCTTCTTTGATCTTCCAAGTCTTCGTGACTTGCGACAACCTGCAATCAAAATAAGCTATTAGACGATCCCCCCTTTTCGAGAACAAATGGTCTACATTAGACACGTTCAATTTTAAATTAATGCACAGGTAATACATTTAAACAACCCTTAGGGTTGAAAATCCGTTTGGTTCGTTCAAACATGGTGAAATAATAAACTTAGACACGAGCCGAAGTAAAACTTTTCCTAAATATGACATGATGCATGATTCTTAAACAAAGTCTCGACTAAGAGTTGGCTTGACTCGACAAGGTTCCTCCAAAAGGACAATTTAGAAGTGGAAAGTGCACAAACCGTCAACAGCCCCGCTAGTTTGACTAAATTTTGCACAGCTTTCCTAAATGGTGTTTTGATAGTGGAACGACCGTGAGATTCACTTAATCGCTCTTTGTGTGTGAAAGTGAGAATTTTTCAGGAGTGGAGGAATATATGAACGAAATAACAATTATGTATACATATAATTAAATAAAATATAAATAATAATAAAAGGGCTGCAACAAAATAATATAACTATTAAAGAAACAAAAAAAAAATGAAAAGTATTAGTCCCACAATAAAAATAAACCCAATCATAAAAATCAAAATGGTTAGAACATAAAATCCCTAGTAGAGTCGCCATCCTGTCGCACCCCAACTTTTTACCTCCTCGGGCCGCGCACCTGAAAAAGTGGTTTCCGACTTGGGGTAACTCGATTGGAGTTGGTTTTTGAGTCGCCACCTAATAAATTATTTAACTAGGCGTATTATGTCACCTAAAATAATTTCTAATTAATTTAAAAGTTTCTCCGGGTTGGTCTTGCTAATCAGAGATTCATGTAAGTGTTCGAAATAACCTAGAAGGAAGGGATTAGGTACCTCCTAAGTTCCACTAAATATGGTTCCCGGCTGATTTCTATAATTGGGTTCAAGTGTACGATTTATCTAAAAAAGGACAAAGTATAAATCAAATACATAAAAGAGAGCATGGTGCAAAACATGTTAGAGTTAAGTAAAACAGATAGAATTTTAAAGATAAGTTCGAATCAAAGTTGTATATACGATTCTAACTTAAGATTGTCCAATTCCTCATAATATGGTCAAAATCACCATAAGGTCTCAATTTTGGGACATTTCCGTAAATTTTTCAAACTTAAACTTACTGAAACAAATTTACGTTGACAATTCAATATTTTCCTAAGGAAGTTCTAAATATTATCCATATTGCACAAACGGCCTTAAACTCATAATGTTGATCTAAATTATTCAAGTCATCTTTTAAATCACAAAAATAAGGTGGGAATATATAATAAAAAAATGTGCACCACTAAAGGATGACATTGTGACATAAATGGTCACATATCGTTAACTTCAGTGGCGACCTTAGTGTGAGGTCGCGTTTAAAATAGTTAGTTCAAATATATATATAAAATTCAAATATGATATATCGGAAAAGTTAATAGTAGACATAACAAGCAAATAATTCAAATTTGAATTTTTAACTTATGCGGAAAATAATATAATTTTAATGGGCTTGACCTCCAAAGTCCCCAAATCCCTCACAACCTATCAATTAGCTTGGAGAAAATTAACAAGTGTGGCATAGGTAACTTTTTTTTTAAGAAAAAAAATATTTTTTCACTGATTATGAATTGAAGATACGATCTTGTTTAAAGACAACCTTCAGTTTTAAACCCTTTGCAGAGATAGTCTCGTCCTAAGCCGCTGCTACACTTGTGAACTTTCAAAAAATCATTTCGTAAACTTTCTATTTTCCAGATTTCAACATTTGCAAAAACAGTCCAATTTTCAGTTTCAAATTCAGTTTTAAAGCTACAGCGTACTCATTGTAGCATTCAATACTGAAATTGCAGAAACAGACCAGCCTGACAATTTGGGCCTTGTCAACATATAACAACAAAAGAAAACGAGAGAAATGGCCCCTGTTTAGGCCTTGATTAAGAATATGTAACATCCCAAGTGCGCTAGTAATACTGTCGGCTCTGGGCCTATGCCCGCACGGCTTTAAAATGCGTCACTAGGGTCTAAGGCATGCTTACTTAAATATCTAGGATCATTCCTGTGTTATGCTGATGTGAGACATTTATTAGCTATGGTGGCACATACACCCCCTCTTATGGACTCAGCGTCCTCGCTGAAGTTTGCCCCGCGTGCACGGGATTCGTCTAGAGTCAGCACTGTTTTGTGTCCCGCATCCACAAGGCTGATACAAAGTGGATCTGATACCATCTTTTTCACGATCCAATTTTTGGAGCCATCACCGGCTCTTAGGAACTAAGTCCCTAAACAAGCCTTATTAAAATTCTACAGAAAATCGGGCAGAGTTTCCTCTGTTTTTAGGCCTATCCAAAATTTACCTGCTTTTAAACTGATAGAAAACCCAACCAACAACCAATAACTCAATGCATTATTAACAAAAAATGCCACGTTAATCTCCAAATACCACGAGAACATCTAACAGGAAAGTAACAAGCCCATAAAGACCAAATACTTTTAAGACTAGCTTATTAATGAATAATCCAACTGGTTACTCGATTGACTAAACGAGTGACTAAAAAATGACTAAATGGAGCGACTCTAAGAGTTCCAAAGAAGGACAATAATGAATAGATAAAGCTCTTGCCCACGCGAACTAATGCGGGGCTCACCAGGATTGTTAACTCGCAGCTCTAAGAATGGAGATCCTCGGCTACGACACCTGCTGTCTCTGAAAAGAAAAATATAGCAAGGAGTGAGTTGCAAGTCAGTGAGCAATAACGCTTATCCATAACCGTTTTAACGGGGACATGTCAAAACATGCTAGTATGCCTTATGCAGAAATATACAATATAAATAGATTGTCACTTTCAAAGTGACAAACAGTAACCAGCCTTTTCAAGAACTTCTTGTAAACAATAATAAATATCAATTCAGTAGTAAATCCGGTAGTATTATATCATATCCAGTAAATGGGTTTGGGAGATTTCCAAGAACGAACCATGTAATCGGTATAAATTCCTCCCTGAGAAAATCAGTAACGGTAAGCTAGTTCCGCCTTCCCACTAGCAAGGACTGAACGGTAATCCAGAATATACAAGGTGCACCAGGTCTAACGTACCCGTCGTTAGCTACGGGGTTCGTCAAGTCTCATCCCAGAATATATATTTCTTCTATACAAGGTAAAGGACATTTCAAGTAACGGTACAATATTTCAACTAGCGGTAAAACTTGTCAAATAACAGTAAAACATATCATATAATGGTTAAATATTTCAAGTACATATCTTGGTAAATATCTAGTAAAAGGACTTGTTCCATGCAATTCAAATCATTCAGTAACACATTTTATTTCAAAATCAAGTTTAAACCATGCAGGTTATGGAAACACAAACTGTGGTAAGGTCATCACTCACAGTACAAACGCATGTAGTTCAACCGCATCTGAGCAATCCAACACCTCTTCAATCAATCTATAATCAAATCATATCAATCTTGTGTTAATTTTCTCGTTTAAACTAACTCTATAATTCTTCCTTTTACAAATATTACCTACAACTCTTTATGTGGTATTTTGTACCATTTTGATCAAGTTTAAGCCAAATAGTATCAATGCCCACTACCCATATTACATTATAATTTAGTTGCCAATACCCAATGGAATTGATAGGAAGCCAATTCACCAAATCAGATAAAAAAATTGACTTACTGTATTAGATGGAATTCCTCTTCTACTTTCTTTTTCTCACTGGAAGCTTACTGTGTAAGGATTCACTTCCTTCCCTAATTACCCTTATGATCTTCTCAAATTGCAAATCCTTTTTTCTCATTATATTTTCGTCCCTTTGACTGCTGCTTTGCGTGGGTTTTGTTTTCCTTACTCCCTTGTTCTATTTTGTGTAGGGGTCTGCTAGAGTCCTTTACGGGCTTTGGCTTCTTTTCTTCTTTTTTTAAAAAAAAATTATTTATGAAATGACCAGTTTGCCTTTTATTTTTAAATAGGATATTACATTCTCTCCCCCTCAAGAAATTCGGTCTCCGGATGTAAACTAAGAGCATACCTGTAGGGTGAAATAAGTGAGCATACTTGGCTCGCATATCATCTTCCATCTCCCAAGTAGCCTCCCTAGCAGTATGGTTTTTCCACAAAACTTTCACGAACACAACTTCTTTTCTCCGTAACTTTCTTATTTGACTCTCAACTATGGCTATTGATTCCTCTTAATAAGATAACTTCTCATTAAGTTGTATAGTCGGTGCCTCAAGCACATGAGAAGCGTCTGATACACATTTTCGTAGCATAGACACGTGAAACACAGGATGAAGAAAAGATAACTATGGAGGAAGAACCTAACTGTAAGCAACAGCTCCAACTCGACCAAGTATCTCATACGGTCCAATGAATCTTGGGCTCAACTTTCCTCTCTTCCCGAATCGTGTCACGCCTTTCACAGGGGAGACTCATAGGAACACACGGTCCCCAACTGCATAATCTCTTTTCCTCTTATCTGCATAAGACTTTTGTCTGCTTTGAGTTGTGAGCAATCTCTGCCTAATCAACTGGACCTTATCAATCACTTCTTGTATCTGGTCTGGTCCTAAAACCTTAATTTCACCAGCTTCAAACCATCCAATTGGAGAACGACAACGCCTACCATATAAAGCCTTGTAAGGAGCCATCTGAATGCTTGCTTGATAGCTGTTGTTATAAGCAAACTCAGCTAAACGCAAGTAAGCATCCTAACTACCACCAAATATAGACTCTTCCCAAGATAATGAACGCCAAAGACTTAGAGGCAAGAATATAGCCATCGCCTATCTTCTCTCTACTCTAATACTTGCATTAAATTGTTATTACATGGGTTAAAAGGTGGCCTAAAACAAGGCCACACAGTATACATACACAACATGAAAAAAATTCAACAACCACAGATGGCCTTAGGCTGAGTGTAGACTAAAAATTAACATGTATGCTAGCACAAAGAAGTCATTCCATCAGTTTTTGAGTGCTATACCTTATGAACTTTTAAACGACATAAACATGTATGCTAACATGGTATCAAGCAGTGAACAACAGTGGGAGGAACTAGGCTATGCCTCGGCTTAGCAGGTGAAGGAAAGCCTTCAGTGACCAATACTTTAGAGAAGTGATAGAGAGAGTAGTATGCTGCCCGAAAAGAGAGAATGTTGAAAGGTGTATGTTCAGCTTGTAAGTATAGAGAGAGGTGCTGAAAGTGTCAAGTATTTCCAGAGAAATGAGGGGAAGAGGTGTGCATTCAGTATGTCAAGTTGTTCTCTTAATGTTCAAGAATGTCATATTTATAGGGTAAAGAGGGGCTGGGTAGCATTATACTTGTAAGGAAAGAGATTTTGAAAATTTTCAAATCAATTGTAGAAGGAAAGAAAAATTCAATTTTTGTAAAGTAGGAAACATAATATTTTGATTGGAAAAAAGTAAGGGGGAATATCTAGTAGATATAGTATATGATTGGCTAAGATCACAGAGAATATTCAGCTTTCAACACATAAGGAAAATAATCCTCAAATATTGAAGAGTAGACAATAATCTGCTAAAATGTTGCAAACAAACATGGAAATAGTAAAACTCTACATATGGTAAATATGTTAGGAGAAAATGTGTATTATAATAGAGGAATCATTCTCTTTATTCTGATACTTAGGCAGGGCGATTATACGTATATAAGTATATGTGTGCGACTATTAGATCTGTATAACTCAATATACACAATAGATATACCAAGTCCAAAGCAAAAACCATTAGCAGTATATTAACCAGGACGGATATGCGCTTATAGGATTCGAGTTTATCAAAGGATGGAAATCAAGACATAGTAATATTGTCTTAACTAAATCGTACGAATGTCGAGAATAACTACGGTTGAATAAACATTATCATTAGGCATCAATTTTAGGAAAAGAAAAAGTAGACGAAATAGACATGGCTATACATAATTTTCCAGCATATCAAACACACGAAATCGAGCATGATTTTAATCAGGAAAAATGGAAAAAATGAAAGGTGTTACCGGGTTTTGGCGGGTCGGGTCAGGTTCAAGGAAGAAGAAATCGGGTCGGGTCCATCTTCTTCGAATTTGCCCAATTTTTGCTTGATTTGTGGGGATTCAAATTTAAATCATATTGATTCTTTGCCTTGTGTATTGTATCCTTTCCAATTTGGTACATATTCCATGATTTTGTGCCCAATTTCTTGCTTCCGTTTCGGGTCAAATAAAGAGAGGGAGATGGAGATTTGATTCCTTCTTCTTCGTGTGAAAACGACAACAGAGAGAAAGAGAGAGGGATGCTAGGGTCGCGGCGTGATTGGTGGCAGAGCCACGGTGGCGTTGTGGTGGAATCGGGATGGGTTTGAGGTGAAGGGGGAAGAGAGCAGATGATGGGTGGCAGCTGGGTTTAAGGAAAGGGGGAAGTGTTTTAGGGTTTTTCTGATGTGGAGGTTGTATGTGTAGTATTAAAAAGGTTGGGTCTTATGTGTATGGCTGATGTGTACGAAAGGTGCAATAGGGTTTGTACCGTACGTTGAAGTGAGTTGTACATATGCTAGAGATGTGTATTTTAGTGAGGTGTAGGCTTATGTGGAGCTTAGGTGGTATATATGTGGACAAAAGATTATGACGGGGACTAGATGTAGTAGAAATGGAGCTGTAAAATAACAAATTGGCTAGTATTTAATTAAAATATTTATAAATATAAATAATTAGTATAAAATAGGAAAAATATAAATAATTATAAATATAAGTATTTAATAACTAATAAATATAGATGAGCTCAAATAATACTGATTAAATATAACTAACAACAGATAATCGTTAAATAATGTCGTAATGCATTAAATTATGCAAATAGCGTACGTATTTTAGAAAATAGCCTAAATAATACAATTACGTAATATAGTCACAAATAAGTAAATATAAATAGAGGATTAATAGTAGTATTACGCACGTAAATACATGCTATCTAGTGCGTTTTTAAAAAAAATAGTATACGCTTTTTAATTAAATATAGCCAAAATTGAAAAAATTGAGGGATAAAATTGGGAGTCAACAGCGGCCTCTCTTTATCCGGTGATGATGAAAGAGTCTTCTGGCAAAAACAATTGATTGAGTAGCCAATTTTGTCACGACGGACAGAATGACATATCGCCTGTGTAAAAGGGTTTATGACGCACGAGTAAAGGTCTCATGCACGATTTTAGGAATGGGAATAGAAATTTATAATAAGAAATGGGAAGGGTGTGATCTCTCCGTAAAACTTGTCCGGAAACCTCTCTCTGCCACCTGTTGTAACTTTGTATGGGATGTCTCATTCCGACCATCATGCTGAAAATATCTGCTTGTCTGTCATATGAATTGTACCGGTTCTTGTATTCAAAGATATTTCCTCCCTGGAGGTATTGTTTCCTTGATTCATATATTTCAAATCCTGAATTCTGATTGCCTTGCTTTCAATTTTGTTTGTATCCCAACACGGGCTTGAGTTGTCTTTTCATTGCTATGCCTACAAATGCGGACCCTATGCTTGCTTGATTAATGTCTCATCCATATATGCGAATCATGTACCTTTCAAATGTTATGTCCACCGATGCAGACTTTATGCTTCGAATTACTGAACTATGCCCACAAACGCGGAACTTACTGTGCTTCAAACTATTGAACTATGCCAATAAACACGGACCCTACTCTGCTTCAAACTGTTGAACTATGTCCACAAATGCGAACCCTACTTTACTTCCAAGTATTGAACTATGCCCACAAATGCAGACCCTACTTTGCTTCAAATTGCCGAACTATGCCCGCATACGCGAACCCTACTCTGCTTCAAATTGTCGAACTACGCCCACAAACACGGACCGTACTTTGTTCAAACTGTTGAACTATGCCCACAAATGCGGACCCTACTCTCTTCAAATTGTTTTCATGTTCACAAACGCGAACCCTATATATCAACCGACGCGGATTCTATGCTTCTCAAATTGATGTCATGTCCACAAATGCGAACTCTATGTGTTATACTCTAAGAACTCCTATGGACACTAGAAAGGGGGTGGTTTGAATAGTGCCCTCCGATTTTCACAAAAGAACCTGACTCTTAATCGCAAGATCCCTGTTCTTTAGTTGTTGCCTCCATGGAAAAAACACAAACACAAAAGTAAACGGCAATTCAAAAGACACATTATTTTTATATGGAAAACTCCTTGCTCAAGGGAGAAATACCATGACCCACACTCTGGGATTTTGAAACCACTTCACTAACATAAAGAGCCAGTTTTAGATTACAAACTCTGTAACCAAGCGGCTACACTCTAGACCCTAATCACTCAACAAAGCTAAACTCTAGCTTTACAAAGCAATAACTCAAAGTTCACCTATTACAATAACTTCCAACATAAGCATATAGGTAATACAATCAAAACATAAAAACTATGACAACTACAATAAAGAACCTAAACTAATTTACTACTTGTGCTCTTAGTTCCTCACTGGTTGTTTTCCATAGTTATGACACTTTAAGAGTTATTGAATTCGCCTTGTGTTTGCTCTCAACTCTTGTGGTGAATAACTGAGATTGGCTGGATCAATTACTTTCTTTAATACTTTTGTAACCCTAGCAGTGTTTCACTAGGAAACCTTGTAAATATGGCAAGTCCAGATTTTCCTGTGATACTCTCCTTGTTTAGCACTAACATTTGTTCACACTTCAATGAGACAACCCTGACACAACTTCTTTTAACTGACTAGGATGCGCATAAGCCTACACGCCACTACTCCTAGTTCTGCATGGATTTGCATTCCACAAAATATTTTCAATCAGTCGTGCCCTTCTCGTCAACGGCTAAGTTCTTCTCAATGTCACTTAGTCCTTCGTTTGTCATTCTTCAAAACATCCAACTCAACAAATTCCCCCTTTTTGACGATGACAAACAAATGTTCCCTAAGAACCTGTACATGCAAACAGCAAAATCAAAAAAAAAAAAAAACAAAAAAGCACTTGAAAGAACTTAAAACAGGTGAGTTAGGTCACAAACATCCCAACAACATTTCCTTCTTCCCCCTTTTGGCATCACCGAAAAGATTCTAAAATCTTGCAAGAACCGATTAGTATAGTTCATACTACAGCACAAAGCAACAAGGTAACTAAGAACACAATGAATAATCCAAGGGCCCAACCAGAACCAGTAATACCATAAAAGAAGCAAGTAGCAGCAAAAGTAGTTTAAAACCATTTATCCAGGACAGAAACACACAGTAGCCCAAGTTAAGTACAAACCAAAAATAAAATGTCTTAATTGTGCATCGAATGAAAAGCATAAGTAAAGAAGTAATGAAATTGTTGGGCAAGAACAAGGCAGGGAATGGACGGACTTCAGCTCTTAAGGTTGAAGTGCTTGACAAGTGCTTCGAGGTTTCTAGAGGTTTCTACCACCTGCTCTTTCTCAGGCTTGTTGCACTAAACTGTCAGGCGATCAATTTCTAGATCCTTCACCTTCAGCTGTCTCTTCAATTCTGCATTTTTGTTATTAAGCTCCAACAGGTGCTGATCCAATTCCTTCACAGCTTCAATAGCTTGCTCTGAGTCATATCCCTCACTTTCTTCTTTTTGTTCTGTCTTGACTTGTACTGGACATTTGGAGACCCTTCTTTTCTTGAAGAATCACAGGTCTTAGGATATTCATGCCAAAGATCTGATGATGTGTAGGCTGCTTTCTATTTGCAAGGGGCATAACAAAATGTTCAAACACTTGCTACAATATGTAGGAATGCACAAGAGAGTGTGGCTTGTCATCGGTGTCTGTAATCCTTTTTATGTGTCTTATTATCAGTCCAGGCAAGTTAATTTTTTTTCCTCTGTCCAATAAATCCATATAAGTCAAATAAAGAGCACATGTTTCACTGTTCCTTTCTCCTCTGGGGAACAAGAACCTGTGTAAAAACTCAAATAACTGCTGATGAGCTGGTTCTATATGTTTCTTGTCAACCTTCCTTTCTTTTCTTAGTCTGGGGTTGCCAGTGAACTTCGTAACTACATCTAGAGGAGTTACATCATCAATTCTTTTGGGCCATTTCAATTAGACATACCTGCAATATCCTTGAGCAGACACATCAAGAATTACTCCCAACTTCTAGCTCCACACCCTTCACCACAGAAAATACCCTTCTTCCTCCTACACTAAAAGTTTCATAGAATTCCCTCACTTCATCCACATACAAGCACCTGTCTTCCCTTGTTAAGAGCTTCATCCACCCCTGGTCCTTCACCTTCTTAACCAAGGGTTTCATCTAATCCTCCTGTAGATCACACCAGGTACTACCAGCTAGCACCTGATGTTTAGCAAAGAAAGCCACCCTGTCTACTTCCTCCTGAATCTCTTTTTTCTTTTTCCTTTTCTCATCCCCACTATCAGAATCTGAGTCATCTGGATCTACCTGAGATTTGTTCTCCTTCTCACTCTCCTTCACAGCTTTTCTCTTTTTAAATTTTGCAAATTTTTCAATATGCTGCTTCAATGCATATCTGGTAGCTACTCTCCTAGGAGGTATTTGCTATTCTCTGAAGGTCGATTCAGAACTAGCTTCATCTCCTTCACTATCACTTTCATCAATCAACCTGCTCTTGCTCACTGCTTTTCGCCCTTTCACCAATCTCCTTTTCTTCTCTTTTATAGGATTTGTTTCACTAACAAACACTACTTCCTCCTCCTCTTCCTTCTCCAATAACTTGTCATCCTCTTCACTAAACTTCCTTTTAACATTTTTCTTTGGAATCTCCTCTACTTTCTTGGTACTTACGTTTTCCACCAGCGTATCCTTTTCTTCATTGTCCTCAGAATCAGTCCAATCTAATTTTGCATCATAAGTTGCATCAAGAACTGAGGAAGACAGAAGTTCTTTCTCAGATTCCTTCACAACTTTAACAGACATTTGTCCTGTCTCAACTGGATCACTGAGCACTGCTTTCTCCTGTACTTTCTCTAAGGGAGTAGCCTCTAAAGAAGGTTCATCAACTATGCCCTTTTGAGATTCAACTGACTCTTCTACACTTGCCTTTTGTAATACTACTTTCACACCATCTACATCAGCAATTTCTCCAACCAGACTAGGAACATGAAATCTAACCTTAGGCTCAATAGGCATTCCTACAACATTCTCTTCTAGCACCTCTACATTCCCCTTATCAGGTCCACTGTCAGACTCTACAGTTTTTACAATATCATCCATGCTAGTTACCAGAATCTCAGTACTTAATTTTTCAGGACTAATTATAGAATAAAAACTAGTAGAATCAGGTTGAGTCACATCGGGCCTTATCTTTGTAGGTTGCACTTCAATAGCACTAGGTACAACAGCCTGAGCCTTTGATTTTGCAGACGATTTCTTAGGTGCATTCATCTTCTGAAACTTCTCCCTAGCCTTAGCAATTCTTTCAACCAAAGTTGTAGCACTTGGTTTTGGCTTCTTTGAGGAATTTTGTGAGGTTTGAGTTTCTGATATTTTTGCTGGTGAGGCGGAGGCCGACTGTGTTTGAGACATCTTGTCAAATTCTTTGAACCGCTATAGAAGAAAAGATTATTGTCTTGTTTTAGATAGTTTGAGTGAGAGAGATTTAGAGAGAAGATGGTTTTTCTTATTTTGAATGAATTGTGATAAGAGAAAAAATTAAAGGGGAGAGACTGTGATGACCTAGGAAATAGAGAGTAATGATGACAATGAAAGCGGACCACCTTTTTGAGTTTTTAGGAAACCGGGAAAGTGGTGATGTGACGGTCACTGGGAGGAGTTTCCCAGTTCAAGTTGGGTACGTTTGAGTTGTAAAAATGTAACTGAAAAAGGATTTTCTATGAAGTAAGGCGGTTACACATATAAGGAAGGTTTTAAAGATGCACGATCAAGAACAAATTATTTTAGTGATAGACCTTAGCATAAATAGCTACATGAACGTACATGGACATAGTCCCTCATGCTTTACCTAGTTCTCTCTAAGTATTCAGTTTGTTCTTCAATGGGAACTCATTAGATATTTCACTGTAGACCTAGTTAACCATGTATACTTACAAAGTATAATTTTAGTCTGGAATATAACAACAACATTTACAAGCGGAATAGTAAATACTTAACTAGCCAAACCTTGGGAATCAGGTGTTGGGTCATCCATGTATTTTTCTCATCCCTAACTCCAACATGTTCATCTCAAATTGAACTTTGTTCAAGGCCTTGGTGAAGATGTCATCAATTTGATCTTCAGTCCTGCATGAATTCATAGTATTTAGACCTTTTTCAACATTATCCCTTAGAAAATGATGTCTAATATCAATGTGCTTGGTTCTCTTATGCTGGACTGAGTTCTTGGCAATATTCACAGCACTTGTATTGTCACAGAAAATAGGCACAACTCCACATTTGATTACAAAATCCTCCAGTTGTTATTTGATCCATAGCAGCTGAGAACAACAGGATGCAGCAGCTACATATTTAGCCTCAGCAGTGGAGAGGGCTACTGCGTTCTGCTTCTTTATAGCCCTAGAAACCAGGCAAGGACCAAGGAAATGTGCCATTCCTGAAGTGCTCTTTCGATCCACCAGATGTCCTGCATAGTCAGCATCTGCAAAACCAATCAACTCAAATGTACCACCCTAGGGTACCATAGACATAGGTCTTGAGTTCCCTTCAAATATCTCAATATCCTCTTGACAACAGTTAGGTGAGACTCCTTGGGTTTTGATTGAAATCTAGCACAAATTCCTACACTGTAAACAATATCGGTACGACTTACAGTAAGATAAAGAAGAGACCCGATGATTCCTCTATACTTGGTCTCATTTGTGAAAGGACCAAGTTCATCCATATCCAGCTTTGTTCCAGGAGCGGTAGGAGTAGTCATTTCCTTAGCTCCTTCCATGTTTGATCTGCAAACCAAAAAATAAATTTAGTTCTCCCATCATGCTCATTTCGAATTCACTACCCATCAACTCAGCAAATCCCTTACACAAGTCCTCATCAGTGGCTCCAAATATGATATCATCAACATAGACTTGGACCCCTAATAAATCATTTCCTTTCTTTTTCAAGAACAGTGTGTTGTCAATTTTTCTTCTAGATAACCTCTCATACCAAACTCTGGGTGATTGTTTCAGACCATAGAGAGCCTTATCAAGTTTGTATATATGATCAGGAAAATCACTGTTCAAGAACCTAGGTGGCTGTATCACATATACTTCCTCATTCAGATAGCCATTTAAGAATGCACTCTTTACTTCCATCTAATACAGAGTAAATTCCATGTATGTAGCAAAGGCAATCAGCATTCTTATGGCTTCCATCCAAGCCACTGGTGTAAAGGTCTCATCATAGTCAATTCCTTACTCTTGACTGTAACCTTGAGCTACAAACCTGGCTTTGTTCCTGGTAACTATGCCATGTTCATCCAGTTTGTTTCTAAACACCCATTTGGTTCCAGTGATTGATCTGTCCTTAGGTCTCGGAACCAGATGCCACACCTTGCTCCTCTCGAATTGATGCAACTCTTCTTGCATTGCTATTACCCTGTCTGGATCCTCAAGAGCTTCCTTTACATTCTTTGGTTCCATAGAGGATAGGAAAGCAAAGAATGCAGAGAAGTTCTTCAAGGCAGACCTAGTCATAATTGCAGCATCCAACTCAGATAACATATTTTCTAAAGGATGTGAGCTTTTATACTTCCAGGGTCTTGGCTGTATTTGGTGGGAAGAACCTGCAGCTGCATTTTGAGTAGGTCCTTCTTCCTCAGTTGGTTCATCATCCTGGTCAGCCGTTCCTCCGACATATTTACTCATTGTTCCTCCTGAATCGATTCTCCATTTTCATCACCTAGCTTTTCCTTTCCTTCTAGATTCTCCAAGCTTTCAGCAGGGTCTTCTCGTGCAAGACCTATAGCCTGATCATCTCCTTCCTTTTCAGCAACTGCTTTGTCTGACTCATCAAACACCACATGCATGCTTTCCTCAACTGTCTGAGTTCTTTTGTTGAACACTTTTTAAGCTTTACTCTGAGTGGAATATCCCATAAATATTGATTCATCACTTCTTGCATCAAATTTATCCAGAGACTTCGTTCCATTATTGTGTACAAAACACTTGCAACCAAATGGCCTCAAGTAAGCAATATTTGGATTTCTTTCTCTAAGAAGTTCATAAGGGGTTTTGTTAGGAATAGCTCTTATGGAACACCTGTTCAACAAGTAACATGCTGTGTTGACTGCTTCAGCCCAGAAATTTCTTGCAAGACCACTTGATAACAACATGGTTCTTCCCATATCTTCCAAAGATCTGTTCTTCCTCTCTACAATTCCATTTTGATGTGGGGTTGTTGGTGTTGAGAAGTTGTGATCAATACTATATTTTACTACGGTACTAAGAGAATTTAGCATATTCAAAGAATTCTATGCCATGATCTGATCTGATGCTTATCAATTCCAAGTTTAATCTTTTCTGCGCAATCCCAGCCCATTCTTCGAAACTGTCAGATGCTTCATCTTTGGATGCTAGGAACAGAGTCCATGTATACCTCGAGTAATCATGAACTATCATGAACACGAACCGCTTTTTGCCTCTGCTTCTGACTCTCATCGGTCTACATAAGCCCATATGAATCAGCTCGAGTGGTTTTGAAGTGCTCACCACTTTCTTTGACTTGAAGGATGATCTCACATATTTTCCCGTGACACAAGCATCACACATATTAATCTCTTCAAACTTCTTTGTAGGTAGTCCACGAACTAGTTCCTTCGATGCTAGCTTGTTAAGATTGAAAGACTAACATGTCCCAATCTTTTGTGCCACAGTTGTGATTCACTCTCTTGAACTTTCAAACAAGTTAAATTGTTCTCAGAAAGTGATCCCAATGATGCCTTGTAAACATTGTTCACTCGCTTTCCTTCCATGACCACTTGTCCACTCTGTATGTTCTTCACAATACATCCGTCAGATGAAAAACTAACTTGATTTCTCTATTGCATAGTTGAGAGATACTTAGTAGCTTGTGTCAGAGACCATCAACACTGTATACATTTTCAATAGCATGATCCAAAGATCTCCCAACTTTTCTTATGCCAACAATCTGACCACTCTTTCCTCCTCCGAAGGCTATACTACCTCCTTGAAATGCCGCGAGTGAGAGAAAATTTCTTCTGTCTCCAGTCATATCCTAGAACACCCACTATCTAGAATCCAGCTTGGGTTGTTCACTCTCACTCCAGGCTGCAAAACAAATCAAGGGTTAGATTTAGGAACCCAGACAAGCTTGGGTCCCTTCTTATGAGAGAATGGATGAATTAAGTCCTTCTTAGCTGAATCAGGCAAAGCAAATTTTTTTTTTTGAGATTTAGCCTTGCTCATTTTTATGCAGTTTTCTTTCAAGTGACATGTGTTATCATGGAAGGTACAAAGCATGTTGCAAGGCATACCCACATATTTTCTTTTGAGATTATAGGGAGGCAGTGGTTTCCTATAGCCTAAACCTTTCTTTCCTTAGACTTGGTTTTCAAGAACCCAATTTATTTTCTCTGAATATTTGTTCCACTTGGTTAATCTGGTGAATTCATAGTCAGCATTTTCAACCTTTTCTCTAAGAACTCTGTTCTTTTTAATTTCCTGACAAAGAATCTCATTTGTTCTTTTAAGCTCATTCTCGAGAAAAGTTTGAAGCTCACTGATCACCTGCTTACCATTTGTATTCTTCATCTTATTTAGTTCAAGTTCAAGTTGTGAGATCTTAGAATTAGATATAAGAGCATGTCCCTTTAGAGAAGCATTACTTTCTTCAAATTTAACATTTGCTTCTTCAAGGTTCTTGCATCTAGTTTTTAAGTTACACAAAGCATCAGATAGTTTATCTTTCTCAGACTCTACCTTTTCATAGCCCTCAATTAAGGTGGCAGTTGTCAGTATCAGATTGTCAGGTGAGTGTATGTAATTTTTCTTTCAATTCAGAGAAACATACCTCAGCTAAGTGAGCCGCTTCCTCTCTATCGGTTGCCATGAGAGCAGCTTCTTTCTTCTGACTATCTCCATTGTAGAACTTCTTCAGTTTCTCTCAGATTTCCTTGGCAGATTTGCAATCCATCACCTTGGCTAGTACATCAAAACTCATTCCATTCTTGAGATACAACATAGCTTTGGCGTTCGCTTGAAGCCAATCCATGTCTTATGGGTCCAGTTCTTTTACTAATATAGGAATCAAGGATCTATTTGTACCTCTCTTCACAGGGACATGGGGTCCTCGTTTCACAATCAAATAGAGACTATAGTCCATGGCCTGAAGAAATATTTTCATTTGCTTCTTCCATCATTTATAATTGATTCCATCAAACAAGGGAGGTCTGAACAGATTTCTTCCTTCTCTTATTTCAGGTGAACTAATCTCGTCTGAGTCTTGACTTGTCAGTCCTTCCAAGGCTAGTGGGGATTCAACATGTGATCCCTTTTCTCCATCAGACTCGCTATCAGTTTGTCTGCAGGTTGCATAAAAGTCTTTCTTCCTTTTCCTTCTTTCTGCTCTAAAGTTAGGTGCACATCTAACTTTCCTTTTGTCCTTATCGCTGTCCTTCGAAGAATCCTTCTCCTTCTTCTTTGTGGCTCCAATTTTCATACACTCAACTTCCCACATTGGACAATCCACAACCGCATGATCCTTCTTGAAGCATTTAAAGCACCCTGAGTAGTCTGGACTGTCAACTATGTTCTTTCTCCCAACATTATCTTTGGTGTTTTTCTTGAACCCCTTGAGCTTACCCAAATTGAACTTCTGCCTGAGAGCACTGACCATAGCTGCTTCAATTGATTGTAAGTGTCACAACCCAACCTAGAGCCGTGATGGATAACCGACATCGAGTGTCGATCATTGCTAAACCTACTAATAATCTATGAATGATAGAGATCAGCTGGCAACCTGGTCATAAATATGTACATATTTATTGAAAATATAAAGTCTGAAAAGATGACAAGGCTATCACACACTGACATACATAACATAGTGACTGAACCACACATGAACATATTTACAGGCCTCTAAGAATGCTGAACTGAATATATAAAGGACGGGACAAGGCCCCGCCATACCCAAACTGGCTGACTGTACACATACCAAAAGATAAGTAACTCCGGGAGTAAGCGGAGTGACTCCAATAGCTGATAGATGGCCTACTAACGTGGTCCAAGCATTGATCGGTCTATACATGCGCGACATGAAACGCAGCGCCCTAGAAAAGGGCGTGAGTACGATATGTACAAAGTATGTAAGGAATGAGCATATGATATATCATAGTTGAATGAAACTGTAAGGACGGAATATAAATACGTAAATATGAGCTGGAGCATAGCAATGTAGCTGGAAAATCTAAAGAACGTACTAAACATGATGCAAATATAAACTGAAGTCTAGCTGAATCTAAAACTAAAGACTGAGCTGAACTATATTGATAAATGACTATAATGTGACTGATAACTAGTAACTAGAAACTGGAACTGATAGCTATCAACTGATACTGACACTAAGAACTGATAACTGGTACTGAGCTAAAACTGAGCTGTTATGTGAACTAGTACCTGTCTGGTGTTATGGGTTGTATCCCCCCAAATCAGGTAACTAAACATCTAGACTGGCCCCATGTATAGTCATGCGGTGTATATTGTGGCTATATACGCGTATATAACAAACCTGGCAAGTGTTATGGGCTATGTCCGCCCCCCCTAAGCTAGTAATATCTAGTCTCTCAGGTCAGAGTGTGTGAATGACACCCGGTCACACTAGGTGTTTCAACTCCCGCCTAAACCCGAGGGGCTGCGTCCCTCAAACGGGTAGTATCAAACGCGACCGGACTGTGTGTCCAATATCCAGCCTCTATGGGGGACTCCAAATCACTCATAATATGATCACAATTTCATAATAGGCATGTACGAGGCATAACACATGTGGTAACAATAGATATGGACTCAAAGGAATGATAAGAAAACTCTGGATGGAATTATAGACACAACCTAGAACTCAGAATTTTTCCAACTCTTTGAATTTCTATAAAAATTTCGGCAGAGTTTCCCCTTAAATTGGGTGATCCGCAAAAATAGAACCAGCACTATAATATACATGGGAATGGGTACCCGGATAAGCTGATAACTTAAACAACTTAAATAGATAACAAAATGAGACGACAGGACGTCATAACAAATCTATTGATAGAATGTCTAGACAACACCACTGTCCTGCCTTGCGATCTAATTTTCAGAGTGTAGATCAAAGTTATAACTTTTATAATCTTGATAAAAGTTTTAGATATATGTCTTAGGGTTTCAGGGAATCTTAAATCATCTCTATATCAATTTTCTACAAGGAGTTATACTCAAACTACTAACAAATGTCCGAATTTAAAAATAATTTTCCAGATTTTGAAACAATTTATGCTGCCGTTTTGGACATCTTTCACAATGGTTCTAAGAACCAAATTAAACACACACACGGTTACCTCTACGCCATAAAATTTCCCCACAAGAACTATAAAGTTTGGAACTAAGACAAACTTAAAAAAATACAAAACAAATGCCTTGTGAAAGAAAGGTTTAGCCTTACATACCTTTGATTTTTTTTATTTCTAGACCTTGTTTCCCTTGAATTCAACACCTTCTAAAGCTTAAAAAATATATAACACAGCATTTAGGTACTTTACTTAGCCATGAATTAATTCTATGAAACGACCTCGGTCAGTCGTTTCGGAAGTTCAGACCTCGTTTGGTAGGCATCGGAAGAAGGTTTCAGTTTTTATTGGCGATAAATATTAAAAAGAGATTTTCGAGCTCGGTTTTGCCGAATGAGCTCCGATTCGAAATCCGAAAGCGCCGTTGGGTTCGTATGATTATTTATGACTTTTGTGAACTTTCGAAAGTGAATTTTGATGTTGTTCGGCTAGTTTCCGCTAAAATGCCGAAAGTTAAATAATTTGACTTCTTTTCATTTAAATTCGCATCTTGAGTTTCGGGTGTCTGATTTGAGATCCGCCTTCTCGAACATGTTACATATATTTTGTACAACTTATATGCAAAAGTTGGAATTATTTCGAATATCGTAGGGCACCGTTTTAATTTTTGTTAAGAAAAGAAAATAAAATAAAAGAAAACCAAAAAAAAATAAAAGGAAAAAGACAAAAAAGTTAAATGAATGGCGGTTGTTAAGCTCATCTTCATTAATTGAAGCAGCAAAACAACAGAACATTAACAGAGAAAAGGCAAAAATATAGTGAGGGAAAAATGCCAGAAAATAAAAAAAGGGGCGGGAGAAAAGTAGAATTTTCACCCTGAAACATTCAGGTAATGATCCTAATATATTATTTGAGTTTATTATATGTGTTTGAATATATTTTGACGGTAAAACTTGGAATATTAGACATCGTATTAATAAGTTCAATTAATAGTTTAAAAGGTCAAATGGACCCCGATAATGAAATTAATTATATATTTGTACTCAGTGAGTTATGGGCAACATATAAACGTAATTTATTTGGGGTTTGGTTATGTGACCTTAAATCCTGTACATAGGCCTGACCTGCGTACTGCGTATGCGAATAGGGTATCAGGTTCTTAACCGGGTTGCCCTAAGATGTGAGGAATGAAGCCTTTAGCCTTATGTGATATATTTTTCTGGTTATTGAACACAGTGGGATCGTTTGACAATGAATCCAAAGGACAAAGCGGTTATTGAGTGCCTGTACTAACTTTATAACAAGGTAAGTGTTTATATCCATTTCTTTGGAGGCACCTAGCCTCGTGGATTTTCTACCACGTATTCCTTACGTGTGTAGCTGCCGATAGGCGTACTCATTACGCCTTAGCTTTGAATTTATATTGTATATTATATTTTATGTCCTATTGTTGGTATTACATTGAGAATCTGAGTATTGTACTTTGGCTTTGAGTTGGCATCTACTTCCCGGCTGTCGATGAGAATCCCGCGCCGGTGAAGGGTTATTATTGCATCATATTGCATTCATATGCATTACATTGCATATCATATTGGGTGCAGGAGTATTCCGCCCCAGGAGCAGGAGGATTCCGCTCCATTGTATCATATTGAGGGTAGGAGGATTCTGCCCCAAGAGCAGGAGTATTCCGCTCTTATGTCAGATATTGAATGCATGAGTATTCCTCCTCAGCTTTACATTATATCGGATGCAGGAGTATTCCGCCCTAGGAGAGTGTAGGAGTATTCCGCCTCTGGTTTATATTATATCGGGTGCAGGAGTATTCCGCCCCAGGAGCAGGAGTATTCCGCTCCAGTTGGTTATCAGATTGGATTCCCCTCGAATGCAGGAGTATTCCGCTTCGGGATGGGATTACGGGCAATTGTGACCCTTTGCATCATATTTCATTTCATTTCATTTCATCTCAATTCATACCATTGTGTAGACTTGCGGTACATGACTGCTGTTCTGCTTATATGTGCATTGCTTATTTATTGATATGTTTTTAGCTCACATCCTTGGTTGAGTTTATAGTTTCTTACGTGTTTCCGATTATTATCTGGCTCTGCCTTTTTATAATTTAAATAAGAGGTATTTGGTCTATCTATTTCTTTTCTCCCTGGCTAGCTATCCTATTCTTTGAGGTGGCTAGTCTGCCCCACTTATTGAGTCCTTTTGACTCACCCTTGTTTGTTGTTTGTTTCTTGTCTATCTATTTCGTTTCGGCAGGTTCGCTCCAGGATTTAGTTTGCCATGTTGTGAAGGAACGAAGACGACTTCAGCTGTCAGGGTGAGCCAGCTTTTATTCCGGATGGCCACCAGTTTATTGGTTATTATTTCAGTTGCATTTTGCTCCCTTCAGGAGGTATCTGTCTTCTTTTGTACTCTTAGATGTCTGGTCTGGATAGCCCTAAACCTAGTATGTTGGGTAGTCAGCTGTAATTTCTTTTGTACAGCTTAGAGTTATCAGTATATCTGTGTTTTTTTTTTTAAATCTTTCCCTTATTCGTGAATTGTTATATTTATTTTCCTGATTTTATTTGTAAGGGTTCGCCCGACGGGTCTAGGGGGGGATGTCGGGTGCCCGCACGGTCTAACCGGATTTCGGGTCGTGTCATTCTAAAACTCAAACTATAGACGAAATTGAAGGTAGCATAATGTTACCTTAATCGCGTAGAGCATTTGACGCGATCCGTCTTCAATTTTGAGTTAAGATTGATGTCCTTTCTTCAAAACCTTAAAAATGGCTTAACCACTCAATAACACACTGTTACTCTCATGTAGCTTCTGGAAATGACGAAATATGAGATGAATTTCTCTTTTATATTTGAAACATTTTAGTTTTAGTCCTCTTTTGCGCTTACGTCCCTTTTTCTGGCCTGATTTCTGACGCTCATATCTTTTTATCCATACATTGTATGAACAAACGGTAAAAAGATTTGGAAAATACACTCCAAGACCTTCTAATTTGGTATATTATATGTCCCCAAAAGACCTCCTATAATACATAGAATTAATTTCTGAAAAAGCTTCGTTACAAGGCAAATCCTTAGTCGGTTTTTTCGCAACTTTAATCTGTTTTTTTCCAAACTTTATATTCAACATATAAACATCATATATGGTCCTATTATAACTTTGAATTCACTTAAATCATTCTTAACATTTCATTCGAATGATATACCTCACTTTAGACATACGGGGTGTAACAGTAAGTCCACGTACTCTTCAGGTTCCTCAGTTGCCTCAAGTGCGAGGGTCTTGTCCTTCTTAGTCACTGATTTTTTTTCGACTCCTTCATCATCTCATGAGTCTTAAAACTCCCCACTAGTTCTTTTAAGATAAACTACATGTACATCCCCCTAGAGTTGGCGCCAGTTTTCAGTTGACACTCCAACTTCCCAAGTGACTTTCCAGACACCTCATGTATACCTTAAGTGAACGTTTTAAACACCCCCATCCAGCATGGCACAATGCGTGAGATACACGCCCTATGCAGCACGTTGAAGCCAAAATTACTGACTTTATAACGGTAAAAAATAGGGGAAAGTACCTTTATACCCTTAAAGTCTTCTTCCTCTATTAAAATGCCATTTCCCTCCTATTTCCTTATACCTCCATTAAAACATATTCACAGCTTAAAAAGGCTTGAAAATTTAATTTTTTTTTTTGTTTCTCTCATCTTTATCCTTCTACCATAGTTACATAGACCTCGTAAAACTTAAAAAAATGGAGAGTCACATTGTTTGTTACTGTGGGATAACAACTAGAGGAATAAAAATTTGAACAATAAAATTCTTATGATGCAAATTTGACTAATTCAATACAAACGAGAAGAATGAATCCAAGAAAAGATAGATTAATTGGCCAAGAAATTACACATTTGTGAGATAACGGAAGAGAAACGGTTTGGGTTGGAATTTATTATGGAGAAGATTGGGGCTGGAGGTAGTATTTGGGTGAGATTTATGGAAAGAAATTCAATGAAGAAGATGGGACAGTATGGTGGAGGAGGAGTAACAATGACGAAGAAAGAGGGGGGTTGCTGCAATGAAGAAGAAACAGGGGGGCGGGGGGAGGAGCTTTGTGGCGTTATTTATGTAGGTTTTTTATTCTTTTCATCTTTTTTCTATTTTTTCCTTTCATATCAAATGGACCTCTTTTCTTTTTCTTTACTTTTATTTTCAAATTCCACGTGTCATCTTTTTATTAGTAATTTTGCCAACTCATCCGCAATTGCAACCCACGCACAAGGTTTGTAAAACAGAGGTGCTTAAATGTTTTATTTAAATGCTACATGTGGGGTTTGGAAAGTCATCTGAATAATGAAAGTGTCTATCTGACAACTGGAGCCAACTTTAAGGGGTTATTTATGTATTTTGCGTTCTTTTAACTTGATAGATTTAAATGGTTTTGACTCAATTATAGCAGTCATCTTTGGTTCCCAAGCGTCATTCAGCACTTTATCAACCATTTCAACTTCTGGGAGTTCCATATCCAGAGATCTCATCTCTTTTGTGATGATCGTTAGCCTTGTCATCATATCCTGCATTGACTCCTTTTCACCCATTGTGAACAACTCGAATTGTCTTTTTAGCATTCTTCTTTTTGAGCCCTTGACTTCAGTGGTTCCTTCATGAGCAACTTCTAAGGCATCCCAGATTTCTTCAGTCGTCTTGTAAGATGAAACCCTGTTGAACTCTTCAGGACCTAGTCCGTAGATTACAAGCCTCTTGGCCTTGTGATTCTTTTCTATTATCTTGTAGTCAGCATCATTATACTCAGATCTTTCCTTTGGTTCAGTACGAGCAACAACTGCTTCACCGACAACTTTGGTCGGAATCAGATTTCCTTCAGAAACTATTATCCATAGTTGATAATCTTCTGCACAGATGTAATTCTAAATTCCGTTCTTCCACCAAGCGTAGTATTGCCCATTGAACTGTGGAGGCCTCAGAACCGATTGTCCTTCAATTATTGTAGGTGGTACACTCATGATTTGATCCTTCTCAAGGTGTTAACCTAAAACAAGAACACCTACTCTGATATCACTTGTTATACTCAAAGCACCTCCTATGGACGCAAAAAAGGAGGGAGGGGTTGAATAGTGTCCCTCACCGAAGAACCTGACTCTTAATCGCGATATCCCTATTCTTTAGTTGTTGCCTCCATAGAACAAACACAAATACAAAAGTAAACACCAATCCAAAAGACACAGTGTTTTTACGTGGAAAACTCCTTGCTCAAGGGACAAAAATCATGACCCACACTCTAGGATTTTGAATCCATTTCACTAACACAAAGAGCAAGTTTTAGATTAAAAACTCTGTAACGAAGGGGCTTCACTCTAGACCCTAATCACTCATCAAAGCTAAACTCTAGATTTACAAAGCAATCACTCAAAGTTCACCTATTATAATGGCTTCTAACATAAGCAGATAGGTAGTACAATCAAAGCATGAAAACTATGACAACTACAATAAATAGCCTAAACTGATTCACTACTTGTGCTCTTAGTTCTTTGTTGAACCCCAAAAATTACCCCGAGAGGGATAAATTCCGGAATATAGACAGGATGGACTAACTCTTTTGGAGTTTTTGGAGTCGCCACCCAATTTAAGGAAAACAGGGAACCAAATTAACAAATGCGTGCAAAACTCCATTTTTGTAAAAAGACGGTCTTTTCAGAGATTCTAAAGGTAAGAGGTTTTATTAATTTCGGAAGAAGGTTTTTAAGGCACTTCCAAAATTCTGTAAAATACGGTTAATCCGACAGGTTTCCAAATATTTACAAGTAAGCTTTTCTTTCGAAAGAATTATTTGAATAATAATAATAATAATAATAATAATAATAATAATAATAATAATAATAATAATAATAATAATAATAATAATAATAATAATAATAATCAATTAAATAAAAAAGCTTATTTATAAAATATATATTTTACATGCACGCATTTGCTAAGACGGCCCCAATTTGCAATAAATTAAATAACGACTTCACAATAAAAGGTAATGGACATAAAGTAAAGCATCATACAAACAATAAAATATTATTGATAAATAAAATATTTTACACATTTATTTGCATAAATATCTCTAAGGAAAGAAAAGCAAAGTTAAAGATAAAACCCGAAAAAATGATCAACTCGCGGGAGCCTTGAATTTTCTAAAATTTTTAAGTCTTATTTTGAATGCTCGAGTCCAGGTCAATGTATATCCACATTTGCAGGTTAGCCAAACGCGTCCCCAAGTTTTCGTGCCAAAATGTACCTCGCATAAATTATGAAAAATAAAATTGGATTAGTACGATAATAAAATGTAATAATTAATGAAAATAAAATAACAGTAATAATAATAATAAAATATATAATAATAATAATAATAATAATAATAACAATAATAATAATAATAATAATAATAATAATAATAATAATAATAATAGTAAAGGGGGTTTGTTTTGCAAAATTTAGGCTCAGGTTTGTATGGCGCGTCATGTAGAGGCTCGGGGTATTGGTACGGTTGCAAACACGGAGCCGGTCGTGTTGCCATGCCAGGTACCAAACCCACCACTCTATCCGACTTGCTTTGGATTAAATTCATACATTCATCATAGCCTTTTGCTTTAGGGACAACGGGAACGGGACAGTTCAAGTGTAGTATCATATTCAAATCGATCTCGAGGCCTCAATACGTGTATATGTATTTTTTCATTGGCCAAACGTAACATGCTCAAAATATACACATCAAGCACAATTCCAGACTCTGCAAAATTATACAGCAACCACCAGATCAAGTAATATAGTCAAAATATATATAGCAATATTTGCTTTGGACCAGAATCAGTCAACGAAAAAGGGCCCAGCCTGCTAATGTTCTAGAAATCCATCAGTGTTAGTCATGAAAAAATAAAGGGACAGTGCCGTCGCCGATTCAGGGAGACCCAAATCGAATTCCGGTGAGAACGAACGGCGGACAGGAGCGACGCCAGCGAGAAAGTCCATCGGCGTCACTGCCACCGTCCACATCGATTATGCAACACAACCGCTGAAACCTGCAGAACTCAACGAAAATTAGTGAAACGAGTGAGGCGAAATACAACAGTGCAGCGTTCAAGGACTAGCGGAGGGGTGACACCAGCTGGGGTAGCGGCGTCACTGCGCCTCCGGTGGTGGCAATGTCTTTTCTCTGACCCGTTTCCTTTAAAAAAATCAATCTCACTGGTTTTCTTTTCAGATCCGCAACCCTCCCCATCCCCTGCCTCTGTACGGTGTTATATCGGTGTGTGGGTGTGATGTATTGTGAAGGTGGGAAGTTGTGAGGAGAAGATGATGAATAAATCTTCTTATTGTATGTGTGTTCAACTGGAAATATGAGGCACATGCTTCTAATGTTTGTTACACCTTTGAGGGTCCTGAGAAGGAAGCCATTGGAGTCGGCTCTGTGCGTGTATGGTCTTTTGTGTTTTTGTGCAAGGAGGAGGATGGATCATGGTGAGGTTTTTTGTGAGTGGGGGTGTGTAGATGGAAAAAAATGATGAATAGTGTCTAATTTTTTTGTAGATCTAATTTTTGATTATAATGAAGATGATGAATGAATGAATGGGGGCTAGGGTTTAAGGGTATATATATGGGTAGAGGATTTGCACAAATAGGCTAGATTTTAAGAGGGGGAGCAGATTTGGCCACAATTTTAGAATTAATTTAAAAAAATTAATGGGTTGCACGAGTGGGTTAAAAATTGGTGAGATTTTGCAAATTTAGCACTTTTCTTTGAAACTTCAATTGATCATCTTTATTGTCGTTATTTTATTTAATTTTTAAATTAAACCTCAATTATAAAATATTGCCATAATTTAATAATTTTGAAAAAATTCGGGACAAAATTGGGTGTCAACAACTGCCCCTCTTTACCCGAAAAGGATGAAAGAGTTTTCAGGGTAAAGAAAGTTGACGTGAAACCCATTTTGTCACGACAAAGCCAAGTACTTTGATTCCAAGGACCAAAGTGCGAGGCTTATAGACATTGCCGAACTCCGGTTTCCGAGTTGCTTACATATCTCGGGCTGAAAGAGAATCAGGCCATATGTAGTTCGACGCGATTTGAAAATCAAAGGCGAGATAGTAACGACTACTCAAGAGCGGGAAAAGAGGCTTGTAATCACCCAAGTTATGAAAATGTGGTCGACGACACACCCATAAAGAGGGGTTTACACGGACATAGCTTCCACTGCACCTCGACAACCGAGCCATCTTGTCTTCAATCTCAAATCTCAGACTCAGGGTTAACAAAAGACTTACCTCTAGGGTGGATGACTTATGCGGGTGCGATTCTTCAGGTCTTCGTTGACGAGTCTAGCTCATATCAACGATTGCCCTAGTTCACTGCTAAGAAAGAGTTCCCCGTTATGCTCCAAATGCTGCTGCGGTGCTGCTAATATCCTGTAATAAACTCGACAAACGGTAAGCGTGTAACTGCAAATAAGGCTTAATAAATGCAGTAAGAAATAGATAATGAATAAAATTTGTAGATGTTGGTTTCAATGTCAATGACAAGCTCGTCTCCAATCAACTAGAAGAAATCCGGCTTTGTGAGGCAAGATGACTTCAGGGCCGTTAGTAGACTGAAAATAAAACAATAAAGGACTTCAATCCATAGAAACATAAAGTAGACTTAAATAAAATATAAGGATAAAAATGCCTCCTTTCGGCAATGAGTCATGATCGAGTCTCAGTTGCCTATGGTAGGATTCATAACAATAGCGCCTTCGATTGTTTACGATAGGCCTCCAATTTTCTATGGTAAGCTTCATGATAATGACGTCTTTGCCTGTTCATGTTAGACTTCATAATAAGGCCTCCAATTGTTTATGTTAGGCTTCATAACAATAGCGCCTTCGATTGTTTGCGATAGGCTTCATAAAAAGGCCTCCAATTGTTTATGGAAGGCTTTAAATGGTGATGACGTCTTCGATTGTTTACGATAGACTTCATATTAAGGCCCCCGATTGTTTACGGTAGGCTCCATAACAATAGCGCCTTCGATTGTCTACGATAGGCTTCATAAAAAGGCCTCCAATTGTTTATGGAAGGCTTTAAATGATAATGACGTCTTCGATTGTTTACGATAGACTTCATAATGAGGCCCCCGATTGCTTACGGTAGGCTCCATAACAATAGCGTCTTCGATTGTCTACGATAGGCTTCATAAAAAGGCCTCTAATTTTTTATGGAAGGCTTTAAATGATAATGACATCTTCGATTGTTTACGATAGACTTCATAATGAGGCCCCCGATTGTTTACGGTAGGCTCCATAACAATAGCGCCTTCGATTGTCTACGATAGGCTTCCTAAAAAGGCCTCCAATTGTTAATGGAAGGCTTTAAATGATAATGACGTCTTCGCTTGCTCACGATAGACTCGACAATAAGACACCCGATTGTTTGCGGTAGGATCAATAACAAAACAGCCTTCAATTGCCTATGATAGGCTTCAGAATAATGCCTCCAATTGCTTATGGTAGGCTTCAATGCTAATGAAGTCTTCGCTTGCTCACGATAGACTTGATAATAAAAGACCCGGTTGCTTACGGTAGGATCAATAACAAAAGAGCCTTCAATTGCTTATGATAGGCTTCAGAATAATGCCTCCAATTGCTTATGGTAGGCTTCAATGCTAATGAAGTCTTCGCTTGCTCACGATAGACTTGATAATAAAACCCCCGATTGCTTACGGTAGGATCAATAACAAAAGAGCCTTCAATTACTTATGATAGGCTTCAGAATAAGGCCTCCAATTGCTTATGGTAGGCTTCAATGCTAATGAAGTTTTCGCTTGCTCACGATAGACTCATAATAAAGCCCTCGATTGCTTACGGTAGGCATGACGTAATTTGTAAGTGCAAGCTGCAATATCTTTGATAAATTGTCTTCCCATCCACTGGCGAAGCAATAAAGCAAATGCGAAGGCATAGTGCAAAGCATTTTCAACAATCTTGACAAATCAACTGGCAAGCCGGTCGGGCATGAAGCGAGGAGGGTCTTGGGGTTGATTGTCGAACAAATCAGCTGGCGAACCAGTCCGGCACGAAGCAAGGAGGGTCTCGGGACTGACCTGTTAACCTGAAAAGTAAAACAAGACGTAATACAAAGAAAATGCGAAGGCATAATTTAAAGCAAGTGCAAAGCAATTTGAACAATTTTGACAAATCAACTGGCAAGCCGGTCGGGCACGCAGCAAGGAGGGTCTTGGGGTTGATTGTCGGCAAATCAGCTGGCAATCTGGTCCGGTACAAAGCAAGGAGGGTCTCGGGGCTGACCTGTTGACCTGTTAAGCTAAAAGTAAAGCGGTTCATAATATAAAGGAAGTGCAAAATCATAAGAAAGCAAGTGCAAAGCAATTTAGCATGAAATGTATAGCAACGCAAAAGTGATTTAGCGAATCAATAGGCGTGAAAGTCCAACAAGGGAGAAGCCCCACCTGGTGGTCAACCTGAAAAATGTAAAGCAAGGCATCAATTTTAAAGCAAGTGCGACGACATAATTGAAAGCAAGTACAAAGAAAAGCAGTGCGGGAATGTGGAGCAATGCAAGAGCCATTTGGCGAATCAATAGGCGAGATAGTCCAACAAAGGGAATTCTCGTAGCTGATGGTCAACCTGAAAGAGTAAAGCAAGGTGTTAATTTTAAAGCAAGTGCGAAGACATAATTTAAAGCAAGTGCAAAGCAAAGTAATGCAGAAATGTAGTCAGTGCGATAGCCATTGATAAATCAATTGGCGAGACAATCCGGCAAGGATGGCCATGTGCGGATTATCGCCCAAAACAAAGTGATGCCCTATTTGGCTTGTTTTGAAAACACAAAACAATCCTCGGCTTTGTCGCTTGTTAGGAATGAAAGTCATAGGGGTAGAAAAAGCCGCCTGTTCGGCCATAACTCATGACAAAGCATAATGCTTTAAGTTATGAGGAGTCAATTTAAATGCAATATCGGATTGGGCTCCAACTCAAAGTAAGTACACATCCGAAGGAATCTCGTTATCCTGCCAGCCTTAACAAACTTATTAGCAACGTAAGGCTATGAAAATATGTATAGCAAATGTATAAACGCCTCAGGAGGCTACAAAATATGCTCAAGAAAGTGTGCTAATATTAAACGTCTTCGAGACCATAAAAGATTACTCCATAGAGGAATTTAAATAATTAATACCTTCGAGGTGATAGAAATATGCCTTTGAGGCAATAAAATTACCTCTTAGAGGCCTTCAAATAACTAACACCTTCGAGGTGACATAAATACGCCTCCCGGGCAACAAAATTTTGCCTTAGAGGCATTCAACTAATTAACACCTTCGAGGTGACATAAATACGCCTCCGGGGCAACAAAATTGCGCCTTAGAAGCATTCAAATAATTAACACCTTCGAGGTGACATAAATACGCCTCCGGGGCAACAAAATTACGCCTTAGAGGTATTCAAATAAATAACACCTTCCAGGTGACATAAATACGCCTTCGGGGCAACAAAATTTTGCCTTAGAGGCATTCAAATAATTAACACCTTCGAGGTGGCATAAATATGCCTCCGGGGCAACAAAATTTTGCCTTCGAGGCATTCAAATAATTAACACCTTCGAGGTGACACAAATACGCCTCCGGGACAACAAAATTACGCCTTCGAGGCATTCGAATAATTAACACCTTCGAGGTGACACAAATACGCCTCCGGGGAACAAAATTACGCCTTCGAGGCATTCAAATAATTAACACCTTCGAGGTGACATAAATACGCTTATCGAAAGCGTGAACATAAAGACGCTTCTCGAAAGCTTGAAATATAAAGACGCTTTTCGAAAGCGTGAGAATGTGAATACGTTATACTCTCTGAACTCTTCCACGGAGGAATGGTCTTGATTATAAAACAAAGTGAACCCCTTAGGATTGGCAATATCTGAAAATCAAAAATAGAACTTTAGTAAGCGTTCTCATGAAGTGAAAGAGAAATGAACAAATATGCTTAACAAATTGCAAGAGTTATGGGAGATAGAAATGCCGCCTTTCGGCAAAGTGGTAAAGCGTCGAGTCATGAAGCACGAGCTTTATCCAAATATTATTGCAATCCAAGCGCTGAGAATCTTAGAGATTGACTTGCTAAGATGTTTATCCTCCTTTGCGGATCTTAATGTCCCTGCTCTCAAAGAAAAGTTGTTAGTTTTGAGAAGGGAGGGGAAAACGTTTGATTTGCGAATTGCTTTCAGAAACTTGGCTCATGAACTCAAATAGCATAGATTTTAAAAAATAGAGGCAAGATAAAATATTTTAATGCAATATAGCGAGTGAAATAAGCATGCAAATGAAGTCAAAGATGCATTTTGAAAAATTTTGCCTTGACTTAAACTTGTAACATATTTTAAAACAAACTGAACGTCCTTTGCCTTGAACTTTGCACTGTTCGCTTAGCCAATTATAGAGTTCTTTCCAACTCATCTTTAACAACCAACGCCACTTCTTGCAAAATTCTGCCCCAGTTATAATCTTCCGCATCCCTAACTCGTTTTGCAAAAAGTGCCCCAGTTGTCCTTCTTGGGGGAAAATAAAAGTTTAAATGCTAAAGGGTCGAGCCCGATGGGGGAGCCTACGTATCCCTCCTTGGGAATCAGACCGTGCGTAGTTCTGCAATCACTGCTTCAATGCCATATACCAACAAATAAAAGCTGCCCCAGCTGAAGTTCTAACAGATAGTGCGATACCCAAAGAGCGCAGCCAATAATTTTCAGTGCATCGCTTTAAATTGTTCAGTTGTTTTGCCATACGTTACAAGCAAAGCTTTGGCAGGTTTATCAATTTTAATTTTGAAATGAAAACAAATGCAAGCGTAAATAATATAATAAGAATGAGATGCATTTTATTTCAACTTTCATAAATTCTAAATGAGTTGATTCAGATTAACATAAGCTTTAAAGTACAATGCAATTCAGGGCCTCAATCCGAATTAAAAATTGAAAATAATGCTACTAAGTTCAATCGCCAAGTTCTTTCAAACAATGCCATTAGCTTCTGGTGCTGCATCGTTCACGAGCTAGAGCATCTACCATCAATCATATCTCGAAACCTTTGCATGGTGGATGGTCAGCCACTTCACAAATCCAACATTTGCTAGAGAAGTAAACAAAACAAAAGAAACCTTACAAAGGGTAACTAAGATAGTTTGCATGTCATTCATAGGATTGCATACAAGCAAGAAACACCTAGTATTTAACGCATTTTGAGCAAATAAAGCAAGGCAAGCAATTAACATTTTAACACAGCTCATGCTCTCCACAGCATCTGCACAAAATTCAAAACCCAAATACCTAAAATCCGAAACAATCCTCCATAGCTTTTGCAAAAATCCACACTCCTCAAAGCACGATTCCCAATTGTTTTACAACATCCAGGGAGAAATTTCCAACTGCCTCCACAATACCAGACTGCAAATCACGAAAGGCGCCAATTGGCCTTTCAAAATAAAACCTCACTTGTCCTCGGCTTTAGACAAGCCTCTCAGCTTCCTAGGTTTTGCAAGGCTCACCGACCTTGTTCATAGGGCTCCTCACTGGTCTTCGGCTTTAATCAAGCCTCTCAGTTTCCTAGGTAGCCAAGACCGCACTGGTCTTCAAGGAGGGACCCCACTGGTCATTCAAAGACACATGGGCTTCGCTCTCCTAGTATGCGACAAGCATACTTCAATTCTTATAAAGTTGCAGCTGGATAATCAACATAGGCCTGCACACACGCAAAGCCGTTCACGAGAGGGACCCCACTGATCCTTTTAAAGACACCAGGGGCTTCGCCTCTTAGATCTCACTGCACCAGGCCATCTCCAAAACACAAACTAACCAAATTTGCCAAACTTTCCCCGGACTGCAATTCTGTCTATGATCTCAATTCTGCTAAATTCTTCCATTTTCTGACCTAAAAGACAACACAGGAGAAAAAATTCCAAATCTGATTTTGCTGAAAACATGGTTAGGACTGAGGATTCGTTATCACACAGCACATAATATGCATTGTCGTTGGGTTTCAAGAACTCGTTGACAAAAGAACGGTTTCTTAATTCCTGGAAACGGTATCAAGGACTGGGTCCAAACTAGGGTATATATGCACGCATGACCTAATCTCCTTCTAAGAGTGGGCTAACGGTTGAGGCTGACTCGACCTATGCGGGATAGACCTGGGCTCACAATGCAGTAGAACTGACCATGACAAAACCAGGCAATCTCAATATCGCGAACTAACTTTTGGTGACACGAAAGAAGTTTCAAACAGTGAGGTAAGGGCAATGCCCTTCCTGTATAACTACCCGTCAAGCGGATGCCCCGTGATGAAATCGAGGAGGTGAAAGAGAATTGACAGGCTCCATGAGGGAAGAAATATGAACGGAATACGGACTATGCACAAATAAAATGTAATACATGCTTTCCAAAACAAACCACACAAACAGATATAATAAAGAAAATGAATTAGGCATGCTAGTTGCAAATAATTAGAAACCTTTATGGTCAAAACCTTTATTGCTCCCCAGCAGAGTCGCCATGCTGTTGAACCCCAAAAATTACCTCGCGAGGGATAAATTCCGGAATATCGACAGGATGGACTAACTCTTTTGGAGTTTTTGGAGTCAGCACCCAATTTAAGGAAAGCAGGGAACCAAATTAACAAATGCGTGTAAAACTCCGTTTTTATAAAAAGACGGTCTTTTAAGAGATTCTAAAGGTAAGAGGTTTTATTAATTTCGGAAGAAGGTTTTTAAGGCACTTCCAAAATTTCGTAAAATACGGTTAATCCGACAGGTTTCCAAATATTTACAAGTGCGCTTTTTGATGTTTGGCATTTTATGCCTATATTTTCTTAATATTTCCTCACGTTTTAGTACCTTATGCGCTTGTTTTATGGTTTATGAATGTGGTTTTACACTGATTTTATGTCCTGTGTATGTAGGTTGTTATGCAGTGTAATTGGAGCTTTTAGGAGCATGATTGAGCAAGAAAATATTTGATTTTGATTGAGGATTGGATCGAGCACACGAAGGCACGACACGAGCGAGCAAAGGAGCGAACAAAACAGAAAAATACACTGGCGCTACCAGTGGCGCTGCGCGCCAGCCAAAGCGCCCAGCTTCTGGCGCGTTTGGCTGCGCGCCACGTCCCAAAAGCGGGCTGATTTTGGCGTCTTCTGGTTGGGTGCACGCATTCCGAGGCGCAGGGCGCCCGTTATAGCGCCCCTTGTGCGCGTTTTTACGTCCTATTTCGTCTAGGCTTGGGTCTAACTTATTACTAGGTGTTTGTAAACTCTATAAATACTCTTTTACTTAGTTTTTCAGGGGAGTTCAGACTTTGGAGCAAATTTGAGAGCTCATAACATCAAGAACAAGGGTTTTTCTTCCTTCCATTAATTTATTTCATCATTATTTCATTATCACATCAATTCCTTGTGTTGTTATTATGAGTATGCATAGCTAAATCTATCGTTCTAGGGTTAGAGTATTACATGAAGGTTGATTGTTTGAAGATTGATTTCCATTAATTGAATCCCATAACGGGTTGCTTATTCCTTCTTGATTTCACTTGTGTAATTGTCAGGGCCCGATTATTACGCATTATCTATGGTTTTTAGATTGAACTCGAAAGAGGGAATTTAATTACGTAATAAGAAAGAATAGGACTAGTTTGTGAACCCGGGCATCGGGGAACCAATTTGTGAGTAGGATAGACATATACTTGCTCGCCTAGTTTAACTAATTACAGAATTCGTTAATGCGTGCACGTGATTCAACCCATAGACATATAGGGATTGGAGTAGCCTGCATAGACCGTGAAGAACTGAAAGGTTTTCACGGGTACATTTAATCTGTTAGTTAGTAACCCGGGATTTAAGAAGTGGAATCAATTGGAAAACTCAACTGGATTGTTCGTAACTCTAACCCTGGACCGTCTCCTTATTCAGTTGCTGCATGTGACTGGACAATATGGTGGATTACTTCATTAGGATCCGCAGCAACACATTCAGAACTTTCTGGAGATCAGTGATACTTATACACCAGCGGGTGTTCCTACTGATTATGTTCGCTTGACGTTGTTCCCGTTTTCACTGATTGGGGCAGCAAGGAAGTGGTTAAAGGCTGAAAAGTCTGGGTCTATCACTACTTAGGAGGATTTGGCTAAGAAGTTCTTGGCTAAATTTTATCCGTCTGCCAAGACAGCCCGGCTGAGGAGCGAAATTATGTCCTTCAGACAGTTAGAAGGAGAATCCTTGTATTCAGCCTGTAAGCGATTCAAGGCTCTATTGAGAGATTGTCCACACCACAACCAATCCAATGAGGTTTTTGCACACACTTTTGTTGAGGGGCTGAACCAACACACTAAGATCGTGGTTGATGCTGCTGCTGGAGGCCAAGTACTAGCCTTAAATTTTGATCAGATTTATGATTTACTTGACAAGTTTTCGCAGAGCAATCCTGATTGGCAGGGAGATGGTAGAGCTATTACGCAAAAACCTGCAGGGGTACTTCAGTTAGATGCAGTTTCAGAGCTAAGGGCGAGGATGGATGCTATTTCCAATCAAATTAGCAAGTTAGCCCTGCAAAAGGCTCAGCAACCAGTGGCTCCAGTGCAACAACTCCAGAGCTTTTGTGAGGTTTTTGGTCAAGACCATGCTACAGAGGTTTGCTCTTCTAATCCAGAGTCAGTTTATTACGTGGGTAATCAAAACAGGCTGCAGGGTCAAAACCAGTTTGGTAATGGTTATTATCAAGGCAATACGAGAGCCCCGAATAATTACCACCCACTTCCAGCTCCACCACAGCAGGTTAGCAGTTCAGTTGAAGATATGCTAAAGCAGATAATGGCAGGCCAGCAGAGAATGATAGCTGACACTGCAGCCCATGCACAAGCCATACAAGATCTTGCCAATGCTCACAAGAACCTAGAGCACCAATTGGGGCAGTTGGTGGGAGAAATAAGCACTATGAAAAAAGAGCCTGAACAATGTCTTGCAGTGACTTTAATAGAAGGTGGAGAGCTGATGGCCAAGTCCGAGGAGAGAGCTGAAATAGAAAAAGTTGAAAAAGTGGAGAAGGTAAAGAAGAAAGAAGAGAGAAAGGAGGCACCTCTGCCACCTCCACCATTCCCACAGAGACTTATACCATCGAAGGATCTGGCCCAGTACCAAAAATTTGTGAGTATGTTGAAAGAACTTCAAGTTAATATTCCTTTGACTGATGTGTTTGAATTGATGCCATCCTTTGTGAAGTTCTTAAAAGAAATTTTAGTGAAGAAGAAAAAGCCTCAAGAGATAGATACAGTTGATTTAGTTGAGGAGTGTAGCACAATCTTGAGTAAGCTACCTCCAAAACTTCAAGATCCTGGGAGGTTTACTATTTCTTGTACCATTGGAGGGCATAATATCACTGGTGCCTTGTGTGATTTGGGGGCGAGCATAAATCTCATGCCTTTGTCTTTTTGCAAAAGGTTAGGGCTAGGAGAAATCAAGCCCTCTTCAGTTACTCTTAAGATGGCAGATGGACCACTCGCTCACCCTGATGGTAAGTTGGAGGATGTGTTGCTAAAAGTTGGTAAGTTTACATTCTCTGCTGATTTTGTAGTCCTAGATTATGAAGAGGACCAAGAAGCTCCAATCATTTTGGGGAGACCATTCTTAGTCACCTCGAAGGCAATTATTGACATGGAACTGGGTGAGATGACTGTTAGAGCGCATGGAGAAAAGGTTACTTTCAAGGTTTATAATGAGAAGGAGCACATAGCTAAGGTGGAAGCGTGCTCTATGATTGATTGTGTCAAACAAAAAGATGGAAGTAAACCACATGTGAAGTTGAAGATGGGTTCTCTCAAAGAAGGGAAGAAAGCAAAAGTTCGGCGTAAGAAGAGAAGACATAAAGGCTGGAAGTGAGCTAAAAGTGTCGTCGTGCCACGATGTTAACTAAGGCGCTTCTCGGGAGGCAACCCGAGTTTGTACTTGTATTATTTCATTTATAGTGTCACGTAGTTGTTGTTTTTCCTTGGATTGCAGGTTCATGTAATGTCGAGGCTAAGTGTGGGGTGTCCTCACCCTTGCCCAATATTGATGACCTGATGAGGGAAGTCTGAGTACCTCATACTATATGGAAGCTTGGAGGATGCTAGCACCAAGGACTAGAATCTTCAGGGAAGTTTTCTTTACCTTGCGCTTGCTTATTTTTAGCACTGAGGACAGTGCTTAGTTTAAGTGTGGGGTGGGGAACTACCCTTTATCTATTTTTGAGGTTAGGATGCATGTACCGTAGGATTTTCTTTTGTCACTTGACTTTATTTTTATTTGTTTCTTGCTTTAATATATGAAAAAAAATAGAAAACCAATGAAAAAGTCCAAAAAGATTTTCCTTTTAGTTTAATTTTATTAGTGGTACATGTCATCCACCCCGTGGTTTTTCTTATGGCCTCGGTTCTTTTCCACGGGAAGACCTTTGAACCGGGTAGTTTTTATTTTTAGGATTAGAGTAGTTAGTTATAGGTGGCCCTAGACGAAAGAAATAGGTGGAATGCTAGGTGCCTTTGATTTGTTTGATACCGGTGGACTTGAACTTGATTGCATGTGCTATTTGTGGTGTCCTTGGATTTTAATTGTGATGCATGCCTAGAGAAAAAGTTTTGGAACGACCCCCTTGAGATGCTTGAGTCCGCTTGCTTGATTTGATTGTGAGCCTTTGTGCATTAGTGCTTAAATTTCCACAAGTTGCACTCTAAATGCTTGATTAGGAGTTGTTGATGGAACCTTTTTGTGTGGATCATGTGCAATGTGTGTGTGAGGCATATTCTTGTTTGCTCCATGTTGCATATTAATGTCTAGAACTTGCCCCGTGTGTGTGCAACGCGAAATCCTAGGTTTGCTCTAGTCGGGAAATGATACAAGGCCTTCTTTTACTTGCCTACCCTTACATATATACCTTGGAAAAAGTTGTTGTTGTGATTTCTTTGACCCTTTTTGTTGGCACCCACACCCCGAGCCTACCCATTTGTTCTAAATTGTCTCTTTTGGTCCTTTACTCCTTAAGCACTTTAGTTGATATTGTGTAGTTGATTGGAGTTGTGGTTGGAATTGGGAGGTTTTTGAGTGGAGCTAATGAAGGGGAATAATTGAAAATTTGTGAAGTAGTGAAAGGCATTGGCAAGGTTGGATGAAATTGAAATAAGAAAAGAAAAAAAAAAGCAAAGTTGAAAGAAAAAAATTGTGGAAAAAGAAATAAAAAAGACAAAAAGATATTCATTCCTTGCTAGTGTGTGCTTAAAAGAAAAATGCTACTTGTTGAGAAGGTGTGTGTGTGAAAGTTGTTGATTGGGTGGCTTTGATGTGATTGATGCTTAACTTGAATGTGATGTATTAAAGTGCTTAGGGAGGTAGTCACTATTACCATATGTATCCTACCCGCCCCTTAGCCTACATTACGACCTTTCTAAAGTCCTAGTTAATCCCGATTGGAGTGAGCTTACATTAGTGGAGTCCTACACTACGGGCAAGCCTATGGTACATCGTGTGTGACATGTGAGCTTTTCATGAGAGTGAGTGAATTCATTTGTTATTGTCCCCGTTCTATTCTTGATATTCATTGTTGTGCGTGATATTTGGGATACACTCTTTTGCTTCATATTGGTTAGGGCACATGGTTTGCATGAAATAGGTGAAGTTGGTGGCTTCTTGGTTGAGTAGATAGGTGTGATTTTGTGGGAGCATGGTTGCATTAAGTTGAGTTTGTGCATTTGAGCTATTTTGGGGTGGTTGTTCTCATATTTTTGGTTTTGGTAAATTGTTGGCATGTTTGTGGATCCATAGTAGTCATGTGTGCATTGGTTCAATGGTCGGTATCAACCATAGTCATAAGCAGACCTGTTCTACCTAGGTTGGAAGTTATTTGTGATTGCTCGAGGGCGAGCAAAGGTTCAAGTGTGGGGTGGTGATGTTTGGCATTTTATGCCTATATTTCCTTAATATTTCCTCACATTTTAGTACCTTATGCGCTCGTTTTATGGTTTATGAATGTGGTTTTACACTGATTTTATGTCGTGTGTATGTAGGTTGTTATGCAGTGTAATTGAGCTTTTAGGAGCATGATTGAGCAAGAAAAGAGTGGATTTTGATTGAGGATTGGATCGAGCACACGAAGGCACGACACGAGCGAGCAAAGGAGCGAACAAAACAGAAAAATACACTGGCGCTACCAGTGTCGCAGCGCGCCAGCCAAAGCGCCCAGCTTCTGGCGCGTTTGGCTGCGCGCCACGTCCCAAAAGCGGGCTGATTTTGGCGTCTTCTGGTTGGGTGCACGCGTTCCGAGGCGCGGGGCGCCCGTTATAGCGCCCCTTGTGCGCGTTTTTACGTCCTATTTCGTCTAGGGTTGGGTCTAACTTATTACTAGGTGTTTGTAAACTCTATAAATACTCTTTTACTTAGTTTTTCAGGGGAGTTCAGACTTTGGAGCAAATTTGAGAGCTCATAACATCAAGAACAAGGGTTTTTCTTCCTTCCATTAATTTATTTCATCATTATTTCATTATCACATCAATTCCTTGTGTTGTTATTATGAGTATGCGTAGCTAAATCTATCGTTCTAGGATTAGAGTATTACATGAAGGTTGATTGTTTGAAGATTGATTTCCATTGATTGAATCCCATAACGGGTTGCTTATTCCTTCTTGATTTCACTTGTGTAATTGTCAGGGCCCGATTATTACGCATTATCTATGGTTTTTAGATTGAACTCGAAAGAGGGAATTTAATTACGTAATAAGAAAGAATAGGACTAGTTTGTGAACCCGGGCATCGGGGAAACAATTTGTGAGTAGGATAGACATATACTTGCTCGCCTAGTTTAACTAATTACAGAATTCGTTAATGCGTGCACGTGATTCAACCCATAGACATATAGGGATTGGAGTAGCCTGCATAGACCGTGAAGAACTGAAAGGTTTTTACGGGTACATTTAATCTGTTAGTTAGTAACCCGGGATTTAAGAAGTGGAATCAATTGGAAAACTCAACTGGATTGTTCGTAACTCTAACCCTGGACCGTCTCCTTATTACTGATAACAACCAAGTTTTGCTCCATTGCTTGAATTCACTTTTACCATTTAATTACTGTTCTTTAGTTAACAAAATCCTCACTATTGGAAAAAGATCCCTGAATAGTTTAAATAAATTGTTTGCTAGAACTCAGTCTGCATAGTCCTCGTGGGAACGATACTCATCTTATCACTTTATTACTTGTCGACCACGTATACTTGCGTGTGCGTTTGGGAGCAACACTTTTCTTTCGAAAGAATTATTTGAATAATAATAATAATAATAATAATAATAATAATAATAATAATAATAATAATAATAATAATAATAATAATAATAATAATAATAATAATAATAATAATAATAATAATAATAATAATAATCATCAATTAAATAAAAAAAGCTTATTTACAAAATGTATATTTTACTTGCACGCATTTGCTAAGATGGTCCCAATTTGCAGTAAATTAAATAACGACTTCACAATAAAAGGTAATGGACATAAAGTAAAGCATCATACAAACAATCAAATATTATTGATAAATAAAATATTGTACACATTTATTTGCATAAATATCTCTAAGGAAAGAAAAGCAAAGTTAAAGATAAAACCCGAGAAAATGATCAACTCGCGGGAGCCTTGGATTTTCTAAAATTCTTAAGTCTTATTTTGAATGCTCGAGTCCAGGTCAATGTATATCCACATTTGCAGGTTAGCCAAACGCGTCCCCAAGTTTTCGTGCCAAAATGTACCTCGCATAAATTATGAAAATTGAAATTGGATTAGTACGATAATAAAATGTAATAATTAATGAAAATAAAATAATAATAATAATAATAATAATAAAATATAATAATAATAATAATAATAATAATAAAATATAATAATAATAATAATAAAGGGGGTTTGTTTTGCAAAATTTAGGCTCAGGTTTGTATGGCGCGTCATGTAGAGGCTCGGGGTATTGGTACGGTTGCAAACACGGAGCCGGTCGTGTTGCCATGCCAGGTACCAAACCCACCACTCTATCCGACTTCCTTTGGATTAAATTCATACATTCATCATAGCCTTTTGCTTTAGGGACAACGGGAACGGGACGGTTCAAGTGTAGTATCATGTTCAACTCGATCCCGAGGCCTCAATACGTGTATATGTATTTTTTCATTGGCCAAACGTAACATGCTCAGAATATACACATCAAGAACAATTCTAGACTCTGCAAAATTATACAGCAACCACCAGATCAAGTAATATAGTCAAAATATATATAGCAATATTTTCTTTGGACCAGAATCAGTCAACGAAAAGGGGCCCAGCCTGCTAATGTTCCAGAAATCCATCAGTGTTAGTCATTAAAAAATAAAGGGACAGTGTCGTCGCCTATTCAGGGAGACCCAAATCGAATTCCGGTGAGAACGAACGGCGGACAGGAGCGACGCCAACAAGAAAGTCCAGCGGCATCGCTGCCACCGTCCACATCGATTATGCAACACAACCGCTGAAACCTGCAAAACTCAACGAAAATTAGCGAAACGTGTGAGGCGAAATACAACAGTGCAGCGTTCAAGGACAAGCGGAGGGGTGACACCAGCTGGGTAGCGGCGTCACTGCGCCTCCGGTGGTGGCAATGCCTTTTCCCTGACCCGTTTCCTTAAAAAAAACCAATCTCAATGGTTTTCTTTTCAGATCCGCAACCCTCCCCGTCCCCTGCCTCTATATGGTGTTATATCAGTGTGTTGGTGTGATGTATTGTGAAGGTGGGAAGTTGTGAGGAGAAGATGATGAATAAATCTTCTTATTGTATGTGTGTTCAACTGATGAGACTGGAAATATGAGGCACAGGCTGCTAATGTTTGTTACACCTTTGAGGGTCCTGAGAAGGAAGCCATTGGAGTCGGCTGTGTGTGTGTATGGTCTTTTGTGTTTTTGTGCAAGGAGGAGGATGGATCATGGTGAGGTTTTTTGTGAGTGGGGTGTGTAGATGGAAAAAAATGATGAATAGTGTCTAATTTTTTTGTTGATCTGATTTTTGATTATAATGAAGATGATGAATGAATGAGTGGGGGCTAGGTTTTAAGGGTATATATATGGGTAGAGGATTTGCACAAATAGGCTAGATTTTAAGAGGGGGAGCGGATTTGGCCACAATTTTAGAATTAATTTAAAAAAATTAATGGGTTGCACGAGTGGGTTAAAAATTGATGAGATTTTGCAAATTTAGCACTTTTCTTTTAAACTTCAATTGATCATCTTTGTTGTCGTTATTTTATTTAATTTTCAAATTAAACCTCAATTATAAAATATTACCATAATTTAATAATTGTGAAAAAATTCGGGACAAAATTGAGTGTCAACATTCTTCACTGGTTATCTTCAACAGTTATGTCACTTTAAGAGTTATTGAATTCGCCTTGTGTTTGCTTTAAACTCTCGTGGTGAATAACTGAGATCGGCTTCCTCAATTACTGACCTACCTCTACGAACAGCCTTAGACTGACGTACTGATAGTAGCTGCTACCCATACCGCTGATGGTCTTTATATTTTTGTAACCCTAGCAGTGTTTCACTATGAAACCTTGTAAATATGGCCAGTTAAGTTTTTCCTGTTATACTCTCCTTGTTCAGCACTACCTCTTGTTAACACTTCAATGAGACAGCCCCGACACAACTTCATTTAGCTGACTAGGATGTGCATAAGCCTACGCGCTACTACTCCTAGTTCTGTATGGATTTGTATTCTACAAAATCTTTTCAATCAGTCGTGCCCTTCTCATCAAGGACTAAGTCCTTCGTTTGTCATTCTTCAAAACATCAAACTCAACACTATATATCCACCGACGCGGACTCTATGCTTCTTCAATTCATATCTTGTCCACAAACGCAGACCATATATATCCACCGACGCGGATTCTATGCTTTGATATTTATGTCATGTCCACAAATGCGGGCCCTATATATCCACCAAACCAGATTCTATGGTCTCATAATCTGATAAATTTTGTTTTTGCAAGAGTTGTTAGGTATACTCAATACCTGTGTAAACCTGTTTTTTTTTTTGTGTGAGTATTTGGGAGAGGTTGACTTGCGCATTCGCTGTGTTGTACTTTGATTTGTTGCCGCATCTTGCATATTTGTCTTCTTGTGATATCTCCCTTTTCGAGTGTCGAACCTTACTCGAGCTGTGAGCAAAACGGATAAGGAAATGGGATATGCATGTGTTTTGAGAAAAATAATGTTTAAAGAGTAATGCACATGCATTCCATTGAATCATAGACTACGACGTGTTGTTTGGAAATAATATCCTCTAATCTCTTCTATTCAAGGAAAGAGCACATCATCAGGAAATCTCTTTAAAGGTTGCCTCCAGCTTACGAACTTTCTCTTTTGTCCCATCATCATTGGCTACCCTTTCTTTATCCTCCCCTCATTCATAATTTTCATGGTCTTTGACTGGCAAAGTGAGTTGTTTGGTTTCAGCAGTGGACATGGGATTGTAAGGCTGCGGATATATGGTGTTGGTACGGGGTACGTTTGTGTAAGTAGGATGTGTAAAGGGTGGTGCTTGATAAGTGGTGGGTAGGGTTGCTTGGTAAGTAGCAGTTGGTATTTATAATTGAACATATATAATATGCATAATAAGCGCCATTTGATGACGTTTTTTGGACAAAGTTGGCTAATGGACTTTAACATGCCAAGGATGTTAATCTTTCCTAAGTTTGAGTATGGTATTTATAATTGAACGTGTATCATGCATCATCCCATTTGTTCTAATAACCCAAAACAGAACTAAAAATAATTTTATTAAATAATTGATTTTATTACATAAAAGTAGAAAAATGATTTTTTTGGTGTAAATAGAAATAGATAATTGATTTTGTTACATAGAAGTAAAAAAATTAAAATTAATCTAAACGTGTATGTCTTCTTTGATCTTCCAAGTCTTCGTGACTTCTGACAACCTGTAATAAAAATAAGCTGTTAGACGATCCCCCCTTTTTTAGTACAAATAGTCTATATTAGACACGTTAAATTTTAAATTAATGCACACGTAACACATTTAAACGTCCCTTAGGGTTGTAAACCCGTTTGGTTCGTTCCAACATGATGAACTAGTAAACTTAGACACGAGCCGAAGTCAAATTTTTCCTAAATATGACATAATGCATGGTTCTTAAACAAAGTCTCCACTAAAAGTTGGCTTGACTCGATAAGGTTCCTCCAAACGGGCAATTTGGAAGTAGAAAGTGCATAAACTGTCAACAGCCCCGCTAGTTTCGCAAATTTGGCACCCCAACTTTTTACCTCCTCGGACCGCACGCCTGGAAAAAAGTGGTTTCCGACTTGGGTAACTCGATTGGAGTTGGTTTTTGAGTCGCCACCTAATAAATTATTTAACTAGCCGTAGTAGATTACCTAAAAGCATTTCTATTTAATTTAAAAGTTTATTCCAGGTTGGTCTTGCTAATAAGAGATTCGGGTAAGTGTTCGAAATAACCTAGAAAGAAGGGATTAGACACCTCCTAAGTTCCACTAAATATGGTTCCCAACCAATTTCAGTAATTGGGTTCAAGTGCTTGATTTATCTAAAAAGGGACAAAGTATAAATCAAATAAATAAAAGATAGCATGGTGCAAAACAAGTTAGAGCTAAGTAAAATAGGTAGAATTGTAAAGATAAGTTCGAATCAAAGTTGTATATACGATTCTAACTTAAGATTTTCTAATTCCTCACAATATGGTCAAAATCTAAATAAGGTCTCAATTTTGGGACATTTCCGCAAATGTTAAAACAAGCTTGCTGAAACAAATTTACGCTAACAATTCAATATTTTCCTAAGGCAGTTCTAAATATCAGCCATATTGAACAAGCGGCCTCAAACTCACAATGTTGAACTAAATTATTCTAGTCAACTTTTAAATGACAAAAATAAGGTAGGAATATATAATAAAAAGATGTGCACCACTAAAGGATGATATTGTGATATAAATAGTCACATGCCGTTAACTTCAGAGGCGACCTTAGTGTAAGATCGCGTTTAAAATAGTTAGTTTATATATATATATATTCACTAAAATTATATTATTTTCTGTATAAGTTAAAAACTCAAATTTGAATTATTTGCTTGTTATGTCTATTATTAACTTTTCCTATATGTAATATTTGCTCCCAATTTAATTATTATTATTATTTGCTTGATTATGCTATGTATTTAACTATATTTTCATATGCATAATTAAATTGGGAGCAAATATTACATATAGGAAAAGTTAATAATAGACATAACAAGCAAATAATTCAAATTTGAGTTTTTAACTTATACAGAAAATAATATAATTTTAGTGGGCTTGACCTCCAAAGTTCCCAGGCTGATTTGAAAAAATATGCTACCGGAAGCAATGGTTTGTCAAAATACCCTCACTAAGAGATGGTTAGCAAAAATGCTCTTATTAGTTTAATGAAACTTTTTTCGGACCAAAATACCCCTACAAACCAATAAAAAGACGCGCTCAGTCCCTCCCCCTTCTTTTTCTCCATTCACGCGATCAAGAAAACCAAAAAAACCCAATTCCTTTTACAGATTTCTCTGTTCAAGAGAAGATTCAATGTAAGATTTCTTCAAATTGCAAGGGTAAAGTTCCTGCAACTATTGCCAAGAGTTTAAGTTCTGCTGCACAGGGAAATTTACACTGAAAAATCTCTAAAGTATTGGCAATAGCCAAGACTTTAAACTCTACTGCAATGGGAGGCTTGTAGAGACTTCTTGCCTATTTCCAAGACTTTGAGCCCTGTTTCCATGGTCTCTACAACTACATAAAAGTCTCCACAACTATTGCCAATAGCCAATACTTTAAATTCCAGCAGAAGGGGCAACTTGTACAAATAGTCTCTACAAGTATTGACAATTGTCAGGACTTTAAACTCTAGTCGAAGGAGAAACTTGTACAAATAGTCTCTGCAAGTATTGGCAATTGCAAAGACTTTTAGCTATATTGCAGTGCAAAACTTGCAGAGAAAGTCTCTGCAACTCTTGGCAATAGTCAAGACTTTAAGTTCTGGCAAGGGGGGCCTTACACTAAAAATCTTTAGAGTATTGGCAATTGTCAAGACTTTTACCTCTACTGCAGTGAATAAGCTGGAGACAAAGTCTCTGAAACTCTTGGCAATAGCCAAGACTCTAAGTTCTGGTGGAAGCAACAACTTACACGGAACATCTCTGTAAATATTGGCAATAGACAAGACTTTAAACTCTACTGCAATAAGCAACTTAAAGAGAAAGTCTATGCAACTCTTGGCCATGGTCAAGATTTTAAGCTCTATGCAAAACATGAATATCTAATAGCCATTGGCAATAAAAACTTTCAAATCACTGGAATCAAACAAATATAAGAAAAAAAATTCCAAATTTCCAGCACACAAAGAAGAATGAAGGAGGCTAGGAATGGGGAAAGAGAGCAGGAAATCTTTCAGGGTGAATCAAACAAGTTAGGGGCCACACAAACAAGAAAGAAGGAGACCAGGAATGGGAAAAGAGAGAAGAAAACCTTTCAGCGTGAATTAAACAAGTTGGGGGCAAAATAGTCCTTTCATAAAGGGGGAGGGTATGATGTGGAGGGCATTTACTTAAAACATTTGTAAGTGGGGACAATTAGCTAAGACCATGTCTTATTGAGGGCACTGGGTGAAATTTTTTGAAGTCCCCAAATAGCTTGGAGAAAATTAACAAGTGTGGCATAGGTAACTCTTTTTTAAAGAAAAAAATGTTTTCACTGATTATGAATTGCAGACACGATCTTGTTTAAAGATAACCTTCAGCTTTAAACCTTTTGCAGAGATAGTCTCTTCTTAAGCCCCTGCTAAACTTGTGATCGTTCAAAAAATCATTTCGTGAACTTGTTATTTTCCAGATTTCAAGATTCGCAAAAATAGTCCAATTTTCAGTTTCAAATTAAGTTTTAGAACTGCTGCATACTCATTTTCGCATTCAATATTGAAGTTGCAGAAACAGGTCAGCCTTACAATTTTGGCCTTGTCAACATACAACAACAAAAGAAAATGAGAAAAATGGCCCCTGTTTAGCCCTTGATTGCACATAGCATCAACTTGCAAATATAGACTTTTCCCAAGATCATGAACCTGCCAAAGACTTAGAGGCAAGAACATAGCTATCGCCTATCCTCTCTCTACTCTAATACCTAATATAAATTGTTAACACATGGTATAGCCTTTTGGCTATCCTAGAATCTGCATAAAAAGGTTAAAAGGTGGCCTAAAATAAGCCCACACAGTATACATACATAACATGCAAAAAATTCAACAACCACAGATGGCCTTAGGCCGAGTATAGACTAAAAATTAACATTTATGCTAGCACAAAGAAGTCATTCCATCAAATTTTGAGTGCTATACCTTATGAACTTTTAAATGACATAAACATGGATGCTAACATGGTACCAAGCAGCGAACAACAGTGGGAGGAACCAGGATATGCCTTGGCTTAGCAGGTGAAGGAAAACCTTCAGTGACCAATACTTTAGAGAAGGGATAGAGAGAGTAGTATGCTGCTCGAGGAGAGAAAATGTTGAAAGGTGTATGTTCAGCTTGTAAGTGTAGAGAGAGGTGCTGAAGGTGTCAAGTATTTCCAGAGGAAAGAGGGGAAGAGGTCTGCATTCAGTGTGTTAAGTTGTTCTCTTAATATTGAAGAATGTCATGTATTTATAGGATAAAGAGGGGATGGGTAGCATTATACTTGTAAGGAAAGAGATTTTGAAAATTTTAAAATCAATTGTAGAAGGAAAGCAAAATTCAATTTTTGTAAAGTAGGAGACATAATATTTTGATTGGAAAAAAGTAAGAGGGAATATCTAGTAGATATAGTATATGATTGGCTAAGATCTTGGAGAATATTAAATTTTCAACACATAAGGAAAATCATCCTCAAATCCTGAAGAGAAGACAGCAATCTGCTAAAAAGTTGCAAACAAACATGGCAATAGTAAAACTCTGCATATGGTAAATATGCTAAGAGAAAATATGTATTATAATAGAGGAATCATTCTCTTTATTATGAAACTTAGGCAGAGGGATTATACGTATGTATGTATGTATATGTGTGCGACTATTAGATCCGTATAACTCAATATACACAATAGATATACCAAGTCCAAAGCAAAAACCATTAGCAGTATATTAACCAAGACGGACATGCGCTTTTAGGATTCGAGTTTGTCAAAGAATTGAAATCAAGACATAAACATATTATCTTAACTTAATCGTACGAACGTCGAGAATAACTAAATTTGAATAAACAATATCATTACGCATCAATTTTAGGCAAAGAAAAAGTAGACGAAATTGGCATGGTTATACATAATTTTCCAGCATATCAAACACACGAAATCGAGCATGATTTTAATCATGAAAAATGGAAAAAATAAAAGGTGTTACCAGGGGGTCGGGTCGGGTTCAGGGAAGAAGAAACCAGGTTGGGTCCATCTTCTTTGAATTTGCCTGATTTTGGCTTGATTTGTGGGGATTCAAATTTAAATCACATTGATTCTTTGCCTTGTGTATTGTATCCATTTCGATTTGGTACATATTCCATGATTTTGTGCCCAATTTCTTGCTTCCTTTTTGGGTCAAATATAGAGAGGGAGATGGAGATTTGATTCCTTCTTCTTCGTGTGAAAATGATAACAGAGAGAAAGAGAGAGGGATGCTAGGGTGGCGGCGTGATTAGTGGCGGAGCTGCGGTGGCATTGTGGTGGAATCGGGACGGGTTTGAGGGGAAGGGGAAAGAGAGGAGATGATAGGTTGCGGCTGGGTTTAAGGAAAGGGAAAGTGGGAAGTGTTTTAGGGTTTTTCTGATGTGGAGGGTGTTTGTGTAATATTAGAAAGGTTGGGTCTTATGTGTATGGTTGATGTGTAAGAAAGGTGCAATGGGGGGTTTTTACCCTACGCAGAAGTGAGTTGTACCTATGCTAGAGATATGTATTTTAGTGAGGTGTAGGCTTAGGTGGAGCTTAGGTGGTATATATGTGGACAAAAGATGATGACGAGGACTAGATGTAGTAGAGATGGAGTAGTAAAACAATAAATTGGCTAGTATTTAATTAAAATATTTATAGATATAAATAATTAGTATTAAAATAAGAAAATTATAAATAATTATAAGTAAATGTATTTAATCACAAATAAATATAGATGAACTCAAATAATACTAATTAAATATAAATAGCCACAGATAATCATTAAATGATGTCATAATGCATTAAATTACACAAATAACAAACGTATTTTTGAAATAGCCTAAATAATGCAATTACGTAGTATAGTCACAATTAAGTAAACATAAATAGAATATTAATAGTAGTATTACAAACGTAAATGCATTCTATCTAGTGAGATTTTTAAAAAAATAGTATTACACTTTTTAATTAAATATAGCCAAATTATAAAAAATTGAGGGATAAAATTGGGTGTCAACAGTCTTAACACACTCCTAATCCCTACCCTAGAACATTGCAAGAAACTTTAAAAACTATGTCAAAGTTAGGGTGCCAAAGAACGAGGGTAGAGGAAATGTCATCCTTCCCTATTAGAAATCAGGTATCTTCCTACGGGAAAATCAGTCGGAAAACCGTCAGAAGAATTCATCTTCCTATGACATTCAGAAGGGAAAATTCCTGTCAGAAGATATATGTTCAATTGTTTTATCGGGCATCCATCAGAGATTCCGACGACCTTTCGACGGACACCAGTTGGATAAATGAATCCCAGAAGACCGAAGTATTATTGGTATCCTGCGGCTCTGCGTCAGAGTTTTTTTAAAAAAATAATATTTAATGTTCCAATAGGTGCCCGTCGGAATATGGAAATATTTTTTTTTTCCAATAGAAACATGAATTTCTCAAAAAAATTTGTGTAAACTTCCGATGATGTCTGTTAGTATGCCATCAAAAAATTATGTGAACCGACAACATAAAATCTTCATTAGTAGGAACACCACCTGTCAAATACCAAAATAGCCAAAAGCAACTGTTTTCAAGCAGTTCAACATCTACAAATAAGTCTAAATTATAAAATCCAAGTCTACACTATCAAACATAAGTCAAAACTTTAGAATGCAAGTCTAAACTTTGTAGTACAAGTCTAAATAAAAAATATCCAAACACAAATCTACACCGTTCACTCGGAGTCATAACCATCGGGTTCATGAGAACGTTTGCCCATCATGAACTTCTTATCTATATTCTCTAACTCCGACATTCTTTAACGGTATGCCCCACGTGCTAAGCCATCTACCTAACGTTATGCCACGCGTAGTAAGCGCTTTGCCTCGCGCTTTTATTTCAACCTTTCTACTTCTTTTCATAGTAAAAATACATCCTCTGAGCATGCAAAGAAGAAGAATAGGCTAATCCATGGAACTTATAATTTGAGAAATAGTTTTAGGCTTAGGCCACTTGCTTATGACTCTAACCTTATTAAGATCAACTTATATCCCTTGTGCAGGCACAATGAATCCTAAGAAGAGGCCTTGAGGCTGAAGAAAGAAACTCTTCATAAGATTAGCATGGAATTTGTCCTCCTTAAGAATGGAAAAAAAATTTCAAGGATGAGATAAGTGTTATTCCTTAGACTTACTATACTCTAGGATGTTATCAAAGTAGACTACTAGAAACTTGCCCATAAATGGTTGAAGATTATGTCTCATCACAACATGAGGTACTTGGAGCATTAGAGAGACAAAAAGGGTGACTCATCAAATACTTAGGTTTTAAAGGTACCACTAATTCCCTAGGAGAACTTGTTTGTGATGATAACCACTATGCAAATCATCCATGGAGTAGCAACAAGAGCCACCTTACATGCCTAAGAGATCTTCTAGTCTAGGTACATAAAACATGTACTTAATGGTGATTCTATGGATGGCCCAACTATCAATGTATATTTTCCATGAACTCTTATTTAGGGCCTAGGGGTAAGAAGGGCTAGGATAGTACAACAACAAAAACTATAACTCCTCACTTGCCTTTTTTAGTTCAGTCTGTTCCATAATATTCATTCTATAGTGTGCCAAGTTGGACATTTGAAGTTGATGGATAAAGCCAATAGGTTGTTGAACAATCCAAATAGGAGGTAGCTAAATAGTAAGTTCCTCTGACACAACATCTGGAAAATCAGAGAGAATTGTAAGCAGTTCTCTAGAAAAAGATTAACTAGAAGTAAGGAAAGTCAAAAGAGGGTCTACTTTCAATTTGAGGCAATATATAGAACCATTATCAATGATATTCATATAATTACTCCCATCGATTACAAGTTTAATAGACTAACCATTACTCTTGCAATGGTGGTAAAGATGGTTGTACTTTTCACTTTTTATCTAATACTTGGGTACCTAGGATACACCTCACCACATTGATATAAGTTTCGTCTCCTTGATCACAATTAAATTACCTTCATCCCTAGCAAACTACTCAGGTTAAACTAAGATTTCTTCATCACCCTTAGAAGCTAATCTTATAGCTAGTGGACATTGAGACACAACGTGCCCATTGTCATGACAGTAATTGTACCTTATGTTAAGATTAAGGAGAAGAGAAAAGTTAACAAGATCTCTTAGATGGAAGGTTGCAGGATATGGAAGCCGTCTACGAAGAAATAATAGTGATAACCTCTCTTTGTCTAGGAATATTTGAAGTAGGAACCCGAGTCTGACTAGCGTCTCTAACTTGGAATTACCCTCAATGCATGGAAGAGGTTTTCAAATATCTTTCAAGTTCTAAGAAAGCTGGCGTCCACCACATATTCATAAAATAAAGATTATCTTCCTTTTTATATATTGGACGAGGCCCATTTATGAACGTAGCAATAGTGACATATGTGGGTTCATTCAGCTCAGATATGAGTTGTAGATTAAATAACTAAATCATATACTCAGTCACACTACAAGTCAATTGCCGAGGTTAAACATTTGATCTATAAGTTAGAACTTTAAAAAGAAAGGAACAAATTGTTGCTTAAGTTGCGCTTTCATCTCAGGCCATTGAGTAATTAGTGGTTGATCTAGATGATGTATCTCTCTGAGTAATATTTTGTCAGAACTTCTTAGAACTTTCAACTAATTTTTTATCAAAAAGGACACATGAAATATCAAGCATGTCATACCACTCAAAGTAGTCTAGTAATCTATCTACCCGATCATGAAATAAGTTTGGTTCATGCTTTCCCATCAAAATTGGATACTTCTAGCTTGACTTTATTGTAAGGTCATTTGTGGTAATCATAGGTTCTCCTGAGTGATGAGTTCTGTCAAACCTAAGAGATCTCCTATTAGGATATTTTCTAAAAGTCGTATCATGGTCATCTAAGTCAGAATTATCAGCTACTGGTGATTTTGGGTGAATTCAAGTCGTCTACCCCTAAACTAATCTTCCTCAATTAAAAAATGATCTTCATCTATTGGACATTTAGATGGGACAAAAGAGCATGACTGGTAAACCATGGGTGAAACGAAAAGGTTTGACTGATGATGAGGATCACGCTTAGTGTATGTGTCCGACCTTGAGGATCAAGTAGAAGACCATTTTTTGTGGCATTTAATTAACTGTTAGTGGATCATATAGAAATAGGGGACACATTTGATGGTTTAGTAGTACCAAGAGGTTGTTTATGTTAACCATTATTAACAATTCAGTTATTTGTCCATCAAAACGTTTAAAGTTATCTTTGAGATTTCATAGAACATCTACTTGTTCTTTAATATTTTTTAGGTCACGGATAAGTTAACCATCAGCTTGGATGGAAAAACTTTTTAAACGAGTGGCCATGTAAGAAAAAATGGTGTTAGTAGGAGCACAAAGTATGAATTAATGCACCAAAAAAATTTCAAGGAAAGAATGGATGGGTTGCAATGGTCCCACTTAAAATTTAGACTCCTTAGGCAATTCGTGACCTTTTTTAAAAGAATTGTCCTAGTATGCACAAATTCACACAAGTGTGATTCAAATTTTTTTTTTGCTCTTTGATAAAGATGTGAGTATTTTTTTTTTTTTTTTCTGTTTTTTATGATTTTTTTTGGGGCTAAATGTCTTTTCTTTTTGCAGAGGAAAAAAGGTAGAGTGAACACACTATCCCGGTCCTACTCTCAATAAGTCGTCACTCAACTCCCCCTTCCTCGTAGCTAGGAAGATATTGAAGTCAAAAACTCGATTGCTTAACATAGTCTAAGGACCAAACAAAAAAAAATAGAAAATAATATCTCACACCATGAGACATGATTCAGCTACGAGTGTTGGAGTTTACACATATCTCCTGGAAATGAAAGTAAAGTAATAGACTCGCCACCAAGGACTAGTGGCAGGCTCACCGCTGAATCAGCTCTCAGATATCCTCAAAGTATCACCATGAACTTCACAAGTAAAGAATCTTACGAAAGAAATATCACAAGAAATAACAAAGAAAATAGAAAAATGGGATAAATCTAATACTCAAGTAGGTAAGGACAGATTGCGACCAAAAGATTAAGTACGCATTCATGGGATACATATATGATTCAATAAAAAATACTTTAATTAAACAAGCTAGAATTTAAAATGGTATTTTTAAAAAAGTTTCAAGCAAAATACATTCAAAAAAACACACCAAGTAAATAAGATATGCACACAAATATGAACCTAAAATACAAATGATGAAAATAGGATCCCAAGTAGGGTGTTCACGGTTTGGTTAAAAATCAATTCAAACCGAAAATCAAATCAAATCAACCAAAATAACTGATATGTTTTTTGATATGGTTTTGTTTGGTTTTCAAATTTTAAAAACCGACATTATTTTGTTTGGTTTGGTTTTCATAAAAAATAACCGAAGATATAACCTAGCCAAACCAAACCGACAAATTATATATATTAATGTAATATTTTTTATAATGTAATTTAAGTATTTTATAAATTTTTCAATAAATTTTGTAGTAGGTTAAATGTTATTAGATTTTATTAAGTCCAGTTTAACAAGAAACCAACTTTTTTAGTCAAAAGAGTGGCTAACTTTTAAGTCCATTTTTAAAAAAACCAACTCATTTAGTTCAAGGAGTCCAATTCATTCAATAAACTTATAGTTATATTAAATTCGGTAAAAAAGCGGGCTCACAGACACATAGACGCGCCTATAAAGTGTAAAAGCAAATCAAATTCTAGTTTTGACATCGTCTTTTCAGTAACCATTTCATATTCAACTGGTTATATGAGTCATGACATATCGAAAGCAAAAACATCATGCAAATATAAGTTTGCTTTAGTTCTTTCTTTTTTACTAAATATTTATTTTCTATTGCCCCAGGATTTGCTGTAGTGGCAAGAGTGCAACATTTTATGTGTAGTTAGGTTAAAATTTCAAGTTGCTCAAAATACTATAAGACTAAGCGCATACTTGTAGTTCTCTTTATCATTCGTTTTTAGGAAAAATTCTCCTTATCATTTATTTTTTTTAGGAAAAGTTCTTTTTTATCATTCATATTATCATGATTGTTATTTTGTTTCTCAAAACCCGATAAAACCGAACCAAACCGACAATAACCAAACTGATGAATATAGCTTTTATTTGGTTTGGTTTGATTTTAAGAATTGAAAAGTCAATTATATTGGTTTGGTTATGGTTTTAATCAAAATCCAACCAAATCAAACCGTGAACACCCCTAAAAGCATAAACTCTATGTCTTCCATACCTACTTACTCAATGGTAGGAACCCATGCATAAATCCTCCGGTCATCCTTACCTACTAGGCCAAGTCCTTTTAAAATAACCCGGGTGTAATCCCCCTAGTACTCTCATAATATCAATACTCTGCATAATCAATGCTCAACAATACTAGAGATTTTTATAAATCAAGGTTTTTGTGCCAAAAAATCAGAAGAGGTGCAAAAAAATCAAGTATAAGCTCAAAGTCAACAAATAGGGGTAAAAAGAACACATCATGGTAGCTTGGCATTATAAAAAAAACAAACATAGAATCCAAGTTATAGAACAATCCGTCAACGGAAGGGATAAAATAACCTACCTCGAAAGAGAGCCACTACTAGAAAAACACTGTTTACATGGAGATTTTACCTGCGGACTATATTCGCAGGTATTTCCTGCGGATTTTTCTATCGAAATTTGACATCGTCAAAGTTTGGGAATATTTACCTTCGGTAATGTATTGCTCAAGTAAATCTGCCTGTACAATTGGCGCAATCAACCGGGAAAAAGTTTTTCACGAACTTACCCGGGGAATTTTTCTGCATGTGCAGTTCCGCAGGAGAATCTGTAGGTATACGAATAGAAAATTGTGAAAAATATTTCCTAAATGAATTTGCAGAAAAATTCATAGGTAAGAATACCTGCAGAACTACATGCGGATATTTTGCTGCAGATTTACTTGCAATATATTTACCTAGGGATTTAGCTGCGACATTGTTACCCACAGAATTACCTGCGGATATTTTCCTGCAGATTTACTTAGGACTATAATTATCGGGGAATTAGTTGCGACATTGTTACCTGCAGAATTACATGCGGATAGTTATCTGCGGATTTACTTGCACATTTATGTAGCTGGGAAATTTCATGCGATATTTTAACAGGTGCAGTATATGGAAAATAATTCTTGGGAATTTACCTGCGTTTATATTTACCTGGGGATTTACTTGAGGATTTACCTGTGAATATTTTCCCTTGCCTCCAATTTACTTGTGAATTTTTTTAACAGGTAATATATACTTAGAAACTTTTATTGTTATTGTAATATACAGTGGTTCCTTCAATTTGATTTGAAGTTCTATTTTCCTTGATAGTTATGAGGAAAATAAAGCAAAGAAAATTGCATTCATCAATCGGTCGGATTCAGTGAATAAAAATTTACAAATTGTTCTATTTTGTTTGATTCTTTTTGTAAATTTCAAAATTGAAAATTATGAACACTATGAGTCGGTTCGATTGATTATTCTTATAAGATTATGAACAATCTTAAGCGAGGAGCGGCTCAAAGAAACTCGATCAAATAGAGTAACTTTATATCATTAATTTTACGAAATAAATTGAAGACGACATTTAAAATTGGATGATATACATCTTATAGCAGCTAGTATTCTATCATCATATATATAGTCTATCATTGCTATGTTGTAACATTACACCATATATAGTCTTCTATCACCTGTATCATTACACAGAGGCGGACCTAGTAGGCAAGTCACGTGGGTGCAATGGCACCCATTGACGTCGGGAAATATATATATATATATATATATATGGACCTAGTATCCCCAAAAAATTACACTATATATGTAGGTAAAAAAATATTTTTATACAAATATATACTATTTTTGAGTCCCCTTAAAAAATAAAAAAAATAAAAAAATCTAACCTAGTGGTGAAGGGGTATCAAACTTATGGCTAAGGTCCTTAGTTCGAGTCTCATTTACAACCATTATATTTTTTGAGTCACTTAGCGAAAATTCTGTTTCCGCCACTCTCTTTGTGTGTGTGTGTGTGTGTGTGTGTGTGTGTGTATATATATATATATATATATATATATATATATATATATATATATATATATATATATATTAATTGGTACCCTCAATTAATTAGCATATCTATGTTAATTTAATTGTGCCCTGATATCCTCAAATCCTGAATCCGCGCTGTGTAACGATACATCATCTATTAGTCTTCTCTAGTGAATTCGCACTCCCCGCCCATAATATTACGCCATTTGTTATATTTTTTCTATTCTAACTTTACTTCATGCAAAGTTTAAGAAAGAAATGAATACTTATGAAAAATTAAAATAATTCATAGATACATGTAAGCATTAATCATATTGCTATTGTCAAATGAGTAGTCAAAAGTGAACTTATTTTCAAATAGAAATATGTCATTTATTTTGGAATGAATTTGTAAGGAAGCCGTGCCCTTTTATTTTTTAAGCGGAAGGAGTAATTTTTTTAGTTTTTTAATTTTTAATTTTTACGAGCTTGAAATATATTCTTTTTATTTCTTCAAATTAGTAACTAATTATGATCTACAAAATTTAGAAAACATTGATTTTTAAAATTTGAAACTTAATGAAATTTTCCTGTTTTATTAATTACACATCCTTTTGTAAATATGAAAATTACATAAAGAAGTTAACTTTCAATATACTAACTGATATTTTTGTATTAGGAGGTTTATTTTATTGTTTTTACTTACATATTTTTCACCTTTTTTACTGATGTAAGTTTCTTAAAAAGGAAATATTAACTCAATTTACAAAATAAATAGGACAAGTCATATTTTAATAAGAAAAAGAAAGCGGCAGACTTTTCAAAGTTTCAAGTAAATTTCAACTTATATAGTAAAATAAGATTTATTATTCACTAAAAGGAAAATTAAAAACTAACTTAGAAAAGAAAAATGAAAAGGGAAGAGGCAACATGACAATTTGAAACCTAGCTAAAAACATCCCTCCATTGTCATAATCCATTAGGCGCAGCAAAACATACGAAATTCCGTCTATCGTGAAATTCTTAGGGCATCACTATCTTCACCTTTTGGACATCTAATCAACCAGCGAAGTAAGTTATATTTTTTCAACTTCTTTTAGTTTCGAACTTATTTGTGAATCTGATCAATTATGGAGAATTTTACTTGTGGTAGTGGAGATCTTGAATTTTGATGTGAGTTATTGTGTGTTTGGAAATTTTAGTGTATAATGAGCCGTCTAGAAACATATTGCGGGACTATTCTGATTTCGACTTTGGCAGGTTTGTCGTTGAGCATTGCCCCGTTTTCTTACTTTTTAAAAAAGATTATATTTTTGGCCCAATATTGATAATAGTGTGCGTTCGTTGCTTAAAGCGATAAAGCGAGATGAAAAAAGTGATTGATACTGTTCTAAATAGTGAAGCGTGTGCATAATCTCTTCTACTAAACTTAATTATTAAATAGCTTTATGTAGACTTAAAGTAGCAAGGAGTATATGGTATGCCTAAGTTTAATAAAAAATTTGATATGTTGTATTCATAGGTTGATTTTTATATTAGTTTGTATTCTCTGCTTCGTATAAACTTAGATTCTTAACTTTATGGTTTATCTTATGGTATAGATAATGAAAGTTCCTGAGCATCGAAAATAGACGGAAAATAGACTTCTCCCTGGTCGAGTGGGATATTCTATTGAATTTATAAATTGTATGAAAGAGTTTATTAACTTTGCTTGCATTCAACCAAAATACTTGTCTGAGGGTGAAATAAGGTGTCCTTGTGAGCTTTGAAAAATATGAAGCACTTTAAACCAGATGTAGTCAATCTGTATCTTTTCCATAGAGGATTTATACCAAATTACTGGTATTGGACATCACATGGAGAGGAATCACCTCCAATTAATGCTATATGCTTAGAATTCGGGCATCAAATTGAATCTAATGTAGAAGAGCCTCTGAATATGGATGCTACCAAATTTTATGACATGTTGAGTTCAGCTCTAACAACCATTATGGCCAGGATGTAAATATTCTGAGTTGTCCACGGCAGCTAGAATGGTGAGTATCAAATCTGATTACAATATGCACCAGAGTTGTTTTAATGCAATGGCGCAACTAGTAAATGATACAAGTCATTCCAATAATAAGATACCTCTTGATTACTACCAAGTGAGGAAGTTAGTGTCTGGACTTGGGCTAATTAGTCAAAGAATTGATTATTGTATTAATGGATATATGTTGTACTACAAGGCTGATATAGACATGACAGAATGTAAGTTTAGTCATGAACTTCACTATAAAGAACAACGTGCACGCAAAAAAAAAAAAAACAATAAAAAGATTCCCTGAAAGAAAATGCATTACCTGCCGCTTACCCCTAGAATCTAGTGACTATATGCTTCCACGAGATCTGCGGAACACATGAGTTAGCATAATGAAAATTTTAGGGAAGAAGGTGTGTTGTCCCATCCTTCAGATGGAGAAGCATAGAAGCATTTTGATCAAACCTATCCTGAATTTGCTCTAGAGCCTAGGAATGTTCGACTCGGTCTATGTGCTGATGGCTTTACACCTTTTAGCCCATCACGAATGCCTTACTCTTGTTGGCATGTGATTGTTACTCCGTATAATCTTCCTCCTAATTTTTGTATGACTGCCCCATACATGTTCTTAACATTGATCATTCCAGGTCCTCATAATCCCAAGAAGAAAATTGATATCCCTTCAACCATTAATTAATGACCTACAATAATTATGGAATGATGGTGTACTAACTTATACTGTGTCAAAGAAGAAAATTTTTCTTATGCAGGCATCATTGATGTGGACAATTAATGATTTTCCTGCATATGGCATGCTATCAGGGTGGAGTACATCGGGTAAATTAGCATGTCCAAAACAATCAAAAGCATTCAGCTTGAAACGTGGAAGGAAAGTCAGTTGGTTTGTTTATCATCGCCAAGCCAATTTTTGCCTCACACTCATGCTTTTAGAAGAAACACAGTTGATTTCCATAAAGGAAGACCAGAGAAGTCTGTACGTCCTCTTAGATTAACTTGTGATCTAGTGTGGGAGAAAATCAGGCGGTTTCCTAAGATCACTGAATCGGGTCCACAAGATTTCCATGGCTATGGGACGTCTCATAATTGGAATAAAAGAAGTATATTTTGGGATCTACCACATTGAAAGACTAATTTAGTTCGTCATAGTCTTGATGTAATGCATATAGAGAAGAATGTCTTTGATGATATTTTTTATACAGTCATGAAAAATAAAGAGAAAACTAAGGATAATGAGAATGCCAGGATGGACCTGAAATAATATTGTTGTCGAAATGAATTACCCTTGTATCGTGACGACAAGGGAAGATGGAAAAACAAAAGGCAAAGTTTACTTTAAATTAGAATCAAGAGAGAGATGTATATGAATAGGTGAAACAGCTAAAGATGCCTGATGGGTATGCTTCCAATTTTGATAGATATGTTGATATGAAGCACTTAAAGCTTCACATAATGAAAAGTCATGATTGTCATATTTTTATGCAATGTCTTCTTCCGATTGCTTTCAGTGCACTTCCAAAAGCAATTTGGAAGCCTATAACTGAACTTAGTCAATTTTTAAAGACTTGTGATCTCTTACATTACTTCCCATTATTTTGAATCTCATGTCCTGTCAAGTAATAATAGAGTTGGTAGGAATGAGGTTGTAATTGAAAAGGATGCAATTCGACCAACTCTATTAGTCTTTAATCCTTCGGCCGACCTTATGGCGATGACAAGATTCGATGGCTGGATGATAAAGAAGTTGATGCATCTCAGTTACATGTACTTTTAAATTGTGATGATGTTAAGCCTTTCCTCAAGTAAGTCTAAGCACAATATGTACTTCAATTTTCAAAAACTAACTTAATCGTTCTTAGATTGAAGCTAATGTGCTAATTAATTGTTTGCATTTTGTATGAGCAAGCCCTGAGAGATAGTTATGGGAACTTTAGCGATGATGTCATTGATAAACAAATTTAAGCTGACTTTCCACGATGGTTGAAAGATTATGTATGGCTTAACATAAACTAGTCATGAATGTAGAAATTATCATTATATAATAATACCATTTAAAATGTATATCTAACTTACTTTCATAATCCGGTAGGTCGATACTAATCCACAAGAGATATCGGAAAACCCATATTTGCAAGACTTAGCCATGGGACCATTAAGAAAGGCTACATCATGGCCTATTTATTTTGTGAATGGATACAAATTTCACACTTCTACATGGGGTGAAGGAAGAAGTACATTCAACAGTGGTGTATGTGTTGGTGGAATCGAACAAGATGACACTATAAGTGAAGATTATGGTGTTATTAAGGAGATTATTGAATTTGAGTGGCCAAAAATATCCAGTATGAAGTTACTATTGTTTTATTGTGATTGGTTTTATCCCTCTAAACATGGAATGAAAACTGATAGCCAATTTGGTATTGTCAAGGTTCGAAAATGGGGAAGATATGCTAAATTTGATCCTTTCATCTTTCCTGAAACGGCAACTCAAGTTTACTATGCTAATCATCCTGAAATCAAATATGATAAGGCTGATTGATGGGTGATTATAAAGGCAAAGCCAAGAGGAGTTGTGGATGGAAGACATGATTTGGAAGCTGCTTATCAAGAAGAGCAATCACATGTTAATGCAAGTACAGAGGATGAACAAATCGATTTTCCACAAGATGACCAAGTTGACGGTGAAGAAGTTGATGTGAATAATATTCAGTTGGATGTCGATGAAGAAGGGCATGATTTAATTGAGGACGAAGATGAGGAGGCAGAAAGTGAAGAAGACGAGGAGCTTTATGATAGTGATGATTCACAAGATAATCTTCTAATCCAAGATGAGGATGAGGATGAAGAATGACAATACTAATTTGTCAATTAGTTTACCTTTATTATTGGCTACATGACCAATTGCTTGCTCTATTTTCTACGCTATTTGAGTGTTTAGAGATAACTCTTAATGGATTAGCTTAAGATTTTGTCATCTTTATACATAAAATTGGAGGCTAAAATGAACATTTGTGCTCCATTGGAGGCTAAAATGAACATTTTGTGCTCCCTATTTCTACACATACTCACTGGTTGCTTGCAGAATGAGTGATGTTGCCTATCTAGCTAGTTTTGGCTTTTGCAAATTTCTTGCATATCTCATCTATTGCTGAACATGTAAAAGGTTTATCCGCTGACCTAACATGCTCAACTTCAGACACAACATTTTGTAGTTTTAAGTTGCTTCCATTGGTCTATAGTAAATTACAAAATATTTCAAGTCATGGAGCTTTTTTTATGCGAGGTTCAGTTTGTCTTAAAAATTTGAACTCATGTTCACAGTTATTTTATCACCAACTTGTGTGCTTTTTCTGGCTGATTGCTTGGGTTCAGTAGAGTTAAACCCATAAGGTAGTGCTCTTAGCCTTCATGTTTCTCAGTTTGTATTATCTCATATAATGTAATAGATACACGAGCATTTATTTTCAATCCCATTGATTTCAGATGTTAAGTGTTGGATCTTAAAAAAATGGGCAAACTAGTGGTTCTGGAGAAAATTCACGCAAAAGAAAGCAAAGTGCAATGGTGTCTCGAGCAGCTTAGTTGCTCAACATAATCCAATTACGACACATCATGTCTCAAATCAGTCCACTTCGTGCAAATGAGTCTTCCTTGCCTCAGCGTACTCTTGAAGTCAATCGGCCTGAGCTTCTTAACATCGACTCTCGATGTCAACCTAATAAGTCATATACCATAAATGAAGTCTCTGAACTGCTAATTACTCCACCACCCAATATATTTGTAACAAATTGTTCTTGAATTGCACAATTAAACCCAATATTTTTACTATATAAACAATATAAATTAATGCAACGAGTTCTTAGAGGAACCATAAAGTGTATCCTTTTTCAAGTCATCAACTATCTCTCTAACATCTATTTAACATTTCATTGATTGCAGATGTTAGGTAATGGATCTAAAAAAAATAGGCAGAGTAATAGTTCAGGAGAAAATTCACGCAAAAGAAAGGCAGCTGCAATGGAGTCTCAAGCAGCTCAATTTTCCAACATAATCCCATCACGACACCTCATTTCTCAAATCAGTCTGCTTCGTGGAAATGAGCATCATAACCTTGACACTCAACCTTAAAATAATCATTCTCAGACCATAAATGAAGACTCTGAACCACAAGTTGCTTCACCAGCAACTATGACTCTAGTCACCTCGGCTAGTGCGATCATGACACGACCCGAAATCCGGTTAGGCCGTGCGGGCACCCGACATATTCCCCTAGACCCGTCAGGCAAACCCTTACCAATTAAATTAGGAAAATAAATATAATAATTTATAAATAAAGACAAGACTTTTAAAAAAATTTACAGACATACTGATACCTCTAAGCTGTACAAAAGAAATTACAGCTGACTACCCAACATGCTAGGTTTAGGGCTATCCAGACCAGACATCTAAGAGTACAAAAGAAGACAAATACCTCCTGAAGGGAGCAAACTGCAACTGAAATGATAATCAATAAACTGGTGGCCATCCGAAATAAAAGCTGGCTCACCCTGACAGCTGAAGTCGTCTACGCTCCTTCACAACGTGGCGAACTCAATCCTGGAGTGAACCTGCCGAAACGAAATAGATAGAGAAGAAAAAAACAACAAACAAGGGTGAGTCAAAAGGACTCAATAAGTGGGGCAGACTAGCCACCTCAAAGAATAGGATACCTAGCCAGGGAGAAAAGAAACAAATAAACCAGATTTCTCTTATTTAAATTATGAAAAGGCAGAGCCAGATAATAATTAGAAACACGTATGGAATCGCAAACTATTCAATAACCAGGAACGTAATACAGCCAGAACATATAGGTATCCCGAACACATCAACAATCAGAAATATATCCTGTTGCGGCATGCAACCTGATCCATATATTCATCCTGTTGAGGCGTGCAACCCGATCCATATATTCATACCGCTGCGACGTGCAACCCGATCCATATATTTACACCGTTTCGGCGTGCAACCCGATCCCCGCAACTTAGAATACGAGCCAGAAATATATAGGCAAACTGTAATATGTCCACAACATGGTGTACATACCGCATACATAAAACACAATATAATACACACAATAGTCAGTATGCGGTGCAATGAGATGGGATGAATGCGGCATGATGTAATGCAGTCACATACTCTTGATACCTATCTCCGGCGCGGGACTCTCATCGTCTACCAGGAGATATATGCAATAATGACCCTTCACCGGCTCGGGACTCTCATCGATTACCGGGAAGTATATGTAATAATGACCCTTTACCGGTGCGGGACTCTCATCGCCAACCGGAAAGTATATGCAATAATGACCCTTCGCCGATGCGGGACTCTCATCGCCAACGGGGAAGTATATGCAATAATGACCCTTCGCCGGTGCGGGACTCTCATCGCCAACCGGGAAGTATATGCAATACTCAAAACCAGAGTGCAATGCTCATATGTTTAATGCAATACCAACAACAGGGCATAACATATAATATACAATGTAAATCCAAAGCTAAGGCGTAATGAGTACGCCTATCGGCAGCTACACACGTAAGGAAACACGTGGTAGAAAATCCACGAGGCCAAGTGCCTCCAAAGAAATGGATATAAACACTTACCTCTTCCAAAAGTTAGCTCTGCTAATCAATAACCGCTTTATCCTTTGGTTTCATTGCCAAACGATCCCACTCTATTCAATAAGCAGAAAAATATATCAAATTAGGCTAAAGGCTTCATTCCTCACATCTTAGGGTAATCCAGGTAGGAACCTGATACCCTATTTGCATACGCAATACGCAGGCCAGGCCTATATACAGGGTTTAAGGTCACATAGCCAAACCCCAAATAATTTACATTTATATGTTGCACATAGCTCACTGATTACGAATATATAATCAATTTCATTATCAGGGTCCATTTGACCCTTCAAACTATTAATTGAACTTGTTAAAACGATGTCTAATATTCCAAGTTTTACCGTTAAAATATATTTAAACACACGTAATAAACTCAAATGATATATTAGGATCATTACCTGAATGTTGCAGGGTGAAAATTCTATCTTTTCTCCGGCTCTTTTCTCATTTTCTGGCATTTTTCTTCCTCCCCGTCCTTTTATTTTCTCTCTGTGTCTGAATCTTTTTTTTGTTACTGCTTCTGCTATACTTAGCATATATGCACTTACCCACCGCCTAACTTTTTAATTTTATTTGTCTTTTTGTCCTTTTTTTTAAAAAAATTCGCTGTTACGGTAAAAATTAAAACGGTACCCTACGATATTCGAAATAATTTCAAATTTTGCATAGAAGTTGTACAAAATATATGTAACAAACTTGCGAAGGCGGATCTCAAATTGGACTCCCGAAACACAAGATGCAAATTTAAATGAAAAAGTCAAATTATTTAACTTTCGGCATTTTAGCGGAAACTAGCCGAACAACATCGAAATTCACTTTCGAAAGTTTACAAAAATCACAAATAATCATACGAACCTAACGGCACTTTCGGATTTCGAATCGGAGATTATTCGGCAAAACCGAGCTCGAAAATCTCTTTGTACTATTTATCGCCAATAAAAACTGAAACCTTCTTCCGATGCTTATCAAACGAGGCCTGATTTAGCTCAAATTTTACAGACAGTTCCTAATGAACATTACGAATATTTTAAAGTTATTGACACGCCAATCGGAGTTCTAACTTTCGAAACGACTGACCGAGGTCGTTTCATTCTCTTCCACTTAAACTCTCGTTCGTCCTCGAACGAGCCTAAGTATAAAGCAAGATTCACGTAGACAACAAGAGAACTTTGCACAAATTTCATAAACTATTCCACGGATATTATCTCATGACTATAGAATCAGAATTATGACACGCACATCAAACCCTTGGATAAAAACATAGCTGGATAATATCATAACGTCATTTCCCAGCTTATTCTGACTAAACCGATCCTTCCTCGATCACGAGAGGAAAGTTCTACATTTTTGAAGCAAAGATGTTACACCCCGTACGTCTAAATTGACGTATATCATTATAATATTATGTTAAGAATGATTTAAGTGAGTTTAAAGTAATAATATGACCATATATGATGTTTATATGTTGAATATAAAGTTTGGGAAAAATCAGATTTAAGTTGCGGAAAAACCGACTAAGGAATTGCCTTGTAACGGAGCTTTTTCAGCAATTAATTTCATGTGTTATATGAAGTCTTTTGGGGACATATCATATACCAAATTGAAGGTCTTGGAGTGTAGTTTCCAACACTTTTAACGGTTTGCTCATATAACTTATAGATAAAAAGATATGAGCGTCAGAAGTCAGACCAGAAAAAGGGACATAAGCGCAAAAGAGGGCTAGAAATGAAATGTTTTTATTATAAAAGAGAAATTTCTCTCTCTCTCTCTCGACATTTCCAGTAAACCCACGATATAAACAGAGGTTTCCTCAGTTTGAATCCATTTTTTTTATTTTGAAGAAAGAACATCAATTTTGACACGAAACGGAAGACGGATTGCGTCAAAACGCTCTACGCGATTAGGGTAACATTATGCTACCTTCAATTTCGTCTATAGTTTGAGTTTTAGAATTACTTCATAGCTAAGTAAAGTATCTAAATTCTATATTATAGCTTGTTTAAGCTTTAGAAGGTGTGGAATTCAAAGGAACGAAGTTTAGAAGCTAGAAACATCAAAGGTATGTAAGGCTAAACCTTTCTTTTGGCAAGGCATGTATCTTTTAGATTTTGAAGCTTTTATTAGTTTCAAACTTAGTTTTTCTTGTGAGAAACTTGTATGGTACCAAGTAAACCTTGTATATACTTAATTTGGTACTAAAATCCAAGGTGAAAGACGTCCAAATCAGAAAGGCAAAACGTTTCAAAATCTGGAAAATTGTTTTGAACTTTGGACAGTTGTTAGTATATTGATCATAACTCCTTATACAAAATTGATATTAGGATGATTTAAGAATCTCCAGAATTCTAATACATATATCTACAACTTTCATGAAGACCATGAGGTCTATAACTTTTATCTGCACCCTCAAAACTATGATGCAATACAGGACGCTGGTACTGTCTAGAAATTCTGTACATCCGTGGAATTGTTACGCCACTCTCATCTTGTTATCCAGTTAATTTGTTTATGTTATCAGTTTATCCGGGTATCCATTCCCGTGTATAGTATAGTGTTGGTTCTGTTTTGCGGATCATCCAGTTTTAGAGGAAACTCTGCCGAAATTTCTATAAAAATCAAAGAGTTAGACAGATTCTAAGTTTCAGGTTGTGTCTACAATTCCATCCAGAGTTTTCTTATCATTCCTTTGAGTCCATATATATTGTTGCCACATGTGTTATGCCTCATACATGCTTATGCTTATATTGTGATCATGTTATGTGTGATTTGGAGTCCCCCATAGAGGCTGGACATTGGACACACAGTCCGGTCGCGTGTGATACTACCCGTCTGGGGGACACAGCCCCTCTGGTTCAGGCGGGAGTTGAAACACCTAGTGTGACCGGGTGTCATTCACACACTCTGACCAGAGAGACTAGATATTACTGGCTGGGGGGGATATAGCCCATAACACCCACCAGGTGTGCCATATATGTGTATATAGCCACAGTATGCACTGCATGATTATACATGAGGCTAGTTCCGGTTTTCAGTTACCTGATTTGGGGGGATACAGCCCATAACGCCAGACAGGTACTAGTTCAGATGTTCAGTTACCTGATTTGGGGGGATATAGCCCATAACACCAGACAGGTACCAGTTCAGATAACAGTTCAGCTTTAGCTCGGTACCAGTTATCAGTTCTCAGTTATCAGCCACCAGTTCTTAGCGTCAGTAACAGTTGACACCAGTTCTTAGCGCCAGTATCAGTTGACAGTTATCAGTTCTCAATTATCAGCCACCAGTTCTTAGCGTCAGTATTAGTTGACAGTTATCAGTTCCAGTTTCTAGTAACCAGCTATCAGTCATATTACAGTTATTTATCAGTATAGTTCAGCTCAGTCTTCAGGTTCAGATTCAGCTAGACTTCAGCTTATATTCATATCATGTTTAGTACGTTCTTCAGATTTCCAGCTATATTGCTATGCTCCAGCTCATGTTTACATATTTATATTCCAGCCTACAGTTTCATTCAGCTATGACATATTATATGCTCATGCCTTACATACTTGGTACATATCGTACTCACGCCCTTTTCTGGGGCGCTGCGTTTCATGCCGCGCAGGTGCAGATAGATCAATGCTTGGACCACGTTAGTAGGCCATCTATCAGCTACTGGAGTCACTCCGCTTACTCCCGGAGTTACCTATCTTTTGGTATGTGTACAGTCAGCCAGCTTGGGTATGGCGGGGCCTTATCTCGTCCTTTGTATATTCAGTTCAGCACTCTTAGAGGCCTGTAGATATGTCCCTGTGTGGTGCAGTCAGTATGTTATGTATGTCAGCTTATGTTAGCCTTGTCAGCTATTTGCATTGCATACTCCTTATCAGCTAGGTTTATGCTTATTCTGTTTATCAGTTATAATGGTTAGCATATTATCAGTAGGATTAGTGATGATCGACACTTAGTGTTGGTCATCCGTCGCGGCCCTAAGTTGGGTCGTGACAAAAGTGGTATCAGAGCAGTTCAGTCCTAGGGTGTCTACAGGCCGTGTCTAGTAGAGTCTTGTTTAGGAGTATGTTGCGCGCCATACTTTTGAACAGGAGGCTACAAGGCACTTCAGGACAGTTGTCTTTCTTTCTTCTCTAGATCGTGCGATAGAGCCATGATTATAGAATTCAGCCCTCTAACAATAGTAATTTCAGCAAAGCGATGCCGCCAAAGAAACTAACAGCTGCCCAGAAGGGCAAGGTTATTGCCGGCCAGGGTATTAGTAGAGTGCCACCTAAGGTGGATGAGAGTGAGGAGTCCAGACCTGAGGCTCCATCTGAGGCCTCACAGATCCTATCAATTCAGGGTAATATTAGAGGTACTGTAGCTACTATACCTCCACATTCTCAACCTGATAGTCAGGGGCAGGAAATGAGGGATGCCATGAGATTATCGACCAGTGTTGTAGTTGCTTAGACTAGACAACACAGTGCATATCCCCAGGGAGATGTTGGGTCCAGGATCAATGATTTTATCAGGCTAAAGCCTACAGTCTTTACTGGATCCCGTACAGGAGAAGACCCTCAGGATTTTCTATTGGGGATAGCCAGAGTGTTGAGGGTTATGCACGTGTCAGACACGGAGTCAGTAGAGTTGGCTGCATTCAGATTGCATGACCTAGCAGCAGGGTGGTATCAGACATGGGAGCTATCTAGAGGGTCAGATGTTACTCCGGCGACTTGGAAGGAATTCTCAGATGCCTTCCTTTATCAGTATATGCCTATAGAGACATAGGGAGCCCATGCTAATCAGTTCCTGACCTTGAGACAGGGAAGTTTGAGTGTAGAAGAGTATAATTAATGCTTTAGTTCTTTAGCATGGTTTGCCCCTACGGTTGTAGTGAGTATGGAGGATAGAATTCACAGGTATATAGTGGGACTAGCTCCACACCTAGTGAACGAGCGTATGACAGTTGCTATGCAGTCATGTATGAACATAACATTCAGGCATTTGCTTTGTTACTTGAGGAGAGGAAGCAGAAATAGAGAGCCGACAGGGATAAAGTGCTAGACAAGAGGGGCAGATTTTCTGGTTCGTTTGGAGAGACTTCTGGAGCGAGTAGATAGCAGTGTGTTAGACAACCACCAGCTAGTATACCTACACAGTCTCGTGGCCTGAGATCTGATAGAACTCCTCAGTCCAGATCTAGTCACACATCACTGACTTCAAGATTAAAGTGTCGTGGTACTTCTATACCGGCCAATCAGACATATCCCAGATGTTCGGATTGTGGTAGACACCACTTGGGTCCATGTCAGTTAGGAGTTGATACTTGTTATATTTGTCGCGAGGCAGGCCATTTCATGAGAGATTGCCCGACTAGGGGTGGTAGTTGTACAGCCCAGCCAGCTAGATCAGCAGTTGCTTGCTCAGCATCAGCACGCCATCAGGGGCATGTTCTTCAGGATGGCACCTGTATAACAGAAAGAATTTAAGGAGCAATTGAAGGATTTGTTAGATAAAGGCCTCATCAGACCCAGCATTTCCCCGTGGGGAGCCTCGATGCTATTTGTAAAAAAAAAAAAAAAAAAAAGAAAGATGGCTCTCTACGCATGTGCATAGATTACAGACAGCTGAATAAAGTCATTATTAAGAATAAATACTCTCTGCCCAGGATTGATGTCTAGTTTGACAAGCTCCAGGGTGCCAAGTGCTTCTCGAATATAGATTTGCGATCAGGCTACCATCAGGTTAGAGTTAGAAAATCTGATATACCTAAGACTGCATTCAGGACTAGGAATGGCCATTATGAGTTTTTAGTGATGTTGTTTGGACTCACTAATGCATTTGCAGTATTTATGGATCTAATGGACAGCGTATTCAAGCCTTATTTAGATTTATTTGTGATTATATTTATTGATGATATTCTCATCTATTCAAAGTCTGAATCAGAGCATCCGGAGCACCTACGCACAGTATTGGGTACTCATCGGGACCAACAATTATATGCTAAGTTCTCAAGTGTGAATTCTGGATAGATTCAATGGCATTTTTTGGCCATATAGTTTCAGCAGAAGGAATTAAAGTAGATGGCCAGAAGATCAAGGCTGTGAAGAATTTGCCCAGACCTACAACGCTAACTGAAGTACGTAGTTTTCTGGGTTTGGAAGGATATTACAGGAGGTTCATAGGAGGTTTTTCCTTCATTGCAGCTCCACCAAATTGATACAGAAAATAGCTAAATTTCAGTGGTCTGATTCTTGCGAGCACAGTTCCAAGAACTAAAGAACAGGTTGGTAAGAGCTTTAGTACTTACACATCTAGAGGGATCTGAGGGATATGTCATTTACTGTGACGCTTCTCGAATTGGTCTTGGTTGTGTTTTGATGCAGTACGGTAGAGTTATTGCTTATGCTTCTAGGCAGCTGAAAAAGCACGATAAGAACTACCTCATCCATGATCTTGAGCTTTCAGCAGTCATTCATGCATTGAAGATTTGGAGACATTATTTTTACGGTGTTCATGTTGATATTTATACGGATCACAAGAGCCTCCAGTACATATTTAAGCAAAAGGAGCTAACCCTATGATAGAGGCGGTGGCTAGAGTTGCTGAAGGACTATGACATGGACATTCTTTATCATCCGGGTAAAGCGAACGTTGTTGCTGATTCCCTTAGTCGCAAGCCTATGAGTAGTTTATCTTATTTACAACCAGAGAAAATAAAGTTAGCTCATACACTCTACCAGTTGGCCAGCATGGATGTCAGATTAATAGATTCAGAGGACGCAAGAGTTACAGTTCAGAACGCAACCACTACTTGCCTAGTGACATAAGTAAAGCAGCGCCAGTATGAGGATCCAGTTCTAGTTCAATACAGGCAGATAGCCAGAAGAAAACCAAAATTATTATATAGGTTACTAGTGACGGGGTTCTTATATATAAAGATAGACTTTGTGTTCCTGATGTTGCAGATTTATGTGGACAGATTATGACAGATGCACATTATTCCAGATACATTGTTCATCCTAATTCGACTAAGATTTACCATGATCTTAAGCAGATTTATTGTTGAGACGAAATGAAGTGTGACATAGCAGAATTTGTGGCTCAGTGTGCTAACTGCCAGCAGGTTAAAGTCGAGCATAAAAAAAAAAAAAAACCTAGTGGCTTGTTACAGGAAGTCGAGATTCCATCATAGAAATGGGAAGTAGTGAATATGGACTTCATTACAGGCTTGCCCCGTATGCGGAGCAGATATGACTCTATTTGGGTTATAGTTGACAGGCTTACTAAATGAGCTCATTTCTTTCCTGTTAGAACTACATATACAGCAGAGGATTATGCCAGACTTTATATCAGAGAGATAGTGCGCCTACATGGTATTCCAGTATTTATTATTTCAGACGGGGGCGCACCAGTTTACAGCTAATTTCTATAGATCGTTCCAGACAGGTTTAGGGACACAGGTGTATCTGAGTACAGTATTTCATCCATAGACAGACAGACAGGCTGAGCGGACCATTCAGACATTAGAAAATATGCTTAGAGCTTACGTGTTAGATTTTAGATGCAGCTGGAATGGTCACCTACTGTTGATAGAGTTTGCATATAATAATAGCTATCATTCTAACATACAGATGGTGCCATATGAAGCTTTGCATGGGCACAAATGCAGGTTTTCTATATGATGGTTCAAGGTTGGCGAGTCTCAATTGATAGGTCCAGATTTAATCCAACAATTAATTGATAAAGTCAAGTTGATCAGGGAAATATTATTAGCAGTGCAGAGCAGACAGAAGTCCTATGCAGATAATCGACATTGAGATTTAGAATTTCATATTGGCGATTAGGTATTCCTGAAAGTATCACCTATGAAAGGCGTTATGAGATTTGGAAAGAAGGGAAAGCTTAGCCCTAGATTTATTAGTCCATATCAGATTATCAGGCAAGTTGGGCGTGTAGTCTACGAGTTAGACCTTCAAGCAGACCTTCAGGAGGTACATCCAGTATTCCATGTTTCCATGCTCAAAAAAATGTGTCAGAGATCCTTCTAGAGTTGTACCAGTAGAGGATGTACAGATTACTGAACAGTTGACTAATAAGGAGGTGCCAGTTGCAATTTAAAGAGGCAGATTCTTTGAGTATGTAACAGATCGTTGCTTAATGCTTCTACATACTTCATTTAACATTCGAGGACGAATGTTCCTAACGGGGGAATATTGTTACACCCCGTACGTGTAAATTGACGTATATCATTATAATATCATGTTAAGAATGATTTAAGTGAGTTTAAAGTAATAATATGACCATATATGATGTTTATATGTTGAATATAAAGTTTGGGAAAAATCAGATTTAAGTTGCGGAAAAACCGACTAAGGAATTGCCTTGTAACGGAGCTTTTTCAGCAATTAATTTCATGTGTTATATGAAGTCTTTTGGGGACATATCATATACCAAATTGAAGGTCTTGGAGTGTAGTTTCCAACACTTTTAACGGTTTGCTCATATAACTTATAGATAAAAAGATATGAGCGTCAGAAGTCAGACCAGAAAAAGGGACATAAGCGCAAAAGAGGGCTAGAAATGAAATATTTTTATTATAAAAGAGAAATTTCTCTCTCTCTCTCTCGACATTTCCAGTAAACCCACGATATAAACAGAGGTTTCCTCAGTTTGAATCCATTTTTTTTTTATTTTGAAGAAAGAACATCAATTTTGACACGAAACGGAAGACGGATTGCGTCAAAACGCTCTACGCGATTAGGGTAACATTATGCTACCTTCAATTTCGTCTATAGTTTGAGTTTTAGAATTACTTCATAGCTAAGTAAAGTATCTAAATTCTATATTATAGCTTGTTTAAGCTTTAGAAGGTGTGGAATTCAAAGGAACGAAGTTTAGAAGCTAGAAACATCAAAGGTATGTAAGGCTAAACCTTTCTTTTGGCAAGGCATGTATCTTTTAGATTTTGAAGCTTTTATTAGTTTCAAACTTAGTTTTTCTTGTGAGAAACTTGTATGGTACCAAGTAAACCTTGTATATACTTAATTTGGTACTAAAATCCAAGGTGAAAGACGTCCAAATCAGAAAGGCAAAACGTTTCAAAATCTGGAAAATTGTTTTGAACTTTGGACAGTTGTTAGTATATTGATCATAACTCCTTATACAAAATTGATATTAGGATGATTTAAGAATCTCCAGAATCCTAATACATATATCTACAACTTTCATGAAGACCATGAGGTCTATAACTTTTATCTGCACCCTCAAAACTATGATGCAATACAGGACGCTGGTACTGTCTAGAAATTCTGTACATCCGTGGAATTGTTACGCCACTCTCATCTTGTTATCCAGTTAATTTGTTTATGTTATCAGTTTATCCGGGTATCCATTCCCGTGTATAGTATAGTGTTGGTTCTGTTTTGCGGATCATCCAGTTTTAGAGGAAACTCTGCCGAAATTTCTATAAAAATCAAAGAGTTAGACAGATTCTAAGTTTCAGGTTGTGTCTACAATTCCATCCAGAGTTTTCTTATCATTCCTTTGAGTCCATATATATTGTTGCCACATGTGTTATGCCTCATACATGCTTATGCTTATATTGTGATCATGTTATGTGTGATTTGGAGTCCCCCATAGAGGCTGGACATTGGACACACAGTCCGGTCGCGTGTGATACTACCCGTCTGGGGGACACAGCCCCTCTGGTTCAGGCGGGAGTTGAAACACCTAGTGTGACCGGGTGTCATTCACACACTCTGACCAGAGAGACTAGATATTACTGGCTGGGGGGGATATAGCCCATAACACCCACCAGGTGTGCCATATATGTGTATATAGCCACAGTATGCACTGCATGATTATACATGAGGCTAGTTCCGGTTTTCAGTTACCTGATTTGGGGGGATACAGCCCATAACGCCAGACAGGTACTAGTTCAGATGTTCAGTTACCTGATTTGGGGGGATATAGCCCATAACACCAGACAGGTACCAGTTCAGATAACAGTTCAGCTTTAGCTCGGTACCAGTTATCAGTTCTCAGTTATCAGCCACCAGTTCTTAGCGTCAGTGACAGTTGACACCAGTTCTTAGCGCCAGTATCAGTTGACAGTTATCAGTTCTCAATTATCAGCCACCAGTTCTTAGCGTCAGTATTAGTTGACAGTTATCAGTTCCAGTTTCTAGTAACCAGCTATCAGTCATATTACAGTTATTTATCAGTATAGTTCAGCTCAGTCTTCAGGTTCAGATTCAGCTAGACTTCAGCTTATATTCATATCATGTTTAGTACGTTCTTCAGATTTCCAGCTATATTGCTATGCTCCAGCTCATGTTTACATATTTATATTCCAGCCTACAGTTTCATTCAGCTATGACATATTATATGCTCATGCCTTACATACTTGGTACATATCGTACTCACGCCCTTTTCTGGGGCGCTGCGTTTCATGCCGCGCAGGTGCAGATAGATCAATGCTTGGACCACGTTAGTAGGCCATCTATCAGCTACTGGAGTCACTCCGCTTACTCCCGGAGTTACCTATCTTTTGGTATGTGTACAGTCAGCCAGCTTGGGTATGGCGGGGCCTTATCTCGTCCTTTGTATATTCAGTTCAGCACTCTTAGAGGCCTGTAGATATGTCCCTGTGTGGTGCAGTCAGTATGTTATGTATGTCAGCTTATGTTAGCCTTGTCAGCTATTTGCATTGCATACTCCTTATCAGCTAGGTTTATGCTTATTCTGTTTATCAGTTATAATGGTTAGCATATTATCAGTAGGATTAGTGATGATCGACACTTAGTGTTGGTCATCCGTCGCGGCCCTAAGTTGGGTCGTGACAATAGATATACGAAACTCTGGATGGACTAACATGATTCAGCCGATAATCACCTCTTCGATATACCTTTCGATATAGAACAAGTCGATGGAACTAAGAATTAGCTCACGATTGATGCAATAACGGGAAGCTTTTGAAGTACCTTGTCACCACTCACTATAGAAGATTTGATACAAGCTATATTATTTTTACGAATGAACTATACAACATCTCAATTGATTTAGTATTACCATTCAGTATTTGTAGGAAGACTCCTCCACTTAAAGCACAAACTCATGCAGCTATTTGAATAGGAATAACCATCCTCGCACAGTCTGCTGGACTAAAGAAGATTTAGCTAAAAGTTGAATGTAGGCAGACCTAAGCTTCCAACTACCCTTTTGAGTTGCCTAAAAGCTGCAACTCTCGAGTTCCCAACTCCATACCTTTGCCGTAAACGCCACCGCCTGATGGATGATACTTCTATAAAAAAAAAATTCGGCAGAGTTTCCCCTGAAACTGAATGATCCGCAAAAATAGAACCAGCACTATAATATACATGGGAATAGATACCCGGATAAACTGATAACATAAACATGTTAAGCGGATAACAAGATGAGACAACTGGATGACATAACAAATCCGCAGATAGAATGTCTGGACAGCACCATTGTCCTGATTTTCAACCTAAACAATAATATGCTTACTCGGTTACCCTTACATGCACTCTGGCTCAACACAGGTAACGTTACAATAGGTTACTGGCCGCCTAAGTTCACCAGTGCCGAACAAAGAAGATATGGCTACGAACTGAGGATAGAAATAATTAGAGCTTCAGGAAGCTCATCTTCTTATTGCTTGGCTACCAGAGCTAGACTATTTACGAGTCAAAGTAGCCCAAGAATCGCAATTAAAGAAACAAATATTAAATGAGCTTTATGGAACAACATCCATGCCAATTTGACCTCCCAATAAAAAGGAAACTTTGACAATTTACCAGAAACCTTTTTATAACCCAGACAAGCTCATAGGATAACATGACTCTGCTAGCGCCTCGAACCATGAGGAGATACATAGATTGAGCATTACTTACCAGCCACTTTACATCGGAAAAAACAACGACACTTCCTGATGGTGACGAATAAAAATCCCATCATCCTACCAACACTGATTTTCGAGGAGCGGTAAACTGAATTGACATAATAACAGAAGGTGGCGTAACGAGATGCCAAGCAGAAAAATACCGATACTCACTCACACATCCCTCACATTTAAACCAGATAAACTAGTAGGGTCATCACAAATACCAGGAATAAATCATATCAGAAGCTCACCCCTCTACCGCAATCGATTCTTAATAGAAACAACATCCAAGGAAACCATTTAAACATGATAAGACACACCATTTCCAGATCGATCAGAAAGATAAATCTTACTTACAGATAAGGGAGGAAGAAACACACGGGTCTACTACATCGGATGCCTCAGCATCCTGCCATACTAGCAGTTCATAGAACTGCCTCTGCAGCTGAGCTGAGCCACTACCCTGACAAGCACTTTCTGGAGAACCACTGCCATCATGCTCTCGACCTCTACTGGATGGTGGCATTTCTCTGGCTGATTGAGATCTAAATGAAATTCCCTGCGACTGTGCAGGTACCTGATGACAAGAGAAAGGACGGCTGCTAACTTATCCGAATAAGGAAAAATCCTCAAAGAATAGCCAGACTCACGACAATGATAACAGGAAAACTCCTCAAAGGATAATCAGACTCACGACAATGATAACACCTTTTCACTGACTATAGGAGCTGGACAGATTGTTGATAGCTATAAAGAGAAAGCTAAGTCTAATCTTGATGAACTACCCGCGCACTCGGAGAATCGCGCTCTACAAGCTGAGATAACCTGGAAGGTGACCTCCCAAAATAATCAGAACTCTTACCTCCAAATGAGGTACCATGGTTACCCACTATGGCCACGGGATCTCTTGCTCTCCCGCTCTAATTTATGGTATGCCTCGTACCTCTGAGCAATATTAATAACAACATCAACTGAAATCTCGACCTCAATCTCTCGAGTCACCTAGGATCTCAACGAAAAAGAAAGGTCATCAATAAATCTTTGAATCTCTCGAAAGGCTCATGGACTAGTTCTAATGCATATTCAGTCATTCTATAGAATTCAATCTCATATTCTGAAACACCAACAGGCTAACCGACAGGCTACCCTGTCCAATCTACTCGAACTAGAAACATTTTTCATCTTGTTCGCTACTCGAAAGGAACTTTTCCACGAATCTAGAAGGAAAATCGAACAATGTTGGCTAATAAAGAGCAGTCCACCAATTCAACACTGGACCTCTGAAACTGGAAAACAGAATAATCGACACCATACCGCTCGATATAACTAGAGCCTGAAGGATATGCTGACATCATTTTATTTTAAAAAGAATCACGAGGTTTATCTGATGCATTGCTTAAGATTATCGGAAGGTTCAACCGCGTAAAATAATGCAACCTCTTCAGACACTCGGACCGAACTGATACCTCGGCTGGCTAACCAGCCAGAACAATTAGAGGTACAACACATACTACTTCCGGAATATAATTTACTGCAGCAATATTAAGAATTGGAATAGGAGCTCCCTGAGACCGAACATCTGTATCTGCGGCAACCCGATAAGATGCCTAGCGAATAATAGGTTCTTGCAGTATCTGCGTCGCCAAAATTCACGTAAAAGCATCGTAGAGAGCCAAGGGAACTACAAGGCCCTGCTCCCTTGCCCATCGCAAACTCGTACAGCTGGCACCTTCATAACTAGATCGTCAGCACAATCAACACTCTCGGGGCTTCGTCAGTGCTAGCCCCAGGGTAGACTGTTTCGTCCTGAACTCCTTCCGTTTGCTGATTTGTCGTACGAGGGTTCACAATTACCACGAACGAATTAATGAAAAATACTTTTGCATCCTAGACCGATGCACGATCATAAATGAAGAAAGTGAAACTTCCTAAATGCCATCATAGCCCCTCGTAGATAAGTACGGACGTCTACGTACCCATCAGCGAGACTCTACTAGACACTGTCTTAGTCTGGATAGACTCTAAACTGGGCTCTGATACCAACTAACACGACCCGAAATCCGGTTAGGCCGTGCGGGCACCCGACATCTTCCCCTAGACCCGTCGGGCGAACCCTTACCAATTAAATTATGAAAATAAATATAATAATTCATAAATAAAGACAAGACTTTTAGAAAAATTTTACAGACATACTGATACCTCTAAGCTGTACAAAAGAAATTACAGCTGACTACCCAACATGCTAGGTTTAGGGCTATCCAGACCAGACATCTAAGAGTACAAAAGAAGACAAATACCTCCTGAAGGGAGCGAACTGCAACTGAAATGATAATCAATAAACTGGTGGCCATCCGAAATAAAAGCTGGCTCACCCTGACAGCTGAAGTCGTCTACGCTCCTTCACAACGTGGCGAACTCAATCCTGGAGCGAACCTGCCGAAACGAAATAGATAGACAAGAAAAAAACAACAAACAAGGGTGAGTCAAAAGGACTCAATAAGTGGGGCAGACTAGCCACCTCAAAGAATAGGATAGCTAGCCAGGGAGAAAAGAAACAAATAAACCAGATTTCTCTTATTTAAATTATGAAAAGGCAGAGCCAGATAATAATTAGAAACACGTATGGAATCGCAAACTATTCAATAACCAGGAACGTAATACAGCCAGAACATATAGGTATCCCGAACACATCAACAATCAGAAATATATCCTGTTGCGGCGTGCAACCTGATCCATATATTCATCCTGTTGCGGCGTGCAACCCGATCCATATATTCATACCGTTGCGACGTGCAACCCGATCCATATATTTATACCGTTTCGGCGTACAACCCGATCCCCGCAACTTAGAATACGAGCCAGAAATATATAGGCAAACTGTAATATGTCCACAACATGGTGTACATACCGCATACATAAAACACAATATAATACACACAATAGTCAGTATGCGGTGCAATGAGATGGGATGAATGCGGCATGATGTAATGCAGTCACATACTCTTGATACCTATATCCGGCGCGAGACTCTCATCGTCTACCAGGAGATATATGCAATAATGACCCTTCACCGGCTCGTGCCTATCTGTTTGAATCATGCGGACTTATAATGCTTTACTCCTTAATGTTCCCCAACTCATTCAAGACAATGTTAAAGGCAAGATGACTCATCTATCGAGTTTCAGTGGAAACTATGCCTATATAAACTCCTCTTTATAGGTGTGTCGTGCATCACATCTTCATTACTAGGATGATTATAAGCCTCTTTCCCCACACTCGATTTATGGATGTTACCTCGTCTTTTGACAGTACCTTTGTTGTAACTGTAAACTACCTATTCTGTCGAATTTCGACACGCCCGGAGCTGATCATCTCATACTCCCACAAGTAATCTGCCTAATCTTTCATTACAAATTAGGATGTCATTTGGCATTTTCTTCCAATTTGTTACACCCCGTATGTCTAAAGTGACGTATATCATTCTAATGACATGTTAAGAATGATTTAAGTCAGTTTAAAATTATAAAATGACCATATATGATGTTTATATGATGAATATAATGTTTGAGAAAAATCGGATTTAAGTTGCGGAAAAACCGACTAAGGAATTGCCTTGTAACGAAGCTTTTTCAGCAATTAATTCTGTGTGTTATTTAAGGTCTTTTGGGGACATATCATATACCAAATTGAAGGTCTTGGAGTTTAGTTTCCAACATTTTTGACAGTTTGTTCATACAATATCTAGATAAAAAGATATGAGCATCATAAATCAGGCCAGAAGAAGGGACACAAGCGCAAAAGAGGGCTAGAACTGAAATATTTCGAGTATAAAAGGAAAACATGTCTTTTTTTTTCATTATTTCAGGAATATACACGATAGTAGTAGAGCTCTTTTGATGTTTTAATCCATTTTTATGGTTTTGAAGAGAGAACATCAATCTTTACTTGAAATTGAAGGCGGATTGCGTCAAAACGCTCTACGCGATTAAAGTAACGTTATGCTACCTTCAATTTCGTCTATAGCTTGAGTTTTAGAATTGCTTCATGGCTAAGTAAAGTACCTGAATGCTGTATTATATCTCTTTTAAGCTCTAGAAGGTGTGGAATTCAAGGGAAACAAAGTTTAAAAGCAAGAAACATCAAAGATATGTAAAGCTGAACCTATCTTTCGACAAGGCATTTATTTTACAGCTTTTGAAGCTTTTCTTAGTTCCAAACATGATATTTCTTGTTGGTTACTTGTACATCATCAAGGGAACCTTGTATATATTTAATTTGGTACTAAAATCCAAGGTGAAAGACCTCCAAATCATCAAAATCGTTTGATCTTTGGACAGTTGTTAGTATATTGATCATAACTCCTTGTACAAAATTGATATTTAGATGATTTAAGATTCCTTGGAACCCTAAGGCATATATCTACAACTTTTATGCAGACTATGAAGTCTATAAATTTTAACTACACACTGAAAATTAGGTCGCAAGGTAGGACAGTGGTGCTGTCCAGACATTCTATCTTCGGATTTGTTATGTCATTCGGTCGTCTCATTTTGTTATCCATTTAAGTTGTTTATGTTATCAGTTTATCCGGGTATCCATTCCCGTGTATATTTTAGCACCGGTTCTTCTTTTGCAGACTCTCTAGTTTTAGGGAAAACTCTACCGAAATTTTTATAGAAATTCAAAGTGTTGGACAAATTCTGTGTTCTAGGTTGTGTCTATAATTCCATCCAGAGTTTACTTATCATTCCATTGAGTCCATATCTATTGTTGCCAGATGTGTTATACCTCATACATGCTTATGCTTATATTGTAATCATGTTATGTGTGATTTGGAGTCTCCCATAGAGGCTGGACATTGGACACACAGTCCAGTCGCGTGTGATACTACCAGTTTTGGGAATACAGCCCCTCTGGTTCAGGCGGAAGTTGAAAGACCTAGTGTGACTGGGTGTCATTCACACACTCTGACCAGAGAGACTAGATATTATTGGCTGGGGGGACATAGCCTATAACACCCGTCAGGTTTGTTATATACGCGTATATAGACTCAGTATGCACAACATGATTATACATGAGGCTAGTTCAGGTTTTCAATTACCTGATTTGGGGGGTATACAACCCATAACACAACACAGGTACCAGTTCAGATAACAGTTCAGTTTTAGCTCAGTACCAGTTATCAGTTCTCAGTTATCAGCCACCAGTTCTTAATGTCAGTATTAGTTGTCACCTAGTATCAGTTGCCAGTTATCAGTTCCAGTTTCTAGTTACCAGTTATCAGTCAGATTATAGTCATTTATCAGTATAGTTCAGCTCAATTTTCAGTTTTAGATTCATTTAGACTTCAGTTTATATTCAGATCATATTTAGTCCATGTTTCAGATTTTCAGCTTCATTGCTATACTTCAGCACATATTTTCATATTTATATTCCAGCCTTACAGTTTCATTCAGCCATGCTATATATTATATGCTCATGCCTTAAATACTTGGTACATATCATACTCACGCCCTTTCTGGGGCGCTGCGTTTCATGCCGCGCAGGTACAAAGAGATCAGACCTTAAGCCACGTTAGTAGGCTATCTACCAGCTTTTGCAGTCACTCCGACTCCTCCCGGAGTTTACTATTTATAGACATCGTGTAGGTATGGGGGGCCTTGTCCCGTCCTTTGTATGTTCAGTTCAGCACTCTTAGAGGCCTGTAGATATGTCCCTGTGTGGTTCTGTCAGTATGTTATGTATGTCAGCTTATGTTAGCATTGTTAGCTTTTTGCATTGCATAATTCTTATCAGCTAGGTTTATACTTATTCCGTTTATCAGTTATACTCATGGTTAGCAAATTATCAGCAGGATTAGGGATGATAGACACTTAGTGTTGGTCATCCGTCGCGACCCTAAGTTGGGTCGTGACACAATTAATATCTACTTTGTCTATTCAAGCCTATCTGCATCAATCGTGCATGTTTTCGTGTTTAATCATGCCCATCATTTGGAATCGTGCGCATTTATGAAACTCGCTCCTCAAATATTTTCCAGCTCGGTCAAAGCAATATTGAAGGCGTGATTACTCATTTATCGAGATCAAGTGGAAACTATGTATATATAAACTCCTTTTTATGAGTGTGTAGTGCGCCACATTTTCATAACTAGGATGATTATAAGCCTCTTTTCCCACGCTCGATCTGTTGATGTTATCTCATCTTCGCTAGTGCCTTTGCCTCATTCTTCATTTATCTTGCCAAAAGGCAAAGCGTACGCAGAGCTAAAATTTACATACTTGGATAAGTTTAGTCTTTAAATCTAAAATCGTGTGCCATAAACATCTCACACAGGCAGCATGTCATTCTAGAAGTATACACGGCCTGATTCTCGTGAAACCCGAGATATGTAGGCAACTCAGAGACCTGGTTCGGCCGAAAATACCCCTAAACTCTCATTTTCCTTTTTCACTTTGTCTGTCTGTCGTGACAAAATTTGCTACTCTGTCAACTATCTTTGCCCGAAGATTTTTTAATCATCCTAGGGCAAAGAGGGGTAGCTGTTAACACATAATTTTGTCCCTCTTTTTTCATAATTGGCTGTAATTTAACTTAAAGGTACAATTTAAATGTGTGAGCATATTTGCATTAGAGGGCATGCATTTGCGTGTGTTATCCCCTACTTATACATTATGTTATTAATTGTGGTATTTTTTTTATATCATTTAGACTATTTATCAAAATATGATTGTTTGTGCAATTTTGTACATTTATAGCATTTTAGTAAATATTTATGGTTATATATACTTAATTAAGTTAATTTGCATTCTGATTTCATTTTACGTGTGTACTATTTGTTGATCTTTCGTTTTATTTTATACATTACATATATTTATATCTTTATTTATTTCGCACATTTAAAGTTAAAATACCAGTCCAGTTAAAGATGTCCAGTTTAATTTTATTCATTATCTTCATTTTAAAAGAACGTCTTTTCCTCTTCGTTTTTTTGAAATCTCTTTCTACTTGAACATAGACAAAGGTTCGACCAGATACCTTTCTTGTATTTGAAAATCCCTACGATTCTAAAATATTTTCTTCTCTTTGGTCTCTGTATTTTATTTGAACATTGTCACAATTCTAACCAAATACATTTGTTATATATGTTTTCATATTTTTATTCTATTTATTAAAAATCCCCAAAATCACGCCATTTTCCTATTTTAGCCAAGATTCCAATTTTCCCAATTTCCTCAATCTCCCTAAATCTCTCCCTTAATCTCAAAATCCAAACCAATCTAATTTATTCCTTGATTCCCTCTCTTCAATCCCACTCCCAAAAATAGAAGATTCCCTCACCCCTTGATTCAACCCCATTCAAACGGTCTTCATTCAAAATGCACTGCTATATATGCAATCGACACCAACAGTACAAAACACACACCTCAAATCCCTCGTCTTCTTCCTCACCCACACACCCACAATACACACAAACTACACACACATACAACACTGCTCCCTTTCCATTGCAACAGCATCAACAGTGAACACCATTAACACATGACTCCTCACCTCTTCCTTATTTCTCCACACCTACACAAATACAATACCTCTCCCTCTCCAATCCAACAATATCAGCAGTAAACACATACACCCCAACTCCTCTCCTCTCCCAACGGCACATACCCACACACAAACAAAATCAGAGGACCCATACACACACGCCGATCAAACAGAAACAGAGGAGCAAGGACAGATTGGGAAACATATCCACGCACACATAAAAATCGAACAGGAACGGGAGTGGGGGGTGAGATCGAAACCAGTGGGAACCCAGAACAAAATAGGGGGTCCGAACAGAGACACACTCATACCATCGTCATCAATTCATATCGAGAGTAGTACGAGATACCGTTGAAACACCATCACCGTTGTCGAAACCTGACCGGAAAAGCCATGGCTGATACTCTGTTTTGCTATTGATACTGAATCACAAAATAAGAATCAGAAGGGGTTGGGGTTGTAGCGATGCCTCCAGGGAGTCGTTCCTCTTTCTCGTTGCTGTTACCGCTGCCATCGCTGATCTATAATATGGTTTATTCTCACCCGATTGACCCGTTTGGATTGTTTATCTTTGCCATTACTGAAATTGGTTATCGCGTTTGTTGTCTGCTTATACAATCTCTCTTAAACTCTATTTTCGCTGTCTTGGACATGTTTTTTTTATTTGTTATTGTTTTTTGCTTTACGTTGTTGACAGTGATAAAGCTGATATCGACGTTTCCGTTTGAGAAGTTTCCTACAGTTCCCCTTTTGGTGTTGGTTAAGCTACTAATCTAGACACTACTCTGAAAAGCCTTATAAGGGATTATTTACTGCAGTTGAACAATTGCTACACTGAAAAGGCCAATGAAAAATGTATATGTATAGTGAGGCCTACAGACTGATTTATACAGATACTACAAGGCCAATGACGTTTGGAGGCCAAAACACTCCCTTACGATTTTATCCCTTCGAAAAATAAATAGGCGATGATGATGCATATCACTTTACAAAATAAGTGATAGTAGAGTGGTGGGATTGGAGGTACTTGGCATGGCAAACCGGCCCGGGCTCCGTGTTTGCAGATGTATCAACATCCCTAAGCTATGCTTGATGCAATACACCATTCTGAGCCTAATTTTTTTTTACAAAATCTATTTTCCCTTTTATTATTATTATTATTATTATTATTATTATTATTATCACTAATATTTTCATTATTCTTAGTATTACTATTATTTTTATTATTCCTATTATTATCATCACTAACATTTTATTTTCATTATTATCATTATTTTTATTACTATCATTATTATTACTAATATTATTATTTCTATTATTATTATTATTATTATTACTATTATTATTGTTACTATTAATATTAATTGTCGTACTAACTCCTTTTCATATTTGTTGCGAGGTACATCTCTGCGAAATTGTTAAAAAAGGATACTATTGGAAATGACGAATGATTTAACATTATTAACATTTCCTATACATTTTTTATAGGAAATAAATTAGTTAGTATGTATGTGTGTGTGTGTGTGTGTGTGTGTGTGTGTGTATATATATATATATATATATATATATATGTATATATATATACACATATATATACTTATATATATGTATATATATATACACATACATACATACTAACTAATTTATTTTCATTTTGCAAGGTATCTTTGGTTGAGATTTACTTAGGAAGAAGCCAATTAGTGAATTTGAACCTTTTCATTTAATCTTAATTAGTATATGAGTCATTTAAATATTTGTCTATTTTTATTTAGTTAGCCTATTTGCTTAGTTACTTGTTTAGAATTCCAATTATTTAGTCCGTCGGTAACCACATTTGGTGGAACCTGAGAGGTGCTTAACCCCTTCCTCTCGGGTTAACTTGAACCCTTACTTAGAATTTCTAATTCGTAGATGTAGTTTTGGAGTTAATTATAAAATTGACTGGAAACAAAGTAGGTGTCCTAATACGCCTAGTTAAAAAATATGTTAGGTGGCGACTCCAAGTCTTTACCCGTGAGTTCCAATAAGTCGAGCCCTATTTCAAACATTAACCGGTTCGGAGAAAAATGGGCGATGACAGTGCAGAATAATTTTGAAAAGAAGAAACAAGAAATATTAGCTTCTCAAAGTGCATCACCTGATGAAGTAGACAGTTCAGTCGGTCAATCTTCTCAATTATATGAAATGGATATTTGAGTGCATGTTGGTGGAAAAAAGAAAGGAAGGGTTGCAGGCCTTGGCTCGTTGGGCCGATCTGTAAAAGTTCCTAGTCAATGTCTACTACGCCTGAAGTTAGTGAAGTAATTAGATCTCAAGTTCATGCTCTAAATGCTGAATTATATGCCCAGTTGCAAAATGAGCGAGAAGAAAACAAAGAGTTGAGGAAGGAGTTGGGTTACAAGGCATCTTCTTCAAGTGCACAAGTATTCTCTAAAAGTGAAAGTGATGACGAAATGATGGCGAAAGTGATGGCGAGTATGAAAATGTGAATGGAGGTGACGACTATGATCTAGATTGAAATAGTTGATACTAATATTTACGATTTACCACTCGGACTTGTATTTTTTATTGCATTTGAAACTATGTATTATTACATCTTAATGTAATATTTTAAATTTTTGCAAATGGTTTCTTGAAAATAAGTATTATTAGAGTTAGCAATTGATACAGATTACTCGCGTATTTTATATGGGATTTAGCTGCAGAAATTAATTTTAGACAAGGAATTTCTTGCAAATATCAAGTTGGATTTTTCCTGCGGATTTTATTACCTAGGGATTTTCTTGGAGACTTAGAATAAACATTTTTAGTTAATTGGTAAATTTTACCTGTGGAAGTACCTGCGAATACTACCTGGGAATTTTCTTTCAAATACTTTCTAGGGGTTTTCACGCAGAATTCGCCATAAGTTTTCTGGGGACTTAGATGGGGTTTTAGGTAAGGTATTACCTGCGGATTCTCTGCATGTATTTCTTAGGAAAATTCATTTTTACATATTTTTCATCGAAATTTTCTTGCGAATTTCTGATGTTTATTGGAAAAAAATTGGCAGGTAACTTACATGCAGAACTAAAATCCCCATGTAATATTACGTAGGGATATTTATCTGTAGGTAATTTTCCTGGGGATATCTAAGATCCGCAGGTAAGGATTACCCAACACCGCGGGTAAATTAGTTACCTGCGGATTTTATGATGAAATTCCCAGGTAGATCCGCATGTAAACAAAAATTCTCTAGTAGTGAGCTACACCGAGCTCACTACTCTCCAATAGCCTTGCCTCACGGAACCTTATCCAAACGGCCCCCGGTATATAAAAGAGTGCGTAAAATAATTAATATAAGTTACTAGATCAATTTTTATAATTATCGCACCTATTGGTCAAATGCTAATTGTCAGTCAATTTTAAATTCAACCCCATGCTCACATGGTTAAACCCGAAAGTTTAACTCTCCATCGGATTACCCATAGTTTAACGAGTCCGTAAAAATTTCGCCCACATGCCACTTTTGCCATTGGTATTTGGTTTGAAGTCACTTTTTTTATTGGTTTTACACGAGAAACCACTTTTTGGAACTTCTATTTTTCTGAGCTGAAGTTCAAACCTTGTGTGTTGAACTTCATGCCTAAGTTATGAAGTTCAACTTCAATCCGTAAGGGATGAACTTTTTGGCACAGATGCGAAGTTGAACTTCAACCCTTATGGGCTAAAGTTGAACTTCAACCCTTATGGTGGGCCGAAGTTGAACTTCAACCCTTGTGGGCTGAACTTGTGTGATGTTCAACCCACAAGGATTGAAGTTCCAAAAAGTGGCCTCTTATGCAAAACCAATAAAAAAGTGACCTCAAACCAAAGACCACTGACTAAAGTGGCTGTTCGTGCACTTTGCCCAACGAGTCCTAAAACATGTTCAAAATCCTATATTGGTGTCATTTAGAACTCCAATTAACTTCAAAAAATTTCACTACATACCCTCCATAAGGAGTGGTTTTGAGAAATTACCCGCGCTAAGGAATGTTTTAGCAAAATGCCCTTATTTAGTCCGGAGCTAAGACTTCAAGGCAAAAATTTTATAAATCTTGGCAATTGGCTATACCTCAAGGGCAAGTGATGTTTTGCCAATACTTCAACTGATATGGAGAGAATGTAGTGAAGACTGGAAGGGGAAATTCTTGGCAATTGCCAATACTTACGACGAAGTGCGGCAAGTGTTGCCTTTTGCCAACACTTGCCGTTCAAGTGTTGCCAAATCGAGCAGGGGTCAAAAGCAAGTCTAGTCTTTTTGCCAAGACTTACGGCCAAGTGCGGCAAGTATTGCCTTTTGCCAATACTTGAAGGGATAAGTGTTGAAAAGCGGAGAAATATAAAGTCAAGTCTTGGTCCCGAATTTTTTTCATTGAACATTAACGAGGGAATTTTTGCAAACCATCTGTTAGCGTGGTAAAAAAGGAAAACCATTGCTTCCCGTGTTATATTATTGCAAATCTGCCAATTAACTTTGTGTTATAGAGTTTAAGCCTGAACTTTTCAAATTCCTCAAGGAAAACTAATGTTTTTCGGCTAAATTTGATACCAACTCATCTGTATACACTCAGTATACTAATATTCTAATCCTACAAATTATTATAATCATAAATAGATAATTTGTTTAATTTCTAATGAATTATTAATGAAAATCGAACTGTGACATTGCTAACACAGTAGTAAAATCCGAAGCAGCAACAAACTTCAGCTAAGATATTTGATCTTCATCTTATTAATGTCAAAAATTAAATCACATTGATGTCTCTCTAGTCATTAAAATGTAAGGATAAACCTAGCAAATAAAAGAGAACAGAAAGTATAACATTTAACCAAAAACGTGACACTTTAAGCTAAGAAAAATACCATATATTTCCTAATCTACAATAGAAACAATTGTGTTTAAATGAATACTAAGTTTTGATTATGACAAAAAGGACCCATCACTTATGTATAATGTACATTGCAGGACTGTCAAGGAAGATTCTCTTGGAAGATCTAAATAGAAAGGAAGATTGTCGATTGATGTTAGAGGAGTCAGCTATGGAAAGTCGGATCTTTATGCGCACTAATTATGTGGGACTTGTCCCAATTAGCTCTGGCCCTATTCTTTACGAAGATATTTATATCTTCTAGAGAATCAAATCTCTTGGGTCAATCTCTCTACTCCTCAAATCTCAGTCAATCATATCTCCGTCTCCTCCATTGATCCTGCTAGCAGATCTGCCGTATCTTGTCTTCAACTAGCAACTCTGCTAAGGTGGCAGTTATCAGTATCAGATTGTCAGGTGAGTATGTATGTAATTTTTCTTTCAATTCAGAGAAACATACCTCAGCTAAGTGAGCTGCTTCCTCTCCATCGGTTGCCATGAGAGCAGCTTCTTTCTTCTGACTATTTCCATTGTAGAACTCCTTCAGTTTCTCCCAGATTTCTGGCTTCGGCTTCGGATTCGAATTTTGACTTAATTTTTTGGACCAAAAAAAACTAAAAATATTAATTAATTAATAATTTATTATTAATATTTAATATTAATCCGTTTGTGTAACGGGAATCTGATTGATTCGTTCCTCCACCTTAATGATTTTCCCGTTATGTATTAAACAACCATTAGTGGTCGTTTTGTAACATCCACATCTGAAAGGTGGTGACTCTTCATATTCTGCTTCCATTGGCTATATATATTTGTTTTTCGTCAGTCATTTGACACACTGAAGAGACAGAATATAGAGAACACATAAAATCTTACTGCATCCCCTCTCTTTTCTGCATACTAAAGTAAGTCTTGTGATTTGCTCCGTTCCTTTGTGTTCGCAGAGTTCTACGGTTTGAAGTGCCGTTACCGTAGAACTGTTATCCCGTTCCATCCTGGGAGAAATTAACCCGTCAACCTTGGGCAACTGTGAGGGGGTTAGATTTCTTAAGGAGATACAAGTAACTTGTGGGCTCGGGATCGTTCCTTACACACTAACTATAAACTTCCATTTTGTATTTTCTGATTTATTTAAACGCAGGAACAACAATTAGAACTTTAAAAAGAAAGAAACAAATTGTTGCTTAAGTTGCGCTTTCATCTCAGGCCATTGAGTAATTAGTGGTTGATCTAGATGATGTATCTCTCTGAGTAACATTTTGTCAGAACTTCTTAGAACTTTCAACTAATTTTTTATCAAAAAGGACACATGAAATATCAAGCATGTCATACCACTCAAAGTAGTCTAGTAATCTATCTACCCGATCATGAAATAAGTTTGGTTCATGATTTCCCATCAAAATTGGATACTTCTAGCTTGATTTTATTGTAAGGTCATTTGTGGTAATCATAGGTTCTCCTGAGTGATGGAGTTCTGTCAAACCTAAGAGATCTCCTATTAGGATATTTTCTAAAAGTCGTATCATGGTCATCTAAGTCAGAATTATCAGCTACTGGTGATTTTGGGTGAATTGAAGTCGTCTACCCCTAAATTAATCTTCCTCAATGAAAAAATGATCTTCATCTATTGGACATTTAGATGGGACAAAAGAGCATGACTGGTAAACCATGGGTGAAACGAAAAGGTTTGACTGATGATGAGGATTACGCTTAGTGTATGTGTCCGACCTGGAGGATCAAGTAGAAGACCATTTTTTGTGGCATTTAATTAACTGTTAGTGGATCATATAGAAATAGGTGACACATTTGATGGTTTAGTAGTACCAAGAGGTTGTTTGCGTTAACCATTATTAACAATTCAATTATTTGTCCATCAAAACGTTTAAAGTTATCTTTGAGCTTTCATAGAACATCTACTTGTTCTTTCATATTTTTTAGGTCACGGATAAGTTAACCATCAGCTTGGATGGAAAAACTTCATTGTTATGCATATATATATATATATTTTTTTAACGAGTGGCCATGCAAGAAAAGATGGAGTTTGTAGGAGCACAAAGTATGAATTAATGCACCAAAAAAGTTTCAAGGAAAGAATGGATGGGTTGCAATGGTCCCACTTAAAATTTAGACTCTTTAGGCAATTCGTGACCTTTTTTAAAAGAATTGTCCTAGTATGCACAAATTCACAAAAGCGTGTGATTCAAATGAAATGTTTTTGCTCTTTGATAAAGATATGAGTAACTTTTTTTTTTTTTGTTTTTTCTGTTTTTTATGATTTTATTTTGGGCTAAATGTCTTTTCTTTTTGCAGAGGAAAAAAGGTAGAGTGAACACACTATCCCGGTCCTACTCTCAATAAGTCGTCACTCAACTTCCCCTTCCCTCGTAGCTAGGAAGATACAGAAGTCAAAAACTCGATTGCTTAACATAGTCTAAGGACCAAACAAAAAAAAAACAGAAAATAATATCTCAAACCATGAGTCATGATTCAGCTACGAGTGTTGGAGTTTACACATATCTCCTGGAAATAAAAGTAAAGTAATAGACTCGCCACCAAGGACTAGTGGCAGGCTCACCGCTGAATCAGCTCTCAGATATCCTCAAGTATCACTATGAGCTCCACAAGTAAAGAATCTTACGAAAGAAATATCACAAGAAACAACAAAGAAAATAAAAAAATGGGATAAGTCTAATACTCAAGTAGGTAAGGACAGATTGCGACCAAATCTACACCGTTCACTCAGAATCATAACCATCGGGTTCATGAGAACGTTTGCCCATCATGAACGTCTTCTCTATATTCTCCAACTCCGACACTCTTGAACGGTATGCCCCGCGTGCTAAGCCATCTACCTCACGTAATGCCTCGCGTAGTAAGCGATCTGCCTCGCGCTCTTATTTCAACCTTTATACTTCTTTTCATAGTAAAAATACATCCTCTGAGCATGCGAAGAAGAAGAATAGGCTAACCCATGAAACTTATAATTTGAGAAATAGTTTTAGGCTTAGGCCACTTGCTTATGACTCTAACCTTATTAAGATCAACTTATATCCCTTGTGCAGGCACAATAAATCCTAAGAAGAGGCCTTGAGGCTGAAGAAAGAAACTCTTCATAAGATTAGCATGGAATTTAGCCTCCTTAAGAATGGAAAAAAATTTTCAGGGATGAGATAAGTGTTCTTCCTTAGACTTACTATACACTAGGATGTTATCAAAGTAGACCACTAGAAACTTCCCCATAAACGGTTGAAGATTATATGTTATGACAACATGAGGTACTTGGAGCATTAGAGAGACATAAAGGAATGACTACTCATCAAATACTTGGGTTTTAAAGGCACCACTAATTCCCTAGGCGGACTTGTATGTGATGATAACCACTATGCAAATCATTCATGGAGTAGCAACAAGAGCCACCTTACATGTCTAAGAGATCTTCTAGTCTAGGTACATGAAACATGTACTTAATGGTGATTCTATGGATGGCCCAACTATCAATGCATATTTTCCATGAACTCTTATTTCGGGCCTAGGGGTAAGAAGGGCTAGGATAGTACAACAACAAAGACTATAACTCCGCACTTGCCTTTTTTAGTTCAGTCTGTTCCATAATATTCATTCTATAGTGTGCCAAGTTGGGCAATTGAAGTTGATGGATAAAGCCAATAGGTTGTTGAACAATCCAAATAGGAGGTAGCTAAATAGTAAGTTCCTCTGACACAACATCTGGAAAATCAGTGAGAATTGTAAGCAGTTCTCTAGGAAAGGATTAACTAGAAGTAAGGAAAGTCAAAAGAGGGTCTACTTTCAATTTGAGGCAATATATAGAACCATTATCAATGATATTCATATAATTACCCCCATCGATTACAAGTTTAATAGACTTACCATTACTCTTGCAATGGTGGTAAAGATGGTTGCACTTTTCACTTTTTTTTTTAATACTTGGGTACCTAGGATACACCTCACCACATTGATATAAGTTTCGTCTCCTTGATGACAATTAAATTACCTTCATCCCTAGCAAACTACTCAGGTTCAACTAAGATTTCTTCATCACCCTTAGAAGCTAATCTTATTGCTAGTGGACATTGAGACACAACGTGCCCCTTGTCATGACAGTAATTGTACCTTATGTTAAGATTAAGGAGAAGAGAAAAGTTAACAAGATCTCTTAGACGGAAGGTTGCAGGATATGGAAGCCGTCTTCGAAGAAATAATAGTGATAACCTCTCTTTGTCTAGGAATATTTGAAGTAGGAACCCGAGTTTGACTAGCGTCTCCAACTTGGAATTACCCTCAATGCATGGAAGAGGTTTTCAAATATCTTTCAAGTTCTAAGAAAGTTGGCATCCACCACATAATCATAAAATAAAGATTATCTTCCTTTTTATATGTTGGATGAGGCCCATTTATGAACGTAGCAATAGTGACATATGTGGGTTCATTCAGCTCAAATATGAGTTGTAGATTAAATAACTAAATCATATACTCTGTCACACTCCAAGTCAACCACTGAGGTTAAACATTTGATCTAAGCCATCTACCTCACGTTATGCCTCGCGTAGTAAGCGATCTGCCTCGCGCTCTTATTTCAACCTTTCTACTTCTTTTCATAGTAAAAATACATCCTCTGAGCATGCGAAGAAGAAGAATAGGCTAACCCATGGAACTTATCATTTGAGAAATAGTGTTAGGCTTAGGCCACTTGCTTATGACTCTAACCTTATTAAGATCAACTTATATCCCTTGTGCAGGCACAATGAATCCTAAGAAGATGCCTTGAAGCTGAAGAAAGAAACTCTTCGTAAGATTATCATGGAATTTAGCCTCCTTAAGAATGGAAAAAAATTTTCAAGGATGAGATAAGTGTTCTTCCTTAGACTTACTATACACTAGGATGTTATCAAAGTAGACCACTAGAAACTTCCCCATAAATGGTTGAAGATTATGTGTCATCACAACATGAGGTACTTGGAGCATTAGAGAGACAAAAAAGAATGACTACTCATCAAATACTTGGGTTTTAAAGGCACCACTAATTCCCTAGGCGGACTTGTATGTGATGATAACCACTATGCAAATCATTCATGGAGTAGCAACAAGAGCCACCTTACATGTCTAAGAGATCTTCTAGTCTAGCTACATGAAACATATACTTAATGGTGATTCTATGGATGGCTGAACTATCAATGCATATTTTCCATAACTCTTATTTCGGGCCTAGGGGTAAGAAGGGCTAGGATAGTACAACAACAAAGACTATAACTCCTCACTTGCCTTTTTTAGTTCAGTCTGTGCCATAATATTCATTCTATAGTGTGCCAAGTTGGGCAGTTGAAGGTGATGGATAAAGCCAATAGGTTGTTGAACAATCCAAATAGGAGGTAGCTAAATAGTAAGTTCCTCTGACACAACCTCTGGAAAATCAGAGAGAATTGTAAGCAGTTCTCTAGGAAAGGATTAACTAGAATTAAGGAAAGTCAAAAGAGGGTCTACATTCAATTTGAGGCAATATATAGAACCATTATCAATGATATTCATATAATTACCCCCATCGATTACAAGTTTAATAGACTAACCATTACTCTTGCAATGGTGGTAAAGATGGTTGTACTTTTCACTTTTTATCTAATACTTGGGTACCTAGGATACACCTCAACACATTGATATAAGTTTCGTCTCCTTGATGACAATTAAATTACCTTCATCCCTAGCAAACTACTCAGGTTCAACTAAGATTTCTTCATCACCCTTAGAAGCTAATCTTATTGCTAGTGGACATTGAGACACAACGTGCCCCTTGTCATGACAGTAATTGTACCTTATGTTAAGATTAAGGAGAAGAGAAAAGTTAACAAGATCTCTTAGACGGAAGGTTGCAGGATATGGAAGCCGTCTTCGAAGAAATAATAGTGATAACCTCTCTTTGTCTAGGAATATTTGAATTAGGAACCTGAGTTTGACTAGCGTCTCCAACTTGGAATTACCCTCAATGCATGGAAGAGGTTTTCAAATATCTTTCAAGTTCTCAGAAAGTTGGCGTCCACCACATAATCATAAAACAAAGATTATCTTCCTTTTTATATATTGGACGAGGCCCATTTATGAACGTAGCAATAGTGACATATGTGGGTTCATTCAGCTCAGATATGAGTTGTAGATTAAATAACTAAATCATATACTCAGTCACACTACAAGTCAACCGCTGAGGTTAAACATTTGATCTATAAGTTAGTGTTGGGTTTTTGGAATGTGAAGAGTGTAAATGGAAAATGGGTGGAAAGGTGAAAAGTTTCCTTTTTCTAGGAAAATACTCCCTCCGTTCCAAAATGATTGTCACAATTCAGATTTCGAGAGTCAAACGAGTTTAGCTTTGACCGTAATATTTTTATATGTCTTTTAAATATTTTGAATTATTAATTATTGTGACTTATAATACTTTTTATGTAGTTTCTAAATATATAAACATCGTTACAAAAAACTTAAAGATTATATGTTTAAATTCACGGTCAAAATGAACTCGTTTGACTCTCGAAATCCGAACTGTGACAATCATTTTGGAACAGAGGGAGTACACTTTTTCCCACATTGGTAGAGGAAAAGGCTTTTGTTGGGTTTAAATAGAGAAGTGTTTCTTTTAACTCCTAAAAGGGTTGAGAAGAAGGGAAGCCTCGCGCCGTCGTCGTCGCTCGTCTCGGCTTCGGATTCGGTTTTTATTTTTTTTACTTACATATTTTTTAACCTTTTTTACTGATGTAAGCCTTTTTTACTGATGTAAGTTTCTTAAAAAGGAAATATTAACTCAATTTACAAAATAAATAGGACAAGTCATATTTTAATAAGAAAAAGAAAGCGGTAGACTTTTCAAAGTTTACAGTAAATTTCAACTTATATAGTAAAATAAGATTTAGTATTAATTAAAAGGAAAATTTAAAACAAAAAACATAGAAAAGAAATGGGAAAGGGAAGAGGGAACGTGCAATTTGAAACCTAGCTAAAAACATCCTTCCATTGTCATAATCCATTAGGCGCAGCAAAACATACGAAATTCCGTCTATCGTGAAATTCTTAGGGCATCACTATCTTCACCTTTTGGACATCTAATCAACCAGCGAAGTAAGTTATATTTTTTCAACTTCTTTTAGTTTCGAACTTATTTGTGAATCTGATCAATTATGGAGAATTTTACTTGTGGTAGTGGAGATCTTGAATTTTGATGTGAGTTGTTGTGTGTTTGGAAATTTTAGTGTATAATGAGTCGTCTAGAAATATATTGCGGGACTATTCTGATTTCGATTTTGGCAGGTTTGTCATTGAGCATTGCTCTGTTTTCTTACTTTTAAAAAAAGATTATATTTTTGGCCCAATATTGATAATAGTGTGCGTTCGTTGCTTAAAGCGATAAAGCGAGATGAAAAAAGCGATTGATACTGCTCTAAATAGTGAAGCGCGTGCATAATCTCTTCTACTAAACTTAATTATTAAATAGCTTTATGTAGACTTACAGTAGTAAGGAGTATATGGTATGCCTAAGTTTAATAAAAAATTTGATATGTTCTATTCATAGGTTAATTTTTATATTAGTTTGTATTCTCTGCTTCGTATAAACTTAAATTTTTAACTTTATGGTTTATCTTTTGGTATAGATAATGAAAGTTCCCGAGCATCTAAAATGGATGGAAAATAGACTTCTCCCTGGTCGAGTGGGATATTCTATTGAATTTATAAATTGTATGAAAGAGTTTATTAACTTTGCTTGCATTCAACCAAAATACTTGTCTGAGGGTGAAATAAGGTGTCCTTGTGAGCTTTGAAAAATATGAAGCACTTTACACCAGATGTAGTCAATCTGTATCTTTTTCATAGAGGATTTACATCAAATTTTTGGTATTGGACATCACATGGAGAGGAATGACCTCCAATTAATGTAGATGACTAGAACAATTTATGTTCATTTGAGATTCATTCAAGCAGTCAAAGTAGCATTTTAAGTGAAGACTCAGAATATGTAACTAGATATCAAGGGATGGTTTATGATGCTATATGCTTAGAATTCGAGCATCAAATTGAATCTAATGTAGAAGAGCCTCTGAATATGGATGCTACCAAATTTTATGATATGTTGAGTTCAGCTCTAACAATCATTATGGCCAGGATGTAAATATTCTGAGTTGTCCACGGCAGCTAGAATGATGAGTATCAAATCTGATTACAATATGCACCAGAGTTGTTTTAATTCAATGGCGCAACTAATAAATGATACAAGTCATTCCAATAATAAGATACCTCTTGATTACTACCAAGTGAGGAAGTTAGTGTCCGGACTTGGGCTAACTAGTCAAAGAATTGATTATTGTATTAATGCATGTATGTTGTACAAGGCTGATATATAGACATGACAGAATGTAAGTTTAGTCATGAACTTCACTATAAAGAACAACGTGCACGCAAAAAAAAAACAATAAAAAGGTTCCCTGAAAAAAAAATGCATTACCTGCCGCTTACCCTAGAATCCAGCGACTATATGATTCCACGAGATCTGCGGAACACATGCGTTGGCATAATAAAAATTGTAGGGAATAAGGTGTGTTGTGCCATCCTTCAGATGGAGAAGCATGGAAATATTTTGATCAAACCTATCCTGAATTTGCTCTAGAGCCTGGGAATGTTCGACTCGGTCTATGTGCTGATGACTTTACACCTTTTAGCCCAACACGAATGCCTTACTCTTGTTGGCCTATGATTGTTACTACGTATAATCTTCCTCCTAATTTTTGTATGACTGCCCCATACATGTTCTTAACATTGATCATTCCAGGTCCTCATTATCCCAAGAAGAAAATTGATATCCCTTCAACCATTAATTAATGATCTACAATAATTATGGAATGATGGTGTACTAACTTATGATGTGTCAAAGAAGAAAAATTTTCTTATGCAGGCATCATTGATGTGGACAATTAATGATTTTTCCTGCATATGGCATGCTATCAGGGTGGAGTACATCGGGTAAATTAGCATGTCCAATTTGCATGGAACAATCAAAAGCATTCAGTTTGAAACATGGAAGGAAAGTCAGTTGGTTTGATTGTCATCGCCAATTTTTGCCTCACACTCATGCTTTTAGAAGAAACACAGTTGATTTCCATAAAGGAAGACCAGAGAAGTCTGTACCTCCTCTTAGATTAACTGGTGATCAAGTGTGGGAGAAAATCAGGCGGTTTCCTAAGATCACTGAATTCGGTCTACAAGATTTCCATGGCTATGGGACGTCTCATAATTGGACTAAAAGAAGTATATTTTGGGATCTACCACATTGAAAGACTAATCTAGTTCGTCATAGTCTTGATGTAATGCATATAGAGAAGAATGTCTTTGATGATATTTTTTATACAGTCATGGATAATAAAGAGAAAACTAAGGATAATGAGAATGCCAGGATGGGCCGGAAATAATATTGTTGTCGAAATGAATTACACTTGCATCGTGAGCACAAGGGAAGATGGAAAAAACCAAAGGCAAAGTTTACTTTAAATTAGAATCAAGAGAGAGATGTATGTGAATAGGTGAAACAGTTAAAGATGCCTGATGGGTATGCTTCCAATTTGGATAGATATGTTGATATGAAGCACTTAAAGCTTCACATAATGAAAAGTCATGATTGTCATATTTTTATGCAATGTCTTCTTCCGATTGCTTTCAGTGCACTTCCAAAAGCAATTTGGAAACCTATTACTGAACTTAGTCAATTTTTTAAAGACTTGTGCGCGACAGTGTTAAGGGAGGATCATTTAAGGCAAATGGATTAGAATATCCCTATAATCTTGTGTAGGTTAGCTCGAATATTTCCACCGAGATTTTTTGATTCAATGGAGCACTTACCTATTCATCTGGCTTTTGAAGCAATGGTTGGTGGACCCGTTCAGTATCGATAGATATAACCATTTGAAAGGTGTGCAATATTCTTCAGAGAATTTATTAATTTTTATCTTTATTATATTAAGTAATTTGATTCTTAAAATTTTATTTTTGTAGGTTCCTAAACAAAATTAAGAAGACAATAAAAAACAAATTTAAAGTTGAAGGGACTATTTGTCAAGCTTACCTAGTTCAAGAAATCTCTTACATTACTTTCCATTATTTTGAATCTCATGTTCTGTCAAGTAATAATAGAGTTGGTAGAAATGAGGTTGTTATTGAAAAGGATGCAATTCAGCCAACTCTATTAGTCTTTAATCCTTCTGGCCGACCTTAAGGCGATGACAAGATTCAATGGCTGGATGATAAAGAAGTTGATGCATCACAGTTACATGTACTTTTAAATTGTGATGAGGTTAAGCCTTTCCTCAAGTAAGTCTTAAGCATAATATGTACTTAAATTTTCAAAAACTAACTTAATTGTTCTTAGATTGAAGCTAATGTGCTAATTAAGTGTTTGCATTTTGTATGAGCAAGCCCTAAGAGATAGTTATGGGAACTTTAGCGATGATGTCATTGATAAACAAATTTAAGCTGACTTTCCATGATGGTTGAAAGATTATGTATGGCTTAACATAAACTAGTCATGAATGTAGAAATTATCATTATATAATAATACCATTTAAAATGTCTATGTAACTTACTTTCATAATCCGGTAGGTCGATGCTAATCCACAAGAGATATCAGAAAACCCATATTTAAAAGACTTAGCAATGGGACCATTAAGAAAGGCTACATCATGGCCTATTTATTTTGTGAATGGGTACAAATTTCACACTTCTACATGGGGTGAAGGAAGAAGTACATTCAACAGTGGGGTATGTGTTGGTGGAATCGGATCGCACTATAAGTGAATATTATGGTGTTATTAAGGAGATTAATGAATTTGAATGGCAAAAAATATCCAGTATGAAGTTAGTACTGTTTTATTGTGATTGGTTTTATCCCTGTAAACATGGAATGAAAATTGATAACCAATTTGGTATTGTCAAGGTTCGAAAATGGGGAAGATATGCTAAATTTGATCCTTTCATCTTTCCTGAAATGGCAACTCAAGTTTACTATGCTAATCATCCTGAAATCAAATATGATAAAGCTGATTGATGGGTGATTATAAAGACAAAGCCAAGAGGAGTTGTGGATGGAAGACATGATTTGGAAGCTGCTTATCAAGAAGAGCAATCACATGTTAATGCAAGTACAGAGGATGAACAAATCGATTTTCCACAAGATGGCCAAGTTGATGGTGAAGAAGTTGATGTGAATAATATTCAGTTGGATGTCGATGAAGAAGGGCATGATTTAATTAAGGACGAAGATGAGGAGGCAGAAAGTGAAGAAGACGAGGAGCTTTATGATAGTGATGATTCACAAGATAATCTTCTAATCCAAGATGAGGATGAGGATGAAGAATGACTATACTAATTTGTCAATTAGTTTACATTTATTTATTGGCTATATGACCAATTGCTTGCTCTGTTTTCTACGCTATTTGAGTGTTTAGAGATAACTCTTTATGGATTAGCTTAAGATTTTGTCATCTTTATACATAAAATTGGAGGCTAAAATGAACATTTTGTGCTCCATTGGAGGCTAAAATGAACATTTTGTGCTCCCTATTTCTACACATACTCACTGGTTGCTTGCAGAATGAGTGATGTTGCCTATCTAGCTAGGTTTTGGCTTTTGCAAATTTCTTGCATATCTCATATATTGCTGAACATGTAAAAAGTTTATCCGCTGACCTAACATGCTCAACTTCAGACACAACATTTTATAGTTTTAAGTTGCTTCCATTGGTCTATAGTAAATTACAAAATATTTCAAGTCATGGAGCTTTTTTTATGCGAGGTTCAGTTTGTCTTATATATTTGAACTCATGTTTTCATTTATTTTATCACCAACTTGTGTGCTTTTTCTTGCTGATTGCTTGGGTTCAGTAGAGTTAAACCCATAAGGTAGTGCCTCTTAGCCTTCATGTTTCTCAGTTTGTATTATCTCATATAATGTAATAGATACACGAGCATTTATTTTCAATCTCATTGATTTCAGATGTTAGGTGTCGGATCTTAAAAAAATGGGCAGACTTGTGGTTCTGGAGAAAATTAACGCAAAAGAAAGCAAAGTGCAATAGTGTCTCGAGCAGCTCAGTTGCCCAACATAATCCAATTAAGACACATCATGTCTCAAATCAGTCCACTTCGTGCAAATGAGTCTTCCTTGCCTCAGCATACTTCTGAAGTCAATCGGCCTGAGCTTCTTAACATCGACTCTCGATCTCAACCTAATCAGTCATATACCATAAATGAAGTCTCTGAACTGCCAATTACTCTACCACCCAGTATATTTGTAACAAATTGTTCTTGAATTGCACAATTAAACCCACTATTTTTACTATATAAACAATATAAATTAATGCAACGAGTTCTTAGAGGAACCATAAAGTTTATCCTTTTTCAAGTCATCAACTATCTCTCTAACATCTATTTAACATTTCATTGATTGCAGATGTCAGGTAATGGATCTAAAAAAAATAGGCAGACTAATAGTTCAGGAGAAAATTCACGCAAAAGAAAGACAACTGCAATGGAGTCTCAAGCAACTCAATTTCCCAACATAATCCCATCACGACACCTCATATCTCAAATCAGTCCGCTTCGTTGAAATGAGCATCATAATCTTGACACTCAACCTTAAAATAATCATTTTCAGACCATAAATGAAGACTCTGAACCACAAGTTGCTTCACCAGCAACTATGACTCTTTCAGCGATGGTGATGGCGACAACTGAATATGGATTGTACCTGACGAGGACGGATAAATACACGCATAACTTGTCGCACACCTGCTTATGCTAGCTATATATATACGTTTAACATATACTCTTTTTTATGTAGGTTTAAGCCTCAGCTATTGAATGCATCGCTACTTGCATCCGTAAAAAATTTGAGGTTGCTTGACTTTCTTGGAAGAAGTTTCTAGATTCTATTCGTCTTATGTGGTTTGAAGTTTCTAGATTCTATTCGTCTTATGTGGTTTGAAGAATTCAAGGTAAGAAAATATTATGTTATTAGGGTCATGTTCCAATGTCCTTGTTTATATTTTAATAGACATCTAAGCACATTTTGTTGCTATTCACTCACAAGAAACAAGGTAAAACATTGGAACTCTCTAGACTGCACTCATCACATTTGCTCCAAATGCAAACAAACGATCTCCCTATGACTCACCTAGTAGATTTCAAACTCAATGAAATGAAAACAAAGGGACTAATGTAACTCCATCATTCACAAGCTGCAGCGTCTATAGTTTCATGATTTCCAGAGGATAGTTGTGTATGAAATCTAGGAAATGAAAATATAAAGATCCATATTTAAAGCTGGTCTCCTATCTTTAAAATAGCCTTTTCCATCTTTCTGTGTGTCCCTTCAAAATGTTGTATGACCTACTTTCTGCCACTGACACAATATAGGTTATACTGGTTCATTGCAAGCATTGTTATGCATACATCATTACATCATGTGATACTTTTCTTCCTATCTTGACGAGGATGGGAAGCTACGAAGCAGACCACAAATCACATTCTGGCATATAATGGTACTTTAACAATGGTACCAATTCACCTACTGAAAGATTGCACTATAGTCAGCTAACAGGCAATGAGAAACTCAGTATGTAAAAGTTGATAACTTCGATGCACTTAGGAAGATAACTTCAGGCCATGAGAAAGATCCTGCTAAGTCTATCGCAAGGAATATTGGAAATAATCATGTCAATTTTCTGTTCGGTACTATTTGAAAGATCTCTCAAGATACTGTTTACTCCCAGATGACCTTCTTAAAATACTTGTCACTTCTAAAGTTGAGAGATTTTGTACCTTATTTCTAAAGGAGTCAAATAATTGCTTATGCACTATGTTCAGCTTCTTTTAAGCTGTAAAAAATAGGTAATAGGCTTTGTGAACAGCAATTGTTGCTTCCAGGTTGAAAATTGAAATAAAATGAACAAACAAACTTGGAAAATGGAAATTGTTGTTGTTGTTGAAAAGAAGAGTTTAATGCCCATGTGTTAGTTTTATATAACTAATGCTTTTTTTTTTTTTTGAAATAAAAATTTTAGAAAAAATTTAGGTGGTCGCGTTGCTATGATGACGCTAAATGGCGTAATTTTCAGAAAAGAGGATCTGCAACAATGAGTCAACTATTATTAGATGTTACAAAAAATTTGACCTTCAAACCACAATGGATGAGAGATGTTGTATTCAAGGAGATGAAGGAGATTTGGGAGTCTCCTGAGATTAAGTCAAAGTCTGAGGAAAACAAAAAGAATTGCGATTCAAAGGCAGGTGTCTCACTTCATACTGGTGGTTGTATACCTCATCATGTGCATTGGCAGAGAATGGTAAAATCTGTTCTAATTTTTTTCTTTCGAGTAAATTATGTCAAATTATACAACATCGATAACAAAATTGTAATTCTTTTATTACAGAAGGAAGCTAACAATGGAAAAGACCCTTCATTATCTGATTTTTATTTTAAAACTCATCGCAAAGATAAAGATAAAAGTTGGGTAAATGAGAATGCCAAAGCTCTTTATGTAAGTCAACATTCTATACTTTTTTAAACATATTAGTTTACATTAATTGCGCACTACTGAAGTAGATCACTAGAAATTTCTTTTCGTGTCCCACAGTGGTTATTGTTATCTTATAACTTACATAAACCTTGTCGGTTTAAATATTTTAAGTTTACAATCTCTAACACATTTTCTACTCTTATCCTATGTACTACTAGTACTTTAATTACAAGAATTGCCAAAGTTACATTAGTTTGGCAAGACAGAAATGCGGAAAAATCTTTGTCTTTTATGGCTTAATTTCTTACAAATGATGTGTAAAATAATGTTATTTTGAAACATTCAAATCTTTGGAAACTTTCGAGGAAGACCTGAAACTGCAATTGACCACTAGCAATTAGCAAAGACTCCATTAGCCATGGCCATTTTTTCAAAAAAGGTAACATTATATTCTTCATACACCAAGGTGGTGCAGGGGTTAATATTTACATAAACAGTTAGCTATTGGTTACATTGAATCAAAAAAATCTATCGGAGATTCTGCATCATCTACACAGTACTCTTTACACCAGAAATGAAAATTCAAAAAACAATTCAGCCTAATTCTCTGTAGGGGACAACTTTTGTCTTCAAAGTACCTCACATTCCTTTCTTTCCATATTGTCCACCAAATGCAAGCCGATACCATATTCCACCAGATTGATTTCCTTCCATTTCTTTTACCATACTTCCAGCAACACATTAAATCTTTTGTACTACCAGGCATCACCCATATGATTCCTGCCAAATTCGAAAATAATTGCCACAAGATGTCAGTTACTTTACAGTGCAGAAAGAGATGATTGATCAGATTCTTCTTGACAAAGAAAGAATCTAGAAGTAAGCTGGAAACCTTTTTTCTAGAGATTCTCAGATTCCTCCCAATGCTTTCTAATAAACATCCATATGCTTGTTCCAACAGAAGAAGTATTGAAGTTAGAAATCCAAAATTCGTGTTGCCCATATTTATTATTTACTATCCTCCTCCACAAAGCATTCTCTTCACTGTTGTATCTCCATAAGCCACTTTTGGATCACAAGCTTTATAAAAAGAGGAAAAGTAATTGTTTTGTGGAATACAGTAAGCAGCTTATTAATATTTTAAAATAAAATTTTGAGAGCAAAAGATGACAGAGTATAAACTATTTTTTTAAGCATGCTTAGAAAAAGTTGACATACATGATCTATTACTCTCCCTTCTTATCTGATATACCTTCACTTTAGGCACGAGTTCAATAAATTATACTGTTATACTATTAAGTACTCAAAGATGTGGACAGTAACCAAATTTTAGGAATATATTATTCCCTTATGATTCATAAAGACATACAAACCCTCTCTCTTGATCTTTAACATGAGTTATTAATATTGCCATATCCATTTTAGACGTGTTGCATGTGTAGCCTATATTGATGAAGAAAAATTTCAGTTTGTTGTGTTCTAGAGCTGATTATTGTGTCCCTCTTGCTTTTATAGTAGTCTATCTTAAGCTCAGTTTGTTGCCTGAAGTCTTTGTGTTGTTATTGTACTCCCTGGTTCAGCCCTGTATTGTTGTCAGATTTAGGATAAACAATCCGTCTTTTTTTATTTTTATTCTTGTTGATGCCTTGTGCTTGATGGAAGTTATGAGTGCCTCGAATATGATCATCTGTAACTAACAAAACAAATGACTTCTAAATAATCCATCTGTTACTTCTTGCTGGTAACTTGAACCGACATGGAGTATAGCTGGTTAAGCCTACTTTATGCTTGAATTTTGCTCGTTAAGTTTATAATTACAGCGCAGTAGACTTTGTCGTGTTGTGCGTACCTTTATTGTGTGTGCTACTCAAATATATCAATCAGATATTTTGTGCTTATATTGATAAAAGTTTGAGCAGATTGAATTGTTTATTTTGGAGTGTGTTTATGTAGTTCTTGTGCATGTTGACACTCAATTTTGTCCCTTCTTTTTCCATAATTGGTTGTAATTTAACTTAAAGGTGCAATTTAACTGTGTGAGTACATTTGCATTAGAAGACATGCATTTACGTGTGTATCCCCTACTTATACATTATGTAATTAATTATATTTTTTTACACCATTTAGGCTATTTATAAAAATATGGTTGTTTGTGCAATTTTATGCATTTATAGCATTTTAGTAAATATTTATGGTTATTTATACTTAATTAAGTTAATTTGCATTCTGATTTCCTTTTACGGGTGCACTGTTTGTTTATCATTCGTTTCATTTTATACAGTATATATATTTATGTCTTTATTGATTTGGCACCTTTAAAGTTAAAATACCAGTCCAGTTAAAGATGTCCAGTATAGTTTTATTCATTATCTACATTTCAAAAGAACGTCTTTTCGTCTTTGTTTTATTGAAATCTCTTTCTAGTTGAACATAGATAAAGGTTCAACCAGATACATTTCTTGTATTTGAAAATCCCTACGATTCTGAAATATTTTTTTCTCTTTGGTCTCTTAATTTTATTTGAACCTTTTCACAATTCTAATCAAATACGTTTCTTATATATGTTTTCAAATTTTTATTCCATTTATTAAAAATCCGTAAAATCACTCTATTTCCCATTTTGGCCAAGATTCCAATTTCCCCAATTTCCTCAATCTCCCTAAAACACTCCCTTAATTTCCAAGTCCAAACCAGTCTAATTTATTCCTTGATTCCCTCTCTTCAATCTCACTCCCAAATATAGCAGATTCCCTCATCCCTTGACTCAACCCCATTCCAACGATCTTCATTCAAAATGCACTGTTATATATGCAATCGACACCAACAGTACAAAACATACACCTCAAATCCCTCGTCTTCTTCCTCACCCACACACCCACAATACACACAAACCACACACACATGCTACACTACTCCATTTCCATTATAACAACATCAGCAGTGAACACCACTAACACACGACTCCTCACCTCTTCCTTATTTCTCCATACCCACACAAATACAATACCTCTCCCTCTCCATTGCAACAACTCAGTAGCGAACACATACACCCCAACTCCTCTACTCCCCCAACGACACACACCCACACACAAACAAAATCAGAGGACCCATACACATACACCGATCAAATAGAAATAGAGGAGCAGGGGCAGATCGGGAAACATATCCACGCACCCATAAAAACCGAACAGGAACGGGGGGTGAGATCGAAATCAGTGAGAACCCAGTACAAAACGGGGGGGGGGGGGGGGTCCGAATAGAGAAAAACACTCACCATCGTCATCAATTCAGATCGAGAGTAGTACGAGATACCGTTGAAACACCACCACTGTTGTCGAAACCTGACCGGAAAAGCCATGGCTGATACTCTGTTTTGCTATTGATACTGAATAAGAAATAATAATCAGAAGTGGTTGGGTGGTAGCGATGCCTCCGGGCAGTCGTTCCTCCTCCTCGTTGTTGTTATTGCTGATCTATAATTGGGTTTATTCTCACCCGATTGACCCATTTGGAGTGTTTATCTTTGCCATTTCTGGAACTAGTTATCGCATTTGTTGTCTGCTTATACAATCTCTCTTAAAACTCTATTTTCGCTGTCTTGAACATATTTTTTTTCTATTTATTATTGTTTTTGGCTTTATGCTGTTGACAGTGATAAGGCTGGTACTGACGTTTCCTTTTGAAAAGTTTCCTGCAGATCCCCTTTTGTTGTTGGTTAAGCTACTAATCTAGACACTACTCTGGAAAGCCTTACAAGGGATCATTTACTGATATTGAATAATTGCTACACTGGAAAAGCCAGTGAAAAATATATACATATATTGAGGCATACAGACTAATTTGAACAGATACTACAAAGCCAAAGACGTTTGGAGGTCAAAACAGTCCCTTACGATTTTGCCCCTCCGAAAAATAAATAGGCGATGACGATGCATATCACTTTACAAAGTAAGTAATAGTAGAGTGGTGAGATTGGAGGTGCTTGGCATTGCAAACCGGTCCGGGCTCCGTGTTTGCAGCTATATCAACATCCCTAACCTCTGCTTGATGCAATACACCATTCTAAGCCTATTTTTTTTTTTCAAAATTTATTTTCCCTTTTATTATTATTATTATTATTATTATTATTATTATTATTATTATTATCACTAACATTTTCCGTTATTCTTATTATTACTACTATTTTAATTAATATTATTATTGCTATTATTATTATCACTAATATTTTCGTTATTCTTATTATTACTATTATTTTTATTACTATTACTATTGCTATTATTATTATCACTAACATTTTTGTTATTTTTATTATTACTATTATTATTGCTATTATCACTAAGATTTTATTTTCATTATTATCATTATTGTTATTATTATTATTATTTCTATTATTATTATTATTACTATTATTATTAGTTGCCGCACTAACTCCTCTTTGTATTTATTGCGAGGTACATCTCGGTGAGATTGTTAAAAAAAGACGCTATTGGAAATGACGAATGGTTTAATATTATTAACATTTCATATATCTTTTTTTTCATTACTTTTATATATATATATATATATATATATATATATATATATATATATATATATATTAACTAATTTATTTTCATTTTGCAGGGTTCCTTTTGTTGAGATTTAATTAGGAAGAAGCCAATTCGTGAATTTGAATCTTTTTATTTAATCTTAATTATTATATGAGTCATTTAATTATTTATCTATTTTTATTTAGTTAGCCTATTTGCTTAGTTACTTGTTTAAAATCTCAATTATTTAGTCCGGCCGGTAACCATATTCGGTGGAGCCTGAGAGGTGTCTAACCCCTTCCTCTAGGGTTAAGTTGAACCCTTACTAGAATTTCTGATCTGTAGATCTTGTTTCGGAGTTAATTATAAAATTGGCTAGATACAAAGTAGGTGCCTAATACACCTAGTTAAAAAATATGTTAGGTGACGACTCCAAGTCCTTACCCGTGAGTTCCAATAAGTCGAGCTCTATTTCGAACATTAACCGGTTCGGAAAAAAATGGTGATGACAGAATGGCGACTCCTCTGGAAAAATCAAGGTTCTAACCATAACAGACTTTAAATTGGGATTCTTTGCATTTATTTTCTTTCTTTTGTTATTTCTCAAGACTAATATTTCTTTCTTTTTCTTTTGCAGGTTTGAAGTTTAGCTTTTTATTTTATTGGCGTTTCTTTTAATTTAGAATGTGTAAGTTATTTTACTTCCTCCACTCCTGGAATTTGTACACTTGCACACACCAGAACGATTACACGGACCCCGCAGTCGTTTGACCCTCAAAGCACCTTTTAGAAAAAGTTCGCAAAATTAGTCAAATAGCGAAGCTTTTGGCAGTTTGAAAGCTTTCAACTTTCAAGTTGTCTGTTTAGGAGAAACCTTGTCTAGAAAAACCCACTCTTCGATTAGGAAAATATCTTACGATGCTTGTTCCAACGATCTTTCAAATTCTCCACGAGTTAAATCCTCTAATTTAACGGTTTCACTTATAATCTTATTTGTATTTTTTTATATTATCTTGCATAATTATTTTATACCTCGGGACTAACCTATTTCTTTTGTTTTTCTTTTTGTTCCTTCTCTTTGTCAAAATTATTTTACAAATTATTTGAACATGTGCATCCTTTTTTAAAATTCACACATTTTAGGAAACATGTGCATTCTTTTTCAAACTCATGCATTTAAAAAAAAAAAAAGAAAAAATGTGGGCATTTCTTTCAAAACTTGTACATTTTTAAACTTGTGCATACTGCTTACACCTCCTGCCACTCCAGGCAATTGCAAAATCATGCGTTGAAAAATACTGTGGTTACAACCAACCCTTCGTTTACAAAAATTTCTTCAGGGGGAACGACTTGGAATCTATTTGATCCATGACGTTCCCACTTCCGAGTCGTCTGCTTGGGAGGATAAAATATCTGATCTAGCTACCTCCATTCCTTAGTAGCAACGCTAGAAATCATGCATCATGACATATCATTAGTTCACTTGTTCTCAAGTCCGATAGGCCGACATGTTCAAATAATTCGAACGGGTTTTTGACCCTCAAAGAGCGTTGAACACGATATATTTGCATATACTCAGGGGATCAAATGTGCAAAGGTGGACCGTTTATTGGCATTATTCTACATTCAATGCCATTCAAAGGTACAAAGGTTACCTAATAGGCATTAAAAGCCCAAATTGAATCAGAAACAGCCGTTTATTCCCAAACGATTGGAATCATTCTATATTCAATGCTATTCAAAGGCACAAATGGTAACCAAAGAGGCATTAAAAGCCCAATTTGAAGCAGCAATAACCGCTTGATAGATGGCATGATACACAACGCACATTTATCCTTTCGCATTATATAAAGACTTGACATCCTTGGCATGTCAAAAAGCCCATTAGAAACTTTTGTCTAGAGTGTCTAAAGGGTTCTCAACCCACAATAACACATATCCTCATATTCTTTGTTGCATTGTTTTCAAAAAGCTTGTGCCACACGTTAATCATTTGCTCGCAATAAAGCGGATTTTAGACATTTTCTTTTCCCTTTTCCTATCGTCCTTCACCTTTTCCAAAAAGATCATGGCCACTAAAACATTTGACATAATTGCTGAAATCCCCCACCTTCCGAAAGATTGGTGGAAAAACTTAAGCATGGATCAAAAAGACCGAGTCAAAATGGTGTTGGGGAATATGAATTTACTAATGGAGCACACTACAGTGAAAGGTATGATAGAAGCGGTAGTACACTATAGGGATGCAGACCGAGCAGTTTTTCACTTCGGAAGTGTAGAGTTGACACCCTTGCTGGAGGAAATAGGCGGGTTAACTCAATTACCATTTGAAAGTGAGGAAATCTTGATGCCTAAGAACATTACACCTGAGGAATTCTTCGAAATGGTAGGGCTTAAGTCTGAATTGTGCACAAACAGTGTGAGACAATTAGGAATTTCCTTGACTTCCCTCTACATCAAATTCGGGTACGAAGAAGCATTTCAAGATCGAAGACAATTTCAGTACTAACCAGGCGGATTGGAAAGAGCGGAGGGTGCTTGCTTTTGTCAACAGTTTTTTAGGGACAATCGTGTTTCCAGAAAATAAAGGACGAGTGGATGTTGCATTGTTTCAATTGCTGATGCCCTACTCAAAGACATTAACATGAAATACACATTGGTACCTATGATCGCCGCAGATATGAATCGTGCTTTAGAAAAATGCAAGAAAGGCGTTGGGTTTTTTGAAGGTTGCAATTTATTATTAGAAATTCGGTTGATGGAAGATTTTGCAGAAGATGAACAGCAATGACCAAGCCTTCCATTCCATACCAAGGGAGGACTATATCTTGACTTATACCACCCGCATGGACAACGCTCTGGGAAAATGGGATCGGCCAGTAACTACTAAAGGTTGGCACCACATACTCTCTCAGTTGACATCCAAAATATACAATGGATGTTTGATTACTTTCCTAGCGCTACAATGATCACCCGGTCGGAAAGAGACCCATTTCTCATTTTAGTTAGCTTTAGAAGAGTTTACCCATACACTCCTTTAAGGGCACTTAGACAAGCAGGGAGAAAGCAGATTGTACCCCAAATTGCAGACATCAGAAGTTTCAAAGTAAATATTCTCGGAGGAGTGATACCATTCAGACAAGATATTATAACTTTGGAAAGAAAGGCAACAAATGGGGTTCGAGACAATTGGACGAGACAGGTTTGATGCAGGCTATGATGAAGACTATCTAGACTGGCTTTGGAAAGATATAGCAAGGGCAGTTCAACCAAGAGCAACAACAAAAAGGAAAAGAAATGCTGATGAGTTAGAAACCGAGTGCAAGAAGCTACGCAAACAATTGGCAAGGGCACGGGGGAAAATAGCAAAGAAGCAAATTTTGGTCGAAGTAAAGAACAAAGAACAAGGCAAATGGCACAGTAGGGCAGAACTCCTGACAAAACGCATAGAGTCTATCGCTGTATGGGCTAGCGAAGGAATGAACGCGGTGGCTGACAAACGAATAGAGGAGAAAGGAAGTAAGGCTTGGGAAATGTTGAAGAACTTCACATTTGACATATCCTGACTCTTAACTGATGCTGACAACATCATTTTTCAAGGAGACTCATCAGAGGCAAGCTTGTCCGAGAGAAACTCGTCCGAAGAAGTAGAAGAAGAATCTTCTGGGGATGGATCAGCATGAAAGATGTTCACCTAAAAATAATCTAATCTCCTAGGAATGTTTTCCACCTTTTGTACTATTTCAATATCAGCCAATGTTACAAAAGTCCAATAAATGCAATATTATATTTCAGGCTCCGCATTTTGTTAGCAAACAAAATGATGCATGTGGCACAAAGCGCTTTTCAAATCAGCGTGCGTAAATTAGAACTTCGCATTATATGATGCATTTCTTATTTGATATGTATGCATTGCATAAAATTTGTCTCTCTCTAAAGGAATCGTTTCTCCAAATTCACTCTCCTACCAAGGCACCTCCTCTCCTTACTTTATGCCCAAATCCTGATACTAAAACCTTTCACATGTCAATACTGTCTCTAACTCACTACCAAACTCAAAAATCTATTACCAAAAGGTTGGCTCGAGTCGAATAGCAAGGTAAAAGATATGGTTAAGCAAGTGCACATTCAAGGATTTTTAGAAATAAGAAAGTTTTTCACAACAATTCCCACCAGCCCCTCCTCTTTCCACAACATCTCTATCACTCTTCAATTCCCCACACCCTCATCTTCTTCTTTCACACAGTACATTACACCATCTCCATCATATAATATCATCACAAGAATAATAATTAGCTTAGGTGCACTATAAAAGCTACTAATAAGGTTATCCAGTCTGGAAATGTGAACCTTTTTCAAAAAGAAGAAAGATGAAGTCTGTTTTGCTGTAACCATTCAAACCCTACTTTTAACTACTATTATCAAACGCCGCCACCATTTTATCCCTACCCTCACATACCACCTGAATATCCTGTTTACAACACTCAGCCCACTCGACCTATATTCCACATCCCACACCAAATCGTCCACAATACCAGCAAAACAGTCAACCCAACTACCGAAATGCACCACCATACCTTGCTAGGCCTCGCCCTGATACATACCAAAGATCGAAAAGAAACTACACTCCACTAGTCGAATCCCACACTCAATTGTTCGAGAGATTGAAAATTGCCGGGCTTATTGTCCCAGTACCTCAATTATTCCAGCAAGAACTATGCACATGGAGAGAAAAATTGAGAAAGCAAGAGAAATGTTGGTCAAACTCAAAGGCACACATGACTCACCATAATATCTTTTGACACCAATGCCCGAGGATTACTTTGTTGCACCTGTCTACACAGTCATACCACCTGCAATACATGACTATGATCCAAGGCATTTCCTGAACTTGCTCCTATCATGATCAAAGCGACAGTCAATAAGCTAGTGGAAGATAATAAGGAATTAGAAAGCAAGGGATATAGCAAAGACTTGTGCACAACAACAAACAGGCAAGCCAATTCAACTTGAAAAGGAGAAGCAAAGACACAATGACAAAGCCATCATTATATAACAAACTTGGGAACTCCCTAAGCATTTGGAAAGCATATCTCTGCCAACTAGCAAAGATAAAATATGATGATGAAGTTATTTGAGACACTTACAAGAGCAAGGGTTGCTTTGATATAAAATCAGTGCGAATCGACTTCTTGGAGCAATTTCGCTTGAAGGCATTATTGGGGTAATATGAATTCTCATGACGAGAACTACAATAGGACGTAGCAATGTAAGAGTAAACATGATACATAAGTAACCTACATCGAGTTCGGCGGCTCAGCAATAAGATATTATCCAACAAGGAAAGTTGGTGCAAGGACTATATTGCAGCAGTCGGTTGACAAGTACGAAAGACGTTGAGTATCTCTTTGAAAGACACATAGGCGTCATGACAGACAAATTTGCAAGAAAGGATGACAAATGCACTCGAAGTCTTGGTGTTCGATAAAAGCCAACCCCCTTTCTATCGTACAACACAATATATTCCTCACACAATATTTTTATCACTTTTCATTGACATTCAACTCCTCATCTCCCGCTTAAACAAACATCGGCCGTTTTTCCAAAATCTCTTGTGATATCTGTACATTCTATGATAATCTCCAAATTCAAGCGCTAATCAATAGTCTGCTGTCTAAGCATCCTCTTAAGCTTATGTGTCATTTTTGCATCAAATCTTTGCTAAATATGCCCATATGATTTTGTGCATTTCACCATTTTATTACGGTTGCTGTGCGCTTGAACACCGAAATGGGTCAAGAATCTGTATTAAGAAAAGCTGAAGTGGCATGCCAAGCTGAAAATATTTTCTTCTAGAACAAGAAATTTTAAACCACCAACATGGGACATCGAGAGTACCCAGACAATCCCAATCCTACTTCCGTACAACTTGTGTATGGGCAAACAAAATAAGTTGGCACTATACCCACACAAGGGCCGCAAGAAAGAAATCCAATCACTATACAAACGAAGCTGGCAAGATTCACAACCTCCCACTGCACCCAACTTACACAAAATATAATCCCCCTATCAAGACTTTCAACAACAACCTTATCAGGCTCAACACAATCAAGGACATACAAAAAGATAAAACCTCACACCTTTACTCCTTTAGTTCAGTCAAAAGATATTGCACCCAACAAACAAACTACTCCCCAGATACCCATTCCTAAGTTTGATCCAACAAGATTTACACTCGTCACTTACAAATTTAATGCCATGACACCACAAGATATCCGGCACCGAAACACAAAATTCAGAGTCTGATTGACCAAAGCAAGACAATGGTACAATAAGAACCAACAAAGGGAAACTCCAACTCCCAAACCATAAACACACTTTCTACAAAGGGCAATCCGTCAAAGTTAGCTCCAAGACTTTCGAAAAGAAAAGCATGAAACATGAAGACAGCCTATCACAACCTACGACAAATACAATTTTAGACAACCTCCAAATCCGGCCAAATCCAAATGTCAAGCCTCAATATGAGTATGCAAGTATCCATATAATCATAGTCATCGATATACCCAATCGCCACACTAAAGGACGAGTACATATTCTAGCTAATACATTGGTATTCAGTGCAACACAACCACCCTCTCTTGATGATCTGTCATAAGCAATAAATTGGGGCAGAATTTTTAAGGATCCCCTCAAAAAAGTCTAAAAGATGCAAACTTGACACTGTGGTAGAAATTTTTGAGATCCCCTCAAAAATTTCAAGAAAGGCATTATAAAACCAACACGATAGCCTTCTTAGCATAATGGATGACATAACAATGCCATTCTATTTTTTGCACTTCACTTTACCTTTTGATCGCAGGGTATATAGCCCGATAGGACATGTACTTCACTTTTGTTCGCGGGGTATACAACCCGATGATAGAGGGTAGACAACCCGATGAAAAGTTTGGCATGACAAAGGGTAGACAACTCGATGAGAAAGCTTGGCATAACGGAAGGTAGACAGCCCGATGAGAAAGTTTGGCATAACGGAGGGTAGACAGCCCGATAAAAAGTTTGGCATGATAGAGAGTAGACAGCCTGATGAGAAAGTTTGGCATGACAAAGGGTAGACAGCCCTGAGGGTAGACAGTCTGATGAGAAAGATTGGCATGACAGAGGGTAGATAACATGACGAAAAGTTTGGCATGACATAGGCTAGACAACCCGAAGAGAAAGTTTGGCATAACGGAGGGTAGACAGCCCGATGAAAAATTTGGCATGATAGAGGGTAGACAGCCCCATGAGAAAGTTTGGCATGACAAAGGGCATACAGCCCTGAGGGTAGACAACCTGATGAGAAAGATTGGCATGACAGAGGGTAGACAACTCGATTAAAAGTTTGGCATGACAGAGGGTTGACAGCCTGATGAGAAAGTTTGGCATGACAAAGGGTAGACAGTCCCGAGGGTAGACAGCCCGATGAGAAAGTTTGGCATGACAGAGAGTAGATAGCCCGAAGAAAGAGTTTGGCATGAAAAAGGGTAGACAGCCCGATGAGAAAGTTTGGCATGACAGAGGGTATACATCTCGATGAAAGAGTTTGGCATGACAAAGGGTAGACAACCCGAAGAGAAAGATTGGCATGACAAAGGGTAGACAACCCGGATGGCAGACTACCCGATAAAAAATGATACGTCAAAAGGTAGACAGCCTAGAAGGTAGACAGCCCGGTGAACGGAATGACATGACAAAGGGTACACAGCCTGGAGAGTAGACAGCCCGATAAAAAAGTAGTAGAAAGCTTGGCAACCCAGAGGGTAGACAACCCGATGAAAAGAATGGTACACAGCTTGGCATGAAAAAGGGTATGTAGCCAAATGAAAGAATGATAAACAACCCTGCATGAAAAGATACACAGCTCAATACAAAAAGGGGGTATACAGCCCAACGTGACAAGCACATATTTAAAGGACGAAAAAAATTGGCAAGACGATCCAACGACAGGAAAGTCTCTTCATGCATTTACATACATATTATTTTGCAAAAATCACTTTTATCGCAGGACATACAATCCAGCAATGTACTGGCAATACGATCCAATGACATCTCGGCGCGACGAAGCAATTATTTACTAACGAGAAGCACTTAGCAAATGAATATCCCCCGGTGGAGAGGCACACATTCCCTAGCACTAAGCACCTGAAAACAGGCTAGACAACCACAATGACGAAAGAGAACTCAACTCAATAGGGATGTTTACATTATCTTCATCTTTATCTCTATTAGCATGTATCTTGATTTTGCTGCAGGGCGCTTCGCCGATTTCGCGAGAAACCCAGTGTCATTTCCCATTATCCCCACACTTGATCCCCGAAAATATTACCCACGCAAAATTGTGCAACCAAAAAAACCTCAAATACATAGAAAGCATCATCCCAGAACCCAATTCAAGAAGCTTAATCCTACAGACAATGCTTTTGTTACACCCGCAAGCTACCTATTTTGCGGAGTTCGAAAGTGCTCAAAGATACAGTTCCATACTCGCACCAGTAATCTACCTAATCTTTCTTTTTCGATAAGGTGTCAGTTTTGCATTCCTTCCTATTCAAGCCCATATATTCAATCATGCGCTTTCTCGTGCTTAATCGTGCCTATCTGTTTGAATCATGCGGACTTATCATGCTTTACTCCTCAATGTTCCCCAATTCATTCAAGACAATGTTAAAGGCAAGATGACTCATCTTTCGAGTTTTAGTGGAAACTATGCCTATATAAACTCCTCTTTATGGGTGTGTCGTGCATCACATCTTCATTACTAGGATGATTAGAAGCCTCTTTCCCCCCACTCGATTTATGGATGTTACCTCGTCTTTTGACAGTACCTTTGTTGTACCTGCAAACTACCTATTCTGTCGAATTTTGACAAGCCTGGAGCTGATCATCGCATGCTCCCACAAGTAATCTCCCTAATCTTTCATTACAAATTAGGATGTCATTTGGCATTTTCTTCCAATTTGTTACACCCCGTATGTCTAAAGTGACGTATATCATTATAATGACACGTTAAGAATGATTTAAGTCAGTTTAAAATTATAAAATGACCATATATGATGTTTATATAATGAATATAATGTTTGAGAAAAATCAGATTTAAGCTGCGGAAAACCCGACTGAGGAATTGCCTTGTAACGATGCTTTTTCAGCAATTAATTCTGTGTGTTATTTAAGGTCTCTTGGTGACATATCATATACCAAATTGAAGGTCTTGGAGTTTAGTTTCCAACACTTTTGAAAGTTCTTTCATATAATATCTGGATAAAAAGATATGAGCATCAGAAATCAGGCCAGAAGAAGGGACACAAGCGCAAAAGAGGGCTAGAACTGAAATATTTCGAGTATAAAAATAAAACATGTCTTTTTTATTCATTATTTCAGGAATATACACGATAGTAGCAGAGCTCTTTTGAATTTTTAATCCATTTTTATGGTTTTGAAGAGAGAACATCAATCTTAACTCGAAATTGAAGGCGGATTGCGTCAAAACGCTCTACGCGATTAAGGTAACATTATGCTGCCTTCAATTTCGTCTATAGCTTGAGTTTTACAATTACTTCATGGCTAAGTAAAGTACCTGAATGCTGTATTATATCTCTTTTAAGCTCTAGAAGGTGTGGAATTCAAGGGAAACAAAGTTTAGAAGCAAGAAACATCAAAGGTATGTAAGGCTTAACCTATCTTTCGACAAGGCATTTATTTTACAGCTTTTGAAGCTTTGCTTAGTCCCAAACATGATGTTTCTTGTTGGTTACTTGTATATCATCAAGGAAACCTTGTATATATTTAATTTGGTACTAAAATCCAAGGTGAAAGACCTCCAAATCATCAAAATCGTTTTGATCTTTGGACAGTTGTTAGTATATTGATCATAACTCCTTGTACAAAATTGATATTTAGATGCTTTAAGATTCCTTGGAACCCTAAGGTATATATCTACAACTTTTATGCAGACTCTGAAGTTTATAAATTTTAACTACACATTGAAAATTAGGTCGCAAAGTAGGACAGTAATGCTGTCCAGACATTCTATCTTCGGATTTGTTATGTTGTCCGGTCGTCTCATTTTGTTATCCATTTAAGTTGTTTATGTTATCAGTTTATCCGGGTATCCATTCCCGTGTATATTTTAGCGCTGGTTCTTCTTTTGCAGACCCTCCAATTTTAGGGAAAACTCTACTGAAATTTTTATCGAAATTCAAAGAGTTGGACAAATTCTGTGTTCTAGGTTGTGTCTATAATTCCATCCAGAGTTTACTTATCCTTCCATTGAGTCCATATCTATTGTTGCCCGGTGTGTTATACCTCATACATGCTTATGCTTATATCGTAATCAAGTTATGTGTGATTTGGAGTCTCCCATAGAGGCTGGACATTGGGCACACAGTCCAGTCGCGTGTGATACTACCCGTCTTGGGGATACAGCCCCTCTGGTTCAGGCTGTAGTTGAAAGACCTAGTGTGACTGAGTGTCATTCACACACTCTGACCAGAGAGACTAGATATTACTGGCTGGGGGGACATAGCCTATAACACCCGTCAGGTTTGTTATATACGCGTATATAGCCACAGTATGCACAACATGATTATACATGAGGCTAGTTCAGGTTTTCAATTACCTGATTTGGGGGGGATACAACCCATAACACAAAACAGGTACCAGTTCAGATAACAATTCAGTTTAAGCTCAGTACCAGTTATCAGTTCTCAGTTATCAGCCACCAGTTCTTAATGTCAGTATTAGTTGTCAGCTAGTATCAGTTGCCAGTTATCAGTTTCGGTTTCTAGTTACCAGTTATCAGTCAGATTATAGTCATTTATCAGTATAGTTCAGCTCAGTTTTCAGTTTTAGATTCATTTAGACTTCAGTTTATATTCAGATCATATTTAGTCCATGTTTCAGATTTCCAGCTTCATTGCTATACTTCAGCACATATTTTCATATTTATATTCCAGCCTTACAGTTTCATTCAGCCATGCTATATATTATATGCTCTAAATACTTGGTACATATCGTACTCACGCCCTTTCTGGGGCGCTGCGTTTCATGCCGCGCAGGTATAAAGAGATCAGACCTTAAGCCACGTTAGTAGGCTATCTACCAGCTTTTGCAGTCACTCCGACTCCTCTCGGAGTTTACTATTTATAGACATCGTGTAGGTATGGCTGGGCCTTGTCCCGTCCTTTGTATGTTCAGTTCAGCACTCTTAGAGGCCGGTAGATATGTCCCTGTGTGGTTCTGTCAGTATGTTATGTATGTCAGCTTATGTTAGCCTTCTCAGCTTTTTGCATTGCATAATTCTTATCAGCTAGGTTTATGCTTATTCCGTTTATCAGTTATACTCATGGTTAGCAAATTATCAGCAGGATTAGGGATGATAGACACTTAGTGTTGGTCATCCATTGCGACCCTATGTTGGGTCGTGACACAATTAATACCTACTTTTTCTATTCAAGCCTATCTGCGTCAATCGTGCGTGTTTTCGTGTTTAATCATGCCCATCATTTGGAATCGTGCGCATTTATGAAACTCGCTCCTCAAATGTTTTCCAGCTCGATGAAAGCAATATTGAAGGCGTGATTACTCATTTATCGAGATCAAGTGGAAACTATGTGTATATAAACTCCTCTTTATGGGTCTGTAATGCGCCACATTTTCATAACTAGGATGATTATAAGCCTCTTTTCCCACGCTCGATCTGTTGATGTTATCTCATCTTCGCTAGTGCCTTTGCCTCATTCTTCATTTATCTCGCCAAAAGGCAAAGCATACACAGAGCTAAACTTTACATACTTTGATAAGTTTAGTCTTTAAATCCAAAATCGTGTGCCATAAACATCTCACACAGGCAGCATGGCATTCTAGAAGTATACACAGCCTGATTCTCGTGAAACCCGAGATATGTAGGCAACTCAGAGACCGGGTTCGGCCGAAAATACCCCAAAACTCTCATTTTCCTTTTTCACTTTGTCTGTCTGTCGTGACAAAATTGGCTACTCCGTCAACTATCTTTGCCCGAAGATTTTTTAATCATCCTGAGCAAAAGAGGGGTAGCTGTTAACACCTAATTTTGTCCCTCTTTTTCCATAATTGGCATTAATTTAACTTAAAGGTGCAATTTAACTATGTGAGCACATTTACACTAGAGGGCATGCATTTACATGTGATATCCCCTACTTATACATTATATAATTAATTGTGGCTATTTTTTACATCATTTAGGCTATTTATCAAAATATGATTGTTTGTACAATTTTGTGCATTAATAGCATTTCAGTAAATATTTATGGTTATATATACTTAATTAAGTTAATTTGCATTCTGATTTCATTTTACGTATGTACTATTTGTTGATCATTCATTTTATGTTATACATTACATATATTTATATCTTTATTTATTTTGCACATTTAAAGTTAAAATACCAGTCCAGTTAAAGATGTCCAGTTTAGTTTTATTCATTATCTGCATTTTAAAAGAACGTCTTTTTCTCTTCGTTTTATTGAAATCTCTTTCTACTTGAACATAGACAAAGGTTCGACCAGATACCTTTCTTGTATTTGAAAATCCCTACGATTCTAAAATATTTTCTTCTCTTTGGTCTCTTTATTTTATTTGAACCTTATCAGAATTCTAACCAAATACATTTCTTATATATGTTTTCACATTTTTATTCTATTTATTAAAAATCCCCAAAATCACGCCATTTTCCTATTTTAGCCAAGATTCCAATTTTCCCAATTTCCTCAATCTCCCTAAATCTCTCCCTTAATCTCAAAATCCAAACTAGTCTAATTTATTTCTTGATTCCCTCTCTTCAATCCCACTCCCAAAAATAGCAGATTCCCTCACCCCTTGATTCAACCCCATTCAAACGGTCTTCATTCAGAATGCACTGCTATATATGCAATCGACACCAACAGTACAAAACACACACCTCAAATCCCTCGTCTTCTTCCTCACCCACACACCCACAATACACACAGACTACACACACATACAACACTGCTCCCGTTCCATTGCAACAGCATCAACAGGGAACACCATTAACACATGACTCCTCACCTCTTCCTTATTTCTCAACACCTACACAAATACAATACCTCTCCCTCTCCAATCCAATAATATCATCGGTAAACACATACACCCCAACTCCTCTCCTCTCCCAACGGCACACACCCACACACAAACAAAATCAGAGGACCCATACACACATGCCGATCAAACAGAAACAGAGGAGCAAGGGCAGATCGGGAAACATATCCACGCACCCATAAAAATCGAACAAGAACGCGGGGGGGGGGGGGGTGGTGAAATCAAAACCAGTGGGAACCCAGTACAAAATGGGGGGTCCGAACAGAGACACACTCATACGATCGTCATCAATTCATATCGAGAGTAGTACGAGATACTGTTGAAACACCATCACCGTTGTCGAAACCTGACCGGAAAAGCCATGGCTGATACTCTATTTTGCTATTGATACTGAATCACACAATAAGAATCACAAGGGGTTGGGGTTGTAGCGATGCCTCCAGGCAGTCGTTCCTCTTCCTTGTTGCTGTTATCGCTGCCGTCGCTGATCTATAATATGGTTTATTCTCACCCGATTGACCCGTTTGGAGTGTTTATCTTTGCCATTACTGGAATTGGTTATCGCGTTTGTTGTCTACTTATACAATCTCTCTTAAACTCTATTTTCGCTGTCTTGGACATGTTTTTTTTTTTATTTATTACTGTTTTTTGCTTTATGTTGTTGACACTGATAAGGCCGATACCGACGTTTCCCTTTGAGAAGTTTCCTACAGTTCCCCTTTTGGTGTTGGCTAAGCTACTAAGCTAGACACTACTCTGAAAAGCCTTACAAGGGATTCTTTACTGCAGTTGAACAATTGCTACACTGAAAAGGCCAATGAAAAATATATATGTATATTGAGGCCTACAGACTGATTTATACAGATACTACAAGGCCAATGACGTGTGGGGCCCAAAACACTCCCTTACGATTTTGTCCCTCCGAAAAATAAATAGGCGATGACGATGCATATCACTTTGCAAAGTAAGTGATAGTAGAGTGGTGAGATTGGAGGTACTTGGCATGGCAAACCGGCCCGGGCTCCATGTTTGCAAATGTATCAACATCCCTAAGCTATGCTTGATGCAATACACCATTCTGAGCCTAAATTTTTTTTACAAAATCTATTTTCCCTTTATTATTATTATTATTATTATTATTTCTAATATTTTCATTATTCTTACTATTACTATTATTTTTATTACTTTTATAATTCCTATTATAATTATCACTAATATTTTATTTTCATTATTATCATTATTTTTATTATTATCATTATTATTACTAATATTATTATCTCTATTATTATTATTATTACTATTATTATTGTTACTATTAATATTAATTGTCGTATTAACTCCTTTTCATATTTGTTGCGAGGTACATCTCTGCGAAATTGTTAAAAAAGGATACTATTGGAAATGACGAATGATTTAACATTATTAACATTTCCTATACCTTTTTTATAGGAAATAAATTAGTTAGTATATATATATATATATATATATATATATATATATATATATATATATATATATATATATATATATATCTTTTTCATTTTGCAAGGTATCTTTGGTTGAGATTTGCTTAGGAAGAAGCCAATTAGTGAATTTGAACCTTTTCATTTAATCTTAATTATTATATGAGTCATTTAATTATTTGTCTATTTTTATTTAGTTAGCCTATTTTCTTAGTTACTTGTTTAGAATTCTAATTATTTAGTCCGTCGGTAACCACATTTGGTGGAACCTGAGAGGTGCCTAACCCCTTCCTCTCGGGTTAACTTGAACCCTTACTTAGAATTTCTAATTCGTAGATGTAGTTAATTATAAAATTGACTATAAACAAAGTAGTTGTCCTAATACGCCTAGTTAAAAAATATTTTAGGTGGCGACTCCAAGTCTTTACCCGTGAGTTCCAATAAGTCGAGCCATATTTCAAATATTAATCGGTTCGGAGAAAAATGGGTGATGACAGTGCAGAATAATTTTGAAAAGAAGAAACAAGAAATATTAGCTTCTCAAAGTGCATCACTTGATGAAGTAGACAGTTTAGCCGGTCAATCTTCTCAATTATATGAAATGGATATTTGAGTGCAATCTGTTGGTGGAAAGAAGAAAGGAAGGGTTGTAGGCCTTGGCTCGTTGGGCCGATCTGTAAAAGTTCCTAGTCAATATCTACTACGCCTGAAGTTAGTGAAGTAATTAGATCTCAAGTTCATGCTCTAAATGTTGAATTATATGCCCAGTTGCAAAAAGAGCGAGTAGAAAACAAAGAGTTGAGGAAGGAGTTGGGTTACAAGGCATCTTCTTCAAGTGCACAAGTATTCTCTAAGAGTGAAAGTGATGACGAAAATGATGGCGAAAGTGGTGGCGAGTATGAAAATGTGAATGGAGGTGACGACTATGATCTGGATTGAAATAGTTGATATTAGTATTTACGATTTACCATTCGGACTTGTATTTTTTATTGCATTTGAAACTATGTATTATTACATCTTAATGTTCTGACTATCTTTTAAGATTATAGTTAATTATTTTAAAATTGTGCAAATGGTTTCTTGAAAATAAGTATTATTAGAGTTAGCAATTGATATAGGTTACTCGCGTATTTTATATGGGATTTAGCTGCAGAAATTAATTTTAGACAGGGAATTTCTTGCAAATATCAACTAGGGATTTTTCCTGCGGATTTTATTACCTAGGGATTTTCTTGGGGACTTAGAATAAACGTTTTTAGTTAACTGGTATATTTTACCTGTGGAAGTACCTGCGAATACTACCTTGGAATTTTCTTGCAAATACTTTCTAGGGTTTTCACGCAGAATTCGTCATAAGTTTTATGGGGACTTAGATGGGGTTTTAGGTAAGGTATTACCCGCGGATTCTCTGCATGTATTTCCTAGGAAAATTCATTTTTACATATTTTTCATCGAAATTTCTTGCGAATTTGTGATGTTTATTGGAAAAAAATTGGTAGGTAACTTACATGCCGAACTAAAATACCCATGTAATATTACGTAGGGATATTTATCTGTAGGTAATTTTCCTGGGGATATCTAAGATCCGCAGGTAAGGATTACTCACGAGCTTATTAACCGCGAAAATGCTTTCGCAGAGAACACCGCGGGTAAATTAGTTACCTGTGGATTTTATGATGAAATTCCCAGGTAGATCCGCATGTAAAGAAAAATTCTCTAGTAGTGAGCTACACCGACCTCACTACTCTCCAATAGCCTTGCCTTACGGAACCTCATCCAAACGGCCCCCCGGTATATAAAAAAGTGCGTAAAATAATTAATATAAGTTACCGGATCAATTTTTATAATTATCGCACCTATTGGTCAAATGCTAATTGTCAGTCAATTTTAAATTCAACCCCATGCTCACATGGTTAAACCCGAAAGTTTAACTCTCCACTGGATTACCCATAGTTTAACGAGTCCGTAAAAATTTCTCCCACATACCACTTTTGCCATTGGTATTTGGTTTGAAGCCACTTTTTTTTTTGGTTTTACATGAGAAACCACTTTTTGAAACTTCAATCTTTCTGAGCTGAAGTTCAAACCTTGTGTGTTGAACTTCATGCCTAAGTTATGAAGTTCAACTTCAATCCGTAAGGGATGAACTTTTAGGCACAGATGCGAAGTTGAACTTCAACCCTTATGGTGGGCTGAAGTTGAACTTCAACCCTTGTGGGCTGAACTTGTGTGATGTTCAACCCACAATGATTGAAGTTCCAAAAAGTGGCCTCTCATGCAAAACCAATAAAAAAATGACCTCAAACCAAAGACCACTGACTAAAGTGGATGTTCGTGCACTTTGCCCAACGAGTCCTAAAACATGTTCAAAATCCTATATTGGTGTTATTTAGAACTCCAATTAACTTCAAAAAATTTCACTATATGCCCTCCATAAGGAGTGGTTTTGAGAAATTACCCGCGCTAAGGAATGTTTTAGCAAAATACCCTTATTTAGTCCGGAGCTAAGACTTCAAGGCAAAAATTTTGTAAATCTTGGCAATTGTCTATACTTCAAGGGCAAGTGATATTTTGCCAATACTTCAAGTGATATGGAGAGAATGTAGTGAAGACGGAAGGGGCAATTCTTGGCAATTGCAAATACTTACGACGAAGTGCGGCAAGTGTTGCCTTTTGCCAACACTTGCCGTTCAAGTGTTGCCAAATCGAGCAGGGGTCAAAGGCAAGTCAAGCCTTTTTGCCAAGACTTACGGCCAAGTGCGGCAAGTATTTCCTTTTGCCAATACTTGAAGGGATAAGTGTTGAAAACGGAGAAATATAAAGTCAAGTCTTGGCCTCAGATTTTTTCATTGAACGTTAACGAGGGCATTTTTGCAAACCATCTGTTAGCATGGGAAAAAAGGCAAACCATTGCTTCCCGTGTCATATTTTTGCAAATCAGCCAATTAACTTTGTGTTATAGAGTTTAAGCCTGAACTTTTCAAATTCCTCAAGGAAAACTAATGTTTTTAGGCTAAATTTGATACCAACTCATCTATATACACTCAGTATACTAATATTCTAATCCTACAAATTATTATAATCATAAATAGATAATATGTTTAATTTCTAATGAATTATCAATGAAAATCGAACTGTGACATTGCTAACACAGTAGTAAAATCCGAAGCAGCAACAAACTTCAGCTAATATATTTGATCTTTATCTTAATATTGTCAATACTTAAATCACATTGATGTCTCTCTAGTCATTAAAATGTAAGGATAAACCTAGCAAATAAAAGAGAACATAAAGTATAATATTTAACCAAAAACGTGAGACTTTAAGCTAAGAAAAATATCATATATTTCCTAATCTAAAATAGAAACAATTGAGTTTAAATGAATACTAAGTTTTGATTATGACAAACAGGACCCATCACTTATGTATAATAAACATTGCAGGACTATCAAGGAAGATTCCCTTGGAAGATCTAAATAGAAAGGAAGATTGTCGATTGATGTTAGAGGAGTCAGCTATGGAAAGTCGGATCTCTATGCGCGCTAATTATGTGGGACTTGTCCTAATCAGCTCTTGCCCTATTCTTCATGAAGATATTTATATTATCTAGAGAATCAAATCTCTTGGGTCAATCTCCCTACTTCTCAAATCTCAGTCAATCATATCTCCGTCTCCTCCGTTGATCCTGCTAGCAGATCTGCGTATCTTGTCTTCAACGAGCAACTCTGCTAAGGTGGCAGTTATCAGTATCAGATTGTCAGGTGAGTATGTATGTAATTTTTCTTTCAATTCAGAGAAACATACCTCAGCTAAGTGAGCCGCTTCCTCTCCATCAGTTGCCATGAGAGCAGCTTCTTTCTTCTGACTATCTCCATTGTAGAACTCTTTCAGTTTCTCCTAGATTTCCTTGGCAGATTTGCAATCCATCACCTTGGCTAGTACATCAAAAGTCATTCTATTCTTGAGATACAACATAGCTTTGGCGTTTGTTGAAGCCAATCCAAGTCTTATGGGTCCAGTTCTTCTACCAATATAGGAATCAAGGATCCATTTGCAACTCTCTTCACAGGGACATGGGGTCCTCGTTTCATAATCAACTAGAGACTGTAGTCCATGGCCCGAAAAAATATTTTCATTTGCTTCTTCCATCTTTTATAATTGATTCTATTAAACAAGGGAGGTCTGAACAGATTTCTTCCTTCTCTTATTTCAGGTGAACTAATCTCGTCTGAGTCTTCACTTGTCAGTCCTGCCAAGGCTAGTGGGGATTCAACATGTGATCCCTTTTCTCCATCAGACTCGCTATCAGTTTGTTCCCAGGTTGCATAAAAGTCTTTCTTCCTCTTCCTTCTTTCTGCTCTGAAGTTAGGTGCACGTCTGACTTTCCTTTTGTCCTTATCGCTATCCTTTGAAGAATGCTTCTCCTTCTTCTTTGTGCCTCTAATTTTCATATACTCAACTTCCCACATTGGACAATCCACAACCGCATGATCCTTCTTGAAGCATTTAAAGCACCCTAAGTAGTCTGGACTGTCAACTATGTTCTTTCTCCCAGCATTATCTTTGGTGTTTTTCTTGAACCCCTTGAGCTTACCCAAATTGAACTTCTGTCTGAGAGCACTGACCATAGCTGTTCAATTGATTGTAAGTGTCACAACCCAACCTAGAACCGCGATAGATACCCGACACCGAGTGTTGATCATAGCTAAACCTACTAATAATCTATGAATGATAGAGATCAGCTGGCAACCTGGTCATTAATATGTACATATTTATTGAAAATATAAAGTCTGGAAAGATGACAAGGCTATCACACACTGACATACATAACATAGTGACTGAACCACACAGGAACATATCTACAGGCCTCTAAGAATGCTGAACTGAATATATAAAGGATGGGACAAGGCCCCGCCATACCCAAACTGGCTGACTGTACACATACCAAAAGATAAGTAACTCCGGCAGTAAGCGGAGTGACTCCAATAGCTGATAGATGGCCTACTAATGTGGTCCAAGCATTGATCGGTCTATACATGCGCGGCATGAAACGCAACGCCCTAGAAAAGGGCGTGAGTATGATATGTACAAAGTATGTAAGGCATGAGCATATAATATATCATAGTTGAATGAAACTGTAAGGACGGAATATAAATACGTAAATATGAGCTGGAGAATAGCAATGTAGCTGGAAATCTGAAGAACGTACTAAACATGATGCGAATATAAACTGAAGTCTAGCTGTATCTAAAACTGAAGACTGAGCTGAACTATACTGATAAATGACTATAATGACAACTGGAGCCACCTTTAAGGGGCTGTTTATGTATTTTGCCTTCTTTTAACTTGATAGATTTAAATGGTTTTGACTCAATTATAGCAGTCATCTTTGGTTCCCAAGCGTCAGGAAGAATATTCAGCACTTTATCAACCATTTCCACTTCTGAGAGTTCCATATCCAGAGATCTCATCTCTTTTGTGATGATCGTTAGCCTTATCATCATATCCTGCATTGACTCCTTTGCACCCATTGTGAACAACTCGAATTGTCTTTTTAGCATTCTTCTTTTTGAGTCCTTCACTTCAGTGGTTCCTTCATGAGCAACTTCTAAGGCATCCCAGATTTCTTCAGCCGTCTTGTAAGATGAAACCCTGTTGAACTCTTCAGGACCTAGTCCGTAGATTATAAGCCTCTTGGCCTTGTGATTCTTTTCTATCATATTGTAGTCAGCATCATTATACTCAGATCTTTCCTTTGGTTCAGTACGAGCAGAAGCTCCTTCACCGACCACTGTGGTCGGAGTCAGATTTCCTTCAGAAACTATTATCCATAGTTGATAATCTTCTGCACAGATGTAATTCTCCATTCCGTTCTTCCACCAAGCGTAGTATTGCCCATTGAACTGTGGAGGCCTTAGAACCGATTGTCCTTCAGTAATTGTAGGTGGCGCACTCAGGATTTGATCCTTCTCAAGGTGTTAACCTAAAACGAGAACACCTACTGTGATATCACTTGTTATACTCAAAGCACCTCCTATAGACGCAAAAAAGGGGGGAGGGGTTGAATAGTGTCCCTCACCGAAGAACCTGACTCTTAATCGCGATATCCTTATTCTTTAGCTGCTGCCTCCATAGAATAAACACAAATACAAAAGTAAACACCATTCCAAAAGACACAGTGTTTTTACGTGGAAAACTCCTTGCTCAAGGGACAAAAATCATGACCCACACTCTGGGATTTTGGATCCACTTCACTAACACAAAGAGCAAGTTTTAGATTACAAACTCTGTAATCAAGGGGCTTCACTCTAGACCCTAATCACTCAACAAAGCTAAACTCTAGCTTTACAAAGCAATCACTCAAAGTTCACCTATTATAATGGCTTCTAATATAAGCATATAGGTAATACAATCAAAACATGAAAACTATGACAACTACAATAAATAGCCTAAACTGATTCACTACTTGTGCACTTAGTTCTTCACTGGTTGTCTTCCACAGTTATGTCACTTTAAGAGTTATTGAATTCGCCTTGTGTTTGCTCTTAACTCTCGTGGTGAAAAACTGAGATCGGCTGCCTCAATTACTGACCTACCTCTACGAACAGCCTTAGACTGGCGTACTGATAGTAGCTGCTACCCATACCACTGATGGTCTTTTATATTTTTGCAACCCTAGCAGTGTTTCCCTACGAAACCTTGTAAATATGGCAAGTTAAGATTTTCCAGTTATACTCTCCTTGTTCAGCACTAACTCTTGTTAACACTTCAATGAGACAGCCCCGACACAACCTCTTTTAGCTGACTAGGATGTGCATAAGCCTACGCGCCACTACTCCTAGTTCTGTATGGATTTGTATTCCACAAAATCTTTTCAATCAGTCGTGCCCTTCTCATCAAGGACTAAGTTCTTCTGAAAGTCACTAAGTCCTTCATTTGTCATTCTTCAAAACATCAAACTCAACACTATATATCCACCGACGCGGACTCTATGCTTCTTTAATTCATTTCTTGTCCACAAACGCAGACCATATATATCCACCGACGTGGATTCTATGCTTTGATATTTATGTCATGTCCACAAATGCGGGCCCTATATATCCACCAAACTAGATTCTATGGTCTCATAATCTGATAAATTTTGTTTTTGCAAGAGTTGTTAGGTATACTCAATACCTGTGAAACCTGTTTTGTTTTTGTGAGTATTTGGGGGAGGTTGACTTGCGCATTCGGTTGTACTTTGATTTGTTGCCGCATCTTGCATGCTTTTCTTCTTGTGATATCTCCCTTTTCGAGTGTCGAACCTTACTCGAGCTGTGAGCAAAAGGGATAAGGAAATGGGATATGCATGTGTTTTGAGAAAAATAATGTTTAAAGAGTAATGCACATGCATTCCATTGAATCATAAACTACGACGTGTTATTTGGAAATAATATCTTCTAATCTCTTTTATTCAAGGAAAGATCACATCATCACGAAATCTCTTTAAAGGTTGCCTCCAGCTTACGAACTTTCTCTTTTGTCCCATCATCATTGGCTACCCTTTCTTTATCCTCCCCTCATTGATAATTTTCATGGTCTTTGACTGGCAAAGTGAGTTGTTTGGTTTCAGCAATGGACATGGGATTGTAAGGCTGCGGATATATGGTGTTGGTATTGGGTAAGTTTGTGTAAGTAGGATGTGTAAAGGGTGGTGCTTGATAAGTGGTGGGTAGGGTTGCTTGGTAAGTAGCAGTTGGTGCTATTTGGTAGATAGCGGGTGGTACTGTCTGGTAAGTAGCAGGTGGTGCTGTTTGGTAGATAGCGGGTGGTGTTGTCTGGTAAGTAGTACGTGGTGCTGTTTGGTATGTAGATGGTGGTACTGTTTGGTTCACAGCGGGTGGATCAGTTGGGTGTATAGGATTCTTTCCATTAGGCAGGCAGACCCACTTGGATCGATTGGTTCCCTCGGATGGGCGGAGTTAACAACGGGTAAACTGGCCATTGTCAGTTTCTCTTCAGGTTCTATAATTCTTTGTTCTAAAGTAGCAACATGTTCATCATACCCGACAGGGGAAAGCTTGCGGGGTGTCCTACTAGTCATGATGTTACCGTCACTAAGAGCAGCATTATTCAACTCAGACATAATATTTCGTCTTCCTCTTCTTCTAGTTTGTGAGAGGGGAGGAGTTATGATGGGGTCTTCGGCTCTTGTCCGATACTGATGTTTGGCCAGAATACACAAGTCAACATCAGAAGTGGGAGTAAAACTAACACATGAAAGCAATAAGTCAGTGTCGAGATAATAATTGTCATATGCAAAATATATCACATCCTACAATGCAAGGGACCTCTTTTCTTGCTGGAGGTAGGCCTAACAAGAGCAACATATATAATATGCATAATAGGCATCATTTGATGACGTTTTTTTGACAAAATTGGCTAATAGACTTTAACATGCCAAGGATGTTAAGCTTTCCTAAGTTTGAGTATGGTATTTATAATTGAACGTGTATCATGCATCATCCCATTTGTTCTAATAACTCAAAACAGAACTAAAAATAATTTTATTAAATAATTGATTTTATTACATAAAAGTAGAAAAATGATTTTTTTGGTGTAAATAGAAATAGATAATTGATTTTGATACATAGAAGTAAAAAAAATAAAATTAATCTAAACGTGTATGTCTTCTTTGATCTTCCAAGTCTTCGTGACTTGTGACAACCTGCAATAAAAATAAGCTGTTAGACGATCCCCCCTTTTTTAGTACAAATAGTCTATATTAGACACGTTAAATTTTAAATTAATGCACACGTAACACATTTAAACGTCCCTTAGGGTTGAAAACCCGTTTGGTTCGTTCCAACATGATAAACTAGTAAACTTAGATACGAGCCAAAGTCAAATTTTTCCTAAATATGACATAATGCATGGTTCTTAAACAAAGTCTCTACTAAAAGTTGGCTTGACTCGATAAGGTTCCTCCAAACGGGCAATTTGGAAGTGGAAAGTGCATAAACTGTCAACAGCCCCGCTAGTTTCGCAAAATTTGGCACCCCAACTTTTTACTTCCTCGGACCGCGCGCCTGGAAAAAAGTTGTTTCCGACTTGGGTAACTCGATTGGAGTTGGTTTTGGAGTCGCCACCTAATAAATTATTTAACTAGCCGTAGTAGATTACCTAAAAGCATTTCTATTTAATTTAAAAGTTTATTCCGGGTTGGTCTTGCTAATAAGAGATTCAGGTAAGTGTTCGAAATAACCTAGAAAGAAGGGATTAGGCACCTCCTAAGTTCCACTAAATGTGTGACACGACCCGGAACCTGGTTAGGCCGTGCGGGCACCCGACATCCTCCCCTAGACCCGTCGGGCGAACCCTTACCAATTAACTTAAGAAAATAAATATAATAATTCATAAATAAGGACAAGACTTAAAACAAAAACACAGACATATTGATACCTCTAGCTGTACAAAAGAAATTACAGCTGACTACCCAACATACTAGGTTTAAGGCTATCCAGACTAGACATCTAAGAGAACAAAGAAGACAAATACCTCCTGAAGGGAGCAAGATGCAACTGAAATAATAACCAATAAATTGGTGGCCATCCGGAATAAAAGTTGGCTCACCCTGACAGCTGACGTCGTCTTCACTCCTTCACAACGCGGCGAACTCCATCCTGGAGCGAACCTGCTGAAACGAAATAGATAGACAAGAAACAAACAACAAACAAGGGTGAGTCAAAGGACTCAATAAGTGGGGCAGACTAGTCACCTCAAAGAATAGGATAGCTAGCCAGGGAGAAGAGAAACAGATAAACAAAATTCTTCTTATTTAAATTATAAAAAGGCAGAGCCAAATAATAACTAGAAACACGTATGGAATCACAAATTCATTAAAACCAGGAACGTAAGATAGCCGGAACATATAGGTATCCCGAACATATCAACAATCAGAAATACATCCTGTTGCGGCTTGCAACCCGATCCATATATTCATCCTGTTGCGGCGTGCAACCCGGTCCATATATTTATACCGTTGCGGCGTGCAATCCGATCCTCGCAACCCAGAATACGAGCCAGAAATATATAGGCAAATAAGAAATGCACGTATAAGTAGAATAGTAGTTATGTACCACAAGTCTACACAATGGTATGAAAAGAAAAGAAATGAAATGAGATGAAATGAAATCTGATGCAAAGGGTCACATGTGCCCGTCATCCCATATCGAAGCGGAATACTCCTGCATTCAAGGGGAAATCCAATTTGATAACCAACTGGAGCAGAATACTCCTGCTCCTGGGGCGGAATACTCTTGCACCCGATATAATATAAACCAGAGGCGGTATATTCCTGCACTCTCTTGGGGCGGAATACCCCTACACCCGATATAATGTAAAGCTGATGCGGAATACTCCTACACTCTCTTGGGGCGGAATTCTCCTACCCTCAATATGATACAATGGAGCGGAATACTCCTGCTCCTGGGGCGGAATACTCCTACCCTCAATATGATACAATGGAGCGGAATACTCCTGCTCCTGGGGCGGTATACTCCTACACCCAATATGATATGCAATGTAATGCATATGAATGACACATAATGCATATCAATGCAATGTGATGCAATAATAACCCTTCACCGGCGCGGGACTCTCATCGACAGCCGGGAAGTAGATACCAACTCACAGCCAGAGTACAATGCTCTAATCCTCAATGCAATACCAATTACAGGACATAATATATAATATACAAGGTAAATCCAAAGCTAAGGCGTAAGGAGTACGCCGATCGGCAGCTACACACGTAAGGAACACGTGGTAGAAAATCCACGAGGCCAGGTGCCTCCAAAAAAATGGATATAAACACTTACCTCTTCCAAAGTTAACACTGCTTCCCAACAACCGCTTTATTCTTTTGGATTCATTGCTAAACGATCCCACTGTGTTCAATGAGCAAAAAAATATATCAAATAGGGATAAAGGCTTCATTCCTCACATCTTAGCGTAATACGTAGGCGAGGCCTATGTACGAGTTTATGGTCACATAACCAAACCCTAAATAAATTACATTTATAAGTTGCCGATAACTCCCTGAGTACGAAAATATAATCAATTCATTATCAGGGTCCATTTGACCCTTTAAACTATTAATTGAACTTATTAGAACGATGTATAATATTCCAAATTTTATCGTTAAAATATATTCAAACACACGTAATAAACTCAAATAATATATTAGGATCATTACCTGAATGTTTCGGAGTGAAAATTCTACTTTTCTCCGGCCCCTTTTTTCATTTTCTGGCATTTTTTATCACTGCGTCATCTCACTTTCTCTGTTTCACGTTTCTGTATTGATATCTCTTTGTTTCTGTATCTCATTCGTCCTTAGCATATATGTTAAGGACCACCGCCCAACTTTATTCCTTTTGTCTTTTACTATTTTTTTTGTTTGTTTTCTTTTATCTTATTTTCTTTTGTTAACGAAAATTAAAACGGTACCCTACGATATTCAAAATAATTCCAACTTTTGAATACGATTTATACAAAATATATGTAACATACTCGCGAAGGCGGATCTCAAATCGGCTTCCCGAAACTCAAGATGTAATTTAAATGGAAAAAAAGTCAAATTATTTAACTTTCGACATTTTAGCGGAAACTAGCCGAACAATATCGAAATTCAATTTCGAAAGTTCACAAAGGTCATAAATAATCATATGAACCCAACGGCGCTTTCGGAATTCGAATCGGAGCTCATTCGGCAAAATCGAGCTCGAAAATCTCTTTTTAATATTTATCGCCAATAAAAACTGAAACCTTCTTCCGATGCCTACCAAACGAGGTCTGATTTAGCTCAAATTTTACAGACAGGTCCTAATGGATATTACGAATATTTTAAAATTATCGACACGCCAATCAGAATCCTAACTTCCGAAACGACTGACCGAGGTCGTTTCATTCTCCTCCACTTAAACTCTCGTTCGTCCTCGAACGAGCCTAAATCTAAAGCAAGATTCACGCTGATAACAAAAGAACTTGCACGAACTTCATAAACTATCCCACAGATTTTTTTCTCATGATTACAGAATTAAAACTATAACACGAACACCGAACTCTTGGAATAATATGATAACACCATTGCCCGGATTATTCTGACTAAGATGATCCTTCCTCGATCACGAGAGGAGAGTTCTACATTTTTGAAACAAAGATACACGGAACTTTGACTGGGTTAACATGATTAAGCCGATAATCACCTCTTCAATATACCTTTCGATATAGAACAAGTCGATGGAACTAGGAATTAGCTCACACTTGATGCAATAAGGGAAGCTTTTGAAGTACCTTTTCATTACACACTATAGAAGATTTGATGCAAGGTATATTATATTTTTACGAACGCACTATGCAACATCTCAGCTGATGTTAGTATTGTTCCGCAAGCTCCTTGTGGGAATGTAGTTACTCATATCCTAATGTATGTCAAAGGTTCATCTGAACATGGTCTATCATATAAGGATAAGGATCATGCAAATAATACTAGATAGTATGATGCAGACCAGGAATGATCTTCAGACTGAACATCTACTTCAGGGTATTGTCTTTGAATTGGAAATATTATGACTTGAAAAAGTGAAAATAAAAGAGACATGTAGTTGGACCATGAGTCGAGGAAAAATACCAGCAATAAAGTTGATTACATGTTCACTTATAATGATAAAGTAACTTCTTAAAGAGTTGAGGTGTGAAAGAGATATACACACCAATGATGGATTGTTGACAAGCTGCACTAGACCTTTAACTCTAAATTTCCATGAAGTAAAACAGCGTCAGTATGAGGATCCAGTTCTAGTTGAATACAGACAGATAGCCAGAAGAAAATTGGAGTCACCATACAGGGTTACTACTGACGGTGTTTCCATGTATAAAGATAGACTTTGTGTTCCTGATGTTGCAGGATTATGATAGAGGCAAATTATTTCAAATACACTGTTCATCCAGGTTCGACTAAGATGTACCATGATCTTAAGCAGATTTATTAGTGGTATGGAATAAAGTGTGACATAGCAGAATTTGTGGCTTAATGTTCTAATCGCCAGCAAGTTAAAGTCGTGTCATCTTTCCAGACTTTATACTTTTAGTAGATAGGTACGTATATATGATCAGGTTGCCAGCTTATCTCTGTCATTAATAGATTATTAGTGGGTTTAGCAATGATCGACACTCATTGTAGATTTCTGTCGTGGCCTTGCTTTGGGTCGTGAGAAAAGTGGTATCAACACCTCAGAGATTTAATATTACCATTCAGTATTTTGAGGAAGACTCCTCCACTTAAAGCACAAACTCATGCAGCCATTTGAATAGGAATAATCATCCTTGCACAGTCTGCTGGACCAAAGAAGATTTAGCTAAAAGCTGCACGTAGACAGACCTAAGCTACCAACTACTCTTTCGAGTTGCCAAACAGATGCAACTCTCAAGTTCACAACTCCATACCTTTGTCGTAAATACCACCGCCTGATGGATGGTACTTCTATATAAAAATTTCGGCAGAGTTTCCCCTGAAACTGGATGATCCGCAAAAACAGAACCAGCACTATACTATACATGAGAATGGATACTCGGATAAACTGATATCCAAAACAATAATATGCCTACCCGGCTACAATAACACGTACTCTGGCTCAACATAGGGAACGTCACAAGCGGCTACCAATCGCCCAAGCTCACTAGTGTCGGACGAAGAAGAAATGGAAATGGATCGAGGATAGAAATAATTAGAGCTTCAGGAAGTTCATCTTCTTTTTTGCTTGGCTACCAAAGCTAGACTACTTCCGAGTCAGGCGAGCCAAAGAATCGCAATTGAAGAGCTAGACATTCAATAAGCTTTATGAAACGACATCCATGCCAATTTGACCTCCGGATAAGAAGGAAACTCTGACAATTTATCCGAACCCATTTATAACCCAGACAAGCTCATAGGATAACATGACTTTACTAGCGTCTCGAACCGAGAGGAGATACGTAGATCGAGCATTACTTACCAGCCACTTTACACCGGAAGAAACAACGACACTTCCTGATGGTGACGAATAAAAATCCCATCATCCTACCAACACTAATTTCCGAGGAGCGGTAAACTGAATTGACATAATAACAGAAGGTGGCGTAACAAGATGCCAAGCAGAAAAATACCGATACTCACTCACAAATCCCTCACATTTAAATTAGATAAACTAGTAGGGTCATCATAAATGCCAGGAATAAATCATATCAGAAGTTCACCCCTCTTTCGCAACCGATTCTTAATAGAAACGATATCCAAGGAAACCATCGAAACATGATAAGACACACCATTTCCAGATCGATCGAAAGAATCAAATCTTACTCATATACAAGGGAAGAAGAAACACATGGGTCTACTACATCGGATGCCTCAGCATCCTGCAAGGCTGGCAGTTCATAAAACTGCCTCTGCGGCTGAACTAAGCCGCTACACCGAAAATTACCTTCTGAAGAACTACTACCACCACGCTCTCAACCGCTACTGGATGGTGGCATTTCTCTGGCTGATTAAGATCTAAATGAAATCCCCTGCGACTGTGCAGGTGCCTGATGACAAGAGAGAGGACGACTGCCTACTTGCCAGATTAAGGGAAAATTCCTCAAAAGATAATCAGACTCACGACTGTGATAACCCCCTTTCCGCTGAAAAAGGAAGTTGGACAGATTGTTGATAGCTGCAAAGAGAAAGCTGAACCTAATCTTGATGAACTACTCGTGCACTCTAAGAATCACGTGACACAAGTTGAGATAACCTGGAAGGTGACCTCCCAAAATAATCAAAACTCTTACCTCCAAATGAGGTACCATGGTTGCCCACTAGGGCCACGAGATTTCTTGCTCTCTCGCTCTAACTTATGGTATGCCTAATACCTCTGACCAATATCAACAACAGCATCAAATGAAGTCCCAACCTCAATTTCTCGAGCCATCTGGGATCTCAAGGAAAGAGAAAGGTCACCAATAAATCTTTGAGCATTCTTGGAAGGTTTATGGACTAGTTCTAGTGCATATCCAGCCATCCTAAAGAATTTAATCCCATATTCTAAATCTGACAGGCTACCCTGTCCACTCCACTCAAACTGGCGACACTTTCCATCTCGCTCGCAGCACGACAGGAACTTTTTCTACGAATCTAGAAGAAAAATCGAACCACGTTAGCTAATAAGAGAGAGGCCCACCAATTCAAGGCTGGACCCCTGAAACTGGAAAGAAGAATAATCAACACCATACCGCTTGATATAATCAAAAGCTTGAAGGATACGCTGGCATTATTTTATTTTTAAAAAATCATGAGGTTTATCTGATGCATTGCTTAAGAATATCGGAAGGTTCAACCGCGTAAAATAATGCAACCTCTTTAGGCACTCGGACCGAACTGATACCTCGGCTGGCTCACCAGCCAGAACAATTAGAGGTACAACACATACTACCTCCGGAATATAATTTACTGCAACAATATTAAGAACCGGAAAAGGAGCTCCCTAAGATCGAATGTCTGCACATGCGGCAACCTCATAAGCTCCCTAGCGAATAATAGGTTTTTTGCGGTATCTGCATCACCAAGATTCTCGTAAAAGCATCGTAGAGAGCCAAGGGAACCACAAGGCCCTGCTCCCTTGCCCATCGCGAGCTCGTACAGCTGGCACCTCCGTAACTAGATCTTTAGCACAATCAAAAACTCTCGGGGCTTCATCAGTACTAGCCCTACGCTAGACTGCTTCGTTTTTAGCTAATACCGTTTGCTGATTTATTGCGCGAGGGTTCACAATTACCACGAAGGAATTAACGAAAATACTTTTGCATCCTAGACCAACGCACGATCAGAAAAGAAGGAAGTGAAACTTCTTAAATGCCATCATAGCCTCTCGTAGTTAAGTACGGACGTCTACGTACCCATCAGCGAGACTCTACTAGACACTGTCTTAGTCTAGATAGACACTAAACTGGGCTCTGATACCAACTGACACGACCCGGAATCCGGTTAGGCCGTGTGGGCACCCGACATCCTCTCCTAGATCCGTCGGGCGAACCCTTACCAATTAAATTAGGAAAATAAATATAATAATTCATAAATAAGGACAAGACTTAAAAC